>JABFTP020000062.1:4507679-5968095 GCA_013387265.2 Cryptolaemus montrouzieri
GGATAATAACTAAATCTAGATTCGTCACTGAAGAGAACTGTGGACCACCTCTCTTGATCACAGTTTACGTGTTCTTGGCACCAAGCTAAACGAGCAGCGCGATTTCTATGGGTCAGTTGTGGAACTCTAAAAGGACGTCTGGAGTGGAGTTGACCTTCGTGCAGTCGATTTCTCACAGTTTGGTCGGAAATTTGTACATTATGAACTCGTCATAGCTCTTGAGCTAATTGAGATGCTGTGATAGTACGATCTCTTCTGGCTTGTAAAACCAAAAATCGGTCTTGGGCGACTGTAGTAATCCTGGAACGACCTGTATGGCGTTCTTCTACGCTACCTGTTTCATTGAAACGCGACCATAAACGGTTTATGACACTTGGGCTGCTTCCCAGAACCCTGAATACTTCCCGTTTTGAGCTCCCAGCTTGGAGCATGCCAACGGCTTGTAACATCTCTTCTCTATTCAAATAACGTCTTTCCATGGTCGAATCACAAAACTTGAAACTTTTATTTATGCTTACAACAGAAACAAAGTGCCAACTAATTGATTTCAAACACTGAATACATGAAATGATTATAAAGCAGCGTCGCATCTGCTGCATTTTTAGTTTTTTATAAAAAAAAACTGAAATCTGTTGCGGCACTCTACATAATTTGGTGAGAAATTGATGCAGGTGTTCATTTCTTAAAAAAATCATCCATATTGATCGTTCTGGATACGATATATCGATATATACGGTATGATGTGTCAATCAATACGTTAGTATTAAAGATCTGAAACGTTGGCCGCACGCACCCTCCATATAGCGTAATATTTAACGTTCATTCGGTGTCGAACGGATTCAATTTCAATTTTTAATTTCGGCGTAGCTCGGGCGGTCCGGGACACATCCATCGAAACGAAAAGTTTTCTCGTTGCTGCGGGCGGACGGAGCTCTTTTATAATTCAAGTTTTCAACTCGGTTGGCCTGTACGGCGAGTCCCCGAGGCAGCGAAACAACTAAAATAATTATCTGCAGTAGTAACTTGCTCGAATTCTTGCGACCAGATATAAATGGTGTAATTTGAAATTATTACCGAACGCCTGGAAATGACGAAACCGGAGGTTCGTGAACGGACGGAAGGAAAAGAGAGAAAAATTTGAGGTTTTCGACTGGAAATTGAAAAATTTATAATTGAAGCTTAGAAACTTGGGACGAGGAAGAAAGCGAGCTAATTTGCTGTCGTCTCGTGACTTTTTTTTACAAACTCCGATACAAGTAGTTTTGAAAAAGTGGCAATATAATTCAGTGTTACCATATTAAGCTGAAACAGGAGGAGGAAGGACAGAGACCTTACAATACTCCACTTAAATATAAGGATTATTACAAAGAATTTCGATCAATTTTTTGTTTTTCTCAGAGCATATTACTTGTTCGTGTAATATTAGTATCCTGGGCGAATGCTGGCAAATATTGGATATGCAGTGTTTCGGCATACAATTTCAATTTCAATTTGAATTTATTGGTGTCAAATACACATTTGTGTTTAGGTTTGAGTGAATACTGTCTACAATCATTCAACTTGCAATTTAAAATACATACCTTTCAGAAATACGAAATATTTTATTAGTTATTATCACAATAAAAGAACATCTAATATTCAAGGAACTCGGTATAACTATAAAATGCCCCCTCAATCAAAAATACCTTGACTACTGGTTCGAAGCAGGCTTGATTCAATTTTTGGATATTTTAGGAATTTTATTATAGTATTTGGGACCCAAGTAATAAATACTTTTTGGGTAATAAAAAAGTACTGTGTTTTAAGGAATTTTACTTAATAATTGCGATTCGTAACGCGTTTCACTACACCGTAGCTTCTTCAGACGAATGAATGTACAGAAAATATAAATGAGAATATAGATATAAATGTTCTTGAGTAATTAAAAGCTTATTGGGTTACTTCTCCTTAAGTGGTTATTTATGATAAGTATATCCAATAAAATTAAGGAATAGATTGCTCCCCGAAGAGATTCAATATAGGTGAAGGGCTTAAATCGACTTATTCATTGATGAGTCTACCTGAGTGTTTGTATTTATTGATTTCTAAAGTTTCCCAAAGATCTACCTTCCAATATTTATTATCTGTATGCAAAATTTCAAACTGTGGGTCGAAAGAGTGATTATTTTCTAACAGATGATTCGCGTAATTTGAATCTGATTTTTTATTTGAAAAACTGCGTTCCGATATTCTAATAATAAAATTTCTATGTGTTCTACCAAAGTAGAAATTATCACAGTCATTGCAATTCAATCTATAAACACCTGATTTATTGTTTTTACCTGATTTGGTTTTATTATTTTTCATATTTTTGCCTAAATTATTATTAGTTTGGAAAGCTATGTTGAAATTATTGCTACTTAAGAATGATTTCAGTTTCTCACTTGTATTGCCAACGTAGGTTAAGGTGTTGAATTTTTGTTTCAATTTATCGACAGGGTAAATTTCATTCAATGCGATTCTACTTTAATGAGTTAATGAGTTAATGAATGTATATTTTTCGTGGTCGGTAATTAATGATTTTGTTGTCGAAATTATGTTTTTAACCACTTTCTGAAATTTTGCGGTAGGATCCTTAGTTGATGTTATATAGTTTCCGGCTGTTAAGAAGGCAACTAAGGATCCTACCGCAAAACATAATTTCGACAGCAAAATCATTAATTACAGACCACGAAAAATATACATTCATTATCTCCAATCCACAATCCCCCGAATTATATTCGTTGATAAAACTTCATAAACCTAATTACCTTATTAGACCTGTTGTTTCTTATGTAACGGCACCTTCTTTCAAACTTTCAAAATTCCTCAACGACATGCTAATAAAACATTGCAATTCTAAATCTAAATTTTCGGTCAAAAATTCATACGAACTAATTGCCAATATCAAAGATACCATTATACCACCTCATTCCAAACTCATTTCTTTCGATGTTAAGAATCTATTTCCCAACATTCCTCCGAAAGGTACGTATTACTTAGTTGAAGAATTATTAGAAAACAATCATGTCTATACTATCATTAAATCAGATATTCTTCCATTATTACAAATTTGTTTAGATCAAAATTATTTCCATTTCAATAACAAATATTATACTATTGAAGACGGATTGATTATGGGCAATCCGTTAAGTCCTTTGTTAGCAGAAATATTCATGAATAACTTAGAGAAATTAATTCATAATCATCCACTCAGTAAATATTGTTTATACTGGTATCGCTATGTAGATGATATCATTATTTGCTTCACAGGAACAGATAGACAGTTAAAATTTTTGAAAATCATATAAATTCATTACATCCAAAAATTCCATTCACAAGCGAAATAGAAAGCAATAATTCGATAAATTTCTTAGACATCACAATTTTTTTTTTCGCAATTTACCATAAGCCGTCACATACAGATATTATAATACATAACTCGTCGTGTCATCCATATCAACATAAAATGTCAGCATTCAATAGTTTTATTCATAGATTGATTAACATCCCGTTATCACCAGAAAATTTCAACAAAGAATGTACTGTATCCTAATCAATTTACCTGAGTACTGAGAATGCTATATATGAGCTTGTAAAGACGGTATCTCTACATTCAAATAATAACAGAAAATGCCTGACAGTATTTCTTGACCTTTCTAAGGCATTTGATACGGTTGTCAACGAGTTGCTTTTGGACATGTTGCAGACTTGCGGAATACGTGGTGTAGTGCTGGATGTCTTCGTAACAGAGTTCAGATCGCAAAAATTGGTGATGTTCTAAGCGACCCACTTAGTGTCTTAATAGGAATACCTCAGGGAACAGTATTAGGTCCTTCACTGTTCAACCTATACATCAGCTCGTTGACGGGTGCCACATCTGCTTGATCTCAAAAGCACGGTCTGTGTATTCGGACTTTTTCTCCTGGAACTTATTCAGCACGTTGTTATTATTCGGGATGGCGACATCCACCAGCATTGCTGTTCTAGCTCTCTTATCATACACCACTATGTCCGGCCTATTATTCGTCACCCTTCTGTCAGTGATAACAGGCCTATCGTAGTATAATCTGATAGAATCATTTTTCAATACGGGCGCCGGTTGATACTTTTAATATGGCTGGAAGGTATTCAGAAGTCCGTACTTGTGTGCAAGTTTCTGATGGATAATGTTGCACACTTGATTATGCCTGTGAAGATAGTCCGTATTGGCCAGTTGTTCGCAGACGGACGTAATATGCTGTATAGTCTCCGATCTCATATGGCATTTTCTGCACTTATCTGTTTGAAATGTTCCGTCCTTAATAATAAATTTTTTTGTAGTTGTTTGTAACTATCACTTAGTCCTGAATGGTAATAAGGAATCCTTCTGTTCCCTCAAATAATTCTTCTTTCATCAACCATTTGTTGGAGGCTTCTTTGTCGATGTGTGGTTGATTAATCTCATGGTGATGTCGTCCATTCAATTTCTTTCTTGATCATTGCTCTAGTTTTTCAGTATCTGATAGAAACGGTAGATTCAGCAGGTCATCTCTGGTAGCAAGATTTAGAGGCGTATATCCTTTATCAGCCAACGATACCACTCTATTGAGGTAACAAGTGAGAGCTTTTGCAGAAAAGAATTCTCTGAGGTTTTTATCTGTTCGGTGTGTAAATTGACAACATCTATTAATCCGCGTCCTCCTTCTTTCCGCTTCAAAGTAGTTCGTATCACAGACGATTTTGGATGATGATTGTTGTATAATGATGGTCAATGGCCAATTGTAGGATTACTCACAATTAGTATTATTATTATTATTATTATCATGTTTCTTTCTAAGCCTATATATTATTTTAGGAGTGTTTCGCAACAATAGTCCAAGAAAAAACTTTGTGAACAAATAACGACCACTCTAATGAACAGGTTACGTTATTCACCGTCCAGAAAGGCTATTTCATCACGTGACGATTTCTATAGTTGTGGAAATCTGCTCAAAAATCTAAGCATATTTATTATCTTCGCGAGATAGCGATTCCAATTTCTTGGACCAACGTCGAACCCGGAGCGTTCTTCAAAAAGCAACCATAATTCAAGTCGCGTTGACACCACTAAACGTCCGGGGGGCACGGGGGCGGCGTTCAATCCATCTGCATTCCACGGCATCGTTGCCAACTGATAAGTACGTGACACGCAATTATGCTGGCATGCCATCCTAACCAAGAAGCCGAGCCTCGGTAAATAAACGGTACCTATTAACCTGCGTTCGACAATACCCGTTGGATATGCTCGTACCGGATAAGCGAATTATTACTGGAACACACATGTTTCAGTGTATTAGGCAATAATTCACGCGACACAAAGGAACGTTAATATTTCGCAGAACCTCGAGTTATGATTTATTAACCGGCTAGAATGACAAAGACGAGGGCCATATAACAGCCATTCTACCGAGGCCACCGGACAAGAAAAACTCTGCAATTCCGCAAAGGCATGCGATAAAGAAAGTAGTGGTAGTTTTATCTCGAGCTCTGAATGATCGAGATACCTTCAACGGCTCACGATTCCATCTGGTAATTGCAGGTTTGTCGTACAACATTCAAGTTCATGAAGACATGCGCTGCAACGAAGGTGCTAATTGTCTTTTTTCCTCTAACGGATGAAGTTGTCTGCAGGAAATTGCTGGAAGTACTTCTGCTCGAAAACATTACGCTGAATTAAAATCGTGTAACTGTCACGTGTTATTTGACGTAAAGAAAAATGTTCACGATGGAAAGAGGGGCAAAACATCGCTAATTACATGATTCTCGGAGATTTCGACGTCTTACCGACTGGCAAAAAAATCCGCAAAGTGGGAGTAAGACTTGCGTACCGAAGGATCCGTTGGAACTTGTGGGTACATCAACAATTCACCCTTTTCTTTCCAGAACGTTATAAGTTATTTCCTGGAAATCAGTGCTCAAAACGTATATTCACATAATTTGTGTATTGAGAAGCAGTTTGAACCAAATTTGGAAATTTTCATAAAATCATAATGAAATCCGATAACTCAAGGATCTCAGATATACCTTCAGTCAAAAAAAAGCAATTGGTTAAAATATTCATTTTTCATCCAAATTTATTGTATCGCCTTCAAAGTAGGCCATCTACTCTTTATATACCGTCTGACCTTCTGGTCAGAGTGCACAACATTGCAATAATCAAAGAAAACAGTCTACTTTACCTTGACTTTTGGTCGCCATTTCGAACCTTGTCGATTGGTTTGCATGTCAAACTCATAAATGCATGTCTGATCACCAGTTACAAAGCGTTTCATGAATGTGGGGTCGGAATTAACTCGTTCTAGCATGTCTTTTGGAACTGGTTGAGCGGCAACGCGTTTCATGCCCGAACAATCGTTCGAAATGGTACGAATAGATTCGTGAGTCACAGCAAGTTCATTGTCTATCTCTCTCAAACTTAAGTGATGATTTTCAATTACTATTTCCTTCGCTTTATCGATGTTAACCTCAGTTGAAGATGTGGATGACCGACCAGAACGAGGCAAATCTTCCACCTCATCTCGGTCCTTGTTGAATGCACAGTACCACCCATATGCACGTGTTTTTGATTAAGTCGTTTCATCGTGAGACTTCTGTAATATTTTCAGCGATTCCACACACGAAATTCCATTTGTTATACAAAATTTGATATTTTTATCCATTGTTAAGAGAACTGAAAAAATTGAACACTTACCCCGAGATGACTACCCTCGTTATTTGTCACTTGCAAGTAAGAATAATGCCCCAGCTAGTTCAAGCGCTAAGTGATCGTGGGCTGAACGAACACTGGACTTTTTGGATGGGACGATAAATAAATTGCGCCACTAGTTTATCTGCAAGCCAATTTAAACTAGAAAATTGCACCGGTCAACGAATACTAACTAAAACGAGCTTTCAATGGTAAGAGGGTAGATCTACATAGTTGAATTCGTTTCTTTAAAAAAAAACAGGGTCCAGCACACAAGTGTGTGAAATGATACACTACTTTAACCACAATGTTGTCTTTAATCTCGGGTGGTTCGAATGGTCCAAGTTTTAGGCGCAAGACAGTGTGGGACGCTTGAGCGTTTATAACAAGGTTGTTCTGGGCG
Organism: Cryptolaemus montrouzieri; assembly: GCA_013387265.2. Taxonomy (NCBI): domain Eukaryota; kingdom Metazoa; phylum Arthropoda; class Insecta; order Coleoptera; family Coccinellidae; genus Cryptolaemus; species Cryptolaemus montrouzieri. Next base: position 4,514,807 of record JABFTP020000062.1, read on the forward strand.
CAAAGTGGTTTGCGTCGTGTGGATGTTCGGACGCAAGATAGTTCTGGACGTTTGAAGGCTTAAGATAGTTCAGGGAGTTTATGCGCGAGGTATTTCGGGAAGCGTAGGTGTTTGGGGATGAGAGGTACATCTACCTGCCTAGGAGTTTAAATTGCAAGGTATATCTGCCCGCCTAGGCGTTTTAGGTGCAAGATAGATCAGCCCGCCTAAACGTTTGATATACAAGGTAGATCTTCCCGCCTAGGCGTTTAATATACAAGGTAGATCTGCCCGTCTAGGCGTTTGATATACTAGGTAGATCTGCCCGGCTAGGCGTTTGATATACAAGGTAGATCTGCCTGCCTGCTAGTTCTCTACTAAATGTATACAGGGGTTGGGGCTATGATAACAAAAAAAAAATTACTATGAAGGGATAGACGAATGCAGGCAATGTATAGTTATAAACAGTCAAATTATAGGTAAGAGCGTAAAGCACTTAATTCACTTCACAAATACCTTAATAATAGCAACAAAAATGCCTCAACAGGCCTTATACCCCTAAAACGTGATCACGAGTTAAGTCACACCAGTTACAAAACGGAACTGAGTAAATAAGTAAATGAATTGCTATTCGGAACTTTAGTTATTGAATGTGACTTTGACTTACAACAGGGAAGATAAATGAATATGTTATAGCAACAATTTTATGGACCGAGCTGTGAAAAAAAACTAGAACCAGGAATAAGAATGGAAATCAATAAGCAATTACTTAATAACGATTTGAAGTCGAGTGTTCAAATGTTAACGAACGACTAATATTAAGCATGTAGGCAATAAATTAACTGAAAAAAAAATAATGGAGTGAGAGGGTTTTTGCTTATCTGTGTCAAATTGATGTTCTGGGGCGACAAGTTACGTTGAAGGTTGTATTCCAAAAAGAATGATGCAGGATGCACATGCATAGGTATTGGTTCCACAAAAACATAGGTGCTGGTTTCACAAGGACGTAGATGGTGACTAGAAGAATTCCAGATCCAAGTCTGAACTGTTACAGGCTCCAGAGGACGTATACTTTCAGTCCTCAATGTACTTGAGAAATACAAAGATGAAAGGAATAATGAAGAAAGAGGCCCTGTGCGGAAAGAGAGACCCATTCATGCTATGTTCAGGGTATAAGATGGCGAAAAACGACTTACTCGAGATGGAAGATGGCCTCGTGGTATCTCCTATTTTTATCCCCTTGCGAGAAATTGATTCCACTCCAAAGTACAACGACGAAAACGACGAGTAGGAATTATTTGATCACTATGAAAATTTATCCCGAAAAACGGCAAGTTCAAACTCAGAAACTTAAATTTTTCATAAGTGCTCCCTAGGAATTTCAAAATGGAAAAGGGAGCCGTTATCTTCTGACAGGAATTCGAAAGAAAAACGAATTCGTTTCCACTCCCCACTCGGAGAGGTTCGGTCTGTCAACAAGTTGTCAAATACTCTATGGTTTTCTCGAAAGCGTTTTTCGGCGACCACACTTCGAATAGTTCTCCTAACTACACTATAAAATTGTTCTTTCATACCCTGAACATGGCATAGCATTTCTCAAAGTCACTCTAACCCTTTCGAAGTCGACAACGACAACATCGTTACACATCGAAAAATACTTGTGAACCTGTGTCTGTGCTCCCACAATTGAGTAGCCGAGAAGAAGTGAACACATAACCTATATTTTGTTGATTACATTTAATATTTAATGGATAGAAATTTTATAAATAGAGAATGCATAGGATTGTCTAGCACCAAGGGTATTTCAGTGTTACTATCCCGTTATTATTTATGAACGAATTGATGGAGTCTTGAAGTACTGATTTCGAATGGATGTCACAAGTTATTATGGAATATAGCGCAGAATAGGATGACATTCAATGAATAGTTGAGGAAAATCATTACTCGAAGATAAATTATTGAATATTCAGACCACTCATTCTATATTACTGACTCAATGTCCTAGTACCCAAAACCAACGGTTATACACTGTAGATAAACTAAATGACAGATCGCATGCAAACTCCGCATCAGCATAGAAAACAGTTATGCCAACTTAGTAACAACAAAAATTTTGACAATCGTTCTGAAGCAGATTTTTCAAATAATCAAATTTCCGTACTTTTTTAGCAGAATGTATCTTTTATGTTGTTGCTGCTATTGAAAATTGATAGAGAATATAAGGCTGTCACACACAAGAAGGAAATTTAGGTACAAAATATCATTCCACAATACATTGTGAGAAAAAATGATAGGAATTAAAATGGAAACGGAAAGAGACAGAAGCAAATTAAAAAATTCCCATTGAAACACTCAATCAGCGAATAACGAAAATTCGAAACTTTCAAAGCACTCATAATTGTAACGGGCAAAATCCCACATTTTCACTCATCATTTCCGCAAGGGAAAAATTTGATAATTAATCTCTAGAAATCCGATCTGATGGTAGAATCAAGATCGGAATTCGAGATTCAGAGTGCGTTCCTCGCGAATCGTTCGTGCTTGGAAAATGATCATTATCCATTAACAATCACACTAATTGAGATCTTGATTCCACCCGAGTGAAAAAATGAAACTGTAGGTGTATCCCGTAAAGCACACCATGCACGTCGGGATATGTTCGAGCTATTCCTATGACGTACAGTATCGAGAGAAGCAGAAAATAAAATTCTAGGCGGTTCTTCAGTTAAACCATACTGATCTTAGTAAATCATCGTGGGCATATGTTGTTTTGAGGAAACGAATAAAGAATGCTTGCCAAAAATATTATATGCAAGATTTCAGTTGTGAAATATGTGAAAATATGTTTCATTCATTGAAAAAGTTTCAGATCCAGATGATTTTTCAACAACCCTAGGCAACTTCGACCACAACCTCGTTTCTGCTTCGGGCAACTTAGTCCAGTCACGCGATAAAGATCCAATGCCTTCCAGGAACATATGGTATTACAACCAAGCCAGCTGGGAGTTTACTAAATGCTGTCACAGTTAAAAACAAAGCTTATAAGACCTGAAAGAAAAATCCAACAGATGAAACCAGAGCTGCATATGTACGTTTCAGGAACAACAACTGATAAAGCGAAAACCTAAATCAATGAAGGAATCAGGAAGAGACTTTTGGAGCAGATCAATGGAATTCGTGAGTTCTGGTCTATGGCGAAAGCAATCAGCAACAAGTCAACCTTTCCACCTTTGATCAAAGATGACGGTCCTATTTCATCATCAACTAAAGTAAAGGCGGATCTCTTTGCAAAGTTTTCGCAAAATTCTGTTATAGACGCACCAAATTCACAATTTGGCCCTCTTCAAGAGGCGAGTGAGCACGCACATTTAATCATCTTGGACGGCCACACTTATTTGACAGGCATTCCCTCTTCCCAAAAGTTAACAATAAAAGTTATATATTAAAAAATATGCAGTAAAAAAGGAAATGAACGCTAATAATGGAAGAAAGATAAAAGGCATTGAAAAATAAGAAACTGAAGCGAAGGAATTAAGAGAAGCAAATTCAAAAGAAAAATGATAGCAAATAATAATAATTTCAATAGTATTATCGAGTGCGCATGAAAAAATTGTGATTTCGCAGTTTCATTCCATTTTCCGGCTTTTCTTCGCATCTAGATGAAAGAGATTCAAGCAAATATATCATACTGAACGCGTGTTATGATACAAAAGTGTTTGTACTTCTTTCGTAACTGTCAAGAATTTGTATTCATATAGAGAATGGTATAAATCCAAATTGAAATACCATTTTCAATTTCTTGCAATTTTTTCGTCAACTTTTCTATTTTTTTTCTATGAAACCTCATTGGGAAATCTTGAATTGAAGTGAACGTAAGGATAATTGCGAAATGAGTAGCGGGGAGGAATTTAGAAGGATATGAAAAATAGAAGTAGAAAGTTGAAATTAAATTTGGGGCAAATAATTAACCATTCGAGGAATCCTCAGCAACAAGAAATTCATAATGGCAACAAAGGTTTGGTTTATGAATACAATAATGGCAAACAAACTTTGAACCATTTAAATATATGATATATAATTGAAATATATTTAGAACAATAAGGAACAGACTAAGGCAATTGTAGATAATCAAGAGATATTGAAAGCTAATTGAAGGAAATCAAATATACTGCTTCGCGAAAAAGAGAACATTCGTATATGAGTATATAAAATAGAAATTTTGCTGCTTGATTTATCTCATGGGAGCCAAAAGTTTTTTCGATGCTTTAATGATTGTAGAAAAAATTGAGCCTTATTAAAAAATTCACAAACTTCTCAACTTTAATAAAGGTTGTGATCACCATATGATGCAGGAATTTCACAAAATATTCGCAACATACTGAATTATCTAAACGAAAATGAAGTAAAATATATTTTATAATTTACACAATTTTATTTCCACAAACACGATTGGTTACGACAGTCAGTTCATTCTCAAGTGGTCAACTACAGGAAACAAAGTTACTTATTTAGATACTAGCCTAATTTCATATTAGGTAGTGGAGAGTTATTAATGTCGAACTGGCTATCAAGGGTGATTTCACTTGGAGTTGATTGATTTCCAAAAATTACAACAGATTAATTTTCTTTCCTTTGTCGCAATTATGAAGTATTTTGATATTATCTAATGTTATCTAATGTCTCAGTATTTCCTTAAGTTATATCGCCTATCGCAAGAAATATAAAGTTTTCAGTGTTTTTTTTCCATTTCGAATAATGTGTATGACTTTACTGTCGAAATATTTTCTTCTATGTTAAAGTGCTCGCAATAGTGTTGGAATTTTCATTGTCACCGATTTGTGTAATGAACTATGAATATTTATGATCTATTACTCCACGTGAAGGAATATATGGATTTAAGAGCTTTTCCGCGATAGTTTCCAATCCAAATATTGTGCTTAATTTTCGATATCGAAATATTTTTTTCAATGTTATTCTACTTACAAAATTGAATAAAATTTCGATGTCACCCATTCGAAAAATGATCTACGATTCTTTTTAGTTTACATACCGCGTAGTAGAAATATATGGAAATCGTAGTTTTCCGCCATAATTTCCATAGCAAGTGATGTGTGTAATTTTTGTTGTCAACATATTATTCTCCAAGGCATTCTGCAAACTACGGAAAAGGAATTTTCAATGTCACCCATTTGGGAAATGCATCACGAATTTTCTAGATTTATTAATCTACGTACGGAGAACGTATGAAGTTCATCGTTTTTCTGCCATAATCATTCAAAGTGATGTGCGTGATATTCGCTGTCAACTTATTATTCTCTAAACTATTCTGCATACTACAGAAACTAAATTTCCCATATCACCCATTTTGGAAATGCACCACGAGTTTTCTAGATTTATTACTCTACGTACGGAGAACGTATGAAGTTCATAGTTCTTCTGCCATAATTTCCATTCAAAGTGATGTGCGTGATATTCGCTGTCAACATATTATTCTGTAAACTATTCTGCATACTACAGAAAAAAAATTCCAATGTCACCGATTTGGGAAATGCACCACGAATTTTCTAGATTTATTACTCTACGTACGGAGAACGTATGAAGTTCATCGTTTTTTTGCCATAATTTCCATTCGAAGTGATGTGCGTGATATTCGCTGTTAATATATTATTCTCCAAGGTATTCTGCATACTACGGAAAAAAAATTTCCTTCAATGTCACCCATTTGGAAAATGTACTACGAATTTTCTATATTTATTACTCTACGTACGGAGAACGTATGAAGTTTTTCCGCCATAACTTCTATTCAATAATAAAAAACAAGTACTGTGTTTTAAGGAATTTTACTTAATAATTGCGATTCGTAACGCGTTTCACTACACCGTAGCTTCTTCAGACGAAAGAATATACAGAAAAATATAAATGAGAATATAACTATGAATGTTCTTGAGTAATTAAAAGCTGATTGGGTTGCTTCTTCTTAAGTGGTTATTTATGACAGGTATATCAAATAAAATTAAGGAATAGATTGCTCCCCGAAAAGATTCAATAGAGTTGAAGGGCTTAAATCGACTTGTTCATTGATGAGTCTACCTGAGTGTTTGTATTTATTGATTTCTAAAGTTTCCCAAAGATCTACCTTTCAATATTTATTATCTGTATGTATACATTAGAAATCAATAAATACAAACACACAGGTAGACTCATCAATGAACAAGTCGATTTAAGCCCTTCACCTCTATTGAATCTTTTCGGGGAGCAATCTATTCCTTAATTTTATTGGATATACCTGTCATAAATAACCACATAAGAAGAAGCAACCCAATAAGCTTTTAATTACTCAAGAACATTTATAGTTATATTCTCATTTATATTTTTCTGTATATTCATTCGTCTGAAGAAGCTACGGTGTAGTGAAACGCGTTACGAATCGCAATTATTAAGTAAAATTCCTTAAAACACAGTACTTGTTTTTTATTATTGATAATGGAATTTTACCAAGTAAAAGCCTCCCAAATTCAAACTTCTATTCAAAGTGATGTGCGTGATTTTCACTGTAAACATACATATACACGTACATACATATCTTGTACTCTTAGTGTTGCCCAAGTTTTAATCAAGTCAAACGATTTCTTAAAATCTATAAATGCCATGTGCAATATCACATGTACTCTGAGATTTTCTCGATGAGAATTCGCATCACATGCAAATGGTCTACTGTACTGAAGCCTTTCCGAAAGCCGGCTTGTTCGACGGATTGATAAGCGTCCATTTTGTTGGTTAATCTATTTGTCCTTATTGGGCGGTAATTTTCTATGTTATTTCTGTCTCCCTTCTTATACAGAAGAATGATTTGGGCATTATTCCATACCGTTGGTATTCTTCCTTCATTTAGGCATTCGTTGAGAACGATCCGTACATTATCCAACAGATATTCTCCTTCCATCTTCAACATCTCGATGGTGATCTTATCTTCACCGGGGCATTTTTGGTTCTTCATCTGATTGAGCGCAATTTTCAGTTCATTTGTACCAATTTCAGGAATGTCTTCAGAACCGGTATTAAGAATATGACTTTTCTGTTCTTGATTTTCAGAACTATAAAGTTTTTTGTAAAATTCTTCAATGACAACTACAATTTCTTCCCTCTTGCTGACCAAGATACCTTCAGAGTTCTTCATTTTCGTCATTTTAGTTCTTCCATTTGATAGTTTCGATCTGAGGACTTTCATGTTTTTGTTGTTTTCAATAGTTTCTTTAACTAGCTGTGTCTTCCAATCTCTAAGGTCTTTCCGAATACTTCTATTCATTTCCCTATTCAATGTTTTATAGCTGTTGTTACCGTTTCCACTACGGTATCTCACCATAGATCGCTCTAGGCCCATCCGAATAAGCGTGTTACCATGTTAACCACGCTTTCTTAATCACAGATCGCCTAGTAGGCCCATCGACCAGGCTAGGCACAGAACGTACTCTGGGCCTACCTGAACCGAGGTTTTAAATATCCGTGCATTTCGAAGACTCACTCTCTTTCTCTTCAACGACCTCTTCGAATTCACACTGTCTTAGAAAACCGGCTGCAGCACGCGTTGCCACGAGCCGGCTTTCCGTACCCACGCCATATTGCCAAACCGCCGTTGTTTACCAATGGACCACGTGTTTTTATTTCATTTTAATTCTACGCTTACAAAGAGTGTTTGTGTTAACCATCAGTGTTTCCATCGTGTGTGTGACCCCATCCCGGTAGCAAGTGGCCTCACGTTGGGCGAAGAGGTCGTTGAAGAGAAAGAGTGCCGGAGTCTCCGAAATGCACGGATATTTAAACCCTCGGTCCAGGTAGGCCCAGAGTACGTTCTGTGCCTAGCCTGGTCGAAGGGCCTACTAGGCAATCTGTGATTAAAGAAGCGTGGTTAACACGGTAACACGCTTATTCGGAGGGGCCTAGAGCGATCTGTGGTAAGATACCGTAGTGGAAACGGTAACACTGTCATCCTCCCGACTTGTTTTTCTCCTTTTTTCAATTAGATGTCTGGTGTTTTAACTGATTTTCCAGTACTATACATATTGCTAACGACATCTACTGGTAAAACCGGCAATCTTCAACTAACACCCTGGTATAAGTTCATTTTCTGTAGTTGACCACTTGAAAATGATCTGACAGTAGAAACCGGTCGTGTTCGTAAAAATGAAACATATTTTACTTCATCTTCGTTTTTAATATAACGTCCGTCTATTCTGTCGTTCAAATCCTTTCGTCCAGTTCAACTTTACAACATAAACACTTTGTAGTCATTGTTATCTTTTCTCGGTCATGTAATAAGCAAGATGCTAGGCGAAGATATCGTTTCCACATATAAAATCATTACAGGTAAATTGTACGAAACCTCGTTGCGGAGGCACGAATCGCCGATGAAACTGTTCCACTACTGACCTAGAAAACGTACAAATACCACAATTGAAACCGATATACCATAAGTTCGATCTAATTTTTGTTTATTATTTATTGTTATTAGCTGAACTGATTTCTTGAGCATATGGAAATCGGACGATCCGCTAATTGATTTTGTTATCGAGGCTTAGATTTCGCCCGCCATCCTTAGCGTTTAAACGTGCAGAACGAAATTTTCCGTTATAAAAAATCACTTCTTAGGATTCCATAACTCAAAAGAAACCTGGAAAAATCATTTCTCCACGACCATCACTGAATGCAATAATTCTGAAATCATTTTTAATAATAGAATTTAAACATTCTCACTCTTGAGTTTGAATCTTTATTCTAAAACACTTGACTCGTATGTTTTTTTCATGTATTTTCATTCTATAACTAGATACGGATTGTGTCAATACACATTGTGTGTTGTGTGTACACAATGTGTCCAAAAAAGTCCCAGATATTGAAAAGTCTGCTTAAAACGATTGTCAAAATTGTTTCTAAGTTGGCACAACTGTTTTCTATATTGACATCGACTTTTCATGTCATGTAGTTCGTTCACCGTGCTCGATTTTGTCAGTTCTCACTAGTGTTTTTCGAACTTTACAATGCATAAAGATATCGAACAAAGAATTGAAATCTTTGGTAAAACGATGTCCTGAAAATTATACTGGGTGCCCTGTAGCTCGTACACTCTTGAAGATTTCATTTTTGTTCGAACGGTATTGTATTTAGAAAGTAAGAATCTACTGCAGCAATTTATTTTTAAGTAAACAGGGTGTCTCAATTTTCTTTAAAAAATTCTTGGGTGGTTTTTACAGATTGGAAGACCACTTTTTCGTTCAAGATTCAGGAGTGGCCTAAACTCTGCTATAATGTCTTTGAGTAATAAGTTTTTTTGGTGAGTAGTTTCGTCACAATATTTTTTTTCCGTAAAAATTCATAAAAATAGGCTCTCACATCATCGCATGCTCCTTCGGCCAGAGAGGAGGAATACTTTTTTCCTTTCGTTTTCTTATTGCCCAAGGATAGCTTTATTGATGAATTGAAATAGATTATTCTCATTTCATACAGAAGGGACTCAAAAAAATTATTGAATATTGTAACTTTAAAAATATCATATCTTGATTTTTTTAAATGGAACATCCTGTATTTTATTATTCATGTCAACTAATAAAATATTGTGCCATATTTTTGCAGAGGTAACCTTATCTTTATCTTCGACCATTTTCGAAATAAAAAAACTAAAATAATAAAATCTGAGGTTGCGAAAGGAGAGTTTAGTAGTACATATCATAATACTGGATCAGACAAATAGAGATATTTTAAGGTAGTCGTGTATGAAATACGTAGAAGATTGGTTCTTGGTGAGATGATCTACAAGGTGTTGAACTATTTCAATAAGTGTTCAAAATGTTGCCGGTCTTTGTAGACACAACTCAATCCTTCTGAGGAAAGACCGTTGAACTCTCGACAACATTTGCGGATTAACTGACTAAGAGCGTCGACTATTCTCTGTTTCATATCGAACTGTGTTGTAGAAGGAATCTGGTAAACGATCCCCCCCATAAAACCCCACAAGAAAAAATATAGACTTGTAAGGTCCGGAGACCTAGCTGGCCATCTAACAGGACCACCACGTCCTATCCATTTGTTTGAAAATACATGATTCAAATGCTCCCTAACCTGATGTGAGTAATGTGCCTGTGCTCCATCCTGTTGAAACCACAAATCTTGTCTTATATGCTCTGGTACATCGGCAAGTAACATTGCTAAATGATTTTGCAGAAAATCTAAATACATTTTACTATTGAGGTGCCCGTCGAAAATGTGCGGCCCAATTGAATATCCATCTACTAAAGCGGCCCATACATTCAAGGACCAACGATACTGGTGATCTATTTGTCTCATGAGGTGTGGATTTTCCGTGGCGTAATAATGAAAGTTGTGCCTGTTAACAAACCCATTCTTGTGGAAAGTTGCCTCGTCCGAGAAAAGAACTCTGTTGATCATATTGGGATTTTCCGCTACTTTGTCACTTGCCCAATTGCAAAAATTGATTCGATTTTCATAGTCTTGATTGTTCAGTTCCTGGAGCAGCTGTACATGATATGCATGAAATTTATTCACTTTCAAGATTCTCTGGACAGAAGTTTGACTTATATCTGTTAACTGAGAAATCTCTTTTTGGCTTTTATATGGGCCCTCTGTCACTGTCAACAAAACTGATAACTGGTTGTCTTCAGCTGTAGCACTTTTTGGTTTTTCATGTTTTTTGTAAGCGATATTACCTGTTTCGATAAATCTAATTAGAAGTTGCCTCTTATCCGGAAACCTTTGTGCATAAACTCTACTTGCCAACAAATAATTTCTATCACACTCACCCAGAATTAAAATCATATCAACCATTTCTTCTTTGGAGAAGTTCATGGCAGTCAATTTAAAAAATTGGGTTCAAACCTCATTTTAAAAATGTTTAATAACGAAACACTGATAAGTTCACCATGTAAAATGCAGAATATGATTTGTCCGGATACCTGACAGAAGGCACAAATAAAAAAAAATGCCAACACATACCTTGATTTACGTTTTAATCATCTTGATTTTATTATTCGTTAAAAGAATTATCTTGTTAAGATTTCATTTTTTACTACTCGAATCATAACAGAAAAAAAACTTCTGTGCGAATAATGATGCATGTTGATGAGTTTGATATGGTTTGTAGAATTTTCATCAAAATTTTTACAAATAATCGAATATTTCGAAAATGATCGAAGATAAAGATAAGGTTACTTCTGCAAAAATATAGCACAATATTTTATGCGTTGACATGCATAATAAAATACAGGGTGTTCCATTTGAAAAAAATCAAGATATGATATTTTTAAAATTACAATATTCAATAATTTTTTTGAGTCACCCCTGTATAAAATGAGGATAATCTACTTCAATTCATGAATAAAGCTATCCTTGGGCAATAAGAAAACGAAAGGAAAAAAGTATTCATCCTCTCTGTCCGAAGTAGCATGCGATGATGTGAGAGCCTATTTTCATGAATGTTGTTGTTGTTGTGACAAAACTACTCACAAAAAAGCATTTCTATAGGTTTGTCGCAGAAAGGAACTTATTTACATTAAAATTAAAAGACAAAAAAGATAATCCCGAATATAATTCTGTCAGAAACATCTTGAAGAATAAAGAATAATTCTCCATTCTCTGTAACTTATACTGAATAATCTTGACAGCTTAACCATTGAAAACTCTAATATAACACTATTCGATATAAGACCTTGGCCGAAAACTGTTCCTAGAAGTTCTAAAAAGAAATCAAGACTCGGAAAATCGAGAATTTTCACAAGTACCTCAGAGGAAGAGAGAGTTCAGGAGTTGGAACAAACAATTGAGAAATACCGAAAAAATATTCAACAAAACGTAACATATTTGCAAACAGCCCAAAATATAATATGAAGAAAGGGACAAGAAGCAACAAAATATTCTAATCTACATACTAGGTCCTCAAGGGTGAAATCGTTCATATAATGTGACGTGAATTTCGACTCATAATATTCTGTGCTTTTGATAATTTTTTGTAAAGAATAAAATGAATTATTATTAAAGTTTTCTGCCTGCTTACTTGAAAAATGTAATTTCGTTTTATTCATTAAAGAAGAATCCCCCAATTCAGGGGTGTTCAAACGGTCGATCACGATCGATCAGTTGATCGCTAGTGCTTTTTGAGTAGATCTCAAGAAAAAAACATTTTTAATAAGTAGGTAATTAAACTAGGGGCAAAAGACTGCTTTATAAATAATGGACAAAATCGACAATTCGAATTTAATCAGGAGAAGTTGAATATATTATCCAGTAATCCATCAGTACTAAGAACTACTTGAATCGAAATGAAAATGGTAAAGTCAATGCCTAAAGACAGGGTTGCTCAAACGGTCGATCGCGAGGGCTTTTTGAGTAGATCTCGAGAAGAAAAAAATTTTAAAAAGAAGATAACTAATTTACAAAAATTTATTACGTAATAAAATAACACTCTGCTAGCGGCAAAAGGCGGCTTTATTCAAAGGAAGGCGCGGTACTTGTCAAAGAAAAGCCGCGTTGTAAATCAATCTAAAAAACTGTATTTTCTCACAGTATCACAACTTTCGAAACCTTCTGATTCTGCTCCAGATGCTGCAGAACCAACCGTCACTTTTGGAGAAAGAGTTATTAATTATTCTGACTTTACTTTCGAATCATTCGAATCGAACATTTTGGAAAAGGGTCATGAATTTAATAACAGTATAAAAGAAATTCCGGCGTTTGAGTTCACAATTGCCTTAAATAATTTAGACGACATCGATTATACAAAATCTGCAATTTCCTAAGTTCTTTTCAATTACCCACAAAACCGGATATCACCACCAGATATTCCATCACTTCTATAAAACAGAAGATCAAATAAAAGAGTTTGATCCTCACAAAAGCGGGTAAATCCAATGCCACCATCATCATACCCCGTAATGAAGACAATGCAAAAAGAACACTTTTCTTCAAAATACAGCTTTCTCGCCAAAATTTCAACCACTTTTTTCAATAAACCAAAATGGCCCTCATTAATATGAAACCTTGTGCACCCAAACATCACGGCCTTATTAAAACTCACAAAGAAAATGTTATCCCCAAATATTCCATACGAAAATCCCTAGAACTTTCCGAAAAACTACAATATGTTACAGTATCTACAAATGCTTTTCTACTTTCCCTAGACATCGACGATATGTACTGTAATAACCCCGCTACGCAATTTTGAATAACTATGAGTTTTTTCATTGATATAGAGAAGAACCTAACTAAACCTAACCCAAACCTTGATTAAAATAATGTTTATTGTGCGGAAAGCCCATATCTATATATGCTACGTCAACCCTGGATCACACATAGTTGCAGCCTCTCAGAGTGGATCGTAAGTAGTCTAAAAATATTGAGGTTGGTCGCCAGCAGTTCAAGTTTGAGCACACCTGGTCTAGTTTATATCATATCATTACCTAAATGTACCCTACTACTGTTCAAAAGTGCCCCACCTTGGGGCACTTTCGTACAAAAATAATGTTTCAAAAGATGCCCCAAATACTCTGTGCTTATATCTGAACCTTTCCATATCATGGAATATATATTTCAGACACCGAAAAAGCCGTTTGAAAAGAATCGTATAAATGAATCAACTATGAAGAACAAGGTATCAATAACACTTTTATGACGAAAGTTGAAAATTGGGCTAACAAACAATCGTCCAACATTCAATCAAATTCAATCAAAGAAAAATTTCCAACAGGAATATATTCTCGAAAGTTTGTAGAATCAACTGTAATTTTTGCAAATTTTTGAAGTAATATTCAATGGTCTAAAAATTATTCAATGTGATATACTTTTTAAATTGTGAACTAGACTATTATCCGCAAGTAAGCCAATTAAGACTTATCTGTCAGAAACACGTGAAACATATCAAATTGACAAACAAGTAGATACTTAGATTTACATTTTTAGAGCACTTGGTAGTACCACTATGGTATATTATCATTGTAAGTATATTATGTATAAATATGTATATTATATTAAGTATATACAATTAAAATATATTTTGAATTTCAACGTAGTCAAAGCATATCCATCACTATACGTAAATCGTTGTAGATAATATGGACCATTTGCAACAAATTCAGCCACATTTACTACTATGAATACATTTTATGACAGTGGCATCAAATTCAAAAACATTTTCACAAACATATACTTCAATGAAACGTCAAGATATTCTCCCAAACTGGAGACATTCGACAGAATTCTTTCCGTTTCCGCATTTCATTCATTCACAATAAAAATTCAATCGTATTACCCATCATCCTCGTTTTCGTTCGCCACCAACTCCAGCATGTGTATCTTCAACATGATGACTAGAGCCCTTGTAATCCCTCACATTCTGCTGTTGCGATCCGAGAAACTCAAGAAAAACAAACACAACAACGAAAATCCGAATCGTACGCACATGTCTCACAACAAATGTAAACAGAATATAATAAAAGCCATTTGCGACAACACTACGACATCATAATAAACCACATCACAAAACAAACATTCAACCACCGAATTTCCTAACGAAATTATTCGAGTTTTAAGATGCGCTACTATGATGACAATCTATGCTTCCACCGGAACACAGAATACCAATCAATGATGTTCTCCAAGGTTGCAGGGTGATGATTCTCGAACACCCACACACGAGGAATGCATCTGACTTCGACTACCGTTGTGATACTTTGAGATCTCCGCAACACGAGTGTGTATGTGCCTGAAGTTACTAAATCATCGCTAAAGGATTTAGAGGTGGTCTGTAACTAACGGTCGCGTTGGTTACAAGAAGTGGAGACAAATTACGCTGCTGGGAGAAAGGCTATCGGCTGATATATTTCTAGATACACGAAGAACTTAAACTTGCGAACGCAAAACATACTATGCTTGAACGATTCCGTATTTGTTTCGTACGTTTCCAAACTATTAATAATTACGTAACACAAACAATAAACTTTTTTGCAATCAATATCAAATCCAATATATATAGAACAAAAATAATGGCTAAAATGCAAATATCATATTGCATATATCTTGATATACAGGCTGTCCTCGAAGATCTATGAAAGGTGATTCCTGATAAAATTCTAACACAAATTGGTGTGAACAGTACCGTTCTACTTTTTCTAAATTCAGGGATATTCGGATTGAAGATCGCGGGTGATCTCCGGATGGACAATGAGGCGCACAGCCCGTTTTTGCACACTATCCAACACCCGCAACGAATGTTTGGGCACAGATCCCCATACATGAGAACAATATTCCAAAGCAAGTCCAATCTGCGCCTTATACAGAAGCAACAGCTGAGATGACGTGAAGTATTGCTTGGCTCTGAAAAGAAAACTAAGTTTAGCTGGTGCCGACTCAGTTATTGCTGATACATGTTCATGTCAGCAAAACTTGGAGTTGAGCGTTATTCCGAGAAGGTGCATCGAATCTTTGGATGCAATTTGTTGGCCTTGCATTATTAGAGGAGGTTCTCCAGCAGAAACCTTTCTATAAAACGTAGTTTCTTGCGTCTTGCTCGCGTTGAAGCTCACCAGGTTCAACTGACCCCAGTCAGATATCCTCTGTAAGTCAGAGTTTAAGTTATTAATTTGCTGACATCTCTGACGATGACATTCCGCAGCTGTAATCGACCGCAGACTACTGAAAGACGAAACTATGGTACAATCGTCTACAAAACCGAAGATCTTGTTGTCTGTAGATGACAGAAGATCGTTCATCTACAACAGAAACGTCTTCGGCATAGACCAGAATTGTCTAGTCCCGCTAGCCTGTTCAAGGAGTTTATTAGTTACCCCTTCATTGAAATTGGCCTTTGCTCTTTCAGTTGTCAGGTTGCATACGTTGGATTTATCTTCCATGACTTGTAAGTTCTGCTCTTTCGCAGTCTTTGTTGAACTATGGCTTTTGTGCTGTTATTCTTTTCATGGAATGAGGGATGTAGATATCCATTCATGGATTAATGATTTCTGTAACAGATTCAGCGCACACATTGATGCCATGGATGCAATGAGATGTACGGCAGTTGACATTCGTGACGATAGTTAAAACACCTGATTCGTTTCCTTCAAGAATTTTGGGTTTAGTTTTTGATATATTTGCCGAGAAAGTTATCCGTTTTGAACTGGTTAACCAATATAAGTTAATATATTATATTTTTAATTAGTCTCTTTAACACTAAGACAAACCTCTTCGATACATGTTATTTAAATTATTTGAGAGAAAATCAATTCTACCAAAAAGTCCGAGATGTGGTGGAAATTTTGACTCGCTCTGATCGGCCATCAACATCTCCGAAACAAACATCGATAAAGTGAAGGAAATGGTAATTGAAATTCGTCATTTCAGTTTGAAAGAGATAGGCAATGAACTGGCTGTGTCTCACGAAGCAATTCGTACCACTTTGAAAGATCGTTTGGGCATGAAACGCATTGCTGCTCGACTAGTTACAAAATTCATGAATGTTCTTCAAAAATTGAATAGCGTAAAGAACGCATAAACGCACTGTAACTGGTGACGAGACATGGGTTCATGAGTTTGACATGTAAACCAATGGCGCCTTCCAGCTTAACTGAAACCGAAAAAACCACGTCAAAGTCAATCGAAAGTCAAGGTAATATTTTTGTGATTATTGCGGTGTTGTGCAAGGGGCCTACTTAATAAATAGTTTGTGTTTCAATAACCAATTCCCGGTACTTTTTTGATAGAATGTATACTGCCAATCGTACTAAAATTATAACCATTATTGGTTTCATAACATTGAGTTCTTCCAAGAAATTATTTTCTGACATAGCTATCGTATTATATCATAGTGTTATAAGCAACTATTTTATGTTGCTGAGGATCTGCGGATGAATTGTGAATGTCAATGATGGCATGGTTTATGCTAAAAGAAAAATCACGTCTGTGGTCATATTTGGTTATAGTTAAATCTAAAAAATTAATGGAATTCTCAGTTTCCATTTCCAAAGTAAACTTTGTATTAGGGTCATATGAATTTATGAAGGTATTAAAAGAATTCAGTTGTCTATTTGTACATGTGAAACAACAGATTACGTTATCTACATATCTAAAGTGTTAATGACAGCAAATGATAATGAATTATTTTCTCGATGTTATCCATGAAAATTTCTGCTAGTAAAGGAATGAGAGTATTACCCATTATTAAGCCGTTGGTGTTTATTGAAGGTGAATAAAATTTTGATACTTTTAAAAGATTCATAAGCTCTGATAGTATAATGGCATTAACATTGTTATTCCGCAGAGCTTGGTTAATCAATTTCAATGAATTGTGATGTGGAACTCTAGGGTATAGATAAACTACATCCAAGAACAACAGTTTAACATTATATTATGGTAGTATAGTATATTGATTCTTTGAATTAGATCTGAAGAGTTCTTAATTGAAAATTTTGGACTAACATTACATGAATGTTCATTGTTGTTTATTGGATAACGTTAATTTTTATGTAAGGATGAGTATTATAAACATGTAGTACATTATTTTGATGTATAATCAATGACTTTTGATATGCCAAATTTTGGTTATCTTGAGTTACATTTTATAATTTTCTGAATCTAAATAAATAGGAATCTAAATCTATAAATATTTTTTGGAATCACTAGGTATTTCACATTATTGATTGTTTGTTTGTTTTTCCTTTAACGTGCTCTATTTCTGCCTTTCGGCTAATGACACGCCGGGGAATTCTGTCACCCCACTAACCCGGGAATTTTGCCGAACCCCTCTCGTGTCGAGGGAAGGGATCTTTAATGTCCAACACATCTCTGTTAGACACGACCGACATCTTTACATCTTCTCCGAAAGATGGATACTCAAGCGATTTCCAGAATCCGAAAATCGCACTGACTTTGTGGGGATTGAACCCAGGTAACTCTGCGTAGGAGACGAGCATCATATCCCATACGCCACCGAGCCGGCTCACTGTGATTTGAAACTGTGAATTTCAAAATTTAAATAAGCCTATAATCATAATTGAAAATGCCTTACGTTGGAATGTTCGATGTGTAGAGGGGTCGATTAATTGCTCTCGTTGAAGAAGGGGTGACACAGAGAGATATAACGGCCACAATGGGGGTATCACAGGGGGTGATTTCAAAAAACCTACGCTCGATACGTGGAGCTACAATCTTTGCAAAATAAGCCTAGAAGAAGTCATAAGAAGTACAAGACCGCTTTTTGTGCCAAATTGCATGAAAAACCCCATACACCAAAAGCTATTTCTGGAAGCAACAGGCATCAGTGTATCAGTCGAAAAGATACATCGAAGACTTCGTTCAAGGGGTTTATACAGCAGAAGGCCCTTAAGAGCTCCAGAGATAACCAGACAACAAAAAACTAACAGACTTGATTGGGATATTGAGGACCAAAATTGGCATATTGAGAATTGGCGAAATGTTCTTTTTTCGAATGAGACCAGAATTGGTGTTCGATCACATGACCGCCGTTTTAAGGGGCCGTGGAAGACAAACAGCAAGACAAATTCCAAAATACCAAGGGGGCAGTGTGATGTTTTGCGATGGCATTATGCTGGGAGGCAAAACAGATTTGGTTTCGTTTCCTGCGAGTGTAACGGCTAGAAATTACATGTAACTTGTGCTGGAGCCCATAGTGAGACTTTGGCGAGGTGCCAACGGTGAGAATTTAACTTTTATGCAAGATAAAGCTCCTCCGCACGCGACATTATCTTGAAACAGAGGGAATCCTATTGAACATTTATGGGATAATCTCAAAAGGAAAATTAAATCGCGCCAGGATAATCCAAGAACCTCACAACAGCTCATCCAAGCCGCCTAAGAAGTGTGGCAGAATATTAACCCAGAGGAGGACGAAAACCTAATCCAAAGCATGCCTAGGCGGATTCAGGCTTGTATCAGGCCAAGAGGAAGTATTACAAGCTACTGTAGCCGAGAAAAAAACACTTACTCCGTGAGAAAACAATTCTCAATTTTTACTACATGCGGAAAGAGTCTCTTATTTTCTGTTATTTGTTTCTTTCTCAAAATAAACCTTACTTTATTTCTTTTTTCAACTGAAATATCCCAAAAAGGATCAATTTCAAGAATCCTTCGAAATTAACAAAATCTCTGAGGTAATATTCAAAATATCAGGTGATTCCATATAAATTTGGTTGTGTGTATATCGAAATATACTTGGAGTTCTTGAAGAGTTTAAAGAACTTCGTTCCAGACGGGATTCCTCCGAACGTATACATTTCCATCCCTAATATAATTCGGTTAATATTAACATTTTTGTAGCTTTTCACAATAATTCGGTCTGAAATATATGAGTTTCCTTACTCCAGACCATCTGTTACGCGGCACACAAATCATTTCCAAATTTACAATGATCATCGAATCATCATAAAAGCATCTTCGTGACATTACGAGAGTATTCCGTCTTCGTCAAACCAGGTGACCCGCGATTAGGAAGAGAGGACAGCATCACAATGTCGTGACAAGGCTTGTACGATCATCATAACGGTTTAGAGCACGCGCAAAAACTCAGCCAGCTACGGAGACGAGGCCCAGATATCGACGAGCAACAGGTGACTGCATTGGCGGCAACAAATTTCTCGGTGCTTGAGAATGATAACAATCTTTGGATTTCACGGGAAATGGAGAATTTCGGAGAGAGGATGCATACAAGTTTTCTATGTTGCTATACCTTGTCTTTAACCGAAGTTATTTGAATTTCTAATTACGATTGCAGCGTTGTATTGGTGGATAATTGAACTACTATAACTATTAGATAGAAGTATTTATATAAACATTGTCAACTAGATACCCTATATTAATTCATGTTTGTGCTTTTTTTTTGAATTTTTATTATTGGTTAAGCACACAGCGAAAAGGTCAATTGTTTTGAATTTTTCGTACACTCAAAACAGAAATTCGTTCTTTCCTAAATTTGCAGTGGTGTGATAGCGCAACAAAACAGAAGTATGAAGGAACGATACGAAGATAGACATCGTATTGCAACAGTTAAACAGCACCGTTGCTCAATTTAGTTTATGAAATGCACTTCTAGGAATTCTTTAGTTTGAGATTTCTGCATGAAACCTAAACTGATCCCAATCCTTCTACTTTAGATTCCTACTCCCGTAACCTCAAAAGCTTTGAAACCTATCTTCAAACTGACCTCCGGGAGAGCAAAGATTTTCTGGAAGTGCTGATCTCGGTCTGTTGTTTTAAGCATGATGTCTGAAGGCAGAGATAGTGTATCGCAGCAGCCCTAACCTTCTCATCTCTCCATAACTTTCGATGAGTTTTTTACTGTTTGATGCAGTCTGTATGTAGTCCATTTCCTTTCTCTATTGAAATAAACTGAAAGGAAAAACATTTCCAAGGCTGTGGTTTGAATAGTATACATCTTGTCAAGCAAGCTTTCTATTTGAGAACAGTTCCAGAAGTATTTAGCTCGACCTAGAGATGGTGTTAGTTGTCGAAAATATATAACTGTGTTAGATACACGATCTCTAATGAATATGCTTTAACTTTAACTAACGCTACGCTGTTATATATGTAGTTGTTTGGCAACCATCAGTTGTCAATATTCCCAGTAAATCTATGAAAATGGAAATAATTTGACATCGACCAAACGTTATGAAAGTTGAACTAGATGAGTCTGAGCCTCTGTGAAATATTGAAGAACAAAGTTTATATGAGACCGTCAAAACCAGCATCGCAGTGTGGACCAAATAAGGTTACCTCACCAGAAACGAAGAGGAAAATCTACATCACAAATCAACTGAAAGTGTTCGAGCTAATAGACATGACTAACATCTCGAAAAATGCAATGCATCGCATATTGCCTGAAGATTTGAACCTAAAAAAGCTGCGTGCGAGATTAGGTTAGGTTAGAGCAGTGAGTCGATAAGGATTCTGAGTAGATCTCGAGAAGAAAAAGAATTTCAATAACTAGGTAACTAAACTACACAAAATTACGTATCGAAATAACACCCTGCTAGAGGCAAGAGGCGGCTTTATCAAAGGAATGCGCGGTACTTGTCAAAGAAAAGTCGCGTTTTTCATACTTGCCGCTTTTATAGAAATTTCGGGCGGTTCGTTTGACGGGAACATTCGAGACCTTCGTTCACGCCAATATAGATGTTGCGCCTGCAGAAATTGGGGTCATTCTAAATTGTAAGTTGAAAGCAATACTACGTCGATACAAAGTTTATTATTAAAGAGTACAAAATGAGTGCAGCGAAGAAATCTAAAACATATCGTTTCAATAACTATTGGGAGGAAGAATTTTTCTTCTGTATGGTGAAGGATAAGTGCATTTGTCTTATTTGTAGTGCGTCAGTTGCAATGACTAAGCGTGGTGCCTTAGAGGCATCATAAAACGGTTCATAAAAACTATGAAAACGATTTCCGCCATAGAGTGAATTGAGAAAACGAGAAGTACGTGATTTGATATCTTGTTTGGAAAAAGAACAAAACATGTTCACGAGACCAACCAAAAAATCAGAAGCTGCTACGAGCACGTCATTTGAAATAACTCATATATTGGGGAGACACAAAAAAACCATTCGAAGATGGATCGGTTGTGAATAAATAAAAATAATACAGAAATCATGTCTGCTATATATAACCTCAGTTATCTCGTCCGACTGTCACAAGGCGTATTGAAGTCATGAGTCAAGACGAGGTAGATAAACTCAAACATGATATCATGAAATGTACATACTTTTCTTTACAGTTCGACGAATGTCGGCTAAGGAAGAATTTTTGACAATCATTTCTCTGAAGGGGAAGACCCGTGGCGAAGATATATATGACGTTTTCTTCAAATTTGTAAAAAACTACAAACTACCAATATATTAATTAGTGTACATTACAACCGATAGAGCACCAGCAATGACTGGAAACAAAAATGGTTTTGTGGCATTGTGTCGAGCTGATGAAGATTTCCTTCATTTTTTTCATTCCATTGCATTATACATCAACAAATTTTGTGTTCAAAAATTTTAAACAAGGAGGAAATTCTGGGCATTGCAACAAAAATTGTGAATTCCATCCGTACACGTAGCTTGAAACGGCGGCTCTTTAAGTTGGAGTTGGAAGATAGGGAGTCAACTGAACACATTGGTTTAGCTCTTCACACGGACGTCAGGTGGTTGAGTCGCGAAAAATTCCTTGAAAGGTTTCAAGAATTATGCCCGAAATAACAGATTTTCTAGACGAAAGAGGTGATGACACTCAGATATTGAAAAACGAAAAATGACTGACTGATTTTGGCATTTTTGACTGACATTACAATGCCCTTCAACACCATTAACTTGGAGCTTCAAGGTGAAAGAAAAATTATTATTGAGATGATTAGCGCAGTAAACGCATTCAAAAAGTAAATTGCAACTTATGATAGATCAACTGAGAAGAAAGGATCCCAAACATTTTCCGTCTTTAAAAGCAAGGATTCCCCAGTTGAATTATGATACGTAAGATGCTGAATTATCAAATATTTTGGGACAATTCAAAATGCGTTTTATGATTGCAGCAAATTGGCAAATATAGCATCATTTATGAGTTATCCTTTTCATGTAAAAACATTACTACTGAAATAGCAAGTCAGTTTAATATGAACTCATGTTCTGTAAAAAATTAGTTGGTGCAGATTATATCAGATATACATCTCAAATCTGATATTTATAGATACAAATTTCTGGTGTTTTATATCAGAAGATAAAAATCCGAATCTAAAGCAAATCGCCCTTCAACTGACGGCAATGTTTGGGTCAACTTACTTGTGCGAGTCTGCATTTTCTGAAATGAAGATAATTGAGTCAAAATATCGCAATCGACTAACTGACGATCATATGTCATTATGCTTGCGATTAGCACTCAGTGGTTACGTACCATCTTATGAAAACCATGCTGAGGACATGCAGCGCCACGCTTCAACATCCAAAGTCACTCCTTAGTTAAGTTTAACACCATATGTAACTCTTTCGTTTTGTAACAACCAATAAACTCGCTATTTTGAATAACTATGAGTTCTTTCATCGATAATATAGAGAAGAACCTAACTAAACCTAACCCCAACTTTGACTAAAATAATGTATATGGTGCGGAAAGCTAATATCTATATATGCTACTGTACACTCTACGTAGGTAGGTAGCGTGTATGTACGAAAACCCTGCATCACACATACTTGCAGTCTCTCAGAGTCGATCGTAAGTAGTCTAAAAATATTGAGGTAGATCGCCAGCAGTTCAAGTTTGAGCACCCCTGGGTTAGAGGCTCCAAAAAAGGCGATGATCGTTCATGGTAAGACCATGGCGCTGGTTTTTAAAATGCCCGTGGGTTAATTTTTGTAAATTTTCTTGAAACTGGAAAAGGTATCAACGATCAGTATTATCCGAACGTTTGAGTTGTTTCATGAACGCACTAGCCCACTGCTCCGTTATTGCAACAGCCAGAAAAATTGATTTAAAGTTTCAATTGCTTTCGTATGTACCCTGTTCGCCAGAGTTTTGATCTAGTTGATTCTAATTCCGGCAAGTAATAATAAACCTTTGAAAAGTATTGACAAATAATAAACTGCATAGTAATCGAATTGATGTTCTCCATAGGCAAGGATTTAGTTTTTTCACATTGTAATGCAATACTTGGGGAATTTCCATACTGTGCAGAGGAAAACTGCCTCGAAGCGTTCGGCGTATGTTGCATTTTTCATCACGTATTTTTTTCAAAAAGATTTTACTTTTGATGAAACTTTCTCATAAGTGCGTCAAAGCTGGAAGTTATGTCCACTTGTTGACAAAATATCAGGGTTTTATTATTCACCAACTGAAAAAAAAATAAAGACCTATACATTCTTACTTAACAGACTGTATACTTGACTAATAGACCGTCGAAACGTTTTCAATAGTGCTGTTTTGTTCTGTTGTCTAGAATGATTTCTGCTTAAACCGTACGCACAAGCACCCATTGTACGACTCTAATAACCCGAAATTTCACTAAATTAATTCAGACATAATCATCACATACATGATAAATTGAATACGTCTTACTCGCATAAGAGAAACATGTAATTTAATAGTAATTTTCACAACTGCGTCATTACCAGAGCACATTAACGTTGTATTCTGACAGAGCCAAATGAAATTTTCTAAAATTATTTCCGAATATTCTCCGGTGTTTCTCGGTGCTTAATTAATAAGCCGGAGTAAATGTTTGTATCCTTGTCGATTTAAATTTAACGTTTCCAATTGATAATTGTGAGGATCCGCTTGGTGGAAGGAAGCTGCAATAACAAACTCGTTTATTTAGGCTTTTAAAAAATGGCCAACAATAAGATTAATAGATTACTATATTGTCGATGGGCCATTTTGGTTTAGACAACATTGATTCAGTAGAAATTATGACTAAATATTTTCCTGGAAAATATTCTGACTACTACTAAATAAATAAGGGTAAAGTAGTAATACCTGAATATTTTATTCATTTTCATATTCTCATCAGAAGAGAGGGAGCACTACATTCTAGATGTTGGTAATGCCGAAACTATGTTGGTGAAATTCAAAATTACTGACCACTTCCTTTTCACTGTCTCATTCAGTAGAGAGAGAACATTATATTCTACACGTTGGTAAAACTAACTTGAGAAATACTAACCCTCGGGATAATCAGAAGCTATGCCGGCGACTTCGACTTGACATATTTATTAACTAGATTGTCGTCTGAGCTCGAATTGCGATAGTAGGGACGGTAGGAGAGGTCGCTGACCACGCCTCAGTGTTTCCAGTCTTCTCGTAAAAATCTAGGTCTTCATTTCGAAAATTAAGACGTAGAGTGACAATTTCTCTTCGCAGACAGGATCTTGAGATATGTAGGAATCGTTCGACACACGAATCCTTTCTCCAGGGAACACCGTATAAGTGAGACGGATGAAGGAAAAACCCTCATTTTGACAGCTCAGCGTTCGTTAATAACAGAGATTCTCGAAACGAGGAAAATAGAGCGAAATTCTGCGAAATATCGCGGCGCAACAAGCGAAACTCGAGGCTTCGTCCTCGTTCCGGTTTCATTTTGACATAGAATTTATCAAGGATCGTGATCGCCGCATTCTTAGTTATCTGTCTGATATATCCATAACATTACCGGTGCAGTTTACATAATGAAACCATTGTTCAATACGAGGAGTTCGTTTGAATATCCAGTCAAACCTGGGAAAACATAATCGGATTATAAAGATCCAATTTGCAATTAGCTCTTTCAATCCAGTAATTTTTTCGTGGACTGACGACGCTTCCGGAAATGGACTGATTAAAGTGATTCGCAACCGGAACAAACAGACGGGAATACTGACGTCATCTGAATGATTAAAGGGCAAAGGATCAAATGAGAGATAACCCTCACTTTTAATCGACTTAGAAACACGGCCGATTGAGAAATTGGGTCAGCAGGGTGAATTAATCAATACAAGCTTTCACGAACGAACAAACATAACTAGGAATTTGGAAAATGTCCAAGGAACCCTGCAAAATTCGGAAGTACTTTGCCCAAGGAATTGACACATTCAATATTTCAAATTTCTCCACTATTAAAACATGTTTTATTTGGTAATGTCCGGACATTTAAATCAATTAGTTTCTGTATACAGTATCGAAAACGCACTTATTTCACTCCTCTATACTGAGACGACCCAGAACCGGGGTCAATTTTTTTCTATTAATTTGCTAAAACTATCCATATATTTCTTGGTTTTTATCTAATTGAATTTTATTATCAATTGTGATAACTCTATTTTGTAGATATACCTGCATAACATTTTATATTGTTTATCTGAATTCAAAATTACAGTGAAAAGACGGGCATTTTCCAGAATAATTCAATAATTTAATTTTAAATTCTCAATATGGTAGAATAATACGTATCTTTAAAGCAGCTTGAAATCACCCAAAAGCGTAAATATCGAGGCGAAGGAATTTATCTGAACTCAGATCATAGACCGTTAAGCACCTTTTCGTATATCCACGATTCTACATCTGGTATTTTCTAAAACAGCGATTCCCACGTCGCGACGAAGGAACGCGTTTGTGAAAGACTATGTAACAGGTACTTGAGTATCAAGGGCTGAGGGAAGTGAGGGTGTTAGGGCTGCTGGGTCACGTATATATAAGGATCACGGTCACGACGTTAAGGAATCATCATGATCATTATCATTATCATTATTAGTATTGAGTTATTTTTCTTCCGAGGTGCAGTTACTCTTATTATTCAGTTATCCAGTTTGCTTGGATGTTTTTTGCATCGTCTTTCATAGACCGGGGTTGGGGGTGTCTCAATACTCTCAAAATTTCAAGTAATTGAGGTTTAAATATTTGAACAATTAGGGGAAAAAGACTAGATAAGTTCCACAAAATATAATGAATAACTATATGTTTGACATATGTTTTGATTTATCCTCTTTTCAAAAACTATGAAAAAATTAAAATATTACAATATCAGTTATACCTTAGAATCATATGACAGAAGTTGCAACAAACGGAAATCAAGCTGGTAGTTAGTAAAATGACGAATTGTTAAGGTTTCTGTCAGATCGAGGTTGAAACATGTTTAACGATATGCTGTTTGTCAGCGTGACATCATGCTTTACGGAAAACAGAATTACCAACATTGAATGACACTTAAGTGAGCAGTGAAAATGAGCACGACAAGAATAATATATTCTTCAATTTTGATTACATTAGATATGAAAAAAATGGAAAGTTCTCTACTTAAATACACTACGTAAAAATTTGTCATTTACCATGGGAGACTGGTGATATAATAATAATAATATAATAATCTAACCTCAGGGGCTCAGGAACATTGTTTCTGAGTACGGGCCTAGCGAACCCAAGGTACCCAAGCTGAACCTGGCAGTAGGTATGAAATGCAACTTATCCAATGATGTACAATCTAAGGAATGAACGGTTGAATCGACGTTGTACCACCATAACCTCTTGTCGCGTTCAAGATTTAGGAAGAGGGTCTTGTTCGGAAAGTAAGTCACAGTCTCCCTTGGTTAGCGACGGAAGCAGCGTGATATCGAGTAGGGATACTGCAACACAAAACCAAGTGGGAAATAACATCATCTCCCAACCGACTCTTTATGTTTCAACGGTGGCGCAAGTCATTATGCCTACGACCACGAGAGCCGGACTCCCTAGGAAACGCATGATGTGGACCCCAGGAATGAATTCCTTCATTATGCGTTCCTATTACAAGATTACAAACTTGGAATCAGAAATGACAGCATACAGATACGCATTACATCTTGCGTTCGTAGAAAAATATCCGGTATTACAGCACATATCCGAGCAGAGAATTTCGGATCAACGAAGAACAATCGTTAAAAACAGGCTACTTTCTTCAGAAACGCTGAAAAGCATACGAGAAGAGGTCATAATGGAACTCAGAAGCGAAATACCTGCTGGAGTCAATGAAAGTGTTACAGATAACATCGAAGCCACGGAAACGAATTGTAACATGGAACGCCCTCCTGAGCCGAATCAGCAGAACGAATATATGTACTTAGCAAGATCAGAACTCAACAGAGCAATAACTGAATTCAGTGGTAGTAACCCAACTAAAAAACCTAAATTGCCCAAACTCAAGACGAACAAGAACACCAATATCATCCTAGCAAGCGTAAACTCAATGTTTGAAGAATATACCGACCTGAACACCTTGGAGAAGATTCACACTTTGATTTACTGTGGAGCAGTAGCGGTTTTTGTACTTCACAAACAACAAATCTCCACAACTCTGATTCAAGCTGAGCCAAAAAGCGTCAGAAAACCACCATGGCAAAAACGATTGGAGAAGGATATTGAAATCTAACCAAACGGTGATATTATACAGTGCATGAGGGATGGCGAAACATACAAATATCTTGGATACCAACAAGCCAAATTGCTAGACCAAAAACAATCAAAGGAGAAGATTCGTTTAGAATACAGTCAGCGTCTGAAGACTGGATAGAAGTAATAAATCTGGTGTTTATAAACTGTCTTGCGGGGATTGTAATAAAATTTATATTGATAGAACTTTAAGAAATTTCAAAGTTAGATTATCCGAGCACAAACGTAGATTTAATTATCATAAATCAGATTCCCATTATTCTAATCACTTACTCGAAGGAAACCATCATTTTAATGATAATTTCAAGATTTTACACAACGAAAACAACAGACAAAAACTGAATCTATTGAAATCAACAAAGAGAAGAATTCAGGTAGTTTACTTAATAGTCAATTAGATCTAAATCCTTCTCCTTTACTCAATCTTTTCAATTCATAAAGTAAGCAACTCTTGTACTTGCACATTTTGTAATATTAAGTAAGAAATAAGACTAATATATAAGGAATAACTCTGTTCATTAGTTTGTATCTGTCTGATGAAGCCACAGTGTGGTGAAACCGGTCATAGTTTTGTTAATATAGTGAAAATCTAAATACTTTAGTTTTATTTCATTGAAAATAGAAACATACATTATGCCATTTGAACAACAAAGCTGCTGTGAACTTCCGGTATAACCAGTACGTAATGTTGAAGAATACACCTAACATTTCCTACTTTTGGAAAGATTTTTTATCAGTGGTTATCAAATTTTTTAATTTTGAACACTTATTTCATATGATGAAATAACTGAAATGAAGAAAAATCTGGTAGATCTTGCGTTTCTTTCCTGATATTTCAACTATGAGAACAGGAAAAACTTATTAAGGAAATCATATCGAACGAATATATAAAAACAAAGATATTTTTCAACTTCAGGCAAAAATTGACATGTTCTGAAACATTCCAGTCCCCCTATATACATTTATAACCAGAACTTTTTCTACTCAGGAAGAAAACAATCAACTTTCGTTAGCCTCATCAGCTCAGTTCTCTGTAAATAAAATGGCACTTGAGGGAAACACAAGAAGTTCCTTTCCCTTTCAGGAGCTAATAAGAAAAGTCAATAAAACACTTTCGATGTTTCAGCAAATTGAAACTCATTGGCGGGATGTCCTTTTGGTAAGAGCAAACATCTTAGATTAAATTGAGCGAACTTCTTTCTTTCAATTCATCGAAAGAAACCGAACGATTTTTTGTATTCAGATAATAAATCAGGTGCTCTGATTGAGGAAACAGTTGTTGGTTTCAAAAAATCAAAAAAATTACTATCCATGTTAATTATTCTTTTAATGAATAAACGAAATTATGTTGGGACACATCAATCAAGTATGTCTCTCTCAGATTTTCACATCCCTCTAGTTCCAATTCCTTGGGGACAAAGGAATTAAATTTTCTTTCTTATGGTAACTAGGAAGACTATATAAGAAAATGAAACTGAAAAGAAACCTATTATTGAGTAAATTTCGAAATATTCTTCTCTCCATTCCATGCAATTATTAAGGCAGTGTTCAAAATGTTAACAAACATTTTGGAGTATCATATGATTTATTTGCTGGTACTTGTCGCTTCGCTCCAAGGCATATTGCAAATTAACAAAGAACCAGATCAGACGATGAATAAAGATTATTATATGAGTGTTATGCGGCGTTTGGGAGAGAAAATTCTTCAAAAAATAACAGATTTGTGGAAAGAAAACTCATGGATTTTGAACCACGATAATGCATCATCTCATAAGGCTATCAATGTAAAACAATTTCTGAACAAAAACTCAATGAACACCATCTACAACCACCGTATTCATTTGATAAGGCTCTGACCGACTTTTTTCTTTTTCCAAAACTCTAATTACCACTTCGAGGTACCCGTTTTGAATCGATAGAAGATAAAAAAGACAATTAGCAGCTAGAACTAGAGTCGATTCCGGAAAAACCGTTTGAAAAATGTTTTGATGATTCGATAATACGTTGGCGTAAATATATTATTCCAAAAGGGGCCTACTTTGAAGGAATACAATAAAAAACTTTGCATTTGAATTTTCTATTCATAGTCGATTTGGTAAAACCGTAAAGTAATAAATCTTTAGGTGACAGAATGGTCACCTAAGAGTTAAAGCGTATTATTGAGTACCTCAAAAAAGATATTTATTACATAGATATACAAGGATATCCACCGGGACCGTCCGTTAAAAACTTTTTGAGTTCCAATAACAATATCAAGCTGAAATTTTATACGCGGCCATAACTAGCGATTTCCAATTGGAGTGAAACATTTTCGAAGTGATACCATTCCGGTTATACCGGAAGTGGGTCATCACTTTGTTATTTCAAATAGCAATCTACCTTTTTTATTATACATCTTGAACCGACATTTTAACAAGGCATAAAAAACCCAAGTTATTGGCACTTATCTGTCAAAACTTTTGACAGATTTAATTATTTTTGTTATAAACTCGATTTTTGAGGAACATTTATAGAAATTGTAGCTCCTAGATCTTTTGCACTACAGACACAATTTTTGCTTGGGTGAATAGAAGAAGGATCAAGGAATTTTTTAAGTAATCTACACATGTCATATGTTTATTGCGTTGTTTTGTATGATTTTTTCAATTTGGCCTTTTTCAAACAGCAATAACTCAATTTTTTCAAATTGCACGTGCCAATTTTTATATCGCCATCAGATGAAGCGTTAAATTTTAGATGGAGTTGTATAAGCATGTAGTATACTCATCTCTTATAGTTCCGAAATTATTTGGGAATATATTGAATTTTCATGATTTTGCAAGAACTAACAGAGAATGCTTTGAAATATTTGAATCAAGTAGCTGAACTGCAGCTTAAAATATATACATACAACCAAATTTAAATGGAATCACCCGGTATTTCACATTATTGATTGTTTCTAATCATGTATCTTTGACGACTTGTGAAGTTTTTCGTTGTAAATGGGGGTATCACAGGGGGTGACTTCCAAAACCTACGCCTGATAAGTGGAGCTACAATCTCTGCAAAATAGGCCTAGAAGAAGTCGTAGGAAGATTACTTCTGAAGACCAAGACCCCTTTTCGTGCTAAATTGCAAGAGAGAGTATGGAGTGCATCGCACCCCATACTCCAAAGGTAATTTCTGGAAACAGGCATCAGTGTATCATTCGAAACGATACGTCAAAGACTTCGTTCAAGGGGTTTATACAGCAGGGGACCCTTGAGAGTTCCAGAGCTAACCAGACAACAAAAAATTTAAAGACTTGATTGGTGTACCGAGCACCAAAATTGGAATTTTGAGAATTGGCCATTTTCGGGTGAAGCCAGAAATGAGATGATTCCGATTTTAAGGGGTCGTGGAAGACAAGATAGCTCCGAGCAGCAAGACAAATTCCGAAATACCAATGAGGCTGTTTTGAGGTGACATAAAGCTGGGAGGCAAAGCAGATTTGATTTCATTTCCTGCGAGTGTAAAGGCTAGAAATTACGTGGACCTAGTGCTGGAGCCCATAGTTTCACGCGACATTATCTTGAAACAAAGGAAGTCGCTATTTTGGACTGGCCAGCTTGCTCTCCAGACCTAAATCCTATTAAACATTTATGGGACAATCTCAAAAGGAAAATTAGATCGCGCCAGGATAATCCAAGAACCCCACAACAGCTCATCCAAGCCGCCACAAAAGAATGGCAGAATATCACCCCAGAAGAGGTCGAAAACCTAATCCAAAGCATGCCTAGACGGATTCAGGCTGAGGCTGAGGTTAGGTTCCATGTAAATTCCATTGTGTGTATGAGCATTTTGACAAGCATTATTCTGATTTTTATAATTTTAAAGTGTAGAAAGAAATTGTATTTAGAACTAGATGATTTATAAAGTCATGAAATTATTTATTGTTCAACATTCTGTTAGGTAATGTTGAAACCCATGTGGAAAATTTAGCCAGAGTCATTATTCAATTATTATATATTTTAACGTATAGAATTAAACGTAACTTGAGTATGCATGAAATTCATGAAATAATTATTTTTGGTAAACGTAACTATGTAGATATTCATGTTGAATCATTATTGTTTTAAATACATTACTGTTCAATTGATTAAATTTTATTTTCGAAGAGAACCCTAAAACATATTGATCTGCCTTACTGACTATAAAATTTAGACGTCTAAAGTAAACATTTTATTTAAAACAAGGACAGCAATGTTCGCAAGCAACAAAAAAGACAGAAGAGATCGTAATCAGGTAGATGGGTTCTTCCTGGTGATTTGTAAGAGGTTTTCTAACAAAGATCCGGCAATAAATGAAACCTATTTGAATTTGCCCATGTACCACATTTCTATTAGAATTTGGGAGGCTTTTACTTCGTCTGAAGAAGCTACGGTGTAGTGAAACAAGTCACGAATCACAATTATTCAGTAAAATTCCTCAAAATAAATTATTTGTTTTTATAACCATATTTCTAAGGGATTTGTATACTTAATGAGCTTTCATTCCTCTACGTCCCCACCAAATAGACTATAGTGCGTTAATTTCTTGGCGCAGTGTATAAAATGAAAATGACTATCCTAAAGACTGCACTTTTGAATTTGCTTTCTTAGATCTATCATATCCGGATTATATGAATTATTAATGGCTATCTGTTTGATGATGTTTAACTCTTTATTATAATCTTCTACTGATAAAGGTAAATTGAGTAACCGATGTACCATGCTATTTAAAGCTGTAACTTTATGTTGAATGGGATGTAATGAGTAGTTATGTATAATTGTATCAGTATGTGTTGGTTTACGAAAGACCGAAAAACATGATTATTATTTTGTTTAGTGATTTTAAGTCCAAAAATTTATGGAATCGTTCTGTTCAATTTCTATCGTGAATTTAATGTTCAAATGGATGGAATTAATGAAATTAACAAATAAGTCTAATTGACGAGTAGTTCCAATGAAACATACTAAGATGTCGTCAACATATCTATACCAATAAAGAAATTTGGAAATGAGTGGATGTGTATGAATTTTCTGTTCAATATTATTCATAAAATCTCTGCTAAAAGTGGACTCAAAGGATTTCCCATGATCAAACCATTTTCACTACTGTAATAGATGTTGTTGAAAGAAAATAATTTTGTTCAATGCAAACGTCCAACAGATTCAATATTTCTGATTTGATTATGTGGTTAACATGATTCGAATTCAACATGTTTTCGATTAATGTTTTGACATCACCTGGAGGAACACTTCGGTATAAATTCTCAACATCAAACGAAATAAGTTTTGCGGTAGGTGGTAGGTTAACGTTTTTTATGTTATTTATCAATTCGAATGAATTTTTTATAGAAAATTTTGATTTGAATGAACAATAATTTTCAATAATATCTATAAGGTAGTGCGACAATTTCACGGCTGGGGCTGTAACGTAAGATAACTTAACTTAACTTTGACATATTACATATAAAATCAAAAGTTCAAAATTAGATCTCCTAGAAGCATTAGAAATAAATAGATACAAACATTCGGACAAGCTTTTGAATGAACAGGTAGATTTGAATTACTCACCCCTACTTAACTTGTTCAATTAGTTTTATTACCTTTCATACTAACTGTACAATGGCTCGGTGTGGATTTTCCTGTTATTCATCCAACTTGTTCTACGATTTGTTTATAATACCATACTCTTCATTCTGTTTGTCATTCTTGATAAAGCTGCTGTGTCAGCGAAACGTCGTCGAATTTTTTCAAATAAAGTGTAGATCAAAGTTAAACCTTGTGTTTTTATCTCATTTGACTGCACTTTTTATGGAATTCTTGATAAAAATACGTAAAACCGCTGCTGCAAAATGCTGACTTATAAAGTTTACAGTTATTTTTGTGTGCTTTCATATTTTTTAATTGAGGAAAGGATAGCTTCGGTACACAAAGCGAAAAATAACTCAACAAAATAACCGTGGATTCATGAAAGCTTATAAAACATCGTAATTTTCGGATATCGACTTCTGATTGTTATGAACCCCACGCCGGCGAGCTTATTTTTGCTGCATGACGGACTTCCTCCACTGGAAAATTCAATAATCCGGAAATTGCATTTTTCGGTAACCATGAAAATTCGATTTCGGTCGGAATGCCGCACGATTCTGAAATACAAAATTCAATCTGCAATATATATCCAATCGGTTCGACGGTTTTGATATCGATGTCCGTCTGCATTTATTGTTTTTCTGAATAAAGTGATCGGATTTACGAATGTATTACTCGAGAATCACTGCTATAAATTTTGATCGATCAACTGATTGTGATGATTTCGTATTAACCAATATTTTGTTCAGTTTTGCAAAAGAAATGGTCAGTAAGTCTTTATTCCATTGAATAATAATAATGAGGAATGACGACACTTAGATATCTGTTGGTATCTGGGATACCTACAAGCCAGATTGCTAGACCAAAAACAGTCAAAGGAGAAGATTCGTTGAGAGTACAGCCAGCGTCTGAAGACTCTACTAAAATCAATGTTGAACTCGGGGAATCTAGTCAAGGCAATTAACACCTATGCCATTCCAGTGTTGCTTTTCTCATTTAGAATAATCAGATGGACTAAGACAGAACTGGATGATATTCAAAGGCAAACCCGAACGGTGCTGACAAAGTACAACAATCATCATCCAAAATCGTCTGTGAAGAACAACTTTGAAGCGGAAAGAAGGAGGACGCGGATTAATGAATGTTGTCAATTTACACACCGAATAGATTTGAAATCTCAGAGAATTCTTCTCTGCAAAAGCTCGCACTTCTAACCTCCATAGAGTGGTATCGTTGGCTGATAAGGTATATACACCTCTGAATCTTGCTACCAGGGATGGCCTGCTGAATCTACCGTTCCTATCTGATACTGAAAAACAAGAGCAATGGTCAAGAAAGGAATTATATGGACGACATCACCATGAGATTAATCAACCACACATTGACAAAGAAGTCTCCAACAAATGGTTGATGAAAGAAGAATTATCCGCGGAAACAGAATGAGTCCTTATGGCCATTCAAGACCAAGTCATCGCTACAACTACAAAAATTTATAATTATGGACAGAACATTACAAAGAGATATATATATATATATATATATATATATATATATATATATATATATATATATATATATATATATATATATATATATATATATATATATATATATATACATATAAATATTAGGCTGTTCAAGATGCTACCGGCCTCTCATAGAAAACATAAGATTGAAGCAAAAATTTGTATTTATTATTCAACATATTCTCCTTTTAGCTCAATAAACTTATTTCAACGGTCTTCAAGCATTGCAATGCCTTTTGAATAGTACGATTTATCTTTAAAATACTCCTCAGTTTCAGTTTTTTCAACTTCTTCATTGGTCGCAAATCTTTTTCCCTGGAGCCATCTCTCCAAATTTGAAAAGAGATAATTCTCGCTGGGGGCCAAATCTGGTGAATACGGGGGATGAAGAAGCAATTCGAAGAGTGATTCGTGCAATTTCGCCATGGTTTTGATCTATTTGTGAGCTGGTGGATTGTCTTGCAAAAAGATTACTTTTTTCTTCGATAAATGAGATTTCATCCTTCAAATGGGCCAAAAGTTCACAGGAATAGTCTTTATTGACTGTTCTTCCCTTTTCAAGATAGTGAATGAACAATATACAGCTTGAATCCCAAAAAACTGACGCCATCACCTTTCCAGCTGATTGTTGCGTCTTCGGTCACTTCGGAACACTTCCGCCGAGACCAACTCACTAATTTGTCGATTCTTTCGATTCTGGCGTGTGATGGTGGATCCATGTTTCATTAATGGTCACAACTCGGTGCAGAAAATCAGTCGGATTTTTCTTTAACAGGCTCGATCAATGCTGTGAAGTGCGAACACGTTCACGTTTTTGATCGTTTGTTAATAAACGCGGCACCCACCTTGCCGTCAGCTTTCTCATGCCCAGTTGTTCATGCAAAATCGAAACCACCGACCCAACCGAGATGCATTCAACCTCTGCTATCTCACGCACTTTCACTTTTGTATCATCCAACACAATATCATGGATTTTTTCAATGATTTCTGAAGTGGTCACTATGGCTCTCCACCGGCATGTCCATCTTTTGTGCTTCTTCGACCTCTTTTGAACTCTGCGAACCAATATTTTACGGTTGTATAGGACGAAGCAGTTCCCGCATAATATTTATCGAGCTTTTTCTTCGCTTCTTTTGGAGTTTTCTGCGCAAAAATTAATGTTTACTTGTTTACTATCAAAGACTGTAGCGTCACGTTTGTTGACAGATTGAGCTGAAATTTTGGGTGAATGCGTTTGAAGGTTAGTACTTCTCAAAATAGCTTAGCTTTCAAAGATTGGTGGCGCCATCTCTGACAGACCGGCAAATTTGCAAAATAAATGCCCAAATTGCCGAGAGTCTAAAAATGTATATCAAGTTAAGAAACGAATTGTTCAAAGACAGAAAATACTGAAACAAAATTACTCCAACAACTTTTTCTGTCGATTAGGAAATCGCCCAGAATGGACGCATTTTCTACCTTACTTCGTCTAAACCGTTATGTACAATAATGAAAATTCACCCGTCGTACATGTAATTCAATCCTTTTCACAGATTTATTTAAAAATTGACATATGCTATTAACGAAAAGAACAATCAGGAGCTTTCAAAGTCGAAATTACATTACGTATCTAACAATGACGCAGAGTTTAACTATACGAAACAGTCGTCCACAAACAAAAGATTGAAAAAATACCCCCTGAAGCGATACCCTCTGGTATTCGGACCCTTCATTATTATTACCTGGAATTAAATGCAAAAAATATAATTTATGAGGTAGGAACTGACCGCTGGTAAAATTTGTAGGGTGGTTCGTTACTAACGCATTGTCATAATTAGGGGATGCTGCATTTAATAACCCTTTCGAAAGCTGAGAGGCTGAATCGACTATTAAATCAATTCATTGCATGAATTATTGAAATTTGAAATATGTATAGAGAAGTATAAGAGAAGTTATAATATCAAACAAACTACAAATTTGGATTTGGAGATCTCATGAACATACCCTACTCTGCTTGGCCTTGGAACGACCTCGAAATAACTTTGAATGACCCCTGAGGGGTGGTAGCTTCAAAGAAACTACGAATTCGGTTATCTCATAAACGTACTTATGAATTCTTCCAGATATTTTCCATGGTTATTCATCTACTTGGCCTTCAAGTGACCTTCAACCTGATGTGATGGATCTGAACCGACTCACTCAGCGTTAACCCAAAAACCTACTAGGACCTGTCGGTTCTAAGAGCATTTGCGTATATAGATTTCCACAACAATCACATGTGAGCTACTGGAAATCCTAATATCACATTTGGTGAAACATTTTTACTAGATAATTAAATTTTGTTCGAAATCACAGTGCTCACTCAATTGATTGTTTTCATTTCATTTGTTTCGCTTTGTTTAAAGGTGGTTTCCCGTTCATCCATATTTACTTTAACTTGCAGTTACTTTTTTTTGTATAATCATTAAATAAATAAGCAATTGAAAAAACACTGGTTAAGTTTCACAAAATATAATAAATAAAAAATGTAATATTATAGATTAGATTTTGAGATTTATACCATTTTATTTTCAAAAACTAAGAGAAAATTGAAATATTACAATGTCATTTATACGTAGAAACAGATAAGAGAAGGACAAACGAAAATCAAGCTGGTCCATAGTTATTGGTGCAGCCAAGGAACAGTCGATTAGTCTCGGTGGACTTGCAACTGTTTTTCAAAATATTCGCCATTGACCACTTTGCTAACTTCTTGCTTGCAGGGGAATTAATAAGTAGGTCAACAAAAATCATCATCGATAGCCAAGCTGCACTGAAGGTATTGGCATCTGACACCTGCACGTCACACTGTGCAGGAATATCGCTCCACCCTCGTCAAAAAAAAAGGGAAAAGGGATGAGGTTCTGTTTGATGTGGATACCCGGGCACTCGAGCATTTAGAGAAATGGGACGCTCGAGGAACAGGCTTGGGATTCATCGGATCGGAGTCTAGGCTCAGAACTCCCTTGGAGACTGAGGATGCGCCAAATCACTTCATTTTTGATTATTTCAAATTTCATTTTATAACATTTGAATTTGGGAGGCTTTTACTTGGTAAAATTCCATTATCAATAATAAAAAACAAGTACTGTGTTTTAAGGAATTTTACTTAATAATTGCGATTCGTAACGCGTTTCACTACACCGTAGCTTCTTCAGACGAATGATTATGCAGAAAAATGTAAATGAGAATATAACTATAAATATTCTTGAGTAATTAAAAGCTTATTGGTCGGCTCCTCCTAAGTGGTTATTTATGGCAGGTATATCCAATAAAATTAAGGAATAGATTGCTCCCCGAAAAGATTCAATAGAGGTGAAGGGCTTAAATCGACTTGTTCATTGATGAGTCTACCTGAGTGTTTGTATTTATTTATTTCTAAAGTTTCCCAAAGATCTACCTTCCAATATTTATTATCTGTATGCAAAATTTCAAACTGTGGGTCGAAAGAATGATTATTTTCTAAGAGATGATTCGCGTAATTTGAATCTGATTTTTTATTTGAAAAACTGCGTTTATGTTCCGATATTCTAATATTA
The DNA here is from genome assembly GCA_013387265.2 of Cryptolaemus montrouzieri. Classification (NCBI taxonomy): domain Eukaryota; kingdom Metazoa; phylum Arthropoda; class Insecta; order Coleoptera; family Coccinellidae; genus Cryptolaemus; species Cryptolaemus montrouzieri. Next base: position 4,553,393 of record JABFTP020000062.1, read on the forward strand.
AAATTTCTATGTGTTCTACCAATGTAGAAATTATCACAGTCATTGCAATTCAATCTATAAACACCTGATTTATTGTTTTTACTTGGTTTGGTTTTATTATTTTTATATATTTGCCTAAATTATTATTAGTTTGGAAAGCTATGTTGAAATTATTGCTACTTAAGAATGATTTCAGTTTCTCACTTGTAATGCCAACGTAGGTTAAGGTGTTAAATTTTTGTTTCAATTTATCGACAGGGTAAACTTCATTTAATGCGATTCTACTTTGTTTTTTATTTAAAATATTATTTATTAGTTTGGGATTGTAACCATTATTTTTGGCTATTTGTTTAATCAAATTTAGTTCCTTGTTGAAATTTTCTGGTGATAGCGGGATGTTAATCAATCTATGAATAAAACTATTGAATGCTGACATTTTATGTTGATATGGATGACACGACGAGTTATGTATTATAATATCTGTATGTGACGGCTTATGGTAAATTGCGAAAACATGTTTTCCATTTTCATTCGAAATTGTTACGTCTAAGAAATTTATCGAATTATTGCTTTCTATTTCGGTTGTGAATGCAATTTTTGGATGTAATGAATTTATATGATTTTCGAAAATTTTCAACTGTCTATCTGTTCCTGTGAAGCAAATAATGATATCGTCTACATAGCGATACCAGTATAAACAATATTTACTGAGTGGATGATTATGAATTAATTTCTCTAAGTTATTCATGAAAATTTCTGCTAACAAAGGACTCAACGGATTGCCCATAATCAAGCCGTCTTCAATAGTATAATATTTGTAATTGAAATGGAAATAATTTTGATCTAAACAAATTTTTAATAATGAAAGAATATCTGATTTAATGATAGTATTGACATGATTCCTTTCTAATAATTCTTCAACTAAGTAATACGTATCTTTTGGAGGAATGTTGGGAAATAGATTCTTAACATCGAAAGAAATAAGTTTGGAATTAGGTGGTATAGTGGTATCTTTGATATTGGCAATAAGTTCGTATGAATTTTTGACCGAAAATTCAGATTTAAAATTGCAATGTTGCAATTGCTAATAAAACTGAGAAACTGAAATCATTCTTAAGTAGCAATAATTTCAACATAGCTTTTCAAACTAATAATAATTTGGGCAAATATATAAAAATAATAAAACCAAACCAAGTAAAAACAATAAATCAGGTGTTTATAGATTGAATTGCAATGACTGTGATAATTTCTACATTGGTAGAACACATAGAAATTTTAATATTAGAATATCGGAACATAAACGCAGTTTTTCAAATAAAAAATCAGATTCAAATTACGCGAATCATCTCTTAGAAAATAATCATTCTTTCGACCCACAGTTTGAAATTTTGCATACAGATAATAAATATTGGAAGGTAGATCTTTGGGAAACTTTAGAAATAAATAAATACAAACACTCAGGTAGACTCATCAATGAACAAGTCGATTTAAGCCCTTCACCTCTATTAAATCTTTTCGGGGAGCAATCTATTCCTTAATTTTATTGGATATACCTGCCATAAATAACCACTTAGGAGGAGCCGACCAATAAGCTTTTAATTACTCAAGAACATTTATAGTTATATTCTCATTTACATTTTTCTGCATAATCATTCGTCTGAAGAAGCTACGGTGTAGTGAAACGCGTTACGAATCGCAATTATTAAGTAAAATTCCTTAAAACACAGTACTTGTTTTTTATTATTCATTTTATAATTCAACAATAATTCAAAGCATTGTCGCGCTATGTCACGTGAGTGGACAACATGTTCGATTTTGAGATGAGTACGTACGCACACATATCGTTTTCTTATATATATCGGATATCAATCACATCGATCTCTATCGAACTATATTGTATTGTTCTGGAGTGTTATTTTCTACCAGTTTTGTGATTTTACGCAGTGAACCACAATTACCTATGTATTTCCGGATTACTTTCTTTGTGTGTTGATATAAGGTGGACTTAAGCTTTGTGAACAACTATTCTTCCACAAATATAATATAGTTATATGCAGTCTACCAGGCGACAATCAACGCACATTTAAGGTAAGTCCTACTTTTTCTGTTTGCCTCTACTTAAAGGAAGGTGGTCCTTCATTTTGATTTTCACGCAAACAGACTCCAAGGATGGAAAATAACTGATGGATGGACCTGATGGTACAGATCACTGGATGAGTCTCTCAGGTCTCAGGCACTCTGTATTCAGTATTCATTTATTAATGCTCTACACATAATATAAAAGTGTTTGCACAGGTCAGTGGGTTGATTACAATACATATCAAAAGACAAAAAGAACAAGTGAATTTGTATAAATAACACATGAGGTCTTATAATTATAGCATAAAAAGTGATAGGATGAATTTAATCAATTTTAAAATGACTTGAATTAAAATAGTACATCGAATTACACATATACATACAAAAACTTCAATACCAGTAAAATAGAAAACTTCAAATGGTAAACAACAGAAAATTCACAAAAAGTTGACATTATAAAACTCATGAACTGAGTATAAAACCTCCTGAGCAAGAATCGGCCTGAGCTTTTTCTTGAAACCATCCGATTTGAGACATATTATGGAATCGGGCAGCCTATTGAAGGAATCAACAGCATGAAAATTAAAACATATCTGTGATTTGCAGAGTCGAGAGAAGGGAAGTTAAGTATGCCAAGCCGCCTGAAGGTGCTCCTATAGCAATCCCTGTAACCCAGACCCCCTAACACCCTGACAGCCCTCCTCTGGAGACGAAACAGTAATTCACGCCCAACATAACACTACCACACAATATTTAAGGGAAGACTCGATCAACGCAAAATAAACCATCCTTAGAATCATTGGAGAAACAGATGAATCATTCTTACTTATCTTAGAAGCCAAACACTCAACATGAGCATTCCACGACAAAACCGGATCAACACTAACCCCCAAAAAACAGACATTACTGTCTCGAGCAAATCCGTGGCAAAACCAGAAGTTTCCCTCAAACTCAGCAACAGTTTCTGAGTTTTAGCACCATTCATCACCAACCCGTTCACAGGATCACAGGTTCACAGCTGTCCGACAAATGCTTCAGACTCTATATATCTTTAGATCCATAGAAAGAGTTGTATCAAAGAGAGTGCTGTCCGCGTCATCAATAAAATCAGAGAAGTAATTAATGAAAATTAAAAATAAAATAGGACCCATGATAGAACCTTGAGGAACTCCAGTCATGACCTTGACTCTATCAGAGTACTCAACATTTGAAAACACAACCTGGTATCTATCAGTTAAAAATGATTTAATGAGATCACAACTCCTTCTACCGAAACCGTACCTTTCCAACTTCCACATCAGTTTATCATGATGGACACAATCAAAAGCTCTAGTTAAATCCCGAAACAGCGCTACAGAATGAAAACCCTGCTCAAAATAGTCAAGAATACTACTCACCAAATCAATCAGGGCACCTATCGTACTCCTTTTTCGCCTGAAGCCAAACTGGCTCATTGAGAGGAGATTATTATTTTCAAAATAAGATCTTAATTGATCACATATAAGCCTCTCAATTAACTTAGAAAAAACTGGAACCAGGGATATAGGACGATGATTTTCGATATTCTCTACATCTCCCTGCTTGTGAGTCGGAAAAACTCTCGAAGCCTTCAAATATTCCGGAAATACTCCAGTTCTTATACAATTGTTAATCAATGTTGTTAACGGATAACACAGCGCTTCAATAAGTTAACTAATAATCCATAGTAATCGGCTGCAGAGCCATTTTTTAACGATTTGAGAGAATTTGAGAACTCAGATAATTCAAAATTGAACTCTGAAGAAATACTCTTTTTAAATATGTTCTTAAAATCAGTAAGAAAATATGGAATATTCCGAGAAATAACATCTGTATTAGAGGCAAAATGCTCTCTGAAATTCTCATTATAATCAATTTTTGCTTTGTTAATCTTGTTGCGGTAAAAGAATCTCAACCTCTTATGCAACGATTCAAGATCTTCCGACTTATATATCTCATACATGTCAGAAACCAGATGTAGCCAATTTCTGATCTCCCGGAGACCATCAGTTATCTAATCACCCTCAGCACGGCTCTCCCTCTCCCTTGTGACTCGACTTGCCATCAGTGGACCTTCCACTGCGAAAGCCAAGGCTTGGAATAAACTCTCTAGATTGGCCCTGAAAGTTCTAACCGTCATACTAACGGGGCATTGTCGCCTCAGAAATTACCTAAACAAGTTACGATTGATTGAGGATCCCTCAAAAAAAAATATGAACAAAAAAATTTGAGGTTATTGAAACTTTGAATCGCAAAATAGCTGGTTGTTCAATGAAAAAAGTTCAACTACAAGAATAATTAATTGTTTCATACTTTCAATGAATATTATTTATAAAAATCAATGATATATGGAATTATATCAAACATTTGAATTTGGGAGGCTTTTACTTGGTAAAATTCCATTATCAATAATAAAAACAAGTACTGTGTTTTAAGAATTTTACTTAATAATTGCGATTCGTAACGCGTTTCACTACACCGTAGCTTCTTCAGACGAATGATTATGCAGAAAAATGTAAATGAGAATATAACTATAAATGTTCTTGAGTAATTAAAAGCTTATTGGTCGCCTCCTCCTAAGTGGTTATTTATGACAGGTATATCCAATAAAATTAAGGAATAGATTGCTCCCCGAAAAGATTCAATAGAGGTGAAGGGCTTAAATCGACTTGTTCATTGATGAGTCTACCTGAGTGTTTGTATTTATTTATTTCTAAAGTTTCCCAAAGATCTACCTTCAATATTTATTATCTGTATGCAAAATTTCAAACTGTGGGTCGAAAGAATGATTATTTTCTAAGAGATGATTCGCGTAATTTGAATCTGATTTTTATTTGAAAAACTGCGTTTATGTTCCGATATTCTAATATTAAAATTTCTATGTGTTCTACCAATGTAGAAATTATCACAGTCATTGCAATTCAATCTATAAACACCTGATTTATTGTTTTTACCTGGTTTGGTTTTATTATTTTTATATATTTGCCTAAATTATTATTAGTTTGAAAGCTATGTTGAAATTATTGCTACTTAAGAATGATTTCAGTTTCTCACTTGTAATGCCAACGTAGGTTAAGGTGTTGAATTTTTGTTTCAATTTATCGACAGGGTAAACTTCATTCAATGCGATTCTACTTTGTTTTTATTTAAAATATTATTTATTAGTTTGGGATTGTAACCATTATTTTTGGCTATTTGTTTAATCAAATTTAGTTCTTTGTTGAAATTTTCTGGTGATAGCGGGATGTTAATCAATCTATGAATAAAACTATTGAATGCTGACATTTTATGTTGATATGGATGACACGACGAGTTATGTATTATAATATCTGTATGTGACGGCTTATGGTAAATTGCGAAAACATGTTTTCCATTTTCATTCGAAATTGTTACGTCTAAGAAATTTATCGAATTATTGCTTTCTATTTCGGTTGTGAATGCAATTAGGTGGTATAGTGGTATCTTTGATATTGGCAATAAGTTCGTATGAATTTTTGACCGAAAATTCAGATTTAAAATTGCAATGTTTTATTAGCAAGTCGTTGAGGAATTTTGAAGTTTGAACTGAATTTCGAATGAAAATGGAAAACATGTTTTCGCAATTTACCATAAGCCGTCACATACAGATATTATAATACATAACTCGTCGTGTCATCCATATCAACATAAAATGTCAGCATTCAATAGTTTTATTCATAGATTGATTAACATCCCGCTATCACCAGAAAATTTCAACAAAGAACTAAATTTGATTAAACAAATAGCCAAAATAATGGTTACAATCCCAAACTAATAAATAATATTTTAAATAAAAACAAAGTAGAATCGCATTGAATGAAGTTTACCCTGATAAATCAGGTGTTTATAGATTGAATTGCAATGACTGTGATAATTTCTACATTGGTAGAACACATAGAAATTTTAATATTAGAATATCGGAACATAAACGCAGTTTTTCAAATAAAAATCAGATTCAAATTACGCGAATCATCTCTTAGAAAATAATCATTCTTTCGACCCACAGTTTGAAATTTTGCATACAGATAATAAATATTGAAGGTAGATCTTTGGGAAACTTTAGAAATAAATAAATACAAACACTCAGGTAGACTCATCAATGAACAAGTCGATTTAAGCCCTTCACCTCTATTGAATCTTTTCGGGAGCAATCTATTCCTTAGTTCTTCTGATGAGTCTTTCAATCATAAATGTGTACGAAGATAAATGAGGTATTCATAAAAAATAGGTGTTACCTTGGGTGATCACCTTTGGTTCTCATTGAGTTATAATGTAAATCTTAATAATAAAAGAATCTCTGATTCAGGACTAACCTAATAAATTTTGTATTTACACCTTTTGCTTTCTTTTAAATGAAAAAGTAGAAATTATTCAAAGGAAATAGGAGAAAATAATGCACATATATACAAGAGAGATGCTCTGTGGTATTTTAACAGTAAAATATCAATATAAGGGAGGTTGATACATATCTGGTATATTTGCTAATCTCTCAAGGAGATGTCAGGGTGACAGAAGCTGCTGCTTGCGTCGAATCAAATAAGTTGACTTCATCAAATTTGGGCCAAACGACTGACTCTTCCAGATGAGGAATACCAAAATTGTAGTTGTCGAAATTAGATAGGTATAACTCGTCGAAGTATTGACGAAAAGGCTGGTAGGTAATGGGAACTCCAACCAAGAAGTTTTTCTTAAAGAGTGTCCGAAAAACTTCGCTACGATTTCTTCCTCAGAACTCTTCTAAGAACCTCCTAAGAACCCTGTTCGAAGACAGAGTTCACTCTCAAAAGTGTCTACTATGTAGACATATATAACTACGTCTCGAAGATTCCAAATCTTGAACGCACAAAATTTCTCACGCGAGAAAATAACTAAATAATTGTGAAGAGTCATAAATTGATAATCACTCCTTCACTTTCAAACCGGAAAAAGAAAGAACTCGTCAGAGTCAATTGTCACCGGTCAACCAGGTGCGCAAAAGATTATCAGTATAATATACGAAGAATTCGATCGAGTAAGTATAGTTACACTGCTTATACATAACTTGCATAAATAATTATGATTCTGAATGTAGGGTGAGATTTTGAAATAAATAATTATCGAGTTAATTTGCGTTTTCTTATGATAAGTACCCTGGATGTTGGAGTCCTTATTCAAGTAAATAGTTTAGAAAGATGGTACCATCTTGTAATCACTGCTTAATGAATATGAACGTGTAAGTCAAAATTGCATTCAAGTAATACACCGTGAACTGATTTCAAGAAATATTTCACTTTGAATTTCTTGTGAATTTACTTATGATTTTTACAACGCTACAGCTAGAAGGTAAAACAAATTTGATTTCGTTTCCTACGAGTGTAACGGCTAGAAATTACGTGGACCTAGCGCTGGAGCCCATAGGGAGACTCTGGCAAGGTGCCAACGTGAGAATTTGACTTTAATGCAAGATAATACTCCTCCGAATACCAGCAACCTCGCGCGACATTATCTTGAAACAGAGGGAATGGTTATTTTGGATTAGCCAGCTTGCTCTCCAGACCTTAATCCTATTAAACATTCATGGGATAATCTCAAAAGAAAAATAAGATCACGCCACAGCCGCCACAGAAGCATAATATCACCCCAGGGGAAGTCGAAAACCTTATCCAAAGAATGCCTAGACGAATTCAGGTTAGATCGAGAAAAAAACACCTACTCCGTGAGAAAACAATTTTAAATAATTCAACTACATGCCTAAAGAGTCTCTTATTTTCTTTCATTTGTTTATTCCTGAAAATAAACCTTAATTTACTTCTTTTTTCAATTGAAATATCTCAAAAAGGATCAATTCTAACAATGCTTCGAAATTTCCAAAACCCTTGAGGTAATATTCAAAATATCGGGTGATTCTATATAAATTAGGTTGTGTGTAGTGGACAAAATGGTTTGAATTAAAAAATGAAAGCATATAGGTGAATATCTCTGAAATCTATGTAGATTTTCAAATTGGCATTCACAAGGCAATTACACAAGTCTGATTCGATTTATCGCCTGATATTAGTTGATCTCATAAAAGACTTTCATTTTACGAAAACCCCTACCCAATATTCAACACATCTCACCCCTATTTAATCCTATTCATTCAGTATTAAACCATATTTTATTAAAAAGTAAAAAATTTTTCTGTTCGTTGAACAATTTAATTTCGTGTATTTTTAACCAAAAAAAGACTGAATCACGTAAATCCAGTTTTCAAAGCTTTTAGAAAAACAGATGAAATGTATAAGTTGAAAGGAAATATACGAAAATCCTGTAAGCTTCGAATTAGTTTCCACCAGTGTAAGAGTGCTTATATTTCTAGAAAACATGGAAGGGACATAAAGGATAATAGGATAGGAATGGTATTCCTCGAGTTCCTACTTAGAACCCATTTTAACGTAGATTTCGAAACAATATCGAACTAAATTGTATAAATTCAGAGTTTAGCTGCTAAAATAATGTGACACAGAAGGCGTCCGAATGTAAGCATTAACAATAATTATTTATTCAAAAAATACCCTACCTTGGCTTGACTTGTCTTCCAGACGACCATCTAACCCATCTTAGAGGTCCTAACATTTTCAAACGAGAATTTGGAGTCATCCAAAACGAATTTCTTCTCGGTCTAGATGCCTTTCTTTTCATTATAACTTTGTTTCAAGAAACTTTAGTTATTCTTAACGTTCAACTAACACTTTTCAAATAGAACAAGAGGCACTAAATCTGGTATTCACAGCAGCCACTAAACTACACAAAACTTGTATCAATTTGATTCGTGACAATTCCAAACAAAGATACGCGAAGAAAATCAATTTCAACCGAACTGAGTGAAACGCAATAATAAATTTGTGAGTAAATCAATCATCGTAGGCTACGAAAGTTACAGACAAGGTTAACGAAGTATTTAACGATTTTCGGCAAAATAATGACAACGTTATCGATACTTAGATCTGTTTGACGGAAATAAGTTGCAATTTAACTTTTTCAACACTTGAATGAAAGTTGTTTTCAAATATTTGCACTGTGCCAACTGGTTACTGGAATTTACATTATTTTCGTTGATAAAACGATTGCGTGATGAACTAAAGAATGAGTGAAAATAATTAAGAACTATTAGTGAAATGATTATTCTAATTCCCTTTATCAGCTAACGAAACTCGTTATTTTCAAAGAAATTCCTATGTTTAACATGGCACCAACGAACATTCTTAAGGAAAAATGATCAGTGATACATTTTTTATCAAAAAAAGTCTCTAGAAGAAGGTAAGGATCGAAATCGAAATCTAGGATCGACGATAGCAATTACAAAAAGACATAGTACTTAATTGCCTCAATATGGGCTGTCAGACTCATCAGTATCACATAATACAACATTCAGAATAAATTCATTAAATTTCCAAAACTGAAAATTCCCCATATATAAATCAAAAAGTTTCAGCTTGAAATCAATACAACGTAGAAAAAGGGGTTTAATACTAATAATCTATAAGTTTCTTCACTGACTACAGACTATACTATTAAAGTCGTAAGGCCTTTTCCGTGAATAATCCGAGGGAATTACGGTAGTTTGAACCGAGCAGAGAAGAAGCGACGCGGTCTTCGGCCGCCGCTATTATTTTTTTTTCAGAGAGGAAGAGTTTGAGGAAGGTCCGTGCCAAATTTGGAGCCCCTAGCTCTGAGGATGTTCCGAAAATTTTCGAAGTCGAAACGGCGAGATTTCTTCGGAATCGGAAATTTCGGTCTTTCGGAAGGCGATCGGAACGATCGATTGAGAGAAAATTCAGAAAAAAAGCCCCGAAAAAGCGAAAAAAAGGCTCCGATATTTCGCGAGCGGAGGGGATAATTTCGTCGGACTTTTATGTCTATACAAATTCTTCCATCGCGATCGATCGTTTCAAAACCTGGACAAAAAGCAAGCCTCGAGTTTCGCATGTTGCGCCGCAATAGTTTCATTCCCGTTAAACGACGGGAAAACTGGAAAATCTTCGATTCAACGAAGGGCTATCTGCCGACTTTTGCAGAATTTCGCTCCATTCTCCTCATTTCGAAGATCTCTGACGGCCAGAAATTAACTAAAGTCGACACATAATAAGTGGTTTTCTTGCATCCGTCCTACTTATACGGGGTTACCGGGAGATTTGATTCGGGTATCGAACGATTCTTACATATTTCGAGATCGGATCCGCAAAGAGAAATCGTTACTCTACGACTTACTTTTTGAATTTGAGACCTAGAATTTCGAGAAAAAGAACGGAAACACGGGGGCGGAGCCAGTCACTTTCCTACCTGTCGGAAGTGAGCTTTACCAACGTGTAAAATTTAATGCTCTCTCTCTTTTGAATGAAAATATTAAGATGGAAATAGTTAGTACCTTTCATTTTCACCAACATAATTTCGGTACCAACAACCATGTCCTGAAATTACTAGGGTTTTTTAACGAATCAATTGGGGATCTTTCAAAATGATGTTATATCCTTTGAGTTGATATTACTAGGCATTGAGCTGTTTTGTATAAAAATATTTTTTTTGGGAGGAGCTCGATAAAGTTTTCGTTAGGTCATTTAGAGTATGTATCATATGAATATTGAAAACTTCACTAAAGGCTATATTTGTATTTAAAAATTTTTCAAACTAGATGTCAATAAGACTGTGCCATTTCAAATTGAATTTTCGTTTCAGTTTATTCAAGAGGAAGTACGTTTTTATTCTACAATTATCCAAATGTAAAAGTTAATGAGATTCAATGTGTTTGACAATGTTCAAGTTTGAAACAAAGAAAATAAGATCTCAAATTTGCACAAAAGATAATTATTGTGAGTACCTTCTATTTTCATAACTCATAGTTACTGTTTCTCAGGAAATTTTATCAAGGTTTTTGAATGAATGACAGGAATTCCTCATTGATTTGAAGTTGAAAGTTTCTCTATTATAGGTGTCTGATAGTGGGAAACATGATGTTCAAATATGCAGAAGTTGCATACAAAGTTTCATTTTGTATAACCACAACTTTCAATCAAAATTTATGAAATTCATAGGAAACATGCTGCTGCTTATGTGAATCATATTTTGGGAAGAAATTCAACTACTACTTGGAGAATCCTATACAATTTGACAATTTTTGTTATAGGTAGTCGTACTATAGGTATTTTATATAATTGTGTAAAATGAGTACGTTCATTGTATTGTCTATGAGGGTCCATAATGTAATTTACAAATTTGTAGATCTCATTTCTGCTTCCCACAAGAACACTTCAATTCAGAAGACGTTTGTTCTTTCTGGTCAGCAAATTGTGTGAATTTTGGTCAATTTGAATTTATACAAAATAGTTACGTATAGGGCAATCACATAAGGTGAACTTTCCATGTATTCAGTAGTGTTCCTTTATTTGATTACTGATTTTTCGCTTTTGTCTTTTGGATACTCCCAAGAAATTTTAATTTGAGAAGAACTTTTATCTTCTATTTCATCAATATACTTGAGAAGTATTTCTTCCATTTTGCTGCTTTAAGCTCATATTTGTTGTTTATTATAATTCATGAATCTTTTCGATTCTTATTTGATCTAATACGAATCAGACTGTTGAATTAAAATTAAAAATTTGAAACTATTGATCTGCATTTATCTATCATTCTGAAGTATATGTTATATACTTTTGGAACTAAACATTTGGAATATTGTGGATTAATATTAGAGTTGTTGATGATTGAATTTGTATGCCTAAAGGGTGATTGAACAATTTGTTTTTTTGAATTAATGTTGAAATGTTTTTAATTTCATCTTATGCTAGCTCAATTTGAGAAAGTTGAGATTTTCAAATTGAATGTATCTCTTTGAATTAGGATAGTAGTGAATAGTTGAAATTTGTGTGGTTGAGAGTTCCATGTAACATAAAGAACTATTAAGTATATTGGCTATTTAGATATAAAAGGCGATCTTAATGGGTTCACTAGTACATCTATTAAATTGATCCAGCTGATGTTGTTTCACAGAAGGCTTTCTGCTTGATTCAGTAACTCAAATAAGAGAATCGTATCATTTTTCTCTAATAGAAGCCAACGTGTATTTATAAATGATAATACAGTAAAAGCACATACGGTGATTCAGCCATTGCTGAATGTCAGTCTGAATTGAAGGAGCTTCTAACACTTCCAAGCAAGAACTATTACATAAGCCTGAAGATAATAATTAATCAGCTTATACTGTAGAATTTCATAGTGTGATGTCAGCTACAGTAAGATACTCCCAAGGACGCCTTATTGAGGTAATAACTCCGGAAATGATCACGAAAGTCCACTATATTGTGTTAGACGATCGACGAGTGATATTTAAAGAGATAGAGAAGACTACAAACATCTGATTTGAATGAGTTTTTCATCTTGCATGGGCATTTGCATATGAGGCAAGATGGGTGCCGCATTCGTTGGCAACTGTCATAACGTGAAACTTTCCTGGTTAATTTTTGTCTCTCTAAACAAAAGTCAGATGAGTTTTTGGGCCGTTTTCTTACGGTGGATGAATCATGGCAATACAAACAGTGGATTGGAGTCGGTGATAGTGCAACCTAGAAAGCCATCGACCAACAAAGTGTTGGTCTTCATCCTCTGGGATTCATAAGTCATTATCTTCAGTAATTTTCTCAATGAAGGAAGTACCATACATGAAGATTACTACGCATCACTGTTAGACGAATTGGTGTCGAAAAGAAAATGGTTTCACCACGACAATGTCCCTGTCCATTTTTCCGCTATTAATAAAGCCAAACTGGAGGAACTATGATATGAATCGCTACCACATCCATCATATTCTCTTAACCTGACTCCCAATGAAACATGAAAATATGATTCGAAGGACGAAAATTTTCAACAGATTCGAATACATCTCTGAAACTAATGCGTACTTCGAGGACCTTTGGAAAATAGAAAGGTATCATAAACAATGTCCAGCATCGTCCCAAACAAAACCCAACAAAAAGATTATATTCAAAGATTACTGGCAGCCAGTACAGGAAAGTAAGTACCAAGGTATATTTTTCTTTCGTTTATTTGCTAAAAATATTAATTCATTTCTTGATATTCGATCGATGATATTGTGTAGATCTCCCGGAAACACATTTTAAATAGTTCATTTGAATTCAAAATCGCAGTGAAAAGACGGTAGTTTGCCAGAATTATTCAATAATTTCATTTTGAAAATTTCAATGTGGAATATCACGTATTTTCAAAACAGCTTAAAATAATCCAAAAGCGTTAAAATTGTGTCGTTGGAATGCAGCCAAATTCAGATAAGAAATCAAGCGCAAACAAAATTCGACGTTATTAATAATAATAATAAGGTTTATTCAGTTCTGCATAATGTATACAACAGTTATCCAAATAAACATAAATCGCAGAGATAATTATAAACAATAATTTTCTGTACGCGATATGAAACCTGAACAATTTTATTTTTCTTTCCCTTAGCAAATTCAAAAATTAAAATGAAAATAACATGAATTCTATGTTTTGTTCTTGTTCTTGTTTGTATAAAATAAGGTGCCTTGTCATGTCCGGGTAACTTTTGTCGTATTTAGGTTTTATTGTCGAATTCGGGTTGAGTCATTAATCGGGTTATAACTTTTTTCTCTACGTTTGGTTCAATAAAACACAAAATATTTCCCTCCCAGTAATTAGGATCGTTTCGAATTTGTTATGTTTCTCACTCGCTCAGGAATTATTGAATATATTCTAGGTGCCACAAACATTATTGTCCTATTATTTTATTTACTCTAAGTGTCTCGAATCTGGAAGATTTATTTCTTGTTGAATAATCGTGTTTCAAAATGCCAATTTCTATTTTGTGTTGAGAGATTTGTGAGAGTATCTTCAATGAAAATATTTGATGGACGTCCATGACATCAGATATTCTGTATAATTCGTCATTTGAAAAGGTAAGTTTTTTGTTATATATGATTCTTAAAACCATTTTTGCATTAAATTCACACTCTTCAGATAGCAGTTATATGGAATGTTCTTATTATCAAAATATTGATTTGATGTCCAATACTCTTAAGCTCAAAATGGAAAACTTTTCTTGAATTAAGCTGTAATAATCGTCTCTGAAATATAAACTGTTCCATTAGAACAATGAAATTGATTTAGGGACGATACCCATGTATGAACCCACAGACATTAAGGCTTGTATGGAAGAATATCTGAGTATTGTTTGTGGTATATAGAAGTGTATGATCAAGGGCATGATTTCCTAGTTGACAATAGCGCGAATATGGGAATACATAATGACATATTATGGCCAGTTGTTGCTCACTTGGGCAAAAAGAGCATTTTTGCGGACGTACATCTAGTCCCATAAAACATATAAATACTATACTAATAATTGAATTCAATCGAAAATACGAAAGCGAACTAAAGTTTGCAAGTTCTCAATCTGGGACGTGTTCTTTAGTATAGAGTTTCAGGGCAATGACTCATTCATAAAACGTGATAACAAAAATATCTTAAGAGCCACTCATAATATGGATAAGGGCCAATCAGGCCTGTCTATAATTATCTAATATCACAACTTTCGCTCATAATAAGGGTGAAGGCCAATTAGGCCTATCTCTAAATGATCTAACCTCAGAACTTCCACTCATAATATGGGTAAGGGACAATTAGGCCTGTCTCTAAGTGATTTAATGTTCCTATAAATTTATTTAAAGACGCCGAAGATTGCTAAAACAAATTGATATGAATGTTGCATAGATCAAATAGACATTGTTATCTCATTTTATTTTCTGATTTCCTTACCTATGGTTTAAGCGACGAAGAATTGATTAGTATAAATATACAACATAATAGAAGGTCCTATTTTATAGAAAGAATTTTAAGGCAAGACGATCGCATGGCTTTTCATTTGACCGATCTCATTCGGTATCAAGAGAATAATTAATGTGAGGGAGAAAATAAGATAATCCAGAGTTTGCAATCTACATAAAAGGCAATGTATTCTGCATCATCTTTTATAGATATATGTCTTGTTTCACTGGCTTATCAATTCACCCTCATATACCTCCACACTCTTGATGGATGAGACGATTCATAACCTTATTGTTGCCAATTCCGGAAACATAAATCGCAACACCTAATCAGTATATTAATTTCCAATAATTCAAACTTAATTCTACTCAAACAAACAGTCAATTACCGCAGTTAATGTCCAAATGTCACATTAACACTGATATTGCCGACTTATCAACGATAAAGCAATAATTCACATGCTTACGACCAATTATCTTCCCAATTACCGCAAGAATATGAAAGTGGCATTATAAACTCGATCCATATTCAGTCGGAAAATTAAAACCTGGTCATGAATGTGTTTGCCGCGAGATTTATCGGATATCATAAAGTCGTATAAATCAGATTGCACCGTAAATTACGATAGAAACTTAAGTTTCTTGGAATAGTTGTTGAGTATACGAGGTACCACCTAAATCTTCCTAGAAGCGAAATATGTGCAATAATCTTTAGGATTAAGATGAGATGGAGAAAGATGAAATGAACAATGAAACTTTTGTTCTGAATGGAATATTGTCAACAGGATTGCCGACAGTAATATGCTTAAATCTTCAAACGCATTGTCGAGATTCCCCACGTTTGGGGAAAGAAAAATGATAATTCCCCACATATTCCACACACAGAAATAAAATAACTAACTATGTATTTCTGACATATTCTTTGCCTTTTCATTGGGGCGTTTTGGCGCTAGTTTTGAAACTCTAAATGGAAAAATGGCCTATTTTTTTCATTATCCTTGACGCTCCCATGAAAAGGTATGTTCAGCGGCAAAATAATAAGAGAGACAAAGAAACAACAAGTTTTCTACTATAGGAATATAAGTAGGTATTCAAAAATGTATTCATAATTACTCGAAAATCCTAAATATCGGGTAATAAAATAGGTCTGTGATGTCGTTAAAAAGGGTAAATTGGTTGTTATTGTGTTTAGCTTTGAAAATTTCCAAAGATTCTAAGTAATTGAGTTTATTGCTTTTCGGGGCACGATAAATAATATTAAGATCATCTATACTAAGACAGCGGTGATTGTTATCTGGGCAATATCACTTTCATTTTGACAAAAGGAAGAGTGATGTTCTTTGTATCTAATGCGAAAAGATCTTTCTGTCTTGTGTTGTGCACACCGTTACAATCAGGGCAACACAGTTCGTATAATTACTAAATATTATGTCAAAACTTGAGGGGGTAAATCTACGTGCAATTAAAAAAAAAAGTTCATATAAACATAGGTCCGCAAAAGCTTCGATATGAAGCTACCGAGTGTTGAAATTTCCGGAAAAAATTGGTTTTTTCTTCAAAACTACTGCAGTTTTTGAGATAAACAACACAAATTTGGAATGAAAGCTATTTTTTACTGCATCCATCATTACACATCCTAAATTTTAACTAGAATCTACAAGGTGTTTTCTTTTCCGGAGCCATGTCTTCTTCTGCCCTTTCGAACTTTTTTGCAGTACGCCACTGATCAGCGTACAAGCAATTTTCGTCATTTTTGTTCAATTTAGAAACTTTTTTGACACAAGTTTTTCGTATCTCCAGCCGTTCTCGAGCAAAAAATTATTAAACAATTATATGCATTCGCTGAATTGAAAGCACTTCTAATAAAAAAAATGACTAGTAGGCTTTGATTTCTTTTATTTATTTATTTATATTGACAGTTGCTAAAGTTGAACTAGTGTCTGCTCGAATAGTTTATTGCATTAACGATTAGTTTTAAGACTTTTGAAGTTATTGTTGTAAGAAAAAATGGCTAATTTTACTAACGCCAAATTGGCCCATATCCATTACATGTAAGGTCTGTCTGACGGAAACACAACAAAAGCTAGGCGATTATATCAGGTGCGCTTTCCGAATCGAATAACACCAGACAGGCGAACATTTTCAAATATTCACAGAAGGCTGAGGGAAACGAGTATTTTAACGGAACTCAAATTATGAGAACTCCAGATATTGAGGAAGCAGTTTTCAATTGTATTGATTTGAACCCTTTTGTGATTACAAGAAAAATTGTAAATCAGTTGAATATTTCACATGTTCTAGTTTGGTGGATTCTCCACGACTTTTTATTGTATCCGTTTCATATTCAACGCGTCCAAACTCTACTTCCTCGAGATTTTCCTTCAGGACTTAATTTCTGCAGATGGTTCTTAGATAAAATTAGAGAAAATGTTCATTTTGATAGTGAAATAACGTTCACATACGAAGCTAACTTTTCAAGAACTGCTATCTCAAATTTCATCACAATAATCATTATTCGGCTGAGGAAACCCTCCCCTCCCCACATTTGATTGAAGAAACTTATCATCAAGAACAATTCACACTAAATGTCTGGGTCGGAATGATTGGGCCATTTTTTTTGCCTAACAGACCAAAGGGTCCCGCTTATCGGCAATTTCTTGAGGAGGAGTTACCTTTATTGCTCGACGATGTGTCACTTTTGGTGAGAAACATAATGTAGTTCATGCATGACAGGGCACCAATTCATTTCAGTAGAGAAGTCAGGTAATTCTTGAATAATACATTCAACAACCGATGTATAGGTCGGGGTGGGCCAGAACCATGGCCTCCTAGGTGCCCAGACTTAAATAGTTTAGACTTTTTCTTATGGGGATATTTCAAAAGTTCAGTTTATACCACTCCAGTGAACATTGTAGAAGAATTGAGAAATCGAATAATAACCTCTTGTTACACGATAAGAAATACCCCAGGAATATTTCAAAGAGTGCGTGATAATATACGAAGAAGGAGAAAGGCCTGTATTCTTGCAGGTGGAGGATACTTCCAGCAATTTATTTATTTTTTAATTGTTCTTTTTTTTAGTTTGATATTTAGTAAGTATAAGTTGAGTCTCAGAAGACGAGCTTCCAAAATAAAAGCAAATTTTGGGCACACCTCTCGAGTTTTTCTATTATTTTTTTTCATTCAGCAAATAACATACAATTCAGATAATTCAAATTCAATAATTTTCCACTCGAAAACGGTTGGAGATACGAAAAAACTACAAGTGTTGAAAAAGTTTCTTAATTGAACGAAGATGAAAATTGATTGTACACTGATCAGTGTCGTACTGCAAAAAAGTTTGAAAGGGCAAACGGAGACATGGCGTCGGAAAAGAAAACACCTTGTGAATTTCAGTTAAAATCTAGGACGTGTAATGCTGGAGGCTGTAAAAAATAGCTTGCATTCCAAATTTAGGCTGAATATCTCAAAAACTGAAAACGGAAATTTCAACACCCTGTAGCTCAATAACGAAGCTTTTGCGGACCTATGTTTATATAAACTTTTTTTCTTAAAATTACACGTATATTTACCCCTTCAAGTTGTGACATACTACTATGTAACACCCTGTATTTATATGTAAATTAAAGTTAATTACTTCATTTACAACCTTGTATACATCACGTAAGGCAAGTTGTTGACGAGTTCAGAATATTCTTGGTATCAAAATTCCACTAAAAAGTATCGTACCTTTTAATTCTTCCACTTCCTATAAATTTACGTCTTTGTGGAACTTTTGGTACAAAATCACTATCACTAACCGAAACTTCAATTGACTCACATTCACTCAGTGATGTCTCACCGGTAACTTTAACACCAGAAACGAATTCTTCTATACATTCTACCACAGCTTTCGTCCAATCCAACTGAGGACTCATTTTTGTTTGTCATTTATTTTATTTTGGATCGTCTATATTGAACACCATTCCATATCACAACACTGTCGTTAGAATTTCAAATTTTACTTTGTCGTATAACACCGATTTAATGCATACAAAAACGTCATGAATTTGAATGTGCTTTAACAACGCTTGAAGGCGATTATCTCGGGGGAATCGCTAAACCGAACTCGTTTGCAGACTGAGATACACTGAGCCAAGACAGATAGCTGAATGAAAGGCCATTTTAGTAAGAATTTGCTTCCTATACTTGTCAATTGTCATTTTATTGATTAGAATTATGCATGTAGAATAGTGCATTGATTAAATCTTAATTATGGAAACACAGCAAGTCTTCAGGAACGTACTCGAAGTATTAGTAGATTATTTCGTTTTGAAAAGTGAAATTTATCTATGTAAGATAAGCAATTTGCAGTTTGAATATACACACTAGACTGAAATACTTACATATTATTGTCGTGGACGTGTGCATTATCTCAGCTGTTAGCTGGATATATGAGGTATGTCAATAAAGTTCGCGGAAGTTGGCAATACTGCGGCCGTTGGTAACTCTGCAGCGTTCGCATTAGTTTCATTCGAAACAGAATTCATTTCTGCGTCAGCCTGTGCAAGTTTCGTGTTGATCGGTTGTATACTTCGCGTTTTATTGTCCTTTGAACATCGACCTGATTTGACCCAACGTCAAGAAGATGAGTTATGAAATAACTGAGCAAAGAATAGTGGTTAAATTTTTGGTGAAAAGCGGCGAAACTTTCGTGAAAATTATGGAACAGTTAACCAACGTTTATAAGGAAGATTGTCTGAAAAAATCAGCGATTGGGCACAGAGGTTCAGAAGAGTGGAGGCGAGGGAGCTTCCTCCACCACTCGAAAAGCAAAAACCTCGATCGGCAGCGCTCGCGAGTGCTCGGAGACCCTCGGGTAAGCCTTACAATGTTGGAAAACAAGTTGGGCATCAACAAGGAGACGATCCGGCAGATGCTACACAAATATTTAGGGATGCGTAAGCTGTGTGCGAAAATGGTTCCCAAAGTACTCACAGTTGAGCAGAAAGAGCTCCGATTGTCCATCTGTCAAGACATGATTTCTCGAATTGACGAATGTTATCACTGGTGACGAGTCGTGGGAGTTCGAATACGACCCTAAGACCAAAAGGCAGAGCATGCGGTGGGTAGTGAAGGGGGTAAGTGCCCCACGAAAGCAAGAATGTCAAAATCGAAAGTGAAATCTTTACTCATCGCATTTTTCGATATTAATGGAGTTGTACACTATGAATACCATCCAGCATGTCAGACAGTCAACGCAGTATTCTACATAGAAGTTTTGAAACGTCTGAAGGCCCGTGTGTTTCGTGTACGACTCCATTGCTCCTATTTTTCAGTATTTAATAAAAATGGTAGATTCAGCAGGTCATCCCTAGTAGCAAGATTCAGAGGTGTATATCTCTTAGCAGCCAACGATACCACTCAGTGGAGATCAGAAGTGCGAGCTTTTGCTGAGAAGAATTCTCTGAGATTTTTAATCTGTTCGGTGTATAAGTTGACAACATCCATTAATCTGCGTCCTCCTTCTTTCCGCTTCGAGGTTGTTCTTATCATAGACGATTTTGAATGGTGATTGTTGTACTTTGTCAGCATCGTTCGTCTTTGAAGATCATCCAGTTCTGTTTTAGTCCATCTGATTATTCCAAATGAGTAAAGCAACACTGGAATTGCGTAGCTATTAATTGCCCTAGTTCAGCATTGACTTCAGCACAGTCTTATTGATATTCACCCTAAGGTTTTTCCCACTCCCTCTAAGGGCATCATTATCTGATCCCTGATATCTTCGATACCAAAAGGATTCAGCTCTGATGTGACCCTTTCCAGGTTATATAATGGCATAGTCCGGTGTTGACGCGTTGTTGTGTTTCCCATATACTTCCTGACGGTTCTAGCTGTCGCCAACAGTAACGCTTACTACAGGGTTTTGTACAGATGTTCGTTCACTCCCAGTTTCTGGATGTTCGTTTGTAAGTTCTTCGGTCTGGTTCCAGTTGTGGAGATCATCATTGGAAGTGTTTGCGATACCTTGCAATTTTTTCGGCATGTTTCACCTCTAAGTTGTTGTTTGAATATTTCTTCTGGGTTTTCGGATCTCCAACTACAGCAGTTTTGTTTATTGACATACCCAGAGAGTTGAAAATGAACCTAATCATTCATAATAATTCGGTTTAAAAAAGCAGGATCACGACTATGCATTTCGAGCGCCCATTCAGCAAATATACAGCGTTGTTCGTGGCTTCAACTACTGTGTTAACTGCACTTTATAGGGAAGGATATGCAGATATAGATGCAAAATACGGTGCAAGGTGGTTGGGGAAATGCCCAATTCCTGTGATCGCCTCGAAATTGATGCTGTTCACTGTGGACATCACACTCCGCAACGTCCAAATTTGTGTATTAAATTCACTACAGATGTAGCGAGTTGGTGCTTGATGATGACCGCTGGTTTTGTAGTTTATTATTTCGATGCATTGAAGAAGGAACAATATTCAACCTTCCGTAGAATGTTAAATACCCTTCCCTGAAAGAGCACTTTTTCGAAGCGTTGTGCGAGAGTAAATATTTCTATAATTGAAATTTTCCTAGTTTTTACTTGTCAAATCACCATGAAATGACAGTTCTATGTTGACAGTTCAGAAATGGCGGCAAATTTAAAATGAAACCTGCCTATGGAAGACCCTTTAGGTGCAGTACAACAGCATCTACAACAGTAGGAGGGGGCGGAGCCCGATGCTGCGCTCAGACCTACCTCCCATAGCTGGTCCTAAGGAGGAGCACGTGGTTCCCAGTCAGGTGCCACTTGCAAGCACTAGGAGAGCAGGTACACCAACGGAGAATGGTTTCCTGCCATCTTAAAATGCCAGGGGACACAATCAGGTGTACGCAAATAAACTTGCACCACTGCATAGCCGCAACCGACATATTAAGTTCGCGGCTTGCATAATTGCATACCTTCATATCACTAATACAGGAATCTTGGGGTCTGGCGGCCTGCGATAGAAATGACTTCTACTCTAAGGGTGGCCTGACCCCTAGGTCATGCGTTCTCACCTCTAAAGGTATTAGAACTCACATATTACGAAATTTCTGTTTCAGATACCTAGTAGTAGTTGTGGTATGCTCAGCATACTTTCCCTACGAATCACAAACACCACCTCCACAGAAGAACTGCAGGAATTGGTGAACTACTGTAAAATACAAGACTGACCACTCGTCGTTGGGTGTGATGCCAACGCTCAACACACTCTATGGGGAAGCCGAGGCAGTAACATCAGAGGAGAAGAGCTGGTCGAATATCTCTACAGTACAAACCATATACTTCTAAACGAAGGAAATGAACCAACTTTCGTCACATCGAATAGGGAAGAAGTCCTAGACTTGACTTTATGCAGTGAGCAATTCACCCAAAAAATTCTAAATTGGAGAGTGGCAACAGAAGTAGTTTCCCTCTCCGACCATCCACACATCTGTTTCGACATCGCAAGTATACCGATACAACGACCAATGCCTTACAGGTACCGATATCAGGAACAATTATCAGAAATGGTGGGACCTTCAATTAAGACACCGAAAAACATCAAGGATCTGGAAACTGCCGTTGAGAAATTGCAAACCAGTGCCAGCTTGGCGTACAGTTGCCCTATACAATACAATAGAGGCAAGAAGAAAACCTTATGGTTGACAGCAGAACTCACTGCCCAAAGGATGAAATGCAGAAGCCTCCTAAATATAGCGATGCGCACTAGCACAAAAAGCGATTGAGACAACTACAAGGAAGCCCAAAGAGCATACAAAGGATTGATCAAAAATCCAAAAAAGAAGCATGGTATTCCTACTGCGAGGAAATAGAGAGTGTACCGGAGGCAAACCGTCTTCGTCGTTTCCTCTCCGCAGCATTACCGACAGATATCCAAAGTCATGATACACCGGAAGGAGTAAAAACACGGACGACGGATGAAACACTGAGGCACCTGGCGGAAGTCCACTTCCCGGGTTTCCTCATCGACAACACAGCAATCCAGAAATCCAATGGACATGCTGACAAAGCAAACTGGAACACAGCCTCAATGGTAGTTACAGTAGAAAAGGTTCGATGGGCAGTAATTACCTTTCAACCATATAAAGCACCAAGAGCAGATGGTATATACCCTGCACACTTAATAAAAGGTATGGATCAAATTGTTATGCACTTAATCCACATTTTCAGATCCTGCCTAGCTTTGGGATACATTCCAGACCCCTGGAAAAGGGTTCGGGTTGTCTTCATCCCCAAGCCGGGCAAGATCGTACACAAAATCGCCAAAGATTTTAGACCAATCAGCCTCACCTCCTTCCTACTGAAGACTATGGAGAAACTGGTAGGAAGATATCTCAGGGAGAACATCCTAGTGGAACAACCCCTACATATCACTCAACATGCCTAGGAGCAAGGTAGATCAGTCGGCTCAACGCTACACTCCGTAGTAGGGTATATCGAGAAAGGACTTAAAAAAGGCGAAGTTACTCTAGAAATAATCCAAGATATAGAGGAAGCTTTCGACAGTACACTATACAAATCAATAGATAAAGCTATCGCAGATAGGAAAGTCTGCTGTCGACCAGGCCAATCGAGGCTTAACGCAGCGAGTCGACCGTCCGGAGGACCGCCAGCAGGGGATGTCCACAGGGGGGAGTTCTATCTCCTCTCCTTTGGAACCTCGTGCTGGATGGGCTACTGGCGGCCTTTACTTTGCGGTGGGTTATGCCGACGATCTCGTCCTCCTTGTTCGTGGGATAAACCTCAGCACCATATGTGAAGTTGCGCATAACGCTCTGCGAATGACTGAACAATGGTGCAGAGAGAACGACTTGTCTGTAAATCCTAACAAAACAGACATGATTATATTCACTCGAACAAGGAAACACCCATTCTTTTCAACGATGAACTCTCTCTCTCTTGGTGCCTTCTCAGATTCTGAGGTTGGCTAATAACATGGCATATCTCCATCTATCTCTGGCAGTATGTATTAGTTTTTCTCTATTAAGTCCAGTCCAATTACGCAGGTTGCTCATCCATGAAGTTCTTCTACGTCCTCTAGCCCGTTTGCCTCTATTTTTCCCTCTATTACAAATTGCAAGATATAATATTTGTCATGTCTTTCGATGTGTCCAAAGTATGTCAATTTCCGCCTTTTAATTATGTTTTCTATTTCTGGTGTCCTATTCAATTTCCTTAAAACCTCTTCGTTGGTTACTCTGTCGGTCCATGGTATTTTTAGTAGGCGACGATATGACCACATTTCAAATGCTCTAAGTCGTTTCATGGTATTTGTTCTGAGTGACCATGACTCACATCCATAGAGCAGTGTAGACCATACGTAACACTTAACAAGACGAACACGCAATGGCAAATTCAAGGAGTTGTTGCAGATCGCTCCCTTCATTTTTATTAAAGCTTGGCGGGCCTGTTCTATTCGAGACTTAACTTCTATGTCTGTATCCACGTGATCATTTATTATTCTTCCTAGATATTTTGTTTGATTCACTTGTTCAATTCTAGTGTTGTTATAGTTTATGTGTATGTTTCTTTTGTCTCTGCTGATCACCATGACTTTAGTCTTTTGAGCGTTCAAGTCAAGTCCCATTTGACGAGAGCTCTGCCCACAGCGTTTAAAAGAGCTTGTAATTCTTCTTCACTTCGGGCCAAAATTACAGTATCGTCTGCATATCTTAAGTTGTTTAATATCATACCGTTGATTTTCAGACCTTCGGTTCTATTCGATAAAGCTTCTTGCATTATTTTTTCTGAATACAGATTGAACAACAGAGGCGATAATATGCAACCTTGACGTACTCCCCTTCTTATTTCAATATCTTCTGTATAGTCGTTGCCGATTCTAACACATGCTGTTTGTTGCCAATGAAGGGTCTTTATTATATTTATGTCCTTTTTATCAAAACCTATCTGATACAGTATGTCCATTAAATATGATGAACTAACGATGAACTAACACTAGTAAAACAAGTGAAATCTAACCTAGGTGTGATGCTTGATGCCAAACTAAATTGGGACAATCACATCGAAAGACAGGCGCAAAGAGCCTAAAACACACTCTGGGCGTGCCGGAGGCTATTAGGCCCCAGATGGGGACTTAAACCAAAGCTAATATACTGGCTATACACAACAGTGATAAGACCGCTCCTGACCTATGACCTATCGTATGGTGGCCTGCACTGGAAAAGGGATAAAACGGAACAAAATTAACAAGATCCAAAGGCAAGCATGTCTGGCAGTCACGGGAGCTTTGAGATCCACACCCACGGCCTCCATGGAGTGTCTTCTGGGCATCCCATATAGTGATGGAGCAGGTGGCCATGAGGGCCTCTTTGAGACTGTATGAGGGAGGTATGTGGAGGGACAGAAATCCAATCTCTGGACACTCCGCATCCCTGAACAAAATCAGAGAACTCCGACCTGACCCCACAAGAGGAGATCAAACAAAAGCCACCTACTCCTTTGACGAACCCTACAAAGTAGTTATTCCACCAAAAGAAATTTGGACCACACCCCACGCCTTACTCACACCACAGGACCCCACCTGGTTTACGGATGGGTCCAGAACCGGGACGGGTACAGGCATCGGGGTTCACGACCCTTGGGCAAACATAATGATTGCGCTGGGAGACAACGTCACCGTAACACACGCAGAAATATTTGCTATTCTCTGGTGCGTACGGGAAAACCTACATAGGAACTATAGAGACGCCTACAAATCTTAAAGAAACGAAGGTTACATCCAAACTGGATGACGAATGCAGAACAGCACTTCGACAACTCAGTGCTATAAACAGAGTCACTCTGATTTGATTCCCAGCCCATCAGGGCATCGAAGGAAACGAGATAGCAGACAGCCTCGCTGAAAAAGCAGCAGCTGTCAGGCCGATGGGACCAGAACCAATTCTGACCATCCCATGGACCCATGTGCTCTCTTTCTTTCAAAACTGGACCACCACTGAATCCAAAACTACTGGGCAGGCACCTCGGGACTGAGACAGTCAAAAAGGCTCATAAAAGGGCCGCAATCAAAGAAGAGGGTACATGAACTACTGTCCCTCGAAAAAAGTCCGTTGGGATGGTAATGGGCCTATTGACGGGAAACCAACTCAACAAACATCTACACGTCATGAAACTATCGGAAACCACACAATGTAGTGGTTGCCTAGAAAATGACGAAACAACGGAAAACTATTCGAATGTCCCGCCCATAAGGAAACCAGATTGAACACCTTGGGCACTGAAACACCCAGCACCCGGATGATCCAGGAGGCCCCCACAACAGTCTTGCAAGCTTCATCAGGAAGTTTTTGCAAGACAAATAACAACTCAACAACACACGGCAAGTACAATGGGTCAAACGGCCTAAGTGCTGCCCATATGGGCGTCGTGCAGGAAGAAGAAGAAAATACGCAGCATTTACAAGATACGCAACCTCATTTCCTAGCTCTAACGAAAACTCAAATAATGCCAACAACAGACACTCCCATAATTCCTGCCAGAAGTGGAAATATACGGTATTAACAAGTTTTTGAAGACTTCGATTTTCGATTATTAGTTTTATTTCAATTTCTATGAGTAAGTAAATTGGGATTTTCTATTATGTGCATTAGTTTCTTGGCGCAGTGTAGTTAAACCACTAATAGATCCGACCAATTCTAGCCAAAGTAGCGCTACGTGGTGGTAATTCTTGAACCTTAAAGATCGTAGTACACATATCAACATATTTCTGTTGAAAAGGTGGTTTTTAGCTCACAGAATCCGGTCCTGATAAGGTAAATAATAGAGGCAACTCTAGTTATAGTGAGCCTTGCCCCTTCGTTGTTCGCAACGAAATTATGAGTTGCACAATTTATGCACATTATTTATAAATTGCGAAAACCTCGCAGTCTAGGTATATAGAAATCGAGATATTACAATTGTAAAGTATGTTTCCTGATTCAGTTTCTTATATTTAAAGGTGCTTTTTCATTGGAGCGTTTTGACGCTCGTTTTGAACGTCAGAAACGGTCATATGTCATTTGTCACTTATTATAGGTTAAAACACTTAATTGATTAATATGAAATCTATTTTAATAGATTCGATATCACTTCTGGAATATTTAGTGTTGTATATTGAAAATTGTTTTTTCAAAACCTCTATGTTGTTCAAGTATAGATACGTAATTGCGCAATAACTGGACGACTATAAAAAGAGCCATTTCGTATCAAAGAAAACTGGTTATCTTAGGTTTTTATTGGCAACCCTTGAAGACCAAAGATATAACCTGGTCACTTGTCTCTTCTAGCCTCTACCGCTATTAATTTCAGAACCCTGAAAATCATGTAACCTTCCAAATCAGCGTCAAAACGCTTTAGGCTCTAATGAAAAGGAACCTTTATAGATTGAGATGTAATTTGAGCTTAGGACTTATTTTTCAGAGAAAACATAATAACAAAGGGTAAATTTAATCAATTTGTTCTCGGATAGTTTCCATAGTGTGATCAGAATATTCTAACAGTTTTCACGAACACCATTTGAGAATATTTCTGACATTATTGCATAATTCGCTTAAATTTGGTGGATGCGCAACTGATCAAGAATAAACACCTCAAAAAAGTCTAGGGAACACTTCTGAATATCGATATATCGTATCCGGAACGATCAATATGGATGATTTTTTAAAGAAATGAACACCTGCATCAATTTCTCACCAAATTATGTAGAGTGCCGCAACAGATTTCAGTTTTTTTTTATAAAAAACTAAAATTGCAGCAGATGCGACGCTGCTTTATAATCATTTCATGTATTCAGTGTTTGAAATCAGTTAGTTGGCACTTTGTTTCTGTTGTAAGCACAAATAAAAGATTCAAGTTTTATTATTCGACCATGGAAAGACGACATTTGACTAGAGAAGAGATGTTACGAACCGTTGGCATGCTCTAAGCTGGGAGCTCACAACGGGAAGTATCCAGGGTTCTGGGAAGTAGCCCAAGTGTCATAAACCGTTTATGGTCGCGTTGCAATGAAACAGGTAGCGTAGAAGAACGCCATACAGGTCGTTTCAGGATTACTACAGTCGCCCAAGACCGATTTTTGGTTTTACAAGCCAGAAGAGATCGTACTACCACAGCATCTCAGCTCAAGAGCTATCACGAGTTCATAATGTACAAATTTCCGACCAAACTGTGAGAAATCGACTGCAGGAAGGTCAACTCCACTCCAGACGTCCTTTAAGAGTTCCACAACTGACCCATGGAAATCGCGCTGCTCGTTTAGCTTGGTGCCAAGAACACGTAAACTGGGATCAAGAGAGGTGGGCCACAGTTCTCTTCAGTGATGAATCTAGATTTAGTTATTATCCCGATTCGGGAAGAATTCGAATATGGAGGGAACCTGGAAAGCAAAACCGTCTCTAGCATGCTTGAGAAGTTGTTAGACAGGGAGGCGGATCAGTGATGTTCTGGGTAGGTATACGCCTCGGTGGAAGAACTGACCTCGTTTTCATACAGAACAACCTCACGGGAAATTTTTACGCAAATGAGATAGTTTTACCTGTAGTGGTACCATATCTACAAACAATGGGTCAAAATCCACTCTTCCAGCAAGATAATGCCCCTCCCCATCGTGCAAGAGTTGTCTTGAACGTTCTTGAAGAGAATCGTATCGATCTTCTACCGTGGCCATCCTGCTGGCCAGATCTTAATCCCCAGAAATCTTAATCCCAGCTTCGATTCAGTTCAGGAGCTTGGAATGACTTTGGCCAAAATGTAATAGACAAAATCTGAGCATGCGATGCCAAAGTGTCATTAATAATGAACAGGAGCTTCTGGGTACTTAGCAGTATAAGTGCTTGGAATATCGTTTCCAAAATGTAGTTCAGACAATTTAATATTGAGCATGCCGCGACTAATTTCAAAGTGTTTTTAATAGGTGCTCAGGAGAAGTGGATTTTGTTTTCTTGAGGTACATTATATACAATACATAAGAAAGATTTCCATAAATTCGAATCATCAAATTCATATTTTGAAGATATTGGTAAGTGTTCCTAGACTTTTTGAGGTGTTTAGATGAAAATAATGTCAACTTTTTTGTACGTTTCTTTTAAATACGTACAAAATAGTACGAATATTACAATAGCTTATAAATGGAATCAAATGTCATCACATTACATTTTGAACTTGAGATATTGATAACTAATTTCCAAAGCTAACGAAAGAAGAGGTTTTTAGACATTTGCCCAGTTCCCGGGGTGCATCTTTTCGAAGACTTAATTTTTCCGCCCTAATTCTCCGTAATATCTGAAGTAATACCTCAAATTCGTCCTGATCTTTCCCTCTAGCCAAAAATAAATGAAAAATAAGTAAAGATTCACCCAATTTCCGAAGTACATCTTTCGGAAGATTTTTCTCCTCTTAGACGTGAGACAAGTATCCTTAAATACTGTCAAGAGAGTGTAGTACCAGTTCCTTTGTTCCCAAAACCAATATCATAAAAACCATCTCAACCTTACATTTCATTTCGTAAGATCTTTTCATTTATTTAAAAAAAAATAAACATTATGATGGAACTGTTACTACTTTTTTTATTATCAGAATGTGTACGGGGTGACTGCAATGAAATTGGCAATATAATAGTTTACCCCCTAAGTGGGATCAGTGAGTGTTGAAGAGGTGCCCGAAAAAGTCGATGGTATTAGGATGGTCTATTCTGTGGTACACAAAAACATCCAGGTAGCCTATGAAGAAATGTGAACGCACGCAGCTGAATTAAAGAAGATTTGTTAAAGTTATAAAGCTATACTCTTTCAAGAATTTAAATATAAAATGAGTGTTACTTGTATTGGAGTCAATTTTATAGATCCTCTTTCCTTCGATTTGAAAATGAAACAATCATATATTGTCTGCAGTTCTCTGAAAAAGAAGCCAAAGTAGGATGGATATTTATAATATTTCGTATATATGAGTTTGTGAAAACTTATATAGAAATATTATTGATATATAATTGGGCCTATTTTCAATCTTATCATTTCTCATTGACTTAATAATCAACCCTAGACTAGGAAATATAATGCTTGTCTACGCTTATGTCAACGAAAAATCATAAGTTTTTTGGATTTCACACGTCATCTATGTGCCATATCAGAATATTTCATTCATTATGTTGTCGTATTAGTGCAGAACACTGCACTAATGGATATAGTACCGCGCATATATTCCATTATCAAGGAGGGCGCCAGCAGACGGACTGTTTTTCACGCGAAATACACTCTTCTGTGAGCTAACACTCACAACAATCTGATTTAGGAGGTTTTGTTACACTGAGGAAATGAAAAAGTGACTTACCCCGACATCTATGTTTGTATAGCATAATTTCTTACACAAGATTGTCTTCAACAGGGAATTTCTATGGTGGTAAAAAGAATCTTACATTCTGTAATATAGCAATATATAGAAACTTGGGTTTTCTGATTACATAATTGAAAATCATGGCCAATAATAATTTTTTTGCTCGTAAAAATTCGTTAAGTGGTAAAGTGTATCAAATTAATTTATTCAAATGATCAAGTTCATAACGAGAAATAAAAATTGACAACAGACGTTTGTTTTATTATACACGTAGATATCTACATAAATATACTTCTATTAATAGATTTCAAATATTAATTGATAAACAAAAAATTAAATTAAAACGTTTATTGAGTTAGATATGAATATAAAATAAGATGAAATATTTTAGGTAACATACATGAGATTTTACATTTCAAAGGAAATTAACTTCCTCATCAAAACATATTAACCCGTTATCAATAAATTTTATATATATATATATATATATATATATATATATATATATATATATATATATATATATATATATATATATATATATATATATACACAAAAGTGCATTGAAATTTTATAAAACTTCTTTCCGCCTCTATTCAAATTTTTGGCATCCGCTTCACTTCAATGTGAAGTCTTGTCAATGAATTGTTCAACCGTAGGAGTGAAAACCTCCAGCTTACCGAATGACTGAAAAAAAAATGTTCCAATGGGTCCTGATTGAAACGATTCGTTAACAAATATTCCACGTTTTCACTTTCCTGTTTTATAGACTCCCAAAGATACAAAATGCCTACCAATATTCCAATTGATTTAAATTTTGAAATAAGGGTTATCAGTAATTTTTCTCCCGCCATATTTCCAGAAACGACGAAATAACTTAGCGGAATTTTGTAATACGCATAAAGTCCTCGAATCATAAAAACAAGAACGTGATTTCCAAAATTTTGTTGTCGACCGAATTCTCCATAATCTGGAACTAATCAATTTAGAATTGTAACTAATACTCCTCTTTATTCCGATTTCATCAAAAGTATAACACAGTTTTTTTTCTACTTCGGTAGAACCGTCAAATTTCAAACGCACATGTTTGAAAGTGAACGCTATCAAGGATAACCTGTCTCTAAATTAATCGAATTGAACCAATTCGAGATTGTGCCTTTCTGCGGGAGAGTGAATCCTGACGAACTCGGAGGAAATTTTATATTCCCGGGCTTCTATAAAAAATTGTGAGAACTGTGTGCGGCTTATGTTCCGTTTGGAGATCTATGAACGTTTTGACACTTCGAAATCGTTGCTTCACTCTTTTATGTTATTTCAGAATGATCTGGTCTTTGGCGCGACCGCGACGTAATCGACGATTATTTTGACAAAGGATATCATACATACATTTCCTTAATTTATCGATTTGTTTTTGTTTCGCAGCTAATTTACGTTTGAATTGAAAAATTCCGCGGGAGGAACATGAAGAATCTAAGTTTGCCGTAGAGGAGAAATATGTCGATAGTGGACTTCCGTGTTCGTCAAAAAGTAGTTTTCCAGTCACTTCAGCCTCACAGGGGATACGTAATTATGTTTTTATTTTTATCAGAATCAGGACCGAAATCCATAAAATCGAGTTGCAGAGTTGGTACTGCATGAGAGCGTAAATAACGTTTCGAATGATCAGTAAAACACGAATCCGCAAAGTGTATGCTACCAATTCTTTTGTACCTGATGTCTTTACGCGGAACAAATGAAATTAAATCCCGCCGATCGAATATTTCACTGAACACCTATAGAAAAATTTTCTTGGGTAACAAATGATGCATGAGAATAAAATAATGTCTAAAATTCACTAAACTTCACTCTCGTACGTTACTTTTCAGAAGAATTTAAATGTTGAGGGAATTGACGTATTTTTTTTGTTTACCACAAATGTATGTTGTGATTTCGGAAATTCGAGCATAGATGATCCTACGATAATCGTAGGATTGCAGGATATATCCCGACTTCTATTTTTTCTGTTCCTCTTCTAACAATACTTTGTCCTCCTTCCATTCCATTCTCGGTGAAATTGACTTTTTTCCAAATTGAGACAAAAACATGGAAAATTTTATAGAAATTATCTTGATTTAAAAGAATTCAATAATCAATCATTTCATCACGTCTTGGAACTCTAATGATTTTTCAAAATAATCCAGAGGGGCTACCGAAAACCGAAAGTATAAAATCGTATGAAAGCTCCAATCTATTTTATTAATAAACGATATGATGAAACGTGCATTTTCAGGTACGTAACTTTGAAATCTTAATGGCTTCGAATTATTCACAAAATTTTCCATTTTCGTATTCCATATAATATGAAATTTGAAAGGAAACCTATATCTACGTTGAAGATTGCACTTCACTAATTTTCTTTATCTATAAAACAATTGATATTTTCTATCCATAATCAATCTGACAACACTGCGTGTTTAGTCTGACGCCTCTGGCGGTGCCCAGCAGGCACCAGCTGCAAAGTTACGGACAACAATCATCGTTCGCCGGTCGCCGGGTTGGCGTGGTGACACTAGATTGTAGAAAGAAAACAAACACTAAAAACTCTCTGTTGTTCAAGTGGGCGAAATATTGGGCTTACCAAGATTTGCTTCAATACAGGAATCGTGGCCACAGTTTTTAGGGTTAACCGTTTCGAAGGGTTTTTAATGAATAATTTTATGCATTTGAAGTAGTTTACAGTTCAGAAACTGAAATTATATCTTATGAGAACCTAGAAGATTACAACACTATCGTAGGTATTTAATAAATATTTCGATGGAAAACTATTCATTGAATGTTACTTTTCTTATATCAAAATTGTCTTGTAGTTATTGTTTCAAATGCTATAAAAATTCCGATTTAGATTGTTGGTGGTACTTATCAACGATATAATCTCCCATCATCGCTAGCATATCATTTCTCAAGTAAAAAATATCCCATCTTAAGAATGCTATGAAAAAGGTCCGAAAATCTTAATTCTTCAAAAACACTGGTTGCCTTTGGTTGCAGGCTCTGTAGCAATAAGCAAAGACATTGAAGTAATAGTTTTTCCCAGAAATCATATATTCTATGATGTTCTGGAGTTTGTCTACGAAGTTCGAATCAGTTTAGAATGTATTTTTAATAATGAACGGAATATAGAATTTAAGTTTTTCGAAGATATACAAGGGTTCTTTAAATATGTAACCAAACATCAGGAGCTAATACTTTCAGTGAATTGAGGATAGAGAGTTCATATGAATATTGGTCTAGAAACTTTTCCATCAAAAATACGGGATATGTACTAAAAAAATTGTTATATTTCGTGGAATATGAAAAATTTGACAATGATAAATGAATTCGCTACTTGTCTGATGATAAACGAAAGCTCGAATTAGTTATAACGTTGAATAAATTTTTCCATCTTAAACAGTGATATTTTTTATTCACTAATAGTAATCTCTTCTATCAATGTATAAGAAAAAGTACGCCCATGGATTATCATTCTAAGATAACTTTGAAATTTTAGCAGCCATCTGATAGTAGTAACTGAAAATAAAAAATTAAGTATTCTGTTTTATCAAGAGTCATCTATGGACCATCTATCTAACCTAACCTAACCTCATCTCAATCGACTTACCCCGACATCTATGTTTGTATAGCATAATTTCTTACACAAGATTGTCTTCAACAGGGAATTTCTATGGTGGTAAAAAGAATCTTACATTCTGTAATATGGCAATATATAGAAACTTGGGTTTTCTTCACTAGTATTTACAGACTTAGACGTTGAGATTTTCTCATGTAAGATGGAGCATAACTATTTTTATATATTCATACATTTGCACCATATTATCTTCGGAACTAAGCTGAATGACAAAAAATGAATGCTGCGCGGTTTGCTATGTTGTGATGACATTGAAATGACCTTGAAATTTAGCTGTTTTCTCAAGGTCTTTCATATGTGCAATTTTTTTAACAATTATCCGAAAAGCGATCGAATTTACATCCGAATATGTTCCAGTTCATTTCCAATGGAAGACCTTTAACCCACTGTTGCGTTCTTTTAATGATTGAAGACGCTTGTATCATGGAAGCTTAGTTGTAAATATTTTAGAAAACACGTTCACGACTTTGAAGACGTTAACCATTAGGCGTGAACATGTTTTCCGCTATACTGATGCAATAAGATATTCAAGGTCATCAAAGGTCTCACTCAAGTCACCCGTTGTAATACCACCACATTATGCTATAAGTTCCGTAAATTGATCATTTATGACCAAGTTTCGCTTGGCAGATGATCCGTTCTGGAGTGGGAAGAATTTTTCAGACGATGATCTCTCTTGGGAAACTCGTTCCCTAGTAGGATCTCCGGGGGAACTGGCTCGGGATGCTTATGATGGTAATACGACTTACAACAGGCCTCTGGCAGACGCCCAGAATGTTTTGCAACATAATAGGACTAGGACCCTAAGACATGAATATGAATGCAGTACACCAGCACTTACAAGACAAGCTACCTCATGTCCTAGCTCTCACAGAATGTCAAATAATGCCAACAACAGACACCACCTATCTATGTTTCAATGAGTTACACTCATAGCTTCGGTTTAAGGGAGGGGTTTTGTGTTTTTTCCAGATCAGATGTCGCATTCCAAAGAGAGTATACGTTAGAGGATGACGCCTTCGACCTTGAACGGTTCAAAATCTGTTTATATAACGGATGTTTGTCACTCCACATGCCTCCTTCGCATGAAAATTGGAATTGCCTAAGATACTCCCTTAAAAGATGCTCGTCATTTGGGCGGGCCAAAGTTTTTTTGTAGAGACTGTTTTTGTTCCAAATGGACACCGATAGCGCGGCTGTTATCCATGGCTTTCTTATCTTACGCTTTTTTATACTGAAAAAACTAGTTGAGCTTTCAATCGACTTCGTCACCATATCCAAAAACAAGCTCATCTTTGAATTTATATCACCCACTGAATACACATTGTCCCAATTTAAGCCCATCAGAAGCTCTTCAAGCAAAACAAAATCAATCTTTTTCCCTTGATGATCATTATTACTAATCGCATCTGGAGTATTTTCAGCTTGTCGTATTTTCAGCACTATAGGAAAGTGATCGGTTATATTATAGTCAATAATCCCCGCTTCAACAACTATATTTTTTTTCAAACTTGAAACAAAAAAATGATCAAGGCAGGTGCCACCCGAATCACACCTTCGTGTAATATCATTTACATATGACTTGAACCCAAAAGAGTATAAAAGATTTAAATAGTCATCACGAATATTACCACCCACCGCGGAATCCAGAATATCTATATTGATATCTCCAACAAAAATCTCAACATCATTCTTTTCATTCAATTTTGAGTTGAAATATGAGCCTAGATCTCTAATAAATTCGTCTACCTCAATAGGGGAAGTTTATAGCAACAACTGATCAAATAACTAATATTATTTATCTTGAAACCAATTTTAATTATTTTTGTGACACCTACATCAACAATATCAACATTTTCGAATAAACCCACCCTTACATAACAGATCACACCATCATTTTATTAAAATGACAATCGTTGTAGTATATCTTAAAATTAGGTATTCTGAAAAGGTCTACACTACTAACACTAAAACATTCCGAGAGAACAATGATATCAAAGTCGACTGAAAAGGAGTCCAGAAAAATTCCAATAATTGAAAATTTTTTCCTATACTTCTAATGTTGCAGTGAATAATCCTCAAACCAGGCGCCCTCAAAGACATTGCTGAAGAACATTCTGAAGGAGAATCATATGTAACAGTTTTGTATTCTAAATTCTCTAAGTCATCTTGTATATCCCGTAGAGCCATCACAGAACAGAAAAACGACAATAACAAACACACTATACCTTACAATTGAATAGTAGAATACTATCCCATCAGACCCGTTATTACATCCTCCGAAGTGATCTTTGTGATCTTGCTCCCATCAGACTTTCTTGCCAGAATTTCGCCGTTTGAATGCCAAACGAACTTATATCCCACATCTCTCAAACGTCTAGCCGACTTGAAGAGACTCTGCTGCCACTTAGTTAGATCCTCTCTGATATAAATAATTCTATTTGCCTCGCCCAGACCACAGTTCGAAACAGTCAACTGTCCTTTAAAACGCCGCTTGCCATCGAAAATCTTCTTTTTAATATCTAAGTTCTTCACCTTAACAACAATCATTGGCATGGAAATATTATTTATAGTTCTAACCAATTCGAAATCATCTTTACTAATAGAATGATCCATCTTCTTAAACAAATCAAGAACCATCCCATCAGTATTTTCTGCGACTTCTACATGGTCAGACTCTCCTTTTCTATTCAATAATCCAGAAATAACCACATTATTCTGAATTTTTCGTATTCAAATCTACTCACAAACTTCTTAATATCATCTAATTCGATCCTCATCTTGCCATTTTCCCTATTTAGGTCAGTAACCATCTCAGATAGTAATTTAGACTTATTCCTTTCTTCTTCGAACTGTTGATTAATGAATTCCATAGATACTTTCATACTGGCAGTATCTTTCTAAGTTCCTTTATCTCATTTGTTAGATCAGACACCATTTTCATAAGTTGATCAGAACCCTGGCCATCACCAGGAACAGGGATTGGTAAATTCGTATTCCTGCGTTCCTTGACGACAAAGACGCTCTTCCATTTTTTTCAAACGTATCATCACCTCGATCAAAGATATTTGAGACTCTTGAAACAGGAGAGGATGCAACTTTACACTCCTGACATATCCAGGATTTTTCGTTTTTCCAGCAGCCGAGCATCAAATTCAGACATTTCACCGCATTCAAGGTGAGAATATCCCTTACAAGAACCACAGTAAAGCTTAAAACCACTTTTAGTCACATTTTTCATACAAAACTTGCATTGTTTTGGCTTCGCCATGTTTGTACACAAACTGGTATAAACCTGATAGTTGATCATGCTGATAATAAATTAAACTATATATAATACTATCACCAGAGATTTACTGAGAATCAGGATTGCAATTCCGGCCTCTCGACCATCTTCAGTATTGACCTAAAGTTGAAATACATACGAAAATAAATTAGATATATGATTACATAATTATCTCTATGAGGGGTCTGTTGCAGTTCAATTTGTTGATCTATAGGTGGAAAATAATTACCATTCTCGATACAATGTGAAGCGAAAGTAGATTCGTCGGTTCTCTGATTATTATAATTTGATTGATGCTCTTTGTATCTAGTTTTGAATCAGATCATCTTCTGAACGACCAGTATGGCCCGGTTTATTCATTCTCATTTGATATCTTTGAATGATACCTGCTTTTATCATAATTAGTTTATTACCTCTTTTTGCACCCTCATTAAAATTGTATCTACCTGTTTATGTATGTATGTATTTTCAACTTCAACTCAATACTTGTTAGATCAAGATGGTCAAGAGAACGAAATTACAATCCTAATTTTCGATGAATCTGATAGTATAATACATAGTTTAATGTTTTATTCAGAATTATAGTTACTTTTGTTCGTTTTATTTCGATTTCAAAGTGTTACTTTGAGTTTTGTGCTATTGGTAGGTATTATTTACCATATCCAAGTACCATTTGTTAGTAATTGTATCAGTTTTAAGTGAAATAATTATTACATAAGTAAAACCAATTATGTAGTAAAGGCTCATTTCAGGTTATTTTTTTGTTTCTATCTCTTATACCTTTTCTAATAAAGCTTTGAATGTCTTATGGCAGGGGTGCTCAAACTTAAATTGCTGGCGATCTACCTCAATGTTTTTGGACTACTTACGATTGACTCTAAGAGGCTGTAAGTATGTGTGATGCAGGGTTGTCGTACATACACGTTTCACCCTACCTACCTACCTAGGTATGGTGTACCAAAGCATATATAGATATTAACTTTCCGCACAATATACACTATTTTAGTCAAGGTTTGGGTTAGGTTTAGTTAGGTTCTTTTCTATAATATCAATGAAATAACTCATAGTTATCCAAAATTGCGAGTTTATTAGTTGTTACAAAACTACTTAACTAAGGAGTGACGTTGGATGTTCAAGCGTGGCACTGCATGTCCTCAGCATACTTTTCATAAGATGGTATGTAACCATGATGACATATGATCGTCAGTTAGTCGAATGCGATATTTTGACTTAATTATCTTCATTTCAGAAAATGCAGACTCGCACAAGTCAGTTGACCCAAACATTACTGTCAGTTGAAGGGCGATTTGCCTTAGATCCGGATATTAATCTTCAGATATAAAACACCAAAAATTCCTATCAGATGCTGTAGCTTTGAGATATGTATCTGATATAATCTGCACCAACTCATCGTCAACACATGAGTTCATACTAAACTGACTTGCTATTTCAGTAGCTAATTGCTCAATGTTTTTATATGAAAAAG
This sequence comes from Cryptolaemus montrouzieri, assembly GCA_013387265.2. Lineage (NCBI taxonomy): Eukaryota > Metazoa > Arthropoda > Insecta > Coleoptera > Coccinellidae > Cryptolaemus > Cryptolaemus montrouzieri. Next base: position 4,592,075 of record JABFTP020000062.1, read on the forward strand.
GATAACTCACAAATAATGCTATATTTGCCAATTTACAAAATATTTGATAATTCAGCCTCATACGTATCATAATTCAACTGAGGAATCCTTGCTTTCAAAGACGGAAAATGTTTCAGATCCTTTCTTTTCAGTTGATCTATCATAAGTTGCAATTTACGTTTGAATGCGTTCACTGCGCTAATCATCTCAATAATAGTTTTTCCTTTACCTTGAAGCTTCAAGTTGATGGTATTTAAGTGCATTGTGATGTCAGTCAAAAATACTGAATCAGTCAGGCATTTTTCGTATTTCAACATCTGAGAGTCATCACCTTTTTCTTCTAGAAAAGCTGTTATTCGGGCAATAATTCTTGAAACCTTTCTAGGAATTTTTCGCGTTTCAACCACCTGACGTCGGCGTGAAGAACTAAATCAGTGTGTTCAGCTGACTCTGTATCTTCCAACTGCAACTTAAAGAGCCGCCCATAATTTCCTCCGCGTTCAAAAATTTCGAACACAAAACTTGATGTATAATGCAATGGAATGAAAAAAATGAAGGAATATATCTCCGCCACGGGTCTTTTCCTTCAGAGGAATAATTATTTCTTAGCCAACATGTCATTGAATACCATCCAAATAAAAATACACAGTTGGGCAGTGTCTGTCATATCGGTGGATTCATCGAACTGTAAAGAAAACTATGCACATTTCATGATATCATGTTTTAGTTTATCTGCCATGTCCTGACTCATGACTTCAATACGCCTTGTGACAGTCGGACGAGATAACTGAAGTTCTCTAATAGCAGACATGACTTCTGTTTTATTTTTAAAATTTCCAAATAAAGTCTCACCCGCTTCAATAATCGCTTCCTCACAACCGATCTATCTTCGAATTGTTTCTTGTGTTTTGCCAATATATGAGATATTTTAAATGACGCGATCGTAGCAGCTTTTGATTGATTGAATATGCTTCGTTCTTTTTTCAAACAAGATATCAAATCACGTACATTTCGTTTTCTTAATTTACTCTGTGGCGGAAAATCCTTTTCATAATCTTTATGAACCCTTTTATGACGCCTCTCTTAGTTACCACGCTTTGGTATTGCAACTGACGCGCGATAAATAAGACAAATGCACTTATCCTTCACCATACGAAAGAAAAATTCTTCCTCCCAATCGTTCATTTAATAATAAGCTTTGTATCGACGTAGTATTGCCTTCAAGTTACAATTGAGAATGACTTCAATTCTTGCAGGCGCAATATTATATCGGCGTGAACGAAAGTCTTTCTAGAAAATCGGAAAGAATAAAAAACGCGTATTTTCTTTGACAAGTACCGCGCGTTCCTTTGATAAAGCCGCCTTATGGCCGCTAGCAGAGTGTTATTTCATTACGTAATAAAATTTTGTTTAGTTAACTACTTAATCAAAATTTCTTTATTCTCGAGATCTACTCAAAAGCACTCGCGATCGTTTGAGCAACCCTGTCATAAGGTATTCACTTTACTATTTTCATTTCCATTCAAGCAGTTCTTAGTACTGATGGATTACTGAAAAATATATTCAACTTCTTTTGATTAAATTCGAATTGTCGATTTTGTCCATTATTTTCTTGGCGTGGTATATTTAATATCTAAGCGCATCCACCATTTAATAAAAAAAAGAACTTTAACGAACTGACAGAATTAGTTGCAAAAAACTTCCTGAAACCTTCGTTATTTCAGAAAGTTGATAAAGCCTTCCTTTCGTTCAATGATTATTATTGAGAAAAGTCAAACACCGGCGCAGCCACCAATTTCCTGCTATCACTAATATCACAATAATTTGCTAATGTCCGCTCCCTAGAGATACTTCACGTACTACACTGCATATCTGACCCAAATTGTCTGAAATTATCGACTTCAATGATTATTATTGGACAACATTGAAGCTAAGTCGCAAGAGACGGTGGACAACATTGAAGCAGCGACCCCACTGGATCAATAAAATCCAAAACTTAACACTTGCGCTCAGCTGATCACCCAAACGTAACAAATTGAAATCGCATGTTATGACGTTTTTATCGGAGTAAAATTTAATTGATGTTATTGATGGTAATTGAGTTAATCATATGGTCTGATGGTCAAAGGCCCCCAAACTGATTAACATTTTTCTTCGGTTTATCTCGACCATGACAATCTTTTCATTATTGGATATAATCGAACCTAATGGTTTTTTGCAAATTAAATTGAACCATAAATGTACCCCGTTCAATATCAATAATAAATGCAACACACGTTTCTCAGCAAAGTGGCTATAAACTATAAATTTTAACCTTCATAAGGTCTTTAATTTTACAAATGTTGCCGTGCTTTGGGTCAAAATTGACCCAAGTAGTAAAATTATACTGAAAAGTGATCAAAAAATAAAAGTAAATTGTTTAAAGGATTTATTTGACATATACAGGGAGCTTCAACGAAAACTAAACAGAGGCTATATCTACCAAGATATTCATTTCTGATCAAAACGCAAAAACAGGTCAATTTTTGTTTCAAGGAGGACATCTTTTGGGGTACAAAAACTTACCTGAAATATCAATCCCTAAGCGGGGTTGCAATTCTTGAACATTTTGAATAGGGAAGATGGGTCGAGTGATGACTCAAAAGAAAGGTGGTATCTTTGTCTACATCGCCTTGAAAGAATTTCCATTTTTAATTGAAAACTGTAAAAGATACAGGGTGAGCAACTGAAAGATAGGGAAAACTATTTCCCTGAGACTATTCAAGTTTCAGTGAAGTAAAATGGAACAGATCCATGCTGATCAATGGCAGTCATCATCAAGTACCATCCTCATCTCGAATTTCAACCCCTAGAGCAGGGGTGACCACCCTTGAAAATTTGGAAGAGGGTAGATGGGTCGAGTGATACCTCGAAAGAAAGGTATTATCTTTGTCTGCATCCCCGTGAACGAATTTTCATTTTTGATTGAAAACTGTAGAAGATACAGAGTGAGCCACTGAAAAATAGAGAAGACTATCGCCCCAAGACTGTTGGAGTATTAGTGCGAAAAACTGGAATTGATTCATTACTATCCGACATTTCATCTAATAACGCCGCTTCTATTTGATTCTCTATCATTTTTAAAAGCAAATAACGTTTTCACCACACTAAACTAGGGTACGTGTTGTTGGATTGATGTTATAATATAACATTAAGACTTTTGTGGGTAGAACAAAAGAACGTCTCATTCAAGAAGTTATACGACACATAAACAATTGGGACGATAACAGATGCGCTGTGCGTTTGATATTATTTGCGGTCAACTCTTACCTGAAGACCGTTAAAGTAAATAACATCATATGTGGAATATTTTAATCATTTTTGATAAACTTATTCTAATAATAAGTATATTGAAGAGAATACAGTCAAAACGGATTATAACGACATCGTTTATAACGACCGATCGGTTATTACGACCAGATTGTAAGGTCCCAGCCGAATCTTTAGTAAACTATTCAGTAAACATACCGCGTATAACAACATCGGATATATCGACATATCGCTTATAACGACGAAACTTTATTGATTTTCATCGACTATAACGACCAACCGCATTTAGTCCCACCAAAACAAAACAATACGTAGTATTATTACCTACGCTCTTTGTCCCACCTCATTCGAACCTCTTCCCGGCCATTTGACCTCGCATATTTATTGTTTAGTGCGCTAACTGACTGCGTGAGTGACTGCTTGATCTATAAGTTTTGCCTTTGTTAAGACTGTGTATTTATACGTTACCGTGTCGCAAAAAAAGAGGAAAGTGTTTACTATTGAAGAAAAATCTCATATCATATGGAGATTAGAAAATGGCGAGTCAAATAGTGAAATTGCAATAGAGTGTGGAGTTTCACATTCTACAATATGTACGATTTGGAAGAATAGAGATAAAATAAAAGTTCTTTTCGACAACAATTGTTTAAAACTTAAACGATCGAGGACAAGTGAACATGAAGTTATGGGAGATGCTTTATTAACATGGTTTTAACATCAGAGGGCAAACACCATCGCAATAAATGGTCCAATTCTGCAACAAAAAGCAAACGACTTTGCTCGTATTATAGGTAAGGAAAATTTTTAGTGTTCGTCATCTTGGGTGCAACGTTTTCATGCTCGTTATAATATTGTGGCAGGAACAGTTTGCGGTGAAGCGGCTGGCGTTCCTGAAGGAGTGGGTGAAGAGTGGCTCTCTCATAAGTGGCCTGCGCTGTGCGAAGGATACACACCAGAGGAATTCTTCACCCTGTGGTCTCCAATCTGAAATGCACAAAGCTTGTGTTTTTACCGCCCAATGTCACCTCTGTTTTACGGCATATCGGCCAAGGTGTGATAAAAGCTTCAAAACACACAAGACAAAAAAACTTCAAGTGCTACAAATGATACAGAATATTGAAAACGGGAAAGATACAAAAAGTCTTTGTGTTTCGGATGCAATTCAAATGATACCGGAAGCTTGGGAAAAGGTCACACAGACCACTATAGCCAACTGCTTTTGCCATGCAGGTTTCAAAGATCTCTCTCCATCACAAGCGGAGGACGACTAGCTAGCGAGAATGATACGATCTCCCATAGTTTAAGACGACAACGTACCACTCGCTCAATTGGTTACTCAGTTGCAAAGATCTGCTGGTACAGAACAAAGAATATGAGAGTGCCGCTGTGTGCGCCTTAGCTACTGAGGAAGAAATTCTTGCAGAAGCTGAAAGTAACAAGCGTAACACTGACGAAGAAAACGAAGACCAGCAAGACCCTGAAGAACAGTTTAGGCCAACAACAATTTCCGAGGCTCTTAACGCTATAACAGTTTTGCAAAAATTTGTTACCTTTAACGACCAGTTTAATACTGATAACTTGAGGAGCATGAAACGTAAAATGCAAAACATATTTGAGAGTGGGCTTGAAAAAAAACAGACTAAAATGACTGATTACTTCAAAAACTAGTGTAAGTCTTATAGTGCAGCTAAGTACATCTTGTATCTCCAATTATTTTTTAATAAACATTTTCAATTGTTTCTTTGATATTTCATTTGAAAACAATATTTTATTCTATATTAGATATATATGTACTTATGATAATTCAACCACATACTTATCCTATGTATTGCTTATAACAACTATCGGATATAACGACGTCCCTTCAATGACGCTATATCCGATTTTGACTGCAATTGAAAGTCATAGAATATGAAACTTCTTGAACGCTTATTTTCTGAGAAAATTATATTTTTATCTCAAAATGGGACAAAATTGACCCGAAGACCTTATGAAGGTTGAACATAATATAATGGTAAAGTGAAGCTATAAATTTATTATGTGGGTTGAAATAAAATCGTAAGACTACAGTGCTCGCACCTTGAAATAGTCCATGAATGCTCGCGTGGGGTACATGTGTCACCCATTTCAAAATGCAAGTAGTAATATTTAAAATTTTATTTCCTACCAAAAACTAAAATGAAAAGTAACAATAGTTGTAGGTAGGTTTTAAGAGAAAACTTGAAGGTAAACCTTGTTAACACACCTAACAAAACTGGTGGAATATTTTGCGTTTAAAGATTATCTGTTCTGTATTCCTCCTGCTCCTCTTTCACACACGCCTCTGGTATCCATTGAAAACATCGAGCCGCTTTGCTTTTCCACTCGAATACCGTACACGACTATATAGTACGGAAAAGCAGACCAAAGCTCAATTTCCAAGTTTTGGTTTTACTTTCATTAATAAATCCGATCTGGTGGGAGTACAATTTTGTGTTGGGTGCATTACTGTTCTATATTTCACGTTATTCTCTATTTTCTGTGTCATTTGCTCACAGAAAAGCTTGTCGCGAGATAGTTGGACGACTTCACTTTGTCATTCGTATTCAGAACGTCGGTTTCGCTTGTTGTGTAGCTTACAAAGAAGTGTGTATTTTGGTGGAGGCACCAGGTGTTCTTTTGGGATTAAACTTCCGAATAAGAAGGTAAGATATAATGAGTGAACTGCATATTTCCTTTATTTAACGTCTTCGAATGGAGTTATTCAGTTTTTAATTTATAAGAAATTAAATATTGCGGATATATGTATAACAGAATTTTGAAATGATTGATTACGTTTGAATTTGGTTAATATGAAGATAAATTGAATATTTCTTTCATTTTTAACCGTTGCAAAATAATATCAGGTTTCTGTTAACAATAAATAAACATAACTATTTTTGTTAATTACAAAAATTTATATTATTTTTCTTATATGATTCATTTTATAGAACTTAAGTATTGATCAAGAAACTTAATGACAAATTCTTTTTTCACAAAAATATGAACAAAACCTTTGAAAATAGTATCTGAGCGCTTATCAACAAATTTTCAATTCATTTCGATCATTTCCAGCAAAATAAAAAGAATGAAATGTATTTCTATATACTATAATTTGGTTTTCCATGCGCATCAAATAGTTTGAAAAAATCATTAATCTTCGAACTTTTTTCTTATATTCTCAGTCAAGAAAAGAGTTTGGAAGGACCAAATCGTTTTAATCATTTACAGTAAAAGGTATTAATTCGCAAGGTACTTATATGTAAATGAGCAGTGAATACAGAAACCGTGAATATGATATGGTAATTTATATGGGATTATAAGAGATAGGTTCCTAGGTGAAAAGATGAAAAATGAGATAAAAAACACAAGGTTTAACTCTAATCTACACTTTATTTGAAAAAATTCGACGACGTTTCGCTGACACAGCAGCTTTATCAAGAATGAAAAACAGAATGAAGAGTATGGTATTATAAACAAATCGTAGAACAAGTTGGATGAATAACAGGAAAATCCACACCGAGCCATTGTACAATTAGAATGAAAGGTAATAAAAACTAATTAAACAATTTAAGTAGGGGTGAATAATTCACATCTACCTGTTCATTCAAAAGCTTGTCCCAATGTTTGTATCTATTTATTTCTAATGCTTCTAGGAGATCTAATTTCGAACTTTTGATTTTATATGTAATATGTCAAAGTTTTATTGAATGAATGGTTTTCTTTTATTAGGTGGTTTGAATAATTTAAATCAGGTTTATTTTTATCGAAGCTACGTTTATGTTCAGATGTTCTTATGCCAAAACTCCTATAGGTCCTACCGATATAAATTTTATCACAAGAACCGCAATTGAGTTTATAGATTCCTGATTTACTTGATTTTCAACACGAAATTTATTATTTTTAATATATTTACCTAAGTTATTAGAAGTTTTGAAAGTTATATTAAGATTTTGTTTGACGAGAAAGGATTTAATATTTGTACTTGCAGAACCGCAGAATGTTAAACTGTTGAATATTTTATAGTCTTTATGAGTAGGATATACTTCATTTATTGCTTTCTGATAGTTTTTACGAATGATTAGATCTATCATATCCGGATTATATGAATTATTAATGGCTATCTGTTTGATGATGTTTAACTCTTTATTATAATCTTCTACTGATAAAGGTAAATTGAGTAACCGATGTACCATGCTGTTTAAAGCTGTGTTTGTGTTGAATTGGATGTAATGAGTAGTTATGTATAATTGTATCAGTATGTGTTGGTTTACAAAAGACCGGAAAAACATGATTATTATTTTGTTTAGTGATTTTCAAGTCCAAAAATTAATGGAATCGTTCTGTTCAATTTCTATCGTGAATTTAATGTTCAAATGGATGGAATTAATGAAATTAAGAAATAAGTCTAATTGACGAGTAGTTCAATGAAACATACTAAGATGTCGTCAACATATCTATACCAATAAAGAAATTTGGAAATGAGTGGATGTGATCATGGGAAATCCTTTGAGTCCACTTTTAGCAGAGATTTTAATGAATAATATTGCACAGAAAATTCATACACATCCACTCATTTCCAAATTTCTTTATTGGTATAGATATGTTGACGACATCTTAGTATGTTTCATTGAACTTTCGTCAATTAGACTTATTTCTTAATTTCATTAATTCCATCCATTTGAACATTAAATCCACGATAGAAATTGAACAGAACGATTCCATTAATTTTTGGACTTAAAATCACTAAACAAAAATAATAATCATGTTTTTTCGGTCTTTCGTAAACCAACACATACTGATACAATTATACATGACTACTCATTACATCCAATTCAACACAAAGTTGCAGCTTTAAACAGCATGGTACATCGGTTAATCAAATTACCTTTATCAGTAGAAGATTATAATAAAGAGTTAAACATCATCAAACAGATAGCCATTAATAATTCATATAATCCGGATATGATAGATCTAATCATTCGTAAAAAACTGTATCAGAAAGCAATAAATAAAGTATATCCTATTCATAAAGACTATAAAATATTCAACAGTTTAACATTCTGCGGTTCTGCAAGTACAAATATTAAATCCTTTCTCGTCAAACAAAATCTTGATATAACTTTCAAAACTTCTAATAACTTGGGTAAACATATTAAAAATCATAAATCTCGTGATGAAAAATCAAGTAAATCAGGAATCTATAAACTCAATTGCGGTTCTTGTGATAAAATTTATATCGGTAGGACCTATAGGAGTTTTGGCATAAGAACATCTGAACATAAACGTAGCTTCGATAAAATAAATCTGATTCAAATTATTCAAACCACCTAATAAAAGAAAACCATTCATTCAATAAAAACTTTGACATATTACATATAAAATCAAAAAGTTCGAAATTAGATCTCCTAGAAGCATTAGAAATAAATAGATACAAACATTCGGACAAGCTTTTGAATGAGCAGGTAGACGTGAATTATTCACCCTACTTAACTTGTTTTATTAGTTTTATTACCTTTCATACTAACTGTACAATGGCTCGGTGTGGATTTTCCTGTTATTCATCCAACTTGTTCTACGATTTGTTTATAATACCATACTCTTCATTCTGTTTGTCATTCTTGATAAAGCTGCTGTGTCAGCGAAACGTCGTCGAATTTTTTCAAATAAAGTGTAGATTAAAGTTAAACCTTGTGTTTTTATCTCATTTATATCATGGATCTACATCAAGTAACGGCCTCGACAATTCAAATGTAAAAGATGAAAAATTTATATTATCTTCAGACTTAGGCAATGGTGAAAAGAATTTTGTAATTTTTTCTTGCTTGGCAGTTTTTAAAAGCTCCTTCAATTCAGACTGATATTCATCAGTGGCATTAGCAATTTGCCTCTCGAAAATAAGCCTTCGTTCCATAGACTGATCAATTTTCATGAAGAAATCACGAAGCTCATTCGCCAATCTTAAACTTTCACTAAGATTTTTCAAATTAAATGACACGTTTCCAGTGCTTGTTGATGCCTCGTCTTCAATAGGCTGTAAATTTAACATTTCCTCTAAGTCGGTTACAGTCAAATCTTCATATTGGGATTCAAACAATTCCTGAATGACGAAGGTTACATCCAAACTAGTTGACGAATGCAAAGCAGCACTTCGACAACTCAGTGCTACAAACAGCGTTATAGTCAAAACCGGATATAGCGTCATTGAAGGGACCGTATAGTTTCCGACGTTATATCCGATAGTTGTTATTCGCAGGGAGCACGACGAAGGCGACATCTGATGGTAGCGTAAAATCATGCTCGGCAATGGTATGACATGTGAAAGATCCGTATAAATAACAGTGAATTGTTTCAAAAATGAATTTAAAAATAAATATGTGTTATAAAAATCTGTGATCGTGTTTTTAAATTGAAAAACTCATTACGATGGAAAAAGTGTGTATAAAAAATTAAGGAAAAAATTCTTTGAAAACAAGCTTTTATTAAAATGCGCTAAAAGAAAAAAAACTAAACTTTTGCTCTAAAACTTTTACCGTTAATTCATAACGTCATTTCAAATTTAACACATTTGACACAATTTATATGTTATAATATAAAAGCTTGTCGCGAGATATAAGTACTCGTATTTACTTTATCAGTTTGAAATATTAACAGGTAGGCATAACATATAAATTGTGTCAAATGTGTTAAATTTGAAATGACGTTATAAGTTAACAGTAAAAGATTTAGTGTGAAAGTTAATTTTTTCTATTTAGCGCATTTAAATAAAAGGATGTTGTTAAAGAATTTTTTAAACTTAATTTCATTTTTAGTTATTCTTGGCAATCTTTCATTTGGTACCCATATTGTAGGAACGAATAAAAGAAAATTATCCGCCATTTCGTTTTGCATTAAGAATAATTGGTCCACCGGCTTGTTGGATTTAGAATGACATCACATAGTTAATCATGCATTATCATCCAAACTCAACGTGTATACAAAATTTCAGCTCAGTTGGTTGAGATCAAGTGCCTTAAAATTGAGTTGTAAGATTTCACCCGAACATACAAACATACATACTTTGCAAGTTAAATAAAAGCTTGTTAATATGTTTATAAATAACTAAAAGGAGTTTTAGAATCCCATGGGGTTAACCTGTGAAATGTATACAAATTTAATACATGACAACTGCAATAATGAAAATTACAAAAAGTGTTGATTGTTAATATGATTTTCAGAAATAAAATGAAAAATTAATGGCAATGTAATTGCGAATCGTAATTTGAACATACATTACCCTAGTTGCATTGTTACTGAATAATGTTACACACTACTTTGTTTTTTCTTTTAACATCATTTATCCATTTATTTTTTTATCCATTTATTTTTTTATCCATTTATTTCTTCCATCCATTTATTTCCACTTGGCCACTGGAAATGTGTAAAATTTACATTTACTGTTTCTAGCTGTATTTTGCAATCAACAACACAACAACTATTATGGATCATTTTAATTTGATGTTAACGTGTTTATTTATGATAAAAGCATGATTTAACGATAATTTGACCACATCGAGCGCTGTGATCGATTCAGCTGTCCCCACTATATACTCTGCTCCTGCCAATAAGCAATACATAGCATAAGTATGTAGTTAAATTATCATGAAAAACATATATCTAATATAGAATAAAATATTGTTTTTAAATGAAATATCAAAAAAAGAAATAAAAATGTTTATTGAAGAAATAATTGGAGATACAAGATGTACTTAGCTGCATTATAAGGCTTACACGAGTTTTTAAAGTAATCAGTCATTTTAGTCTGTTTTTTTACAGGCCCACACTCAAATATGTTTTGCATTTTACGTTTCATACTCCTCAAGTTATGAGTATCATCAGTATCAAACTGGTCGTTAAAGGTAACAATTTTTTGCAAAACTGTTATAGCGCTAAGAGCCTCGGAAATTGTTGTTTACTTAAACTGTTCTTTAGGTTCTTGCCGGTCTTCGTTTTCTTAGTCGGTGATACGATTGATACTTTCAGCTTCTGCAAAAATTTCTTCTTCAGTAGCTAAGGCGCACACAGCGGCACTGTCACCTATTCCAATAAATTCCTCTATCTCAATTCTTTGTTCTGTATCAGCAGATCTTTGCAACTGAGTAACCAATTGAACGAGTGGTACGTTGTCATCTTCATCTGTGGGAGATTGTATCATTTTCGCTAGCGGAATATCATCGTCGTCCTCCGCTTGTGATGGAGCGAAGCAGTTGGCTATAGTGGTCTGTGTGACCTTTTCCCAAGCTTCCGATATCATCAGAATTGCATCCAAAGCACAAAGACTTTTTGTATCCTTCCCGTTTTCAATATTCTGTATCATTTGTAGCACTTGAGTTTTCTGTATTGTGTTTTTAAAGCTTTTATCACACCTTGGTCCATGGCCTGTAAAACAGAGGTGACCTTAGGCGGTAAAAACACAAGCTTTCTGCATTTCAGATCGGAGACTACAGGATGAACGGGACGAGAATTGTTCTTGATGATGAGATTCTTCAATCAATCAAGCTGGTTTTCCTCAGCCCAATAATAGTTATTGTGAAAATTTGTGATAGCAGTTCTCGAAAAGTTAAAAAAATGAGCATTTTCTCTAATTTAATCTAAGAACCATCGGCAGAAATTCAGTCTTGAAGGAAAATCTCGAGGAAGTAGAGTTTGGACGCGTTGAATATGAAACGGGTACAATAAAGAGTCGTGGAGAATCCTCCAAACTAGAAATATTCATCTGATTTCTAATTTTTCTTGACTCACATGAGGATTCAAATCAATACAATTCTAAACTGCTTCGTCAATATCTGGAGTTCTCATAGTTTGAGTTGCACCTTTTAAATGATAATTTGCAGTTTCCCTCAACCTTATGCGGATATTTGAAAATCTTCGCCTGTCTGGTGTTACTCGATTTCGAAAGCGCACCTGATATAATCGACTAGTTTCTGTTGTGTTTCCGTCAGCCAGACCGTACAAGTAATGGATATCAGTCAATTCGGCGTAAGTAAAATCAGCCACTTTTTCTTACAGCAATAACTTCAAAAGTCTTAAAACGAAACGTTAATTTAATAAACAATTCGAGCAGACACTGGTTCAACTTTAGCAACTGTCAAAATAAATAAATAAATGAAAAAAATCAAAGTCATTTTTTAATTAGAAGTGTTTTCAATTCAGCGAATGCATACAATCGTTCAATAATTTTTTGCTCGAGAACAGTCGGAGATACGAAAGAATTACAAGTGTCAAAAATGTTTCTAGATTAAATGAAGATGACGAAAATTGATTATACGCTGATCAGTGGCGTACTGGAAAAAAGTTTGAAAGGGCAAAACAAGACATGGCTCCGGAAAAGAAAACACCTTATAGATTCTAGTTGAAATTTAGAACGTGTAATGATGAAGGCTGTAAAAAATAGCTTGCATTCCAAATTTGGGCTGAATATCTCAAAAACTACGGGAGTTTTGAAGAAAAAACCAATTTTTTCCAGAAATTTCAACAGCCTGTAGCTTCGTAACGAAGCTTTTGCGAGCCTATGTTTATATAAACTTTTTTTCTTAAAATTACTCGTAGATTTACCCCCTTAAGTTGTGACATACTTTTATGTATCACCCTGTATAAGTAAGTTCATTTTCTGTAGTTGACCACTTGAAAATGACTTGACAGTCGAAACCGGTCGTGTTTTTGATAATAAAATTGTGGAAAGTATAAAATATATTATATTCCATCTTGGAGCCTTGGCTCTGGCAGTGGAAGGTCCACTGATGGCAAGTCGAGAGTGTCTGAAACCTGAAAGGCTCAGCCAGTCTCGTACCTTCAGGTACAACTAACGATTATTTTCCATTCTTGAAGTCCCCAGGCGAAACACGAAGCTCAGAATTTCCCTGGAGAGTCCAGGGTATAAGGTGTATAAAGCTTCCTTGTTAAATGCACAGAATTAAACAGAGAATACTATTTTCATACGAACATTACTCTTTTTGTAGTTTACCAACCAAGTCTTATACTCTCAAATCTTTTTATTTTTGTAGTATAATTAGTTCATCCTTTTCAATTAATCTTATAACGTGAAATTTAGGTTCCTCAAATTTGTGAGACATTTGGGGCACGTGTAGGTTCCCTGAAAAAATAAGTTTCTAACTAGAGCAAGATAAACTATTGATCGAAGATATGGACAAATGCGTTGTCTGTAAATGAGGTCGAGCTGATTAAAATTCACCTACACAGTTGTTGAACAACTCTTACCTCACAACTATGAGAGGCATTTTGTTTTATTATGCGAAACTATCGAAATTTAAACGATCTATTCATTCAACGAAGAGAATACTTTCGGTTTCGGAATGTTTACATTAATTTGTTGTGAATATGTCGTTTGGGCTACTTTCACAACAAGATGTCGTAATGAACACACTATATAATTGTTGCCATAACTCCTTGACTTCAAAGTCAATATCAATTTCAGATAATGGATTCACTTCTATTCGAAACGTTTCACATACGGGGTTTGCTCAAAAAATTCTAGTTTCAGTCTTCACTTGGCACTAAGACTATTTGAGGTATAAAAACATTCATTCACTGTTTATACAAGACCAATTAGGAAAAAAAGATTGAAATTTATACAAGACGAAATCTTGTATAAAAAAAATCTTAGAGTTATTACACCGATAGACAAAATTATCTTAAATGAAAGTACCTTTAGTTTCTTCCTAAAGATTTATTATGGTTACTAGTTTCGCTCTCTATACATCAGAGCATCTTCAGACCAGTGACTACAAGGAAAACAAATACTTAAAGTATAACGTTACGAATTCTGCATTTTGAAAAACCTACCCAATCTTTTCTCAGTGAAAGTGAAGTCAATTATATTAAAATTAAAAACAATCAATAGGAACGACATTTCACAACAAATTAAAATGGTATTTGATCAATATACCTATTAAAATTACGAATTAAAACTTTGAACAATTCAAGCCACACATGATTTTTATGACAAGACAATAACGAATAAAATCCAAACAGAAAGTGTGGTTATGTCAGCTAACCACAGAACAATATATCACAGATATTATAATAGTAAGTCATCTTCTTTTCAAAAATAGCAGACATAGTTATAACATTAATCAATTAAACAATCCATAGTTTGTATGTCTCTGAAAATCACTTATCTATTTATCAATGTCACATTACAATTTTTATTATGTTTCACAATTTCATATTTTTCCAGAAAATCTATTAGTCCAATATTATGAGATGTATGCAATGACTCAAAATAATTTAAATCAATCGATGATGAAAATGGTGGTTTATATTTCCTAGATGCCTCTGGTGGAACTGGTAAGACATTCCTCATGTCAGTAGGTTCAGCCACTGTTTGTGCGAGATCAAACATATCCGTTGCAGGTGCTTCTTCTGGAATAGCAGCCATATAGTTAGAAGGATGCCGTACGGCTCATTCAGCATTGAAATTACCGTTAAATCTTCAAACTTTGGAGAACCAACGTGTAATATTGCAAAACACTCAGCAATGGTCGAAATTTTATTGGCATCGAAAATCATCATCTGGGACGAATTCACAATGGCGCATAAACTTGCAATAGAAGCACTTAACCGAACATTGAAAGATTTACGCAATGACTCGAGATGTTTTGGAGGAGCAATGATTTTACTGTGTGGCGATTTCCACCAAACACTGCCAGTAATTTCAAGACGAATTAAACGCTTGCCTCAAATCGTCGAATATATGGCGCTATGTGAAGAAACAGCTGACAACAAACATGAGAGTTACATTGCTTGATGATACATCTGCTGAAGAATTCGGTAATGGTACCTGTCGATGAATCGAGTGGATTGATATCATTTCCAAATAATTTCTGTAATTTTGTCTCAATCAAAAGACGAACTTATCAACGATGTATTTCCAAACAATATTTATAACTACAAAAATAATAAGTGGTTGAGTGAGCGAGCAATTTTAGCGGCTAAGAATAAAGATTTAGATGACCTGAACTGAATAATTCAAAATAAGATCATTGGAACAATGCATTCATTCAAATCTATTGATTGCTCACAAATGAAGATGAAGCCACCAACTACCCAATTGAATTTTTAAACTCCATGGATGTGCCTGGCTTACGACCGCACAATGTATGCCTAAAGGTTGTCTCCGTAATAATCATGCTTCTTATGACCAATTATATGTGGCATGTTTACAAGGTACTCGAAACATAAACCAACCAAAACTGTGCAACGGTACGCGTTTGGTGGTTAGAAAATTGATGAACAATGTCATTTACGCGACGATACTGAAAGGAAAATTCAAAGGTCTGGAAGTTCTGTTCCCGAGGATCCCGACCGATATGCCGTTTGAATTTAAAGACTTCAATTTCCGATCCGTCTTGCATTTGCCATGACCATCAACAAATCACAAGGTCAATCCTTAAGAGTTTGTGGTTTGAATCTAGAACATCCATGTTTTCTTATGACCAATTATATGTGGCATGTTTACAAGGTACTCGAAATATAAACCAACCAAAACTGTGCAACGGTACGCGTTTGGTGGTTAGAAAATTGATGAACAATGTCATTTACGCGACGATACTGAAACGAAAATTCAAAGGTCTGGAAGTTCTGTTCCCGAGGATCCCGACCGATATGCCGTTTGAATTTAAAGACTTCAATTTTCGAAACATAAACCAACCAAAACTGTGCAACGGTACGCGTTTGGTGGTTAGAAAATTGATGGACAAAGTCATTTACGCGACGATACTGAAAGGAAAATTCAAAGGTCTGGAAGTTCTGTTCCCGAGGATCCCGACCGATATGCCGTTTGAATTTAAAAGACTTCAATTTCCGATCCGTCTTGCATTTGCCATGACCATCAACAAATCACAAGGTCAATCGTTAAGAGTTTGTGGTTTGAATCTAGAACACCCATGTTTTTCTTATGTTTACAACGTACTTAGGTGAAGAGCAACCTATGTACATGTATTACAGAAATAATAATGAATGGATAATGTAGGTACTGAATTTTTTTTGTATCTTTTCTAATAAAAAAAATTAATAAATTCCAAAATCTGCTTATTTATTCCTTCGCCGGGTCAGCTAGGTTAAAATGAAACCTGTCGATGGAAAACGCTTTATTATTTCGGAATGGGCTTTGGAGGCGATACAATGAATTTTGATGAAAAATGAATATTTTGTATTTTCATATCATTTTCACCAATTCTTAGTACTTTTTGACAGAATGTATATATCACGATATTGTCGAATTTTTCCTTTTGTACAAAATTTTTTATCAAAGTGATACATTTTACTCATAATTCATTGACATTTGTGGATGTTCTCTAGACTAGAAGTGTGTATAAAAATTGCAAGTTCAAAGTCCGGTGCATAAATTAAATTGAATCAACACTTTTTTAGGCCATCATTTCCGCTTCTACAGTAACAATTATAGATCAAAGTCTATCAAAATTATATCACGTTTTTATCCGTTATTCAAATAACACGCATTTATTAGAAATGAACGGCTATTGTCTTGTTTCCAATGAATATACTAACAGAACTCCGCTTTATAGATGATCTCAGATTTCAACCACATTACACTTGATAAAAGAGCATTCAATACGCCATATTCAATGAAATGAAGCACTTGAGCAAAAGTGAATAAACAAACAGCTGGAGATTCAA
Organism: Cryptolaemus montrouzieri; assembly: GCA_013387265.2. Classification (NCBI taxonomy): domain Eukaryota; kingdom Metazoa; phylum Arthropoda; class Insecta; order Coleoptera; family Coccinellidae; genus Cryptolaemus; species Cryptolaemus montrouzieri. Next base: position 4,609,079 of record JABFTP020000062.1, read on the forward strand.
AATTGATATCTCTATACAGAGTATAAAAAAATATCAACCAAACCTATCAATTGAGAGGAAAGTTACGTTTTCACTCACTTTTTGTTGAATAAAACAAATCATTTCATGAATTACTGGCTGACCCAACGCGCGTTGTTGCAATTTTTAGAGGAATATAATTTCAAAGAAAAACGAAATGAGATACTTTTGTCACTTTTCTACAATTTATTCAATAATCACGACCGGTTTCGACCCTTCGGTCATTTTCAAGTGAATAACAATATAATGCATGAGTAGGTAAGTACAAGTGCAGAATGAAATTTATCCTAAATATTGAGTTGTGGGGATCCATAATGCTCTAGTTGGCTGTTGAGGATAATAAATTGTGGGTTTTTACATAGTTTGTTAATCTCCAAACTTTCCAACCAATTCATCTCACTCTTCTACATGTATGAAGGATTGTAATTTTAAACCGTCTTTTTCTATTCGTAATTCAAATGATTTGATAAGAAAAATATATAATATTGTCATTCCAAGTAATGAAAAGTTAGTCTCAATAAGTTAACACAAAATATGACCCCGAATTGATTTTAGCAGAAATCTTCATGGATAACATAGAAACCCTCTTTTAAAAACTATTCATAAACACCCGCTTAGTAAACATTTCCTATATGGGTATCGATATGTTGATGATATTATTGTGTGTTTCACAGGAACAAAAAGACAGTTGTATTCGAAAATTTCATCAACAACCTACACCCAAAAATAAAATTCACTTCTGAAATAGAACAGAACAATTCGATCAATTTCCTAGACCTAACAATAACAAGATCAAATAATAAACACCAGTTTTCAATTTATCATAAGCCTTCTCATACAGATATCACAATTCATTATACATCGCCACATCCTTACCAACATAAAGTTGCAGCATTTAATAGCTATATACATAGACTCTTGAACATACCGATGTCTAATGATAATTATTTCAAAGAATTGAATTTGATAAAACAGATCGCAATAAATAATTTAGTTAGCAGCATATTACATAAGAAAAACAAAAATTAGCTTTACAACATATATATCCAATCGGTGAACACCAAGACAAGAAATTCAATAGTTTAACATATATAGGCAATATTAGCAATAATGTGAAATCCTTCTTAAAAATTCAAATTTAAATATAGCGTTCAAAACATCAACAAATTTAGGTTCATTTATCAGGAATTATAAATCTCCAATTAATAAAGAAAATAAATCAGGTGTTTATAGATTGGATTGTGCAGATTGCAATTGTTTTCATATAGACAGAACAGGAAGAAATTTTAATGTTAGAATCTCTGAACATAAACTCAGTTTCTTCAATAGAAAAACCTATTCAAATTATTCAAATCATCTTAGGAAAAATGGTCACTCTTTCAATTCAGAATTCAAAATCCTACATTCTGAGAATGGAGGTATAAAACTCGACCTTCTGGAAGTACTTGAAATTAACAGATTTAGGTATTGACAATCGCAAAACACTTGTGAGAACTGACATAATCGAGCATTGTAAACAAACTAAATGACAGATAGCGTTCAAACTCTGCGGCAGTATAGAAAACAGTTGTGCCAACTTATCGACAACGACAATTTTGACAATTGTTTTTAACAGATTTTTTGACAGAATTAAATATATGCAATTATAAGTACCAACGATTCCGAGAAATTCATTCCTCTGTGATTGAAAATTGATAAATTTTCTCTTGGGACAGGCAGGTAATACTGAATGAACATGTGGGCCCAACAAAAACCAACATTGGACGCAGAAAATGATGACTGATACGGGCGCCATTCGGGAATCTCTTATGAAAATTATTCTCCAATCTTTATTTAAAACTAGAGCTGGTAAATTTAAAATTAGAGAGCTACCGAAAACGAATGAAAACGCTTTTATCAGGTTGACTAGAGTAACAATTATACAAGTTTTCAAAAACTATTAAATAAAGTTAGTTACTCTTTGAAATATACGTATTTCAAATTGAAACTAATTGAGTAAAATTATATTTCCTGCCTTCGAATACGGAGCCATTCTATACGCATTGCTCTAGTTTTCTCTTGTAATGTAGCATTGTTGGTTTTATACTGCTTGATGTATGTATTTTCCACCATTATATGGTAATGTCATTTATTACATTTGGAGCTGTTGGTATTTAGGACATCTTGATATATTGACTTAGAAAGATATTCCATCGCAGAAAAGACCATAACCGGATCAGAAGGTCAAGAAAACGTTGAGTACTTTGCATATTTTATATACAGTATGGATTTTTGCTGAAAAATTCAAGCTACTATATTCGAAATTGTAAATGATTCATTTTGGATGCAGAATGAAATGGAATGAAAAAACAGTCGTCACTTTGACCATCTATTGGGATTATTTATCTGCCTTATTAGCCTGGCAACATATTTTCGCGATTAATTTCCTTACGGCAAACCTATCTTTATCCGTTCTGTTGAAAAAGTACCGCGAATTGATTTAAAAAGTCTGCTTAGAACGATTGTCAAAATTTGTATTGTTGTTCAGTTGGCAAAACTGTTTTCTATACTGACGCAGAGTCTGAACGCGACCTGTTATTTAGTTTGTGTACAGTGCTCGATTTTGTCAATTCTCACAAGTTTATTTGCGATTTTTTACAATGAAAATGTCACAGAACGCTTTGGGTGAATCGACTTTATCACAAACACGTGCATGTGAGTGATACAGTGTATTCAACAGCCACCGAGATATGGTGGAAGATTTGCTTTTCTCTAGTCGACCATCAATACGTTCAACTGAAGTTAACATCGATAAACTGGAGAAAATGGTAATTGAAAATAGTCATATAAGGTTGAGAGAGATAATAATAATAATAATGACTCACACTAAACTCAGTGGTAGCAACCCAACTAAACGACCTAAATTGCCCAAACTCAAGACGAACAAGAACACCAATATCATCCTAGCAAGCATAAACTCAGTGTTTGAAGAATACACTGACCAGAACACCTTGGAGAACATTCACACTTTGATTTACTGTGGAGCGGTAGCGGTTCTTCGACTACACAAACAACAAGTCTCCACAACTCTGATTCGATCTGAGCAAAATTGTCAGAAAACCACCATGGCAAAAACGACTGGAGAAAGATATTGACAATATTAGAGCTGAGATCGGTCGCCTCACAGAATTCCTGAGAAACAAATGCCCTCAAGGCGCTGGAAAACCCATATACGCAAAATTCATAGAAAAATTGGTACGAACACAAAACACCATGATCACAAACAATATATCGACGTGTATATGGACACTTTGAACCAGAAACTCCAAGCAAAAGCAAAGAGGCTCTCAAAATACATCAAGTGTACTGAAAGGAAACATCAAAACCAAAATTTCTCCAACAAAACTGCGAAAAACAATAACAGAGAAGTACCTGCCGCACAGTGCTTGACCGATTATTAGTCATCGTTATGGTCTAACCCCAAAGAACACAATAAAGATGCTGAATAGATCACGAATGAAAAACAACGCCTTGATATCAATCATATGGATTTCGAAGAAATAACTGAGGAAGAAATCGCAACAGTGATTAGAGCGACCAACAATTGGAAGGCCACAGGTATAGATAATATCCATAACTTCTAGTACAAGAAGTTTAATAAGCTCCATGGGACCCTAGCGAAACAGCTCACGTATGTTCTTCAACATCCCAGGAAAACACCCACTTTCCTAACACAAGGCTTAACATATATGCTGACAGAACACAAGATCCGTCTCATCCAATCGAATATACCAACACCTTGACGACAACGATATATTAGCTGAGGAGCAGAAAGGATGCAAAAAGAAACACCACGGGTGCAAGGGACAACTCATCATCGATTCTGTGATAATAAAACAGGCACACGTAGGGCATCGGAATGTTCATTCAGCTTTTCTCGATTATCTGAAAGCATTCGATAATACCGCCCATTCTTGGCTTGTCGAAGTATTGCAGACATACAAAATTCATCCAGCCCTGGTAGAATTCTTGAAGACAACAATGACTGGCGCACGTCTCTGGAGGTCAACATGAACAATAAGTCAATTAAAACCGACGAGATACCCATACGTCGTAGAATTTTTCAAGAAGACTCTTTGAGTCCACTATGGTTCTGTTTAGATATGAACCCATTGTCCTCAATGCTCAATAAAACAGGATACGGATTTAGGATAAAAGCAGATAGAAACTATCATACAATCTCCCACCTGATGTATATGGATGACATCAAATTATATGCTTCGAACAAGAAGCAATTGGATGATCTGCTGAAAACTGTCAATAAGTTCTCGGCAGACAAACTGAGAATTAGTTTGCGGTCTCGGAAATTTACCAGGCAACCCCAAGACGTGTATATTCATCAATTACAGAATCGATAACTTCTTACTTACCGAATTCTGTAACAGAGACACTACCTCTGTACTTGTAAGTGTCCTGGGAGAGCATGGCAGACTGGACTTAGTGGTCTGCTCAGCATATTTCCCAAAAGACTCTGCGGAATGCCCTCCTGTGATGATTCGCAACCTGGTGAGTCATTGCAGGAGGAAAAACTCCAACTTGTCATTGCATGTGATGCTAATGCACACCACTCGGTGTGGGGCAGCACGAACATCAATGCAAGAAGTGAAAGTCTTGGCAAAAGCCCCCATTCTTTTGAATAGGGGAGATGAACCAACCTTCGTGACGCAAAACCGCTCTGAGGTGTTGGACATTACGTTCTGCTCAAATTCCCTGAGCAATAAAATCTCGAGGTGGGGTGTATCAAGGGAACCCTCGAGATCTGATCACAGACACATTCAATCTACCATTGAATTTGGGATCACACAAGTGGTTGAATACAGAAACCCAAGGAGCACTGATTGGGACGGATATAGGGCCACCCTTAGTGCTCATTTGGGAGGTATTGCCACACACTACTAACAGTCGTGAAGACGTTGAGCGTATGGCTGAAGAGGTATCCCGGTCGATCGGGTCACCGTATCACGATTGCTGTCCACTAAGGAGAAAGCCTGAGAATGGCACAACTTCATGGTGGAATCCTGTCCTTGAGAACCGTAGAAGAGAAGTTCGGAAACTATTTAACCGAGCTAGAAATACCGACAATTGGGACCATTATCGTTCGTTTTAATATTAGAATATCGAAACATTAACGCAGTTTTTCAAATGAAAAATCAGATTCAAATTTTGCATACAGATAATAAATATTGGAAGGTAGATCTTTGGGAAACTTTAGAAATAAATAAATACAAACACTCAGGTAAACTCATCAATGAACAAGTCGATTTAAGCCCTTCACCTCTATTGAATCTCTTCGGGGAGCAATCTATTCCTTAATTTAATTGGATATACCTGTCATAAATAACCACTTAAGAAGAAGCAACCCAATAAGTAATTACTCGAGAACATTTATATTTATATTCTCATTTATTGTCCTTAATTCCTTAAAACACAGTACTTCTCTGTTTTTCATTATTAAAATATATGACGTTTGATGATCAATATCAGTTTAAATTCAACATTTGTTCCTCCAATTGGAACACTCGATATTAAAGGTCTGAATCAAATTGATCTCAATTAAATACCGGTATATTCGAATCAAATTGGTTGTAGCATCATCAACTCTACCATCGGTCTATGATCAAATAATTGCGAAAGCTACTAAATAACGAAACACCTATTTATATAACTGCTCATATTGTTAGTAAATACCATCACAAGGTAATTCTAGTTAAATAAATCACATAAATAAGGATTGCTAATTATTGTATCTAGTTGAATGTGACCTTTCATGATTTTGGCATATTGCAAGTGTTTAAACACCGAACGATGTAAAACGTGCTCAACATGTCTAGGTTTCTGTGTACTTCATTGTACAGTGCGAGCGTAAAGTTTGGAATAAAGTTCATAATTTCTTTCACTTCAGGTTTTGGTAATAATGACCAGTCAATTTTTATTTTTAGCTAGATATTTTATAATGCCATAACCTACTCATGTCAATTTTTGTGAATGTTCTTGAGAAGAGCATTGACGTTTTCCCAAGTTCAAACATTATAAAAAATTTATTTCATTTTACTTGTCAACCTTGATAATTTACTAGTGAGCCTCTTCATTTCATATATACAGTGTGTTCCAACGAAAATTTGACCCCCCCTATAACTCCGAAATGAGTAACATTAGCGAAAAACACCAAGACACGTCGATTTTTGTTTCGAGGGGGAGCATTTTTCGAAATAATTCGAAACTTCTCAGATCAACCCCCTACCCCCAGCAACCCTAATTTCGAAATTCATCATAGGGAATAAGGGTCGAGTGGCACCTTACTGAAAAGGTCTGTCAATTCTCCACCTTGATTTGTCATTTTTAAAATTTTAAATTAACATACAGGGTGTCCCAACCGAGGGTAAAGTTGAATTCCTGCAAATCCCAAATACTAAATGAAATCGATTTATTTTGGCATAATGCAAGCGCAGGTTTATGCTCGGTCTAGAAAAACGACCTACACTTGTGAATTTGGAGTTGGTGCAATCAACCCCCTATTTCCAGCATCCCCAACTCAAAAATCATTCGATCGAAAATAGGTCAAGTGGCACCTCGTTGGAAAGGTATTTCAATTTTCTCTTCGAATTTGGTATTTTCGAAATTCAGAATCAGCATACAGGGTGTCCTGGAGCAGGAACACTGAAAACCCAAATAACTTTTTGAAACTGGTTCATTTCGGTATATTACGAGAACATGTTTATGTTTGATTCGAGAATAAGACTCTCTTGCGTGAATATGGAATTTTTGCAATCAATCTCTTCCATTCAGCATCCCCAACTCAAAAATCATACAAGTGATTACAGGTTGAGTGGCAAAGTTCCAGAAAGATTTTTCTATTTTCTGAATCACTGAGGCATTGGTTTCAGTTTGGTAATCGAGGTTTTCTGGCGTGAGGATCAGGATGAGGGATGATGGAGAAACTGATTGGATGCTCATCTAAACAGGAAAACGAGATTTATTGAACTTGTATTCAATTGAAAACAAAAACTAACTTGATTATTACAACAATTGTTCAAAATGACCTCCGCTCACCTCCATACAGTTATACAGACGATTTTCGAACTCTCTTCTCACATTAGCGAAAACTTCAGGAGTCAAAAGTCGGCATTCTGTGATAATCCTCATCCGCAGCTCCTCCAGGTTTTCTGGTCTTGTGGCATAAACTTTAGATTTTAGATGGCCCCACAAAAAAAAATCTAGGGATTTAAATCTGGTGACCTGGCTGGCCACTCAACAGGTCCTCTTCTACCAATCCACCTTCCTGGGAAATTTTCGTCTAAATATTGGCGCACCCGAGCATCATAATGCGGAGGAGCACCGTCTTGTTGAAAACGCATTTCGTCCTCAGAAAGAGTTGGATCGTTCTGTAAAATTTCTGTCAATCTAGGATGTATGTGTTCCTCTAACAACTGTAGGTAGCCATTTCCATTCAGATTACCCTCAATAAAGAAAGGCCCAACTAGATGATTGCCAAAATTCCTGCCCAAACGTTCAACTTCTGAGGCCTTTGCGTGTGGGCCTCTCTAAACCAATGAGGATTCTGTGTGTCCCAATATCGACAATTATGTCTATTCACTTCACCACTGAGCATAAAGGTGTTTTCATCAGAAAACAGATGTTATTCAGAAAATTTGGATTAGCGTTTAGGTTTTCACTTAGATTTTCACAAAACTGTAAACGACGATCTGGATCATCTTCGTTTATTTCATGCACTAATTTTACCTTGTAGGGGTGAAATTTGTGATGTTTCACGATTCTATGGACGGTTGTAGCTGATACACCAGTCAGACGAGATAGTTTTCTGATCGAAGTAGTATTCTCCATTTGTGGCTGACCCACTACTGCCACTTCCGTTGCCTCATTTCTGACAGGACATGCCACTTCATGTTTTTTGTTTGCCACCGAACCCGTAGCTAGGAATTTGTCAACCAAATATTTAACGTACTGGTGACTGACTCCCGTTTCTCTTTCAGAATGGTTCCTATCGAATATCCTTGCCGTTTCTTTGGCACAACTGTTATTTCGAAAATACGTCGATACAATTTCGACCCTCTCCTCAGTGGAATAAACCATTTTCAGATTAATTTCAACTGACGAACAACAACAATAATGAGGAACTGATCTGAATAATAATAATATTTCATTGCAAAAATGAGAAATAACAGATGACTGCACGCCAGATGGAAATGAAAAAAATGTGAACATTTTCAATGCAGAAATCAGCTTTATTTCTTCGTAATTGATGCTCAACACATCGTACCCCAATACTTTTAACAGTTTCGAATTAATTTTAGTTGATAATTTCAAATGACGATATTGAATTTTTCGAAAGCGACATCCTGTATGGAGAGCCGAACTGAATGAAATGCTTTAATCATTCTGGAATTCAAAAACCTTTCTGAAGATATGCCACTTGAATTATTTGTATGATTTTCAAGTTGGGGATGCTGAATGGAAGGGGTTGATTGCAAAATTCTATAACCACACAAGAAAGTCCTATTCTCGGATCAAACATGTTCTCGTATACCGAAATGAACCAGTTTCAAAAGTTATTTGGATTTTCAATGTTCCTGCTTCGGGACACCCTGTATGATGATTCTGCATTTCGAAAATACCAAATTCGAAGAGAAAATTGCAGTACCTTTCCAACGAGGTGCCACTTGACCTATTATCGATCGAATGATTTTTGAGTTGGGGATGCTGGAAATAGGGGTTGATTGCACCAACTCCAAATTCACAAGTGTAGGTCGTTTTCTAGACCGAGCATAAACCTGCGCTTGCATTATGCCAAAATAAATCTATTTCATTTAGTATTTGGGATTTCCAGAATTCAACTTCACCCTTGGTTGGGACACCCTGTATGTTAATTTAAAATTCTAAAATGACAAATCAAGGTGGAGCATTGACAGACCTTTTCAGTAAGGTGCCACTCGACCCTTATTCCCTATGATGAATTTCAAAGTTAGGGTTGCTGGGGTAGGGGTTGATCTGAGAAGTTTCGAATTATTTCGAAAAATGCTCCCCCTCGAAACAAAAATCGACGTGTCTTGGTGTTTTTCGCTAATGTTACTCATTTCGGAGTTAGAGGGGGGGTCAAATTTTCGTTGGAACACACTGTATATTTATATATGAAAGGAAAGATATATGGCCCAAAAATGCTCCTCACGATGACGTTGCCCACTGGATGGCAGAAATGGAACAGAAAACACCTAAATATCATATGGAACCAATCACTATATCTGTCAGTAGATATCGCATCTGTTCTAAAAACAGCAAATAACTGGGCGGCGCCAGGGCCAGACAGGGTCCACAACTTCTGGTGGAAGTATTTCACTGAAGCCCACAGTATCTTGGCAACGCTGTTTCAGAAAGCATTAACGGACCCGTCAAGAGTCCCTGAATGCCTTACCATGGATATAACATTTATGATGCCAAAAGATGGTGTGACTGAAGACTCAAAAAAATACAGGCCAATCACTTGCCTTCCCACGCTTTATAAGATACTGACGTGTATACTTGCTCTGTATATCAATAAGCATGTGAAGGCAAACAACATACTGGCGCACGAACAGAATGGGTGCTGAAATGCTGCGAATGGATGCAAGGAACTCCTCGTAGACTTCTTAATAACGAAGCATGCTCGGAAAAAACTACGGAATATGTCCGTGGCCTGGATCGACTACCGTAAGGCTTTCGACTCGGTGCCCCACTCTTGGTTGTTGAAAGTACTGAAACTGTATGGCATCTCCGAATCAATCGTCAACCTCCTTCAGCAGCTAATGAGCACTTGGCCAACATCATTGTGTCTTCAAACAAGTGCGCGTGAGGTGAGAACAGGTGAAATCAAAATCCAGAGGGGTATATTTCAAGGGGACACCCTCAGCCCACTCTGGTTTTGCGTAGCCCCCAACCCTTTGAGTCGCCTCCTCAATAATAGTAGAAATACATACATTCTCGATAAGAATAAAAACATCCGAGTCAGTCATCAGTTATATATGGATGACCTCAAGCTATACACAAGTGGCCAAGAGCAAATGAAAATACAACTTGAGACGGTAGCGTCCTTCAGTGATGCGATAAACTTGGAACTGGGAATCAAGAAATGCGCTGTTTTGAATATGGTGAGGGGAAAAGTTGTGGAGGAGAATTATGGCATGGCTCTTTTCAATGGCACTACAATTCCGACTCTGGGACTTGAAGAGACGTATAAATGCCTTCGTGTATCGTGTATCTGATACACGAACCTGATAAAAAACATCTATTCTTCCGCCATAATGCATGTCCAGTTATGGAATAAAACCAACGACATTCCAATAAAACGAGATGTTCGACAAGGAGATACAGTGTCACCGGGGCTATTTATTGCAGCTTTGAACGAAATCTTTAGAGAAATGGATTGGCATAAGAAAGGAATCAACATTGATGGCGAACTTTTACATCATCTACGCTTCACCGACGATATTGTACTAATAAATAGTAACGTCCAAGAATTACAAGATATGATCCTAGACTCGAACAACCATTCAAAAAATGTTGGCCTAGAAATGAACATCAGAAGATAATGACTAACACAAACAATAACCCCGTAATCCACGTAGAAGGTCAACAACTAGAGAATGTCGAAAACTACATATACCTGGGACAAGAACTAACTACTAAAAAAGACAACATGACTGACGAGATTACACGAAGAGTGTCCCTTTTGTGGGCGGCATTTGGCAAATTAAAACATGTCCTGACATCAGACATACCCCACAACCTCAAGAAAAACCTCTACAACCAATGCATTCTTCCTGTGCTTACATATGGAGCCGAAACATGGTGTCTTACTAAGAAGTTGGCCCAAAAATTGACGAAAACCCAAAGAGCCCACGAGAGAATAATATTAAATATTAAACTATCAGATCGCATAAGAAATACTTGGATAAGAGAACAAACCAAGCTGACAGATGTCATGGAGAGGGCAGCTCAACTAAAGTGATCATGGGCAGGTCACGTAGCTCGAAGAAATTACAATCGGTGGACCAAGAGACTCATGGAACGGAGGCCAAGAGTGGGGCATAGGAGTATCGGCAGGCCAAACACAAAGTGGAGAGACGATATTAAAAAATCAGCGGGTCTTCTTTGGATGAGAGAAGCTATTAGCAGAAAGAAATGGTCCAATATGGGAAAAGCCTACATCCAGCAGTGGATTGAAATAGGCAGATCGTGATCGTGATAAATGCCTTAGCATCCAGCAAGCCATTGAGTTCAAGACGGCTGAGGTGAGGGGAGCCTTTAGAAAAAAACTGTTTCAACGAGTGAAACTGGTGTTACAATCGAAGCTCAACTCGAATGCGATGTTAATGGCACTGAACACCTGGGCTGTACCAAGTGTGTCATATTCTTTCGGTGTGGTGAACTGGTCCTCCACAGAACTACGCAGCATGGACACTAAGATGAGAACCATGCTAACGAAATCTGGATTTTATCATCCTCAGGCATCAGTAAAAAAACTCTACCTACCAAGGCACAAAGGAGGAAGAGGGGTGGCTAATCTCGGCCTTAGAAAATATCTCCGCGGCAAAAACACGCGGTTCCACAAGTCTATCTGCGAGATGGACGACATTTCACCGCTTCAACAGGCAAGGGAGGACGTACAACTGAAAAACCGCACAACGGAGGAGTTGACTGATGAGTGGGAGTCTATGAACCTACATAGGAGATACCCAAATGCACTAAAGAACACACGTGTCGATAAAAAAGAGTCTCTCACTTACCTGTATGGCGCCTGGCAGCCATATAAGACCAAGTGATGCCGACCAGAGCCTATAAAAAACACATAGCCAAACAGGATATATCATCGGATCTCTGTCAGAAGGGACATGAAGACGTGACGTCTTATACTGGCACCCAAGCATTACCTGGAAAGGCATAACGCTGTTGCCAAAATATACCACCAAGAAGTAGCACTTAAATTTGGGCTACTCAAATAAAAGGTTAAGCATTATCTTTATCAACCCAAGGGGGTGCTTAAAAAGAAGGCTACAAAATGTACTGGGACAACACTGTTATCACCGACCGTGCAGTGGAGCACAATAGGCTCGACATCGTCATATTCTAAGAAAAAGAATAGAGCAGCTCTTATTGATGTGACGATTCCTGCAGACGATAATTTAACGAAAACGTACACTGAGAAGATCGAGAAATATCAGGATCTGTCTTTCTAAATGAAGGAGGTATATCGACTCGAATCTGTGCCAGTGATTTCTTTAGTGATTACAACCAACGGTCTGGTGGAAAGTCATCTCTTAAAAAACACAGAGAATTTGGGCTTGGAGCGGAGGGTTGTCTCGAACGCTCAAAAGGAGGTGCTGCTGGGTACGGTGAGGATTGTGAGGAGGTTCCTACTCCAAAGTGCGTGAAACCAGAAAACCGAGTACACCTTGGCAAGAAATTGTCCGGTGTGCTTAATGAAAGTACCTGTAAATTAGGTGGAGAAAAAAAAAAAAAAAAAATATATATATATATATATATATATATATATATATATATATATATATATATATATATATATATACACTACCTAGACATCTTGGAGGTCGTGGATTAATTGATTTGAATAATCTTCATAGTAAACAGATTTTTCATCTACGTTCCCATTTTCATGATAAACAGAGAACGTCTAAATTACATGATATTGTTGTTGCTTCAGATTATAATCTTACACCTCTGAACTTGACAATGCAAAAGGTAGATTTTGATATATTTGATGATAATTCTAAAAGAGAAAGTTGGATGCAGAAGGAATTACACGGAAAGCACCCTAAAGAATTGAAAAATGATTATATTGATGAAATTGCATCGAATAAATGGTTAGTATCTGGAGAATTGTTTGCTGAAACAGAAGGCTTGGCAATTACGATCCAGGATCAGGTTGTTTTCACGAGGAATTATAGAAAACACATCATCAAACAAAATATAGATGATTCTTGCCGTAGATGTTTCTGTTCTTCAGAAACAGTTTTTCATATATTATCATCTTGCTCAGTCCTTGCTTCAACAGATTATTTAGAAAGACATAATGCCGTCGCTAATATTATTCACTTTAATCTAGGAATTAAACATGACCTAATTCCCAAAAGAAAAAAATTTCACAAATATGAACCTGAGATTATTTGTGAAAATGACAAATATAAACTTTATTTTGATAAAACAATTCTTTGCAACAGAGCTGTAAAGCACAATAGACCAGATATCGTTCTTAATGATAAACAGAATCAAATAACATATATAATTGATATTGCTATACCCGACACACATAATATACAAAATAAATACAATGAAAAAATTTCTAAATATATGATGCTTGGCGACGAGATTAAAAAATGTGGAAAATGAAGAAAATATTTATTCTACCGATTATTATTTCTACAACAGGCGTTATTACTAGAAATCTTCACAAAAGTATTTAGATTTTGGGTCTGAAGAAAAATTTGTTTGAACAGTTACAAAAGATAACAGTCATCAAATCTTGTAATATTCTTCGTAGGTTTCTTTCCGAAAATAATAATGAGGTAGAGTCATAGGTTTTCTTTAGTTTATACTGCTCAGAATCTCATTTCATATTTTATTTATTTGTTTATATAAATGTAATATAATTAACTGACAATTTTGTCATATTTATATTCAGAGCAGTATTCTATTCGATCGTTCACCACTTCACACAAAGGAAACTATTAATGAATAACATTCAGTGTTACTTGACTAAGGTCCGTACACTAGATTTTTCCGGGAGAAAGCCTCTGACACTACTCGTTGGTACATTGATATCATTGTCTAATGATGCTATAGTATGTATATATTCTGGTAGATTGATATATTCTCATAACATTTAACGTTATCCTAATATATAATTACTCCAGGATATGTTTTGATTATAATCATTGCCTGGCAATGGTATTAATTACCGCGTGGTGGATTTATATTTTTCATGAAATCAGTTTGATTGCATGAACAGATATATGGGCAACTCGTCGGGGTAAAACCCCTATATATATATATATATATATATATATATATATATATATTTGGTTTCTAGAATTCTTTCGAATACTTTCGCAATAGTGTAAGTCCCCTAAAATTTGTCTTCTTTTCTCAGTATTAGAATTATATCCATGACATTACATATGGCATTTAGAATTCAGATTAACACCAGAACGTTTGAGCGATTTATGTGAATCATGTAACCCATAACTCTACAAAATCTATTCGAAGATGTATGTTACCCGTAGGACACCTTGGTTTGTGAACGATGTACGATTGTATATAGTGTATCAGTTACATTCGTCGTTTTCATTTTTGTTTCAAAATCGAGAAGAGTTGTAATGAGACTATCGAAATAATGAAGACAGCATTCAAGTACGAGTGTATAAGCTAAAGACAAAGAAAGAAGTGTTATAAACAGTTCAAAGACCACCACACATCTACTGATAGCGGCCCAAGCTCTGCCTGTACTTTTGTATAGACATTATCGAATATAAATTGTCAAAACACTAATCTATAGATCACAGAGAAAATTGTCAGAAAACTGTTTTTCAAAATGAATTACTAGAAGACAAATTCCTCATTACTATATTTTTCTGAAAAAGCAATTTCATCAACTGGTATGATAATTTTAAACTAGTAAACTTGTTATCTCAAAGAATACACTATAAAAATTATCACTGTTTTATCTGGCATGTTTCCGCAACAGGTGATAAAATAATTAATGAATACTTTCTTTGTGTCACAATATTCATAAACTTAAGGCATATTATACAAACCGGTATCGGAATTTGTATGTTCGAGCTTATCTTACATGATACACATATGCTCAAACCCTAAGGATGTTAAATATCCGAGTTTTTAATAATTTAATTCCTACTTCTAAGTGATATTTGTAATATTCATCAGCGTCAACAAACAAAGGATTCATCTAGAAATAGTTTCACAAAGAATGCAATGAAAACTAAAAAGTTGTGTTTATTTTCATGGTTCACTTGCTGAGTAAGATATCGAAACTGATGTCCCGTTTTCTCAAATAAATGTCCACATGAATAAACTAATTCAGTTTTTTTTTTTCAGATTCAAAATGACATCCTCACCAATTGCAGACCAGAAGAAGAAGGAGAACTCAAAATCTTCCTCGAACGTGACCCTGTCTCAGTCAACAAAAGGAAATCCTTTGGATCAAAGAGACACTCCACCACTAACTGCATGGTGGAGAGTTTTCAAGCTAGTCAACCTGTTGATGCAAACAAGATGTTAAAACATGAATCGAAACGTTGACTTACTAGTTATTTAATCGATCTAGATATATATCATTGAAGGAATTCTTCGCATAGAAATTGTCCAGAGTTGGCAATCAATCCGACCTTAGATAATACTAGTTTTCAATGGAGAATAAAACGGATGAGAATAATATTTTCCTTTTTAGGCAAACAATAAAACAAATATGAAGGAATGGGAAGATTTGGAAATCAATAATTTGTTTGACTTATTTCATATGATTTAATTCTTACTTAACTGGAGTTTAAAGGCGACCTGAACCATTCCTTTCTGTTCAAGGAAACTGAAGTTTGAAACTTTCTTCTAGAAGAAATAATTCTGATAGAAAATTGGTATTGAATTTTAGTTTAATTGTATGAAAAACACCAAAATACAAGTTTCACTGGAACATCCACAAATCTTCAATTTCTTCTAAACAATTAATAGCCATAACTTCCTTTATTTTGATGATTCAAGTTGACAGAAGTGGTTTTGTTAGCGAAACTTTGAATCAAGGATAACTCAGAAATGGTTAATTTTTTCATAGCTGTAAATATGACCCAATTGCAAATGGTCCTTATTATCATCCCTTCGAAAATTATTCACCACTTAACAATCACCCTTTATTCTTGTTATATCCACTATAGAAAATACTTTTCACACCGACTTTAACCACTCGACTTCTCTACTACCCTCCAAACAAAAACCAATCCGTTTGTGTATACTGTTGTTCAGAAAATAGTTTCGCAGTTATTGAATCTATTTATAAAACCAATTTTTCATTATTCAATTCAGAAAATTTGGCTAGTTTCCATGGATGAATAAAAACAATTTAGGAAAAAAGATGAAAGAATAATTACTTTGAAAGCAATTAGTCGTCAATTAAATTATAAAATACAAAGTTTAAATAACTAAACCTTTATTAAATCATTGTCAATTAAGTTACCGATATCTGGTTATGAATATTTCCGGAAAAATTATTTTTAAATACGAGTCAATAAGTAAATGAATTATTGTCAATCATCACATATCGCCATATTATTTACTTGCCCAACTCGACAATTAAACTCATAATTTCGAAACGTATTCGAAATATTATTCCACATATATAGCTCCTATCTACATGTAATATGTGTTCCATGTTATCTATGAAGTACCTTCTTTTAAAAACGGGTTGAAAAATGTTATATCTAAAGTATTCATATGTAATTAAGTGTTTATTTGTTGAAGATTTTATAAACGGAGAATAAGCCGGAGATATTATGTGTACGACTAATTATAGAACAATAAAATGGTTGTTAGAAAAATTTGGTTTTAATTAATTTCAGCTCCTTCAGGTAGGAATTAAAATCTTCAATGTGTTTACACATACACTGTGACAAAAAGTATCCGGAAATATGAAATGAAATGCTTAAATCTTAGTCTACTTCAATATTTATTGAATCTTCTTCAACATATGCTCCATTTGAAGTTATACGCATGTGCCAATGTTTTTTCCAATTATCAAAACATTTTTATATTTCAAAATTGGCAAGCAAGAACAAAGTGGAAATGATTATGCTTCAGGAGACTCACACTGTGACGGAAAAACATCTCCGCGAAAGAGGAAATATCGCAGGTTATGTACTTTTTGATCATCTCCTTAGTCCTTGCTTGCTATGTAAAATCTTCATAATTCAATCATATTGAACTTGTATAGAAGGGCATGTTGAGTGGTGTTTTCAATATTGCGTTCAAATTTTTTATTGTGTTTGTCGTTAATACTTATAAACCTCCTGGCGAAATCTGGCCCATCAATTTCGATATTATTTTTCCCCATCCTGCTATCTATTGTGGTGACTTCAATTGCCATCACAATCAATGGGGGTGTACAGAAAACGACAGGAGTGGTGTTTCATTAGCTGAATGGATGGAAACAAATGATTTTCAACTTGTATTCGATGCGAAGGCAAAGGGCACTTTTCATTTAGCCAGATGGAATCGCGACTATAATCCTGACCTTTGTCTGGTTTCTAACGACTTTGAATTGTTTCCTCTACCTGTTCGTCGTATTCAGATTTTCCTCACAGTCAACACAGGCCAGTTATTATTTCGTTAGGTTTTCAATTTACATTAGCAGATTCATTAGAAAAACCAAGATGGAATTTCAAAAGCTCGTTGAAATGATTTCACTAAACGGGTAGATAGTGATTTGAGATGGGTTCCCCCCTTGAGTAGACATTATTCCCGGTTTATAGGAGTTGTCAAAAATGCTGTTGAAAAAAACATTTTTCCAGAGGCTTTCGAAAGGATTATATACCTGGGTGGTTAGAGGAATCAAATGTTTTTTATAAAGATTATCAGAAAAATCCTTCTAGAGGGAAAACCGATGCACTCCTTAGTTCTTTGAATGATAGCAGAAAGAATAAATGGAATGAGTTGATGAATGGTATGAATTTTCGTCATTGTAGTAGAAGTTCCTCGGATTTGTTGAGGTCTAATATGAATCCTGTAGCATCTAGGCTTTGTTAATGTCTCTAAAAGTGTGAAGATTAGTAGATATGACAGGAATAGAATGAAACGAATCTCACATAAAAAGAGGAAGGATGCTATCACGGTAGAGGATTTATCGAATCCTTTCGAGGAAGAAGAGCTCAAATCTGCAATAAAATCTACTAAAGTTCGTAAAGCTCCAGGATTTGATGGCATTTTCCCTGAATTTTTTAAACATCTAGGAATTAACGCTAAAAAGTTGTTACTATCCTTTTACAATGACATACGCAGCTCAGGTAGTATTCCCGTTGAATTTAGAAAGGCTAAAGTTATTGCCATTCTCAAACCTGGGAAAAATCCAGAACTTCCTAGTAGCTATCGACCTATCAGCTTACTTTCTGTTTCTATCAAAACGTTAGAAAGACTTCTTTACCAGAGGTTAGAACCAATCATTGACAGAGCTCTGTCCAATTCTCAGGGAGGTTTTCGAAAAAACTCGAATTGTTCTGATCAGGTTATAGTTTTATCAACGTTCATTGAGACAGGATTTCAGGGTAAACTTAAAATAGGCGCTATATTTGTAGATCTCTCTTTGGCATATGACACAGTTTGAAAGGATGGTTTAGTTTATAAACTCTTTGAAGAAGTTCAATGTGGAAAAATTTTGAAGTTGATTTCGAGTTTTTATCGGTGAAAAAAGCAGTAGATTTTACACTCTCAATGATGGCCTACTTCAGGGATCTATTCTTGCACCTCTTCTCTTCAATTTATATATGTCTGACATCCCTGAAACTTCCTCTACAAAGTTTATTTATGCTGATGATATTGCTTTGGTTTTTCGACACTATGACTTCGAAACAACTGAGCAAACACTGACTTACGATTTAGAAATTCTGAACATTTTCTTCAAAAAATGGCGTTTACGTCCAAATTCTTCGAAAACTAAGGTTTCTTGTTTTCATCATGTGAAGAATAGGCAACTAAGAGTATTCTTCAATCAATCACTATTAACTCGTAATTTCACTCCAACACATCTTGGTGTGATCGTTCTTTGACTTTCAAATTTCATATTGATAAATTATGTTAGAAATTGAAAACAAGAAACAATATACCACATCAACTAGCTGGATCTAATTGCCGGAGTCTATACTTTGCGAACTACTGCTTTAGCTTTAGTATATTTAGCAGCAGAATATTGCTTGTCAGGTGTGGTTGTCAATAAGATTAATTCTCAGTTGAACTTTTCTATGGAAGTTATAAGTGGATGTATCAGTTCAACTGCTACCCCGAAATTAGTTCTTCAATTGTCTTGGGATAAGTATCACTCATTTTCAGAAGTTTTAATACACGATCTTCAAAATCCACCTAACCTGAGATTGAAATCTAGGAAACCTATTTGGTCGATTGACTTTTTGCGTACACGGGTGAAGACTGTTGATCCTTGGAAAACTGAATGGCAGAAAGTTGATGTTTTCAATAAAGTTCTCTAGAGGATCCTTCCAAAACGGTTGCACGTTTCGATATAAGTAGGGAAAGTTTGTGTACATTAAATCGTCTAAGGACAGGACATGGTCGTGATAATAGTATGTTGTTCAAATGGAATACTGTAGAAAGTCCGGCATGTGAATGTGGCCCAGCTGAAGAAACAATAAGACATTTAGTCCTCGATTGTCCTATTTATCATTTTACGGGTGGTTTTCAAGAAATTCATTCCGTTTCAGATAATTTTATTAATTGGGTAGAGAACTTTATTTAGATTAGTTTTGAATCTTGAGGTTATTATGGGCTACATCCCCGAATGGTGTATGAGATGTTCCCTGTTGAAAAACAGGGGAGCATTAGTTAAGTTCTTAGATAAGGCTAGGACTGCTCCCCCTTAGGGTTTTTTTCCAATGGTGTATGTTGATGAGGCAAGGGCTACACCCCCGTAGGGCTTCATTCCCAAAAGGTGTATGAGATGTTCCCTATTGAAAAACAGAGAAGCATTAGTTAAGTTCTTAGATTCAAGTGAGTTTAGACATATAAGGGTTAGGTACAAACTACAAACTATTAAAACCTTAATAGAAAAATGCCTCGAATACAATAAACCCCTGGTTCTCATCTTTGTAGATTATGAAAAGGCATTTGATACCATAAACCAACGTAAAATGTTAGAGGCTCTAGCTGAGTGTCGCATAGACCATCGATACATGGCACAGATAAAGTACATATATGATCATGCCACAGCTTGTGTGAAACTTCACGCAAAAACAGAAACATTCGAAATACAGAGGGGCGTGCGACAGGGAGATCCGATTTCGCCAAAACTCTTTATAACCCTACTCGAGTATATGTGCAAAAGGATAGACTGGGAAAATATGGGTATAAATATTAATGGGGAATACTGAAACCACCTTAGGTTTGCCGACGACATCGTCCTCATATCCGACAACATAGGAGATGCAAAAGAAATGCTTGAAAGGCTCAAACAAGCTTCTGAAATGGTTGGACTAAAGCTGAACGCGTCTAAAACACAATATATGACCAATCTCGTTACAAGTGGAAATATTCAGATAGGTGATGCTGAAATTGAACAAGTCCAAGCCTACAAATATCTTGGACATGAAATCAAAATAAGTCGAGACAACCAAACCTGTGAAATCTTTGGAAGAATTGGCCTTACTTGGGCAGCGTTTGGTAAACTGAGCAATATCTTAAAATCAGATATCCCAATTTGTTTGAACCAGTGTGTGTTGCCTGTCGTGACTTACGGCGCGGAAACTTTAACTCTGACCAAGAAATCGGCCAATAAAGTTCGAGTGGCCCAGCGTGCCATGGAGAGATGCATTCTCGGATTATACCTTAGAGACCGAATATCAAATGACATAATCAGGCAAAGAAGTGGGGTTGAGGATGCTATTAGTAGGATCGCCACACTTAAGTGGAAATGGGCCGGACATCTGGCAAGAACCACCGACGGAAGATGGACCAAGAAAATTCTAGAATGGCGACCAAGACACGAAGCAAAAAGAAGTATAGGACGTCCCCCAACAAGGTGGTCTGACGATATAAAACGCATCCAGACAAATTGGATACAGACGGCACAGAACAGAAGGATGTGGCATAGTTTACGGGAGGCTTATGTCCAGCAGTGGACAGAACGAGCTGCTTGATGATGATGATGATGATGCTTGATGAAATATTTTTCTGCTGGTTTTCTTCTTCCATTGTTACAGATTTTTCCTGTCCCGAACCCCCTTCCTTTTCACCCTTGTCTTCGTGAAGAAGTCCTGGAAATCATGCAGTGTAAGATGAGAATGAGAGAATGAAGCTGCTAAGCAGAAAAATTTTTGGTACTCTTTTCGTACACACGACACTAACACAACATAAACAGACAAACTATTGCTAGTGCAATACAGACAGGGAAACGAGTTTTTTCCACAGGTTTTTTCACTCGTTTATTCAATCATACGCAAAATAGTATGGTTCTCCTGTTATATTTCCTGTGCTCACACTTTAGGGGCAATCGTAGGAGGCATGATGCGAGCTTAGATGCTTGATTGAGGAACGGGCATGGTCTGTTTTTTCGATGGTATTCTCTTTATTTGCTTGTTTTTTACGATTTTGTTTTTCTGTAACACACCAAAATTATAGACGTAAGCATTCATTGTAAATACAATTATTCGAATTTTTGTAAATCCTCTCTTTTCAAAAGAAAATATATAGGCGCTTTCAGGAATGGCCTTCAGCTCCTTCTGCAAATTTTTATGACGTTTATGGAATCAAATGTGGTCCCCCGGAGCGGCAATTTGAGACTGGAGAAAAGAAAAAGTCACACGGAGCTAGATCAGGCGAATAAGGCGGCTGCTCGATGGTATTTATCCAGTGTTTGGTCCTTAAAGTCGTTAATAACCGTGGCTCGATGAGATGTTGCGTTATCGACATGCAAAATCCACGAATTGTCTTGCAACAAATTCGGCCGTCTACGACGAATATTTTCACGCAAACATCTCAAAACGGTTAAATAGAAGTCCCTACTGACCGTTTGACCTCACGGAACGAATTCATCATGAACCACACCACGAATATCAAAGAAAACAATCAGTATCGTTTTTCGAAAGATTTTGGAGAGGTTTTTTCGGTTTTGGCTCATTTTTTCCCACCCATTCCGATTATTGTTGGCTGGTTAGTTTGTCGTATTCATAGACCCATGTCTCGTCACCAGTTATGATCCATCCCATGAACGTGGGATCAGAGCCGATCGGCGACTCACCGCTTGCCATTGATTCACCAAATCAATCAAACGAGCGGTTTCACGAGAGATGATGAGATCACGAGGTATCTCTCTAACACTGGCATGACTATTTTGGAGCACCATTTTCTTAATTTTTTGGACGTTATCGTCGGTCGAATGTCGTCCGGAACGAAGTAAATCTTTGACGATCTCCTGACCGTCTTTAAAGGCTTTATACCACTCGTACACTTGGGTTTTCGATGAAACAGAGTCTCCATAAGTTTTTCGCAACGATTCAGCACACGGAATTTCATTCAAAACACAAAATTTGAGGCAAACTCTTTGTTCAATATTTTTTCCATTGTGAAATTCGTAGATTACCTCTGAGATCGACTGGTTTTAACATCTGTCGTAAACAAACTAGCTGATAGATCGCGCTCATATATGGCATAATAATTAAGGACAGTCCTACCAACATACAGAAACTTAAAATACTTGAAAATACTCAACGTGGGCAATTTAAATGAAAATTTCTGGATACTTTTTTGTCACAGTGTATAGCCATAAATGGCGCTTGTCATTATTGTTGAGATATGAAGTACACCTGGTTCACAGCCAGAAAGTACATGGAAAGTTAGTTTCTCGACAGATCGCTTCTTGCAGGCACAATGTGTAGTGTTGCGTTAAATAATTGAACTAGTATGGCTTCTTGAAGTTTTCTATTGAATGTATCTTTTGAAGGATGCTAATTTATATTTAAAAAATCCATATCCTGGTAAATAAAAGACTATGCAAAATACCTCACTTTTATGTAAATTGCAATACCTGAATTATCTTTTTTTCTTCCCCAAATTAATTACACCCAAGACCGAATGAGATCGTCCAAATGAAAAACCATTTGATCGTCCAGTACTTGAACTTGCCTTGCAGTTCTCTTCATAAAATAGGACCTTCAGATGTATTTTGTGTTTGTAGTAACCTATTTAAGTTCCTTTATGTGAAGTTTGATGTGATACAACCAATTCTTCGTCGCTAAAACCATAGGTAAGAAAATTAGAACATCAAAAAACAGATTCGGTCTATTTCGCCCTGCCACATTTATATTGAATCATTTTCTTTTCAACCTCTGGCTTCTTTGAATCAATTCACATTAAATCACTTAGAGACAGGTCTAATTGGCCCTCGGCCATATTATGATTGGTAACTGGCCTTCTTCGATAAGATTTTTTTCGGTAATCTGATATTATTTTCTATGAATGGGTCATTGCCCTAAAACTCAATACTCAGAGATTTGACTTTAAAATTCTAAAAAATACGTCCTAGGTTGATAACTTTCAAGCCTTGGTTCGCTCGCGTATTTTCAATCGGATTCAATCTCCGCCATCTTCAAGCTGAGTACTGCTTAACTTGCTTATTAGTTCACAACGATAGTTTGTACGATACTTCAGTCGTCGAGTATCCAAGACTCACGTATCATTGTGGACGAAACCCATTAGTTGCAAAACCGTCTTCAGAGTGCAGATTTTCGCAAGGAGAAAACTACATCATACATGCAAAAGGAAAAAGAACAATTCAGAAATCATGCCTGGGATATTCCAAGACTTTCCATCTCTATCGAATAAAATAAAAATCAAATAATATATTACGAAAAATACGCGATCCTCATTCAAATCAAAATAAAACCTGCAATTGAAAAGTCCTTTACCATGGCGGAGAAAAACGATGTAACCTTAAGTAACGATGTAAGCAACGATGATGCCCGATATCTAGTTTGAAAAAATAGTCATTCTGACACTTTCTGATTAAGATGCACTTTTTAACACTTTTCTCATTTATAGAGTAGCCACGAAAACCGGAATTGCTTTCATAACCTATAACTTCCACAATTATTAAGTTAGAGCTTTCATTTTAGATTCTTTGGAAACTCTTCAAGCTTAATACTTGTCTAACTTGCTTATTAGTTCACAACGATAGTTTGTAAGATACTTCAGTCGTCGATTATCCAAGACTCACGTATCCTTGTGGACGAAAGCCCTAAGTTGCCAAACCGTCTGCAGAGTGCAGATTTTCGCAAGGAGCAAACTACATCATACTCGCAAAAAGAAAAAAACAAACACCTCTGGTGTTCCTCAAGGATCACATCTGGGTCCCCTTTTATTTTCAATTTATATTAATGATATTTCGGAATGTTTTCTTTATACAAAACATGATTTACATGCCGAGTATCTTAGAGTGTACAGCGCTATTCGGTCCTATGACAATATTTTCCGGTTTCAGAGTGATCTTGACAGACTTTTCTCTTTTGTCAAAGTAGGTATTTTCAATTAAATATTGATAAGTGTAAGCATATAAGGTTTACAAGGAATGTCAATGTATTCGATGCTATTTTTTCTGTTGATGGGCTTGTAATTGGGAGGTAAACCAAATTAAGGATCTTGGTATATATTTTGATTCTAAGTTGTCCTTTGAGTATCATATTGATCATATAGTTTCTAAAGCTTTCAAAATGTTGGGTTTCGTTCTAAGAATAACTAAAAGTTTCAGTGATCCAAGGTCTTTAGAAATGCTATATTTCTCGTTGGTGAGGAGTAATTTGGAATATGCTGCACCTGTTTGGTCCCCTCAATATTACAAGTATATTGACAGAATTGAACGAGTCCAGAGAAAGTTTGTCAAAAGTCAAAAGTTTAATACTTGCCTCACTTGCTTATTAGTTCACAACAATAGTTTGTAAGATACTTCAGTCGTCAAGTATCCAAGACTCACGTACCCTGGTGGACGAAACCCCTTAGTTGCAAAACTGTCTTCAGAGTGTAGATTTTCGCAAGGAGCAAACTACATCATACACGCAAAAAGAAAGTGAGCAATTCAGAAACCATGTCTCGGATATTTCAAGACTACCTATCTCTATCGAATAAATTAAAAATCAAATAATATTTTACGAAAATCACGCGATTTTTATTCGAATCAAAATCAAACCTGCAATTGAAAAGTCCTTTACCATGGCGGATAAAAACAAAAACGATGTAACCTTGAGTAACCATGTAAGCAACGATGATGCCCGATATCTAGTTTAAAAAATAGTTATTCTGACACTTTCCGATCAAGATGCACTTTTAACATTTTTCTCATTTATAGAGTAGTTCACGAAAACCGTAATTGCTTTCATAACGTATAACTTCCGCAATTATTAAGTTAGAGCTTTCATTTTAGATTCTTTGGAAACTCTTCAAACTTTATACTTGCCTAACTTGCTCATTAGTTCACAACGATAGTTTGTAAGATACTTCAGTTGTCTAGTATCCAAGACTCATGTATTCTGGTGGACGAAAGCCCTAAGTTGCAAAACCGTCTTCAGAGTGCAGATTTTCGCAAGGAGCAAACTACATCATACACGCAAAAAGAAAGTGAACAATTAAGAAACCATGTCTCGGATATTCCAAGACCTTCTCTATCGAATAAAATAAAAATCAAGCCCTTTACCATGGCGGATAAAACCAGTAACGATGTAAGCAACGATGATGCTCGATATCTAGTTTAAAAAAATAGTCATTCTGACACTTTCCGATCGAGATGCACTGTTCAACATTTCTCTCATATATAGAGTGGTCCACGAAAACCAGAATTGCTTTCATAACCTATAACTTCCACAATTATTAAGTTAGAGCTTTCGTTTTAGATTCTTTGGAATGCCAAAGGATGATGGAATACAAGAATTGTCATCAAATTTCATTTTCGTTATCAAATCAAAAACGCAATTCTTTTTGATTATTGTGAGCGATCAAACGTGAAAATCCATAAAGAATTGATGAAACTGTGAAGCGAAGAATTCCGGTTTTGTATGCGGAGCGCAAATTGGAATTTGTGTTTCACGTCAATATTTCCAAAATCCTAGAGTGATCATCTCTCTTCTAGACTCCATCGGGTGTAGAAAAGTTGAAATATACGAATATCGTCCTAAAATTGGAATTTTCATTCAATTCAAAATGGCTGCCTGACCATGAGAAAAAAATTCCAGCTAATTGAAAATATAGTGTACCTCTGACCCTGTCGCCCATTCTGTATTGTACCAAAAATGAAATTTTATGACAATTCTTGTATTCCATCATCCATTGGCATTCGAAAGAAACCAAAATGAAAGCTCTAACTCAATAATTGTGGAAGTTATAGGTTATGCAAGCTATGTTTTTCGTGGGCTATATATTCTAGAATTAAGATAAGAATGAATTAAACTTATCTGTTGTTTTGACTTCAAAAATGCTTTCTTTAAAGTATACTTTAATCACTTAATCTTTTTCCACAAATAACCTGGATATTGCGTAATACGTAAGTTATTAAATAGCATTTATGATCTTTCTTCCTAAACATTCTGATCCTTACTTTATTCAATCTCACCGAACGCCCAAAAGATTTAAAAATAACTTAACAGGAAGGATTGTAGACATAAAACAAAGAATATATTCATATTTCCTTCTTGTCGTGCTTAGACTAGGTCTAAATATAAAAATAGGAAAGACAACGTTCATTCATTAAATTACCTTATCTACTTCTTGTGTTTTAATTAGTAGAAAATTTATTCTGTCTTTTGAAAGAATTTAGTTTGTAAAATATATCTGAACAGTTTAATTTGGGCTGAAGAAGAAATTTACCATACAATAATCCGTAGAAGTATCAATATTTTTCAAAACTCACCTGAGCGATTTTGATTTACGCACAGTTGTAGGACTCTTTTCACATGGCTTGACAGATGATGTGCTGTAAGATTTAGGACGGTATGCTTCGGTACTGAAAAGAAAATAATTTATTTAAGTATGGACTTATCCTTATGACTAAGTAGACTAGAGCTTTATAATGATGTATTACTCGCCATATATTGCCATCGATGAAGAAATATTTTTAGGCGTAATCCAAGATACAAATTAATTTTATTATAAGGAAAAAATGAAAAAGAAAATCGACCTATTAGAGCAGGGGTGCTCAAACTGTCGATCGCTAATGTTTTTTGAGTACATTTGAATTGTGGAGGCCGTTACTTGATGTAGATCCATGATATAAATGAGATAAAAACACAAGGTTTAACTTTAATCTAAACTTTATTTGAAAAAATTCGACGACGTTTCGCTGACACAGGAGCTTTATCAAGAATGAAAAATAGAATGAAGAGTATGGTATTATAAACAAATCGTAGAACAAGTTGGATGAATAACAGGAAAATCCACACCGAGCCATTGTACAGTTAGTATGAAACGTAATAAAAACTAATTAAACAAGTTAAGTAGGGGTGAGAAATTCAAATCTACCTGTTCATTCAAAAGCTTGTCCGAATGTTTGTATCGATTTATTTCTAATGCTTCTAGGAGATCTAATTTTGAACTTTTTGATTTCATATGTAATATGTCAAAGTTTTTATTGAATGAATGGTTTTCTTTTATTAGGTGGTTTGAATAATTTGAATCAGATTTATTTTATCGAAGCTACGTTTATGTTCAGATGTTCTTATGCCAAAACTCCTATAGGTCCTACCGATATAAATTTTATCACAAGAACCGCAATTGAGTTTATAGATTCCTGATTTACTTGATTTTTCAACACGAGATTTATTATTTTTAATATGTTTACCTAAGTTATTAGAAGTTTTGAAAGCTATATTAAGATTTTGTTTGACGAGAAAGGATTTAATATTTGTACTTGCAGAACCGCAGAATGTTAAACTGTTGAATATTTTATAGTCTTTATGAATAGGATATACTTCATTTATTGCTTTCTGATAGAGTTTTTACGAATGATTAGATCTATCATATCCGGATTATATGAATTATTAATGGCTATCTGTTTGATGGTGTTTAACTCTTTATTATAATCTTCTACTGATAAAGGTAAATTGAGTAACCGATGTACCATGCTGTTTAAAGCTGCAACTTTGTGTTGAATTGGATGTAATGAGTAGTTATGTATAATTGTATCAGTATGTGTTGGTTTACGAAAGACCGAAAAACATGATTATTATTTTGTTTAGTGATTTTAAGTCCAAAAATGTATGGAATCGTTCTGTTCAATTTCTATCGTGAATTTAATGTTCAAATGGATGGAATTAATGAAATTAACAAATAAGTCTAATTGACGAGTAGTTCCAATGAAACATACTAAGATGTCGTCAACATATCTATACCAATAAAGAAATTTGGAAATGAGTGGATGTGTATGAATTTTCTGTTCAATATTATTCATAAAAATCTCTGCTAAAAGTGGACTCAAAGGATTTCCCATGATCAAACCATTTTCACTACTGTAATAGATGTTGTTGAAAGAAAAATAATTTTGTTCAATGCAAACGTCCAACAGATTCAATATTTCTGATTTGATTATGTGGTTAACATGATTCGAATTCAACATGTTTTCGATTAATATTTTGACATCACCTGGAGGAACACTTGGGTATAAATTCTCAACATCAAACGAAATAAGTTTTGCGTTAGGTGGTAGGTTAACGTTTTTTATGTTATTTATCAATTCGAAAGAATTTTTATAGAAAATTTTGATTTGAATGAACAATAATTTTTAATGATATCTATAAGGTAGTGCGACAATTTCACGGCTGGTGCTGTAACGTAAGATACGACTGGTCTAACGGGGTTATTTACTTCATGCAATTTAATGAGTGAATACAGTTGAGGTGGTTGAGGGTTTGGTAAAATTAATTTGTATTTATCTATTGCTTTAATTAAAGATTTTGCGTCATTTATTGCAATTTTAATATTTTTCTGGAATTTAATAGTTGGATCTTTGTTTAAAATTGTATAGTTTCCGGACGAAATGAAATTTAGAGTTTTAAATAGGTAGTCATTTTTATTTAACGCAATAACAGTATTACCCTTATCTGCTTTTGTAAAAATAACTTCATTTAGTTGAGATTTTTGTTTGATGGCCTTTAAAATATTTTGTTCTTTACTCGGTTTAAAGTCAGCTAATGATTCATTTTTAATAATGTTAGATGCTAAATATTTAAGGTGAGTGTTATTAGGAATATTTTTCAGAGAAATTTCAGTATCTATGCCAAGTTCTTCTAAATCAGATTTTATCTTGTTTGATTTAATATTGTGTTTGAAACCTTTCTCCAAGAGATTTCATCAGTTGTGAAATTAGTATCAGAAAGGTTAACGAATCTATCAAAAAATTGATGGTCAGAAAATTTAGTTTTACGTGGAGTAGGTTTCGGTTTTCGTGACACGAGAAACTTTAATTTGCGGTATTGGATGGTATATTTATTATGTATTATTGATCTAATTTTGAATCTATTATTGTAATCTAATGAATCGAATTCAAGTGGATGAAGTCTGTACAATAACTCGGTATGAATTACCTTGAGATAAATATTGTAGATGTCTCGCTTGTGGAACAAAATCTTGCATTCTGATTTTGATCCATATCTTCTGTCCAGAGATAACTGCTCTTCGAGCTGCATAACTGTTGTTGTTGGTCTTGAGTTTGATGTATTTAGGACACACTTCACTCTTCAAACACGTGGTTAAAAACCACAGGTTTTGGGATGATATAGCATTTTTAAGTAACAACTTAAAATACCAAAGGGCCAAAAAGCGTTTTTTGAGTAGATCTCGAGAAGAAAATAAATAATTTTTAATAAGTAGGTAACTAAACTAGAAAAATTTATTACGTAATTAAATAACACTCTGCTAGCGGCAAAAGACGGCTTTATCAAAGGAACGCGCGGTACTTGTCAAAGAAAAGCCACGGTTTTTATTCTTGCCGCTTTTCTAGAAATTCGAGACTTTCGTTCACGCCGATATAATTGTTGCGCCTGCAGGAGTTGGAGTCATTCTGAATTGTAACTTGAAGGTAATACTACGTCGATACAAAGTTTATTATTAAAGAGTACAAAATGAGTGTAGCAAAGAAATATAAAACGTATCATTTCAATATATCAAATCAAATCAAATCAATTTTTATTGTACCTGCCATACAGGGTGTACGCGTCGAAAATAAATAAAATGTATAGTGCACAACATAAAAATTAAACTAGCACTTAAACATTTTTACCAAACAAATATACATATAATGCCAATTTCAAAAACAACATATATGTACAATAATACATGAATACACAGACATAGATAAAACACTCAGTGTGAATAGAATCACATGAAATATCACAGATACTTTTACAGTTCGTCAACAGAGAAATAGGCTTTCTCATAGAGAAAATTTTCCAGAGCTTTTTTAACGCTTTTGGATCATCAATTTGCCTCAAGTTCTTAGGTAACCTATTGTAAACATTGCTTTAGACGTACTTAGGTGACGCTTCATACAAAGCCTATTTATGCAAAGGATAGCTAATTGTTATCGCGTTTCTTGTACCATAGACATGGTGATCACCCAGCATTTCGAACTGTTCTAAGTTATTTTTGGCATATAGTGCCGCCTTCATTATGAAAATACTAAGAACCATCAGAAAACCATGCCCAATAAAACTGTCACTGTAAGACTGTCCAGGTCCAAGCCAAACATTAGTCTCACCAACCTTTTTTGTGCCACAAATACCCGCCTCCAGCCACTGGATCTACCCCACAGGATAATGTTGTAGGAAAGATGACTGCAAAGTAAACACTCAACAGTCCAGCACGATCAAGAGACGATCTCACCTGAAACAAGGCAAAATGCGTCTTATCCAGAATTTTACAAGCCTGATCAATATGAGTTGCCCAGGTCAGGCTCGCATCGACATTGGTACCCAAATATTTAGTTTCAGTCAATGAGACGAAATCTACGGGCGGTGCTGATCTTCTATTATAAAAACTTAAGGTGACAGTCATAGCTCTGTTCAAAATGAGTCGATTCCTCTGACACCAAACATCCATTCTTTCATCAATCAGTTCAAGAATAAATTGAAGTTCCTCAGGGGTAGATCCAGAAACAACCCCTGCGGTGTCATCGTCGTACATCACGATATGTCCGAGACCTATAAATGACACAAGATCATTGATGAATAAACTGAACAAAAGTGGTCCCAAGACCGACCCCTGGGGAACCCCGAGCTCCAGTTCATACACATCAGACAAATCCCCAGACACCCTCACCATCATCTCTCTGCGTTCCAAGTAGGACTTGATCCAATTCAAGCGCAAACACCTCTCAGGCCAATATACTTTGAACAGGCAATCGACGACTGCATCAGGTCAAATGCACGACACATGTCATAGAAGATACACGAAACATACTTTCCCTTTTTTTTTGTTGATAAGATGAAGAGTTGAATCCTGAGTGACCGGACATATGTGAATCGACTCATAGAGTTTATCAGACATAGTTGGTGGCAGCGAAACATTCATACCAAAATGGTTTATAGTCAAATCTCTACCGATTGTAGTGAAATATGTACCGAATTCGTTAGTGTGAGAAGTGATTCTGTCATTAAATTTTAAACTTATATCGTACTTTTTCTTTGCACGTCCTAATATTCATTGACAATTTCCCAGATTTTCTTACTTTTGTTAGATGAGTTATTAATTTTTTCGAGGAGATATTTCTGTTTAGTTTGTGAAACGTTCTTTTTATGGTTCAATAGATCCGTTTTGTACCGTTGACAGAGTAATGGACAACCCGATTGAGCAACTAACCAATGCATATCACGAAGTCTTTTACCTTCATCAATTATTTCCTGTGCAATCCACTCCCTATTTGAAGCTGGCAGGCGGGATGTTCTGCTATATAGGACAGCATGAATTATAAACATTTCTAATAAAATCAATGAATTTGCTGAACGCGATATTCAAGTCCGGTTCATCAAAAACAAAATCCCAATTCAACAACTGCTGGGAGGAAGAATTTTTCTTTTGTATGGTGATGGATAAGTGCATTTGTCTTATTTGTCGTGTGTCACTTGCAATACCTAAGCGAGGTAACTTAGAGCGGCAACATAAAACGGTTCATAAAAACTATGAAAAGGATTTTCCGCCCAGAGTGAATTAAGAAAACGAAGAGTACGTGATTTGATATCTTGTTTGAAAAAAAGAAATCATGTTCGCAATACCAGCCAAACAATGAAAAGCTGCAACGATCGCGTCATTTAAAATATCTCATATATTGGCGAAACACAAGAAACCATTCGAAGATGGATCGGTTGTGAAGGAAGCATTTATTGATGCGGGTGATACTTCATTTGGAAATTCTAAAAATAAAACAGAAATCATGTCTGCTATTAGAGAACTTCAGTTATCTCGTCCGACTGTCACAACGCGTATTGAAGTCATGAGTCAGGACATGGCAGATAAACTAAAACATGATATCATGAAATGTACATACTTTTCTTTACAGTTCGACGAATCCACTGATATGACAGACACTGTCCAGCTGTGTATTTTTATTGGAATGGTATTCAATGACTTGTTGGCTAAGGAAGAATTTTTGACAATCATTCCTCTGAAGGGGAAGACTCGTGGCGAAGATATAAGGTGGTTGGAACATGGAAGGCCACTCTAACGAATAAACAGTTTTTACTAGTTCATTTACTGGATAAATAAAAGAAACTAATCATTAATTTACACTTTGTTCTATTGTGTATCATACAAACTTCTTTTTTTGGATCCCCACTCTGCCCCTTATTAACAGATATTTTTATGAACAATCTTTAACAAATCTATAATGAATATTAGGTTAGCACAAAAACATATTATTTTTTGGTACAGATGCGTTGATGATATTCTTAGGGGTGTTCAAGACTCAAACAGTCAAATAGATCTGTTTTTACATCTTCTAAATTAAATGCATTATGAAATAACCTTTACTGCTGAAAGCGAACGCATCCATTTTATAAATTTCTCAGACCTAGCCATTACCAACCTCAATAAAAATCTCACCTACGTTCTGTTAACAAAGTACCGGCAATTGGTCAATGAAACAATATATTTTTCATCCAAATTTCTCGTATCGCCTTGGAAGTATTTATGACAACGCTTCTCCCGGAATCGACTTCAGTTCTCGCCCCGAATTCTATTTTGTCGTCTATAGATTCAAAACGGGTACCTCAAAGTGTTATTCTGAGTTATGGAAAAAGAAAAACGTCGGCCAGAGCCATATCGGGTGACTATGGTGGTTGTATTTCTTGAGTTTTAGGTCAGAAATTCATTCACAATGATAGCCTAGTGAGATGATGCCTTATAGTGGTGCAAAATCTATGAGTTTTTTTACAAATCCGGTCTTTTTCGACGAATTTGCTCTCTCAAACGATGTTCTCTCTTCACGCATGTCTTCAGTGATCTTTACGCGATTCAATTTTTGAAGAAAATTCAGGTCTTTTGGAACTAGTAGGACAGCAACGCGTTTCATGGCCAAACAATCGTTTAAAATGGTACGAATTAATTTGTGCGACAGTTCATTGTCTATATCTCCCAAACTTAAATGAGGATGACCATTTCCTTCACTTTATCGTTGTTAAATTCAGTTAAATTTATTGATGGCCGACCAGAGGGAGGCAAATCTTCCACCACATCTCGGTCACTGTTGAATGCACTGCACCACTCATATGCACGTGTTTTTGATATAGTAAATTCACCATAAGCCTTCTGTAACATTTTCAGCGATTCGGCACACTAAATTCCATTTTCGATATTTATCTATTGTAAAATCGCAAAATACATTTCTGAGAACTGACAAAATCAAGCACTGTAAACAAACTAAATGACAGATCGCTTTCAAACTCCGCATCAGTATAGGAAACAGTTGTGCCAACTTAGCAACAAGAAAAATTTGACAATCGTTGACATATTTTGAATAATCAATTCCCGGAATTTTTTTGACAGAATGTGTATTCTTGAAATTAAAATTTTTCAATCCTCAAATTATTTTTAACAATGTACTCACTCTAATACTTCCAATGAATCCAAAGAATTAGCCTCAAATCGAAATTTGTTACTAGGTTTTTCCGTTATAGGACTAGCCGGTGTAGATCTAGTCTTGAAACTGCCACTTCCCAAAATTTTATGCAATTTGGTACGAAATTTATAAGTTTTTGGTGAATTAGGTGACTTGTCCATAGCTTTCTTGATATTTTTGGAAGGTTTAAGAACAAGCATGAAAGCCAACAAGAGTAAAATAGATATTATCAAAGTATAGTCTAAGATTACTTTTGAAAAAACTTGAATATTTCCTAAGTTCATTTATATTTTTTGTGATTTGAGGCTGTGATTATATATATAAAAGGAATATTACTACAAAATTGCATAAATTTGGAATTTCCTTCCGTATACTTTCACTGGATTAGTCCAAACAAAAACGTCATCAACAAACTTCATAAACAATCACAATTACACAAAAAACAACTAACATTTATCACGGCGTATGATCGAGGAACCAATTCTGAACTACCTTAAAACTCATGTATCCCTATATTTTCCTTATGACCTATTCGGCGTAAAACCCAGTAATTGATATCACTCTATTTCCGGTTCTTTGGTGTACCACGTCCGCTACTGGGTACTCACAAAATGCAATTTTAAACAATGAAAAATTCACCCGAGACACATTTCGGAATAGGAAATACAGATAAGAATTCTTATAAATGCTGAACAAATTATGTAATCTATTTCAAGTTCTGCAATGTTAAAAGTACGAAAATACTTAAATAAATCTTGAAGATTATTTATATTATATGTCTTTTTAAAATTTAAGACTGAATAATACAGGTCGATTTCACATTTAAGTTGGTGGGGTGAAAAAGTTATATTTTTATTGATACACTGCGCCAAGAAATTGAGACACAATTTCAATACTTGAAATTTCTTTTTCGGTAAGCAATTAATTACTGTTGACAAGATTTTCGTAACACAAAGGAAATCTTTATTTTTTGACACTTTAAGCACCACACGGGCGGAGGGAGTCCCGCGTATGGTTGGGGTGTTTTTGAAATGAGAATAACTCAGCTGTTTTTCAACGTAGAACATTTTTAACGTAAAATGAAAGCTTCAATGTTGCATTCAGTGTAGAAAGAGTGAAAAGAATCATGTTCTGAAAATGACATCAGAAAGATGACGTCCGTGTTCCTCAATGCATTGCTGTAGTCTGCATCACTCCCTCTTACAAATTGGTGTCGATTGCCCTAACTTTTCTTGTGATGGCTTCTTTCAACTCTTGCAAATTTCGAGGTTTATCGACGTGGACATTAGTTGTTAGGTTTCTCCACAAAAAATAATCACAAACAGTGAGATCCGGGGAACGACGGGACCACGGCAGATCACCAAAACGAGAGATAACGTGACCAGGAAGAATGCGACACACAACTTCTATTGCAGCTATGCCTGTATGTACCGTGGCACCATACAGTTAGAACCAAACATTTCTTCTGTTCATTCTTCGTCATTGCAATTCTGGGGTAACAAAGTTCTCCAGCATGAAAACATATCGCTCAGAGTTTATAGTTATGATTGCCCTTCTCGAAAAAAATACCGTCCAATCACCCCAAGACAGCTCATAGCGCACCCAGCGGTGATTTTCTCACTATGAAGTGGGTATCGACGTAGTTTGCAGTTCTGTTTATCAACCGAACCGCTAAAATGAAAATGAGCCTCATCACTCATCATTATCACTGGTTCATTTTCATCAGCGATAATCATTTGCTTTCGCTCGGCAAACTGCTGGCGTTATACAAAATCTCCTTCATTCAGGTGCTCGACAACCATGAGCTTATAAGGGTGAAAGCGAAGGTGTATGCGTAAAATTTTGCGAACAGTTCGACTATTCATTTAGATTGCTGCAGCTCATTTTCAGATAGAGCACCCTGGGCTTTGAATTACAGCTTCTCTCACTCTTTCCACGGAAGCTGGTGTCCTTACACTTCGGGGACGACCTTGAGGTTTCGGATTCATTGCTGATGCAGTCGTTCTGAAATTCTGTACGAATCGGATGAATGTGCCACGTTTCGGAACTGAAGCGTTACGACCAATGTTGAAGTGCTGAAGTACCGCTGCATGACAATGAAAAATAATGAACAGTAATTTCATTTAAACAAGCAAACATAATGACGAAATGAAATAATTCTACGTTTAATATTCAAACAAAGAATTTCTTTATTTTCATAAGCAAATGTGATAAATATTATTAGTAGATATGCATTGATACTCTATTCGATGTTCTTGATTAGATAATTAAGAGATAATTAGTCCCACGACGAACAAATAAATCAAATAGAAGCATAGAAACCATGAAAGTTATTGGCAATTTGATTCAATGATCAGAATTTGGTAGAAAATTCTTAAATAACTACTGGGTAACTGCTTTCAAGCACTCATTAACATGCAACTTTCTATTTTCTTGAAAAATTATGTCAAGTTCACTCGCGAATTAACAAGGTTGGAATACCAATGTTTTCCTGGACATATTCAACATATTGCAATTTTTCATTAAATTAAATATTCCATCCTATAATATAAAATTTAAATTTTCATGAATAACATGTGCACTAAGAGAAAGCAGAGGCTACGTGATCAAATCTTCCGACTTGTTGGCATTTGTTGAATAAAATGCACATGAATTCGCCGACAAGAAAAGATATAAATGTACCAACATCATCTAACCTTCCACTTTTGAAAGATTGTCATTTAGATTCCGAATGAGGATAATATCTCAACATCACTGAAGAATGAGTTGATTACAATGCTTTGCAGAAGTTCGGCCACCAAAGCTTTCATAGTCCAGGAGACGCCGACAATGACGGACTCTCCCGATTTTAAATACTCTTCAAATGCGAACGCAGATAACCATTGTGAACTAAATGGTAACTCCTCCTGAGTCGAATGACCTCAGCTGCTCCCCTCCAACACACTCGCCGTTACGTGTACTACCCGTTCCAATTAACAGAAGGTTAAGAGAACTTGCTAAAAATATATCTGACGTTGATAGTGAAGTGAAATCTCATCAATGACAATTTCTGAAATTATCACTATATGTGTAGACAGATTGCAGAATTTTAATTCAAGGAACAGTATTCAACCTTCCGTTGAAAGTTAAATATTCTTCCCTGAAGGAACTGGTTTTCCGATCCACTCTTCATAATCACCGTCAATACCGGCCAAACAGCAGTGGTACAGCTCGGTCGGATGTCATGAATAAGAGCAATAAATTGCAGTTTTGGTCTCATTTGAACTCGTCAGCATTGCATACCCATTCACAACATCAGACCAGACTACCACCTCATCTCAATCCGTTGGAGCGAAACAAAACAACTATTCTTTGTTTTCATGGTTTCCCGGTGGCGATGGTGGGTAGCCTCTGTCTCAGTTCGTTGGAGGGTGCAATAACATTTACAGAATCAATAATACAAAGTAAATTGATTTATGAAAAATATATTGTATAAATTAATTCAGTTCACAGTTTTGAATTTCATTGAACGAAATCTGGCTGTATGATTACATAATAAAAATTTAACATAATTTAAAATTTTAACTTACCACTAGCTAACTCAAATATCGTATCAAAAATATGCCATCTTTAGTAAAAAAAATCGAGAGCAACTATTCGACTTGAATAAATATTTTTTTTCTCAAATGAGATTCTGAATCAATTGATATAATATTATTAATATTCCTCATGACCGGGCATTGGGAACTGGCTGCTATATTCCTCGATTTCTTTCTTCAAAGCAGCAACTTTGGTTTTGAAAATTTCATCATTATGAAGCAAATTTTTGTAATCCACAATTTTGGGTCCAGATTTTTCCCCAATTTCTCTGGCAAGTTTTAAAGTACGATCGATAAAATCTACCACCTGGTTAATATCTTTTTCCACGAATCCACGAGTTGTAAGAGCTGGTGTTCCTGTTGAGAATTAAATCAGTAAATAATCACTAAATCACAACACTTTCTTAGGGGAGGTTTTATAAAAATGCTAATAATTTTTTCGTTTTCCTTTGTAATCCAAGTGTCTCAAACTTGAATACTGAGGAAAATCCCATCAAAACCTCTTATTTTTTACTCTTAGGGGTGTATTTTTCGAAAATGCTGGTACCCATCTTCGCTACTATGTGATTAAAATTTCAAATACAAATTTACATGTCCTCTACTTTGGAAATCAAAGAATTCACACACAAAATTTTAACTCCAATTTTGCACTTTCAGACGTGAAATTTAGACCAAAAATGTAGCCTGTGTCTGTGCCTGAACCTATATATCAAATTTCAAGTTGATATTTCGTTCTTTGATTATCCCACAGAGACTAACTTGTTAGAATTTTGAAAACTAAACATTTCAAAGATCCTGTTCATGACCACGGTTGTTGCTATGATTAAATAAAATTCAGACCATGGTAATTATCTGTGGTCTTAGATTGTTTTTGTGTCGATTAGTAACAAACCATCAAACATAGAAACTTTCTCCTTTAAATATTGGTATTCGATTTGAAACTAGTCACTTGTCAACTGTCAGACAAAATTCAGAAACTCGCACACAATTTTAGTTTTCCAAATATATTATAACTCTATATGACATTATCGCCAGCTGGTGTAGCTAACAATATGAAATGGAAAGATTGATTTCACCGTAAGTCTATTGCATCTAAAAGCGCAAGCGCGACAACAGCTTGTTCAGTGGTGGCTCCTAACCAATAAAATTGCTTACAAAATTCGCGCGTTGTAATGGTATTGGAGCACAAATGTAAACATAGCAGAAATATGTGATATACCAATATTTGAGGTTAAAAATAAAGAGTAAGAATTTCATGAAAGTGCAAATTGAATATGACCATTGTGCGAAAGACCTATACAAGATTGATTACCGTTACAAAATGTTAGCTTCATATACCACTTGTTGGTAGAATAGAGAATATTTCATATAGGCTTATAATATATTTCTACTTTTCCTTACCTAATCTGATTCCGGAAGGATTTAAAGCACTTTTATCTCCTGGAACTGTGTTTTTGTTACAAGCAATTGCGACTTCTTCTAGAATATACTCCGCTTTAGACCCTGTAAGTTTCACATTTCTCAAATCAACAAGTATCAAATGCAGATCAGTTCCATCAGTCACAATTTTATATCCTTTTGATTGTAGACCTGCTGATAACGCTTTAGCATTAAGAACCACCTGTTCTTGATATTTTTTAAATTCTGGCTCTTTAGCCAATTTCATTGCTGTTGCTACTGCTGCAATTTGATGATTATGTGGGCCACCTAAAAAATAGAAAATATGTAGAATATTGAGATATAAAAAGTTTGGTAATTATTTAGTATAGTGACGATAGTGAAAATTCACTGAAAAAGTGTTTACTTATTAATTTTGAGTCAATTTTTCAGTGAATTTTGACTATCGACACTATACAAAATAATTACCTTCAGTTACTTTTTTGAAAAGATTGCAGTGGATGAGCCGAAATTTTTCTTCCTATTAGGCTTGACATGGACAAAAAACCCATGTCCCTTCCGCTCCCGAGAAGTTACGCCCTCGTTTAGGAGTGTTTTGCTATCGGTTTCACTTCAATAGTATATCTTATCCTTTGCTATTTCTTTTTCAACAATAGGTAATCTAATCTGCGACGTGAGATAAATTGTGGCAACAATTTATCTCACTACAAATCGTATACTTTCGGGAGACATCTGTTCGACTCGGCACTGGATGCACGACAGCGGTCAGCGTAAACAGCAGGATTACATTGTCGATAGTCAAAATTCACTGAACAAGTGATTTTGAGTCCCAGAATCCAAATCTGAAATCGTTTTGCCCCGGAAAGCTATCGTTTAGGAAAAAAACCAAAATTTCCTTGAGAGTCCTCGTGTCTATAACATTCAAACTCTAAATTTGCTTCAATAAAGTGCCTTGTTACTATCACAATGGATAACATATACACACCTGTACCATTAATTAATAATTCCACGCTCAAATATACATTAATTTCCTATTAAAATGCTTTTCAATTCGAATGTTTATGTTCTAGACAGTTATTGCCCCTCAGCTCTAAATATTAGGCAACAATTTCACACATATACAATCCAAGATCTACGTGACATTATACTGACAATAGTGAAGTACTCGCCTTATTTTTAGATGGTATTCATCAATTTTCTACTCAAGTTCTAAAAAAGGAAAATATTAAAAAAGAAATGATAGTTCTTCTGAAATCAATCACATCAATTCCATTCACTATAATTCACTCTGCCTAGCATACATAGTACAGGCCCTCCTAAAACTTTGAACAGATTACCATTCCTTAATAGAGATTGGCAACCTATTATACTCCAACAAAACACTATGAAAAAGATTATTTTGACTGTATGTGCTATTGACCTTGCTCACATAAAAGTTGTCAGTTGAACGAGTCGAAGAAGAATAGACATAGTTTTTGCTCATGATGAGTCGGTACAGGTATATTCTGCTGCTGATCCTTTGTAGGGGAATATTATTCACCATACAGCTATGGAGTTGTGCTTGTCAAGGAAGAAATCAGAACCTTCTTTAACATTCTCTGACGACTGCTTCGATTTTCGAAGAGGTGATTATTTCGGTTTGAATGATTTTTTGTCGGCATGTAATTGGAAGTTAGACCCAGATAATATTAATCTTTCCCTTTTTGTGTTCTATTATATTTAAGTTCGATACAGGAGTCTGTTTGTATGTACATTCATATTTGTATGTACGATGTTAAATAAATTAAATAAATAAATAGACATAGACGAGAGGACTTTCAAGGAAATTTGTTTTTTTTTTCTAAACGATAGCTTTTCGGGGCAAAATGATTTCAGATTTGGATTCTGGGACCCAAAATTAGTAAATAAACACTTTTACAGTGAATTTTGCCTATCGAGACTATACTAAATAATTAAAAATTCAATTGACGAGGCTTTTACGTGATAGAAATCTATTTTCACAAACACAAGTAAACGATGATTTCTACTAAATTATATTATTAAAGGAACGACGCGTTTCGATACACAGTATCTTTGTCAAGAGCGAATGAATACTACAAATATATCTTACTAACAAATGTTTATATATACTAGAGAGGCAATCCACTCAGAGCTATCCGTACTTGAACTAATGTTTAGGAAATAAATTTAATAAGGGTGAGTTATTTATGTCTACCTGATCATTAAGAATTTCCGGTGAATACCTAAATCTGTTAATTTCAAGTACTTTCAGAAGGTTGAGTTTTATTCCTCTATTCTCAGAATGTAGGATTTTAAATTCTGAATTGAAAGAGTGACTGTTTTTCCTAAGATGATTTGAATAATTTGAATCGGTTTTTCCATTGATGAAACTGCGTTTATGTTCAGAGATTCCAACATTAAAATTTCTTCCCATTCTACATATATGAAAAAACAATTGCAATCTGCACAATCCAATCTATAAACACCTGATTGATTTTCTTTATTAATTGGAGATTTATAATTCCTGATAAATGAACCTAAATTTGTTGATGTTTTGAACGCTATATTTAAATTTGAATTTTTAAGAAGGATTTCACATTATTGCTAACATTGCCTATATATGTTAAACTATTGAATTTCTTGTCTTGGTGTTCACCGATTGGATATATATGTTGTAAAGCTAATTTTGTTTTTTCTTATATAATATGCTGCTAACTAAATTTACATCATAACCATTATTTATTGCAATCTGTTTTATCATTAGACATCGGTGTGCTCAAGAGTCTATGTATATTATTTCAGAAGTACTTCTGAATTAGAACAGAATAATTCGATCAATTTCCTAGACCTAACAATAACAAGATCAAATAATAAACACCAGTTTTCAATTTATCATAAACCTTCTCATACAGATAACACAATTCATAATACTTCAGCACAT
Organism: Cryptolaemus montrouzieri; assembly: GCA_013387265.2. Taxonomy (NCBI): domain Eukaryota; kingdom Metazoa; phylum Arthropoda; class Insecta; order Coleoptera; family Coccinellidae; genus Cryptolaemus; species Cryptolaemus montrouzieri. The sequence continues at coordinate 4,650,930 of JABFTP020000062.1, forward strand.
CCTTACCAACATAAAGTTGCAGCATTTAATAGCTATATACATAGACTCTTGAGCACACAGATGTCTAATGATAATTATTTCAAAGAATTGAATTTGATAAAACAGATCGCAATAAATAATGGTTATGATGCAAATTTAGTTAGCCACATAATATATAAGAAAAGAACAAAAATTTGCTTTACAACATATATATCCAATCGGTGAACACCAAGACAAGAAATTCAATAGTTTAACATATATAGGCAATGTTAGCAATAATGTGAAATCCTTCTTAAAAATTCAAATTTAAATATAGCGTTCAAAACATCAACAAATTTAGGTTCATTTATCAGGAATTATAAATCTCCAATTAATAAAGAAAATCAATCAGGTGTTTATAGATTGGATTGTGCAGATTGCAATTGTTTTTCATATATGTAGAATGGGAAGAAATTTTAATGTTGGAATCTCTGAACATAAACGCAGTTTCATCAATGGAAAAACCGATTCAAATTATTCAAATCATCTTAGGAAAAACAGTCACTCTTTCAATTCAGAATTTAAAATCCTACATTCTGAGAATAGAGGTATAAAACTCAACCTTCTGGAAGTACTTGAAATTAACAGATTTAGGTATTCACCGGAAATTCTTAATGATCAGGTAGACATAAATAACTCACCCTTATTAAATGTATTTCCTAAACATTAGTTCAAATACGGATAGCTCTGAGTGGATTGCCTCTTTAGTATATATAAAAATTTGTTAGTAAGATATATTTGTAGTATTCATTCGCTCTTGACAAAGATACTATGTATCGAAACGCGTCGATCATTTAATAATATATATTAGTAGAAATCATCGTTTATGTATTTGACTAAATAATTACCCCGAGATCAAACATTTATTCTCTTATTTGAACGTAAAATTGAAATGAACACCAGGAAAGGGACCTGGCAACACTGTCTGAAATTTAAATCGTTCGGAAACATTTCCTGTCGACTCAGTACACGATGCGCGAAGTAGTCAGCGTAAACAGCAGGATTACCATTGACACTTTACTAAATAATTACCAAAAATTTATTCAATGTCAGAAACCAACATACCTTGAAGACCTGGAAAAACAGCCTGGTTGATTTTATTTTCCAAGTCGTAGAGTATCTTTTCTCCTTTAGCATTAACACTTCTAACACCTTTCCTGAAGAATATAATACCAGATCTTGGTCCTCTCAAACTTTTATGAGTAGTAGTTGTCACAATATCACTATATTCAAAAGGACTTGGAGTTACCCCTAAAATATCACATTAACCCATTAGTGCATACAATCCGGGTTTGTCGGATTCATCAATTAGGCAACCAAAAATGCACAACAATATAAACTCAAAATTATTACCACGTGCAATATCAAATTGAACGTGTTGTGTAATAGTTTTGGGAATTTTTGAAGTGACTGAGTGAACGAAAAAAGAGAAAATAAAGTTTGAACAGAGATGGATCCAGCCTGTGCGGGAGCGTAAGTATATTCTGATTACTTTACTTTTCCTGTGTTTTCCAAAACAAACATGTAAGAGTTGAAAGTATATATTTCTTGCAAATACTAGCCTTAGATATATATTCTTTCGAAAATATATGGGTTTACACTTGAGATCCGATATATCGGATGCTATGCACAAGTCAGCTCTCGAGATTCAAAATTTTCGGTACCAAGAAATGTTTTCATTTTCAGTCTCTCTTTTGATTAATTGTTGGATATCGTATAAAATTATGATTTTTATGATGGAATGGATACCTGATGATGGGGAAGATACTGACTGTGATTCAGATAGCAGTGATCAGCCTGATGGAAATTTGAACCACCTAGGACCGAAAATGTTGAGTGCTCAATGCGGATATTCTGTGAAAAATAAAGAAAATAATTCGAATGAAAACGACCTTCCATCACAATCGCTTGAACAAAATACCTACTTATCGAAAATCAAAAAAGGAGATATACCACGAAAAGATGTGGATGTGTGAAAAGCAACTTTCAGAAAATGCGAAACAGGCAACATCTGCATTAGATTTTTTCAGCCTTTTCTTCAACAGTGAGCTACTATCACAAATTTTTAGACAAATAAATGCTTACTCAAACCAAAAAACTATCCTTTGAATGTATCCATGGAGGAGTTGCTTGTGTTCATAGGTGGTTTTTTCATTTTCAGGATATGTCAAATATCCCAACAAAAGATTGTATTGGTACACACTGGATGACGTGCCTCAAATTTTACAGAAAAGCATGAGACTAAATCGCTTCGAACTGATCCTTAGCCATTTTTACTTGAATGATAATTCAGCCATTGACAAGGACGATCGTTTGTATAAACTCAGACCTCTCATAACATCTTTGAACGAGAGTTTTCGAGAACATGGTGGATTACTGGAAAATATATCGATAGACGAATCTATGATTCCATGTTATGGCCATCATTTTCCAAACAATATATAAAAGGAAAACCAATTAGGTTTGGTTTTTAAGAATTGGGCACATTGTAACAGTGATGGTTACTTGATTTCTTTAATATTGTAGACAGGAAAAAGTGACAAGGTTGTAGAATTTGGAATTGGCGGCGATATTGTTTTTTCTCTAATAAATTCTGCGTGTGTTCCGCCGAATCAAGGATATAAGTTCTTTTTTGACAACTACTTTTCTTCAATACAATTATTTCAGCACTTGACATCGACTGGATACTACGCAACTGGAACTATCCATGACAATAGTGTTGGTAAATGTCCCTTCACAGAAAAATCTGTTATGCAAAAACAGTTATATATCGAAGAAAGGACTGGAAAAAGACGAAGTTACTCTAGGAATATTCCAAGATATAGAGGGAGTTTTCGACAATACACTATACAAATCAATAGATAAAGCTATCGCAGATAGGAAAGTAAACAAAACCATAGCAAGGTGAATGGGACGTCTGCTGTCGTCCAAGCGCATCGAGGCTCAGCTCGGCGAGTCGACCGTCCGGGCGACCGCCAGCAGGGGATATCCACAGGGGGAATTCTATCTCCTCATCTTTGGAACCTCGAGCTGGATGGGCTACTGGCGGCCCTTGCCGATGCTGGGCACTTTGCGGTGGGTTATTCCGACGACCTCGTCCTCCTTGTTGGTGGGAAAAACCTCAGCACCATATGTGAAGTTGCGCAGAACGCTCTGCGAATGACTGAACAATGGTGCAGAGAGAATGACTTGTCTGTAAATCCTAACAAAAAAGACATGATTATATGCACTCGAACAAGGAAACACCCATTCTTTTCAAGGAGGAACTAATACTAGTAAAACAAGTGAAATACCTAGGTGTGATGCTTGATGCCAAACTAAATTGGGACAATCATATCGAAAGACAGGCGTAAAGAGCCCAAAACACACTCTGGGCGTGCCGGAGACTATTCGGCTCCAGATAGGGACTTAAACCAAAGATAATATACTGGCTATACACAACAGTGATAAGACCTATGCCGCCATCGTATGGTGGCCTGCACTGGAAAAAGGGATAAAACGGAACAAAATCAACAAGATCCAACGGCAAGCATGTCTAGCAGTCACGGGAGCTTTGAGATCCACACCCACGGCCTCCATGGAGTGTCTTCTGGGCATCCCTCCACTAGACATAGTGGTGGAAGGAGTGGCCATGAGGGCCTCTTTGAGACTGTGGGAGGGAGGTATGTGGAGGGACAGAAATCCAATCTCAGGACACTCAGCATCCCTGAACAAAATCAGAGAACTCCGACCTTACCTTCTCACAAGAGGAGATCAAACAAGAGCCACCTACTACTTTGACGAACACTACAAAGTAGTTATTCCACCAAAAAAAATTTGGACCACACCCCACGCCTTACTCACACCAAAGGGCCCCTCCTGGTTTACGGATGGGTCCAAAACCGGGACGGGTACAGGCATCGGCGTTCACAGCCCTAGGGCAAACATTATGATCGCGCTGGGAGACAACGTCACCGTAACATACGCAGAAATATTAATATTCTCCGGTGTGTACAGGAAAACCTACATAGGAACTATAGAGACGCATACATCTACATATACTCTGATAGCCAAAACGCCCTTCTTCTTCTTCTTACGATGCCTTATCCTTAAGGACGTTGGCGATTACATTTGCCCATCTTATTTTATTTGTTGCAGCTCTGAACAATTCTATAGAGCTCATATTAGTCCATTGACGTAAGTTCTTAAGCCAGGAGTTGCGTCTTCTTCCCGGTCCCCTTTTGCCATTGATTTTTCCTTCGATGATAAGTTGAAGCAGTTCGTACTTTTAGTTTCTCGTAATGTGACCGAAATATTGCGTCTTTCTTTCTTTTATTATCTGCACAAGTTCTCGATCCTTTCTCATCCTCTGCATAACTTCTACGTTTGTCGTATGACTCATGTAAGATATTCTGAGCATTCTACGGTAGCACCAAAGTTCGAACGATTCTATTCTTTTTTGTGTTGTTTCCGTCATTGTCCATGCTTCAACGCCATATAGCACGGTGGAGAAAACGTAGCATTTCAGTATTCGAACTCTTAATGAGATATTTAGTTGGCAGTTGCATAGTATTTTTGCATTTTATAAAATATAGCTCGTGCTTTTTCCAGGCGTGTTTTTATCTCTAGTGAGTGATCCCAAGTTTCATCAAGGCTACTTCCTAGGTATGTTATTTTTGTTACTTGTTCCAATTCTGTTCCGTTGACCCTAATTCCGACCTTTCTGTTTTGGTGTTTGCTGATAGCCATCGTTTTTGTTTTCTTTGTATTTAGTTTCATTCCAAATTCTTTACATGTTATCATCACTCGGTTCATTAGGCGTTGTAGTGCTTCAGCGCTATCTGCTAGAATAACCGTGTCATCTGCGTATCGCAAGTTGTTAATGCATTGTCCATTTATTATTATGCCATCCGAGGTATCCTGTAGTGCCTTCCTAAATAACTCTTCCGAAAAAACGTTAAAGAACAACGGGGAAAGAACACATCCTTGCCTTACTCCTTTCTCGATGTTAATGTCTTCAGATGTCTCTCCATTGATTCTAATTTTAGCCTTTTGGTCTTGGTAAAGGTTTGATATGATTCTCAAGTCTTTGTCGTCTATGTTACAAGACTTGAGAATTTCTATTAGTTTATCGTGTTTCATCAGGTCGAAAGTCTATGAAACACAGATATACATCAGAGTCTACATCCCTACATCTTTCAACAAGCACACGTATTGAAAAAAGTGCCTCTCTTGTTCCAAAGCCATTCTTGAAGCCAAATTGTGTTCGTCCCGTGTGTTCGTCCAATTTGTTATAAATTCTATTGTGTATTATGCGGAGGAACAATTTCAGTATATGATTCATTAGACTAATGATCCTATATTCTTCACATTTCCTGGAGTTCTTCTTTGGTAGTGGTACAAACAGCGATGTCAGCCAGTCTTTTGGTATTATTCCAGTTTCGTATATTTTATTAAATAAGTTCTCCATAACATCGATGTGTTCGTCTGAAATTATCCTTATAATTTCAATTGGGATATTATCTTCTCCAACACCTTTTTTGTTTTTTAGTTGTTTTGTTGCTTTAATAATTTCCTCCTTTGTGATGTAGGGTCTAGACGCTACTTTCTGTACATCTATGCTCTGTCTCTCCTGGTCTTGAAACATGTCTTCTATGTATTCTTTCCACCTGTTTATTTGATCTTTTATATTCAGTAGGGGTTTCCCATGTTTATCTTTGACGAAAGATGAAGAGGATTGCTTCCACATTCCAGCTCCTTTTATTTTTTTGTGTAAGTTGAAAGTATCATGTTTTTGTTCTAGTTTCTCAATTTCTTCACATCTTTCGTTTAGCCAGGTAACCTTAGCTTCTTTGATTTTTATTTTGATATTTTTATGTATTTGTTTATATCTTGTTTCGCTCTTAGATATCTTAAAGATACGAAGGTTACATCCAAACTAGTTGACGAATGCAGAACAGCACTTGGACAACTCAGTGCTATAAACAGAGTCACTCTGATTTGGTGCCCTTGCCCATCAGGGCATCGAAGGAAACGAGATAGCAGACAGCCTCGCTAAAAAAGCAACAGCTATCAGGCCGATGGGACCAGAACCAATTCTAACCATCCCGTGGACCAATGTGCTCTATTTCTTTCAAAACTGGACCACCACCGTGGCCCAAAATTACTGGGCAGGGATCTCGGGACTGAGACAGTCAAAAAGCTCATAAAAGGGCCGCAATCAAAGAAGAGGGTACATGAACTACTGTCCCTCAAAAAAAAGTTTGTTGGGATGGTAGTGGGCCTATTGACGGGACACCAACTCAACAAACATCTACACGTCATGAAACTATCGGAAACCACACAATGTGGTTGCCTAGAAAATGACGAAACAACGGAACACATACTCTTCGAATGTCCCGCCCATAAGGAAACCAAACTGAACACCTTGACCACTGAAACACCCAGCGCCCGGATGATCCAGGAGGCCCCCTACAACAGTCTTGCAAGCTTCATCAGGAAGTTTTTGCAAGACAAATAACAACTCAACAACACAGTGCTGCCCATATGGGCGCCATGCAGGAAGAAGAAGAAGAACATGAGTCTCTAGATGTACAAGGAATTTCCGGATCGCGAATATTTTTTTCCATTTCCTTAGCGATATTTATAAAATACTCATTGAAGTAATTAGCCATCTCGAAATCATTATTAAAATTTTGCCCTTTTGAATCTGCTACTTATTGGATGTATCGGTGACTAATTCCTGGTTATTGATGAAAAGAATCTGTCCAGGAGAAAAGGATTGTGCTTCTCTTCTGATTTTTAGGAGGAATATATCTAAGTCTCTTCTACAAACTTACGGTAAACCTTCAGCAAAAGGTAAGATGATGAAAAATCCAATGAACGATACTCGTTACGATGGTCTCAATCACTGGCCAGAATCATTATTACCGAAAGACTATGCAGATTTTGCGGTGGAAAAAGCAAATTCATTTGCACAAAATGTGGAGCTGGATTACATCCCAAATTATGTTTCAAAAATTTTCATACATTTTAAGTGTTGATTATATTATTATGACAACTAATTACTAAGAAAATAACAAAAGAACTGAACTTTCATCATTTTTCAACCTTATGCACTAATGGGTTAAAACAAGTGAAATCTTAAATGAATTAAACTCACCAGCAGCCACTAGACCAGATATATGTGCCATATCTGACATTAAATATGCTCCAACATCATCGCAAATTTCTCTGAATTTCTTATAATCAAGAGCTCTTGAATGGCAACTGACTCCAGCTATAATCAATTTCGGCCTAAACAACCTAGCAGTTTTTAGAAGTGCTTCATAATCTATGAGACCTGTCTCAGGATTTACCTAAGGAATAAACTATTAATACCATCCAATTTTACCATTGGTAGGTACTTACTCTATATGGCATAGATTCAAAGAAAATGGAAGTCGCCGAAATTTTTCTTTGTGCAGTATAGAAACCATGAGTTAAATGACCACCATCAGGTAAATCTAAACCCATAATCCTACCATGAGGTTCAACAATTGCTAAATTTAAAATTTCCATTATTAATCTTGTATTAACAAAGAATTGTAGATATATTACCTGTATATACAGCAAAATTTGCAGGGGAACCAGAAAGTGGTTGCACATTAGCACCCCAATTTTCAGAACTCAAATTATAAGCTTCCAAAGATCTCTTTTGAGCCAAAAGTTCTATTTGATCTATAAATTCATTACCACCATAATACCTGAAAAAAACAAAATTAACCAATGTTCAACACAAGAACATTCCTCACCTTTGTCCTGGCATTCCTTCGGAATACTTGTTACTAAGACAAGAACCTAAGCACTGTAATACAGCCTTAGAAGTAAAATTTTCAGAAGCAATCATCTCCAAACCCAAGAATTGCCTCTTTTTTTCTTTTTTGATCAAATCATATAATTCTGGATCAGAATCCCATAAATTTGTATTCAAAGATACAATAGCCGAAGTACTCATTTTCACTTGATTTCGGAACGTTCTAGCAAATATCTGCAAACACATTTTTGATTTTACACGAAAACTCCACATTACGATCCGGAAAATGGAAAGGTTAGAAACTAATCTAACTAACCTAACCTAACCTATTTACCTTAAATTCTACAAATTTTAAACTTACCTTCAATATATGAAATCAACTAAACTTATGGAAAGATGCTTCAATATAATGATTATCGAAACATATAAGAGCGAATATAATATTAAAAATTGTTTTCTATCGTTTGAAGATAACCTGATTGAGCAACAGAAAGGTCAATTGAGTGAAATATCTATTTCTTGCGTATTATATTTACTACTCCGGCCTTTCTCTTGCACAATTCGTTTCAAAATCGAAAACTAAGAAAAATAACGTGATATTTTTCGAAAATTCAAACTTACTTTACAAGTATTCAACAGGTGTTGTTTACAAACGATTGCAGCGCCGCCCAACATGAAAATTTCGAAAGTTTACGTTAGGATAGACAAAAAAAATTCCAATTAGAACTAAAATACTCTTTCAGGCAAACAAAATTGAAATAACGACAGTCAATTTTAACGATTGGATTAACAATTTTTATCAGAGTTGAGTAATAAATTGTTACGTGGTAATAAATAATCTTTTCTCAGTATTATCGTCATTATTGTTTGTTTGATAAGACAGTGTTCAATCGCATTCGTGATATACCTACTACAGTTAAATTAATGAGTTCAGAGTTGAATAATGATTCATAAATATTCTTCCAGTTTCAAATATGTTCTAATTCGACTATTTTTTAATCTTTTAAAATAAGGAAAAAATTACCATACCTATAGAGAAGACCACAGAAAAACTGGATAATATTATCTTGTTTCATGTCTGAATTTTTGAATTGCCAATGTTCATAGATAAATTATTGCTTTACCTATGGGCTCAACCATGCATACCAACATTCTTTTCTGAATGTTTTTATTTGATTTGTACTGCATAAAATAAAACTGAGTTAGTGGCAATTAAAATACAAAAAGAATTGACAATACATAGTATCATCTATATATGGTCTTAATATAATACGAAATAAACTTTGTAAAAGAGGAAATGAATATAATTTAACCGGTTGTGTAATTTTTAACCTGGTAGGCTGTATAGAAACGACGACTTTGATTGCAGCTTATTTATTTGACCCCATCCTCAATTTGAAAAAATTTTTAAATTGTAAATGATGAAGAGTTGTAATAGTATGAATTACATTGTCACAATGTTGAAAAACAAATAATATAGTGCTAGTATTTAATGTATTGATTTAATAGTAAATAATGCGATTTAAATTCATTACTCACCTAAAAACTGAACTAATCCAATGAATAATAATCGAAAATCAAACAGTTTATTATAAACCTATTTTATCGAAATTATGGGTCACGAAAATAGAAGGGAACTTAAAACATTCTTGAGTCTGCTGAAATGAAATATGTTAACCTTCAAAGCAATTACTTTGTAAAGTATTGCAAATAAAAAGTACTGAGGTAATTCTGTAATGGTTTCCATTATTAAAATATTCCTGGGTATGAAAATAACACTTCTAGTTCTCCGTATATATCACATAACAAGAAAACAATCGATCCCAAAGAGAGGAAAAAAGTCCTTACCCCAAAACTACCACCCTGTTGCACTTCTTCCCTTTATGTCCAAAGTGATGGAGAGAGTCATAAATGATGAACTCATCAAATATCTTGAGTTTTCGCAGGCAAAGATCGACGGTATTACATCTGATTGTTTCCAGTTGCAAGCAGGAGTACCTCAGGGATCCATTCTTTCGCCAACCTTGTTTCTGTTGCAGATAAACGATCTTCTGTCATCTACAGAGAACAAGATCTTCGGTTTTGCAGACGATTGTACCATGGTTTCGTCTTTCAGTAGTCTGCGGCCGATTACAGCTGCAGAATCTCATCGTCAGAGATGTCAACAAATTAATAACTTAAACTCCTACTTACAGAGGATATCTGAGTGGGGTCAGTTGAACCTCTAATAATGCAAGGCCAGCAAATTGCATCCAAAGATTCGATTCACCTTCTCGGAATAACGGTCAACTCCAGGTTTTGCTGGCATGAACATATCAGCAATAGCTAAGTCTGCATCAGCTAAACTTAGTTTTCTTTTCAGAGCCAGGCGATACTTCACGTCATCTCAGCTGTTGCTTCTATATAAGGCGCAGATTCGACCTGCTTTGGAATATTGTTCCCATGTATGCGGATCTGCGCCCAAACATACGTGGCGGATGTTGGATAGTGTGCAAAAACTGAGGCTATGCGCCTCATCGACCACCCAGAGATCACCCGCGATCTCCAACTGCTGGCTCTCAGAAGACAGATACTTCCACCGAAGATGCTCCAAGGAGCTGAAAGACCTTGTTCCGGGAAAACTCATGTTTTGCCGCAACACTAGGCTGGCAAGGAGTTCTCATCATATGGCGGTATATTTAACGACCCCTCGAACCTCTCTCTATAAGAATTCCTTCGTTTACAGGGTCGGTGAGCTGTGGAACCCGGTTCCGTCCATCATCTTCCCAACATCGTACAATTTGGCCTTCTTCAAGAAGCGAGTAAACAGACACCTCAATTCTTCCCAGGCGCCTACTCATGCGGTGTATCAGGTTCGCCTATTCCTGGGAAGCGCCCATAAGAAAAAAAGATACATAATGTAATATTATTTCAATCTAGAATGAATAAAATACAATTCAACTTTTTCATTGAAATTATTGAATTAAAATTTTATGAAGGGGTCATTGAAATTCTAAATAGTGGTTTAAAAACAAATATGCTCTATTGAACTAATCCGTGTCAACCTTGTCCGTAAAGTAATACAAAAATCGTATTACATATAGGACCCTATTTTAGATGAAATAAAGAATGACCTACCTATTTTATTTTCTAATATTTGAGTAATATTTTGCTCACTCTAGACTATTAAATTGGGGAATAGAATATGAACACTAACTAATATCATATGTTTCTAAACATTATAGCATGTCATAGAGTGGCAACCCATCGTTATTCGTTTTTTAAAAATCGCGGCAAATTGACGGTGGAGTCAGGTAAACAGCCAGTAGCAAAGATGATTTATACTTACTCTATGGCAGTAGCAAAGATAATTTATATACTTGGTCTATGGCAGTAGTCATTGTTCACGGTTCCATATTTTAAAAACAGTGGTAATTACTTCTTATTCTTCTCTTCTTTTAACCATGTGCTTGGGAGGTTTCCAATCTACATAAGAATTTAATAGCAACCATTGGGCCCATTATACAATGGATCTTGGCGAGTCCAATACCCAATTACTGTTTGTTTGTTTGTTTTTTTTTGAGGTATTATTGGTTTGCTGCTATTTTAGGTTTGTTTTTCAAATAGGAGAGAATAAATGGGAATATTTTGGGTGGGCTGTGTGAATTTTAACAAAAAATATGTTCTACATAATCGACTTTTTTTGAAATCCTGTCGTTTCTATTCATAAGTCTACTAGGTTTAGAATTCACGCTAACTGGTTATCGTATGTTGTTATAGATTGCTGCAATCTGAAGCAATATTGATTAATTCAAATCAGCTATCCTATTTCATAAAGAGATAGAAGAAATCTTTATTTTATTTCCAATGACATTAAGAATATCTACTACAACGTATATATATTTCATGATTTTTAGAGAAAACTATATTCCAAATTGGTAGCATGGAAAATTCTTATAGGAAAATTCCTTCGGTTCTAATAAGGGATTATTTAGGCGAATTGAATTTATTTGGATGCAAATATCATTTAATTTAATTGAAAAAAAATATTTTTAACTAATCCTTGTCATGTTGCATAAAATTTTTAATGGTTCCTTAGAGTTCGGGTAGATGGCCCTGAGGAAAATTGACAGTTCGCCATTGCTAAAAATTTTTTAAAGCGCTACTGCCACAGAAAATGCCACCATTTTGTTTATTTTCTAATAAAAAAGTGTAGTGTCGGCAATCCCATTAAGATTAATAACTAATTGGGGCGATTGTTAAAAGTATATGCTTTCCGGAAGACGATAAATACAATCGTATATATGTTACTTGTGTGTGCCCCTCGCCCAGAGGGTTCGAAAAATAGCAGACATTGGGCGCATCGCAAGTAAGCACTTTGTCAAACTGACTGCAATCTCGGGCACTAAAAATAATCATAATTTAAACAACAACTCTCGTTCTATTGTTTCGGACAAAGAATTCGTTCTATCTTTGAGTAATAAAAAGTGTAAAGGTGTGTTCTTTCTTGCTAATTCAAAAGAAAAGTCGGCACCCCCAAAAACGCCACCCTTGATAATGAATCACGTGACAGGTCACTACCGGAGGAACGAAGAAAATGCTAATCCTCAAAATAACGTGAATGAAGTAATGGAAGAAATGGAAACACAGGAAGGTAAGTCAAAAGCAGCCATGAATTCGCGAAATCAGAATTGACAGTTCAATATTGCTTTGACTGATGACAGTTTATTTCTTAACTCTGGGGGCTTAGTTCTGTGCTAGTTTTACTGTGGGAGTATTTATATAGTGACTACAGTGGAGTACATCACAGATACAGGCGGGGACATGGATCAAACCAATGGGGATATCCTGGTGGGGCCCCAAATGGACCCTAACATGCCCATCTTGCAGGATGCTGACATGGAAGAAGATGAGGCTCGCTCCGAAGCCACTTTCAGGTTCAACGTACCACAGTTTAGCAAACTTAAGGTGAGACACCCTATTCTAAGAAAATTGCCAACTTCGAAGGTGATTTCTTGAATATTTCTATTATTTTTCCAATTATAATTCACAGCTTTGTCGGTTATATTTATACATATGACTAGATAATTCAGACAGAAAGGAATATGAATTCCTCTTGGCCGAGTGTTGAACTTTTGTTTCAAATCTAAAGTTGACCTGAATCATTTTGTCTTTGTGTATTATAAAGTTAACAAAATCCATTGTTTCGATGTTAGGTTTGATAGATTTGTTGGACCTTATAATTGAATTACAATATTGTATATTCCCGATGAAAGTGTGTACCAAAAACATCAAGCTGCTTTCAAAGGATTCAGATTATCTAAGACCTTCTAGGAACTATTTTCATTCAAGCTGTCCAACTTCCTGGAAAGATTCATCACAAAGAAGATATGTATTGTTCAAATCAGATAAAATTCTGATAAGAACATATTCAGAATGAATGAGTTCTATACTAATTTTAAGAGTCATCATTGAGGTCTAATACTAAGTTTATTTTTTATGAAAACTAACCTCACTTTAAATGAAAATAGTTTCAAAGAACTAAGAATTGAATAAAGTTAAAGATTTTCATTAAACAGCCATTCCAACCTTCAGAAATAAAGTTAAAGCTATACCTAACCTAAAAAAAATATTTCCATATTCGATCCTTTTATAGTTGGCAACTCTGGCATGTTGCCTGTATATTATCTGGTATTGTACAAAGTGAAAAAGTCCTAAGATTGATGAAAGAAAGCCCTAAGGTTGATTCTAAGACTTTCTCACTTAGTACAGTAGTAAATATACATAGTCAGTGACGGTAGTTCTAAAACAATTGAATGTGGATGCAGTGCCTTTTAGGTTAGGGTGGCAGTATAGTTATATGAATTAAAACATCACATCAAGCTTATAAAGTAGAATTGACATGAAGGTGAGCAAGTATGGCTCTGAATTCAGAAAAATGAGAGACCCTTCTTGAATGATCTCTGTAAAACCTGTAATTTACCTGAAATGACTTGTGTGAGAAATGACTTCCAAGCAAAATATAGAAAAACAATGCGTGATGCAAAAATTACAGCAAATTCAAGTAATTGTAACTCTTGCAATAAATCTTGGAAGGTTATAAGAGATTGTATTGAAATAAAACTGATCCAGTTACTAGAAGGTGCTTATAGTGCCACTAACACTTTAGCTGTATCTTACATCTAGCCGAAAACAATCCTCTAACTTGGATGTTAGAGTCATTGCCACCTGGCGTACGCACGTTGACCTGGGAGTGACGATTTCTGATGGTTAAACTTGGTCTAACTACATCGACACTATTCGAACTCGGGCTTCTAGAATGTCTTTCCTTCTACTGAAATCTTTCCAAGGCTGCGATGTTAATACGTGTAATATCCTCTACAAATCCTATGTACGCCCCATTATGGAGTTTGCAAGTCCTGTCTGGTCTCCAATCCTTCGTAAGGATATGGAGTCGCTTGAAGCTATACAGAGAAGGTTTACTAGGATCTCCTTCTGCCAAAGTTTATTTTTTATGAAAACTAATCTAACCTAACTATTTTCATCTAGAGTGTAAATGAAAATAGTCTCAAAGAACTAAGAATTGAATAAAGTTAAAGATTTACATTAAACAGCCACTCTAACCTCCAGAAATAAAGTTAAAGCTATACCTAACCTTAAAGAAATATTTCCATATTCGATCCTTTTATAGCTGGCAACTCTGGCATGTTGCCTGTATATGATCTGATATTGTACAAAGTAAAAAAGTCCTAAGATTGATTAATGAAAGCCCTAAAGGTGATCTTAAGACTCTCTCACTTAGTATAGTAGTAAATATACATACAGTCAGTGATGGTAGCTCCAAAACAATTGAATTTGGAGACACTGCCCTTCAGGTTAGGGCGACAGTATAGTTGTATGAATTAAAACATCACATCAAGCTTATATAGAAAAATTGACATGAATGTGAGCAAGTATGGCTCTGAATTCAGAAAAATGAGAGACCCTTCTTGAATGATCTCTGTAAAACCTGTAGTTTACCTAAAATGGCTAGTGTGAGAAATGACTTCCTAGCGAAATATAGAAAAACAATGTGTGATGCAAAAATTGCAGTTTAATTCTGGACTCTGGCATTGAAGCTAGGGAATCTTGGAAGGTTATAAGAGATTGTATTGAAATAAAACTGATCCAGTTGCAACCACGAACACATTTGCTGTATCTTACATCTAGCCGAAAACAATCCTCGCTTGCAATACTTCTTGGATGTTAGAGTCATTGCCACCTGGCGTACGCACGTTGACCTGGGAGTGACGATTTCTGATGATTTAACTTAGTCTAACCACATAGACAGTATTCAAACTCGGGCTTTTAGAATGTCTTTCCTTCTTCTGAAATCTTTCCAGGGCTGCAATGTCAATACGTGTAATATCCTCTACAAATCCTATGTACGTCTCATTATGAAGTTCGCAGGCCCTGTCTGGTCCCCAATCCTTGAAGCTATACAGAGAAGATTCACTAGAATTCCCTTCGGCCGATCTAGGCCATGCTACTCTGACAGACTTAACATTTTCAAGCTATCTTCGTTCGAATTCAGACGTCTTAGACGTGACCTTATAATAACTTATCGGGGTTATTCAACATCGTTCCCTCTCCTTTATTCCCGCTGAAATGTCACCGACTACTCCGTGGACATGGTTTCAAGTTCAACACTTCATGCCCAATCGGATATTTTCGACTTGGAATTGTCTCTCATGCGAGGTGGGTAATGTTAACTCTGAACACCTTCAAGAATAAATATGACCAGCATGTGATGTTGCCTGCAGATGAGACACGTTCCTGATCGACTAGCAATGGCGCTTGATGGTATAAAGCTACTTCGCTGCTCGCCACAAGTTTTCGTTTCCTCATGAAAATTCAACTTTTTCTCTTTTTTTTTCATTGTTTTACAATACTTCAATTCTTTTTTATGTTAATATATGATGTATTCAGTACGCATTACTTAAGTTGTTTTGTGATTGAGTCTTATAGGCGTTGCCTCGACTCTTATCCATGTATTAATAATAATAAGAAAGGTTATTTTCCTGGGTTCACAAGGAGGACTTCACTGCATTGTTATAGGTATTCAAAAATCTTCTGAAGCAACAAATGTATAATTTGATTAAGAATGAGTTACTTTACGAAAACCAGTGTTGTGATGTTGGTGCTGGAGTATATTGTTCAGGGTATGGAGAAAGGAGAATATGTGGGAACAGGGCAGTTTTATTTGTCAAAAACGTTTAATTGTGTCTGCCACAGTATACTCATTATGAAGCACGAATGTTGGGGAATTAGACAGTTTAATGTTGCCTTGCTGAAAATCTATCTCAGTGGCAGAATCCAGTAAATCGTTTAACGTGGTGTGCCCCAGGGATCTATTCTGGGCCATTTACTGTTTCTTAGTCATATAAATGATATAGGAGTCCACAACAGCAAATCTTATTGTCTATCTGTCTGACACATCAATCTGAATCAATAAGTGGTAGTCCCAAATTGGTTTGGAGAGGTGTGCAAACAGATTGAAACTTAACACGGATAAGACTGAAAGACTTGTTTTCAGCCTTGGAAAGATGAATCATGATGTGCTTATAGATGGTTATTTATTTACATAAATCTCTTCTATTTAATGCAGATACTAAACAGCTGATGACAAGGTTGTTAAAATTGTTCTTTGTACTTGGAAACTTCAGAAGGGCTGTTAGAAGTTTCATTGATGATATCACTCTTTTTTTTTTACTTATTGTGTAATTACGGCATCTTAACTTGAGGACATGACACACAAGTTAATAGAATTTTTCTACTGCTAAAAAGAGCAATTAGGGTCGTTGAGGGACTTAGTTATAGGGCTGAGGCTAAAAGTGCCTTCCCTGAACTATATAAATCCTAGTCGTCTTTATCAAAAGAACTTGGGGAAAAACTTAATCCCTAATGTGAATATCATCAACACGACACACGAAGCAGGAACGACAAATATAGAATTTGTAAGTTTGAGTAGATCTTGTACTATGAGCCAAGATATTACAGTAAACTTCCATTTCATGTCAGAGGATTGGAAGAGAAAACATTTTAAGTTGAGAAGCGTTTTTAATAGGCAAATCATTCTACAATATCAAAGAGTTTCTTAACTGTAATATTGAGTTGTAAGTAATTGAGTGTATAATCGTTTTGAAAACTTCTATCATATTTTTTGTATATTCAAACATTTTCAAGTTCTTAAACCTAAGGATAATCGGTACTATCTTGTGACATATGCATGAACTTCGTTAAATTATCCATAAATCTATCTCTATAGAAAATGTTGAAATTTCAATCTGTATTTGAATGATACACCTTCTTGAAGATAGGTCAACAATTTAATCATGAGCCTTAGAATCAATAAGGGCTCTCCTAAGCATCAAATCCATCAAATTTAGTATCGAATTTTTTAAATATTCTGAATGAATAAAAACAATCATTATTTGCCATTCCATATTGTATGAGGCAGAGGTATTCATCAAAATTCATATTCCTTTTTTCAGACTTATATGTATCTACCAGGTGTGTCCATAATTCCTTTCCGGTTTTTGTAAAATATGTTGCTAGCCATCGTTTACTGAGAGACAGTGCGCATGCGCACATGCAACGTGGTTTCGATAAATCAAATGGGATTTCAACGTTCAAGATAAAGAATATTTTGGTAGGCCGAAAACGTTGGAAGATGCGCAACTGCAGGTATTATTGGATGAAGGCCCAACACATACTCGAAAAAAATTGCAGAAAGGTTGAATCTGTGCCGTAGAGTAATCTGTGAATGATTGCAAGCGATTGGAAAGATCCAAAAGATGGGTAGTTGGATGCCACATGAATTTAATCACAGATAATTGAAAAATCGTCGATGAAATGCTGTTTCAGGGGTGTGAAAGGAGGTCAATTATTATTATTAAACAATGGAATGGGTTGAAATGATTAGTATCCATCTATTACATATACCTATAAGTTTATATGATCAAAAAAGTGTGTATCTACAGCTGCAGATTAACATCCAAAATAAGGAAAAACCATAAAGATAAAAAAAGGATGAAAATAAATTTCAAAAATAAAGGCAACATGACAGCCGCATATATATGTAAGTGTGAACTGAAGTCTAGAAATTAAAAACGAGTGACTGTTTGAAAGTTGACACAGAAGGTGCCAGAACAGTAAGTGGGGGCAAACTGTTCCACCTGTTAAAACTCGGTTTATCAAAAAGTGTTGTCTAGTCGAGACGCGAAATTTCTCCTTTTTCAGTTTATACGAATGTCCACGCAGGCGATGGTCAAATTTAATTTTCACACAGAATTCGATGGGTATAAATTAGATCACCCCCCACAAACCTCTCGGCTAGGCTGTCCCGACATGCGATGCGAAGTCGTTTCTCGTATATTGGCCGAATATTAATATACCCGAGCCTACTCGCTCGGCGTTGGACCGATTCCAACTGGTTTCGGTATCTAACAACCAGCATGGAGAATCACACACTCCACATCCAAAGGCAACATCCAATCTTCAGACCAGTTGGAAACGAAGTCGCAGTAAAGCTTCGTGTCTTCTGCGTATGAGGTAAAACTTGAGCGAATATTCTCCAGAAGATCAGAGGTATATATGAGAAAGGGAATGGGGCCCAATAACGACACAACTACTGACAAGAAATGGTCACTTTGTGAGGTTAGTTTTGCAACATGACAACGCGTTATCTCATACAGCAAAACCTACCAAGGAAACGTTGAAAGCATTTGGATGGGAGGTCTTATCGCACCCTTCTTCATTTCTACGTACGATGAGGCATGTACTTGCAGGGCAACACTTCGGCGAGTTCAAAGAAGTTAAAAATGGCTCGATGAATTTAACTCTAAGAGAAACTCTTCTTTTGGATCAGCATCTGTACATTGCTTGATAGGCGGGCAGAATAATAAATTTTAACTATCCATTGTAAGCAACACGTTTTTTTTTAACGAAAAATCTTAAGGAATTATCGACACATAGTATTATCCAGTATCTACTTTATATTCCATGTAATTTGTGCTTCTAGGATTCCATTCTGTCTCCTCCTTGCTACGTCCGCAACCTTCCTTGGAAAATAATGATAATGCCACGTAACAGTCAAACCCAAGATCGTTCCACCCAACGGTCCCTGGGTTTCTTCTTGCAGTGCAATGGCGAGAGTGAATCGAGCTCTTGGTCCTGTTATGCAACTGCTGAATTAAGGCTGCTCAGCGTCCGTCCCGACGTGGAGCACTTCTCCAGAAAGATACAGCACTTGTTCTTCTCGAAGGTGAGTGATAAAAGCGTCTGCAGATGTATTAAGTAAAATTTCGAAATATTGTAGCCGTTTGTTTAAAAGATATATTTTTCAGTAAAATTGTATGAGTTTTTGAGGTACAGGGTGTAAATTTTTCATATCATATAATGTACTTTTAAAAAGACACTTAAATATTGATAACTCCACTGATAAAATTACATGAATATCTAGGTGTACGAAGCATATTGAAAAAGTTTTATGGCTTTCTCTAAATGCTCTTTTAGTTTTTTCGAATTTATCAGAAACCTTTGATACATTTTAGTTGTCTAGTAGTTGAAAGAATTCTGACTTTTTCAAATTTATGTTTGGGTAGTATATCAACATCCCAGGATCTTGTCAAGTGAGTGCAGAGCAGAATGTATTGTTTGTTTGTCTTTTTGTTGCTGAAAGTGAATAAGGCAAGCCAGTATATATCAGAAAAGAAGTGTAGATATTCCTTCTTTTGTTTCACAAACAGCATCGCCAGAAACCCCCACCATAGAGGGGGGGTTTCTGGGCTTGACACCATAGGTTGAAATACACTACCCACAAAAATTGTAGCATCACCCTACTTTTACGACAATACTATAAAAACTTTTAGGTTGGTTATTCAAGAGTCGCTTGGTAACTTTCAGAAGTGTAAAATAAGAAGATATCATTCAAAAGAGATGAGTTTACGATGGAAAATATCAACAATTCTCGAGTTAATATAAAATTAAAAAATTCTACAATCTTCGCGAAGAGATCAATCAACTAGCATCGAATGGTTACTAATCATTTTCAAAATCGAGCGTTTCCTCCCCGGGCCCTAATTACTGCCAGTATACGTCTCGGAAGCCCCTCAAACAAATTTTGTATGTACTCTTGAGTCACTGAGTTCCAAATTTCAGGAAGCAGATTTTCTAGTTGTTGGAGTGTTCTACAAGGCATCCTATGTTGCTGAATTTGCCACCCCATGTTCTCCCAAACATGTTCTATGGGATTCAAGTGGGGACTTCTGGCTGGCCATCTTAAAATATCAATTTCGGCATTTTGCAGAAATTCTGTAACTACTGTAGCTGCATGAGGCCGAGCATTATCATGGACATAAATGAAGTTTTCGCCAATCAATGGGCCAAAGGGTACAACATGGGGTTCAAGGATATCTGCGATGTATCTGGCCGCTGTCATTCTTCCATTATTCACTAGGCCTAACTCAGTTCGACCATGGAAAGAAATGCCTCCCCACACAATTACTGAGCCCCTCCGAAGTTTTCGGTTTGCCGGATATTGCATTGCTGATACCGTTCCCCAGGTCGTCTGTATACAGGCATGCGTCTATCATTTGATACTAGACAGAACCTGGACTTGTCGGAAAAGAGAACATACGACCATTCTGGAATACCCCAATTTGCATGTTCCCTCGCAAAGTGAAGTCTTGCAACTCGATGCTTTCTGGTGAGACGCGGGCCGGTAGAAGCCACCCTTTGTCTGATATCGTCTTCTCTGAGCCTGTTCCTAACAGTTTGCAATGAAATATGCACATTTCTGGAAAGTGCAAGTTCATTTTGTAGCATTCTAGCCGTACAGTGCCGAACTCTTAGTGCAGTTAAACGAAGCCAACGATCGTCAACTGGTGTTGTTATCCGATTTCTTCCCTGTCCGGCCCTTCTTCCATATTCCCCTGTTTCGAGGTACCGATTAATTCTATTGAAATAGTGCTTTGGTTAACATTCAACAAGTTAGCCAAGTAACGTTGGCTTCGCCCCTCCTCTAGAAATGTTACAATTCTTACCACTTCATGATCATTCAAATTGCGTCCAGGACGTTCAGCAGCCATTACAATAAATTCAAAGATTCGAAAATCAACAAGAAACACAGGAAACTTGCGGTGTTGTGGATTGGTGTGCAATACTGAAGAAGTGAATCGAGACCGAAACTACAGACTATTGCTCCTATTCATGACATCTGACCGACTACCACTATTGTGTGAACGGTGAATGGAAAAATAAATTATTTGAATCTTACCAGGTGGGCTGAAAAGTTCGTAGGTTGATATACATATGGCGTTACTAGGATCAAATCCACATGATTTTCAGTGAGTACTAACCTTAGCTAAGCAAGAGTAAAAAGTTATCAGCTGTCCGACAGTTGGTTCGCGAGGTATAGAATTGGAAGTGAATCAGCTTTTGTTATAGTTGGAGAAATGGATGAAACAGAATTCCGTGTGTTGATTAAACGTTGCATTTTGATGAAAAAATACCGTTGAAGCCAAAGCATGGCTTCATAAACATTATTCAGACTCTGCGCCAGGAAAATCAACGGTGGAAAAGTGGTTTGCAAAGTTTAAAGAGTTGATATGAGCATCCAAGGCGATGAACGATGTGGATGTCTTAAAGAGGTTGTCATCGATGAAAACATTAAAAACTTACACAAAATTGTTTTGAACAATCGAATAATTAAATTAATGGAGATAGCTGAGACCCTGAAGATATCCAAGGACGTGTTGGTTCTATTTTAGAAGAATGTTTGGACATGTAAAAGTTGTGTGCGAAATGGCTGCCTAGCTTATTGACTCTTGATCTAAACCGAGTCGAAGATTCTGAGAAGTGTTTGAAGATAATTAACCGTGCAAAAACGCGACATTCAGCTGAAAAAATTGTGGCATCTTTTCTGGGATGCGCAGGGTATGTATTCATCGATTACCTTAAAAAAGGCCAGACATTAAACAGCTAGTATTACATTGAGCTATTGGATCAATTGAAGGACCGACTTTTTTATGTTTTCAGACTTGAAAAGAATGCTCGCTGGAAAAAATTCTAGACAAATGAAGAAGTTCTCGCCGAAACTAAAGCCTATTTTGAAGTTGAAGAGAAATCTTATCTTAAAAGTGGTATCGAAAAAATTATTGATCGCTACAATCGCTGTAGCTCCCTCGAAAGCGACTAATTGAATTCTAAGAAAAAAATGTGTTTTACTATGTTAGCCTACGAACTTTTCAGCCCACCTTTTAAATTGACTGAACTACTTAATTACTGACGGAAAAGAAATTAAAGCAATGAATTGAATGATTTAATTCCCCAAGCAATAACAAAGACTTATTTTTATGGTTTGTTTATAATATTGAATATTGAAACTGAAATGTCAAGTTACACTGAATCGGATTGAAATGCACCGTAGATTTGAATTATTGATATTCATTTTTCGGTAAAACCTCCAGTATCTCAGATTTTTTTTCTACAGGAAAACGATTGGGGATTTTCACATTTCATGTCTTGGAACGATGTGTTAGATCCGGAAAAGGGTTATATCAAAGATGATACTATAACCCTGGAAGTTCATGTAAATGCAGATGCACCTCATGGTGTTTCCTGGGACAGCAAAAAACACACAGGTAAATGAGACTCTATGCTTTTCTTTTGTTTATGAAAAAAAGGCACGTGTTAACTGTAAGAAACTGTTTTTTTTTTCTAAATTTTTCAATTTAATTCAATAGCTTCTTCAAAAGCAAAAAGTTGGTTAATCTTTCACTGCCAACGTTATCTTCATGCACTAATGTGGAGATAGGAGGCCGCATATATTGAGTTTTTCAAAAAATTTTTGTTTTGTGTCGAATTATAGTGTTGATTTGGTATTCATAAATTGAAGAAGAACTCTAATACTAATCAACTTTTTCAAATTTTGAGCATACACCTCTTAATCTTTGACTTTGGAGCAGTGAACAAATATTTTTTTTTTTTAAGTATATTTTTTGCACTGCGCACTGCGCAAATGGCCATCGACCTTGGGTCCTTCAGCCTAGTTTTACAACAAAATTATTCTAAGTAATCATCCAACAAACAAAAAAAAATATATATATATAACACTTTATATTGAAATCTAAAAATTTATCTCTGCCTCTTCAGTTCCTCTCTTGTTCTTCCAATGTCAGTATTAATGACTTAGGTGGGTATTTTCTTGCTGCTTGTGCGATATGTTCATGGTGGAAGAGATCCAGAATGTCCTGCGAGTCTTGAAGAAGTGCGTAAAATTCTTGTTCAACTTTTAAGTCTTTCTTCTATCGGTTGTATATTCGTTATCTGGTACAATAATTCATTTGGTGGGTTATGTGTTCTGTTTTCCGGGTGTCTAATCTTTGTTATTGTACGAAGAGATGTAGTTTCTGCGGTTTTAGATTGTTCAAGGCTGGGCGTCTACAGTTAGCAAAGATGGGATGTGCATATTCCAGGACAGGTCTGCATATTGTCTTGTATATTTTAACTGCATTATTTGTGTTTATTCCTCTGTTCCTGACGGTTAGTTTAGTGAAAGTTTTAGCTCTTGATATGGTTCTCTTATTAATCGCTTTGGTATATTTGTTGAAATTCATTTTGTTGTCGACTTCAACCCCTAGGTATTTTATTTCCGCTGTAGGTTTTTTGGCGATTCCTTTAATTGTTATACTAGGCGAATTTTGACTAATTTTATGATGGAAAATTATATATTGTGATTTCCTTGGATTGGGTTTCAGGCGCCATTTACTCAGCCACATTTCAAGTTTGTTCATCATACTTTGCAATCCATTCAAGCAGGTTGTCAGTGAGCTATCGTGGGAAATTATAAAAGTGTCATCTGCATACTGAAGAGAATATTGCTGGTTGTTTCTTTCTTTTGGAATGTCATAGCAGTAAATTATGTAGAGAAATGGTGATAGGCTAGAACCTTGAGGTGTTCCTTGTTTGGGGAAGAATGGTTCCGACACTGTATTTCTAATTTTCACTGTCAGCTTTCTATCGTTCAAAAAATTTATGATCATGTGTATAAGAAATCTCGGTAGGTTAATTTTGTATAATTTGAAGATTAGACCCCTGTGCCATATGCTATCGAAAGCCTTTTCAATATCGAGACTTATGGCCGCTGTTTTAAAGTTTTTCAGTTTTGCATTTTGTGTGTTCGATACCAAAACGGCCAGTGGATGTGTGGTAGACCTCTTGTTCCTAAATCCAAATTGAGAAGTGGGCAAAATGTTGGTGATATGCTTTTCCATCTTCAGTTTTATTATTTTCTAAAAGCTTTCCCAGTACCGGTAGAAGTGTAATAGGTCTGTAGTTTTTAACTGACTTGTGGTTTGAGTTAGGTTTAGGAATTGTTATTATACATCCTGACTTCCATATGAGCGGAAATTGTTGCTTTCTGAGGCAGTCTTCGAAAATTTGTATTATATGTGAGTGTATCTCCGGGTCAAACTGTTTAACTATTCTCCACGAAATGCCATCCACGCCTGGAGCACTATTTCTGGTTGAATGCAGTAGTCAGTAATAATTCTTCTTCCACAAATTCGTTGTACCATCTGTCTATATATCTTTCTGTTGTTTTGCTGAATTCTTGGTCATCATCATATGCGTATACAGATTCATAGTAATTTTTAAATACCTCAACCTTATCTTTATCTTTATCTTTTTAGAAGTTTTTACCCTTGGTTTGATTAATGTTGTTGCATGCTTCAACTCATGTGTGTTCTGTATATTGTTGCACCATTTTTTGTATATTTTTATTGTAGATGTTAATTTGATTTTTAATTAGAGGATCTCGATTCTGGCAGTATTCCCTATACATTTTTCTCTTTGTTTTAATCAACTTTATCACGTAGGGTGGAAGTTCGTGTCTAAAGTTATTTCGTTTTTTGATTGGACAGTTGGCTTTAATGCACGAATATTTGAAGGAGTTTTTGATGTTTTACTTATTTTATGCATCTAAAAGAACAAACTGTCTACGTCGCTTTGTTTACGTTTCTCGCCTGAATTAGCGGTTGAGAGTTAGCCTAGGTATTTTTTCTTTATGCGCGCTTCCCAGGATTAAGCGAACCTGTTACACCACATGAATGGACGCCTGGGAAGAATTGAGGTGTCTGTTTACTCCCTTCTTAAAGAGGGCCAAATTGTAGAATGTTGGGAAGATGTTGGACGGAAGCGAGTTCCACAGCTCACAGGCCCTGTAAAGAAAGGAATTCGAGGGGTCGTTAAATGTACCGCCATATGATGAGAACTGCTAGTCTAGTCTTGCGGCAAAACATGAATTTTCCCGAATCAAGGTCTTCAGCTCCTTGGAGCATCTTCCGTGGAAGTATCTGTAAAACAGAGAAAGGTCAGCAATTTGTATTCTGAGAGCCAGCAGTTGGGGATCGCGGGTGATCTCCGGGTGGTTGACGAGGCGCACAGCCCGTTTATGCACACTATCCAACATCCGCAACGAATGTTTGGGCGCAGATCGCTCGGAGTTCATCCTTATTCCGAGAAGGTGAATCTTTGGATGCAATTTGTTGGCCTTGCATCGTTAGAGGAGGTTTTCCAGCAGGAACCTTTCTAGAAAACGTAGTTGCTTTCAACTGAACCCACTCAGATATCCTCTGTAAGTCAGAGTTTGTTATTAGTTTGTTGACATCTCTGACGCTGAGATTCTTCTGCTTCTGCATTCCAGACAAATCAACAACTTATAAATAAATAAGACCTCTCCTGCACGTGAAAGGAGTAAATCTAGCAAATTGACAGTTTGCCGCTGCCTCACAGGTCCCCTTTCGGAACGTAAAGGTTAAAATTGCATGGTTACTATCACCATTCATAAAACTTTCGACGTTGGACAAAACATCCCTCAATTAGAATATCCGATACATATTTCTCTTTTTAAGGTTATGTTGGTCTCAAGAACCAAGGCGCTACCTGTTACATGAATTCCCTGCTACAAACTCTCTACTTCACCAATCAGCTGAGGAAGGCGGTGTATAAGATGCCCACCGAATCAGACGACTCAACGAAATCGGTCGCCTTGGCGCTCCAGCGAGTTTTTCACGAGTTGCAGTTCTGCGATAAACCAGTGGGTACCAAGAAGTTGACCAAGAGTTTCGGTTGGGAAACGTTGGACTCCTTCATGCAGCACGACGTTCAGGAATTCCTTCGTGTAAGCTGATCGAATTGTCTGTTTTGATTCGCGTTTTATTCTTGTCTTTTACAGGTCTTACTGGACAAATTAGAGAGTAAGATGAAAGGAACGTGCGTCGAAGGCACCGTGCCCAAACTGTTCGAAGGTAAAATGCTGTCGTACATCAGATGCAAGAACGTCGATTATTCCAGTACCCGCTCGGAAACGTTCTACGATATACAACTGAACATCAAAGGAAAGAAGAATAGTGAGTAGATTTGCGGAGTGCCCCATGATTCAGTGTTGGAGAGTATTTAAATAAATTTTGTTTATTTTTTTTCCAGTTGACGAATCTTTCAAGGATTACATAGCTAAAGAAACGTTAGACGGCGATAATAAGTACGACGCTGGCGAACACGGCCTTCAGGATGCAGAGAAGGGCGTCATATTTTCGGCGTTCCCTCCGGTTCTTCATCTGCACCTAATGAGGTTCCAGTATGATCCCATAACTGATTGCTCCGTGAAGTAAGAATTGTCATTATTCTTTTGATTTTTACAGAATGATTGGCGTGATTTTTCGTTCATATGTTAGAGTATTTATTTCTGATTTCAAGAGATAAGCAGGACTCACCCCTCTCTCCTAAAATCTATGTCAAGCGGAGTCGGGTATGATATGACTCAAATGTAGGGTGTGGTGGAAGAAGGTGTCATGTATGAAGGGAGTCCTTTGGGTAATATCTCCACTGGAGGTTGAATTGGAATACACTTGGTCACAATTTGTCTTCCTTAGATTGTTTAGTAGTCTTTGGGTTCTTATTACAATTTCGTCATAGCTCAACAAGATCAAGACAGCTGTTTCTCCAGTACCTCTTAAAAGTGAAATATTTTCTTTTAACATTTCTCCAGGTTCAAGTTTTATGTGAATTTACTGGCAAAAATTGATACCAAACTATTTCACCTTTGATATGTAGTTTTGATTGATTTAATACCTGGAAGGTATTAAAGAGAACATTGAGTGGGTAACTTGTTGAATATTGATGCTAACCAGAGAAAAACCGTGGAGCGTGTCCAAAAAGAAAATCGAAATTTGTGTTTATAGTTAGTGGAACTACCAAACTAATGAAATCTGACAAAAAATGTACACCGCTCTTACATGGAGGCTTAAAGTGACGCAGAGGGAAGGAGGTTAGGGAGAAGTTGAACAAACTTCAAAGACTAGCCGGGTTCTGCATCATAGGCTTTTCGAGAATAACACCAACCGCAAGGCTAGATGCTATCCTGAATTCACCTCATGATATTTATATTTGGTGGGAGGCTAGAGACGCGAGATTCAGGCAGCAGAAACTGGGTAAAACCTCACACGCGGTTGTGTGTGGGGAATGATACAATGACTAAAAAGCTTATATAGACCAAGGGACATGAAACAGTGATAGACTGGAACAATTGGTTCGACTCTGACAACTGTGAAGACATAAATTGGTATAGGGACGGATCCAAAAGGGAACTAGAACTGGAATGTGCCTTCAAAACCCGGTATGTTGGTTGAAAATTCCATTAGGGGAGTACGCAACCATCCTTCAGACAAGTATATGCCATAAAAACCTGTGTTTGTGACAGGCAAGCGGCAATAAAAGCTCATATAGGAATATCTGCAGTTACTGAGCTGGCAAAACGGAACCAGGTAACTTTGGTATGGATGACATGGAACAGCGGGACTTTAAGATATAGGACACAATCATCCCCTGGATAAGAAAGCTACACGCTGACAAGTGGGTCCCTACCCCAGGGCATAGATAGATAGATACTATCTTTGAGTGAGGGCTGCCTAGCAGCCGCCACTGCGACTCAGTGGTTTATTGTGGCACACTCTGTCCTAAATTTCATCCATGAGCTCCATCCTTCTCGTAAAGGATACGAGTTTCGTGGGTGAGAGCTTAATAAACTCAGTCAGCTTCAGTTTGCGTGATCCAAGTTCTTCCATCCTGACCCTGTCCCCAGCTGGGCACTCGCACATAACATGTTCCATTGATTCTATATCTTCTTCACATAGAAGGATCCTCAATCAATCCTAACTTATTTAGGTGTTTCCTGCGGCGACAGTGCCCCATTAGTATGGCAGTTAAAAATCTCAGTTCCAACCTAGAGAGTTTAAGCCAGGCCTTGGCTTTTGCAGTGGAAGGTCCACTGATGGCACGTCAAGCGTATCTGAGACCTGGAGGCTCATCCAATGCTCACGTACCCTTAAGTCCAGCCATCGGTTTTTTTCCATCCTTGTAGTTTCCAGGGGAATTCCGAGCTTAGGCTCCAGTCCTATGAACTCTAGGTTAGTTCCTCGAGCGGCCAATGAGTCTGCCTTCTCATTTCCCTTAATGCCCGAGTGGCCAGGAACCCATATTTGACGAAGCCTACTTCGCTCTCCGTTTGGCAAGGGTAGAGTGACATTTCTGCACCATTATTGAAGTACAGGTATCGGATGCCAATGCTTTCAGTGCAGCTTGGCTATCGGTGAGGATTTTAATTGACCTATTTGTTAACCCCCCCGCAAGCAAGAGGTTAGCACAGTCGCATGCCCACCAAGACACATCGAATGTTCCTTGACGGCATCTCGACCGTGGACAGCAGCTCCAACACCTTTCGCAGTTTTTGAGCCATCCATTCCTTGAGAAATTTTTGTACTTTTTACATTTTTACTAGAATCTTGAGTAGTCATGAAAATTATTTTCAGGTTCAACGATCGCTTCGAATTTGGCGAAAAAATATCCTTAGACGATTATATGCAAGAGCGCGATCCCAACAATCCGGCGAATTATACCCTACACGCTGTCCTGGTCCATTCCGGAGACAACCACGGTGGACATTACGTAGTATTTATCAATCCCAAAGGTGAGACGTTGATGTAAGAAAGAAAATTCGACACTTATTCGTCCCATTTCATTTCAGGCGATGGAAAGTGGTGTAAATTCGACGACGATGTCGTTTCTCGTTGTACGAAACAGGAGGCGATCGATCACAACTTCGGAGGCCACGACGAAGACATGAACATGACGGTGAAACATTGCACCAACGCTTACATGTTGGTTTATATCCGAGATTCAGAGTTGCACAACGTTCTTCAAGAAGTAAGTAACATTCACCGATATTTAATAGATATAAACAGTCTTCTCAGAGGTTTCCTATGTTTCATTGAAGTATGTTATTTCGTGCAATATACATTCTGTCGAAAAAGTACCGGAATTGATTATTCAGAAAATTTGCTTAAAACGATTGTCAAATTTTTTGTTTTTTCTAAGTTGGCACAACTGTTTTCTATACTGACGCGGAGTTTGAACGCGATCTGTCATTTATTTCGTTTACATTGCTCGATTTTGTCAGTTCTCACAAGTGTTTTGCGATTTTTACAATGGACAAAAATATCGAATTCGTACCACTTTAAACGATTGTTTGGGCATGGAAACGCGTTGTCGCTCGACTAGTTGCAAAAGACCTGAATTTCCTTCAAAAATTGAATCGCTGAAGATATGCCAGAACCAGTCAATTCCGATTCCACACTCATAAAACGCATTGTAACTGGTGATGAGAAACGAAAGAACTACGTCAAAGTCGATCAAAAGTCAAGGTAATGTTGACTCTTCTTCGATTATTGCGGTGTTGTGGACTCGGAATTCTTACCAGGTCAGATTTCCCCTGGGAAATCTTCAGGACCTGATGGTCTCAGCCCTGTTTTTTTGAAGCTATGTACGAAGTCATTATGTGCTTCAATATGCAGTTTATTTAACTTATCACTATCTAACAGAGGTTTCCCTGACGAGTGGAAGTCAAGTTTCATAACGCCGATCTTCAAATCTGGAGATAAGCAATGTGTTGCCATTTATCGACCAATTGGTATTAGGAGTGTAATACCTAAGATATTTGACAGTATAGTTCTAGATAAGGTCAATTTTTCCATTAGTCAAATTTATTTGTGGACAACAGCACTGATTTATAAAGGAAAGATCTACCATGACTAATCTGATTTTATATGTACAATATATTCTTGATGAGTTACAGAAAGGTGGCCAGGTCGATGGTTGTTACACTGACATAGTCGAGGCCTTTGATCAGGTGAACCACATAATAATGGATTGTGTTATCGAGTCTGCGGGTTTCATGGGTAGTCTTCTCAAGTGGCTGAAAAGTTATTACAGTTACAGTTATTGTCAAAATTAAGAACTTCAAATCATTCATTATTACTGTTTCCTCTGGTGTGCCCCAAGGAACTCATTTAGGACCCATTCTTTTAACGGAGTTCACAGTGTTGTCCGTTATTCGAGAGTATTGATATTTGCCGATGATCTCAAATTGTTCAAATCAGTTTCCACCCTGGCCGATGCTATTCAGCTTCAAGCTGACCTAGCTTCTGTGGTACAGTGGTTTTCGGATCATATGGTCACAGTTGATATAAGAAAGTAAGAATGACTTTGTGATCTTCGAATACTCTATCAATGGTATCAATGTTGAAAGGTCTGCTTGCGTTAAAGATCTTGGAATTTTTCAAGACTATAAGTTAACTTTTAAAAATCATTTTGACTATATCATTGGTAGGTCTTCGAGGATGATTGGATTCATTCGTCGGCACTCGGCCGGTTTTTCTGAGATCAATACTCTCAAGCTAATTTATTTTTCTTTCTGTGGACCTATTCATGAATACGGATCTGTAATATGGTCACCCTTCTACCAGTCATTCGTACAACATCGAAAGAGTTCAAAACAAATTTTTGATGTATGTCTCGTATAAAATGTGTATTCCACGGATCAATTTCTCTGCCTCTGTTATGAGATCTGAGCTAGAACTGAAAACTTTGGCTGATAGAAGGGTGACAGGGAACTTGATATTTTTGTTTAAATGCTTGAATGGATTTTTGGATTGCAGCGAGATACTTGAGAGGGTTACTTTTCATGTTCCTCCAAGAAGAGCGAAAAGTATACTAGTTATGCGATTAACGCCCCAATGGAAAGAATTTTGAATAATGGTAACTCTTTCCTTTAGATCGATTTGTGCTTTTGTCTTTCTCTGAAGGAATTCTTGAAAAAAATTCAGTGTTTATAACATCTTGACATAGTACAGTTTCTATATTTCTATCTTTAAATTATTTTTGCATATCCTGCGCTTTTGTTAAGAAGAATTTGATGTCTGGACATTGTGGGCATCTATAATTCTTACTATGTGTAAAGGGGACTTCCCGTATAATAAATAAATAAATAAAGAACATTACCTGAGCGTTTGAGAGAGCGAATTTTTCGAAAAAGGCCAGATTTGTGGGAAGAAAACTCATGGATTTTGCATCTCACAAGGCTGTTATTGTGAATGAATTTCTGAGCAAAAACTCAACAAATGCCATCGAACAACCACCGTATTCACCTTATATGACCCAGGCAGACTTTTTTCTTTTTCCAAAAATCAAATCATCACTTCGAGGTATCCGTTCTGAATCGGTAGAAGACATAAAAGAAAATTCGCGACGTGAACTGAAGTCGATTCCGGAAAATGCGTTTCAAAAATGTTTTGAGATTGGATTATTCATTGGCGTAAGTGTATTATCTTGAAAGGGGACTACTTTGAAGGTTATACAAAAAATTTGTATGAAAAATAAATATTTTGTGTTTTATTGGTCCATTCCCGGTACTTTCTTGACTGAATGTAATATTCTCCGAAAATCTTATGAAGCGGATATTTGTTGGGTAGTGTAATTGAACATACGTTTTGTTTTATTTGTTCCCGTAATCTTATGGGTTATGATAAAGGTGGTGGGACTATCCAACTACAATGTTTTTCATGTCCAGTGTGACCAACAACCCACACAGGGCATCTTAGCTTCCCATATAATATTTTCATTAAAACTTACAAAATATCGAAATTCGTTCAGTGCGCATGTGTGGAATGAATACAAGTTTGAGTGGGGATTCCAATGAACAACAATATACCGCCTCGTAGCGATCCATCGCCCACCAAAGCAGTTAGTGCTCCATGTCTAGTCTCGATATTATCAATCAAATATTTGTTGTCCCCATCAGGACATGATCTTGTTAAAATTTAATAATAAATAAGAACTGACGATTTGGAGCAGCTCCCAAAAGCACCAGCTCAAATTCCTAGGAAAGGTGAGCGTGAATTCTTGTTTTTGCCTTTGGGTAAAAAGTGGAAATGGAAAACAAGGCTTCTATTCTTAGATAAGTTCGGTCCGTTCGCTGATAAATCCAAATCCAAGAAGTAAGAATAGTTCAGCAGCCTCTCTTTTCCACAGAATTAGAAAAGATTCATGTTGATAGATTCGGATCTCGAACCAAGTGAATACTCATCGCCAACGAGAACTTTTTCATTTCTCCCATTTATGATTTGTGTATGTCAGGTAACGGACGCGGACATCCCTAGCGAGCTGGCTGACCGACTGAAGGAGGAGAAACGAATGGAGCAGGTCCGTAGGCGGGAACGGAACGAGGCTCACTTGTACATGACAGTCAACGTGCTTCTCGAGGACTCTTTCGACGGCCACCAGGGCAACGATCTTTACGATTCCGAAAGGGCGCATTACAGAGTGTTTAAAATCAAGAAGAGCTTCACCATTGCGGAGATGATGGAAATGATGGCGGACGCTTTCAAGTATCCACCAGAGCAGGTAATCTTCAGAAGAAAATTTTCCGTATTATATATAAGATAATAGTTCACTGAAAGCACTGTTACACCAATTTCTGGAAAGATTTGTCATTCTTTCTCTTCCTCTTGATATTTGGAGAGAGATTTTATTCAACCCTAAAGTGTAAACATGCGTGTCTCTCATTTTACAGTTTCTTCCTGTTATGCTGAGGTACGAAGTGTACTGGCAATTAATTGCAGCTACAGTTAAAAGACAGAGGAAAATTGGGTTTTCCTCACTATACTTGACGAAATGTTTTCAGTTTTGAATGTTGTTTCCCTCATGGTAGACTCATTTTGCACTTGCACAAGGTTGATGTCGTCTTTGAAGTTTGGAAACAAGAATTCAAGAGCTACTACATCGGGCGATTAGAGTGCATGGGTAACACAGATATAGTTTTTTCTATAGATATCAAGGTGTAAGTGTGACCTAACCCAACCATGCTGAGTAACGCGGCAACGTCGCATCAATTTCTCCGATTCCAATATGCATTAAGTTGGTGGTTAACGATATAGCAGCTCAGAAAGGAACATGATATATTTTTTTCAGAATCTATTATTAATGTTTAGGGGACGCGACGGGACCTTTTAAACGGGAAATCATAAAATAAAGACTTTACATAAATTACCACATTTTTCATAGCAGTGGAAACGAAAAGAATGTCAAATTATTTAAATAGTTAAATTTAGACATAAAATACACAAGCCAATTAAAAACTTACTTGATTATGGTTGATTTTTTAGAGTGGGATATTTTTCTTTCAATTCTTTGACAATCAAAAGTAGATATTGCTTTTGCTCTGCATTAATGGTGATCAACTTATTATGCAATATCATTGACTTCTTTCAGCTTTATGCTCCTCATCGGCTGGTTAATCAGCAACAAAATTTTTTTTTTGAAAAATGATATTTCAAGTATCTCAAAGAAACGGAATGAATTACTAGACACAAAGTCTTCGATATTTTTTGGTACCCATACTTATTCACTTCAGAGAGAAATCGATACATTCGTTATCTAATGCTTCTACCATTTTTTGTTAGGTATCTAAAGCAATTACTTCATCAAAACATGCAAATGATACGAGCTCCTCTGACAAGTACCACAAAAGTGATTTCTGGGGACTGACAAAGCAACAGCAGCCAGTAATTAACGTAAATCATGACTGAAATAATGCAAACATCTTTTATTCCTTATTCTTCTTTTTTGGTTATTTCAAACAGGTGTCTAAATAAGAATATTTTCAAGCAATACATAACATTTGTCATTCAGCGAGCCCTGTGCAGTCTTGCTGGCATTCTTAATTTATTTATTTATTTATTCATATATAAAACTGTAAATCAGCATATAGTGCTGTTAACACAGAGTACATCTAAGTTCATTTACTGGTGTAATAATAATAGGAATAATACTTTGTGTAAGCGGAGTCAATTTAGTATTATATAAATAACATCAATACATAGCAGTTATGTACTTTTTGATAAATTTGGAAAATGTTCTGATTGAGGTGATTTGTTTCAAACTATTGGGTAAAAGATTGTAGTATTGAATGCTTTGGTATACCGGTGATTTAGCTCCAAGTTTTGTTCTTATTTTTTTCTGAATTAAATTGTTAGTAGTTCTTATTTTATATTTATGTATGGCGGAAACAGGCTTAATAGAGGAGCCGGACTTTATAAGATCGTTATGATTTTGAAAGCAAATTTGCAGTGTTCTAGATTTTTTAAATTTTGTATCTCTAAAAAGTTGAAATTCCTATATAGGTCAATTGTAGGTGTTGAATAGGGTAGATTATATATTGCTTTGAAGACTTTGTTTCGTAATCTTTGTACTTTTTTCAGATTAAATTTGTGGGTATTTGACCACACTGTTATAAGGTATGAGAATATCGATTGAACTTGTGCAAAATATATCAATTTTTTGCATTTCCAGGGTAAGTAGAAGGTCATCTGTCTGAAGGCACATATGAGAGCTCTAATTTTTCTATAAATAGAATCAATATGTTCATTCCATGAGAGTTTCTCATCAATAATCAAGCCTAAGTATTTATAACATTGCACTTTCTTTAATTGTATTTTGTTAATCTTGAAGTCCAGGAAATTTAATGTTATTTTCTTGTTGAGGCACATGTATACAGTCTTGTCTTCACTAATTATCAGTCCATTTGCTTTTAGTCACTTGTTGAATTTCTCCAAGTCTTGATTGATAGGTGTTTCTAATTCTGCCTTGTTGGTTCCATTATATAACAAAACGGTATCATCTGGGAACATGAAGTGCTCAGTCTCTAGACCCACCATGGACAAGTTTTCCACGTATATTAAGTATAGGATTGGTCCTAATACTGTCCCTTGTGGAATACCAGTGTTAACTTCCTTCAGCTCGCTCATCTCTCCAGATGAGGAAAATTTTAGGAATTCGCAGAAACGTTTTTTTTTTTTTGAATAATCTCCGTTTCTCAGGAACTCGTAGGTAAATAATGGTGCGATTAAGTAGCTCATTATAATCATCTCGAGGATAATACTGGTAAAGTTGATTTTGAGCGAAGAAAATCATATCCTGAGCTACGTTTTGAACAAGTTCCAGCGAATGAGAATCTGATGTTGGTGTTTTGTAGTCGGTCTGGTCAATTTTTCTAAAGTAGTTCTTAAATAATTTGAAATATCAGACCCACTTGAAGGACCTAGTGCTGTGCTCATGACAGCTTCTAACATTATCTGTAGCATATGATGGCGACATGCAAGCCAAAGTATATCTTTCTCCATTTTTTGCTCCAGTGGTATGCATGCTTCATTTCTTGCCCACGTTTCAAAGCACATGCACTTTACTTTCTCGCTTAATCCCCATTGCAGTATTGCACCATAAGCACATGCCTCTTCTGTTCCGCGGTCCAGTTTTGGGCCCTATAGTAGCTGTTCAATTCCTAGCCCAGACACCAAAATAGAAAGACGATCCACTGTTTCATGCCCAGTGATATCTTCGAGTTGCTTCCCATCCCAGTGAATAGTCAAAGGTAAATTAGTTTTGAATTCACATTTTGCACGACCTGTTGACAGTGAATTCCATGGGGTCACAGCCTACACTTTTAAGCGTAGATGTGATTATAATCGCGGCTTTTCTGTCGCGTAAGACTTGAACCTAATGACTATCCACCAACTCTACTCGACCTGGTGTCTTAGCCGTAGAAAGACTGACAACCTCAATTTCAGATAAAGTGCTCGTGTTTGAGTCTGTGCTAGTAATTGTGGACGATAAACGCAAAAGTTGTGTGTTTAATGAGTTGATGCATTCTGCTTCCCGCTCGCGAATTCTCTTAAGCCGTTATTGCTTCTTTTGAACTTTTACCACTTCAATTAAACTCGCTTTGTCCACTGCAACGATTAGACCCTTTTTGGCCCTCCTCGCGTTGTGTAAAAAATCAAATTAAAAACTCATATCAAAACACAGAGAACATAATCAGAGTGTAAACTGCAGAATATAAAACAATCATCTGTTATACTTTGAATAATTACCATCGAATGAGATCGTGAATTGAGATACGAACAAACGTAGAACGTATTCTTT
This sequence comes from Cryptolaemus montrouzieri, assembly GCA_013387265.2. Taxonomy (NCBI): domain Eukaryota; kingdom Metazoa; phylum Arthropoda; class Insecta; order Coleoptera; family Coccinellidae; genus Cryptolaemus; species Cryptolaemus montrouzieri. Next base: position 4,687,114 of record JABFTP020000062.1, read on the forward strand.
AAAGAGAATTTTCATTCAAGTAGCTATCTAAAAAAGTTATAGAAACGACATTATACGCAAAAAACAATGTAAATCTAATAGTGCTTTCAGTGTTTCACTTTTAAGTAATTTTCCTCTAATCACTCTTTATTGCAACGTGTTTTATCAGATAAGGCCGTGGCCCTTCTGTCTTCGTTCAAATCAGACCCTAAGACCATCTATTCTGGATTTGGATACTGTCGTTCATAAGCATGTGGTGGAAGCGGCGGAGAATCAAAATCCCTGGAATATCTTTTTGGAACTACTGCCCCCTGATTCTGGACTGACTGCACTTCCCGCTTTCGACAAGGTAAGGTTATAAACTAATCATTTCCCATTGTGTAATTATACGAGAAAGTGGAGATAAATAACTTGGGCAGTATTGTAACCTTTTTTTTTGATGAAAACATTCTGAAAAATCTGTATAACTCAATACAATACTCAAGATATAAAATGGATATGTAATAAAACTAGATATTGTCCGAAGCTTGACGAAAGTTATTGCAAAATCGACGTCGAGTTCGCGAATAAAACCATTTTAAGAACCATCCTTGGAAATTAATAACTACACGTGTTCAAGTCTTTAAGACGTGGTTGAGATACAATGCTGGAATACAGTAAGGACATTCACTTATATTAATATTATTTTTATTATAAATTATTGAAATAACCTATAAGGTATAGTCCTCTCAAAGCATCAGCTCACAACTTGTAAACATGAACAATTTTTTTCATTCGTTTTGTACAAATTGATAAATGTATTACATAAGAAATGTATCATGAGTATTTATTTTGCTCGATTTCATAGTATTAGTTATAATTACCTGGGGTGGAGCTTACGATCATGTACTAGGACCATTGCAGGCCATTCAAACACGTCTGCTGAATTTGGTTCAACTTGATAATATTGAAACAAAACCTCTCACCATGAGGCAGTATTTTATTATAGAGTCTATTCTGAACAACTATGAATATCTTAAAGAATTATTTACCAAATCTGCTAGTGTTACATTTTTTGTAGTGGTATATTTTTTTTTTATAGTAAGTATATTCGAGCTTTAAGTTCATGACGGTTATAAGCTTGGATGAATGTCTTAACATACTTCTTATACTTTTTTTTGAATTTACAATCCTTTACATGTATGGGCAAAAAGTTGAATAGTCTTGGCCTGAGAGACAAGTGATTTCTTTGGCCAATACTTTTCACAGCAAACGGTTCTATTATGTTACCCTGTGGGTAGATCTTGTTCTGTGGTGATGCTGTTTTGACTCCAAATTATGTTTCTTTTGATATTGTTACGTAAGTAAGGATACAGCAAAAAGCTGTGCGACATCGAAAATGAGGGGCGTGGAGGGGCGTGGTTAAGGTGTAATTGATTTGATGGGGTTCTGGGGTTTAGGCTATTAGTTTATTAGGTTAGTATAGCTTTTAATGCCAGTCTATGTACAGGTACCATGTGTATCTCTATAGCTTTGTATACTGATTCTGAATATTACTTTCCACAATGTAGCGTATACTACTGTGCCCGAAAAGTAAGGTGACTTGGCATTCATTTCGAAAAATTTTCATTTTCCTTTCAAATCAATTTCATCACCTTCAATGTAATCCCCTCCAGGCACAATGGATGAATGCCAACGGATTTTCCAATCTTCAAAACAGTTGTTGAAGTCGATTACCGGGATGGCCTTCAGCTTTCTCTTCCATGCGGCTTATATCTCTTCTATTAGTTTGCTGAACACCAGAAGTCACACGATGCCAAATCAAGTGAAATCGTCGGTTGTGGGACAATATGGGTCGAGTTTTTGACGAAATGATCAAAAAGAATCGATGCAGTGTTATGTAAAAACCAAGAATTGTCCCACTTATCGAAGACCTTGATTTTTGAGCGACTTGGTGTTTTTGGTCTTGCCTTACCTTTAGCACGATATTCACTTGATTGATCGGTTGTTTCGTGGTCGTAATCATAAATTCACATCTCATCTCCTGTGCGTTTCATTTTGTCCTGATGTCAGAAAGCATTGTTTTACACATTTCAAAGCGACAAGAAACGGTACCAATCGAGATTTGACGCCTCTGAGACCCATAACATCCTTCGAAATGGCATTGACTGATCCTTTTGAAATGCCAACATGATCAGCAAGATCTCTAATTTTTAATCGACGATATACAAGCACCAAATCTTTGATTTTTTGGACGTAACCTTAGTCGGTCGAGATTGATGGTCGACCGGGACTCACTTCGTATTCTACATGTTTTCAGCCTTTTTGGAACTCTTTATACAGCTTGTAAACATTTTTTCGACATAGCCTCATCACCAAAGGCTTTTTGCACCTACCGTAATGAATCAGCAGCAGAAAATTAATTCCGCAAAACAAAATTTAATGCAAATTCTTTGCTCAACAAGTATATACATAAAAATGCAATAATTCACTACTAGGAGCTTACAAAACGATGCGTTTCTCAAACACTTGAGAATATTTTGATGTGAATCGTGGCACATATATAAAAGACAGTCCTACCAACCTAAAAATAGAAGCACAGCCCCGAATCCATTTGCGCGCGCATTTAAATTCAAATTTCACCTTACTTATTGGACACAGTAATAGGTGGTCTGAAAAGTTCGTGGGTTGATATACAGATGATGTTACTAGGGTCAATTCCACATGATTTTCAGTAAGTACTATTCTTAACCAGAGAAGAGTAAAAGTTTTTAGTTGGTTCGCAAGATATCGCATTGAAAGTTAATCAACTTTTCTTATTGTTGGAAAATAGATGAAAGAGAATTCCGTGTGTTGATTAAACATTGCTTTTTTATGAAATAAATACAGTTGAAGCCAAAGTATGGCTTGATAAACATTATTCGGACGATGAAGGCAGTGGACGTCTCAAAGAGGATGTCATCGATGAAAATATTGAAAAAGTACACAAAATTGTTTTGAATAATCGAAAAATGAACTTGTTCGAGATAGCTCCGACCCTGAAGATATCCAAGGAACGTGTTGGTTTTGTTTTAAGAGAATGTTCGGACAAGCTGTGTACGAAATGGGTGCCGCGCTTATTGACTTTTGATCAAGAACAAGTCGATGATTCTGAGCTCTGTTTGAAGATAATTAACCGTAATAAAGCCGAGTATTTTCGTCGATACATCACAATGGGTGAAACATGGATTCATTACTACACTCCAGAAAGTAATTGACAGTCAGCCGAGTGGACTGAACAAGGTGAACGGCATCCAAAGCGTGCGAAAACGCAGCAGTTGAGGCATCTGTTTTCAGGGATGCGTTGGGTAACGTATTCGTCGATTATCTAAGGGCCAGACGATAAACAGCGACTACTACATTGAGTTGTTGGATCAGTTGAAGGATCAAGTCACGAAGAAACGGCCCCATTTCAAGAAAGAGAGTGCTGTTTCATCAAGATAATGCACTTAGCCACGAATCAATCAAAACAATGGCAAAATTATACTGATCAGGCTTCGAATTACTTCTCCATTCACCAGCTCTTGCCCACAGAGGCGTTTTTCTTTTTCAGACTTGAAAAGAATGCTCGTTGGGAAAAAAATGCAAGAAGAATGAACAGGTAATAAAAATGGCATCGAAAAAATTATTGATTGATGTATCTCCCTCGAAGGTGACTATATTGAATACAAAAATTGAATTCTACCAATAAAATTTGTTTTACTATGTTAGCCTTCGAACTTTTCAGCCCACCTGGTAGTAAATACTGGGGTTTTGACGTACAATTCCAAAAATATAGTTTGAGGTGGTATTTTGAGGGTTGTAGGAAACATTCCAATATAGGGATTGTGTTATAGCACTCCATTCTTGTGAATCGTGTGCTAGATGTTTGATATTTGAAATCGAAATTCTCTTCCTTCTATAACTCGAAAGGAAACTATCATTATTTAAAAATTGGAGGTGTCTTCCTGAGGCCATTCTAAATTTTTTTCTTCCACAGATCTCTGATGTACTTCTCTTCTTCAAAATGTACGACCCAAAGCAGAAAAAGATACATTATTGCGGACATGCCTATTTGCCAGTCACTAGCAAGGTGGCCGACCTTATACCCATTTTGAATGAGAGGGCTGGTTTTCCACCTGATACTGAATTGGTTCTGTATGAAGAAATTAGACCCAACATGATTGAAAAGATCACCAATTATTCCGATCACTTAGAAAAGGTAAGTAATAGTATTATAATAGATATTATAATACATAAATCGTCGTGTCATCCGTATCAACATAAATTGTCAGCATTCAATAGTTTTATTCATAGATTGATTAACATCCCGTTATCACCAGAAAATTTCAACAAAGAATTAAATTTGATTAAACAAATAGCCAAAAATATTGGTTACAATCCCAAACTAATAAATAATATTTTGAATAAAAAACAAAGTAGAATCGCATTAAATGAAGTTTACCCTGTCGATAAATTGAAACAAAAATTCAACACCTTAACCTACGTTGGCATTACAAGTGAGAAACTGAAATCATTCTTGAGTAGCAATAATTTCGACATAGCTTTCCAAACTAATGATAATTTAGGCAAATATATAAAAAATAATAAAACCAAATCAGGTAAAAACAATAAATCAGGTGTTTATAGATTGAATTGCAATGACTGTGATAATTTCTACATTGGTAGAACACATAGAAATTTCAATATTAGATTATTGGAACATAAACGCAGTTTTTCAAATAAAAATCAGATTCAAATTACGCGAATCATATCTTAGAAAATAATCACTCTTTCGACCCCACAGTTTGAAATTTTGCATACAGATAATAGATATTGGAAGGTAGATCTTTGGGAAACTTTAGAAATCAACAAATACAAACACTCAGGTAGACTCATCAATAAACAAGTCGATTTAAGCCCTGCACTTCTATTGAATCTATTCCTTAATTTTATTGGATATACCTGTCATAAATAAGCAACGCTATATGCTTTTAATTACTTAAGAACATTTATATTTATATTCTCATTCTTATTTTCTGTACATTCATTCGTCTAAAGAAGCTACGGTGTAGTGAAACGCGTTACGAATCATAATTATTAAGTAAAATTCCAAAAACACATTACTTGTTTTTATTATTGATAATGGAATTTTATCAAGTAAAAGCCTCCCAAATTCAAATATCGCTAGTTGTTTCTATTTTCAAAAGTTCCGTTACTTTTGGAATGGAGGATGTATATTAACAACTTAACATTGTGAGGCATTTTTTCTTGTATTCATATTAAAATCAGGTTGTATTTTTATAACGTCTGGGTTCCAAACAGAATTTAAATACTTAGTGCTTTTACTTTAAAACAACGAGATTGAGTAATAAAAACTAAGTTTATTTTATAACAGCTTTTTTATTCAGCTCTCAGAATTCTTTATAAAAACAGCACCACTTTGGGGCAATTTAGTTTGAATATTTCAGATGAATTAACACATCAATTCCCTCATCATGTCTAATTTCGTTTCAGGTTCTTGAAGAGTTGATGGACGGAGATATAATAGTTTTCGAAAAGGAGGAACGCGAAGAGCTATCCGATTTAGCAACGTGTGTTGATTATTTCAAGGATTTATTCTACAGGTATCTAACATAAAAATAGTCTAAAAGAAATATTTTTTAAATGTCTACGTATTGTGTATTCAAATGGTTGCATCACCCTTCAATTAAAAAAAGGATAGATAAATTGTTTACACTTTCAAGAATATTTTCAGTGCTAAAAGATTCAAATTATTACAGAAGATATAGCTTTTAAAAGTGAGTGCATCATGTAGGCTACCTAAAACTCGGGTAGCGTTCGGAGGTTATGTACTCATCTATTTTCTTTTTTCAACAATAATATAATTCCTTTGGAAAAGTACTTTGGTCTACTGCTGGACATGAGTTTTCCACAAAATTTTCCACTTCTTTCGATTTTGAGCTTTGTCACTTCAAATATAAATAAAGTTTTTCCCTTTGTCATATCTTAGCTTTTACCCTTCTGAATTTGCAGTATTTTTTTTTAATTGCTCAAGCATTGCTGGAATGAGAAATCATGTACATTTTCAGTGAGAGGGTCCCACCGAATGAAACCTATCGTCGTCGTTATTGTAATTTTATTCTTCAATATTGGAAATTGTTTATTAATCTATAACATGTAGACACTACGAAAGTTAATTCACAGGGTGTTACATAATAGTATGTCACAACTTGAGGGGGTAAACCTACATGCAATTTTAAGAAATAAAGTTCATATAAACATACGTCCGCAAAAGCTTCGTTACGGAGCTACAGGGTGTGTTTCGTATCTCCAACCGTTTTCGAGTGAAAAATTATTGAATTCCAATTATTTGAAATGTGTGTTATTCGCTAAATAAAAAAAAATAAGAAATACTCGATAGGTATGCCCAAAATTTGCTTTTATTTTGATAGCTCGTCTTCTGAGACTCAACTTATACTTATTCAATATCAAACTAAAAAAGAGAACAATTAAAACTATATAAATTGCTGGAAGTGTCCTCCACCTGCAAGAATACAGGCCTCTGTCCTTCGCATATTTTCACGCACTCTTTGAAATATTCCTGCGGTATTTCTTATTGTGGCACAAGAGGATATTATTAGATTTCTCAATTCTTCTAAAGTATAAACTAAACTTTTGAGATATCCCCATAAGAAAAAGTATGAAGTATTTAAGTCTGGGACCTAGGAGGCCATGGTTCGGGCCCTCCCCGACCTATCAATCGGTTGTTGAATGTATTATTCACAAATTCCCTAGCTTCTCTACTGAAATGTGCTGATGCCCCGTCATGCATGAACCACCTTATGTTTCTCACCAAAAGTGGCACATCCTCTAGCAATAAAGGTAACTCCTCTTCAAGTAATTGACGATAAGCGGGATCGTTTAGTCTGTTAGGCAAAAAAAATGGCCCAATCAAATAATTTACAATTATTCCGACCAAGATATTAAGTGACAATTGTTCTTGATGATGAGATTCTTCAATCAAATGGGGGTTTTCCTCAACCCAATAATGATTATTGTGGAAATTTGTGATAGTAGTTCTCGAAAAGTTAGCTTCGTCTGTAAACATTATTTCACTATCAAAATGAGCATTTTCTCTAATTTTATCTAAGAACCATCGTCAGAAATTCAGTCTTGAAGGAAAATCTCGAGGAAGTAGAGTTTGGACGCGTTGAATATGAAACGGGTACAATAAAAAGTTGTGGAGAATCCTCCAAACTAGAACATATGAATTATTCAACTGATTTCCAAATTTTCTTGTACTCACATGAGGATTCCAATCGATAGAATTCAAAACTGCTTTCTCAATATCTGGAGTTCTCGTAGTTTGAGTTGCACCTTTTAAATGATTATTTGCAGTAAAAGTACCAGTTTCCCTAAACCTTCTGTGGATATTTGACAATGTTCGCCAGTATGGTGTTACTCGATTTGGAAAGCGCACCTGATATAATCGCCTTAGCTTCTGTTGTGTTTCCGTCAGCCAGACCATACATGTAATGGATATCAGCCAATTCGGCGTTAGTAAAATTAGCTATTTTTCTTACAACAATAACTTCAGAAGTCTTAAAACTAATCGTTAATTCAATAAACAATTCGAGCAGACACTGGTTTAACTTGAGCAACTGTCAAAATAAATAAATAAGTGCTGATCAGTGGCTTACTGCAAAAAAGTTTGAAAGGGCAAACGAAGACATGACTCCGGAAAAGAAAACACCTTGTAGATTCTAGTTAAAATTTAGGACGTGTAATGATGGAGGCTGTAAAAAATAGCTTGCATTCCAAATTTGGACTGAATATCTCGAAAACTGCAAGAGTTTTTAAGAAAAAAACATTTTTTTCTGGAAATTTCGACACCCTATAGCTCCTTAACGAAGCTTCTGCGGACGTAGATTTACCCCCTCAAGTTTCAACATATTATCATCTAACAACACCCTGTATATTTTCAATAGCTGAGTCAATAAAAAAGTTTATTTTGATGCTAATTTTTTTTTTGATTGTTATGGTGGTGTAGTCCTTTGTTCATACTGTTTCATTCAAAATTATTGAGTAAATGAAATGTCGGAATATTATATTTTCATTTGTTGCTTTTTTGTTATACATGTTTGTTTTAATGTAATGCGAATATTGTTCCATTAGGTAGTCGTCGTTTATTGTTCTCAATAATCATATTTTCTCAGGGTTGAAGTGACTTTTATTGACAAGTGTATCCCCAACGATCAAGGATTCACGATGGAATTATCTCAAAGAATGACTTACGATCAGTTTGCCAGGGCGGTGGCACAGAGGGTCGGTACTGATCCCTATCTACTCCAATTCTTCAAATGTCAGAGGTAAGATGTTGGTTACGTATATTGATTCGTTTATTTCTGCAGGATTATAAAAACTTAATTCCGAAGTCGGTTTTAAATTGATAAAATTCATTATATTTCGTTGTGATCACTATCAATAAAAATAAACTCCTAATTACTAACGTCTACATCCCGCCCAAATGTGAACATCAAATCTACGAAAATTATTGTGAAGATGTTGAACAATTAATGGACGAATATCCGGACGTGGAGTTACTCAGCTGTGGAGATTACAATTGGCCAAGTATAGAATGGCAGAAAAACGATGATGATGTATTTACTGTTCTTTAGCACAAAGATTGGTATGTGAATGCTTTTCTACAATGCTGGATGCACAAGTCGACAATATAAAAAATGCAAAAAATGGTTTGTTAGATTTAATTTTTTCTACTCTAAAAAATCTCAAAATATATGGAGCTGAAGAAATTTTGGTGGAACCGGATGCTTATCACCCGGCATTGTGCTTCTGTCTTGATTTTGAAGGTTCTCCTCAGTCTAGTGATGCCTCCGATTTTAGGAATGCAGACTACTGCGCTATAAATGAATATTTAAGCGAGAAGTGCTGGAAGACCATTGTTTAATGTCGGGATGTCAAAAGTGTTGTTTGGCTTTTATAATTTCATCTCGAAGGTTGGTAGAACGGTTCGTACCAAAATTATCAACAAGAGTTTTTAAATTCCCAAAATGGTATTCAGGTGAATTGAAACAGTTGATTTTAGAAAAAAACTTTGCACAAAAAATATAAAATATCTTCAGATGTTAATGATTATGTAAGATTTAGCAGTAAGAGAGAATAATGCAAAAAGTTAGCTCACGCCTGCAATCTGGATTATATAAAAAGTGTAGAGGATAACATTAAATTAAACTCTCGATATTTCTTCAAATATACCAATGATGAAAAAGGAGATAGAGGTTTACCTAGATGTATGCGATTTGATGGAGAGTACTGGGATAGCCCTGAAATTATAGCTGGTTTCTTTAGAGAATACTATATAAGGTTGTCAATGCCACCAGAGAGGGTTATGTCTTTCCAAATAGTATTGATGTAACTTCACTTGAAGTATCAATCAATGAAGTTTCGAAGGAGCTAGCTTTGCTTCAGGATAAAACAGATTTCGGTCCTGACAAAATCCCGGCATTGTTTTTGAAGCGATGTATGCACAGTTTATCCAATCCATTATGCAATATTTTTAATCTATCATTGAAAACTGGAACATACCCCCTTTTTTGGAAATCCTCGTATGTCACCCCTGTATATAAGGGTGGTGATAGGGATGATGTAAGAAATTATAGACCAATCAATAAAATATCGTATATTCCAAAAATATTAGAATCTATAATAACTAGTCAGTCAACTCCAGTTTTCAATAAAATGATCCTAGGAGAGCAGCACGGGTTTATGACAGGAAGGTCAGTCACCACTAATATTTATTTGTTGAATTAATACATGCCCGACAGGATTTCTCCCAATTAGGGGACAGAAAATGATACATTAGAACTTATAATTTAAATGAACATAAACTAAATACAATTTGAAATACATACCAAAATACTAGAAGAAGAGTGACATTAGTTTAATTTTATTTTTACAAAAGCTAAAGAAATGATTTTGTAGTTCTACCCATCGTAAGGGTCAGGAGTTCTCTCCGAAAATTGTTTTTACTGTGCGAAAAGTCCGCAAGGGACGCGATGGTATTGTAGAAATGTCAGCTGCGATTTATTGGTGAATTGAAATAGATAACTGTTGATGCGCTTGTGACGTAAAATTTCATTTGATTCCTTCTCATGAGCCTCGGGACTAAAAACCTTAGCTGTCCAAGCAGGTATGAACACTTTGTAATGTTATTGACCAGGTTGAACAGGAACATACAACTTAAGAAGTTTCTTCGACTAGCAAGTTCTATCACAGAAAAGCATGTGGTGAGAATACAATTTGATATGCCACGGTAGGAATAGACTCCATCCAACTTGAACGAAATGAATTTCAAAAAAGTCCTCTGGACTCCGTCCAATAAAGAAACATATTTAACATGATGGGGATCCCACATCTTGAGCGAACGAAAGCGAAGTAGAGTCCCTTGAGCGTTTCAACATTTTGAAAACTTCTGGAATTTCGTAAAATGAAGCCTAACATTCGTTTTGCCGCCAGAACGACTTCGACAACATGATCTCCAAGAGTCCACTCAGAGTTGAGAAGTACCCCGAGATCCCTACAGCTTGATGCTCGCTGCAGCTCAGTATTACCCACTGAATATGGGAATCGGAAAGTGCTTGCGTGTGATGGTCATAATCTTACATTTGGACACGTTCAAGGGCAGCCTATTTTCTGTACATCACTCATGAACTCGAGTCAATTTATGCTGAAGATTTAGACAGTTTTCGGCAGCACCTATTTCAGAAAACAATTTGAAGTCGTCTGCGAAGGCGGCTTCCTCAACTTGAATGGTTTCTAGTAAATCATTTATAAAGATTGTTAATAGAAAAGGACCCAAAACGGATCCTTGGGGAACCCCAGAACGGGCTTCAAATTCGTTAGATTTGACTACATTATATAACACATACTGTTTTCTGCCAGTCAAATATGAATGAAAAAACCTCAATAGTAACGAAGAAAAGTCAATGCGATACATTTTCCTAAGCTGAATCAGATGGTTCAGGCGAACGAATGCCTTGGAAAAGTCGGTGAGTAGCACATCTACTTGACCGCCACGACTCATAACCTCAGTGACATACTCTGAGAAACAAACGAGATTTGTGACCGTTGACCGCTCCTCCCTAAACCCATGTTATCGATCTGAGATGATTTGTTCAAACTGAACAGATAGTGACTCATGGATGAGGGTTTCAAATATTTTAGAAAACGAATTAAGAAGATCAACTGGAAGATAGTTCGATACGTAAGACTTATCTCCGCTCTTGAAAATAGGACTGATTTTCGCAGTCTTCCATTGAGATGGAAACTGCCTTTTTGAGTACTCATATTGAAGATTTTACTCAGGGGAGTGGTCAGCAAATGAATAATTTCCTCCACCACAGAGCACGGGATGCCGTCATCGCCGAAATTTATCTTTGCTTTCATATTTTTCGTCGCTTTGAATCACATCCAGGTCCGTGAATCTAATATATATTCTGTCTTACGTGCAAGATATAGAGATGCTGTTACGAGCAGAAATCCTTTTCGTAAATTTGTATTTTGTAGGCGGTATATTTTGGTTCTAGGATTTTTCTTCTTTATTCGTCTCTGAGGATTTGTTGGTAAACAAGGGCAAACAATATGTGTTAACTTCTTGGTGTTATTCTGTCATTCATTTGGGACAATTAAACTACCCACTATTATAAAGAGAAGGGGAAATAGGTTCCCAGCTGAGTCTCTCTGGGTCACTTTTGATTTGGAACTTTGTGAAGAGTGCGATTTTGGATGGTCGTTTCGCAATTTTGCGGATTTATCTCTAATCATCTGAATCAATAATCGTTAGAAACGAAGAATACCACGATTTGGTATCGTTTGCATTGTATTTTGGATTACAACCGATATTTTTGAGTTTTGATAAGCAAGTTCTCATCCATGTGATTGATTGGCCTCCGACTTTCAGAGCGGCCTTTATTTGGAGCCTACAGTTTAACCCCTAAAGGTAACAATTACCACACTTACGATCCGAAGCTCTGATAGCCTAGATCCGATTTGCTACAGTAACCACCTACACAGGCATCCCGAGCAGTATTGTTTTGGGCCTTCACTTGCCTCAGGAAAAGAAGTAATTAGGAAGTGAAGTGGGCGAAACCCTACAGATAAGTGGCCACCCCAAGAATAAATAACTGTCATCAACTTATATTTTCCTCTATTCATTTCACATTTGAAAGAAAGCATTTATTAATTTTGAAGCATATATCTATTTCCGTATCCATTAATTGTCAGGGAAATAAACGTTTATCTCCTCCAGTCCAACTTAGTGGTATGTATATAATTTAATTAATTGATAGTTGAGTTCCCTTTCTTGCTTTTGTTTTCTTTTAGATTCATACAATATAGAATAGTGTTAGCAATCTGTGATTGAGTTATTATTATTGTTTTCGAACAACCACTCCCTGAAGGGTCATATAATTAAAATTTGATTGGATATAACAGTTTTCTTTTCACTCTTTTTAAATAATATTAAGATTGGAATTTGGAAGGTAACAATGCCTTGGAAGAGAAATTACAAGTCGACTCCACATACTTGGATTTCCTGAAGGCCTTTGATAGGGTCTCTCAGTTTGTTCAAATTTTAAAACTTGAAGCTGTACGAGTGGACGGTATGGCACTCGGGTGGTTTCGGAACTTCTTGTCAGGGATAGCCCAAATATTTAGAATAGGTGATGCTGAATCTGTGCCTATTAATGTCGTGTCTGGAGTACCTCTGGGAGGACACATCTCCCCCTTGCTGTTCCTTCTGTTTATCGATATATAAAGTTGTTTACATCACAGTAGGCTGTTGCTCTTTTGTCATTTGATTGTCATCTTCTGCAGGAAGATTTGAATCAGATTTGGGAGTGGTGTAGGAGCAATGGGATGGATATGAACTCAGAGAAGTGTCAAATTATGCATTTTTTTCGATCTAATTCAATATACATTTCAAAAGCGTAACATCTAGTCAGTTTTCTTGATGAACGATCTAGGAGTGTTTTTTGATTCTCAGCTTCAATTATCACATCCAGTACATCGCGAACAGGGGTTTTAAGATGCTTGGTTTCGTTAAGAGAAATACTCGAGATTTCAACAATATGGAAACAACAAAAAATATCTATATTTCACATGTAAGGAGCTTACTCGAATATTCCTCGGTAGTATGGTCTCCTTATTATAAAGCCTATAAAGAACTAATAGAGCGTGTTCAAAATAATTTTCTAAATTATGTTGCTTTCAAATTGAAAATAGGTAAAGAAGAACGCGAGTATTCAGAGCTTCGCTCTTTTTTGGAACTAGAAACATTAGAGGCACGACGCCAAAATTTTGATATAATGTTCATATACTATAATTAATAACTTTACAGACTCTGGTCATCTATTAGGAAAAATAAACCTCAATTTTCCCCACAGTAACTTAAGAAACCCTAGAACGTTTTATGTTGATTTTCATCGCACAAATTATGGCTGTAAATTCCATTTCTGGTGATATTTTTGCATTGTCAATATTTCAAATGAAAAATTGTTATCCAAATAGCTATGATTATTGTATTGCCTTAAAATTAAGAGCTGTGATTATTGTGATGCCCTGAACTAAAAAGATGTGATGTTTGTATTATGTTGAAATTTTTATTGTTATATACAAATCTGTTGAACTAAAATGGCTAGGCCGTAAATTATGTAATAAAAATTTCACTATACTTTATCAACAAACGTAAACTTACCCTGAATCAAATTTGTGGAATACTGAGCTTTAAAAATAAAATGCAGGCCTTGTAAACGTTATTTGTATTCGACATGCGTTAGACGAGATATTTAAGTTAATCTTACATACATCATTACATAATCCAAGTCACACGCTGAAAAAAATTGAAATATTTCTTATATCGTAGTTTTTTCGGTTTCTCGGTTAAACACTTCTCTTTTCAACAGCTACAAAGACACCCCTGGTAACCCACTGCGATGCACTTTTGAGGGAACCCTCAAGGATCTGTTGGTGTTCACGAAACCCAAGTTACCTAAGAAAATCTTCTATCAGCAGCTCAGTATTAGGATAAACGAGCTCGAAAACAAGAAACAATTCAAGTGCGTATACCTTGGTCCTAAAATAAAAGAGGAGAAGGAACTAATACTCTATCCCAACAAGAACGGCACGGTAGCCGACCTTTTAGAAGAAGCGAAGAAGCAAATAGAATTCAGCGAAGGAAGCACGGGAAAACTGAGGTAACCCAACGTGAGTTTTCTGAAAACAACGCAGATAATCAATTATTTTCCTTAGATTAACGGAAGTCACCTGTAACAAGGTGATGATGGGTCCTAAGGAGGATACGCCGTTAGAGAATGTCACGATCTCTGCCACTAAGATGTGGAGGGTGGAGGAGATCCCGCGGGACGAATTGAATCTTCAGGAGGACGAAATGCTAATCTCTTGCGCCCACTTTCACAAGGAGGTGTTCTCGACGTTCGGCACGCCGTTCCTGATCAAGATCAAGCAGAACGAAGCGTTTGCCAAAGTCAAAGGTGAGTCATTGACATTGTTCGATTCTTGGAAGAAAGCTAAAAGGTTTGTTACAACACTCTTGAATTACAGTAGACTCGCAATAATGTGAACTAAAGGGTTATGTCCACTTGCAAGACAGACAAAAATTTGAGAATTTTTTATGAACAGGCCTTTTATTTCATAAATAAATGAGAAAAATTTACATAAGCAGAATTAAATGTACTTTAACAATCAGCGCTTCATTTTAAATAATATTGGATTCCCTTGTTCCTGTAGCCGATCGCCGGAAGGACCTCCAAAAAAAGGTGTCCGGCGGTGAGGAAGATATATCTGCTTCAAATTATCAGAAACCAAAAAAATTTAGTATTATGATAGATGAATACGGGTAATGATCTAAAGGAAAGTGAAAATTTTGATTTTTCCCAAAAAAAAAATTAATTTTATGTGATAAAATTTACACTTTGAAGTGCCTTAAAATTCAAAATTATTGTCAAAAGTCTTATTCCATCGATCATTACGCGACAAGTATATCTGAGAAGGTGTTGTGAACATTTCAAGCTGATCGGTTCAGCCGTTTTGGAGAAATTTTTCTCACGGACTCTGAAAGTAGCGTTTCGAGAAAATTTACATTTACACTAAGTTTAAATTTTTTTTTCCAACTTACATCGAGTCATCTATTCCTGAACCATAAGAGGAAACCTCTGCTTTCTTGTTTCTCTCTAAAATACACACAACCAAATTTATATTGAATCACTAGGTATTTCACATTATTGATGGTTTTTAACCATGGATCTTTGACTACTTATGAAGAATGAAGTTTTTTGAAAAACTTACATCGAGTCATCTATTCCTGAACCATAAGAGGAAACCTCTGCTTTCTTGTTTCTCTCTAAAATACACACAACCAAATTTATATTGAATCACTAGGTATTTCACATTATTGATGGTTTTTAACCATGGATCTTTGACTACTTATGAAGAATGAAGTTTTTTGAAAAACTTACATCGAGTCATCTATTCCTGAACCATAAGAGGAAACCTCTGCTTTCTTGTTTCTCTCTAAAATACACACAACCAAATTTATATTGAATCACTAGGTATTTCACATTATTGATGGTTTTTAACCATGGATCTTTGACTACTTATGAAGAATGAAGTTTTTTGAAAAACTTACATCGAGTCATCTATTCCTGAACCATAAGAGGAAACCTCTGCTTTTTGTTTCTCTCTAAAATACACACAACCAAATTTATATTGAATCACTAGGTATTTCACATTATTGATGGTTTTAACCATGGATCTTTGACTACTTATGAAGAATGAAGTTTTTGAAAGACTTACATCGAGTCATCTATTCCTGAACCATAAGAGGAAACCTCTGCTTTTTGTTTCTCTCTAAAATACACACAACCAAATTTATATTGAATCACTAGGTATTTCACATTATTGATGGTTTTTAACCATGGATCTTTGACTACTTATGAAGAATGAAGTTTTTTGAAAGAATTACATCGAGTCATCTATTCCTGAACCACAAGAGGAAACCTCTGCTTTTTTGTTTCTCTCTAAAATACACACAACCAAATTTATATTGAATCACTAGGTATTTCACATTATTGATGGTTTTTAACCATGGATCTTTGACTACTTATGAAGAATGAAGTTTTTTGAAAAACTTACATCGAGTCATCTATTCCTGAACCATAAGAGGAAACCTCTGCTTTCTTGTTTCTCTCTAAAATACACACAACCAAATTTATATTGAATCACTAGGTATTTCACATTATTGATGGTTTTTAACCATGGATCTTTGACTACTTATGAAGAATGAAGTTTTTTGAAAAACTTACATCGAGTCATCTATTCCTGAACCATAAGAGGAAACCTCTGCTTTCTTGTTTCTCTCTAAAATACACACAACCAAATTTATATTGAATCACTAGGTATTTCACATTATTGATGGTTTTTAACCATGGATCTTTGACTACTTATGAAGAATGAAGTTTTTTGAAAAACTTACATCGAGTCATCTATTCCTGAACCATAAGAGGAAACCTCTGCTTTCTTGTTTCTCTCTAAAATACACACAACCAAATTTATATTGAATCACTAGGTATTTCACATTATTGATGGTTTTTAACCATGGATCTTTGACTACTTATGAAGAATGAAGTTTTTTGAAAAACTTACATCGAGTCATCTATTCCTGAACCATAAGAGGAAACCTCTGCTTTCTTGTTTCTCTCTAAAATACACACAACCAAATTTATATTGAATCACTAGGTATTTCACATTATTGATGGTTTTTAACCATGGATCTTTGACTACTTATGAAGAATGAAGTTTTTGAAAAACTTACATCGAGTCATCTATTCCTGAACCATAAGAGGAAACCTCTGCTTTTTGTTTCTCTCTAAAATACACACAACCAAATTTATATTGAATCACTAGGTATTTCACATTATTGATGGTTTTAACCATGGATCTTTGACTACTTATGAAGAATGAAGTTTTTTGAAAGACTTACATCGAGTCATCTATTCCTGAACCATAAGAGGAAACCTCTGCTTTTTGTTTCTCTCTAAAATTCACACAACCAAATTTATATTTAATCACTAGGTATTTCACATTATTGATGGTTTTAACCATGGATCTTTGACTACTTATGAAGAATGAAGTTTTTGAAAGAATTACATCGAGTCATCTATTCCTGAACCACAAGAGGAAACCTCTGCTTTTTGTTTCTCTCTAAAATACACACAACCAAATTTATATTGAATCACTAGGTATTTCACATTATTGATGGTTTTAACCATGGATCTTTGACTACTTATGAAGAATGAAGTTTTTGAAAAACTTACATCGAGTCATCTATTCCTGAACCATAAGAGGAAACCTCTGCTTTCTTGTTTCTCTCTAAAATACACACAACCAAATTTATATTGAATCACTAGGTATTTCACATTATTGATGGTTTTTAACCATGGATCTTTGACTACTTATGAAGAATGAAGTTTTTTGAAAAACTTACATCGAGTCATCTATTCCTGAACCATAAGAGGAAACCTCTGCTTTCTTGTTTCTCTCTAAAATACACACAACCAAATTTATATTGAATCACTAGGTATTTCACATTATTGATGGTTTTTAACCATGGATCTTTGACTACTTATGAAGAATGAAGTTTTTGAAAAACTTACATCGAGTCATCTATTCCTGAACCATAAGAGGAAACCTCTGCTTTTTGTTTCTCTCTAAAATACACACAACCAAATTTATATTGAATCACTAGGTATTTCACATTATTGATGGTTTTTAACCATGGATCTTTGACTACTTATGAAGAATGAAGTTTTTTGAAAGACTTACATCGAGTCATCTATTCCTGAACCATAAGAGGAAACCTCTGCTTTTTTGTTTCTCTCTAAAATACACACAACCAAATTTATATTGAATCACTAGGTATTTCACATTATTGATGGTTTTTAACCATGGATCTTTGACTACTTATGAAGAATGAAGTTTTTTGAAAGAATTACATCGAGTCATCTATTCCTGAACCACAAGAGGAAACCTCTGCTTTTTTGTTTCTCTCTAAAATACACACAACCAAATTTATATTGAATCACTAGGTATTTCACATTATTGATGGTTTTCAACCATGGATCTTTGACTACTTATGAAGAATGAAGTTTTTTGTTGTAAAAAAAACTGGATAGTATGATAAATGTTGAATTATCACCACATAGCCGGCTCGGTGGCGTATGGGATATGATGCTCGTCTCCTACGCAGAGTTACCTGGGTTCAATCCCCACAAAGTCGGTGCGATTTTTCGGATTCTGGGAATCGCTTGAGTGTCCATCTTTCGGAGGAGATGTAAAGCTGTCGGTCCTGTCTAACAGAGATGTGTTGGACATTAAACATCCCTTCCCTCGACACGAGAGGGGTTCGCCAAAATTCCCGGGTTAGTGAGGTGACAGAATTTCCCGGCGTGTCATTAGCCGAAAGGCAGAAACAGGGCAGGTTAAAGGAAGAAAGAAAAAAAAATCACCACATGTTCGGGATATTGTACTCAGTCATCACTGAGATTTGAAACTGTGAATTTCAAAATTTAAAAACGCCTATAATCATAATTGAAAATGCCTTACCTTGAATTGTCTGATGTACAGAGGGGTCGAATAATTGCTCTCGTTGAAGAAGGGGTCACACAGAGGGATATAGCGGTCACAATGGGGGTATCATAGGGGTGATTTCAAAAACCTACGCCCGATACGTGGATCTACAATCTCTGCAAAATAGGCCTAGAAGAAGTCGTAGGAAGATCACTTCTGAAGAACAAGACTGCTTTTTGTGTCAAATTGCAAGAAGAGACCCTAGTGCGTCGCACCCCATACTCCAAAGGCAATTTTTGCAACAGAGATCAGTGTATCAGTAGAAACGATACGTCAAAGACTTCGTTCAAGGGGTTTATACAGCAGACGGCCCTTAAGAGTTCCAGAGCTAACCAGATAACAAAAAATTTACAGGCTTAATTGTTGTATCGAGCACCAAAAATTGGAATATTGGGAATTGGCGAAATGTTCTTTTTTCGGATGAGACCAGAATTGGTGTTCGATCAGATGACAGCCGGATTCGGGTTTTAAGGGGTCGTGGAAGACAAGCTACGCAAATTCCGAAATACCAAGGGGGCAGTGTGATGTTTTGGGGTGGCATTATGCTGGGAGGCAAAACAGATTTGATTTCGTTTCCTGCTAGTGTAACGGCTATAAATTACGTGGACCTAATGCTGGAGCCCATAGTGAGGCTCTGGCGAGGTGCCCACGGTGAGAATTTTACTTTTATGCAAGATAATGCTCCTCTGGATACCAGCAACCTCGCGCGACATTAGCTTGAAACGGAATTGCTATTTTGCACTGCCTGGCTTGCTCTCCAGACCTAAATTCTATTGAATATTTATGGGATAATCTCAAAAGGAAAATTAGATCGCACCAGGATAATCCAAGAACCCCACAACAGCTCATCCAAGCCGCCACAGAAGAGTGGCAGAATATCACCCCAGAGGAGGTTGGAAACCTAATCCAAAGCATGCCTAGACGGATTCAGGCTTGTATCAGGGTAAAAGAAAGTAATACAAGCTACTGACGTCGAGAAAAAACACCTACTCGGTGAGAAAACTATTTTTTCGGGTGGGGTAGCAGCTCTCAACCAAGTACTTTGACTGCATCCTGAACCGATTTTGTTTTGTGTGCATGTGCATTGCCGTGTAACAAAATTACTTTGCCGTGTCTTCTGGCCTATTCTGGTAGTTTTTCGATCAATGCATGGTTCAAATTGATCATTTGTTGTCTGTAGCGATTATAGTCCGTGCAAATTTAACATGGCTGTCATTTGCGTTTGACTCGAAGTTATCATCTTCATCTAATATTGCTTGCAGTTCGGTGTCTTTCACGTTCTTCATTTCTCGCATCAAAATCATCTCTGAACCGTTGAAATTATCTTTTGCGTGTTGATAGAGCATGATCACCATATGCCTCGACAAGCATTCGATACGACTCTGAAGCACTTTTCTTCAAATGGAGACAAAAAATTAATGCTTTCCGGAAATCATCACTTTCCAGTACAAAATTTGACATTTTCAACAAAATGGAAAAATATGATGTTGTTTGTTCAATTACTGTAAGGTTATTGAATATATTTGACAGATGTCATTCCAACCAAACAGAAAAAATATTAAGGGTCGTTCACAACAGATGTTCCCCACCAACTCATTTGTATCTTAACGCTCACTTCATACACCTGGTATGATAGTATGACTTACAGCGCCATATCGGTGGTCATTCCTAAAAGTTTTTGATCAATCAGGTCGCAGTAGCTTATGGAAATATCAAATATAGTTTGTCTAATTATTTCTGTCTTATTGTAGAACGCATCCAGAAGAAACTGTGCGTCCCAGAAAAGGAATGGGAAAAATATAAATTCGCCATCGTTTCAATGGGTAAGGCGCAATCCATTAACGAAGACGAATACACAGTAAATTTCTCAGATTTTAGGCTGCTTCCCAACCAAAGTGAGTGAAATTATATATTACTCTTGTTGCATAACCTAATTTTTTGTATATTTCAGCTGGAAGTTCAAGGCCATGGTTGGGTCTGGACCATGTCAATAAGGCTCCGAAACGGTCTCGATACAACTACTTGGAAAAAGCCATCAAAATCTACAACTGAGAGACTGAAAACCCCTCGCTATTAAAAAAAATGTGTTTAAAAAAAGAATATTTTCTCCAGGTATTCTTGATTTCTTTAATTCCGAGATTAATGCGCTTCATCACAAAAGACCTATTCAATCGTTTACTTAACCCCTCCCCACCCAAATTCTCTCTAAATCTTAATCATTGTACACAAGGCCTTTGGCGAATCAAGCTGGCGGCCAGCTATATAACTCCCGAAAGGGATTTAGAATTTATTCAGCTCGAAACACGGCAAAGTATGAAGCTAGTTGTATAAATCGAAAACAAGGGGATTCACGAAAAATTTCTAGTATTATGTAGTCGAAGAACTTTTTGATATCGCAGTCCACCAATCTTTTTTCTGTAATTTTGTTAAATAGGTTTGTGACATAAATTTCCGTTAAAAAGTTAGAAAATGCTGTTTAGTTGTTTAAAGTTGTGCAACAGTTTCATGCAATAAATTGCTCAATAAATTCCTGGAATCGTTGATTCAATCTTCGTTGTAAGAGGAACTACACTTGAATGTCCAGTTTTTTCTGAAGAATTGAGCTTTTTCTGAGGTACAATGAATTTCTGTCACAAATCCTCATAAAATCATTTACAGATCAATTTTGATTCGAGTTGACCGATAACATCAGTGTTGCGTTGTCCTTTAAATTTTAAAATTATTGTTGATTAATTTGTGTTTTATAATGAGGGTCGACTTCAATATATATATATGCATGGTGGAATATGCTTTTGCATTCTACTGTTGACTAGAAATAATATTGCACTCGTAAGTAGAATGGCTGTGTTTTAGAATATGGAATATCTGCTTCGTAATCCTCTGGAAACATCTGGAGACGTAAGTGAATATTGTTGGCCGTGATATGTATTGAATAAAAATTAAAACTAGGGAGATATTAATTACTATTGTATACTTATGTAAATAATTATGTACTTGAAAATTGTCTCAGTTTTACATCAAATTGAAGCATAGAAACCAGTTGAATTGACGAAATATTTCAAAATTGAATACGAATTTTTTCCTGTGCAATGAAAAGTATTGACAAAATGATGGCATTCATTGAAATTCTGGAAGCTGGCAACTCCTTTATTCGAAGTGTTAAAACCTGTCTGGAACTTTTACTTAGTTGACTATTTACATATTAAAAAAACATGAGGTTTTTAAATGTTTGTTCAGGATTTAAAATATTGGTGTTGCTGGCATGTCTGCTTTGTCCTAAGTTATGTCTTCAAATTTTTTTATACATTCAATTACTTATTTACAACTGAAAGAGATTAAACTAATTGAGCAATATAGTTGCTGTTGCCAGTGATGGTATTGGAAACAACTTTTCTCTCTTTAACCTTTTCAACCTGGTCAAAGCGATAATATTCTCTCAAATTCCTTATATCGGGAAAATTATTGGATTAATATTTCCAGTAATAGAACAGTTTTATTGCAGATAGATTTTTCATGCATTAGGTTGTCAAAATTTGTTTTTTCTTTAATTTATAACAAAAAGAGTTAATCGTGCAACATTATTTCTATTATTAATTGAGCAACATTATTTTCTATTATTGCTGGTTGATGTATTAAACCAATTTCAATCTAAAATCCAGTTTTCGCGAAAATTAAGGGGGCGAAAACAAATCCAAAATGTTTTGGTGATTTTCGACAGATTGTATTTCAGTGCAGAATGGTCGTACAGATAATAAAAAAATTGTTGTATGTTCCTCTAAGGTTCTTTATTGGAGTCATGGTTTTTGAACAGTTTGTAGAAATATCATTCAAAAAACAATTTCAAACCTTCTCATTCTGTTTTTAGTATAAATTTTCGTAAGAAAGATGGGTAATGCTGAATAGTTGTACAACAACTTACAACAGTTCTAAGCAATATATTGCTCAATGAATTTTTAATTGTTGTTTTTCTAAGACTCCTGCTTTAGATTTCTGGAAATTTTTTCATTCTATGCTTATTACTTCAACTTCTTGTTTTTAGATTTTTGAAATGAACATTTATGGGGAATACGATTTTTCCAGCAATCCGAAAAGAAAATTTCTTAATTTTCCTGACTTTCCAGCCAAGTTATAGTATAGACCTAGTAGTTTATTTAGTCAGCTTTCAGTAGCAATTGTTTTTGCTTCACGTCAATTTTTCCCAGCCAAATCCTCTTCTTAAATATATGGGAATTAATGGTAGTTTTGAAAATTGAAAGAAATTTCCTATCGCAGTTCTCAAAGGTAAGAAATTAGCTTCCTTCTCAAAAAAAGTATATTTTTATTCCTTCAATAAATTTTTCGTGTCTGCTTATTTTGATAAAACCGCGAATGTTTTTAGGATTTTTTTCCAATAACCGGTCAATGCACATTGGAAGGTTTTTGTTCAATCAATTGATCGAAATCTCGAAAAAAAATTACGCACGAAAATTTTGTTCACAAATCGTGTAATTTTTCAGAAGGAAAAATTGTTTTTCCTTTCTACTTTTCGCTCGAAAATTTTGCATGTTTACATTAAATTTTGGTTCCAATTTTTTCTTAAGCCACATAATTGATCCTAGAATAAAACATATTTTTTTAATCTTGAAAGAAAAAATTTAGTTCTGGTTTTCGAAGTTTGATGTTAACATGAAGAATGTTGATAGAAAAATCGATTTTTCAATTCTCAATAAAATCACTCAGAACAAAAATTTGCGCCTTAAATTACCTTGGAAATCAATTTGATAAATTCGATTAATTCTCAAATATTGGGAGTACATTTAGTTAAAAGCATTAGTGGCTTTATCGGAATAAGCAACGCTACGAAGGATTTATGGAAAAAAGGGAAAGAGCCTCCTTTTATAATACTTTTGAATTGGAATTATTGAAGGTTTAATAATTTTTCTATAAAAACCATGAGAGTAACTAATGGGAAATTTATTCTAGTTGTAAAATCTGCACATCAATTTGCTCTACAACTGATATATTCAGAATTAAAAACAAAAGAATCCTATTAGGTATACAATGGCTTCGCTGAAAAAATTCTTTTTCAAATCCATGAAACAAGAGAAGGAAAAAAAATTTATAAGTTTGTTAGCGATATTTCTTTCGATTGCTTGGAAATTGTGATTCCAAAAATCTAGAAACTGTAACCCTTGAGTACCAACATACCATTTGTTAATTTACTGTATGTCTATTCTTCACTGAGATACAGCCCATCAAAATTATCAAAAAAATTTAGAATTTGTTTGAACTAAAGTATATAACGGAATTTGTAGAAAGAACTTATTAGTGACTCTGCTCCAGAGACTCCAAACTTTGTCACACTAACTCTTCAACTCAATGGAAACAAATTGACTTGTCCCAGGTTCCTTTTATTGATTTTCATTCTTCAAAACTGTTGTTTCACCTGAAATGTTTGCTTCAATTTTGAAGTGTTTCTGTAATATTCAACTTTTCTTTTCGGAATACATGTTCATTGTTCTGTCTAAATTTGGTTCAAAACGTGCATAGTTTTCAGTGGATATTTGCTAAACAAAATTTCTTGTTGGACTAGTGTATAACTTTCGGTTTTGTACAACTAAAATTGTTCCTGTATCATGATGTTTTACTGACGAGAATCTAGTTTTATGGTGAAAAGAATGTTTCAAAATATACCTTGTGATAGGGAGAAATTAGGCAAAGTTAAATTTCGGAACTGGTAATAAAAACACGATATATGTACGATTTAATTTCTTTTCGATTCCAGTTCAATATTTGTAGAAAAAAAATAATAGATGATTGTGTTGTGAAGTTGGTGGTAAAATGGTGAAGACCAATATATTTTCGCTAAGAAAATCGTACACATATTACATTTTAAGTTCTGCTCACTAACACTTGTAATTTTTAAGATAAGGCTTTGTTTTTTAAGTATTGTTATATTATTGTTTGATAAAAACTGTATAAATAAAATTTTGAGTGTAACTATATATTTCTTTTCATTATGTAAAAACGAAAATGACAAAACTTCCTCGATTTGAAATTTTAACATTATAGGTGGGTATTATAGGCTTCTTTAAGTTTGAGTCAAATTTCGAGTAGAATAGACTTACCTGAATTCTCAGATGTTCCATCTCTTCCTGTTACACTGTAAAATATATAGTTAATTTATTTTTCTTAGCAGCTGTATAATGTTTACTTTTTAATTAGCGCACGAACTTTCGATTGTAAAAAGGCAAGATGGTTAATATTTATGAATTTTTTTAATGAATCTAGACTAGTTTTCTGACATTGTGATGGAGATTAAACAGTGTGTGGTGCTCATTTTTCAGAATTGTTACAGGCATTTTAAAAATTAGTTTGTAGAATGAGATTTGTATTTCTGATATGCTGACTTCTGAGATGCAACTTTGTGGCAACCAAAACAGAGAATCAATAAAACCTTTA
Source organism: Cryptolaemus montrouzieri (assembly GCA_013387265.2). Taxonomy (NCBI): domain Eukaryota; kingdom Metazoa; phylum Arthropoda; class Insecta; order Coleoptera; family Coccinellidae; genus Cryptolaemus; species Cryptolaemus montrouzieri. The sequence continues at coordinate 4,712,257 of JABFTP020000062.1, forward strand.
CGAGCTAGATATTGTTTTATTCAAAATCATATGTTTGGTTGTCCTGGAATTTTAGGGGTTGCCATAGAAATTGTTAAGGAATTTGAAAGTTTCAAGAAATCTATGGGTTATTAAGAAAAACTGAAAATCTCATCCATTTTTGCTATATTTTGCACCTAACTTTTTTCCAAAACTATCGATTTAGCCCTTACTACAAGGCGCCAATACATTAGATAAGAGTTTAGATAACATATGTAAAAGAATTATTTGTCTCCACGACTATCACTGAATGCAATAATTCTGAAATCATTAATAATAATAGAATTCAAACATTCCCACTCTTGAGTTTGAATCATCATCATTCAGTCCTGAACTGTCCATTGCTGAATATAGGACTCACTAAGGCATTTCCATCTTCCTCTATTCTGTGCGGTTGCCATCCAATTGGTGTCGATTCTTTTCACATCATTGGTCCATCTGGTTGGAGGTCGGTCTCGGCTTCTCTTATCTGCTCTTGGTCGCCATTCCAGAATTTTCTTCGTCCACCTTCCGTCGTTCGATCTTACAATATGTCCTGCCCACCTCCACTTAGCTCCTGTCACTCTCCAAAACATCATCCACATCTGTCCTCCTGCGAATCTCCTCGTTTCGAATTCTGTCTCAGACTTATTCCCAGCAACGATCGTTTCTTCCTGCGTTGTGTTTTTTGTGGTTTTCGTGCCGATGCTTTGGTCACGGTTAAGTTCTCTGCACCATAGGTTAGAACGGGTAGAACACACATTGACAACCTCTTTCTTCAGCGTGATCGGAATATCGCTGTTGAAGACATCACGAAGTTTTCCATATGCAATGTTCCTTCCTAATGTTGTTCTTCTGAGCAGTTCTGCTATTTGGTTGTCTCTCTCGATCCTCACTTCGTGCCCCAGATATATGTAGCAATGGACCATTTGTATCTGATTGTTATCAACACCTAATAGCTTATTGAGGACTAGATTGGTCATCAAATTTGTTTTTTAGAAATTTATCCTCAGTCCGACCGCCTGTATTGCGTTTTTAAGATCTTGGATCATAATAGCGGCTTCCCTTAGATTGTCAGAGATGAGTGCGATATCGTCGGCGAATCTAAGATGATTGAGTCTTTCTCCATCGATACTGGTGCCTTTGTTTTCCCATTCTAACCTTTTGAGAGCATACTCTAGGACAGTGATGAATAGTTTAGGCGATAAAGTATCACCTTGTCTTACGACTCTTTATATTTTGATTTTCTTTGTCTGGGAGGTTGATGTTGAATATATTTTTGATGACATTGGTGTATCGATGGTAGATTTTATAATGACTGTTAATTCTACCGTATCACACGCCAGGAGCTTAAGGTCTATTATATTCAATAGTCTTTTCTATCAAGGTTTTCAAGCTCTGTAGGTGGTCGTTAGTGCCGTAACGAGCTCGAAATCCAGCCTGCTCTCTTAGTTGGTAAAATTCAAATTTCGATTCTAGTCTATTTTCTAGCCTTGTCTACTACCATGATTTCTATATAGATAACACGTCGTTCCTTCAAAACTAGATATAAAGAATATCAAACATGATTCATTAAAATAAACAAGATTAAATATTACCTAACTTTTGCATCCAAATTTTTACTAGTATTGATAAATTGAATAGTCCAGTCATTATAGTTATTTATAGCTATTATAATCTTGTATTTTGACATCCCAAAACTTATCAAAAACTCAGGGATGATAGGATGTAAGCAACTTTAAATACCAGGGGTCAAAAGTTACAAACAACAATTGTTTGCATATTTTCGTAAATATTTCGTTTCCTATGCGTTTTACGCTATTTATATTCATTATATATCTTATAGAGAATTAAATTCTCAACAACTTCTGTTTGAAATATTTTTTCATAGCCCAAATCGTTTTTGAGATAGAAGACAGAGCACGGTTCAAGTATTTTCTGGGGTTAAGTGGTAATCCCGATCGAAAAAACGTTATAGTTTTTGGATTTGATTCCACTAGGATCTGTTACAGTAATTGATAACGCAAGCTACCATTCACGACAGATTGAATTAACGCCAACATCTTCATGTTGTAAAGCAGACATCAGATGGCTGACGGATAAAAATCTTTCTTTTGAATAAAATATGGCAAAAAAAGAATTATAATCAATTGTAAATTTACATAAAAATCATACAAAAAATATAAGATCGACGAAATGGCAAAAAACCGGGAAATGAGTATACTCCGCCTTCCACCTTACCACTGCGAATTGAATCCGATTGAACTAATATGGCAGGGGTCTCCAAACTACGGCCCGCTGGCCAAATCCGGCCCGCGACAGCTTAAGACTAGTACCATCAATATGGCCCACGACAGCCAATGTTTTACTGTTGTTACTATTGCTGTGATAAGTTGAATGGAAGAAAATGAAAACACAGAATTATAATTACTCGGTTTTATTTACTTGCAAGGTAAAACTTTACTAGAGAAATTAAGCTTAAGTATCTCAGCTTAAGCATATTCTAACAAATAATTAATATGAAATCAATCACACTAATAAAAAAACACTAATGAGATTTATGTAATTCTGATTTTCAAGTAACAATTGTTTGTAGTTGTGGATTAATTTTATTTGTACCAATTATTAGAAAAGATTTAAGATGCCCATCAGTTAATTTAGATCTGTAAACGTTCTTTGTGTACTTCATCTTTATTTATTTAAGTACAATATAAGGAATGTCCACAGCCGAAGCCAAAATGAAATTCACTAGATGAATATTAGTTACATAGAATCTAGTATTCTAAAAAAAGTATTATATAAGACATTAATAGTGAGTTGTATTCACAGAAAGAATGAAAAAGAAATACAAAATGAATATTACAAAACGAACGATTGAATGAATTTTATATCAGTCAGTAAAGAGCAAGCGTAATGTTCTCTTCAAAGAGGCCAATGTGACCCCAAACAAATTGATACTCCTATGCGTGTTGCAGACACGTAGCATCCTATCGATAGGGGAGTTCTGTGCACTATTAGTTTTTCTAAAAGTTATAGAGAAGAGGTCGTGGTGCCTCAATGATTTCATAGGAACATTAAAAGTAACCATGTGCAAGATCTCAGGTACCTGAAGTACGCAGTTCAATATTTTAAACAAAACCAAAATATCAGATATAGTTCTACGATTTTCAAGAGACAATAAATTGAAATATTTACGGGCAGAAGCGTAGTCGTGGTTCAGGATAACAAAGTTAGTTTTGAAGCATATGAACCGTATGAATCTATTCTGAATGCGTTCAAGTCGGTTGGAATAACAATCATAACGAGGGTTCCAAATACATGAGGCAAAATTTAATTTACTGTAGATGTAAGCATAATATAAAGTGATAAGTGATTTTACATATTTAATTCCTTACTTTTCCTGAAAATATAACCCATCATTCGACTTCGAATCGAAAGTGACACCCAGATCAAAAGCCGTGGACACACGTCGCAGCAATGAATTTCCAATTGAGTACTGAAAAGTGATAGGGGAATGGTTTCTAGTAAGAGTTATCGTGATTTATTTAAATTCAAAAATAATTGGTTTTCTCTACAGTACTCAACCAAGTTATTCAAATCTAGATCAAGGCAGTCCCTTAAGCATGTGATAGATCTAAAAACTTTCAGATCGTCTGCATAGAGCAAGAATCTGGAATGGCGGTAACATTTATCTATGTCATTTATATAAATTAAGAAAAGAAGAGGACCGAGATGAGTTCCCTGCGGTACCCCAGAAGTACTAATGAAAGATTCAGATTTAAAACCATTTAAACTAACGAAATGTGACCTATTCAGTAGATACGATTGGATCCACTCAAGCAACCCACCACTTACACCTGCTTCGGCTAGTCTAAAAATGAGAATATCGAAACTTATTTTGTCGAAGGCTTTAGAAAAATCTGTGTAAGTAGCATCAGTCTGAATTTGAGAATCCATTGCACTCTGCAGGTACTCACTATAAACGATCAAATTAGTTTCCAGAGTCCTACCCTTAAAAAATCCGTGCTGTTGTGGGATAATGAAATTTTTCACATGAGAGAAAAGATACTTATAAACTATACGTTCAAATACTTTAGCAATGATCGAAAGCTTGTTAATAGGTCTATAATTAGAAATATCATTTTTATCTCCACTTTTGAAAATTGAGACAACGGCGGACTCCTTCCACTTTTGTGGAAATACTCCATTAATCAGAGACTGATTGAACAAAATATGAAGTGGTTTACTTAATTTGTGAGCGCAATTTTTGAGAAAAATTGGTGGAATGCTGTCTGGACCTGAACCCTTCGACACGTCAAGGGATAAGAGGACCTCTTGAACCTCTTCCTCTTGTATGTGAATATTTGATAGTACATCATTATTGCAGTTTTTAACAGTTACACTACGACTACGCTGCTGACTTACAGGAACATATACACTCTCGAAATAACGTTTTCTCACACAAGAACGTAAAACCAAATACAGAAAACTACCCACGAGCAAAATTATGCAAATTATACCAATGGAAGACTCATGTGAAATTCCAATAAAGATGAATTTTGATATTCCTTCTCAAACATGTCATTGCACTGTAAATCAATAACTTTCATTTGGACTTCCGGAGCCAGGGTCTCAACGTCAGAATCAAAAGGATTTTGAAAAAGCCTTATTTCATTCGTAATCACATCAAAGTCTGAGAAACTAGATTCGAAATTTATCTTTTGAGCACTCAAAGTTTCGACTGCGAAATCAACGGGAAATTCAGTGTCTGTAGTGTGGCTAAATATTGCACGTTTTGAAATGCGTGAAACATTTTTCACGTTATTGCGATTGAAGTAATATTATTTTCTGCCTGAACGTTTTGATATTGGTGTATAAGTCAGGGAGATGCTGATTTTCTCATTGCAATCTCAAATTTAGTTGGCTCATATGATTTGTTAAATCAACATAGAATGCTTATTTCCACAGCCATTCACCGTTTCCTAGATCGGCACAAGGGCGATGCTTCCCATTCAAAAAAATGTCGATCTCTGCTCGAAGTTAAAACGCTTAAAGACTTTTCCGCAACTAAGCCAGCGTACGGCAATAAGATAAGGCAAGTCATTTTCTCCAATCTCTTCAATAAACTCGCGGAATTGTCGGTGATTCAGTCCTGTGGATCTGATGAAGTTGACAACTGATATGACTGGGTTTAGAACTTCAGACAAATCCAAATATTTTCCGCACAAGGACTGTTGATGAATGATACAATGTAAGACTTAATGGTTTTGAATCATTTTCTACAGCCTTTGACACAAGTCTATTATAAATAATTTTGACCTTCTCAATTGTATACAGTACGGAAGTTATTGTACCACCAGAGATAAAATATGATCAGGTTGTAAACATTAACTCATGTCAGTTTTCTTCAACTGAAGTTGTTGAATTTATTTCGAGTAAGAAATCCCAGCTGTGTGCTGGTCAAGATGGCATACCCAATAATGTTCTTAAAAAGTGTGAGTGCCCTGTCTGGCCCTATTAGTTCAATATTTAATTTATCCCTGCAATTGGGGAGATTTCCAACTTATTGGAAACAAAGTTTTATTGTTCCCATTTTTAAATCTGATCAGAAATCACTTATTAAAAATTACAGGGGAATTTCAATTCAATCTGTCGTTCTTAAGATGCTATATAGTTTAGTATATAGCAATTTATCCCGGAAATGCTGCCCTGTGATCATTGATGAACAACATGGATTTTTTAAGGATTGTTCTACAACATCTAATTTGGTGTTATATATTAATGACATTGTTGAGTGTTTTGAAGCAGGTTTTCACTTTGATGCCATATACACTGATTTTTCAAAGTTAAATCACAACTTGCTAATAGCCAAGATGGGCGCCCTTGGTATATCTGGATCTCTTCTTTCATGGTTTCGTTCTTTCTTATGTAATCGGTCGCAGATAGTGAAATACAAACATTTTCGCTCTACAGCTATTTCTGTTACTTCTGGTGTACCTCAGGGCTCCCACCTTGGCCCTATGTTGTTTAATTTGTTTATTAATGATATCAGGGACGCCTTGAGTCCCCGGATTTTTGTTATTATTATTATTTATTATACAATAATATAGGTTGAGAGATATCTCTATAAACACATTGATAAAATTAATAATTTCAATATCAAGAATAAGAAAAATTATCAAATAAATGCTTAACCTTATGCTACGAAAAGAAAAGAAGAACAATAATTCTTAAGAAAAACTGAAAACGAGTTATGACGAGAGCATGAAATAATTGAATGAAAATTGTCAGATCAGATGAATGTAATACAAGGAATGCCAAAATGAAAAAGGAAAACGAATAAATTTCAACAATAGAGTAATTAAATAACTAGTGATTGTTTGAAACTTGAAGCAGACGGTGCTTGAACAGTAAGGGGTTGCAGATTGTTCCACCTCTCGAAAATTCTGTTCACTAGAATATTTTTACGAATTGTGTGAAAAGGTTCTTTTCTTAGTTTATATGAATGTCCGCGAAGACGATGGTCTGAGTTGCAAGTAAACATGTGCTTAAAATCAATAAGATCCCCGCACAACACTCGATAGGTGAAAACCAGATCATCCCGTACAAGTCTATCACTTAAACTGTCCAAGCCCGCAATACGCAATCGATCCACATAGGAAGGCCGACTTATACCGTGGCCAATCCTAGTTGCTTCCAGTAGGTTCTGATCTCTAATAAGACTGGCGTGCCATACTCTTCCGCCAAATTCTAACAGGGGTCTTGCGTAAATTTTGCATATGTTAACAAATACGCTTGGAAAAACGCGTTTCAAAATATAAAGCTTGGCGTTTGCTTTTCTACATACTGCCGATATATGAGAAGTTCAGCTCAAGTCACTGGTGACAGTAATTCCGAGGTCACTATGATGTTCTACTTTTTGCAAACTATTATTGTTTATATTGTAGTCATATTTTGGGTTTGATTTACCAACATGCAGCATCCATTCATCTCACCACCTCAAGACAAGATTGAAGTTGCACGCTGGAAGTTGTAGGGTTACAATACAGTTTCGTGTCGTCGGCATATGAGGTGAATTCAGAATGCATGTTCTTCAATAAATCAGATGTGTAGATGAGAAAAAGAACGGAACCCAATACTGACCCTTGTGGAACTCCCCTTATTAATGGTCTTTCATGTGATGTTAAGTCACCAACCCACACAAAAAAAAAATTTATGGAACAGAAAGTCTTCAGTCCATTTCAAGAGTTTTCCACGAACTCCAAAATGTTCTAGTTTTAAGATAAGCCTATTTTTAGGAACTCGGTTAAAAGTGAAAAAACCAAATACACAATATCAAGACAGTTATTACTTACCATAATTTTAGTCCAATCGGTCAAAGATTGAATCAGATTAGTCGTAACTGAACGTTTTTTCATAAAACCATGCTGACGAGAAGAGATAATCGAATTCTCCGATAAAAAAACCATAAGTTGATCGGCAATAATGGACTCCATTATCTTTCCAATCACAGATGTCAAACTCACTGGACGATAATTTGACGCATCAAGCTTATTCCCTTCTTAAATACTGGTGTGACGGGGGCCGTCTTCGAAGCGGATGATAATTTGCTCTGAAGAAATGACTTTTTGATGATCTGACTAAGTGGATAAGCTAAATGCTTCGAGCACTTTTTCAAAAATAATGTAGATATTCCGCAATTGTCGGTGAGTATTGTAATCCTCATCAGCTTTACTCCTCTTATATTTCTTCCACAGTGATCGTTTCCACCTGATAGCTTTCAATAAATGGGTTTCAATCCATGGTTTTATTTTATTGTAATAAATTCGCCTCTTTTTAGTGCTTCGTGACTGAATTGTATCAATAACATTGATAAATTTTCTCTACATAGAATCTATATTTTCGCTCAAAAATAGAGCATCCCAATCAACCTTGGCCAGTTCTTTGTTGATTTCGTTAGATAATTGTATCGTTAGCTTTCTCCAATCTTCATTCATAGAAGATGGTTCCATAAGTAATTGTAAAGATGTGGAGATTACTACATGATGAGTTTTTCTAAAAGGAGGTAAGTAATTTGTTTCCGAAAATAAATTAGGCTCATTGGTCAGCAAAAGGTCAAGAGTATTGGGAGAATCATCGAACCTATAATGTGTAGGTTCCGTAATCAGCTGTGTGAAATTAGTTTCCAAGAGCAATTTCACAAGAGGATGATTATTTTTCACAATAGGATTATTTTCAATAGGCTGATTCAATGAGGGAAAATTGAAGTCTCCAAAGAATCATACATTTGTGTGTGATTCGGTAAGTTCAGTAATTCTATTATACATAATCAATGAATCATCCAACGATGCATCCGGAGAACGATATAAGCACGCGTCGATCAAGGAAAGAACCGATGACTCCATACGTAGAGCCACTGAATCAACGCTATTGTAATTGAATGGAAGCATCGTTATTTGAAAAGAGAAGAAATTTCATTGTGGATATAAATGGCTACACCAGCGCCTAGTTTTTGAACACGGTCTTGTCTATTGTCTATTCGCGGATGATATGAAATTATATCGTGTTGTCAGAGATGTTACAGATGTACATGACTTGCAACGCCAAATTGATTCTCTGCTGTGTTGGACTCATGTTAATTCACTATATCTCAACTTTGACAAGTGTCAAGCTATTATCTTCTATCGTTCCAATACGGCAATTATGTATAGTTACTTTCTGGATGGTTCGACATTCAGTGGGATTTTCTGCTCTGCTTTAAACTGTTGTACTGTTCCTTAGTAAGATCTAACTTAGAATATGGAACCTGCATATGGTCTCCTTTTTATTCTTGGGATATAAATTGTTTAGAGAAGGTACAGCGTAAGTTTTTGACCTATTTATCCTTTAGGTGCCATCGTCGGACTGTTGACCTCCATATCCTGCGTATTCCATATGACCTAAATCCTCTTCGAGAAAAATTTTCGATTTATATTACTTTTTCAAGATAGTGAATAGTTTGGTGTGTTGCCCGATTCTGTTGAAACTGATTGATTGTAAACCACCCTTAAAAGTACTCAACACACTCCTTTATTCGGTCCAAAACTTTGCAGGTACAATTATGGCTCGAATACATATCTAAATCGCATGGTGTCTTTAGTCAATGATCTTGGTGTCAATCTTGAATTGTTCAGTATTTCATTTCCCTGTTTCAAGACCCATATCAGATTACTACGTTTCAACTTAGTTTGAAAAGGGGGTTTCCCATTTGTATTCATTTATTGTGCATATGACAATTATATTAATAAATAAATAATATAAAATGAATGCTCATTTCCATAATTTATTAAAATTGAGTTATCTGAAATATCATTAACATTATTTATTATATATTTTAACGTATAGAATTAAGCATAAGTTGAGTATGCATGAAATTCATGAAATAATTTTTGGTAAACGTAACTATATCTAGATATTCACATCAAATTATTATCGTGATCAATTGATTCAATTATTTTCGAAGAGAATCCTAAAACATATATTCGTCTACGTCACTGACAACAAATTTTAGACGTCTAAAGTAAACATTTTATTTGAAACGAGGACAGCAACATTCGCAAGCAATAAAAAAGAGAGAAAAGAACGTAGACAGGTAGTTGGGTTCTTCCTGGAGATTTGTACGAGGGTTTCTATCAAAAATCCGGCAATAAATTGGTGCGTGCCCCAATACAAAGTCATAGACGCTACATTTATTTTTGAATTTGCGTACGTACTACATTTCTAAGGGATTTGCATACTCAATGAGCTTTTACGTCCTTGCCAAATACACTTACAGGAGAATATTTTCATTCGATTGTACTTCTGCACTAACTCTGAAATATAAAACAAAACAATCCTTTTTTACCAATTGTTTATTTAACTTTTAAAGTATAGTAAACTGAGCCCTTTACCAATATAATCCAGATATATACAAAATCCAGTAAATGTTTATACAAAAATCTTTATCAAAAGTCAATTATTTTTACAAAATATATAATCTACAGTTAATAGTATCAAAATTAAGTTGATATTAACCATTTTGACAGCGTTACTAATAATCCATAAAAAGATTTTTCATTTCATATCTACGCCTTATAAGGCAATGCGAAACTGGTAAAAAAATTAGAGCGTAACAAAACAAAAGTCAAGCTCGATATCTATCACTTACCTAAATAAATTATCCATCGTATTATTTAAATAAAAATTACGGTAAAGATTAATTCGTCGAATAAAAAATAATACAGGTTCATATCCATTATATAAATAAAATGCGACAGAAGTGAATGTACACTAAGCTTAGATTATATCATTTTTGAAAAGCGAAGTTTAAACAAAATATAAATGCCGGCTTTAACTCCATAAATGTTTAGTTTTCAGAACTTTCAAGCAAAAAAGTAATTATTTTAGGATATCTGCATAGAAAACAGAATAAAATAAAAATTATATAACTAGGATAAAGATAACGTCAGATATTCTGCAAATATATTAACGATGATTCAAGATGTTTTCTAATTTTTAAACGTAGAAAATTATAGTTATTGCTTTTCACCTTTCTACTAGAGAATCAAATTGACGAAAATATTTTTTGCAGAATATAAGCCGCCTAAGTACTAAGGAATATATACAAAGTAATTGAAGAGATCTAGAACATGATTTTCGAAACACCCAGAGATTTTAATATCTATATGTTAAAATAGAAAATATGGCTGATATATAGATATTATTCATTATTCTTTCAGAAGTAAGGAAAAATGAATTGAAAATTTGATATGATGAGATTTTTGCGTTCGATGATGAAAACAAATGTTTTACACTAAAACATAACCTTTCAAATATCTCTGCACTTTCATGAAATGCGATGACATACGAATTGAATTTATTTCCTGTAATTTGCTCGAGCATATCAGTATCCTGATTTGTCTGAGATATAAATAATGTAAGGAATATTGTTCGAAATGAATTTCCTCTAAGCAGTTTTGCGTTTTAATAAAAAAAAAGATCAAAGCTATTCCACAACCATGTTTTTCTGTGTTCCGATCTGCATAATATCCACGGTGTCAACTATTGTTCTATGTTATTACAGAGAACTTGATGCCAAATTAATATCACGTCATTTCATAAAACATATTTTTATGCATTCTATCAGCTCAAAGCACTATTCAAGATAATTGGAAAAACATGATTTTTCTATATGTCAAATTAATTCTAGTTTCACAATGGTAAGTCAAAACAATTAACATCTTAAAAAGTATGAATCATAGAATAGTATATCTTTTAGTTTGCTTCAGATTATTTTCATGTCCCCCGAAGAACATTTAACCTGTCAGAAAATAGACATTCGAGTTCTACAAAAATATTAGTGTTCGTTCGTATTCAAATCATCGCATGCTCATGTTGGCAAGTATTCAGATATTTGAAATATTTTTTCCTGAATTCTGTTCCTTAAATTGTCAACTTCCTTGCTATCTCTAGGACATTCAAAAACCTTATCTTGATCCTGTGTTAAGAGATAAAGGTAATTTTTCACTTAGTTTAGTCCGTCTTCACCATCCATGGTTTCGTCTTGGGTGGTGGAATCGTCTCCTGAGGCATTGCCGCTGGAAGACACGGTGCTTCGTTTGGAAGAGCCCAGGCGAGATGAAGAAATGCCCATTGAACCGGTGGTCCTTCTATGCAAGAAAAAATGAGGTCTCGTTCAGCAAATGGGTTAGTAGCAAACCTTTATTAGTATACTGGTTGGTAATATGCACAAAACCCCTGTTATAGTACGTCAGAATTGTATAGGCAGTGCTAGGAGTAACCTAAACTAAATCATAAATAATGCACCGATGCAACTTTTTCCATTTAGCGAGAGATTCTATAAAAATAAGTTAATGACAGAATTGTTGGACTGGGTAGTGAGGACGTCCTGTATATCTATCCTAACAATCTAGCGCATCCTATGTAGAAATACCCTTTTATTTCCATAGGAAAAAGGCTAAGATGAAATGAAACATTGGACTTTCGAATACACTAAATATAGACAAAAATACATTTGTAACTGTAGACCATCCAGATTATGACGACACAAAAAGTGCCGCTCTGCCTCGGCCGACCCCGATCGTGATCGGGGGTTACGAAGGTGTCTCGAGATAACTGACAGCTGCTACACTGCCATACTGTTCGCATAAACATTGTTATCATTATTGTGACAAACTGATAAATATTCTCATGGTTCTTGACATTAAACTATAGTGCGAATAAGTGTGGACTTGTAGTTGATTCAAATTATATAAGATTGAACTAAATCAGTTGAACATTTGTATTTATACTTTTATTTGAATAAATTACAGTGATCAACCAGCATCAACCACCTCATTTATTCAAGCCTTTGCAAGTTTTGAATCCAAACTTACACATTGTATAAAAAGTATCGGGCATCGATCATTGAAACAAAATATTCATTTTTCATCCAAATTCATTGTATCGCCTTCAAAGTAGGCGCCTTCCGAAATAATACATTTACGCCAAAAAGAAAAATGTTGATGGCCGACTAGAGCCAGGCAAATCGTTCACCACATCTTGGCCGCTGTTGAATGCACTGTACCATCATGATTTTGATAAAGTCGATTCACTGTAATATTTTTAGCGATTCGACACACGAAATTCCATTTACAATACCAAATTTGAGACAAATTTTTTGTTTGATATTTATATCCATGTAAAAATCGCAAAACACACTTGTGAGAACTGACGTACCATAAACTAAATGACAGATTGCGTTCAAATTCTTCGACAGTATAGAAAACAGTTGTGCCAACTTAACAACAACAAACATTTTGACGATCGTTTCAAGCAGATTTTTTTAACAATCAACTTTCGATACTTTTTAGACAGAATGTACTTTATTACCTTTCCGACACAGCATATTATCATCTCTTCACGATGCTAATATAGTTATAGTCTCGAATTCGATTACGATCGTTTATTATCGAAAATAGACCGTGTACTGTTTACATTTTGGAAAATTTATTTCTTTCTCTTTAGCTGAAAGATCTTTATAATGAATATCTTCCAAGACTAAAAACAAAAGGAATTTTATCTAAATGCTTGAAACCTTATAGAAATAAATATGCCTGAGATTATTTCTATGAAGATGAATGAGTTCACTCGCATACAGAGTATCCAATTTAAGAGAGACCATTGGAAGTGTAGGAAGAATAGATTAAGATATTTGCCTGAAATGTTTACAATTAGATTCGATTCTGACAAACTACATTTTGAAAATATTTTCAACATTTTGCCATTTCCGGTTCGGAATTAAATTTTCTTACTTTGAATAGAACACCCTGTATATCTTCGAACAATTGAATTTACCTCTCAAAACTGATTTAAAATGAATCGTACAATTCCAAAAATATTGATTGCGATTGATTGAGTATTTGGAATAAACAGAAACTGAGGGGCGTTTGGACAAGAGAAAAAAAAGGAATCTACACTGGGAGGCAAAATTAGCGGAACACTCGAAAATTTAACCAAAGTCGAAGTCCGATATTTTTCCTAATTCTCAACCGATTTAGATGATTTGTTCGGCAAGTTATAGATCAACTCTTCTGCTTTGTAGAAATTATAAGAGAAAACAAAAAAATCTGCAAAAAAAAGTGTTTTTTTATACCCTGTGGAATTTCGTGGTCCGAGTTGAAACGTACAATATCATGGGCAAAACTAAAAGTGAAGCGAAAAGTCACAAATTTCAAGAATTTATTTTTTGTCAAAATTAGAGAAAAATTCGTAACACCCTGTGAAAAATTTCGTGGTCCGCAGTTGAAACGTACAATATCATGGTCTGTCAAGACACATCTTCTTACAGTAACGCCCTCTTGTTTCATGCGTTTATCTCTATTTTGCAAAATATATTTAATTTCAAGTGGAAAATCACCATTTTGGGGAAAATCCATTGAATCAAGAAATTGTCATTAAAATTAGTCTATCAATTTGGAATTTTCTTATTATCACTCAGGCGTGTCGAAATTGTCGTTTGCGATTTTTATGTTCCAATTGCATTAGTTATTGATGACAATTTGGTTAATTTGGCGAAAATTAGGAATTCATAGGAGATAACAGTCGGTAGGTATTAAAATACACAACCGAATTCTGGGACCATTGATAAAACTTTTCATTTACACATGTGCACACCTTTTTTTATCAAATATGAAATACAACACACGGTTTTTTGTATATGACCACATTTGCACTTGTTTAAACAATGAGAGTTTTCCATTCTTTGATTTGATACAAATTCGATCGGTTGCGGTGTTTTGTGATTCTTTTACTGTTTACGATTCGAAACGGTATTTTTCATTCAGAATGAGAGATTTACCACCAACCTCAGTAGCAAGGGCAGTTACATTGATTGAGGAAGGGCGCACCTACAGCTCAGTCGGTACCATGTTGGGTGTCTCGACGTCGGTTATCCATCGAATCTACCGACGTTACAGGGAAACTGGATTGTACGTGAGGAGGCGAGGACAAGGAAGAAATCGGGCAACCCGCGCTATACATGACCGTTTCATCGTCAATCAAACCATAAGAAATCCTCGTCTTACTGCTGTTCAGGCACGTAACCTTTTACAAGCAGTGGATAACATTAACGTCAATGTGAGGACAGTCAGAAGACGATTAAACGAAATTGGTCTGAGATCATACGCGCAAGCAAGAGCACCAAGACTCGATAAAGCCCATCGGGTAGCAAGATTGGCGTTTGCTAGGGAGCATGTAGCATGGACAATCAATCAGTGGAGACGAGTTTTATTTAGTGAAGAGAGCCGATATTGTGTGAATTTCGTGGATGGTAGAGATAGAATATGGAGGCATCGAGGGGAACGGTACAATCAAGCGAACTTCGCAGGAACTGAGCAATACGGTGGAGGGTCAGTTATGATATGGGGTGGCATATGCTTGGGAGTACGAACAGAACTGGAGATTATTGGCAATGGATCACTTAATGCCCATCGGTATATAACAGAAATCTTGGAGCCCCATGTTGTGCCTTTTGCTCCTTACATAGGGGAAAATTTCCTTTTTATGCACGATAACTCGCGCCCCCATACTGCGCGCATAGTGATAGAATATCTCAATAAAGTTGGGATCACACGAATGGACTGGCCGTCGCGGTCACCGGATTTAAACCCGATCGAACACGTTTGGCACATTCTTGGAAGAAGGGTTCGACAACGGAATCCAGGCAACGTTGAAGAGCTGACATTGGCTTTGGTGGAAGAGTGGGACAACGTACCTCAACAGATGATAGACAACATCATTGGGAATATGCGAAATCGTATGCGCGCTGTGATAAGAGCTCGGGGGGTCATACTCCCTACTAAAATCAAATGTTTTTTTTTGTGGGTCATCATGAAAATTTTTCTCAACATGTTCATTTCATTTCACGAGTGTATCGCTAGGATACACACCTGCTCTCAATTTTGGACAGGAATGATAATTATTATAGAGTGTCACACAAAAAAATTCAAAAATAAATGTGCAAAATCAACGATTTTTCCAGTGAACTTCGAGTTCTCCCGGAGCGTGAAATTGGCCAGTGAATTTCAAAAATTTTCATTTCGTTAGATTTCCGCTTCTCTAATTTTGATTTTATTTTTTGGCTAACCTCCGATGTTATGCACCTACGCAAGATTAAAAATAAATTCTCGAAATTTGTGACTTTTCGCTTCAAATTGTATATCTCTTGTAAAAATAGAGATAAATGCATAAAACAAGAAGGGCGTTACTGTGGGAAGATGTGTCTTGACAGACCATGATATTGTACGTTTCAACTCGGACCACGAAATTCCACAGGGTGTTACGAATTTTTGACAAAAAAAACACTTTTAGTTTTGCCCCCGTATAAAATTTTTTTCGTTTTCTCTTATAATTTCTACAATGCAGAAGAGTTGATCTATAACTTGCCGAAAAAATCATCTAAATCGGTTGAGAATTAGGAAAAATATCGGACTTCGAATTTGGTTAAATTTTCGAGTGTTCCGCTAATTTTGCCTCCGAGTGTATAACGGAACCTTGTGGAAGCCCTACTAGACTGGTAGGGTAGCTGAGACATCGATTTCATAGAAGAATTTGCATTCGCACACCATTTTCAACCTCAAAGTAATCTATTGGCGGAGTCATATAAGTGAAACACTTACATTGCTTCAGCAAAGATATGACATCAATTGTTGGAGTCAATGCTCATAGTCCAGTAGTCCACACGGAGGTGATAACAAATCTTCCCGGAGTAGGAATCCATGCTATCTGGTATGATCAGGATTCCAAAAAACCGACAAATCGCAAACGGTACAAGGAGGCAGTTGTTCTTCTTAAATATTAGTCTTGCTCTCCAAGTCGTGATAATAGGATCAAGATTTTGTTCTGATAGTAGGAACGCAGTCCTTCTGATATTGAAATACCAAAATTTGAAACTATATCGAATCTAAGAAAATTTTTTATCGATAACCAAAGAGAGCGTCAACTTCCAACTGTCGTAATATCAAAAATTTGATCCTAATCATTAGATACTTACACTTTCAACTACTCTTTGATGATACTGAAATCCACATATTTTCGAATAGTCAAATATATTCAGGAAAACTTAAGTACCTGAATTATTTTATATGGATTTCTCGCTTAACACTTGGTGAAACATTATGAATAAACAATTAATTGAAACGATTGGCAAAGGTTTCACAAAAATATTTTACAATTGCAACATGAGAGACAGAAATCTGTATGTTCATCACAAATTGGCTAGTTTTCCCACGAGTGGAGGTGATTTCAATCACCTCTATATTCTCTTTGTTACCAGGATGTAAAAGCTCAATTATCTAGAAGTCTATGAAATGATTTTCATTATACAAAGAAAAACCAGTAGATTTTTTGTTGAAAAGGCGTTTGAAACATGTTTCGATGATTGGATTATTCGCTGGCGTAAATGTATTATGCAAATATTTATTTATTGGCCCAAAGTATTACATAATTACATACAAATACTCCGCAGAGAGTAATAAAACTCTATGCGTGCTGAGACATGAAAACTACAGAAAAATAAGGCTAAAGAATCAACCATAACTAAAACTAAAACAATAAATTAACTGAACGTACTTAAATACTGACTTAACTATCTATTTCAGACATTTAAGAAAAACCCATATACCAATAATTTTAAATTTTTTAAATTTTAAAATCATTTCCCAAATTGAAACAACAAAGCCCCCAGACTTCAAAACCCAATTCTATCTCTCTCCCTGTTACACTGTAACAGGGAGAGAGGTAACAATTTTTTCTTATAAGAACCTTTCGTGGTTTTTAGAGCCTTCAAATCATCAGGAATATCATTAAATAGTTTAAGAGCATTGATATAACTATCCTTGAATCGTATTGTCTTGTTTATTTTAGGTAGGATTATATTCCTATTTCTGGTTCTTGCGCCAAAAGGTATTTTTGTTTGAATGTTTCATAATGGTATTGAAATGACTCATACGCAAAAATCTGTCTAATGTTCAGTATATTTGCAGGAGAAACAACTGATTTTTTTTAATTACTTTCAATAATTTATGCTGTAGTGACTCCAACAAAGACAATTGCTGTTAGCACCTCCCCAAGCAATATTACCATATGTGATAATACTATTGAAAAAAGCATGATAAATCAATTTTAGCGTTTCACTGGACATAAATCGATTAAGCCTGTGAAAAACGAAAACCAAGTATTTCATTTTGTTGACGATGTATTCAATATGTTTATTCCATTTTAAGTTGTAGTCAAAAACAATCCCCAAATATTTAGTGTTCAACTCTTCTCAAAGACCTACTCTCAATTTTTATATCTACCTTCCTCAGGACACTATCACAATAGTTTCCAAAAGATATAAATACAGACTTTTCAACAGTCAATACCAATTTATTCAGTTTTAACCAAATGGCGACTTTTTAAAGTTTTTTATTCAAACTATTTTGTGTTTCTGACCATGTGCTTTCAGGTGATATAATAGCTGTGTCATCAGCATAGGATATTATTGATTCGTCTGATTGACAAGTTAACAGATCGTTTACGTAAAGAACGAACAAAAGCGGTCCCAATATCGTACCTTGAGGCACACCCATCTTTACATATTCACTATTATTTTCAGTACCATTCACTCTCACTTTTTGTTCTCTACCATTAAGATAACTTTTCAACAAGTCCTTTTCCTTCATCCCAGAAAATATAATTTGTCCAGCAGAAATTTGTGATCAACTGAATCAAAAGCTTTGGCCAAATCTAAGAAAGCTATTGAGACAGGTTTACTCTGATCAATTTTTTTATATAATATACTTGTAATGAAATGTAATGCATCTTTGGTGCCCCTTCGTTTAACAAATCCGAATTGGTTTTTTGAAATTATGCCGTGAGTTTCTACAAAATTATAAATTCGATCTTTGCAATATTTGAAATTAGAGAGATTGACCTATAATTAGTGACGCTGCTCTTTCTGCCTGATTTATGAATTGGTATTTATCAGCTCTTTCGAGTACTTCTGGCCAAGCTGCCCCTTCTATACACAAATTAAAAATATGAGTTAATGGATCAACTATAAACTCTGCTAATGTTTTCAGTGTCTTTGTATCAATCATATCTACACCTCCATTTTTAGGTTTCATATTTTTTATTATAGATCCTACTTCTGAACTGCTGATAGGCTTAAGATACAATGTATCACAAACCATGTTTGGCACTTGAATTTATCTTCCGGATGGCTGTATAATCGAATCACCTAACTTTGCCCCAACCTCCTTAAAATAATTGTTCATTTTATTTGATATCTCAAAATCATCTGTAATCTAAGTTCTATTTTCATCAATTAAAAATTTTACATTAGTACTGTTGCCTGGTTTTCTATTAATTTTGTTGTTTATTATTTGCCATAACTTTCTACGATTACTTTGTTCAATACCTTAAGATAATTTTTGTATTGATTTTTCAAAAGTTCAGAGCCCTTGTTTGCTGTCCACATATAGAATAGAGTTTTCTTAGTTTCACATGACTTTATGATACCAGCCGTGATCCATTTTTTGTTAGATCTTCTAGATTTCTTTTTAATAAAACTTGCCCTATCTACACAATATCTTATCAGACCTATCAATGTATTGATAGCTATGTTTGGATCCTGAATTAACAATAACGAATAGAAATCGTGGCCAAAAAAGAAAGAAACAAGCTGATACGTCCAAAACGCTTGCCAACAAATGAAGACCTAAAGCAAAATATTGTTCAATATCAATCAGAACTAAACAAAAAACTAACACCTGAAGAAAACTTAACTCGACTAGACATTAACAGTCTTGAAAGAAAGATAACGGAAGACATACAAGAGGCAACAAAGACCATATGCTACAGGACAAGAACAAAACCTAAAAAATTAAGCCAAGGCACGCTAAGGTTAATGGAAGAAAGGAAAGTAATGGATAGATTTAATCCAGAATACAGGGAACTGAACAAGGCTATAAGACGAAAGACTAGAGAAGACATACGAAATTACAACACAGACTATATACAACAAGTCATAGAAAACAACAGTAACATGAAAGTCTTAAAGAGAATTACTAACACCGGTAGACCCAGAATACATCAATTGAAAAACGACCAAGGTGAAATAAAATATGAAAAAACGGAGATAATACAGATTGTTGAAGGCTTCTATACTGACCTGTATTTGTCTAAGAAACCCAAACCTGAAACAACGAATCTTAGTAACATAACAAATGTCGGTTCCGAGGACATGCCTGAGATTAACATTGATGAAATACAACTAGCCCTCAACCAGATGAAAAACGGCCGGGTACCAGGCGAAGATAACATTACAAGCGAAATGCTAAAATTGGGAGGACAGGTCACTTTGGAAGCAATAAAAATATTACTAAATAAATGCCTAACAGAAGGTAGTGTTCCGGAAGGATGGAACAATGCACACGTTGTGTTGTTGTACAAAAAAGGTGACAAATTTAAGATAGATAATTACCGACCTATTAGCCTTTTACCACACCCTTATAAATTGTTATCAAAAATTATCACAAACAGATTGACAAACAAATTTGACAGCTATCAACCGGCAGAACAAGCAGGGTTTCGCAGAGGATATAGCACAACAGAACACCTACAAACTCTTCGTACACTTATTGAAAAATGTCACGAATACAAAGTGCCACCTAGCCTTTGTAGACTATAACAAAGCCTTCGATTCTATAGAACTGTGGGCAGTATTTCAAGCCCTCGATAATGCTAGAATAGATTCGAGATATAGAAACATCCTACAGAATATATATGAACGAGCGACTATTCAGGTGAGACTAGACGATGACATGCAAACCAAAAAAATCCCGATAAATAGGGGCGTGAGACATGGCGATGTGATATCGCCAAAATTGTTCACACTTGCAATGGAGGACGTGTTTAAGAAGTTGGAATGGGATAGAAAAGGTATAAATGTGGATGGAAAATTCCTGAACCATCTCCGGTTTACAGATGATATAGTTCTAATAAGCGATAACCTAGAACAACTCCACGAAATGATGCTAGAACTCAAAAGAACATCGGAAGAAGTAGGATTGGAAATGAATCTGACAAAAACTAAAATAATGACAACGGAGGACGCAATATTGGAAGTCGACGGCAATGTTATAGAGAAAGTGAATGAATATCTATACCTTGGACACACTATAAAGACAGGTAAAGACGATCAAACTGCAGAATTGTCAAGAAGAATAAGAATGACTTGGGCTGCTGTTGGAAAACTAGGATTTGTCTTGAAAAACAAACAAATCCCCATTAACCTCAAAAGAAAAGTTTTTAATATGTGCGTTCTCCCAGTGTTAACGTATGGCATGGAAACCATGACTCTCACAATAAGATCTGCTAACAAACTTAGAACCACACAACGCGCAATTGAAAGAACTATGCTTGGAGTGAGCCTGCGGGATCACATACGTAATGAAGAAATAAGAAGGAGAACAGGCGTAGAGGACGTAATCACGAGAATAGCTGCATTGAAGTGGAGATGGGTTGGACATGTAGCAAGACAACAGGATGTAAAATGGACTAAGCGAATAACTCAATGAAGACCACGCTTATACAAAAGGGGAGTGCGGCGCCCCCAGAGAAGGTGGCTGGATGACATAAAGGAAAAAGTAGGAAGAGTATGGTATAATATAGCACAGGACAGAGAGAGATGGAAGCTAGAAGGGGAGGCCTATGTTCAGGAGTGGACAGAGAAGGGCTGAAAAAGGAAAAGAAGAAGAAGAAGAAGACTCAGTTTACTATAATTAATAGTTCTACAACTGTCCTGTTTCACACCTGATGTGTTAATTTTTTAATTTAAACTAAAATTGGGTAATGGTCTGTGATCAAGTTCTTTAATGTACACATTTCACTTTCGATGGCTGCAGTTTAATGGAATACATTGTCAATACACGTTCCTCGCGAATTATTTTCGACTGGTCTAGTAACTTTCCGAAAGCCTTCCCTATAACCACGCTCCAAACAAGCACACAATAGTTCTTGACTATTCACATCGTTAGTGAGTAGATCTATGTTGAAATCACCAACAATATAATGGTTCTTAGTAAATTTTTTCTTCACGAGATAAGATTTGAAATCCTCAATAAAATCAAACTTACCCAAGTCATGAGACCTATATAATGAAGAGATCTCGAGATTCTGTCCATCATTCATAATAATACAAGTTTTAATTCGGTATCTTCCTGTATATCATCGCGAACGTAAGCAAAAACACCATCCGCTATGTTTAGTCTACTATTGTTATAATACATTTTATAACCAGGAATGTGGAAATATCTATTATGTTCTGAATTCCAGGATTCAGCACAAACGATATAAATAGGTTTAACCTTTAAACTATCAACAAAAGTTAACAATTTTAAGTAATTCGCATTAAGGCTTCTTATATTCAAATATAAAATTATGTCTTTGTTACTGTTTATTAAGAAGGAATCATTGAAAGTCCGCACATCACAATATGATCTTTCCGTCTGACAAAAATCCTCCTGCAAATTGTCCAAATAGTCGTAATCGTGATTACCTGCCATCTCAATTAAAAACTTTGGATCTTGCATTGCTTTCACTATGTTGTCGTGGAGGGATTTTTGTTTTCCATGTTCCCTGGGAGGCAAGGATGAACCAGATATTGTTTTATACAAATAATCATCAATGTGTATTATTGGTTTACAAGGATAGTCTGTTGATGTTATGAGTTTATCAAGCTTCAACTTCAATATTGCACATTTTTCAGTATCCGGTATCAGATGTATTGTGTTATATGTAGTCCCAAACTTGTTATTACTATACGTACAATTGCGACATTGATTATTTTCTCTATTATGACATTGTTCAGTGAGGTGATTATTACTACATATGAGGTAAGTGATATTGTTCCTGCATTTGTTTTTATTATTTAGGAATACAATAAATTTGTATGAAAAATAAATATTTTGTGTTTCATTGACCAATTCCGGAATTTTTAATAGGTGTAGTATAGTATTTTTAGTGTATTCGAAAGTCAAATATCTCAAGCTCTCATGTAAGCCTTTTTTTACAATACTCACATACTTACATCAGTACAACAAGTTATGTAATATATTGCACAACAGTAGTATTACCACCATCAGTACTAATGAAAAGAATTTGGGTTCATTCTTAGTTAATAATAAACATAAGATTGAATTATTATATGAAAGCGTAGAATATAAAATACACTGCAGTGAACGCAAGACTTTCTATATAGGCCAAACTTGAAGAGAATTGAAGAACATAAAAGATCTATTATTCAAAATAGAAATTCTACTGGTTTTTCTGACCATTGTACAGATAAAAATCATTTCATAGATTTCGAGAGAGTTGATATATTCGTAATAAAGGGTAGAAGTTGGACATTTTAGAGATGATGGAAATCACGTCAGCTCGTAGAAAAACCAGCCGATTTGTAATGAGCAAACATACTTCGTTCTATCTCCTGTTGTGAATGCCGTTATATTCAAGCAAAACCACTCATTTTGCTAATTGTTTTAATTAATCATTCACCTGAATTAGTTCACAAATTCGTTGAACACACAAATCAAATTAATTCCCATTCCATATAAACGAGGAAAAGCCAAATTCAAATATATATTAGTTTTAAAATCCAAAAAGCAAAATAACTCAACCATTTTCACTGTTTTCAATTGATTAGTATTGAAAAGTTTATTATCGAGTAGGCAATCTATTGGCATCTTCATGAAATAATTGAATATTGGCAAGCCTGATAAATTTGACAGACCGACAGACAATAAGTGTCAAACTTGTGAGGTTAGAAATTCATATTTCATTTTATATGTATTTCTTCAATTCATTTAGCAGAAAAAAGTTATGAACTGATTACGAGCTTATTTGACATGCATTAAAATCATTCAGGAAACATTGATTGTCTTATTAATACCTGACGAAGTCACAGTGGTGAAACGGGTTATAGCAGAATTATTTATTATTCAATTCAATTGAAAATACATATCAAGTTTTAACAAATAAGAACCTCATCAAATCGTAAGAAACAAATTTGTATCCTTCATAAGTAGTCAATTATGATTATTCAGAAAGAATCCAACAGATGCCCCAAAATTATTTCACCCCTTGTCCACCACTCAAGTCAAACAAACCTCGAGTAGATTATTGGGTTAAAAAAATTATCAAAACAACATGCGTTTCTATTATTTCCCTTCAAAATTTCGTCCTACCGACCTGGTAAAGTAGTACTGTGGGAATTTATTTGATGCTGGAAACAATAAACGCAAAAGTAAAATATCCGAAACCCTCAATTTATAGACACTGTTTTTGGCAAGTGCTTTCAAGAATTTTCCAAATGTAACAACGAAACATATGCCAGCACATTTTCCAAAAACAACATCACATGGATAATATCTCTCACCTCAGTTTGCTCTTTAGGTTGCTTATTTCCCGGGACATCAGTTCGTGACTTTCGGCCATATCTTCGCACTCCCTTTGGAATTTCCTCTTCTGAGCCTTCTCCCTACTTATCTCTTCTTCGGCCTCGTCCAGTTGACGCTTGATGGCGTTCATTCGAGACTTGGCTTTCTCTACCTGCTCCTTGTATTGATCAACGTGTCTACGCTCGTCTTCAAGTTGCATGAGCAGTTCCTTGAGTTTTTTGTCGAGCTTACGATTGGTTTTCTGTTGAGTTAGACGTTCCTTGGCCTCAACCTGAAAAAGAGGCATTTAAAGCTAAATCCACAACATAATAGAGACTACAAAATAAGATCAAACTTAGTTATTCTAAACGTCCGTGATTTTGTTTCAGTGTGATTCTGGGTGTTGTTGAGTATTTTAATGATTAACAAACCCAAAATTCACCATTCTGAAAATACTCAACTAGAACTGAATCACTCCCCATTACTCAATAATTGACATAGTAGCTCTAAACACAAAAATGACGTAACTGCCGAAACTGGTCATGTGTATCAAAAATGAACATTGTGGAAATCAGATAAAAGTGTACCGTTTTATTTATAATAAATAACGTATTCCCTTGTCCCCCCTTGAAAAATCGGTTCCCAATTATACTTTCAAATTAGTGAAACTTCTTTCTCACCTCCAGTTGTTCTTCCAAATTGGCCAGCTTGCTCTCTAAAGCGGTAATGGTAGCCTTAGTTTTAGTACGCTGGGCGGTCTCGAGCTCCGTGAGTTTGGCCTTCAGCTCCTTGTTCTGTCTTTCGAGAAGCAATCTGCCTGATTCGTTCTTTTGAGCGGCAGATCTCTCGCTGGCTAGCTCAGTGGTCAA
This sequence comes from Cryptolaemus montrouzieri, assembly GCA_013387265.2. Taxonomy (NCBI): domain Eukaryota; kingdom Metazoa; phylum Arthropoda; class Insecta; order Coleoptera; family Coccinellidae; genus Cryptolaemus; species Cryptolaemus montrouzieri. Next base: position 4,737,122 of record JABFTP020000062.1, read on the forward strand.
TTGCTCAATGGTGAGCTGAGCCTTTCTCGCTCTATCCTGGAACAGTTCGTTATTGCTTTGCTCCTCCTCGAGTTCCTCCTCCAGGGATGCTATCCGTGCTTCCAGTCTACGTTTTTCGTCTATGAGCAATGTTCCTGCAAGAAAATTCCAACATTTAAAACATTTCAAAGATATCTTCAATATTTATTCACCTTTGTTATTGCTACTATTAATTTCCTCCAAAAGCTCATTCCTTTCCGCTTCAGCAGCCCTTCTGGCCTTTTCTGAACTAGACAAATCCTCTGTCAGCTGAAGATAATCGGCCTCTAAAGTTTTGAATTTCCTTTCGGCTTCCTTGCAGCTAGCGGCTAATTCTTCTCGTCCAGCTCTAGCTTCTTCGGCATCTCTTAGAGCCTCCTTACATTGTTGCTGAGATTTCTTGAGTTGTTTCAGAGCATCTTCCTTCACCTTGTATTGTAACTCGATCTGTCCTTCCATTTCTTTCAGGTCGCCTAAAAGAAACGATAATAATGTACTGGGTAAAAAGGAAATTTAAAAAATAGGCAACCTTCTAACTTCTTCCTTGCTGTAACGGCGGCAGCTCTTTGTTTCCTTTCTTCATCAAGTTCAGCTTCCATCTCTCTCAATTGTTTTACAATACCCCTCCTCTTCTCCTCAGCCTGTTCTTCCTTAGCTTGAACGTCTCTTTCGAATTGTGCTCTCAAAGCCTAAAATTATTAAAGAAATTTAGGGCTACAATCGACATCTAATCGAACATCAGAAATCTCACCTGCATATTCACTTCTAGGCGTAGTTTAGCGTCCTCGGTAAGCTGTAATTCATCTTCTAGCTCTTCATTTTGCGCCCTTAATTCAACCAATTGACTTTCAAGCGATCTCTTTGCCTTTTCAAGCTCATGAACATTTTTATCGGCAGCTCCCTGATTATTGACAAGTTCATCTAATTCTGCTTGCAGCTGTCGTTTAATTCGTTCCAACTCCTCGACCTACATAAGAAATAAAGATAATAAAACTGTAATATAACGATGAAAATTTTTTAATACCTTCTCATTAGACTCATCCAGTTCTCTACTCAAGGATAAAACTCTAGTCTCTTTCTCTCTGGCCTCTCTTTCTGCGGTGTCTCTCTGTTCTGCCAACTGCTCGCTGACCTGTTTTTCTTCCGCTAAAATCTTATCGAAGTTCTTCTGTTTCTTCTCCAATTCAGCAACTTTCTGTCGCTGAACCTCCAATTCGATATTTGCGTCTTCGAGTTCAGCGGCTGTTTTCTTTTTGCTTCTTTCTAACTTGTCATTGATGACTAAGAGCTCATCGACTTGTCTTTGCAATGCGTCCATATCTTTAACCAGTTTCTTCTTGCTTTCTTCCAGAATGGCAGCTTGTTCAGCTTCATCTTCAGCTTTCTTCTTGGCTTCCAACAATTGAACATTCAGAGTAGCAAGCTGAAAATATTTAAAGATAAAAAGTATGAAGAAACAATTTGAAATTTACCCACCTGTTTCTCTAGATTCTTTTTAAGCTCCTCTTCTTCTTCAAGATGTTCTTGCAACGTTTCCTTTTCAGATTCAATTTGCCTGAGTTTAGAGCTAAGAGCCAATTTCTGCTTCGTTTCTTCTTCCAAAGCTGCTTGAACTTCAGAGAGTTGTGCGTCAACGTTACTCTGATTCTTTTGTGCAGCAGACGCCCTCAATTCGGCTTGCTCCAATTGCTGAGCAATGCTATCTAATTCCTGTTGGAGTTTAACAGTCTTCTCTTGAAGTTCAGTCTTCACCCTTTCAACTTCGATGAGTTTGGCTTGGATTTCAGTTAACTGACTTTCGGCTTGCTTCCTGCGACGTTCCGCTTCTTGTCTGTTAGCGCCCACGTTTCTCAATTCCGTTGCCAAATCGGCGTTTTCAGCTTCCAACGATTGCTTGGATTTTTCCAAATTAGCCTTAGTCTTCTTAATGTTCTCGAGCTGTTCCGTAATAACGCTCAACTCTTGGGAATGTTTATGTCTCATCTCCGCTAAAGCCACTTCATGAACTTGAGTTTCTTCTTCAATTGTTTTCTTCAATGTAGCTAATTCCTGTTCCCTCTTAGATCTTAATTCTTGTTGGGCAGCTGTTGAATCCATGGAATCTAATAGTTCGTTCTTAAGAGCCTCTAATTCTTCATTCAAATCTCTCTTCTGCTTTTCTGCCTTACTTCTAGCTGCTTTTTCAACTTCTAAGTCTTCTTGAAGTTCGGTGAGTTGACTCTCTAACTCCCTGAGCGCCTTTTGAGCTTGAGCTTTAAGAGCACCTTCTTCGTCAACCCGAACCATTGCCTGAGCTAATTCCTCCTCTCTCTTACCTAACTGAAGTTGCAATTCCTCCATTTGTGTTCGTCTTTCCAACAATTGTTCTTTCAAATCATTAACTTCAGTTTCCACTTTTCTCTTGGTTCTGTCTGATTCTTGCCTCTGTTGGTGATCCTTCAAAAGCCTTTCTTCCAATTCCGCAATAGTTGCTTCATGCTTAGCTTTCAATTTAGACAGATGTTTTGCCTTTTCTTCCTCTTCTGCTAGGGTCTGGCTCAGATCGTTAGCCCGTTCTTCAAGAATTTTCTTTTCTTTTGCCAATTTTTGATTTGTGTCGTCACTCAGCGCCAAATCTTCTTCTAATTTCTTGATTTTAGCGTCACACTGCACCTTCTCTAACTGGAGTTTTTGACGAGCAGCTTCTTCTTCCTCTAATTGTTCTTCGAGATCTGCAATGGTGCCTAACAATTTCTTTTTGTCAGCGTTAAGAGTATTGGCTCTTTCCTCTTCCTCTTCAACTCTGGACTCCAAATCGTGAAGAATCTCTTCCAATTCTTGCTTTCTAGCTGTCATTCTAGCTCTCATTTCTTCAGCTTCCGCACATAACTCAACTTCAGCTTGAAGCTGTTCTTGAAGCACCACCTTTTCTTCAAGAGCTTGTTGATATTTCTTCTCGAACTCAGCTGCAGTTCTGACATGATTTTCCAGCTTCTCCTTCACTTGTTTGAGCTCATCTTCCTTCTGCATTAGTTTTTCTTCTTGTTTCGTCACTTCTAATAAAGGTTTCACTTTGGTGTACAATCTCCACCACTGCCAGTTTCTAAGTTTGAGATATGCGGAGCAGTTTCTTTGAATAATTCTGATAGCGTTCAGTTGTTGCACTCTCTTCTGATAATTTCTTCTAGACAAGAAACCTCGACAGAACGCTTGGAAGTTCACTATCAAATCTGTTATCTTGTAGTCTCTCTCTTCTTCTAGATGGGCCAAGACACCAGCTCTGAAGAAAATCTTCGACTGACCGATTCTGTACAAGTTCTGATCTAGATCGAGGCTTTTAATCATAGTTTCGCATGCTTTCTTGCCATCCATGAAACCTTTGTTGATCACATTTGGTGTGAGGAGTTCATATCTCTGACGGAATTCTTGGAAGGGTATGCGGTTGGGAAAACCTTGTCTGCATATTCTGATACCTTCCAGGACGCCATTACACCTCAACTGGTCGAGAACTAGAGGTGCGTCTATCTTACCTGCGCGTTTTTCATGGTTAGGAATTATGCATCTTACGAAATTAGGGTTGGTGTTCCTCAGGGTTACCATCAGATTCGCTAATTGTTCTTTGTACAAGTATGAAACGGTACGGAACATTCCCTTCGCCCTTCCGATGCTCTCTGCGTCCTTCCAAATGTGTACAACGAAGGGATCTTGGGAAGATTGGAATAGAGAGACTACGTTCTCGTTTTGAGGGTCCATGTTCTTCATCAACCACTGATTGGCACAGTAATCTACCTTTCCAGCATAATGAATTATCGAGAAATCTGCGACTCCTCTAAAGTCGCTTTTGCGAAATTTAGGATGGCCCGAGTGAGCGTTAACTAGCTTATCTACGAACGTTTTATCTGTTGCCTTGGGGAACAAACATTCCTCGTCGAGGAGGGCCATAATACCCATGGGTTTGTCGATTAAATCTATGGTTGGTTGTAAATCTAGACCGAAATCGATGAATTTCCATTCGATACCCTCTCGTTGATACTCTTCTTGTTCCAGGATGAACATGGTGTGATTAAAAAGTTGCTGGAGCTTCTCGTTGGTGTAATTTATACAGAGTTGTTCGAAAGAATTCAATTCGAAGATTTCGAAACCTGCGATATCGAGGATTCCAATAAAACTAGCACCTTGACGTTTGGTTCTGCCTAAAGAACGATTGATTCTAGTCACCAACCACCGGAACATTCGTTCGTAGCATGCTTTGGAGATGGCTTCTACAGCAAATTCAACCTGGGGGAGAAACGAAATTGTTCATCGAGTAATCTTGGAAATATATACGAAGGTCTCACCTGCTCTTTAGTTTGGCTTTTAGTGACGAAATCTCGTCCCACCTTGATCCTGGGCTTCAAGAACGCTTTAGTCATATCAGTCACTGGTAAACCAAGCAAATGAGCGATCTTCTGTGCGATGGTATTGTCGGGAAGGGTAGCCTGATCCGAATTCCTGTCCTGCTTGAATTGTATGGTACCGAAAAGCATCACAGCAGAGACGATCTTGAATATGGCGCTGAAGTCTTCCTGTGTCATGCCCATTATGTTCATGCTGTTCACGGTGGCCTCAAATTCGGCGGAGTCGTCCACACCAGGAACTATGTGGTTATCATCTCTGAGGAAAGGGTACGACTTGGGATCTTCAAGGATGAATTCCTCTGAAAAAATTACCAAATTTAGTACGATCTACGCGATAAGCGTAAACGCAATCGTTACTTTTCTGCGCAGCTGATGCACCGGCGAGTAGTTGGTAGAAAATGTGGAACGTCCTCTCTTGTTTGGCTTGTCTTATGGCACGTGATTTTTCTAGGAGGTAAGTTTCGATGTTCGCCCCAGCTATGTAACCGGAAGCGTCAAAGTTGATTCGTATAAATTTACCCTGTGGAAGAAATTATTGATATCGTTCCAGATCAAAGAGACGATTTTACTTACGAATCGAGATGAATTGTCGTTCTTTATCGTTTTTGCGTTACCGAAGGCTTCTAAGATTGGATTGGCCTGCAGAAGTTGTTGTTCTAAACCACCCTGAAGGAAAAATAATTGTCAATATAGATAATAAGACATGGGAAAATACACATTCAAGCAAGTAATACGTTATCTACAGTACTACGCTAAATAATTTAAAAAAACATTATATTCACAATCGTTTTACGCGGTTGTTGCCAGCACAACTTGGAAAATTTATTTTGTAAAAGACAACATGTGATGGATAGAGCAGTATTAACAGGGTGTCGCCCAAGCTCTATGGCAAACTTCGAGAGGTGAATAAATTTATGAGAAGAGCATAGTTCGAATTTTTTTTTAATTGAAAATATTTAGCTTCAAAAATTTAATCCTCAATTTTCAAGAAATCACAATATAACATATGAAAGCGATTCTATCTATGGTGTTACAATAGATGGTCGACTTTTGGGATAGAAATTCCACTGAATATTCAAGAGTGATTCTGGGATATATTATAATTATTTCAACCAAACAGGTGGTACAATAATTTCGAATTTGTATTATGTTTCAAGGTTTTGAAATTTAAGATGATTATAAGATGAATAAATGAAATCGTATAATTCATCACAAGTATTGCTCAAAATGACCCTTCAACTTGAATGCATAGCTCACGGGAAAGTGACTGCAGAACAATATGACGGACATTGTTATTTCTAATTCTTTCGGCGGCATTGTTTATCCATTCTTATAATTGCTGGAAATTTGTTATCTCTACACTTGTTGCTTCATGTATCCCTGTATCCTGAATATATCAGGACCGTGCTTATCTCACTAATTTGCCTTATAATTGCACCTCACAAAGTTTGTCATAGAGCTTGGGGGACACTATGTATACGTAGTTTGAACGCATACATAGCTAAGATGGGTACACTGTCGACTTACAGGTATCAGGTGAGAAAGGTGAGTAGAAATAAAACTCACTCATCTTCTGATTGCTAATTTTTATATATGTTTCATAGAATATTATTAAAACATAATATTCAACACTGCCAGACACTTTTGATCTGCCAAAATTTCCGCCAGACGGTTTAAAGTTGGTAAAAAATAATTGAATCCTCTTCAGAAACAAAAAATTCCAAGGATACTATACAGGCGTTTGAAACCGAGTGTTGTATCTATGTGAACTGATTTCCCCTCCTTAAATCACAGTCATAAAAGTATCGTGTTGCATGAAGCAATACTGACTGATTATTTTTCACTTTATTACAATCTATATTTTTATATTTTCACGTTAATCAAGTAAATCATTTTATTTGTGGTTTGTGGTGGGTAAAAAGTAATAGTTTATTGAATGCATCTACGTGACAATAAGCAAAGCTTGGTTTGTGTTATTTCACTGTTTATTCCATTGCTAACTTTTAGTTTCTATATTCAATAATGTTCAAAAAAGGAAATATTCGTTTTTTATTACATAAATTCAAATATTTTCACATTGGTCAAAAGTGACGAGAGTAACGATACTTTTGTTTCATCTAGCGGTTATACATTGTTTCAATTCTATTACAATTCTAATACTATATGTCATACATGCACACCCTCTCTTACGATTTGTCTGGCTGATGACATATAACTCTGAAATATTCCCTAAGTAATATAATATATATATAATTTTCTTCGTAGGTTTCTTTCCGAAAAAATAATGAGGTAGAGTCATAGGTTTTCTCTTTAGTTTATACTGCTCAGAATCTCATTTCATATTTTATTTATTTGTTTATATAAATGTAATATAATTAACTGACAATTTTGTCATACTTATATTCAGAGCAGTATTCTATTCGATCGTTCACCACTTCACACAAAGGAAACTATTAATGAGTAACATTCAGTGTTACTTGACTAAGGTCCGTACACTGGATTTTTCCGGGCAGAAAGCCTCTGACACTACTCGTTGGTACATTGATATCATTGTCGGATGATGCTATAGTATGTATATATTCTGGTAGATTGATATATTCTCATAACATTTAACGTTATCCTAATATATAATTATTCCAGGATATGTTTTTATTATAATCATTGCCTGGCAATGGTATTAATTACCGGGTGGTGGATTTATATTTTTTCATGAAATCAGTTTGATTGCATGAACAGATATATGGGCAACTCGTCGGGGTAAAACCCCCAATATATATAAGATTCAAGCATCATAATATAAGTACAGTTCAATTTTTCCTTCAGGAGAGTCAAAGCGTCTGGCGGATGTTATCATCGATAGAACGTGTCTGGCAGTATTGAATATTATTTTTTAATAATATTCTACAAAACATATAAAAAAATCAGCGATCACAATTCAGGTTGAGTCTTATATTTACTGACTTTTCTCACCTGGTACCTTTAAATCGGCTATCTACCTAATTTAACAGGTATGCATTCCACGTACATAGTAATACTACTTTTCTCTCATATTTTGTCTTTCACAGAAAATCTTCGCCTGGAAGCTAGTATTTGTCCTTAACAAGAAAATAATTGTTAATAAAAGTTTTGAAACTTTTGTCAAAAAATCTTTCAAATTGATTTCTGTATTGAACCGTGATCATTTCAGCAGAATGTCAATTAAGTCTGACATTTTTTCAAGGAGAGAACTAACATTCAAACCAGTCCCAAAAAACATACCGAAAATTCTCTGGAAGGACTTTTCTGTAACGATATGCATGTAAAGAAGAAAGAGATTCAAGTTTAAAAAAACACCAATTGATCAAATTTTTTCAACAATCTACTGCATTCGCTGTTCGTTTCAACGCGTCAATTCTAATATAACTTCGAGTGCATTCAACAACACAAATTCAAATTCGATAAAACACACAACAACCAAGAACCTACCACAAATTCTCTGGAAGGACTATTCTGGAGTCAAGTTATGCATGTAAAAAGAGATAATTTAATATGATTACAAACACAACAATATAATATCAACAAAATTATGAAATTATTATGATATCCAAGAATAAATCAATATAACTTCTGAGAAAGGCTTTTCCCGCTCTGTCGACACTTGTAATGCGAGGCTCATCGCTGAGAATTGTGACCCATCTCTCTTGATACCAATTTACGTGTTCTTGGCAACGAGCTAAACAAGTAGTAATATTTTCTAAAATTAATACGTTCGTGACGTAGTCGAGTTTGGTGGTATCATCTCATAGCCGTAATTTTTTTCTGGTATCGAACACATGGTTATCCTTTTATTTTTAACGAATGAAAATTTATATACTGTTTATATATTGTATAGATTTTTGAGTATACATCTTCAACGGGTGATACACAACGGTTTTAAGAAACTTTTGTTCCTCAGGGCCGTCATGTATCACCATATTGATATGTGATTAGCGATGAAAATGATTAGAAAGACGAAGTAACCGTAGCAAATCTTGGTGGGGGCAGTGAAACATGGGGACCATGCGGAAGCGTGATGGATGATTTTCCCTATACAGTAGAAAATGAAGGCTTTCAGCACAACCCTCAAGATTTCAGTGATCCCTATAAAATCAATCGGCAACTCATTTATGAGTAACTTGAACTAATTGTAAGGGGGACAAATAGATACGCTGATCAATAAATTCGAAACCACAATCTCGAAGAGCAGCTATCAGAAAATATAATGGCACAAACAAGAAAGAAATATGGAATTCCTTAGGGGTGATCCTGATCATGGGTATGAATCAACTTTCCAAAATGCGGCTCCATTGGTCACGAAATGTACAGGAACGACCTTATTTGTGAAAGCGTGAGACGCGACATGTTTAACCTAATTATGAATTCCATCAATTTTGATAATGACGCACAGAACATAGGAAACCAAGTATTGGTCCATATAAAAGAAAATTCAGAAAAATGGTAGTAATTAGCGAAACCATGGTACCATGGGGAGGTCGCCTCGTTTTTCGGCAATAATTGCCAGCGAAGTCCCACAAGTATGGGATAAAAATCTACAAGGTTTGTACAACAGACGCATATACTTATATACAAACAGGAAAGTATCCACAAAGATTAAAAGAAGCAATGGTGAAACCCATCTATAAAAAAGGTAGCAAAGAAAATATTGATAATTATAGGCCAATATCATTGCTTTCCAATGTGAATAAAATATTTGAGCGTATAATTTTTGACAAATTAATGCAGTTTTTTGAAGCAAACAACATACTTGTGAAACAACAGTTTGGATTTAGACAGGGAAGGTCAACATTGAATGCAATATATCAAGCACTTACTTCTATCATCAGGTCACTAAATCAAAATAATACTACAGCGGCCCTCTGTCTGGACATGTTAAAAGCTTTTGACAAAGTCAACCATGAGAAGTTACTGAATAAGCTGGAGAAATATGGTATAAGAGGGGTAGCATTACAGCTCATTGGATCATATCTATCCAAAAGAACCCAAAAGACAATAAGTAGAGGAAAAAACGGAAATATAATACGATCTGATTCCAAACAAGTATTAAACGGTGTACCGCAGGGTTCTATATTGGGACCTTTGCTCTACATAATATATACAAATGATCTAGTTCAGACTACCAACAACGATGTCATAATGTTTGCAGATGATGCATCAGTAATATGTAAAGCTGAAAATCAAAATGAATGTATGAAAAGTCTTGAGACTGACATGAAAAATATGAATGAATGGTTCCTTAATAACAACTTGATGCTAAATCTGGAAAAACAAAACTTTTGTTATTCAGGAAAAGAAAGAACAACTTAATTTAAGATTCCAAGACTGTGAAGTTGAGTCAGTTGAAGACCTGTCTTTTCTAGGAGTGAATATTGATCGTAATCTCAACTGGTGTAGTCACGTTGAGAAGATTTCACCAATGATAGCACGCTATGGCTATGCATTGCGGACTATACGGATGATAGGGCTGGATGCTTGTCTGACTGCCTATCACGCCTACGTTCATTCTAGGATAAGATATGGAATCATCTTCTGGGAAGATCTACAGAAGCGGAGCGAATTTTTCTTTACAAGAAAGATGCCTAAGAATCATCTTTGGCATGAATCAATATGAAACGTGCAGGAACATATTCAAGAATTTCAACATCTTAACACTGTATGGTCTATATATCTATGAATCAGTGATGTTCATTTTAAATAACTATAATGATTTCAAAGATCTTCAACTCCAACATTCCTATAATACAAGAGGAAAAATATTTTCAAGAGGATAAGCCCAACTATTCATATTTACAAAAAATGTAACTTATAGTTTACTGTCAGTGTGGAATAAGTTTCCAGAAAAATTTAAGTCATTATCAATTAAAGTGCAAAACAAAAACTCAAATATTTTCTTATTGATAAAAGTTACTATAATATAGGAGAGTTCCTACAAGAAAATGATTTCAAGAAATTATTGTGATCTGAATTTTGTGTATTTTCTACATGTTTATTTGTATTTTGACTGAATCTACACCTGTATGGTTTTGATTTATTAAAGTATTATTATTATTATTATTTATATATATATATATATATATATATATATATATATATATATATATATATATATATATATATATATATATATATATATATATATATATATATATATATATATATATATATATATATATAGTGGTCGAAATGCAAATGCAGAACAAAGTGAACTTAACTGCATGTTACACCTTCGTCCTCTTAAGGACTCATCAGTATCGCATATCTTTCTGGACAAACAAAAACTGATGAACTTAATTATGAATTGGTTCTCTTGAGCACACATCCAGTTTAGAACTCGAACAAGAGAGTAGAAACTCAATCAGAACGATGCCAATTTAGAAACCGAAGATACAACGAGAAAAAAAGGCGTCACGCCCTAATTTCAATAGATAAAATCGATTGTACGTTAAATCCAGTCCTAGCTGATAACACATCCAATTATAGACGTGACAAACTTGTGGCGTATGTAATTCACTATGTCTAGGAGGCATAGATCAAAATTTTAAATTAATAATTCTAATTGATTGGAATCTATTATGTTATTTGTCAGCGGGCTAACCGTTTAACATGTAATGTATTAACAACAATCTATTAATTCCATGTAAAAGTTCATTGCATTCCGTTTTGGACTCAGGACCGTGCCCGCATATAATCCTAATACTAGTTGAAGAAATTGAGGAACTGAAAAATGGGGAAAAAGCGTTCTTAAAAAAACATAGCAATCGTTAGTTCTGAAGTTCTACAGAATGTCTTCGGGCGAAGCTGTCTAAGCTGCTCTATGTCGGTAGTTTCACTTTATGCTGAAGTCACCTGTTCGAAGGCTGTTTACTCAAAATTATTGTGCCACGAACTGGGACTAATTCATAAAGATAGATATTGAATCGACGGCGAAACCCTCGCTGAACCACACTTATAGATCTGTAGATTTCAATAATATCTCCTGAAACCTCTTCGTTTTATGCACTGTGGTAAGAAGGTGCGTTTCCTTGATGAACTAAATGGCATAGTGTTGAATCCTGCTTATACAGCGACATGTCTTTGATGGGAAGTTTCCATTTAATCTCGTCAATAGATGGAGTGAGGCTAATAGTTACTGTTGATCGTCTGACCTTTCTTATATACTGGGTGATCTCTTTGAAGAGAGGTTAAAGTCTGAACTGGATGGCCTCGAATATAACATAACCACAGTAGAAGAACTGGAAAATGCTTCTACTCACCTTATCCAAACACTAATATTAGCATTTGAGGAGAGCTGCCGAATGAGGAAAAAACACTTCTCAAGGGATACGCCTTGGTGGAACAAGGAGCTTGCTCAACTCAAAGATAGAGCCAGAAAAGCATTCAATAGAGCGAAAAGAACAGGTGAATGGGACGCCTACCGAGAAGCTCTAACTAAGTACAACAAAGAACTAGGGAAATCCAAACGAGAATCATGGAAATCCTATTGCGAGGGGATCAATGATCTTGCTCCAGCTGCACGAATTCAAAAGGTTTTAGCCAAAGACCATTCGAATGCACTTGGTCTCATTAAGGAAGAGAGTACTCTAAAGACTTCGGCGGAAGCTTGAGGATACTTTCAAATACAAACTTCCTGGACTCGAAAATACTCCCCATCAATAGCACCCAACAACAGGAGCTAGAACTGTATAGCTCCAGTAGGGAAAGCAGAAATCTAGCGGGCCGAATCTTCACCCTAGATGGGGTAAAGTGGGCCACCAAAAGCTTCAAACCCTACAAATCACCAGGGGCGGACGGAATCTATTCGGTCATGTTGCAAAGAGGCAACACATACAACCCCATGTCTGAGAGCTATATACAAAGATAGCTACTCACTGGGCTACATACCTCAGTCATGGAGGAAAGTCAAAGTATTATTTATACCGAAAATGGGCAAGAGGTCTCCAGATGGGCCTAAATCATATCGCCTGATAAGCTTAACCTCTTTTCTCCTAAAATCAATGGAGAAAATCCTCGACAACCATATGAGAAGTTTCATAAAACTGCATAAAAAACAATTTGCCTACCATCCGGGCAAGTCTACAATTGATGCCCTACACGATCAAGTCAAAGAAGTGGAAGGAGCACTAGAGGCCAAAGAAATAGCCTTAGTTCTATTTGGAGACATTGAAGGAGCCTTCGATAAAACCTCCTACACATCCATTAGCAATGGTGCAAACAACGAGGGTGTTAAAACACCCATCATCAAATGGATCAAAGAAATGCTCAAGGGCTGGATCATAACGGCCCCTTTTGGAGACACCGAAATATCGGTGTCAGAAGTGAAAGGGTGTCCTCAAGGAGGTGTCCTATCGCCGCTACTATGGTCAGTAGTTGTTGATGGCCTCTTAGAAAGACTGAACAACGCTGGCTTCAACGCACAAGGCTATGCTGATGATCTAGTTATCATCATTAGGGGAAAGCATGATGGAATCTCATCGAACCTGATGCAAAAAGCTCTTAACATCGTAAATGAATGGTGTGCTGAAGATGGGCTTAGCATCCATCCAGACAAAACCATTATAATTCCATTCACAAGACGTAGAAAGTTGAACTTAAAGTCCCCTTTCTGAATGGACATACTCTGAAATTTTCGGAACAGGCTAAGTATCTAAAGTTAACCCTAGATCAGAGACTCAACTGGAATATACACACTGCCAAACTCTTTCCAAGGCTACATCGTGTCTATGGGCATGCCGTAGACTCTTCGAAAAGACCTGGAGGCTACAGCCAAAAATAACCTACTGGTTATACACAGCGGTTATAAGAATCATTGTCACATATGCATCGTTAGTATGGTGGACGAAAACATCAGAAACAACTACGCAAAACAAGCTGCAAAAACTGCAGCGGTTAGCGTGCGTGAGCATAACAGGTGCTATGAGAAGCACCCCGACTACTGCATTGGAGGTAATCCTAAATATCCCTCCTCTTCATTTAAAATTGAAAAAGGAGGCGTTCATGACGGCATTACACAAGACACAAAAAAACTATTACCTGGTGATCTGAAGGGACACCTGGGGATTCTGGGTTACATAGCGCCAGAAATCTTATCATAACCATCGGATATAATGATGCTTAAGTTTGATTTTCACACACCCTTCGAAGTGGCCATAGAAGACCGCACCATCGTAAAGGGAAAAATAAATCAATTAGACCAAAAATCCTCCATTTGGTACACGGACGGATCAAAAACGATTGATGGAACAGGAGCAGGCATATATGGACCCAAGTACTCGTCATCAGTGCCTCTGGGCTCTATTCCCAAAATCATGCAAGCAGAAAAACTTGCTGTAAACCTTTGCTGCCAGGAGAGACTACGAAGGAAACTCAAAGGTGTAAAGATTTACATTTTAACGGACAGTCAGGCAATGATAAAAGCTCTAAACTCTTACAGTTATCGGAGCATCTCTGTCTGGGAATACCGTCAATCCTTGAAGCAACTTGCTAATGGGAACAAACTTTTTCTGTGGTGGGTGCCTGGCCACGAAGGCATACAAGGAACAGAAGCCGATTTTGTTCCTTTAGCTATACTCTACTGTATTTCTACTTTCTCCTTCCCTGTTCTCGTCAATGTTACACCTAAATAGTTGAACTGTTCTACCTTTTCAAAGCAGTATGTCCTATCTTCACTAATTATCTGCAGATTTGAGTGCCTTTCATTTTCTTGTTGTCCTACTATCATATACCTGGTTTTATTTTCATTTATCATTAAACCCTTTCTTCTTGCAGCGGTTGTACCTTTGCTAGCTATACTGCTCTCTTTTATAATTTTATCCATCACGATATTGAAAAGTGTAGTAGAAAGGGGATCTCCCTGTCTCAGGCCTTTATCAACACAGAATGATTCCGACAATTGTCCGCTCATCTTAACTTTATAGGTGGTATCCGTCAATGTCATTCTCTCCAGCCTAATTAGTTTGCCTTTAATTTCTAGATCATCCATTGCTTCATATATATATTTTCTTATTATACCATCATAAGCCTGTTTATAATCGATGAAAAGCATATGGAGTATCATGTTTTGATCAATAGTATTATCTATAATTTGCTTCAACACAAAAATCTGATCCATGACTGATCTATTTTTTCGGAACCCACACTGATACTGTCCTAGCTTTGGTTCTATTATTTCGTTTAGTCTATTTTTGATAGATATCGCCATAATCTTGTAGATAGTGTCCATTAAGGCAAGCCCTCTATAGTTCTCGCAATTGGTCGTATTCCCCTTCTTGTGCAACGGAGATATTAGAGCTTCCTTCCACCTACTTGGCATTTTCTCCTCTTCCCAAACTTTAGATATTTATATATTGGCCTCCATTTCTTGTCCCTCTATCTTCAACATATCCGCCGTGATGCCATTTTCACCTGGCGCTTTGTTGTTTTTAAACAATTATATGATTGATCTTATTTCTTCCTTATTTGGTGGTTCCTCATACGCTTCATTTAGTAACGCCCCTTCCTCGTTCGCATTTTCACTAGTCTCTTCACTTTCTCCGTGTAACAACTCTCTGAAATACTCACTCCATCTCTTCAAACTTTCTTCTATTCCTCCTACCAACTGGCCGTTTTTGTCTTTGCAGAAAGTTATATTATTATAACTACTAAATACTAAGAAAATAAAAAAAGAACTGAACTTTCATCGTTTTTCAACCTTATGCACTGATGGGTTAAAGGTTGGTACTTCCTGAGACAATAGGGCATTTGATATTTCTGACGCCATCTATTTATTAGTCAGGGGACTATTCGATCTATGTGTTAGTTCATATGAAAGTTATTATTGTTAATTGCTAACTATTGTTTTTGATATCCAAATTTTTCAACGGTTTTCATTGAAAAAAAATTGTTTTCTAGGTATAATAACCCATTAATCGGATTTCAATTTTCAACTAGATAATGAAAAAAATGTCAAAATGAATGAACATCAAATTGATACCATAGCTTAATAGAGCTATCTTTCATCTATCTAATTACAGGTAATTTTTTCTTCAATAGGTTTCAGAGATTATTATACGGGGACAAAAAGTTTCCAAATAAAATGGAAGGTAAGTATTAAGATTTTACCAGCGGCCACAGCAGAACAGTTTTTCTTTTGGAGTAGCGTATAATAATATTTGAATACAAATGAAATTAGGCCAAAATAGTTATTCTTAAAAGAAGTACAAATATTGATATATTCAAGTTTTCAAGCTTTCAATTTGATTTTTATTAATTTGTGAAATCAATGAACTTCCATGCTCTGTATTATAAAACTTGATATGAATATATGATATAAATTTTACTAGACTTGTTGAACATTGAAAATCTCGAAACTATCAACTGTTTTATAGGTGATAAATATCGCATATCTCATTACCATATTCTTCCATTTACGTCATAACGTAGAAGAGCAACTACAAGAAATAAAAAAAAGTTTTACTTACGATGATATCTTTCTGCATTGGCAAGCCACCAGAGAAGACATGCAAAGAAAGAAACCAAAGATTAGAAGAAATTGTGCAATATTTTACAAAAAGTGTGCGAAAAATATTCAGCGGACTTTTAACCTTAAATCCGTTACAAAATTATGAAAAAACCACCCTCGAAGAAACCAATACCACTAGCTTATTCCCTACATTATAATATAAATAAAAATGGACAACAAAATTGCACTTTTCATCTGATGAATGACTTATGTCACTTGATGTTTACTAATTTGACGTCGCTGATTTTAAATATAAACTCATCTGTTTTCTACCAGCTCTTGTTTAAGAGTTATAGCTTTTTTAACTCTCAGCGACAGACGTGCCTCAATTCTTACAATTATACTGACGCGGTAGTGCAGGAGACAGCAAATATTTTTATAGAATTAAACTATGCAACTATTATATTTATATTTATTAAATCTTTAGCCTATTTTTAAAATTTTTTTTTGAATTGTGGAGGCCGTTACTTGATGTAGATCCATGATATAAATGAGATAAAAAACACAAGGTTTAACTTTAATCTACACTTTATTTGAAAAAATTCGACGACGTTTCGCTGACACAGCAGCTTTATCAAGAATGAAAAACAGAATGAAGAGTATGGTATTATAAACAAATCGTAGAACAAGTTGGATGAATAACAGGAAAATCCACACCGAGCCATTGTACAGTTAGTATGAAAGGTAATAAAAACTAATTAAACAAGTTAAGTAGGGGTGAGTAATTCACATCTACCTGTTCATTCAAAAGCTTGTCCGAATGTTTGTATCTATTTATTTCTAATGCTTCTAGGAGATCTAATTTTGAACTTTTTGATTTTATATGTAATATGTCAAAGTTTTTATTGAATGAATGGTTTTCTTTTATTAGCTGGTTTGAATAATTTGAATCAGATTTATTTTTATCGAAGCTACGTTTATGTTCAGATGTTCTTATGCCAAAACTCCTATAGGTCCTACCGATATAAATTTTATCACAAGAACCGCAATTGATATAGGTAAACATATTAAAAATAAACATATTAAAATAAACATATTAAAAATAATAAATCTCGTGTTGAAAAATCAAGTAAATCAGGAATCTATAAACTCAATTGCGGTTCTTGTGATAAAATTTATATCAGTAGGACCTATAGGAGTTTTGGCATAAGAAGATTCTTTGTTCGATATTTCTATCCATTGTAATAATCGCAAGCATACATATGAGAAATGACAAAATTCAGCACAGTAAACAAACTAAATGACAGATCGCGTTCGAATTCGGCAACAATATAGAATACAAATGACAAATCCTGGAAATATTGATTTTCGATAAGAATGCAACGCGGATCACGAAATTTGACCCCGACAGAATGTGCTGAAGCAGTCATGTTGGATGATCTAGGCTGGACTTATACTGAAATTGGCCAAAGGCTTGGGGTGCCCCGTCTAGTCTAACTGTTTCCAGAATGATTCGCAGGTATAGCCAGTCTGGTAGTCATGAAATGAGACCTCGGCAAGGCTACCTCGAGCAACAACGGCGATCCATGATCGTTGTTTAAAAATTTCCTCGTTGAGACAACGGTTCGCACATTCAAATGCAGCTTCGACAGAACAGTGGAGTGCTCATTACCACTGAAACGATACGACAACGTCCAGGGAACTTAGTTTGATATCTCGAAGCCCAGCACATAGAAGAGTGCGATTGAATTTTGCCACCATGTCAATTGATTAAAAGCAACCTCTGACCTACCTACGGTTTCGGTGGAGGTTCAATAATGGTGTGGGGAGGAATTTCTTTTAATGCCCGCACTGATCTGGCAATTATGAATGCTCAATGGTACGTTACAAACATTTTATGAGAACATGTTATGCGTGATAACGCCAGACCTGACCATATCGTTAGGAACTATCTTCAAGGTCACGAAGTCACTTCAATGGAGTATCCTCTAGGAAGTACAGATTCCCATCGAACATGTCTGGGGCATTTTGAATAGAAGATTAAAAAGCCGGAAAAACTAGACTGGTATCGTGAAAATATGTATTCAGTAATTCTCGGCATATCCGGTATTAACATATTTTTCGGGATTTTGATCTTTACATTTTTTATTTTTAGTTTCATTTCAATTCCTAACAGTACCATTTTCATTTCGATTATTCCCAAGCATTCCTTAGTGCTGATGAATTACTGGAAAAGTAATTTTTCAACATATCTGAATAATTTTGTATTTTAGATTTTGTGAGTTAATTTCTTGACGCAGTGTACTTTGATAAACAATAAAAGCATCAAATTTCGTTTGTTATCCGGATACACAACTAGCAACCCTCGCATCCACTATAACCCTCTCTATGTTCACGTTCCCCGTAACTGAAACCACATTTTTGATGAAGAGCTCGACAAACTTACCGCTCCACCCCCCTTGGGAGACTTTGAGGCAGCAACATATGCGAGGTATTGTATAACTTTCTTCGTGTTCTCCGTCTTTCCAGCACCGGACTCTCCTGTACACAAAATAGATTGATCTTCTCGTTCTGAAAAAGAAATCAAACGTTAAAGCGTTCACCAATACAGGTTATCATTAGATTTAAACATTGTTTGATCAAAAGAAGAATACGATTCAAGGGAAGAGAGTGAAAACCTTCTTATTTCCCACTACATGTGATGATGTGTTTGTGAACATTTCATCACCTATATATCAGTATCAATGAGCTAGAAGGTTGGGCTGCAGCTTACGTGAGGCTACAATGGATCTATCGTGCAAGGCCGTCTTTTTCCGTTCGAAGGTGTTGGCTAAGAGAAAGCAGTTTCTGAAGCCAATGACAATGTTGAACATATGATTAAATATCTTTGCTTTTCCTTGACATAGAAGGGTGGTCATCCTTTACATTTGAACTAGATGATTCCTAGGTTGACAGCGCCAGTCAAGATTCTTAGGGCTTAGAATGCGTTGGGTCGTTGAGGGTGTAGTTTTTATTATTATTATTATTATTATTAGAAAATACAAGAGTTGAGGCTTTAGCCTATAAACTCAAAAGAATATAAATTTAAATATAAAAAAAAGAATAAGAATCGACGACGAAGTGTTTCGTGCAGAACGACTACAGCGGCGAAATCGAGCCTCGTTCTAATTGTACGATGATATCTATGCATCTAAACGGTTTTTGAATAGGTTGAGGTTTTTCGAGCTCACTATTGAATCTGACAGTCGATTCCATAAGGCGAAAACGCGGTTAGGAAAGAATCCCTGTCTGTGATTTGTTTTGAAGTTTTCCTCGACAAATTTGAAGCGATGCCCACGAATATGATTGTCGTTCAACGGGAAGAGGTCTCTGATATCCGGTCCGAGGGCTCCCCGCACAGATAAGTAAATGTAGATGAGGTCGCCTCGCGTTCTGCGATCTTGGAAGGTGAGTCGGAAAATGGAGAGTCGATCATCATATCCTGGGCCAGTCCTACCAAAAGTCTTGTGCTTCGCCTCGAGGGCTAACTCATCTCTTCTGAAGTTGGGCCACAAAGCCGGACCAGCATACTCCATAATTGGTCGGACATAGGTTTGATAAAGAAGTTTTGCAGTCTGTATGTTACAGCCCTTGAAACTACGTTGAAGGCAATAAATAATTCCCCGAGCCTTTGCAGTGCCGAGGTATGCTTAGACCATGATAGGTCATCAGATATTGTCAGTCCGAGATCTACTTGGTCTGATACACCTTTTAGAGAATGCCCACCGATTGAGTATGGTAGTTTCGGGTTCGATTTACTTATATGCAGAACTACACATTTCTCCAAGTACAATGCGAGGAGCCACTCATGCGACCAGCGATTAATGCGAATGATGGGAGCGAGAACTGAACCCTGAGGAACACCACTACTCACAGTCCATTCAGTTGTCGAAAATGCATCTCCTGTTCTGTCTGACACGAAAAGCTCTGTCGCTGAGAAATGCTTTTAACCAGTCCAGTAAGTTGCCTCTAATACCTAGATGTTCCATCTTGGCGAGGAGGCGTTTGTATCTAAATGAAGCACATCAATTGCAATACCAGCATGCTAAGCCTTCGTCCAGTCGTTGATGTATGCTTATTGGGCGGTAGTTGTGGGGCAATAGTTCATACCCTTTTTTGAAAATTGGTGTGTTTGTAGCCCTACGCCAATGGCGAGGGAGGGATGCAGAAGAGAGTGATTTTCAGAATATGGAAATAGGCCTTGAGAGTTCTGCAGCACATCTATAAAGGAAATAAGGGGAGAGACCATCGGGACCTGGAGCGGAGATTTTGATTTTTTGCAAGGGTTTTTTACAAGTTCTTCGGTAACTTTGACGGCTATTCGAGAGCCAAATTAACTTACAAAAACAGGCTTAATTTCACAATTGATCGGTACAGCATACAATTTTCGCTTCAAGTCTTGAAGAACCCATCAGGAAGATGATGGACCACGGTAGCGATGCCCGGATGAAGATTCTTTTGGAGGTATTAACTAATCAATCCAAGATGTGAAGTCGATGTTTATGAACATCTCTAGGTTAGAGACACAAGAAAAATCGACAAATCTCACACCAGGTGAGCTAGGGCTTGACCACATCACCTCTCAGAGAAACCAGGCGTACTGGAAACATATATTGCAGTGTCCTCGCCGAAATAAGCTCTTCAGATTCTGGTTCCAGAAGAGTTTCCAATAAATACTCCTCAAAGAAAAACAGATCCACCATACCAGAAGGCCTGTTTTGGAGAGTGGTGAAGTTGCTATAGATTATTCTCGCCACAATAGCTAACACTTTCCGTATTGGCTGCAGCAGCGTGATGAAAGGGCTTGGTCACTATCTTGCAGAAATTCAGTTTAACTTTTTTCTGGTAGTCAGGCGACATCAACTCTTCGTCAATCAATATCTTGAAGGGATAAAACGACAAATCTTCCCAAAATTCTGCCCGGCCAGAATAGCCCATTGCAGCGGCGTGCTTCTTGACGACTGTTTGATGTTTGTATCTGATCTTAGTGTTGAACCAGTGTCCTCCACTTATTGTACCCAACGCGCGGTTATATTTCGGTGAGGGATGGGATCACGGTGTGCAAGATTGAATTTCAAATCAACATGAGGACGATAAAGCGCCTGTGTTTACCGGACTCAACACATCAGGACACCATTCTCTGGGGATGATGCCATCACACTTAGGTTCCAAAAATCATCACAGGGGGAAGCAACGTCTCATTCAAAACTGTACATATGTCTTGCTGCAGATTGAATTTGTAAGCTGCTCCTCAGAGTAATCTAGTAGTTTCTTGCAAGTCGTGACAATCTCATGATGAAAATTCGAAAAACAGTGTTTTTGAGTAGGGGTTGGAAGTGACTATTACATCAACTGAGTGGCGCAGAACACTGACTCTGTGGGGTTGACAGCTGGATCCTCATTTAATGAGGACTACGCTAGCCTAGTGTTTCTCTGTTTAGGAACCAAGCCTCTCTTGGGAATCTTGCATGGAAAAATCTGTAGAAGAGCAAAAGATCTGCTTTACGATGAAGCAAAACTGGCCAAGGTGAGGTGCCAGCTTTCTTATTTCCACTCATTTACAGTAATGGACTATGTCATAGAGAAGCAGCGCTTTACTTAATGACCAGATGACTTGACTCATTACAACTTGGTAAACATGGGATTACATGAAGATGATACTTACCTTGGAGCATAGATCGGTAAGCAGTATCTGTTATGGCAAAAACGTGTGGGGGTACTTCGTGGCGTTTGATTCCTTTATACCTTTCCATGATTTTTTCTGTATAAATTGGTAGTTTCTTGTAGGGATTGACGACGACGCAGAAGAGACCGGAATACGTCTGTAAAAACAAAGCGATATCAATTCAACTCTTCCAGCTTCCTTTTCATATCCATATTCAATTCCAATCTCGAATTACTCGAGTGAATTCTAGGCTGATCTGAATGAAATTATGTTACCTGTCAATTTGATGAAGCTATGCACCTAACTTTGTATGTGAATGAATATGATAACTTAATTTGTACCGATTTCAAATTCTAATTGTTGTATCAACTTTCCAGATGAATGTAATGGGAATGAAAATGTTCCTTGATTTTGAAAACGTGGAGGTTGCTAAAGGAACACATTGCAGACACACAAATCGAGTAAAATCTGCAAGATTCAAGAACTCGATTGTCATGGAAGTTTTGTAACAATAAATTTTATTTAAACTGAATCGCAGTATGTCTTCGACTTGTCTTCTTGGAGACACAGCAGACTCCAGTCAAGCCAAACAGAAAGAAAAGAAGGAGTTGGATAGGAACTACCTCTATATTGAATGACTAAGTTTTATCATGAGATCTCACTACTTTTTGAGACGGAAATATTGCGTTTCAATGAGAATTTTTGTTTCATTTCATATTTTTAATTCGATTATCGTATCTTAAACTATAATTCTTAACCATTATAATTCAGAATTGAATTGTTCAAATTCGCGTTCCTCTAGTAAATATCTTTATCGACCCGCATTCGTCGGATTGAAATATCGCTAGATCAATAGGTCTGTTTGAAAAACAATGATCTCTGATGCAACATCATAAGGTTCAAAGGTGAAACTTTGAATTTCACCGACAAATAATGCGAGAGCTTTAAACGTGATCAATTTGATTTAAATTTCTACGAAGATGAAACATTCGGAAGTTCATCGATGGGTGCAATATACAGGGTGGGGCGTAATGGAAGGGCGTTTTTTAAATGAGAATAACTCAGCTGTTCTTTAACTTAGAACATTTTCAATTACGTAAAATGAAAGCTTGAATTTTACCATTTAGTGTAGAAAAAGTGGAAAGAATCCTGTTCAGAAAATGACACCAGGAGGATGGCGTCCGTGTTCCGCAACGCGTTGCTGTAGTCGATTATCATAAAGTTCTGCATCACCCGCCCTAACAAATCGGTGTCGATTGCCCTAACTTCTCTTGTGATGGCTCTTTTCAAGTCTCCGACGTGGATCTTAGCCTTTAGGTTTTCCCACAAAAAATAATCATAAGCAGTGAGATACGAGGGGGCCACTGCACATCACCAAAACGAGAGATTACATGACTAGGAAAAATGCAATTTCCATTGAGGCTCTGGCTGTATGTGCCGTGGCACCATCCTGTTGGAACTAAACATTTCTTCTGTTCATTCTTCGTCGTCGCAACTCTGGGATAAAAAAGTTCTCCAGCATGAAAACATATTGCTTTCTTACTGTGGAGTGGGGATCAAATGTAAATGAGCCTCAGTGATAATCATTTGCATCCTCTCGGCAAACTGCTGGCGTTGTGCAAAATCTCCTGCATTCAGGTGTTCGACAACCATGAGCTTATAGGGGCGAAAGTGGAGGTCTTGGTGTAAAATATTTCGACTACTCATTTGGAGTGGTGTAGATTGTTTTCGGACGAAGCGCCTTGGGCTTTGAATTACAGCTTGTCTCACTCTTTCCACGGAAGCTGGCGTCCTTACGAAACCTCCCGTCGGTAAATATTTGATGGGACAAATATCTTCCGCGATAAACTTATTTACCGACGGGAGGTTTTATCTCGGAAACAGAGGCTAAGAGCACTATTCCAGCGGGATTATTCCGCTCGTTTTGTACCGTTGATGTGATTCACGGAACGGCGAAAGATGTCTCCCAAAAGTTTGAAATTTTTAACGTTTCCACATCTGTTTGTTAAGGTTCGTATCTTTCTCGAAATCCGGTAGCGGGTTGGCCGTGTCGGTCCATAGAGGGCGACTCTCATACGTATGTACGAGGTGCGTCCTTTTTGGAATCGATAGGGTACCCCGATGTAGCTTGATAGGATACTGAGGAGCGATATGCGACACTGATTAGCTCCTAATAAGGGCGAAACTGCAGTTTGCCGCTTCGTTTCTCGGCATCCTGCTTGGTTGCACTATTGTGGCGCTTGGGGGCTGCGTGCATGGCAGGCAAATTTGGGAACTAGCTTTGGTCAGGAAGGATTATACATTGATCTAAGGTTTTGAATAAACAATAAAAAACATCTGCCGTCGCTGCGTATATATATATATATATATATATATATATATATATATATATATATATATATATATATATATATATATATATATATATATATGCCACCGAAACAGGACAAAATTTATTATCCAACTAAAAAAGGATCTAGAACGGTAGTCGTACATAAAAGTTCTCATAAAAAAGTAAAGTAATCAACATTCTGGAAATTCAAAATCCCCCACCCTGACGGAGATTTAGATGTCGGGTTTGGTAGCAAATTTGGCTATATGATCCTAGCTTTCAGTTTAGTATTTTCTCCCTTGGAAAATATTTTAAAGTGTAAAAAATGTGATGGTAATATTAAGTTTTTACGAAAAAGTGCTATTGGCTCTGGTTTCAAACTTGAAATTCAGTGTTCTTGTGTGTGTTCTTATGAGATCAACAGGCGAATGGTTTTGATTTTCCGCCTATTAGGGGTTGGACTCAATGGCCTAAATTTGTTCTGTTCCATGATGGATCTAGGTCAACGCTTCAACCAGATTTGTACTACACCGCGTGCACAAATATCGCTTTTTCGGTTGAACGTTTGGCTAAAGTTATATTTCAAAAAGCTGGAAGAGAAGAACACGAAAAGAACGTTGAGCACTGATTCCCAAAAGGCGAATGGACTGTGTCCGGCGATGGTACCTGATCCAAGAGAGGTTTTTTTTCTCTCATCAGAATTTGTACTCTAATTGGAAAATACTCAGGCAAAATTTTGGATTGTTTCGTCTCATCAAAACGTGTAAGAAATGTGAAGTAAACAAAAAAACTGATGGACCCAACCGCAATTTTAATTTGGAAAGACAAGGAGCACGTCGATGAATGTCCCAAAAATTATGACGGAAGCTCCCGGGGAATGTTAGAGATTTTTTGTCGTTCGGAAAATTTACATGGCTCAAAATACGCTCGCTACGTTGGAGATGGAGATTCAAAAACGTTTCCCATCTAATTGGAAAGTAAGCCGTACGGGGGCTTCAATATTGAAAAATTAGAATGCGTGTATCACGTGGGAGAAAGAATGTTTCGAAGGCTCAAGGAAATCAAAAAAAAAACTCTCACGGAAATAAAAAAATTAAAAAAAAAGAAGAAACGAAAAACGAAAAGGAAGAACCTACAGCTAAAAGGAAACGCCGAAGCAAAACTACTCCACCTAAGGAAAAAAGAACTGAACTTACTGGCGAGGTTATGAAAGAAATTTCATTGTTTTACAGTCTTGCCATTCAGAACAGCCCCGATGACTAGCTAGTCATTAAAGATGCCATTTGGGAGGGATTTCATCATAGAATTTAATGAAAAACCACAGCATCAGTATTGCGACAAGAGCTGGTGTAAGTATCTACAAAGCGTCGAAGAGGGCAAAAACTTCAACCATAAAACACCGTCCCTTAGTGACCTTGTCCAAGAATAAGTGAAGCCTGTTTTCGAAACTTGACAAAAGATGAACTTTTGGATCGCTGTTTGGGAAAAAACACGCAAAACAATAACGAATCTTTTAATAAAGCCAGGTATTAATTTCATTTATTTTAATGTTATCATAAAAAAATTAGCAGTCGAAACTTTGAATGCGTTTTTCTCAAAACATGTTTTCTCAAATCGGTATCAGCGCTTCAGAATTTGACGTAACTAGGCTTATTTTATTGATCTAACCCCTTGTTAAGGGTTGAAACGCGTAAAAAAATGCCTTTTTTTCAACTGTTTTTTTGAAAGCTTGTAATTTTTTCAAACATGATTTTTTTTTTTTCCGAGGTAGGTTATATAGCTGCATACATGTTTCTCAAGATTTTGTTTGATTTTAGATATCGCGTTCGATCTGTATCACTGCAACCTCAAAGCCAATCATTTTTGAAGCGTCGTCATCAGCGCCACATTCTACGAAGAACTTACATGGGGTGCCAAAAAAAAATTTTTTTTTGTATACCTTCTTTTATGTATAACAACATGTAAAAAGTTTTTTTTGATACATAATAAAGATTTCCTTGAAAAAAATTCTGAACAAATCTTCCATTTTGTCATTCTGAAACATTAATATCCCTTAATAATGATTCTCTACAATAAAAAACTGGAAAAGTCTATCATGCCATTATTAAAACAAAGTTATTTCGATAATCTTCCTAAAACTGTGTATCTACGCCACTTTAGGTCAAACTATGAATTCGGAACAAAGTCCTCAGGTTCAGGTATCTGTCCCATCATCAGTTTTTAGTTCTCCAATTGAATTATTGAGAAATCAATCAAGTGTATGTAAATAATTATCGAGTGACAACTTAATTTACACCGAAATTTGATTTGATAAGCACTATTTCGTTAATCTAATCGTAAACAAACTTTGTGAGTTCATAATTAGTAACGCATTAGTGAATTTAATGAATCAATCATTATTCAATGCACTTATTCACGATTCCCTGTTGTCAATCAACCCATTTGATCCCACGATTTTTTTTTATTGAATCATGATTTTTCTCACATTTTTGATATCTGAGAAGTTGGAACATAAACGTTTTTTCAAGCCATTTTAACAAAAAATTGTTTAAAAATTGAAGGACAGCCAAACGTCGTCTGCTAAGAGGACGTGCGATATGTTTCTAAACAGTTTCGTTCTATCCATGATTACATTTGACACATCTAACGTGCTTCGAAATAACAGGGCTCCATATGTTGAAAACAAATTTCTGGAGTGATCATATGAAGATTCTTCTAAATACGTCCAAATGTTTTCACACTGTAGATATTTTTCTTCTAACTCAGAATAAAAAAAAATGGTTAAAACGTCATCATCCAAATCTTCCACAGCGAATGTACTAAATTATCTCCAATAAATTCCTTGGACTCATCTTCGGAATATCAAACAAGGTGTCACTGGAAACTTGTAAGCGATTTCAGCCGCCTACTTGATCAGCATTTTTTCCACGTACGAATCAGCAAACGAAGAATCGTTCGTTTTATTCGCGCTCGAGTGAATGGTGCCTTTTCTACCATATATGGTTAGTTCGGTCATCGGGCCAGGGTTCCAGGAAGGTTGCACTTATTTACCGTGCATTTTATTATTTCCACTCGTTGGCTAACCGACTAACCGGCCACACACAATTACGCGCGATTCGGCACACGCAGATGGCTCTGTTATCCTCTCTTGCTATCCGACTCGAAGGACCAGTGCAAGTATCGGTATAGTATACGATCATCGATTACTTTTATATCGAAAAAAATGGACACTAACGAATTCGTATTTTAGGGGAAAAAGGAATTGACAGAATGACTCACTTTTATTTCGAATCGAATCAATACTGATTAAAAATCTTGAGATTGATAAATGTCTTGGAAGCAAAGTGAATCAGTGGGTTGAATCATTTAAAACGGATTCAACAAATAAAAGAAAAACGCAGCTTAATTCTTCATACGTATATTCTATGATACACCAACAATGGCAATTGGAAGAAAAACACATACATTTTGAACAATTTAAATCCAAAGCATTAAAAACAGTTATTATAATGATTAATCAATATGGTTAAAATGATTTCTTTATATATTTATTTTTCATTTTGTCACCTAGACACGTACCAGATTGTTCAACAAGTTTTGTCGTTCGATAAGAGAGAGCCTTGCTACTAGTCCAAATTTGTTTTTGTTTTGTTGGTACACTCTTCATATGAACGTTTGTGAAGGTTCATTTCAATCTGTTAATTCATTCTTTGTTTACAAGCCATTTAGTGTCGCCGTGTCACAGTATTTTTGTACAATGAAAAAAATTGAATATCGTGGAGTGATAAAATTCCTATTTTTGGAAGGTGTAGCACCAAAAGAAATTAACGAACGAATGTTGAGAGTGTATAATGATTGTTCGCATATAATTAGAACAGTAGAAAGATGGGTTGCTGAATTTAAACGTGGTCGTACAAGCCTTGAAGACGATACACGTCCTAAAAGAACATCAACACCAGAAATCATAGCCATAATACAGGAATGGTTTTGGAAGATCGTCGATTGAGTGACAGGGATATAGTTGAGGCTCTACACATCTCAATAGGCAGTGTGAGCCATATTTTAAGTGAAATTTTGGGTTTTAGAAAACTGTGTGCACAATGGGTGTAGCATTCGCTAACAATGGAACAAAAACACATTCGAATGCGACTTTCTCAGCAACATTTGGAGCGTTTTAAAAAGGATAAAGTGGATTTTCTGCGTCGATTCATCACTACGGATGAGACTTGGGTCTATCACCATAATCCTAAATCAAAACAAAAGGCTAAAGAGTGGTGTGAACCTGGTTGTTCGGATTCGAAACGAGTTCGTGTCCGGAAATTGGCCAAGAAGGTTATGGCATCAGTTTTTTGGGATGCGAAAGGAATTTTGTTTGTGGATTACTTGCAAACTGGTAAAACAATTAATCCTGAATATTATTGCAACCTTTTGGACCAGTTGAAGGAAAAAATTCGTGAAAAAAGACCCGGTTTGCAGAAGAAAAGAATTCTTTTTCATCAGTACGATGCACCGTGTCACAAGTGCATTTTGACACTGGATAAAATCCATGAATTAAAGTTCGAATTATTGGAGCATCCACCATATTCACTAGATTTGGCCGCCAGCGATTTCCATTTGTTTCCAGATCTCAAAGAATTTATGCGTGGCAAGCGTTTATCAAATGAAGAGGTCATAACGGCTGTTGAAGCGTATTTTGCAGACCTTCCGGATTCCCACTTCAAGGATGGGATCCACAGAGTGGAGGATCGTTGGAGGAAGTGTATTAATGTTCAGGGAGATTATACTGAAGTGTATTTTGAACCTTAACATTATGTTATGGTGACAAAACTTATTGAACAACCTGGTATCACCTATAATTCCATATTCACGGTTTCGGCATATTTATGGAACATATACCCCGCGAATAAAGTGCTTTAATCGTATAACTTTTCCAATTTTAGTAGAATGTATATCTGTACCTTTATTCTCGAGTCTATTCGCTCGAAATTCCCAACATGTGAAAAGTAAACTTTCGTTAAGACTCGCTCCTGGCAGAGGAGACACAGAAAGCAGTGGCCTCGTGACTCTCCCGATGGCCTTGCCAGTGCGGCGACCTCAACGAAGATGAGTTGCCACTTGACGTACAACGGTGGCCGTTGTTTACTTGGTTACGATCGGATGTACGTATCTGAGTTCTGAAAACGATTTCGATACAGTATTTGATTCGCGCCCAAGCTTCATTCAAAGATCACAGGAAATCGTCAATTATCCGTACTTTTATGGAGCGATCAATCAAACGACATTCGCAAATGGAATCGTTCTCATCGCGATAGATTTTTCATTATGGAATGTTCGCAGAAAAGGTTAAGGATATTGGGGAATTGTCCAAATTCAAGGATAGTTGGAGTGAGCGCCTAAAGAATAGAAGAGCTGAAGAGACTTATAACAGGGGTGCTCAAACTTGAACTACTGGCGATCTACCTCAATATTTTTAGACTACTTACGATCGACTCTGAGAGGCTGCAAGTATGTGTGATGCTGGGTTGTCGTACCCTACCTACCTACCTATGTAGGGTGTACCGTAGCATATATAGATATTAGCTTTCCGCACAATATACATTTCAGTCAAGGTTTGGGTTAGGTTTAGTTAAGTTCTTCTCTATAATATCAATGAAAAAACTCATAGTTATTCAAAATTGCAAATTTATTGGTTGTTACAAAACCAAAGAGTTACATATGGTCAAATAATTGATCGATGAAGCCTCAACTGCGTGATAGTTGATATTCATAATGAATAATAAAATAAAACAAGCTACTTTGTTTTAACTATCACTAATTTATTGATGTAAAGAATGACAAAATTTTACATTGGTGTTGGACCGGTTTCGGACATACGTTCATTATCAACAACAAGCTAATGAAAACTGAATACTCATGTACAATACAGGAATTCTTCTTCTTCTTCTTATGACGCCGTCTCCAAACGAAGGTTGGCGATCCAATTGGCAAAAATTGTTTTCGACACTGCAGCTCTAAAAATTTCAGTGGACGTTCTTCCAAACCACCTCCGTAGATCTTTCAGCCATGAGTTCTGGCGTCGTCCAACTGATCTTTTTCCTTGGACTTTCCCCTCAATAATCAGGCGAAGGATCTCATATTTTTTGCCGCGCATGATGTGCCCGATGTACTGGAGCTTTCTTTCTTTGATGGTTCTCATCAACTCTCGTGATTTTCCCATTGTATTTAGGACGTCGATGTTTGTCCGTCTTTCCATCCAAGAGATACGCAATATTCTACGGTATAGATACATTTCGAAAGCGTCTATGCGTCACTCCATTTCTGGATTAAAAGTCCAACTTTCACATCCATAAGTAAGGACAGGAAAAACATAACAACGAAGTAGTCGCATACGAAGCTGAAGATTAAGTCCGCGGTTGATGAAAAGGTCTCTCATGCCAACGAAAGTTTTACGGGCTTGTTCGATTCGAGATTTGATCTCTATTTTCGGGTCACTTTGGTCGTTCACCGTGGCTCCTAAATACCGAAACGAATGCACTTGTTCCACAGGTTGGTTGTTAATGCGTATTACAGCCTCCACTGCTTGCTTAGAAAACACCATACTTTTAGTTTTGTTAATTGTTGGCTATGCTCTACAATAAGGTCCATGGCTCTCTGCAAGTTTTGAAGGTTGTTAGCTAGTACCACGGTGTCGTCTGCGTAGCGGATATTACTAAGTAGTTTTCCATTTATTCTAATGCCTGTGTCTATGTTTTCAAGTGCTTCTTTGAATATTGCTTCTGAGTGAATGTTAAACAATAGAGGCGACAGCACACAGCCTTGACGTACACCTTTCCGTATTGCTACCTGTTCAGATGTTAGCCCATTAATTCTCACTTTTGCAGTTTGATGCCAATAAAGGTTTGTAATAATGCGTAAGTCTTCTGCATCAACCCCGGTATTTTTTAGAATCTCCGCCATTTTTTTATGTGAAACGCAGTCAAAAGCCTTCCGATAGTCAACAAAGCAGGCGTAAACATCGACATTCATGTCTCTACATCTTTGGGTGAGTACATTAAGAGAAAAGAGAGCCTCACGCGTTCCTAGGCCATTTCTGAAACCGAACTGAACTGGATCGATTTCTCGCTCGCATTTGGTGTAGATTCGAATATGTATAATTCGTAGAAAGGTTTTCAGAACATGCGACATTAGGCTAATCATTCTGTAGTCATCACAATTTGTCGCATTGGTCTTTTTGGGCAGGGTGACAAACACAGATTTGAGCCAGTCTGCTGGGATTTTACAGGCTATATAGATGTTATTAAACAGTGCTGTTAAGAGCTTAAGGCCAGCCCCTTCTTGCTGTGTCATTAGCTTAAGCGTCTCTGCATAGATTCCGTCGGGGCCAATAGCTTTACCATTTTTTTGAAGCTTTATTGCTCGTATAACTTCCTCCGATGTAATGCAAGGACTAGTTTCATTAAATTCTTCAGGTTGCGGGCTTTCCGTTCGATCTTCCCCAAAAAGTTCTTCAATATAGTCCTTCCATCGTTTCAGCTTTTCTTCGACACCGATCAGTAACTCGTTGTTGGCCCCCTTTAACATTCCACTGTTAGCTTTGTGTTGTCTTCCTGTTATCTCCCTGATCTTTTTGTGCATGTTGAATAGATCGTGCTTTTTTTAATTAGCCATTGCTCTTTGGCCACCCTACATTTTCGTCGAATTATTTTGTTCGGTTCTCTATATCGTTCGATGTTTTTTGTTTTCAGTTCTCTTCTATCGTGCATCATTTAAAGAATTTCGTCAGTCATCCAAGGTTGTTTTCTTTTTGTGCTGGTTAGTCCTATGTCGGTTTCTTGGGTGACTGTAAGCGCTTCTCTCAAAGCACTCCACTGGCGCTCAACGTCAGTTGTTTTAGATGTTTCAGCAGCTTCCAGTCTTTCTTCAAGTCGTTGACTTACTTTTGACCTTATTTCACTATCGTCTAAGCTTTTCACGTTGATATGTTTAATTTTTTCTGGCCGCTTAACTGGTATAAAACGGTGCATTTGTAGGTTCATTACAACCGGGTTGTGATCACTGGAAACGTCAGAGCCAGGAAATGTTTTGGTAGGACAGGACAGGACAGGAATTACCATCAATAAAATGCTAGTAGAGATCACAGTAACTTGAATAATGGTGATTGGTAGGTAATTAAGTCTACCTGGTCGTTAAGGAGCTTAACCCTTTCTACCCTAGATGCCTTGAAAATTTCCATCGATTCAAAGAAATTGAGTTTATAAGATTTATCACAGGAATGAAGAATTTTTAGCTGTTGAAGTTCTGGAAAATGATGACATTCATTCAGACAGTGTGCAGCTAAAGCTGAATCATATTTCTGATGTAGGAATGACCGGAAATGTTCTTTGTATCTAGCCTCGAAAGAGCGTCCTGTTTGACCTATATAAAAGTAATTGCACTCAGAACATGTTAATTGGTATACTCCTGATTTTTCGAATTTATCGGTTTTATCTTTTGTGTTGAAAAGTAGGCCTGACAATATGCTAACTGGTTTTAATACAATATGAACTTTTTTAATATCTGACAAAACTCTAGCAACCTGTTCTGACGTCTTCCCAAAATATGGTAGAGAGATAAATTTTCCGGACTTTTCTCTCTTGGATTGGGGATATATCATGTTGAATGTGTTATTGCGTATTTTTCGATTAATTAAATTTGTTCCGGATGCCAAGTATCATGACTCAAATTGGATGGAATGAGGCCAATGGTTTTGACTTTTCGAAGTATTTTGGCGCTTGGACGGATTTTAATTGCTTTATTATCGCTGCTGTGGCTTTTTCTTGTCAAGCGACTTTTGGCCTTTTGGAATTTCATCCTATTTTTCTGGAATGGTATTACGTAAATGACCGCGACGACGAAATGAAATTTAGAGTTTTAAATAGGTAGTCATTTTTATTTAACGCAATAACAATATTTTTACAAAAGCAGATAAGGGTAATACTGTTATTGCGTTAAATAAAATGACTACCTATTTAAAACTCTAAATTTCATTTCGTCCGAAACTATACAATTTTAAACAAAGATCCAACTATTAAATTCCAGAAAAATATTAAAATTGCAATAAATGACGCAAAATCTTTAATTAAAGCAATAGATGAATACAAATTAATTTTACCAAACCCTCAACCACCTCAACTGTATTCACTCATTAAATTGCATAAAGTAAATAACCCCGTTAGACCAGTCGTATCTTACGTTACAGCCCCAGCCGTGAAATTGTCGCATTACCTTATAGATATCATTAAAATTATTGTTCATTCAAATCAAAATTTTCTATAAAAATTCTTTCGAATTGATAAATAACATAAAACGTTAACCTACCACCTAACGCAAAACTTATTTCGTTTGATGTTGAGAATTTATACCCAAGTGTTCCTCCAGGTGATGTCAAAATATTAATCGAAAACATGTTGAATTCGAATCATGTTAACCACATAATTAAATCAGAAATATTGAATCTGTTGGACGTTTGCATTGAACAAAATTATTTTTCTTTCAACAACATCTATTACAGTAGTGAAAATGGTTTGATCATGGAAATCCTTTGAGTCCACTTTTAGCAGAGATTTTATGAATAATATTGAACAGAAAATTCATACACATCTACTCATTTCCAAATTTCTTTATTGGTATAGATATGTTGACGACATCTTAGTATGTTTCATTGGAACTACTCGTCAATTAGACTTATTTGTTAATTTCATTAATTCCATCCATTTGAACATTAAATTCACGATAGAAATTGAACAG
Source organism: Cryptolaemus montrouzieri (assembly GCA_013387265.2). NCBI lineage: Eukaryota > Metazoa > Arthropoda > Insecta > Coleoptera > Coccinellidae > Cryptolaemus > Cryptolaemus montrouzieri. The sequence continues at coordinate 4,770,811 of JABFTP020000062.1, forward strand.
AACGATTCCATAAATTTTTGGACTTAAAATCACTAAACAAAATAATAATCATGTTTTTCGGTCTTTCGTAAACCAACACATACTGATACAATTATACATAACTACTCATTACATCCAATTCAACACAAAGTTGCAGCTTTAAACAGCATGGTACATCGGTTACTCAATTTACCTTTATCAGTAGAAGATTATAATAAAGAGTTAAACATCATCAAACAGATAGCCATTAATAATTCATATAATCCGGATATGATAGATCTAATCATTCGTAAAAAACTGTATCAGAAAGCAATAAATGAAGTATATCCTATTCATAAAGACTATAAAATATTCAACAGTTTAACATTCTGCGGTTCTGCAAGTACAAATGTTAAATCCTTTCTCGTCAAACAAAATCTTAATATAGCTTTCAAAACTTCTAATAACTTAGGTAAACATATTAAAAATAATAAATCTCGTGTTGAAAATCAAGTAAATCAGGAATCTATAAACTCAATTGCGGTTCTTGTGATAAAATTTATATCGGTAGGACCTATAGGAGTTTTGGCATAAGAACATCTGAACATAAACGTAGCTTCGATAAAATAAATCTGATTCAAATTATTCAAACCACCTCATAAAAGAAAACCATTCATTCAATAAAAACTTTGACATATTACATATAAAATCAAAAGTTCAAAATTAGATCTCCTAGAAGCATTAGAAATAAATAGATACAAACATTCGGACAAGCTTTTGAATGAACAGGTAGATGTGAATTACTCACCCCTACTTAACTTGTTTAATTAGTTTTATTACCTTTCATACTAACTGTACAATGGCTCGGTGTGGATTTTCCTGTTATTCATCCAACTTGTTCTACGATTTGTTTATAATACCATACTCTTCATTCTATTTTTCATTCTTGATAAAGCTGCTGTGTCAGCGAAACGTCGTCGAATTTTTTCAAATAAAGTGTAGATTAAAGTTAAACCTTGTGTTTTTATCTCATTTATTTCAAATAATGCATTTCGATCTCTCAATACGAGACCCATTCCAAAATTTTCATCAAAATAATTCTGGTCAGAATTTGGAAAAGTACCTACATCTAACCATAAAAAATTGACATGCTTCATTCAGAGAGGTATTTCTGATCATTTGAAGATGACTTTCCTGACAAGTAACTGATGTAATCGAGAATACCTACTAGAAAAGAAGAAGACGTGTAATGTGCTAAAATCACGTCACAGCTATTTGAATTCAAGACACCGAATTCCAATCAACCCTCCATCTATGCCCAACCGTTACGCCACTGGCTAACAGTCTAATGCGCATAGTCGACTATCAGATGTTATATTCCATCGGCTTTAGAACCTTCACCTTCCTTCTTTCTTCTGACAACCTTCAAACTTATGATTTCAACTTGAAAATCATCTTTAATTGTATTTGAAATAATTAAATTATATAAAAATTCTCTAGTGAAAATTAGATATATATATATATATATATATATATATATATATATATATATATATATATATATATCTTAATTGTGTAGTGACATATCAAAATATAGGGTAAGTTGAAAGTTTATCTAGCAAAAATCCGCACTTAACCTTGAAAATCTGTTTTTAATTTTTCCTTACATTTTCCTATTCACTGCTTGAATGCCTTATAGTAGCTGTTAGAAGTTCAAATTCTGCTCTACAGGATTTGTATTTTTCCCACGTATGATTTCATAATCGTAATTCTTCAGTTCATACAATTTTTTAATATAATGACCTTGATAGATATCTCATTAATAAATTCGATCAAAATAATTTTTCTGAGTAGAAAACGACGACATTAATTCAAACTCAAATATTCAATCATTATTTTCTTCATTTTCGAGTGATTTTTCGTGAAATTCTCATATAAATCATAAAATTCTCTCAAATTTTCAGAATGGTTGCCAAACAACTGTAATTTTATTGTAAATGGTTTTGTAGATGTCTCCTCGCTTTTTATGTAGCTTCTCTTTTAATTGTAAATAATTTTTGTAGATGCTTCCTCGTTTTTTATTAAACTTATCTTTTAATTCTATGACCTACCTGAACAGCTAGCACGAGTTTACTTTTTAGAGTCTCTGTAACTTTTCCTGTTTATTCTTATCTTCAAATAATGTTAGACTCACAGTATTTTGTTACTTCAAATTCACTGGTGTAGCTGGCTGTTACGTTAGAGCATAGAATATCTTGGTAATATATGTCTAACTCGTGAAATTCAGTCGTAGGTGGAGAGTCGTAGGTGGAGCCCAATGGTCGAAATATATCCAAAGCCCTGAAATCTAGATGAATCCGAAGTTGAATTAGTGGTTTTCACTCCATACGTAACACTAAGAATACAAGAGACTTCTGGAACTTGAACCCACATAGGTTAGGTTAGATAGGTGATTGGAGACTCTAAAATAGAAGACCTCTACCTAATCCATTTCCTCAAGATCAACCAATTCTGCCTTATCTGTTTTTACAGGACCAATAATTTTGACTATCACCAAGATATGTGTTATTAATTGTACATAAATAAAGAAGCATTTGTTGGTATTATTTGCTATAATTTTTAATGATAATTATAATATGTAATTAAATATCTGAGTACAACTACCTTGCATTTTTCTTCCAAGACCTCAGTGACAAATATTGAACTAGAGTCTCATTGCTCGAAATTTCCCTGTGCTTACCCAGTGGGGTAGTCACGTTTCAACAGGGTCTTTGTTTAGTTAATTCGAAAAACTGGCTTTTCCAATCCTGCCCTGGAATTTGATTTTCGTCTAAAAACAGTATTTTTCAGCCATGTTATTTGTGGTATGAAATATCGAGAAAAACGGTTTATGCGTTGAAGAGTTATTGCGATTAGAAAATTCCATCTAAATCCATAAAACAGCCTGTACATCGAAAACGAACCTTGTATTTTAAGTGCCGATTTGAACTCCCCTACATGTACTTTAACTACAGTTAAGCTATGTACGATAATTCGTGAATCACCCTGTATATAATCTAATTTTGAATTTTTTCATTTTTTCTATATTAAAAGAATTTTTTCGAGTGGGTTCTCCCACGAAAAGCGGGTTCAACGAGGGGGGCGTGCCCCCTACTGGACCACGCGCCAGTTTGTTTGTCCCGCTGCCCATGCAACGATTTACTCTTGTCATAATAATTAAACATTAATTAATGTATTATTCCATATTTGCCTCACGCTGATTTAACGAGATGGAATGGGTTTGTAATTATCCTGCTGAATATTTATCTCGCATAGTAAACTGAATTGGAAATATTTGACGAGAACGTTGGAATTTTACGAGAGAATTATGAGCAACTGTTTTCTAGCTTGCTATTTGCAAGATAATACCGAAAGAGTAGAGAGAAGAAATGATTCTTCATAAAATTAACGATTTTCCTCATCTTCTTATGCAATTAATTGTCACGCTGTTCTGATTCTGGTCACACTAGAGTTTCTCAGTGGTGATCCACGAAAAAGTCACAAAATTAAGTGAAAAATCTTGCAACCCGGTCACTATAACATATTTTGATCGTTGGATAGGCAAGGGGATTCAAATTTAAGACAGCTCGTTCACCTGATCTGAATCCAATAGACTTCTCTACTTGGGGATATTTGAAAACATTGGTTCACATGACTCTTTTACAAGACGTAGGTAGAAGACTTAAGTAACCGCATTATCATTTTTGTAGTAATTCAAGGCATTCCTGAGTACTTCAATCGGATACGAAGATCTATGTGGCGACGTCCTAGACTCCTGTGTAACGGCTGAAGTAGGCCGTTTTCAGCACTTACTATGATCGCTTACTTTATATTCTGTTTTCATCAAACACATAATTGATAAATTTTTAACACAGATAAAAAAGATTGAAAATTAATTGAAAATTTATGAAAAAAATTTTTTAATCGTTTCTCTGATTGTGTATATTTCAAAAAGGTACCCATGTGCCGAATTCGACTTGTTTATTTTTCATTCGCAAAAGTTTGTAACGTGCTAAAATCACGTCACAGCTATTTGAATTCAAAACACCTAATTCCAATCAACCCTTCATCTACGTCCAACCGTTACGCCACTGGCTGACAGTCTAGTGCGCATAGTCGACTATCAGATGTTATATTCCATCGGCTTTGGAATATTCACTGTCCTTTTTTCTTCTGCCAACCTTCAAACTAATGAGTTCAACTTGAAATTCATCTTTGATTGTATTCGAAATAATTAAATTATATAAAAGTTCTCTAGTGAAAATTAGAGATATATCTATATCTTAAATATTGTGACCTATATCAAAAATATAGGTCGTAGGTGGAGCCGAGATGACGAAATATAATTTCTATCTAAGCCCTGAAATCTAGATGAATCCGAAGTTAAAATAGAGGTTTTCACTCCATACGCAGTACTAAGAATAAAAGAGACTTTTGGAACTTGAACTCACATAGGTGATTGGAGACTCTAAAATAGAAGACCTCTACCTAATCCGATTCCTGCAGATCAAAGACTTCTGCCTTATCTGTTTCTACAGGACCAATCATTTTTGACTACCACCAAGATAAGTGTTATTAATTGTACATATAGAAAGAATCATTTGTTGGTATTGTTTACTATAACTTTTAACGATAATTATAATATGTAATTAAATATCTGAGAAGAACTACCTTCTTCCAAGACCTCAGTGGCAAATATTGAACTAGAGTCTCATTGATCTATTTTTCTCTGTGCCTACCCAGTGGGGTAGTCACGTTTCAAGTTTATTTTTCTCATGTTTCGTATAACATTACACAAAATTCATTCATTTCATGAACGAATCTTTTGTATAGTTTGTACCAGGTGGGCTGAAAGTTCGTAGGCTAATATACAGATGGCGTTACTAGGGCCAAATCTACGAGATTTTCAGTTAGTACTCACCGTAACAAGGCACGAGTTTTCAGCTGTTCGGTTCGCGAGATATAGAATTGAAAGGGAATCAACTTTTGTTATTGTTGGAAAAATTGATAAAAGAGAATGTATTGATTGAAAATCGGTTTTTTATGAAAAAATGATACAGTTGAAGCCAAAGCATGACTTGATGAACATTATTCGAACTCTGGCCAAGAAAACTAATGATGGAAAAGTGGTTTGCATAGTTCAAACGAGATGTTTTGAGCATCTCCAAGACGATGAACGAAGTGGACATCCCAAAGAGGCTGTCAACGATGAAAACATTGAAAAATTATACAAAATTCTTCTGAATAATCGAAAAATGAAATTGATCGAGTTAGCTGAGACCCTGAAGATATCCAAGAAACGTGTTGCTTCATTTTAAGAAAATGTTTGGACATGCGAAAGCTTTGTGCGAAATGGCTTGATCAGAAACAACAGTTTGAAGATAATTAACCGTAATAAGGCCGAGTTTTTTCGTTGATACATCACAATGGACGAAACATGGATTCATTACTACACTCCAGAAAGCAATCCACAGTTAGCCGAGTGGACTGAACGAGGTGAACTGCATCCAAAGCGTGCAAAAAGCAACAGGCAGTTGGCATCTGTTTTCTGAGATGCGCTGGGTATTTTATTCATCGATTGCCTTAAACAGAGCCAGACGATGAACAGCGATTACTACATTGAGTTATTGGATCAACTGAAGGACCTTTCCACGAAGAAACGCCTCCATTCCAAAAAAAGTGCTGTTTCATCAAGACATTTCACCTTGCCACAAATCAATCAAAACATTGGCGAAATTGTACGAAATAGGCTTTGAGTTACTTCCCCATCCACCTCATTCACCAGATCTTGTCCCCAGCGATTTTTTCTGTTTTCAGTCTTGAAAGAATGCTCGATGAAGAAAATTCAAGACTAATGAACAGGTAAAATGTCATCGAATAAACTTATTGATCGCTACAATCGGTGCATCTCCCTCGGAGGTGACTATAATGAATAAAAATAGAGTTTTACTCAAAAAATGTGTTTTACTAGGTTAGCCTACGAACTTTTCAGCCCACCTGGTATGTTTCGAGGCCTTACTGAAACAGACTGACGTGAAACACCCAAGCGTCGCTACCATACATTAAAAAAGTGTAACCACTCGTTACCACCGTAATAATAAGGCCTGAGCGCTCGGACCGCACCGTCTCGCTAGTAGTCATAACGCGCTAGGTCTATAATCTACCCAGCCGGGCGTTCGCATGCGCTTCAACCATTATAAACATTGAAAACAATTTGTTTTTGGGTTTTTGGATTTTCATAATTTTTTTGTTATTTTTTAGTTTTTAGTGATTCTTATTTTGAAAAAGCATTAGCACAAAAGACCTAGATTGCCTAGGAAAATATAGAAAAGAACTTATTCAGGAGACTCCTGTTTTCCCGCAATAATTCTTCAGAAGAGTGTTTGTTGTACCAATTATATTTAGTTTCAAAATATATGCCGGGCTGTGGGTTTCACAAGCAGGTAAACTATAGTTTTCAATTTCATTTGTCATCCAATAATTGAAAACAAAATCTCACAACAAAATCCTTCTTGAAATTGAGTTTGAAGTGGTTTTGATAAATATGTGGAGCAATTCGGAAAAATAGCTGATACTGCGCTTTTCTTTCAAGTGAAGACGTTTTACTGCCACAGTAGAGTACTTGCCAGTTTCTTTATCAAATTTTGTAGTATCCCTGATCAAGTCATCTGTTTGAAAATGTGATTCACATACCTTACTGTACTTCGACGGTTCAAAATGAGCTCGGAAAATAGATTTCCCTTACTTTTCAAACGGATAACTTCCGGAAAGGAAAAGACCGCCACTTTCGGTTCATCTGCATAACCGTAGTTTCCTGAACAACCAGGAACACAACACCTGAACGGCATAATATCTCAAAGACAATAACACTCTCACAATAAAAATATCAAAATAATTAAGGTTTATGAACGAAAAGTTTAACTGTACACTAATACGCCTTTTCTAACCTCACTCACAATTATTCGGCAAACACACAGCACTATACTGTACCCTGATGTCTTTAAATGCATTACTACAAAAATTAAGCAATAGAAACATTTATTCTCGGATGAAATACAGAAAACAGAAGGACATGCACCGGCCTTTCGATTACACTGTGCTTTCGTTTCGCATGCTTCTTATGACTATTAGAGATGTGTGACGTCATGATACGTCACAACGCTCAGACCTTATTATTACGGTGGTAACGAACCACTGCCAGATATCCCAAAAATAAGTGATTTCAAAATCTGTATGTTTAACACATGAATATCCGAAACGCGTTATTAATTATCACTGTCCCGAATCTGGTGGCATAAGAGGCCGAGTCGTACGCCGCGAATTCTCCGACAAATCCGTCCCTGTACCTATTCAACGAGCAATTTACTCTAATGGAACAGCGTTCGCTGACAAATCGTCAAGTTTGACGGCGGAACACGTGGGCGTAAGACCAGTCCAATCGCCGTTATTTTCGGATCGGATGTTTTCGAAAAATCGATGGACGATCGATTATTCGAAAAGATCTCTATATCCATACTTCTGACGTCCGTCCGCGACGTACAGGGCGTTATTTGCGATTATTTTCAAACAGATGACGTTGAATATTGTATGGGTCAACGTTTCCGAACGAGTATTGTGGAGCTTTCTCCATTTGTTCACGCAATAATTTTTTTTACGATGAATAGCATGTGGGATATACGGAGCGATCATATTGTAGTTACTGAAACAAACTTCATGGATCAAAATGTTGATAATAATTAATTAACAGAAGGTTTTGAACATACACACAACCAAATTTGTATGGTATTTTACATTAGTGATTGTTTTTAACTCATGGATCTTTTACTACTTGTGAAGAATGAAGTTTTCTGTTGTGAACAAACTGTATAGTATGATAAATGTTGAATTATCGCCACTAGTTCGGGATATTGTAATCAGTCGTCACTGAGATTTGAAACTGTGAATTTCAAAATTTAAAAAAGCCTATAATCATAATTGAAAATACATTACATTGGATTGTTCGAAGTGCAGAGTGGTCGAATAATTGCTCTCGTTGAAGAAGGGGTGACACAGAGAGATATAGCGGCCACAATTGAAGTACCACAGGGGGTGATTTCGAAAAACTACTCCCGATACGTGGACCTACAATCTCTGCAAAATAGGCCTAGAAGAAGTCGTAGGAAGATCAATTCTGAAGAACAAGACCGCTGTTTGTGCCAAATTGCAAGAAGAGATCCTAGTGCGTCTGATCCCATACTCCAAAGGCTAATTTTGAAAGCTACAGGCATCAGTGTATCAGTCTAAACGATACGTCAAAAACTTCGTTCAAGGGGTTTATACAGCAGAATGCCTTGAAGAGTGCCAGAGCTAACCAGACAACAAAAAACTTAAGTCTTAATTATTGTATCGAGCACCAAATTAGAATATTGAGAATCGGCGAAATATTCTTTTTTCGGAAATACCAAGGGGGCAGTGTGATGTTTTGGGGTGGCATTATGCTGGGAGGCAAAATAGATTTGTTTTCGTTTCCTGTGAGTGTAACGGCTAGGAATTACGTGGACCTAGTGCTGGAGCCCTCAATGAGACTCTCACTTTTATGCAAGATAATGCTCCTCCGCATATTGCAACCTCGCGCGACATTATCTTGGAACAGAGGAAATCGCTATTTTGGACTGGCCACCTTGTTCTCCGACCTAAATCCTATTGAACATTTATGAGATAATCTCGAAAGGAAAATTAGATCGCGCCTGGATAATCCAAGAACCCCACAACAGCTCATCCTAGCCGCCAGAGAAGAGTGGCAGAATGTCACCCAAGAGGAGGTCGAAAACCCAATCCAAAGCATGCAACAACATCGCAATTTTTGCTTTTAGCTTCAAATCAAAAATCAATATAATTCTACTGCGTGCATTCCGAAAAACTGCAGCCATCTCTTTGCTAGTTGATAGATGCAACTTTGCCTTCTCACTAGTGTGTTTTGCTATTTATACAATGTATTAAAATATCGAACAAAGAATTTGTCTCAAATTTTGTACTGCAAATGGAATTTCGTATGCCGATCGCTGACAATGTTACAGGAGATTTACTATAAATCGTCTATATCAAAAACACGTGCACATGAGTAGTACAGTGCATTCAACAGCGGCCGAGATGTGGTGAAAGATTTGCCTCGCTCTGGTGGGCAATCAACATCTGATGTTAACATCGATAAAGCGAAGGAAATGGTAATTGAAAATCGTCATTTATGTGTGAGAAAGATAGGCAATCAACTTTCTGTGCCTAACCAATGAATTAGTACCATTTCAAACTATTGTTTGGGGATGAAACGCGTTCCCGCTCGAATAGTTCCAAAAGTCCTCCATTTTCTTCGAAAATCAAATGGCGTGCAGCGCCGAAGACAAGAACGAGTCGATTCCGACCCCACATTCATGAAACGCATTGTAACAAGTGATGAGACAGGGGCTTATGTGTTTGACATGCAAACCATTCAACAACCTTCGGAATGGCGAAACCGAAAAAATTGACAGAATGTATTTAATCAAGAACTTAATCGTCCCTTCGTCGTACTTGGAAATCTACGTCATAATCACCCAATACCATGTTCTGCTCGCATCGATTTACACCATATGGAAAAAACTGGCGAACGACCTCAAGATGATTCAGTTGCACAAGTCTCATTTTTCCCAAATATGGAATACCGGTCGCGTAAGCGAAAGCTAATTACATTAGGCATTCAGCAATGCAGTTCTGTCCCCTTTACGGCGACGTAATCGACGCAATTTTGTGGCTAAAAAGTCGAGTTGTCACGTTGCCTTCGTCAAGTGACCTGATTCTGAAAATTCTTCAGAGAAAACGCGATCGGACGACATGTCGAAGACGTTAATTGACGTTTATTGCTATTTTGATTGGCAAATAGATCGATCGCCGGTTGTTCGTGTTGTGACAGCTGCAACTACGATTTATTTCTATATTATGAGATTTTGCATTGGCCTAACGACGTGTCGCCTTTGGAGGCGTTGAAAAGGACTTCGTTTGATGAGTTTTGGTGATGATAATCTAACGTCGTTAAGGATATTGAATCTTACTTCAACTGGAAATTTAAACACTCGAAAAGAGATAGGTGTAGCGTTTCTTTTGCGTCAAGATACATTCTGTCGAAAAAGTACCGGAAATTGAAACACAAAATACACATACCACAAACATTGTCGCATTGGTATTCTGAATTCCACAATCGATTAAGCAACTCGATCGCAGTTTCTTTGTCAACATATGTTTTTGGACATATGAGGGGAAAAATATCTTATCTATGTAGTAACATTTGTTTCCATATGATCTCAAACACGTCTGAAACAAGAATGAGTTTATTTGACTATCAGTATTCATTCAATTTCTCTTCAGTTTTCACGCTAAATTAATGCAAGTATTCACGTTACGTGGCTGACTTGTTGAATGTTAACCAAAGCACTATTTCAAGAGCAATTAATCGGTACCACGAAACAGGGGAATGTGGAAGAAAGGCCGGACAGGGAAGAAATCGGATAACACCAGTGGATGATCGTTGGCTTAGTTTAACTGCACTAAGAGTTCGGCACTGTACGGCTACAATGCTACAAAATGAACTTGCACTTTCCAGAAATGTGCATTTTTCATTGCAAACTGTTAGGAACAGGCTCAGAGAAGACGATATCAGACCAAGGGTGGCTTCTACCGGCCCGCGTCTCACCAGAGAGCATCAAGTGGCAAGACTTCAGTTTGCGAGGGAACATGCAAATGGGGTACTACAGAATGGTCGAATGTTCTCTTTTCCGACGAGTGCAGGTTCTGTCTGAATGACAGCGGCCAGATATATCGCAGATATCCTTGAACCCCATGTTGTACCCTTTGGCCCATTGATTGGCGAAAACTTCATTCATGTGCATGATAATGCTCGGCCTCATGCAGCTAGAGTAGTTACAGAATTTCTGCAAAATGCCGAAAGTGATATTTTAAGATAGCCAGCCAGAAGTCCCGACTTGAATTCCATAGAACATGTTTGGGACAACATCGGGTGGCAAATTCAGCAACGTAGGATGCCTTGTAGAACACTCCAACAACTAGAAAATCTGCTTTCTGAAATTCGGAACTCAGTGACTCGAGAGTACATCTAAAATTTGTTTGAGGGGCTTCCGAGACGTATACGTGCAGTATTTAGGGCCCGGGGAGGAAACACTCGATTTAGAAAATGATTAGTAACCATTCGATGCTAGTTGATTGGTATCTTCGCGAATGTTTGAAGATGTTTCATTAACTAGAAAATTGTTGATATTTTCCACCATAAACTCATCTCTTTTGAATGATATCTTCTTATTTTCACTTCTGAAAGTTACCAAGCGACTCTTGGATGACCAACCTAAAAGTTTATATAGTATTGTCGTGAAAGTAGGGTGATGCGAAGAATTTTTATGGAGAGTATATTTATTTTTCATCCAAATTTATTGTATCGCCTTCAAAGTAAGCCTCTTCCGAAATAATACTGTAATGTTTCTTAGTTCTTGGAATTATTTGTGGGTTCAAATCAAACACTTCAACGTTACAAAACTCTAACTAGTTCATTTACACGTAGACTGAACAATTATAACACTAAACTAAATGACTAATTTATATAACACAATCGATACTGATTAATTTATCTCTAACACTTTGTCCACTTATTCGCGCTCTGTATGCAAACTTAATTCTCTGCGCTTCGCGCTCTCTTCTTATAAACAAATATGCAAGATGAAGAGTGTGAGTCGAAACTCGAAATCGTACGGATTTGTTTTTGTTAATATAAGCATATAATGGTGGTAGAAATAACATATATAATATTCAGCTTGGCTGAAATAACGCAAATCTGTATAAAATTCTCGAAACTTTGAAATTGTATAAAATATGGTAGGACCCGGAATAAGTGTCTGCCATTAGATTTTTCTATGATAAAAACTATATATTGTACAATATCAGAACGGCAGACGTGCGACAATCACGTTTTTAGAGTCAATTTCATACTTTTCAACATCTGGTAATAGCGAATCCCATTTCACCTACAGAAGGTGAAATAGTATTCTATAAATCTGTGGAATACTGGCTCTCAATCTATAAGAGCGGAACAATCACCTCATTTCGTTCCTGTCATCTAAGCGTAATCGCCAACAAAGATACACTCTTATTGCACAAGCAATATCCACATCCTGTCGATAAGCGTATAAGGGAACGCACTTTTCCATAGAAATCTTCGGATATAATATTTCAAAGAACGGAGCTCGGTAAATAAGTCTTGCTATAGCAGCTAACTTTGGGTATTTCAAGGACTATTCTCCGCGAAATGACTCAGCAAAGCAAATATGTATTTAGGCGTTACGCGAGTTCGTTTACATGAAAGAATAATCCGACGTGAAATGGTTACAAAACTTTACTTCAAACACAGAATTCAGTGCCTCCTACAATCTTGATATATATGCGTCATTAAGAACCACGGAAGGATAATGGTGGTGAGTGTACATCCGCAATGTCTTCAAGATGAATAGACGTTACGAATTACATGAATATTGGGTTCCTTGAGCATCGATTACCACATGTAATATCGATACGAGAGACGTGTATAAGGATAGCACATAAAGCAAAGAATTCAACATCTCAAAATCCTAATAACTGTCAATGTAGAACCACAGAAAATAGTGGTGGCTATACTTCCGCAAAAGTTACACGAGCTTCCAAATTATTTGAGTTCTGAGTAATTTTGGAGTATTTCTAATTCTCATGGGGGTAAGATAATAGTTCGCAGTTTGAATCACAAAATGCAGGAAATGAAAATTGAGATACGCCTTCAGAATTCTTTTTTCAGGGGATGCTTACTACGAGTTTCTTAGACATTAATAAGAAGTCTTGCTATAGCAGCAAACTTTTGGTATTTCAAGGACTATTCTCCGCGAAATGACTCAGCAGAGCAAATATGTATTTAGACGTTACGAGAGTTCGTTTACATGAAAGAATAATCCGACGTGAAATGGTTACAAAACTTCACTTCAAACACAGAATTCAGTGCCTTCTACAATCTTGATATATATGCGTCATTAAGAACTACGGAAGGAAAATGGTGGTGAGTGTACATCCGCAATGTCTTCACGACGAATAGACGTTACGAATTACATGAATATTGGGTTCCTTGAGCATCGATTACCACATGTAATATCGACACGAGAGACGTGCATAGAATAACACATAAAGCAAAGAATTCAACATCTCAAAATCCTAATATCTGTCAATGGAGAACCACAGAAAATAGTGGTGGCTATACGTCCGCAAAAGCTACACGAGCTTCCAAATTATTTGAGTTCTAGGTAATTTTGGAGTATTTCTAGTTCTCATGGGGGTAAGATAATGGTTCGCAGTTTGAATCACAAAATGGAGGAAATGAAAATTGAGATACGCCTTCAGAATTCTTTTTTCAGGGGATGCTTACTACGAGTTTCTTAGACATTAATAAGAAGTCTTGCTATAGCAGCAAACTTTTGGTATTTCAAGGACTATTCTCCGCGAAATGACTCAGCAAAGCAAATATGTATTTAGGCGTTACGAGAGTTCGTTTACATGAAAGAATAATCCGACGTGAAATGGTTACAAAACTTCACTTCAAACACAGAATTCAGTGCCTTCTACAATCTTGATATATATGCGTCATTAAGAACTACGGAAGGAAAATGGTGGTGAGTGTACATCCGCAATGTCTTCACGACGAATAGACGTTACGAATTACATGAATATTGGGTTCCTTGAGCATCGATTACCACATGTAATATCGACACGAGAGACGTGCATAGAATAACACATAAAGCAAAGAATTCAACATCTCAAAATCCTAATATCTGTCAATGGAGAACCACAGAAAATAGTGGTGGCTATACGTCCGCAAAAGCTACACGAGCTTCCAAATTATTTGAGTTCTAGGTAATTTTGGAGTATTTCTAGTTCTCATGGGGGTAAGATAATGGTTCGCAGTTTGAATCACAAAATGGAGGAAATGAAAATTGAGATACGCCTTCAGAATTCTTTTTTCAGGGGATGCTTACTACGAGTTTCTTAGACATTAATAAGAAGTCTTGCTATAGCAGCAAACTTTTGGTATTTCAAGGACTATTCTCCGCGAAATGACTCAGCAGAGCAAATATGTATTTAGGCGTTACGAGAGTTCGTTTACATGAAAGAATAATCCGACGTGAAATGGTTACAAAACTTCACTTCAAACACAGAATTCAGTGCCTTCTACAATCTTGATATATATGCGTCATTAAGAACTACGGAAGGAAAATGGTGGTGAGTGTACATCCGCAATGTCTTCACGACGAATAGACGTTACGAATTACATGAATATTGGGTTCCTTGAGCATCGATTACCACATGTAATATCGATACGAGAGACGTGCATAAGGATAGCACATAAAGCAAAGAATTCAACATCTCAAAATCCTGATAACTGTCAATGTAGAACCACAGAAAATAGTGGTGGCTATACGTCCGCAAAACTTACACGAGCTTCCAAATTATTTGAGTTCTGAGTAATTTTCGCAGTTCGCAATTTGAATCACAAAATGGAGGAAATGAAAATTGAGATGCGCCTTCAGAATTCTTCTTTCAGGGGATGCTTACTACAACGAGTTTCTTGGACATTAATAAAGAAGTAACGAATACGTATATTCTTTATACCAAATTGTGGCAAGAGATTCAATTCATCATTAAATGCATCGAGAACTAATCACATTTATTTAAGTCTTTCGTTATCGCACGCCTTATCGCTGGTTTATATAATTAACAAATCATTATTGTTTTTTAATATATCATTGATTACGTCTTGCAACTTAGAAACAAAGCTATTTGTTGGTAGGAATACAAATTCCTATTTTCTAGCGTTGCATTTATATCGTTGCGTTATTAACGCTTTCGGTATTTCTGCGATAATCGATGTGAAGGGGGCCATGAAATTTTCATTTCAATCATCTGACGGCTGCGCCAGACATCTTTATTTCTATAACAAATATAATTACTTGCCAATCGCACGGGAACATATCCTCCAGATCACATGAAATTGTATTGTAAATATTGAACAGTTTTTAGGAATACAGTAGACTCGCGTTAACGTGTACGTCTCAATAACGTGAACACAAAATCTTTTGCATTAGCGCTCTATAGTGTGAACAATCGGCACCTAAGGATGGAAGGAGACTTATCACTTGAATACCCATGTACTCATTGTGTTTGTTTTCATAATTCATATACAGATTAGCTTAGTGTTTGGGAATTGATTTCGCTGATAAAATAATAGCTAAAACAACAAAAAAGTTTTTGACTCTTTATGTGAAATCTCGAAGCGCTCATAAAGAGGGTCTGTATCACTACTTTATCGAAAAAAAATCAGAGTTGCCAAATCCAGCAATATGTTACAATAGAATGAACAAAGAAAACTTTTGGAAGTAATTTATCCAGGTTTGAAACCAAACAAAATCGAGAAGTGTACTCTGAGACAAGCTGAGAATCCTTTGTATGTAAACAAGCTCTACAAATGGTTCGAGAAGCAAAGAGAACGAAATTTCCCGAAAAGCTCTACATTTGCATGAGAAGTTGATGTCACCACACGAAAAATTCAATGCAAGCTCTGGATGGTTAGGTTAGACGTTTCAAAAGTCGATAGGGAAAAACTGCCCACGCAACCTGAATTAGTTCATCCATTCCAACACTTGACGTAGTTTTCCTTTTAACTATTGCGCCTTTGGCACTTTTACTGTTTACAGCTCTCATCCGATAACTGCGTCGTGTAATTTGACATTTTCAACCTTAACGTACTCACAACACTTTGACGTAAAAGTTAGTTTTGTTTAGTCATTTGAGAAATTCAGCTTGGACAAAAAATGGTATTAACACTTTTCGTGCGATGATTTTTTGTTTACAATTTTCGACGTGGATTAACTCGGCGCTGTGCTGCGATCCACTTGCTACCATTTTTTTTTGATGAAGCTCAACACTTGGCCACTGTGAAACCCTGGTATGACGAATTTTACCGGGGCCGTGCTTCAATAAGTGATGAACTTCGTCGAGGTCGTCCAAAATCAGTTGTTTTGCCAGAAATCATCAATGCAGTGCGCAAAATGATACACGATGATCGCCATGTGACTTACCGTGAGATTAAGACAACCCTAAGCATTAGTTACACCAGCGTACATTTAATACTGCACGATGATCGCCATGTGACTTACCGTGAGATTAAGACAACCCTAAGCATTAGTTACACCAGCGTACATTTAATACTGCATGAATGTTTGCAGTCAAAAAGATTTGTTCGCCTTAGCTGCCACAAAAACTCAACAAATGCTTAAAGAAGACTGAAAACAAGAGACCTCAAAGTCTCAGCCCAGGAGACGTAAAAGACGCCGAACAGATAGGTTACGAGGTCTGGCTATTAAATAACGAGACTGGTTACGAAAAATGATTTTAATATAAAAATTATTCTACATTGGAATGTTCCTCTTCAATATACTCCCCTTCCTTCGCCACACACCTTTCCATACTTTTTTTTCCATTGATCGAAACAGCTCTGTCGTTTTTTGCTTAACCGCTCCCATCGACTCGAATCCCTTTCAAAGCAGATTGTATATTCGGAAACAAAAAAAAACGCACAGTGCCAAATCTGGCGAGTACGGCGCGTGTTCGAGCACTGGAGTGCACTTACTGGCCAAATACTGCTTCATAGATAGCAAGTTATGGGCACCAACTTCGCACAGACATATGTCATGCTACAATTGTTCTAACCGTTTCTTTATCGACGTTTACAGCCTCTGCTATCATCCGGATAATCATTCGACGAACTGCACGCACAATTTGATTGACTTTGGTCACTGTTTCCGGAGTTGAAACAGTGACAGGGCGACCTGGGCTTAGGTCATCTTCAGTGCTCTCTCGACCCTCACGGAAGCGCTTACGCCACTCAAAAACACGCGCACGAGATAGAGATTTATCCCCATAGGCCAGTCGGAGTTTCATTCAACTTAACATTGATATGTTGCTTCTGGTTTTTGTCACACATGGTTTTCGGCACGAAAAAAAACACGTTCGTTTCAAACTGCTACTGCGCAAAATACTATAATAGTAACGAAAACGTATTTAGGTACGTGCATAGATATCTAGATACCCAACGCACTACTCGTTTTTCCCCACTTTCCTAGGGCGGCCTCTAGGTACACTCTCGTTATTTGATAGCCAGACCTCGTATACCTAAATTGGAACTAGAAGAGAGGCAGACCTTACTGATCAACCCCCGTACAACTTATGGGCTTAAAAATGATCTGTTCAAACTATAAAAATGTATTTTTCTGTAATACGTTTTGTAATACGAAACATTCAATATTAATAATCGCCGTTACAAAAGAAATATCTCCCGTGTGGCAATAATTCTCGGTTACGCGCACAGATGAAGATTCTTACGCAACACAGAGTTCCGATATTCCCTAGAAGGACTCGTTTACTCGCTGTAATCCCTTCTATGCGTTACGATTACGCTAGTAATTGGCATTTCGAATCCATTTTAATTGATACGGTTTTTTCCATATGGCGAATACTTCGCGTCTGGTTCGATCGCCTTCGGTTGACATTTCGTATTCAGAAAAGAGAACTGTTATTATCTCGGCTACCTGTTTTACATCGTCGAGAATATTCAAATCGTTGCTGGTAACCATGCGAGAAAAAAAGAGCCAGGGGTCAAATTGTTTATAATTAAGATCGCAATGCCACATTGTGAGTACTAAATTTTATTTACAACTTCAAACAATGATAATTTCAAAATTCAACCAATTTAATTAGTTAATTGATTTCGCGGCTACTGCGTGATAGTTAATCATGGTGATAATAAGAAATTAAACTATGTATTTTACTATCGCAAAAGATTTATTGACAACCAGGGTTGCAATTTCAGTCTCTCGACCATCTTCAGCTAACAACAAGTACAGAACTAATGTTGAACACATAAACAGGTATATACAAAATTAATAAGGGTGTAAACAAGAGATAATGAACGAATTAGGTTAAAAACAATCAATATTTAAAGATATCTAATATGGACGAATAAGCTGGGCAATTCTAGTCGTTCAGAAGATTATTTCTATGGTGTGGAAGCTTCTTTTTTAGTTGAGTTAACGGGATATTTTGATAATAATAACACTTACCTGCACTAAACCGACAATATACTCAACAATGTTCAATCAATAATGAATAGTTCACAATACAACCAAGAGCAATAATACAATGCTGAAGAAATGAAAAAAAAATAAAAACAGAAATATATTCAATAAAGGCGGCAAAACAATAATCGCCATTAGCAACCACCGAAAAACAGAACAATCAATGACATTTGACAGAACTTAACAGCACTAACTCTATGGTTCTCCTTGCGGTGACAATATGAACTAACGAAAAGGACAACGTATGGCGCGAAATTCAAATAAATGTTTCTACAATGGGGAGTTTGAAAATTTCGATAGATAATTATAAAACTTTCGTCTTAAACTTTTACAGGACGAATTTCGAAAAAAAATTGATTCTTCTGAAAAAATTTTAATAGGCTTCTTTTGTGACGGAAATGTCTATTTCAGTTATTTTTTCGCAGTTGATAAGAAATTTTGGAAAAAATTTCTGATTTTGATGCGTACACATATGATGCCACTCGACCTTGTGGGAGAAAATAATGAAAAACGAAATTTTTCTATCTCCTTTTATTTTCGAACTTAACGAACAAATAGCCCCATAAAATATAAATTTTCATTGATGGAAAGCCTCCATACATTCCGGACATACAATCTCTTCGCATTTTTTGCGAGCATACCTCGTTCTCCTATTACAATTATTCTCATGGCATCTTGGCGGATTCTTGTATTATTTTTCTCGGGATAATGTCCGATACCGTCAGTTCTGATTTCTGGCAATACTCTCGTCCAAAACCTTTTTTTCTTTACTGCACCACAATCATTACCAGCTGAAAGTGGTCTTCCACGTTTCTTTAGATTTTCTGCTGTCAGAATCATTGTGTAGCAACTGAAGCCTTGAATTCCAAGACAGAAAGAAAGAGAAATATTCTTTTTGCACTTATAAAGAATCCAGGCATTCACAAGTGACACATTTAGAAAGTAAAACAATTCTCATGTAAAAATTTTTTAAGTCCATGAGGGTAATGCGCTATCATTTTGTCAGCCATGTCCACCCCTCCCATGAAACTATTATATTGTTCTACAGCGTTAGGTCTGTCGATCTCGGCGTATCTTCTTTCTTTTCGAAACCACCTCCTCACAATATCTTGGGGTTCTTCGCCGCAGAACGAAGATATCATTTGGACCACTTTATTATCAACCCATTTCAGTACTGTGGTAATACTTGATGAGGTGGTGACAGAACATGATCCACGATTTTCTTTCAATAACGTCTTTGAATCCTGGAATTTGTTGTTTGCACCTTGTAGTCTGTTAGCCCTAACGGTTCCGACAACGTATATTTGTTTTTGTTTCAGATGGACTATTAGTTGAATTGAGAAGAACAAATTGTCTAAAAATAATTTGTGGTTGATTCCATCTACTCCAACACAAAGTCTGTCAACTGTGTCTTCAATTACACCTAAACTTGACTTCTGCCTCTCTATTGATGATTGATACATTTCGAATTTTGAAACATAGCCTTCAACTGTGGCTCTTACCCACACGTCAAAACTTCAACAAATACTTGACCATAATTGTCAACCTGTCACGTTGATTATGAATTCGAGAGTAATTTGATTCAGGTGATAATAATTATTGTCATTTTGAACATTCTATAAACACGACATTGGAGGAAAAGCTTTTTTCTTGATTGTTTCTAAGTTTTTTCTCTGAATCTAAAAATAAATATAGGGTGTTATATTTGAAATTCTCATGTTGTGGTCATTTACGGCTACACCGGAAACACTATTAAGCAAAAAATACTAACACTGAATTCTTTATGCTTCACAATGTAGGAATACCAATTGCCAAGAAAAATCGCTCAGTAAATAACTGAGATAATTAACCGTTTCGGTACTTTTGCCTTACCCTGTATATCAAAACTTAGTGGGTTATTTTAATGAGCGATTGTTGTGTCTAAAAACTGAATCTGATTATCGACTCTCTCTCTACTGTGAATTTAATTTTGGGATGAATGCTATTGTTTTAATTTTAAAATTGATCTATGTAGTTGTCTAGCGGTTCCTAAATGCGTCTACAGATCTATACCAAAAATGTAATAATTTTGGTTTGGAGGAATTGAATATACCTTCCAGTGTGCCCGTTACTTAGTGCAAATCTATTTCAAACAATAAAAAAATCTGTTTACATTTACTACGAGGGAAATCACTCAAGTTTTGCATATAGAGCTAGAATGAAACAATTGAGAGAGCTTTCAAAGACTTTATTATTTTTCGAAGTACAGTAAAAGCTCGTCATTCGCGCTTCTTGCATTCGCGTTTTTTCTATTCGCGGATAAAAAAGATTGCAACCCAATTCCTATAGTCGTGGCTTAAGATTTGAATCACCCATGGAATCTATATCTAAGCCGAGTCCTAAGTCGATGTAGGAAGATGAAGATATGAATTTACTCGGTGAATTAAGCTGAATTTCGTTGAAATACTGAAGATAGCAGAAAGGATTATCAAATCAACGTATCAACGCCCAATCTACAGAAAACGTACTTCAATTAGTTTCATTCGCGTCAACGCTCACGCACACTTAGAATACACCAACAGGAACACACCAAGCGCGAGCGCTAGCCGCTCCCGCCGCCATCTTACTAGTGACCCGCTGTGTTTCCGAAACTCTGGTCGCAGACGCCACTGTTGTGAAAAATTGCTCCACAAAACTGTAAGTTTCCATATGTTTTATTGTACATTTTTTTGTTTGCTTCTATATTTGTCATGTAGTGTAGGTTATTCTCCTTATATCTCGTTCATATTTTAAAGATAATTTGTATAGTTTAATGCAAAAACTTCCGAATACCAAAAATCTCAACTAGGGTATTAACGCGCAGTCAAATGACCGTTGGGCGCTATTACCATACGTGGGAGCTATTGGCTCTGCATTCTAAAATGGAATCTTCAATAAAAATACACTTATTTTATTATTCTGCCCTTGCCTTTTCATATAGCAAAGTATTTTATTAATAAGTATGTACTCATTTTACAAAACAACAAAATGACACTACCTAGCCATGGACAGAAGAAGGAAGATCTCATAATATTTTAAGTACTTAATAGTGTAGATGAGAGTCATTATTAGGCATGATTTTCCTGCTACCTCAGGGCGCTATTGACAGTTATCGTTTAATAACGCCCATTGTATGTTTAAACATAATATATTTTATATGCATATAAACATTCGCTATGCTATTATTTTTTATAATTCAAAGTTACTTTGTGCGTGCTGAGAAATGTCAAAGTTTTTATATCAAATGTTGATTAGCTTCATTCCTTGCTATCTAATGAAGAAATTTATAGATGACTCTTATGTTTAATTAGATTAATTAACCACAAAGATTCTTTTACCCGTGTAGCTTCTGATTTTGCAATCGGGTGCTAATCAACACAGTATTTTTAATAACGACCAAATAAAGGGTTTTAATATTACTTTTTTTTTCAATTCAGAAGTATATGTTTAATTTTCACATGACAAGGTTGGGTCCATTTCGAAAGCATTCTTATCAAAAAAAAAGTATTTTAAATTAGGTGAGCGTTAATTGCTTCAGGTACCTTAGAAACTATGGTGATGGTTATTCGAAAGTTTAACACTTTGGTATATTATCTTACCTCAGTCAAAAAAAAAATTACTAATAATACTTTACAAACATAAACAATTCACCTTAAACTGAAACCTACAACAAGTAGGTATCCATAGGGATCATACACATCGGACGTCACAACTTATAGCGAGCGGAAGAGTGACTCATCGGTACGCATCGGAAAAGACGTCCTTTATTGCCGACAGAACGATTCATCCGATCCGTACGATGCGGATAAGTCGACGCAGTTACCTTAGTTTCCATACAAATCATACAAAAATTCGTTGCATACTATATATTGAGTCTAATACGCTTCTATGCACGTTCCGTTTCATAGATACAATTACATTATTCATATTTCTAGTACAAATCTTGCTTGGTCTGCTGGGATTGACTTTTTTCAGTCATTCTGTTCTACTTCTTTCTACAATTTCTTAGATATCATTTATTTAATGGTAGATTTATCTTTTTCTCTACTTATCTCGTGATTGAATAAATAAAACCCCTAAACCATTCAGGATCAAGGTAAAAATGTTCATGATCAGGGTAGTAAATGTTCACTTCTTACGTCACCACATTCCTAAAAATAAAATGAATAAATATTGTTAAAATTCATCTGGAAAGCTTGCCAACTTCAACAACGAAAAAAATACGTATTTGGCGTAGATCGGTAGCGATAACCCGGCTACTTACTCTGTTAAATTTAAACGTAAAACGTATCGTACCCACACGCGTTCAGACACATCGAATCCGGTCATTTGTTCCGAGTTTATCGAGGCGATTCGGTCAATAAAATGCAAAAAACTGGAACGACAGCGATTACTGATAAGGGCCCGTTGCAACAGCCATTCGCAATAAGTCGCGAGAGAAATATCGCACGAAATATCTACCAGATTTGATATGTTTCCAGACGGTATGGTCTCGATTATTGACTCGGAATGATCAGGATGGTTTCCGTTTTAGATTCACTTTTATGGAACATCGTCTTGGACAATTCAATGAACTGAAAACAGAATAACACCGGATATAATCTCTACTTATACTAAAAAACATACTCATAATCTGATAAAGAGCAATTATTATCCTTAAAAACTCATAAATCACAATGTTTCAGTTGTCGCTACCATAAACAACATCCACCTCCATGTTTTGACTTGGAGACAATGTTACTTTCGTACGGGCCAATTACCGCCATTTTATTATAATAGGAAACCTGTCCGGTCTGTCCTCCAGCATAATGGAGCATTTATTAGATCAGCACGACTACCATTTATTGCAAATTACCCAATGTATACCAGTGGTAGAACAGAATATTGTTACATTATGCACACAAATTTTCTGGATAATTTAGTAATTTGTTATTCCGTAGAAATTGATATACTTTCTTCATTTTGTTTTGGACGAGAGAAATTAGGAGATGATCCTGCTCGAAGGACTATGAAGCTCGAATAATTACACAGTGCGTGAAAATGACACTTCAAAATTCTAACACGCGGGAGACATACCTAGTAAACCTATATCGGGTACGCTGAATCCAGTGGTAACCACCGTTTTTGAAAGTTAGCTCTTGTTTGGGAGATATTCGCCTTTGAAGTTAGCTGATTTTAGTAGGGTTCGTCGCTTATGACTTCAGTACATTATATGCTTGTAATTCCCAAACCGTTCGGAATATCACTTTACTGTCTTCGGCAAAGTTTTAGCTATTGTCATGGCCAACAACTTTTCCGAATATACCAACATAGAAAAACCTCATTCAAACACCGTTTCTTAACAAAATGTCCAAAAAACTCCATTTCTTTGCCATTTTTTCGTTAATTTTCGTCTAAATAATAGAGGAATCAAGGGAATTTCGCTTCAAAATCTCAAAATAAGAAAACACATTTCCTATAGTTAAATCAAAAAATTTAAACGCACAATCATGATTTTAACTCAAATTTCTCACAGATGTCACTGTTAATACGTATTTATTAGTATTGTCACTGATGTTACTAAGTATTTTGCTATGTATTTGTGTCCCAATTTTCATAGTCTTAGTTCTGATATTTCTTAATTTGACATTTCTTGTTGAAGTTTCTTTGTTTACACAAGTTATATATTTGGTAAAAATATCAAAAATGAATTCGTGCAGTAAATTTAATAAATTTTGCTACATTTGTGGAAAGTTTACTATAATGACAAGCAAGCGTTCAATTTCTGAAGAAATTGCTGAATCGTACACACAATATTTCAACCAAACTGTAATCAAAGAAGTGAACTGGGCTTCAAAAATCGTTTGTACTGGTTGTGTCATAAGATTGAGTGGATGGAAAAGAGGTAAAATGAAATGATTTATCATTTATTTCAAAATTATATCAATTGAAGCTATTTTTATTACAGGTGAACCAATCTATGACTTTTGGCATTCCAGTAATTTGGACAAATCCTCAAGAACATAATCCAGATGAATGTTTTGCTTGTGTTAATGAAATTGTCGGATTGAACAGAGCTAAAAAACGTAAAGTTGAACTCAGAGGAACTCGGTTTGTTCAGTTGCCGTTACCACATTCGGAATCCATTCCAATACCGAAAAGACCCAGTCTGACAGAAGAGAACATTCCATCTACTTTTGATACTATTGGCGAAACGTCTGCATAGGTTTATGTACCATCAAATGTATCTCCACAATGTAATCATGCCGAATTTTCTCAAAAAGATCTGGATAAAATTATTCGTCGATTGAAATTATCGCAGCGTCAGTCCATTATTTCGACTCAGAAATTGAAAAAAAAGAATGTCTTAGCACCTGATGTGAAAGTATATGGAGCAATCGGCCGTCATAGACAGTTCACTGCTTTATTCAAATCCATCGAAGACAATTCATTCGCGTACTGCACTGATATTAAGGAATTGGTATTAAAAATGCATCATGAATATAAACCAGAAGACTGGCGTCTTTTCATCGATTCGTCCAAAAGTAATCTCAAGGCGGTTTTGCTCCATGTCACAAACTCAAAAAACAGTGTCCCGATTGCCATCAGCACAAAAACGAAAGAAAATTACGAATCATTGAAAAAATCCTTGATTTGGTGAAATATGAAGACCATCGTTGGAAGATTTGTGCAGATTTGAAGGTGATAACTCTTTTGAAAGGAATGCAGCCGGGATATATACGTTTATGGGATACTCGATATGCCGGCGACCAATATGCCAATAAAAGCTGGCCTATGAGACAAGGGTTCAGATTGCGTCGAGAAAACGTCGTTGAAATTCCACTTGTGCCAATCGAAAAAGTGTTGCTTCCACCTCTGCATATCAAGCTTGGGATTGTTAAAAATTTCATCAAGGCCCTAGATCCTGAAGGTTATGCATTCAATGAGTTGAAGCGAATTTTCCCAAGATTGAGTGGAATGAAGATAAAAGAAGGTTTGTGTGAAACTATATACGTACCAATCAACCTAACTTATTCGATATTTAACACATATTTTTTCGAATTATTTTATTACAGGCATACTCAATGGACCTGCTATTCGACGCTTGATGAGAGACCAACAATTTAAAAACAGTTTGTCGAATTTGCAGCTCGTTGCTTGGGATTGCCTCAAAGGAGTCATCGAAAATGTACTTGGAATTCATCGTGACGAAAACTGGCGCATACACGTTGAAAATATGCTCGTTGCTTTCCGTAACATCGGGGTAAAAATGCTCTGACAATTCATTTTTTACATTACCATGCAGACAAGTTTGCCGAACAATCACCATGTGAATCAGATGAGCATGGTGAACGGTTTCATCAGGTGACGGCTAGGCTTGAGCACTGGTATAGTGGAAAAAACTTGATTCTCTATTAGAAGACATTTGCTGGAATTCACAGCAAGATGAAGATGGAGAAGAAGTAGAATGAACATGAATTTATATGTTTATTTGTTGAAAATTGTTGGAATTGGAATAAAAATTTGAGTTAAAATCATGATTGTGCGTTTAAATTTTTTAATTTAACTATAGGAAATGTGTTTTCTTTTCTTATTTTGAGATTTTAAAGCGAAATTCGCTTGATTTCTCTATTATTTAGACGAAAATTAACGAGAAAATGGCAAAGAAAGGGAGTTTTTTGGGCAGTTTGTTAAGAAACGGTGTTTGAATGAGGTTTTTCTACGTTGGTATATTCAGAAAAGTTGTTGGTCATAACAATAGCTAAAACTTTGCCGAAGACAGTAAAGCGATATTCCGAACGGTTTGGGAATTACAAGCATATAATGTACTGAAGTCATAAGCGACGAACCCTACTAAAATCAGCTAACTTCAAAGGCGAATATCTCCTAAACAAGAGCTAACTTTCAAAAACGGTGATTACCACTGGATTCAGCGTACCCGATATAGGTTTACAAGATATGTCTCCCGCGTGTTAGAATTTTGAACTAGCACAGTGTTATTATATCAGTATTTCGCACTACTATTGGACGAGGCAAGATTTTTTTTTCTTGTTCTCCAGAATCAAGTGGAGTAGGCATGAAATTCATGAAATAATTCTTTTTGGTGAACGTAACGATCTAGATATTCACATTAAATTATTATCTTTTTTAAATACATTAGTGTTCAATTGATTCAATTTTAGTTTCGGAGAGAATCATAAAACACATATTCGTCTACTTTACTGACTACAAATTTTAAACGTCTAAAGTAAACATTTTATTTAAAACAAGAGCAGCAATAATCGAAAGCAACAAAAAGGAGAGAGAAGATCGTAGTCAGGTAGTTGGGTCGTTTCTGGAGATTTGTAGGAGGGTTTCTATCAAAGATCCGGTAATAAATTAGTGCCTGGTTCAAGACAAAATCATAGAAACTATACCTATTTTTGAATTTGCGAACGTACCACAGTTCTAAGGGATTTGCGTCTTTACCAAATAGACTATAGTTCACATCATCGCGAGTCTACTATAGCATTATTCAAGAAAGAATCCAGCATACAAAACTCGTACGAATTCCTCCGTTATCTCGACGAGAATTTCATTTCACATAATTCGTTCTGTGCGCGTCGTTAAAGCGCGAATTAAAATCCACGGATTTTTCCATTTTCAATTTTCCGGGTGGGCGGTCGCAACGGCGAGCGAACGTAAAATCGACAATAACGTCGTCGATATCGCGTTCGTTTCAAGTTGACCATGCGAATATTTTTTTCATGAGTAACGCGTTCTAATAACGATCATTGTTTAACGAACACATTTGGATATGTTTGCTTCAACAAACGTGGCAGGGGACGCGTTTCTCGGACGTAAAATATGAAGACAACGATGCGTGCTTTGATTCGGAGTCGAATTCGAGATAGTCGACGTTCTGGTGTGCGTGAGTCATTTTCAGCTGTTCGAACTTGATAAAAAGAGTTTTAAATGATATCATGAAGAGTTATGAAATGGTGTAACTTGAAATTTCAAGGATGTTCATGAAATTTCCTCTAAATTCTCTAAATTTAATAAGTAACTAACTCCGAGGAAGTCAGCAGCTGTGTCTGCCACTTTGGCACGTTTATTAGGCGGACTGCCGACCGAGCTTGAAGAGCGGTCGTAGGGGCGGCGGGAGAGGTCGCTAGTCTTTCCCCGTGTTTCCAGTCTTTTTCTCGAGAATCTAGGTCTCAAAAATCGTCCCAAATTCGAAATATAAGTCGTAGAGTAACGATTTTTCTTCGTTCACCCGATCTCGTGATGCGTAGGAATCGTTCGACACCCGAACGATTTATCCCGCTAACCCCGTATAAGAAGGACGCATGAAAGGAAAACCCTTATGTTGACAGTTCGACGTTCGTTAATGTCCCTCATTTTGCAAAAGTTCGCCGATAGCACTTCGTTGGATCGAAGATTTTCCAGTTTTCCCAGGGTTTTACAGGAATTAAAACACTGCGGCGCAACATGCAAAACTCGAGGCTTCCTCCTCGTCCCGGTTTCGAAACGATCGAACGCGATAGAAAAATTTGTATAGACGTGAAAGTCCGACGAAATTATCCCCTCCACTGGCGAACAATCGGAGACTTTTTTATTTTCGATTTTTCTGGACTTTTTCTCGGAGTGTTGGCTCTATCGATCGTTCCGATCGCCTTCTGCAAGACTTTCCTTTTTTTCAGCCTGAGGTTTTCGAAAAAATCCTCCAAACTTCTTGTACCAGAAGTTGTGGATATTATCTATACCTGTGGCCTTCCAATTGTTGGTCGCTCTAACTATTGTTGTGATTTCTTCCTCCGTTATTCCTTCGAAGTCCATGTTTGATATCAAGGCGTTCGACCATAGTGATGACCAATAATCGGTCAAGCACTGTGCGTCAGGTACTTCCCTGTCATTGTTGGTCGCAGTTTTGTTATTTCCCTTATGAAAATTGGCCGCGCTTTGGAAGAACCTTTGGTTTTGATGTTTCCTTTCAGTACACTTTATGTATCTTGAGAGCCTCTCTCAGCTTGGAGTTTCTGCTTCAAAGTGTCCATATACACGTCGATATGTTGTTTGTGATCATGGTGTTTTGTGTTCGTACCAATTTTTCTATGAATTTTGCGTATATGGGATTTCAAGCGCCTTGAGGGCTTTTTGTTTCTCAGGAATTCTGTGAGGCGACCGATCTCAGCTCTAATATTGTCTCCAGTCGTTTTTGCCATGGTCGTTTTTGCCATGGTGTTTTTCTGACGCTTTATTATTGTTATTTCTTATTGCTCTGTTGAGTTCTGATCATGCTAAATATATAAATTCGTTCTGCTGGTTCGTCTCAAGGGGACGCTCTATGTTTATATTCGTTTCCATGGCTTCGATGTTATCTGTAACACTTTCATTGACGGTAGTTATACCGTCATTATTATTATCGTGGACTTATGCACTATCTCAGCTGTTAGCTGGATATAATTTACCTTTACAGATTCAGCAATCAAAGGGAATAGGCTCGATTACAATATACTTGACATAAATTTCCTAACTATCCTACATGTATTAAGAATTACAGCTTTTTGCATTTCTATATAGGTATTCTTATAATATTCTAATTTCTTAAGGCTATCATGCAAAGTTTTGGGTATTAACCCAGTGGAGGATACGATGACAGGAACAATATATATTTTCTCGAGGTGCCACATCTGCTTGATCTCAATAGCAAGGTCTGTGTATTTCGACTTTTTCTCCTGGAACTTATTCAGCACATTGCTATTATTCAGTATGGCGACATCCACCAGCATTGCTGTTCTGGCTGTCTTATCATACACCACTATGTCCAGCCTATTATTCGTCACCATTCTGTGATAACAGGCCTATCGTAGTATAATCTGATAGAGTCATTTTCCAATACGGGCGCCGGTTGATACTTGTAATATGGCTGGAAGGTATTCAGAAGTCCGAACTTGTGTGCAAGTTTCTGATGGATAATGTTGCACACTTGATTATGCCTGTGAAGATAGTCCGTATTGACCAGTTGTTTACATCCGGACGTAATATGCTGTATAGAGTCCTATCTTCATAATAAATTTTTTGTAGTTGTTTGTAGCGATCACTTGGTCTTGGATTGCCATAAGGAATCCCTCTGTGTCGGCGAATAATTCTCCTTTCATCAACCATTTGTTGGAGGCTTCTTTGTCGATGTGTGGTTGATTAATCTCATGGTGATGTCGTCCATGCAATTCCTTTCTTGACCATTGCTCTTGTTTTTCAGTATCTGATAGGAACGGTAGATTCAGCAGGCCATCTCTGGTAGCAAGATTTAGAGGTTTATATCCCTTTTCAGCCAACGATACCACTCTATGGAGGTCAGAAGTTAGAGCTCTTGCTGAAAACAATTCTCTGAGATTTTTTATCTGTTCGGTGTGTAAATTGACAACATCTATTAATCCGCGTCGTCCTTCTTTCCGCTTCAAAGTTGTTCGTATCACAGACGATTTTGGATGATGGTTGTTGTACTTTGTTAGCATCGTTCGGGTCTGCCTTTGAATATTATCCAGTTCTGTCTTAGTCCATCTGATTATTCCAAATGAGTAAAGCAACACTGGAATGGCGTAGGTGTTAATTGCCTTGACTAGATTCCCCGAGTTCAACATTGATTTCAGCACAGTCTTCAGACGCTGACTGTATTCTGAACGAATCTTCTCCTCTGATTGTTTTTGTTTTAGCAATCTGGCTTGTTGGTATCCCAAATATTTGTATGTTTTGCCATCCCTCATGCACTGTTTAATATCACCGTTTGGAAGTTGTGTTCCACCATCTATGACTTTCCCTCTTCGAATGTTCAGGGTCTTACATTTTTCAATCCCGAATTTCATTTGGACATCTGCTGAGAACTCACTGACAGTTTTCAGCAAATCATCCAATTACTTCTTGTTCGAAGCATATAATTTGATGTCATCCTTATACAGCAGGTGGAAGACTGTATAATAATTCCTATCTGTTTTTATCCTAAATCCGTATCCTGTTCTATTGAGCATTGAGGACAATGGGTTCATAGCTGAACAGAACCATAGTGGACTCAAAGAGTCCCCTTGAAAAATTCCACGACGTATGGGTATCTCGTCGGTTTTAATTGATTTATTGTTCATGTTGACCTGCAGAGACGTGCGCCAGTGTGTCATTGTTGTCTTCAAGAATTCTACCAGGGCTGGGTGAATTTTGTATATCTGCAATACTTCCAACAAGCCAAGAATGGGCGGTACTATCGAATGCCTTCAGATAATCGAGAAAAGCTGAATGAACATTCCGATGCCCTACGTGTGCCTGTTTCATTATCACAGAATCGATGATGAGTTGTTCCTTGCACCCGTGGTGTTTCTTTCTGCATCCTTTCTGCTCCTCTGCTAATATATTGTTGTCGTCAAGGTGTTGGTATATTCGATTGGATATGCATGAGGTGATTATTTTGTAGGGTGTTGGCAGGCAAGTGATTGGCCTATATTGAGACGGATCCTGTGTTCTATCGCTCTTAGGTAGCATATATGTTAAGCCTTGTGTTAAGAAAGTGGGTGTTTTCTTGGGATGTTGAAGAGCATACGTGAGCTGTTTCGCTAGGGCTCCATGGAGCTTATCAAACTTCTTGTACCAGTAGTTGTGGATATTATCTATACCTGTGGCCTTCCAATTGTTAGTCGCTCTAACTATTGTTGTGATTTCTTCCTCCGTTATTCCTTCGAAGTCCATATGTTTGATATCGAGGCGTTCTTTTTCATTCGTGATCCATTCCGCATCTCTATTGTGTTCTTTGGGGTTCGACCATAGTGATGACCAATAATCGGACAAGCACTGTGCGTCAGGTACTTCTCTGTTATTGTTGGTCGCATTTTTGTTATTTCCCTTATGAAAATTGGCCGCGTTTTGGAAGAACCTTTGGTTTTGGTGTTTCCTTTCAGTACACTTGACATATATTGAAAGCCTCTTTGCTTTTGCTTGGAGTTTCTGTTTCAAAGTGTCCATATACACGTCGATGTGTTGTTTGTGATCAGGGTGTTTTGTGTTCGTACAAATTTTCCTATAAATGTTGCGTATATGTGATTTCAAGCGCCTTGAGGTTTTCTGTTACTCAGGAATTCTGTGAGGCGACCGATTTCTGCTCTAATATTATTATTATTATTATCAGTTACTTGGTTTGCAAATTTTTCTGGATATCATTCTGCTGCAGCAGTGTCTGTAGATGCAGTTTCTTCAAACGATTTTAATGATATACAATGATTGTCGCGCCTTAAATGTTTTGAACCAACTTCCAGCTTGGAATCCTCCACTATCACAATTACCACCAGGTTCGTTGAAATGTGCGTGAAGACGCACTGTCTTCTCCCGGATAATTGGGACACTCAGGGTTGTTTTGATTGCCGTCTTTGATCCATAATGACAACGCCACTTACATTTTTTTCTATTGCTGAATCAAGAAACAATTTTCTCTGACAGTGTAGTTGAAGCTACAGAAAACCCTATTTTATCTTCAGATTATTTATCGATCGTACATTTGATTCGTTAAGATTAAGTGAAGATTAAGCAAATTAGGAAGACAACCTAGGCGAATTACATAATTTAGAACAGAACCGAAGAGATCATGAATCCAAATCAATGTTTTTCGGTTATTTAGTATAGAAACCCTGTCTTGCCCAACCCAGTCATGAATTAAACAAACAATTTTGTTCTATCATCTATGTGTGCGTACGTATACGAATATAAAACGGTTAACTTGTTGAATAATTAATAGTGACTAATAATACGATTCCACCTGGTTTTTACATTAACGCGTTTACAAACATTCTTATCAAATAGTTAATTGCCCAGAATTATTTATGAAGCTCCATGAATCATTTTGTATTGTTTGAAGTGGATATGGATTGTCAGAGGTACCATTCAGTCGAGAAGACTTCGTCGATATTACTCGCGAGTAAAATTTATTTTAGTATTTTTTTTACTTCTTTAGTTTCGTCATTTTCTCATGCTCACGTTTCTCTTTATTTTAACCCATTTGGTCCAACTCTACTCAAATGGGAACACTTTAGAAATAATATTACTAGATACATCTAGTTGTGAAATTTGATACCAAGCCAATATAAAGGACTTTTAAGATACATAGTCCGGTCAAATTCGACCAAATAATCAGAGTTGAGAAACATAAATTACCATTAAGATGAAAATAGTTCAAAACATGAATTGAAACAACATTTAAAAATCTTTATTCGTCGAAAGTCAAAAAAATGGGGTTTTCGCGATTTTCATCAAAAAAGTTTTATCGTAAAATTACCCCAGATAAAACTTGTAGATCTTAAAATTCTCAATAATAGAAAGAAGTAATGTGTTTTTTGGAATTTTACTTAATAATTATGATTCGTAACGCGTTTCACTACACCGTAGCTTCTTCAGACGAATGAATTGTACAGAAAATAAGAATGAGAATATAAATATAAATGTTCTGAAGTAATTAAAAGCTTATTGGGTTGATTTTTCTTACGTGGTTATTTATGATAGGTATATCCAATAAAATTAAGGAATAGATTGCTCCCCGAAGAGATTCAATAGAGGTGAAGGGCTTAAATCGACTTGTTCATTGATGAGTCTACCTGAGTGTTTGTATTTGTTGATTTCTAAAGTTTCCCAAAGATCTACCTTCCAATATTTATTATCTGTATGTAAAATTTCAAACTGTGGATCGAAAGAGTGATTATTTTCTAAGAGATGATTCGCGTAATTTGAATCTGATTTTTTATTTGAAAAACTGCGTTTATGTTCCGATATTCTAATATTAAAATTTCTATGTGTTCTACCAATGTAGAAATTATCACAGTCATTGCAATTCAATCTATAAACACCTGATTTATTGTTTTACCTGATTTGGTTTTATTATTTTTATATATTTGCCTAAATTATTATTAGTTTGGAAAGCTTTGATTAAATTATTGCTACTCAAGAATGATTTCAGTTTCTCACTTGTAATGTCAACGTAGATTAAGGTGTTGAATTTTTGTTTCAATTTATCGACAGGGTAAACTTCATTCAATGCGATTCTACTATGTTTTTCATTTAAAATATTATTTATTAGTTTGGGATTGTAACCATTATTTTTGGCTATTTGTTTAATCAAAAAAATCTCACCTACGTTGGCATTAAAAGAAACTGAAATCATTCTTGAGTAGCAATAATTTCAACATAGCTTTCCAAACTAATAATAATTTAGGCTAATATATAAAAATAATAAAACCAAATCAGGTCAAAACAATAAATCAAGTGTTTATAGATTGAATTGCAATGACTGTGATAATTTCTACAGTGGTAGAACACATAGAAATTATAATATTAGAATTTCGGAACATAAACGCAGTTTTTCAAATAAAAAATCAGATTCAAATTACGCGAACCATCTCTTAGAAAATAATCACTCTTTCGACCCACAGTTTGAAATTTTGCATACAGATAATAAATATTGGAAGGTAGATCTTTGGGAAACTTTAGAAATCAATAAATACAAACACTCAGGTAGACTCATCAATGAACAAGTCGATTTGAGCCCTTCACCTCTATTGAATCTCTTCGGGGAGCAATCTATTCCTTAATTTAATTGGATATACCTGTCATAAATCACCACTTAAGAAGAATCAACCCAGTCAGCTTTTAATTACTTAAGAACATTTATATTTATATTCTCATTCTTATTTTCTGTACATTCATTCGTCTGAAGAAGCTACGGTGTTGTGAAACGCGTTACGAATCATAATTATTAAGTAAAATTCCAAAAACACATAACTTGTTTTCATTATTGATAATGGAATTTTATCAAGTAAAAGCCTCCCAAATTCAAATCCTTAAATCTCTATGAAAAAAGTATCAATACTTTTTTAAGAGCCACCATTTCTGATTTCTAAGATAAAACGATTTATATCTGCTAGTAATTGATTTCACACTTTTTCTCTTGGAATTCTAACCAGAATTACTTTGATGAAGATTTTGAGATGTGTCTCGTATTGAGAAATCGAAATGCATTATTTGAAAGATTTCCGGTCATATAATCTGCGAATTTCAGGGTCCTCGCGCAAAAATAGTAATTTTTGGGATAAAATCGCGAATAACTCTGAAACTATGCATTTTAGGTATAAGAAAACCTATAACAGATCGACGCCTAATAAAAAAATAGGTAGTTTAATTTGAAAAAACGGACTTTTGTACCTTTGAATGTACTACGATTTGCCACATGCTTTAGAAACATGCTTGGAACGAGCTAAAATAATCGATATTGAATAATCTTCAGTATTTTTACACTACCTTCTAAGAGACAACCAAAAATCGCAAAATTCCCATTGGAAAATTGATATCTTCCTCTCGGTTGATTTCAGGGGGCAATGATATGAGAAAAAATTGTTCAGAATTTGATTTTCTACAATGAAAAAATAAAAACATACATTATACCTTTTGAAATAACAAAGATGATGTCATCTTCCGGTATAACCGGAAGTGCCACAGCATTAAAAATATTTTCAGAACTTAGTTTGAATAACAAAAAAGAAATTTCCCCAATCAGTCTTTCCTTTCTCCATATACTTTTAATGTCCCGTCTCGCGTGGACACCCGGTATACATCTCTGAAGCTGTAGCACAAGTAAAAGTATTTTTGTATCTTTTATTCGCCGGAGAAACTGCTAAACAAAATTTTTTCCAATTGTAAAGAGGGGTGCAGTGCTAAATGTGGTTGCAAAAAAGTTGGACTGTTTTGTCCTCTTGCTTGTACACATTGTCAAGTACGGTCGTGTTCTAATATTGAATCACCGACGGTAGAGAATTCATTTGAAATCAACGAGACATGCGATACATCGCTGTTGTCGCAATTTTATTATACTCAGAATGAAGAAGAAGAAAAAAATCAAGAAGAACTGTTTGATGAGTATATACAGGGTGCTTCAACGAAAACTGAACAGGGACTATATCTACCAAGATATTCATTTCTGTTCAAAACGCAAAAACAGGTCAATTTTTGTTTCAAGGGGAAATCTTTTGGGGTACAAAACTGAAAATATCAACCCATTTTGAATAGGGGGTTTCAATGACTCAGAAGAAAGGTGGTATCTTGGTCTACATCGCCTTGAACGAATTTCCATTTTTTATTGAAAACTGTAAAAGATACAAGGTGAGCAACTGAAAGATAGGGAGGACTATTTCCCTGAGACTATTCAAGTTTCAGTGAAGTTAAATGGAACAGATCTATGCTGATCAATGGCAGTGATCATCAAGTACCATCCTCATCTCGAATTTCAACCCCTAGAGCAGGGGTGACCACCCTTGAAAATTTGGAAGAGGGTAGATGGGTCGAGTGATACCTCGAAAGAAAGGTATTATCTTTGTCTGCATCCCCGTGAACGAATTTTCATTTTTGATTGAAAACTGTAGAAGATACAGAGTGAGCTACTGAAATATATAGATCTGTTCCATTTTACCTCACTGAAACTTGAATAGTCTCAGGGAAAAAGTCTTCCCTATCTTTCAGTTGCTCACCCTGTACCTGTATCAGTTTTCAATTAAAAATGGAAATTCGTTCAAAGCGATGTAGACAAAGATACCACCTTTCTTTTGAGTCATCACTCGACCCATCTTCTTTATTCAAAATGTTCAATGATTGCAACCCCCGCTTAGGGGGTTGATATTTCAAGCCAGTTTTGTACCCCAAAAGATGCCCCCTTGAAACAAAAATTGACATGTTTTTGCGTTTTGAACAGAAATGAATATCTTGGTAGACAATGTAGACAAAGATACCACCTTTCTTTTGAGTCATCACTCGACCCATCTTCCCTATTCAAAATGTTCAAGGAATGCAACCCCCGCTTTGGGGGTTGATATTTCAGGCAAGTATCGTACCCCAAAATATGTCCCCCTTAAAACAAAAATTGACATGTTTTTGCGTTTTGAACAGAAATGAATATCTTGGTAGATATAGCCTCTGTTTAGTTTTCGTTGAAGTATAAATGACAGATTGCGTTCAAACACAGCGTCAGTATAAAAAACAGTTATGCCAACTTAGCAACAACAAAAATTTTGACAATCGTTTCAAGCAGTTTTTTCAAATAATCAATTTCAGGTACTTTTTGACAGAATGTATACTCTCCGCAAATGAAACAAAAATGATTTTAATCATTGGCACAAACTCTTCTTGACGATAACATATCAAATTATTGAATGTTAAATCAATATTTTTTTGATTAACAGCAAATTATTACGGTACCAAGTGATTTTTTAATAAGACCTCTAGCTCGTAAATAAGAGCCGTTAGAAAACAAATGAGGGTATATTTAGAATCAGCGACGTCAAATTAGTGAACATCAAGCGACATAATTCATTCGTAAGACGAATTTTTTTTGATATGCAATTCTTTCTCCTTCCATTCAAATAAATGAATAAATTAAAAGTAATATTTTTCCTTCGGTGCATATTGACTTCTATTTCCAATGAATCATCCTGACACTTTTCTAACCTACCCCTAAAAAGGCATCGATTTGATTATGCGGGTGGATGCTACGTTCCTTCCTGAGGGTTTGCAATCCATAAAAGTCGGGTGAACGACCTGTGAGCTAGACGTGGATGACTACCCCGGAATTAGAGATCATCCCAACCCCAAATAATTTATGATATACTTGCCATTTAACCCTACTTCATGTTCGAGAATAAAGGGTATCCCATCAAAATAGTCCGATGTTGATAAAAATTCATTTGTTCTGAAATTATTTTTGATTTACACCAAATGAGTCTCCGAGACGTTCAACATTGGCATTTTTTTAGAAGCGAGAGCGAGAAAACGTTTTTGATGCTCAAAAAGAAAAACAATAAAATTGAATTGTGAGATTTGGTTGGCAAGGACTGCTCCAAACCTACCTACATCCATATTTTTTCATGCTGTTATCTACGTCGTTTCAAACCCGTGAACACCCCCATAGAAATCCATGTTTTTCTGTAATCTTGGAGAACTTGCTATAACATATTTATTGAGTGTCATTTAATAGAACATAATCTTTTATATCCTGATATGTCAAATCGATTTTACAATTGTCGATGCACACATCATGTGTTTCTGTGATCTGAAGTTAGAATGTCAAATGAACTCAGTGATTGACATTTCGCAGTGGTTACCAGGTTTTCTATGTTCTAATTTGTCAAGCCAAATCCTGAAATATTCACATAACCTTCTCTTTTTCGCTATTTGCGAGAACTTGTAATGTCTATCAAGTTATATCAATTTCACGTCCACGATTTTTCAGTATTATTTAACAAACTCATTTCTAAACGAATCACAAAAATTCTCTTCCTTTAATCAGATAAATCGTATTTATTGAAATAATTCTACAAATCTTTTACTGTGATAAAAAAATGAATCAATTAATTCAATAATTTTCCACAATTCATTGATACATTTTCTCCTGCATTTATATTTGTAAAACTTTTCTTCGAACACAACATAACATATTTCTCTTCGATCTAAAAGAACTTACGTCAAATCAGAAACTTCAGTTTTATGTGACACTTCACTAAACATTTTTTCGTATTTCTACAAAACACAATAGTTTTCTGTAATCTTAGAAAACTTCAAATGTCTAATGAATTCTGTTCTTATACGTCATACAATGTCCATTTTCCAATTTCGATGTTTTAATACGGCAACTACTTGAAATATTGCAAATGGAGGAAAATAACCCCCTAACTATGTCCGCGATATTCAAGGAAAATTAATTGCTGAAAACAGATCTTTTGTTTTGGAGTTATTCATCATTTCTCAATTTTCCGGTTAGATTTCGACATACATTCTGTCAAAAAAGTACTGAAAATTAGAGAACTAATTTTTCATTTGCAGCCATTTACATAGCTGCCGCACTCAAACACAGAAAATGGAATACCCTGTACACCTTCCTCTGTGTTTGGATATGTCAAATTAATTG
The DNA here is from genome assembly GCA_013387265.2 of Cryptolaemus montrouzieri. Classification (NCBI taxonomy): domain Eukaryota; kingdom Metazoa; phylum Arthropoda; class Insecta; order Coleoptera; family Coccinellidae; genus Cryptolaemus; species Cryptolaemus montrouzieri. The sequence goes on from JABFTP020000062.1 coordinate 4,808,980, forward strand.
TTCAACTATTCACAAATATATTTTCGTCCTCCAGAGATCTCATTATGTAAAATCGAATATACAAATTCCAATGAGTTCAGTGAACATAGTTTTTTGTCTTCCATATGTCAAATCAATTATACAACGGTGTTCAATGTCAATGCACAGATCATGTTTTTCTAATTTCGCACAAAACTGGTTTTATCAATTTAATTCAACAAATTTCCATAATAATATTCGGTGATGCAGTTTTTTTAAGGTATTGTCGCATAAAACTTACACCTCAGCTGTATGTACACAATGTTAATTGACATAAAATATTTTCCTTCCGAGACAACTCCATATTTCACCACAATTCTACAACCAAGTTATCTTGGAAAAACGTTTTTCAATAAAAAGAATGTCTCCGACGTCGGTGCAAAGAAAACTACGATCAATGATGAAAGAAATGCATATACAAATGTCTGTGTTCCAATAAATAAGCTATTCACAATGTTGGATTCACACAATCTATTTGTTGAGATCTGTAATACTGACAAAACCTATTTTTGTATTCCCATATGTCAGATTCAATAATTCACCACAATGTCAATTTAATTTAACATGACTCTATGCTCTAATATGTCAAATCAATTCAACGCTGAACATACTCTTCTATGAACGGGGAGCAAATTCTTGAAATGCCAAATCGATGTTAAAATTTTGTTCCTTGTCACTTCAGAGAAAATATTTTTCTGCGTCCTCAGAAGTCAAAGCAATTCAACAACCATCCAAGTTTTCAATTCAAAGAAAAGGGTATTCTTAAAAAACGAATTTCGTTAACATTGATTTTCCTGTCAATATTACGCTTTCTGTCAACCGATTACAGAAACATAACCAACAAAAAACGTGATTTAGAAAGAAAGTACTTTTTTGAAATGATAAAACATAGGTTATGTCAATTTAATTCAAAGCTTATTACATTTGCAATGCTATCGTTTTTGCCATCAGACGACTGATCGTGATATGACAGTCACTCCATATTCGAGTACATTTAACAAGTGTTAAACCAAATATGGCATGAATGATTTCCAAACAAACACTTGTTCACCGAATAAGGCTCGAATTATTATTCATTGAAGACAGACACAGTTTCGCAATGATTAAAGAAATCGAAAAATCTTTGCCTCAACAAATACTATATTTGTAAAATGACATTTGTGCTTTACTCTTCTCTCTTCAAGATGTTTCAGTGACAAAATGTCATATAATTGTGACCAACTTCACGCAGCCATTAAACGCATCTATGGTCCGGAACACAAGAAAACCATTTCGGACGGTCACAGTGCACATTCTCTCAAGATTTCTGTGATCCGTTCTGAGACGGGACGAAACAGCATCGTCGTCCCGCGGGGGCGGGGCCGTGGCATTGACCCTGAGAGAGAACACGACGTTCTTGGGGCCGCATTCTTGAAGGCACACGTCAAAAGAGATAATGCCATTCTAGTTGTCCGATAATAGTGGTCGCCGAAAATAGAGAGAACCGATCCAGTAGCACTTTCGGAAGGAGAAAATTACTTCGCTGGAATTTGCGGTAACGTTCCAGTCAATTAGAGTTTTATTCGTCTGCAAGTTGATTCGTGCAGGAGACATTTTTAATTACAGTATACGAGAAGTAATGAATAAATTGCCCATCAGGACGAATTGTCTCCAAATAACGTATACGAGGTGTAGCGAAAATTTATCTAAAGGCAATTTACGTATACGAGGGATATCTCGCTTTTTACAGCCTAGCACATTAGTGCGTCACTAATCTAATGTCAATTCTGACAATTAACCATCATTTTCACAAATCCAAGTGTCTGTGCGATACTACAACAAAGTAGTAGTGTGAAGATGATTATCGATCACATTTATCCCAACAAAAATGTCAAGCGTCTCGCTTACGAAAATCAAACTCGTGATCAAAATTGTTGACAAAAATACATTCCGAACATGATCTTTCAAGTCGAAAAAGTCAATCAACACTCTTTATAAAGCTCCAGCTAATTTCTCTTCTCACAAATCGTTTTTTTTTACGAATTAACCTTCCCAAATATCTAACATTCTCTTCCAATGAAATTTTAGTTTCTTATTAAAAGAACTAAATATTTTCTGTCGTTATATACACACTCAAGTCGAATTCATAAGATTTCTCCGGTGCTTAGCCGGACTACGATAAGCCCAATGAGTCAGTGGGCTATTATGTCGCCGGTCCGCAAGAATTGTTTATAAGCTAGCATACGCGCTGCTTGGATAACGTCATGCAGTAGAAATTTCGTACGATTTCTCGGTATCTGACTAACCGGCGAACAGATGCAATACTGTGGTCGCAACGTTGTACAAACTTCCTCTTTTCGTTGAAAAACGACGTATTGCATAACGAGCGATGCGACTCTTCCTTCAAGGGTTGAATTTGTTTGTTTTCGTGACATTTCCCCTCGTTTTTAGAGAATACAAGAACTCTTATGGCATTATTTGCTTGTCCGTTATTTTTATTTCAAAGACCCTTTCTTCGAGAAACCCTAGAGGCATCAGCCTTGAATTTCTGTCCAATACAAGATCTACAATGCTTTGAAACTTTAAGAAAGAAAATCAAAACCCCTAAACTCGAGAAAATTTGACATAACAACTGAATTCTATCTTCATTGGATGTATCGGGTTTACGCAATCAAGGGGCTATTGTGTACTCTTTATTTCATATCTACTAGCTTTCGGACAATATCTTGTCCTTCTTCAGGTATCCTCTAATATAACAAATAATTAATATAATGATCACATGAACAGTTAGAAAACTGACAACTCTCATAAATGTTGAGGTTAAAAAAGTTGAGTTCATCTAATTGTCAGGTACCATGTAAAAACATATACTTTAGCAATATACAAACTTCATATATCTATGCAATGGTAATCGTCAATACATAATTTATTTTAAGGATTTTTTTATAATCAAATTTACTGAACTTCGCAATCATTTATTCCACACATTCGTTTAGACTTTAGAATTTAATGTTCCTGTCAATGAGTCACCATACGTCAATGGTTGACATTGATTCTGACAATTGACGTTTCACAGATTGAGTGCTACTGATCAATCTTCTTCTTTCGCAGAAATCAGACTATTATGGTCATGTTACATTATTATGTTGATCCAATCTACCTCTCTCATCCTCCCTCTCCTTAATTTGATTCAGGATATTACAATAAAAAGTGCTGATGCTTCTTGAATCAGTCTGTACATTGATAGAGTTATGAAATTCTCCTATTTTAACAGCTTCCAAAAACATTCTTTTACTATCATTATTTTCAGTTAGTAAGATTTCTGCCTCTTCAAATTTCATCCCATGTCCTGTTTGTATTATCTGTTGTGACAACCCACACTTCTCTTTCTCATCCCTACAATCTTTTTTATGTTCAATCCTTGTTTCAAGCCATCTCCCTGTTTGGCCCACATATATGCCATCGCATACACCACATTGTATCTTGTATACAACATTAGGTGTTCGCCCTTTAGGATTTTTACTTTTTGTTTTTAAGAAAATCTTTTCTCCTAGAAAATTGGTAACTTTTTTCGCTTTTTTAATGTTATCCATATTTCTAACCATTGATACTATTGTGAGTGTTGACTCAGGTACATATGGTAAGGATACGTACCTCATAGTAGTCAACAGGATTTTGGACCAGGGTTGAATTCTCAAATAGAAGTCTGTCTAGCAGTCCAGATGGATAGAAATTCTTAATAAGTAGATTTTTAGTAGCTTCAGATTCTTTTGATAGAATGTGGGATGGACCAATCGTACACACTGTACCACTCACATGCACGTGTTTTTGATAAAGCTCTCTGTAACATTTTCAGCGATTCGGCAACCGAAATTCTATTTTCAATATAAATTTGAGACAAATTCTTTGTTCGATATTTTAATTCATTGTGAAAATCGCAAAACGCACTTGCGAGAACTGACAAAATCGAGCACTGTAAAAAACTGAATGACAGGTCGCGTTCAAACATTTTAACTATCGTTTTGAGCAGATTTTTCGAATAATCAACACCCGGTGCTTCTTGACAGAATATATCTGATGTCAATCCACCTATTTTATTTTTAGTGACCTGAGGGAGTTTATTTTTCTGTGTTCCGTAATTCTAATTATTTCCACAACTGTCTACAGGGTTAATGAACAATACATGATTTTCTATGATATAGAGAAACTTGAAACGTCAAATACACTCTATAATTTACCATCAAGAACTCTACTCAGGACCTCCAAGCCCAAAATCTATGAAGAAAGGGAGTCCTTATCGTGCAGCTTGCCAGTGCGCATTCGTCGTATCTTGAAGACATATTTTGGCATAGTAGACGACAGTTTTACCAATAGCATAGCTTGGCGTATAGCACGTGAGCATATGGACTCAACTTTCGAAACTACGAGGTCCTGAGTGTAGGGTTCTTGTTTCATACTACATTTCATTTCTTCTGTGTCCTGATATGTCAAACTTCCTCCTGAACTTTCCACACGTCATATTTTTCTGTGATCTGAAAGCACGTAGGTCAAATCGATGCTATACAGGCTGATTAGTTTACCAATTTTCAAATGGGTGATAGTATGGCTCATGTCAACTGTCAATACTAAAAATGAACCTCTATGATTTGTTAAAATGAATCCAATTCAGTGCTGTGTTCGAGCCATAACAAACTGTTTGACAAGTTGAAAATTTGAATTAAACCGTGAGCATTTCGAGCAATAATTAGTTATAGGTTAGATTTCTAACCTAATCTAACCTTTCTTTCGAGGTCTCTTCCAAATTTTTAAGGGTGGTCACCCCTGCTCTAGGGGTTGAAATTGGAGATGAGGATGGTACTTGATGATGACTGCCATTGATCAGCATGGATCTGTTCCATTTTACTTCACTGAAACTTGAATAGTCTCAGGGAAAAAGTCTTACCTATCTTTCAGTTGCTTACCCCTGTATCTTTTACAGTTTTCAATTAAAAATGGAAGGCGATGTAGACAAAGATACCACCTTTCTTTTGAGTCATCACTCGACCCATCTTCTCTATTCAAAATGTTCAAGGATTGCAACTCCCGCTTAGGGGGTTGATATTTCAGGCCAGTTTTGTACCCCGAAATATGTCCCCCTTGAAACAAAAATTGACCTGTTTTTGCGTTTTGATCAGAAATTAATATCTTGGTAGATATAGCCTCTGTTTAGTTTTCGTTGAAGCACCCTGTATAAGCAAGAATGTCTCCGTGAATCGATTTCTGTTTTCGGTATTATTGCACCACACCAGTCAACAGTATGGAGAATTTAAACGCAAAAGGGTCAGGTATTACGACAATTCAAGGGCAGGTGCACTAAAAACAGTGGTCACTCAAGAAAATCTTGATGCTGCGCGCGAGATTATTCAGGAAGACCGACATGCAATATATCGAAAGATTGAGACATTATTGCAGATTTTAGAGACCTCAATACAAAAAATTTACAACATTGTCAGTAGTGCTGAATCTTGGACTTTTTCATACGATCCGTAGAATAAGCACCAATCTTTTGTTTGCGTGTTCCAAGGGGAAGAAAAACCGACAAAAGCCATCCCTGAACGAATGGCTTCCAAACAGATTATCATCCTGCGAACAGCTCTGCCCTAAGTCCCAATGATTTTATTACATTTCCCAAAATCAACAGCGGACTGCGTGGTCAAAAATCTCAGTCTTCAGAAGAAGTTGTTGATGCCTTTCAAAAGACCACTTTAAATGTAGCAACAAACGATTGGAACTGTTTCCAGAATTGGTTCAAACGGTCGCAGAAGTTTATAAGTCATCGCGGAGATTACTTAGAAAAACATTTAAGTCTTTAAAAGCTCTCAATTGTTTCATTCTAGCTCTATATGCAAAACTTAAAAGGTTTCCCTCGTACAATATGATTTCTCTAACCATTCTTTTGAGACCCATAATGGCTTCTGTAGTTATACATTACCAGGAATAAACTTGGACAATAGGACACAACCGGTCGGAGTGAATTGTGTTATCAAGTTTAATAATTGAAGATATTCCCTAAGACGAGAGTGATACAATAAACACATACTGCAACCGAAGATGTACTTCGTTGAAGGTAAGAACATCGCAGGTTATGTATTGTTTGATCATTCTTTCAGTTCTTGGTATGGCTCTGCTGGTTACGTTGAGAATTCTACAATATCATTCGGTTGGTAAAAGACAATATTTATTACTCTTTGCTACTTTTCCACAATATCAATCCATATTACAATTCACTGAACTCACACTGTCATAATGTGGATACACACAAACTGGTTTTCTATGATCTGAAAAACTTGAGATGTCAATTCTATTGTATAAATGTAATTTGGAAGTACATATTCTCTATGTTCTAATATGTCGAAGCGATTCTTTGACATAAATTCTTAAAAAATAAATTTTGTGATCTCATAAGACTCGTTGAATTAATTCTCAAGTCACTGTTCATTTGTATTTCGATTTGTCAAATCGATTCCATGATGATCGACCGCAATGATGACACACTAATCATGTTTTCTGAAATCGTAGAAAACTTGTTATATCAATCTGATTCTACAAATTTCCATAAAGTCATTCCGCGGTTGACGTCTCAAGTTTTTAGTGGCTCGAATAAATTCCTCTACACGATCTGAAGCGACACGTTATTCTAGGGACATTATCGCCATATCGCAGAATATATTTTCTGTGCTCTGAAATGTCAAATCAGTTCTACAACAACCTTCAATGAAAAATGTTTTTCTATGAACTAGAAGAATTTGAAATGTCACATTGTATACCCAAAAAAAATCAAACTTGCAATTTCAGTGCATAATACTGATATTGTCCGTATTATTTTGCGTGTAAAGAAAATGCATTCGAAAGAAGTACAAATTGTTATTATGACGATTCATAGCTATTCCATGAACTAACATCACAGACAAAACTCATCGATATCGGAAGATTTACAGGTACACTAATCGTTTCTTATCAAAACGCCAGATTCGAAGAATTATTACTCAACCAGTTATTCCTTCCATTTCCTAGTAGAACCTTACCATTCCACCGGGTTTTTCCATTTCAGACAGACGAAGATAACACCAGTTTCGTGATATTGAAACCTGTTCACCTATTAGAAGCCACTGTTGTCACAGTCTAAACATGTCTTCAATACAATGATCCGAATGTAAATATAAGGTAGCTTAGTAACTATAACACCACCAAGAAGGTTTCATGAATGACTACATTTAGGCACTCCGAACTTCGCGATTAGTTTCCTTTTTTCCTAAGTTTCACTCATCTGTCATTATCATTCCCTCCAAATTTGATTGTCATGGCTCGAGGTTTGTGAAAGTTAGAGAAATTTGCGTTTACATCTTCCTCTGTACGTATATTTGTGATTGAAGATGAAATCTAAATTGGAACAATAGTTCATTAATACTTTTGATTTCAAACAGAAAAACATAAAATACAAAGGTGTAATAATCTTATATACTATGATTTTTACAACATTTCACCAGTAATGGGCTTCGACACCATTTCCAGTTCAACAATCGAGCGTATGAATGGAGCCAAAACCGAAACAAAACCACGTCATTATCAATCGAAACTAAAAGTGATAGCACTTCATGGATATATTATAGCCGAAAAAATCAGCAAGGATTATAATTTGGGCATCATCAATGTAAGCTCTCGCCAAAATAACTGGCTGTGCGAAGAAAGCCCTTAATTTTCTGATATGACAGCGCAACATGGCTCAATACCAAAATATTCACAACTCCGGCCAAAAACCTGACAAATCCAACCATCGACCGGCCACCAAGTTTGACTGATTCGGTACCTTGTAGATTATTTCTGTTTGAAATTTGTTTTGAAGAGATTATGGAAAGATCATGATGGTCATATCAGAAGCAAACTATGAAAAATGTTTCTTGTATTGAACCATCGCTTGCGATAAAGATCACTTCGATTTAGAGCAAACATATTGATGTCCAGTTTGCGCGTAGGTCGAAAGTATTAGGAATACGTCAACGTTCTCAAAGATGCAAAATATATCAATTCCTTTCGTTACAAACCTACCTCGTGGGAAATCTCAAGAGACACGGCTTAGAAGGAATTAAGCGATTTATCGCCACATTATATATTTGCGGAATGCAAACATTCCTCGGTCGACGGTCGCCCCGTAAAGAATGCGTCATCGAAAAAATTCCGCTCGGAACTGCCTGCTCAGCGTTCGATCCAAATTCAGGTGAAAGAAAATTCGATAACGATGAGTCAATGAGTGTGAACGATCGGAAAAAATTTCACCTTTGTACTTTTGCACAACCCAAATTATATCCCTTATCTTAGAATTCATTCAAAATTCTAATCAAAAATTAGTAAAACTTTTCAATTCAAGTTCTACTCTTATAGAACTGCATCTTTCTTTTTCTTTTGTTTGCACAGCTTTTATTGACATCTGTCAAATTCATTTCATGAACCACGGCGCCCTGCGACCATTTTATATGAAATTACCTTGATTCGTCTGTTTACAGAGATCCTGCCTCAGAAACGATATTCGTCAAACTTTTGAACAGAACTAACGAAATCTTCTGAGAATAATCTACGCCTCCTGTCTAAAACCATCTTTCGAATTATGTTAACATAAAATTTAAATGCTGTATAGGATACTCTTAAATAATTGAATATATCTTTAATAGTTTTTCAGATAACCAAGTTGTTGTACTTCAACTTGTATGTCCTATACTTTAGGATTATTATCTAGATTATGATATAAATCACCTGAAATACAGATCAATTTATGATTTATGGGTGTAAAGTAATATCTGTGAAAATCATGCGATAACATGACGTTAATCCAGTTCTAGATAACATAGTTCCTAAATAAACTGTCACTGGGTGAAATAATTATTTTTGTTTCAACCATTCTTGCAATAAATATTTCAATGGCTGAATCAGGAACTAATGAATATTGAAGAAACAATTGTATGAAACTGATAATTCTTTCAGTTAATTAAGCTGTAACTTACAAAGAAATGCTTGTGATTGATGCAAACGATAAGAAATACAAACAATAAAGAAGGCGATAACATAGATAATAAAGGGTGAATTTGTATAAACTTCTATACTTAACTTTGACAGGTAAGAAAGAATTTCTAATAAGAACTGTTGATTCTGCTGGTAAAATTACAGAAACGAATACAGTATACTTGAATATGAGGAAAAAACTTCATTCAGATCAGCTGCTATGAATCAACTCTGCATTCCACTTCATCATTCATGGAAAACAGCGTATTCCCTAAATAGCTTTACCTCAAAAACTAAAAAAACTTACGTATATCAGCCCAGAGTAGTATCTATCTTTGAGGTTATGAAGCACGCAGGCCTCATTCAGACAGGTCAATTCGGCCATATCCTCGACTTTGTTGAATTTCGGAGGATTCATTTTTTGGATATCGTCCTTGGGTACAAGGACCCGCTTACCGGTCTCCTGTAGCTCTACCTCGACTTCGTCGCCTTTTTCTCCTTTATGCTCGCCGCCACGAAGCCCTGCGACTCGTGGGGCACCCATACCAATCTCTTCTGGGTCCATTCCGCCTGTGTGGCCGGATCGTTGTAATTATTCCTGTCCACAAAAAGATATTTTAGCTCGGGATCGTAACGATCCCTATCCACGTCGGCCATGAAAAGAACGCGAAGTCAACTTGGTTCACAAACAAAAAAGCCGCACTCTCTATGATACTGTCAAACCACAAAAAATAAACGTCTCGCACATAGAAAACCGTTTTGTTTGTCCGGATTATTGATACGAATCTACTGATTGAAAAGTGTATTTTAACGATTTATTCGCGTTTCGGTTATTTTGTTTCAAGTTTTCTAGTCGATTAAGTGTCTTTCTTATAAATGAACGTAAAGCGAATGAAATGACAAGTCGCCAGTTATTCCAGCGAATGAAATGGAATCTACTCCAGCCGGTCGACCACGCCCGAAGCAAGCCGACGAGAATTATCGTACGGAGCCGATCATTTGATTGTCGGAATACGCGCCTGATACTACTATAACGTTGCCACTCTCTACAAATATTCCCTTAAGGTTTATTAATGGATGAATATAATTTACAACAGTTTGCTCCGTATAGAATGAAAAACTGAAATTTCGGCTCTTTTTGAGACTATTCAGTATAATATACCACCTATGAGATCCAAACAAAGTATACCTTATTTATATAATTTCCGAAAGCAGTACATACGAACGACGGATGGAAAAAAATTTGCTCCAACACACCAACCTCTCCACTAAGAGGGACATATCTTTTCATTTTCACGCCTCTCTCTGGTTATAGCTAGCATCAATTCAACGAAACTATAATTTCTTGACATTTATAAATTTCTAATGCCCTGAAAAAATCAAATTCGACAACGCCGCACCACCTCGCGGTGGATCTCAACGGAGTCAGACGATGACCTACGCTCATCCAGACGTTGCAACCTCGTAAACCCGAATCGAACCTGACAACCTGTTGCTAAAATCTTCGATTACACCGGCTGTAGCCGGATTTTCGCCTTTGCAACCCCTTCCTGATACGCTAAAACCGTAATCGGAATACCCGAACGAAATTGAAAGAGGTATTGGTCACTTCGTACAAATTCGCTTATTCAAAATTCGGCACTCGCGGACGGTTGGCGATTTCTCAACGGGCATGACGCATCTTGCGGGATGATGTCATCGAAGATCCTGTTCGCGACTCTGTAACTTTGAGATCTTCGGTCTTAGCATTTTGGTTTCGCTCGATTTATTTGTTTTCGCGGAGATTTTTGATGTGAACGCGTCGTGGAAAACAGATACAAGTAGATAGTCTGAATCACAGAAATATTCACATTTTATCTCGTTCAATTTTATTTAACCAATTGAATTCGATCCTCTCAAATGCCGTTAATTTTTATGCTTTCTGACAATCGATTTTGAATTTTTATCAGCCTAAATACCACAATGTTCCTTATTAACGAAACTATACTTTGTACACACCTAAGTTATTAATTTTCTCGGAATTAGTTTTCTTGTTTTTAATGTACAAGACAGATTTTGACGTGTTTGTACTGCAACTATGCGAAATTTTGCCAATAGAGAAAAATGATCTCGTCCCCCCGTGTTCTTTTTGCCCGAGGAATTCATTGCCCTAAACAGATTCAAGCTAGCTATTTCATTTTCGGGTTATTTACAATTTTTGATAATTTCCGAAATCAGAAAAGTTATAAACCTCGGTTGTTTTTGAAATTATGTGAAAATGGTTTTGACAATCTACAAACACTTGTTACGTAGAATCAAATTACGTACGCAAATATTTTCTTGGTGGAACGGTTGTTGAGTTATATGCAAACTTGCGTGTTTGTTTTAAATATGAACCATAATCAACTTTAGTTTCGTTAAATAGTTTTTTTTTGTTTCCAAAAATATATCAAATGTGTGCTCAATTTTTATTCAGCCCACGTTTTCATAAAAAAACGAAAATTATATAACTTCCCCTAATTTCATTCAGTAACTCTATGTTCATTCACAGAATTTACATGAAATGATTGAACTAACCTAATTATGTTCTGTGCCATCATTATGACAGTTGGACAATTAATTCTTACAATGACAATTCAGGTAAATTATTTAATGTTTTTCATCAAGTTATAAATATTGTGTGAACATAATATCGTTTGTAACACGAAGCGACCATGCCACACGAAAATGGACGATTTTCCCAAAATTCCAGAAATTGTGGGTAATTCTAAACCGGAGAGATATCAAGAAAATTTCTGAAAAGTACATCGAGAGAAGTTGTCATAATACCAACTTTAATATAACAAGAGTAAAAGCTCCTAATTCGCGCTTACCACATTCGCAGTTTCACTATTCACTAGAAATTGAAGTTGACAAAACTAGAAAATTACTAAGAAATTTGGAAACTCAAAAAGCGGAAGCATTGAAACATCTGTTCCAAATAAGGAATAATACAGGGTGTTTGAAAAAGACACTGCAATATTTGAGGAGGTAATTGCTGAAGTTATTGCATGAAAAAAGTTCATATAAGCGAATACTTCGTTACCGATTTACAGGGTGTTCAAGTTTAATCGAAAGATGCAGTTAAATTTGAATATTTCGTAAACCGCTTGAGTTATTAAGGTAAAATTTTCAGAGTATCGAAAACTTTCGAAGACGCATAATTTTCAATACGAAACAATATTCTGGACTCACCAGTGGCGCGAGTATGGGCAGATTATTCTCAAAGAATAAACTAGGGCCTACTGATGAAAAAATATTTTAGAATTTTCCAATTATTTTTCAAAAGAAACGTTCTCTTGAAATTTTTTTGTACAATGCCTAGTTTTTGAGTGAAAAAGGTTGAAAAGAATAAGAAAAGCAAGTCCATACAATTCATTGTACGACACGTAGTTTTCAATTGAAAGAACCATCCTAGTGTATTTCTTTTTTATCATTTGATAACCTATGTTTGAAAATAAAAATTTTGATTCAAGGGCAAAGTAAAGACTTTTGAGTATCACCGATAACTCTCAAAAAATTACAGAAGGAGGATTTCAAGCATCTAAATGTTGGTTTTAGCAACCAATGCAAGCGCTATTTCATGTGTCTAGTCCCGGAATCGTATTGTTTCAGACTTGAAATTTATTAATAAAAAGAATTTAGATTTTAGAATCGTTTTGGACAATGCACCAATAGGAATGCAGCATCGATCATAAAAAACATCGGTACTCGACCATCGATATTTTGAAAACTGAAACATCTATGTTAGAAACATCAAAGTTTATGAACGAATATCGATGTTTTTTAGCAGAAATGAAACACTATTTTATTCATTATGAGGTCAATTTTAGAGAATAATCATTATTTTATTTGAACAGAAAACAAGTATGTAATACAGAATTTAAAAATAATAATTTTGTCAACCTGGTGCCTAGGAGCAATTTCTCTCCTTTGTGTGATTGTAGCTTCTAAGTTCTATGATATAGTGAACGTCAAACCACAAACAAAAAAATGGCTGCAAATGTGGGCAAAAGAATCAATTGCTTAGTTTTGCCTGCGTTTGTATTGCAAAGAGAGCGAACGAGACACTAAATAGAAAAATCGACGTTTCTGACTAAGACAGATATATATGTACCATATATGCTTGTGTAGGTGACATCGTTCATGAAGAACGATGTTACATCGATGTCTCAGGTTTCGATATCGATGTTAAAACATCGATGTTTATGTATGTATAGTTTGCTTCAGGAACCAGTTCTTCCTCGCTAACTTGAAACTATGCATTCAAATATAAAAAATACATTTTTATCTCCCAACACGATGTACTTGCCTCAACATATGGACCAAGGGCCTTTAAGCTCTATTACCTTAGACGAATTTTCAAAATCATATTGGATAATATGGAATATGATCCTGATATAAATGTTATGGAATGTTGGATCAAATTTAATATAGCAAAATATAGCTCAACCATAAAAGAATAGTGGAAGAACTGAACTCATACACATTGAAATCTAACACAAAACATTCGTTGTAAACGTAAGTGTAAGATGAAAGAAAACACATGGTTCCCTGATAGACAACGACGGTTTGGTAATATGGCCGATGGCCTGGGGACGTAGCGTTGATTCGTGGCATCGCATACTGCAGACGATCTACGGAGACGAAGTGAGCTCGATGATGTCGGCGAAAGAAAAGAGAAGAGCCGAACTCAGGAATGCGAAGATATTCAAACCTTCGGGTTAGGTAGACACAGAGTACGTTCTGAGCTTAACTTGGCCAGAAGAGCCTACTAGGCGATCTATGGTTAGAAAAATTCAAACTTTAACATCAAAAATTGCCAAAATTGCAAAGGGAATAAGACGAGATGGGTTTGAACAGATAGAATCACATGACATTTAGGAGTTGAAGATTTTACTGAAACCGACTTGGAGGAAATATTAAATTCACAGCCTATTGAAGAAGACCACTAAAAACGTGACATTTGATTCGAGAAATCTTAGTAAAGGTTTAAAAATGACAAAGGAGTTATGTGATATCTTTACGAAAATTAATCCGTCTATGGAACATATTTGAAGATGTATCCCTACTGAACAGTTTCACGAATGGTCAAAGGAATAATTATGATTAAGAGCAAACAAGAAAGACGACGAATATGTATGGAACCCTCACCGATAAATCCCCAAAAAATAACACACAACAAGGCGACATTTAGAGAAACCTCAAAACAAATAAGACTCAGGGAACAGACGAAATAAACCGCAGAAACACAAGAAATCAATGGAATTAATGAACGTCTGAAGAAGCAACTTATAGAAGCAGGTGAAAAGTTGGTAGAACAGAGAGTAACAAGAAAGATAACGTCAACATCTCTTGAGCGAGGGGAAACGTGGAACGTTCGAATATATGGAACTCAATAAAACAATGATTGAAGAAGATCTGAGGAAACAACAAGAAAAGGAATTCAAGAAGATCCTGGAGAGAGATAAAGGACTAAAGTTCTTGAGACCGTCACACGGAAAACCCGTCATAACCATTTTGAGAAACAAACAGGGAGATTAAGAAAAAACCTCAAAAAGATCACTCAACTCGTGGAAGAATTTTATAAAGCTATACACCTCCGAGATACAACCAGATAATGATACACAAGAAAGCTTAAATAGAAAGATAACCAATGTCAACTCCGAAGAACTGCCTGATTTAGAAGATTATGAAATAGAGAACGTTCTTATCTAAGGAACAACAACGCATCAGGCCCACATGGCATACTAACAGAAATGCTGAAGGAAAGTAGAGAAATCATTTTACCAACTCTCAACACCCTTTTCAATTCATGTCTGCACCATAGATCACAGATTAACAACAAACATGGATTCCTATCAACCTATTGAACAACCGGGTTTCGAAAGGGATATAGTACAGCAGACCACTTACTGACTATGAGAACTTTGATAGAAAAAGCAAATGAATACCATCTCACTGTGTATCTATCGTTTGTTGATTGTTGACTATGAGTAGGCCTTCGACCTTGACAGAGATATGGGCCACGGAGCAAGCTATGAACAACAGTAGAATTGATTCAAGGTATAGACAGCTGATTCATAACATCTATCAAAAATCCTCAATTATAATAAAACTGGAATACGAGACAAAGTCGATAAACACCCACGCAATGGAGGACGTCTTCAGATCTTTGGACTGGAAAGAAAAGGGAATAAACATAAACAGAAAAGCCCCCAACCATCTGAGACATGCAGACGATGTAATAATTGCCACCACTTTTGAAGAACAACAAACTATGACAACACAATTAGTAGATGCATATGGAAAAATAGGCTTGAAGATAAACACGACAAAGACAAAACAATGACTAATACCACAGAACATAGAACCTAATGGTGAATTGACACACACTCGATGTGGTTGAGGAGTATATATACCTGGGACAGATAATGAAAAATCAGACTGCAGAAATAAGTAGGCGAGTTAGATTAATATGGCCAGTATTTGGCAAACTGAAATGGCTCCTTCAAAATCACCAAATGCCCCTATTTCTCAAGACCAAAGTCTTCGATCAGTGCATCTTGCCTATCATCACTCACGGCTGTCAAACCTGGACACTTACCAAAGCCACCATGGACAAAATGAGTGAGACGCAGAGAGCCATGGAACGACGAATGCTTGGGTTGAGGCTGAAAGACAGGAAAACCAATATCTTGATAAGGAAGATCACTAAAGTTCATGATATTAGGGAGGAAATCGCCAGACTCAAATGGAGCCGGACATAATTCGACGCCAAAAGACGGCTGATGGAACGCCACAATACAGCAATGGCGACCGTGATTGGGAAAAAGAGCGAGAGGCCGACCACAAATGAGATGGGAAGACTACCTGAAGAGAATTGGTGGATTAAACTGGAATCAGGTTGCACAAAATAGAAACCTATGGAGAGAACTGGGGGAGGCCTATATCCAAAGTTGGATGATAGATGACTGAAGAATGGTATGGTCTTAGTTTTAAGGGGCTAATGCTAATTGAAGGAGCTTTTAAAAACTGCCTAGCAAGAAAAAAAAAATTACAAAATTCTTTCAATCATTGCCTAAGACTGAAGATAATAATTATCTTTTTATATATTTATTCGTTATTTTGTCATGTTAGAAAATATGATGAAATGTGGGTTATTGAAATGACACGACCCTTGTCTAAGATAATTTTGCACTGACTTTCTTTATTATTACATCTGGTAAAGTTCTTTTACAAGATAGCTACATACTACTTCTAAACAATACCACCAGGTGGCGAACAGGAAATAAAGAAAGAGCCAGATATTTGAATACTAATTTCAACACCCCCTCTTATTGAAATATCCCTATGACTAATATTTTATGAGACCCAACATATTAGTGAATCTAGAATGTTTATCACTACATAATGCCTTTATAAGTACATCTGCTGGCATATCGATTGTCGGCAAATAATAGAGCACGATCAAATTGTTTGAAATTGTTTCTCTTATAAAATGGTATATGAGTTTATGTTATATCTCAGGCCAAAGTTTTTAGTCCCTTTTAAATATTTCAAAACACGTTTAGCCTGTTTCAGTGGGTGTCGTTATTACAGTTATTAAATTGATTCAAATAGCTAACAGAAAAAGCAATATCAGGTCGCAATAAGACTGCTAAATGCATCAGACTTCCGATAATCTTTTGGTAAGGATTTTTTGCATTACCATCAACAACTCTTTGCAAGTTTGAACCTTTCTCCATGGGAGATGAAACTGTATTAGAATCAACCATGTTGAACCTTTTTAACAATTGTTCAACATAGTGTGTTTGATTAAGAATTTCTGTCTTCGCTTTTCTATCTCTTTTAACCTCCATACCTAGACAAATTTTTTATTTCTCCCAAGTCCTTAATTTTGAAAACAGTACTTAGTTCAAATTTTAAATTCTCTGTTTCTGTCTTGTCAGTGGAAAAAGTAAAGAAATCATCGACATTGCTTTAGACCAGGGGTGCTCAAACGGTCGATCGCGATCGACCACTTTCTCGAGAAGAAAAAAATTTTTAATTAGTATGTAACTAAACCACGAAAATTAATAAAGTAACACTCTGCTAGTGGCAAAAGGCGGCTTTATCAAAGGAACGCGAGGTACTTGTCAAAGAAAAGCCGCGTTTTTAATTCTTGCCGCTTTTCTAGAAATTTCGGGCGGCGTGTTTGACGGGAACATTCGAGACTTTGCAGTCATTCTGAATTGTAATTTGAAAGCAATACTACGTCGATACAAAGTTTATTATTAAATAGTACATTTTAATAATGATTGGGAGGAAGAATTTTTCTTTTGTATGATGGAGTGCATTTGTCTTATTTGTCGTGCGTCAGTTGCAATACCTAAGCAACCTAAATAACATAAAACGGTTCATAAACACTATGGAAAGGATTTTTCGCCACATAGTGAATTAAGGAAACGAAAAGTACGTGATTTGAAATCTTATTTGAAAAAAGAACAAACCATGTTCACAAGACCAGCCAAACAATCAAATGCTACGATCGCGGCATTTAAAATATCTCATATATTGGTGAAACACAAGAAACCATTCGAAGATGGATCGGTTGTGTAGGAAGTATTCATTGAAGCGGGTGAGACTTTATTTGGAGATTTCAAAAATAAAACAGAAATTATGTCTGCTATTAGAGAACTTCAGTTATCTCGCTCGACTGTCACAAGGTGTATTGAAGTCATGGCAGATAAACTAAAACATGATATCATGAAATGTACATACTTTTCTTTACAGTTCGACGAATCCACCGATATGACAGACACTGCCCAGCTGGGTATTTTTATTCGGAAGGTATTCAATGACATGTTGGCTAAGGAAGAGTTTTTGACAATCATTGCTCTGAAGGGGAAGACCCGTGGCGAAGATATATATGACGTTTTCTTCAATTTTGTAAAAAACTACAAGTTACCAATATATAAATTAGTGTGCATTACAACCGATGGAGCACCAGCAATGACTGGAAACAAAAACGGTTTTGTGGCAGTGTGTTCAAAAGTATTAAACATGGAGGAAATTATAGACATTCCAACAAAAATTGTGAATTTCATTCGTGCACGTAGCTTGCAACGACGGTTCTTTAAGTTGCAGTTGGAAGATAGGGAGTCAGCTGAACACACTGATTAAGTTCTTCACACGGACGTCAGATGATTGAGTCGCGGAAAATTCCTAGAAAAGTTTCAAGAATTATTGCCCGAAATAACAGCTTTTCTAGACGAAAGAGGTGATGACACTCAGATGTTGAAAAACGAAAAATGGCTGACTGATTTGGCATTTTTGACTGACATCACAATGCACTGAAACACCTTTACCTTGTAGCTTCAAGGTAAAGGAAAAACTATTATTGAGACGATTAGCGCAGTAAACACATTCAAAAGTAAATTGCAACTTATGATAGATCAACTGAAGAGAAAGGATCTGAAACATTTTCCGTCTTTAAAATCAAGAATTCTTCAGTTGAATTATGATACGTATGAGGCTAAACTATCAAATATTTTGGAACAATTTGAAATGCGTTTTTATGATGCAGTAAATTGGCAAATATAGCATCATTTATGAGTTATCCTTTTTCATGTAAAAACATTGAGGAATTAGCTACTGAAATAGCAAGTCAGTTTGATATAACCTCATGTTCTGTTGAAAATGAGTTGGTGCAGATTATATCAGATATACATCTCAAAGCTACAGCATCTGATACAAATTTTCTGGTGCTTTATATCTGAAGATAAATATCCGAATATAAGGCAAATCGCCCTTCAACTGATAGCAATGTTTGGGTAACCTACTTGTGCGAGTCTGCATTTTCTGAAATGAAGATGATTAAGTCAAAATATCGCAATCGACTAAGTGACGAGGATATGCCATCATACTTGCGATTAGCACTCAAGTATGCTGAGGACATGCAGTGGCACGCTTCAACATCCAAAGTCACTCCTTAGTTAAGTTTAACACCATATGTAACTCTTTTGTTTTGTAACAACCAATAAACTCGCAATTTTGAATAACTATGAGTTTTTTCATTGATATTATAGAGAAGAACCTAACTAAACCTAGCCCAAATCATGACTAGAATAATGTATATTGTGCGGAAAGCTAATATCTTTATATGCTACGGTACACCCTACCTATGTAGGTAGGTAGGGAGTATTGTGTATAAACGACAACCCTGCATCACACATACTTGCAGCCTCTCAGAGTCGATCGTAAGTAGTCTAAAAATATTGAGGTAGATCGCCAGCAGTTCAAGTTTGAGCACCCCTGCTTTAGACAATAGATAGCCTTTTTTAATATAAGTACTTTGTTTGTTAGAGAATCAACTGGTAAACCTTTTGATAATTGTATAATCAGATTTTCTTTCAACTTCAACAATCTAAACCTAATTTAGCAGACAGTGCAATCAGGGATGGAAAGTTTCACCACAGGTGAAAAAGTTTCATTGAAGTCTATAACAGCTTTTTGTGTGAAACCTTTGGCTACAAGTCTCGCACGGTACTTCACTTCACCAGCACTACCGACCTTTCGCTTGAACACCCACTTACATTTCACTATGGTTCCGCTCGCTGGGGTATCCAATATTTCCTATGATTTGTTCTCCTCGAATGCGTCCATTTCTTCCCTCATGACCTTAATCAATTTGTCACGATCATGTCTTTCAAAACTTCTTCAAAAAAATTGGATCACTACCTGAATCAATGTCGCACACAAAGTATGTTACAAAGTCATTTAGAATCTTTGGCTTGGGTATTCTTTCTGATCGCCTGATAACCTCAATAACGATGTCTGCACCAGTTGACACAAAATCAGGGTCCTCAGATGTCATCGCTTTCTTCTTCAAGTATTCCTGATTGAATTTTCCATTAAATCGATGGGCTCTGGCATTTCTTCCTGTTTTTCTTGCATCCTTATGTTTACTTCTTTCTTCTTTTCATGTACAATTATATCTCTACTAATGATTATACGCACTTTTTCAGGATTCCATAATCTATATTCCTTTTTTGTTTCATCTGCATAGCCCATAAGAATCATTTTCGTGGCCTTTTTGTCCCATTTGCGACGCTTTTCCCGAGGTACATGGACCATAACTTCATTTTCCAAACACTCTGATGTTGCTCACATCCGGCTTTCTGCCAGTCCATATCCCGTGTGGGGTTCTTCCACTGGTATCCGATACCACTGACCTATTGTCGAGATAAACAGAGGTGTTTATAGCCTCAGCCCAAAAAGATTTCTTGAGTTTCGCTTCAAAAAGAAGACATCTTATCTTTTCGACCAAAGTTCTGTTCATTCGTTCCACCATTCCATTCTGTTGAGGGGTGAACGGATTTGTCTTTTGGTGTATTATTCCATTACGCTTGAAAAACTATATGAACTCTGTACTACAAAACTCTCCCCCATTGTCACTTCTGAATATCTTAATACGCTTACTCTTTTGATTCTCCACTAGTGCTTTAAACTCTTTGAATTTATCAAAAGCCTCATTGTCACCTTGAAACGTATCCTCTATAATCCCATATAAATTACTATTGCATATTCACGGTTTCTATATTTGCGGAACATATATTGTATAATATTACACCTATCTGCCATAATTAAACATGATACCTTATTTAATATAATTATTTGATTCATCCTCTAATGAAATACAATTTTTCCAATCCGGTCCTCGATTGAGATTTACGTAATAATTGTTTAATAATGACTCATTCCATCCAGACGGCGTGTCAATAATTCAATGTATCGCGAACATCAAACTTCAGATGAATTGCTTGTGGGTACCATTTAAGTGTATATATTTTATAAAAAGCAAAACCGCGTGCAAACAGAAGGATTTATTCGTTTCAGCGTGTCATCACTTGAATACTGATTATTTATTACAATTTTATGCTATTGAAGATGCCTACTAGGTCAACCGCCAGATGGCAATTTGAACGAAAAGAGATTAAAGGAAAAATCGGTCGAGTAGAATAAACAAGTTCTTTTTTCCAAAATATTAATTTTCTGCAAATGCCACTGCGTAATAGGTGTTAAATCTAAACTGATCGGAATAGCAGTGTAAAACACATGTTCTGGAGAAAGTATACAGGATGGCACACGGGAAAAAGTGTTTTTGATAAAAATCATAAAAATTAATTACTCGAAAAAACATTTGGGAGATTGTGGCCGCTATTGTTTCCGCTATAGGCTGAAAGAAGGATGATATAAACCGACGAATGGAATGTTAGCTGTCGCATTTTCCTGCTTTTCCAATCACAGTCATTCTAAAAACTGTTGTTTATGTCACACTCTATAAATCATGCTCCTTCGTACCGGATCATCTTCCATTTCCTTTAGATCAAAACATCTTTCTTGAGTATTAATGTTCTTAGGTAATGCGGTTATCATTCTATACAGGGTGTTACATAATAGTAACAACTTGAGCGGTTAAATCTACGTGCAATTTTAAGAAAAAAACTTCATATTAACAACGGCAAAAACTTCGTTAAGGAGCTTAAAGGTGTTGAAATTTCCAGAAAAAAATGTTTTTTTCTTCAAAACTCCTGCAGTTTTCGAGATATTCAGCCCAAATTTGGAATGCAAGTTATTCTTTACATCCTCCATTCTTACACGTCCTGAATTTCAACTGAAATTCACAAGGTGTTTTCTTTTCCGAGACCATGTCTTCTTTTGCCCTTTCAAACTTTTTTGCACGCCGCTGATCAGCGTACAATTAATTTTCGTCTCTTCGTTCAATTTAGAAACTTTTTTGACACTTGTAATTTTTTCGTATCTCCAACCGTTTTCGAGTGAAAAATTATTGAATTTGAATTATTTGAATTGTATGTTATTGGCTAAATGAAAAAACAATAATAGAAATACTCTATAGGTATGCCCAAAATTTGCTTTTATTTTGATAACTCGTCTTCTGAGACTCAACTTATACTTATTCAATATCAAACTAAAAAATAGAACAATTAAAAAACTAAATAAACTGCTAGAAGTGTCCTCCACCTGCAAGAATGCAGGCCTCTGTCCTTCTTCGCATATTATCACTCACTCTTTGAAATATTCCTGGGGTATTTCTTATCGTGTCACAAGAGGTTATTATTCGATTTATCAATTCTTTTATAGTGTTCACTGGAGTGGTATAAAATAAACTTTTGAGATATTCCCGTATTCAAGTCTGGGGACCTAGGAGGCCATGATTCTGGCCCACCCCGACCTATCCATCGGTTGTTGAATGTATTATTCAAGAATTCCCTAACTTCTCCACTAAAATGTGCTGGAGCTTTGTCATGCATGAACCACATTATGTTTCTCACCAAAAGTGGCACTTCGTCGAGCAATAAAGGTAATTCATCCTCAAGAAATTGCCGATAAGCGGGACCGTTTAGTCTGTTAGGCAAAAAAATTGGCCCAATTATATAATTTCCAATTACTCTGACTCAGGCATTTAGTGAGAATTGTTCTTGATGACGAGATTCTTCAATCAAATGGAGGTTTTCCTCAGCCCAGTAATGATTATTGTGAAAATTTGTGATAGCAGTTCTCGAAAAGTTTCGTCTGTGAACATTATTCACTATCAAAATGAGCAATTTCTCTAATTTTATCTAAGAATCATCGGTAGAAATTCAGTCTTGAAGGAAAATCTCTAGGAAGTAGTTTGGACGCGTTGAAAATGAAACGGGTACAAAAAAAGTCGTGGAAAATCCTCCAAATTAGAACATGTGAAATATTCAACTGATTTCCAATTTTTCTAGTGCTCACATGAGGATTCTAATCAATTCAATTCAAAACTGCTTCCTCAATATCTGGAGGTCTCATAGTTTGAGTTGCACCTTTCAAATGATTATTTGCAGTAAAAGTTTCCCTCAACCTTCTGTGGATATTTGAAAATGTTCGCCTGTCTGATGTTACTCGATTTGGAAAGCGCACCTGATATAATCGCCTAGCTTCTGTTGCGTTTTCGTCAGCCAGACCATACATGTAATGGATATCAGCCAATTCGGCGTTAGTAAAATTAGCCATTTTTTTTACAGCAATAACTTCAAAAGTCTTAAAACTAATCGTTAATTTAATAAACAATTCGAGTAGACACTGGTTCTACTTTAGCAACTGTCAAAATAAATAAATGAATGAATAAAAATCAAAGCCTTCTAGTCATTTTTTTAATTAGAAGTGCTTTCAATTCAGCGAATGCTGAACAGTCGTTTAATAATTTTTGCTCGAGAACGGTTGGAGATACGAAAAAATTACAGGTGTCGAAAAAGTTTCTAAATTAAACGAAAATTACGAAAATTGTTTGTATGCTGATCAGTGGCGTACTCCAAAAAAGGTTGAAAGGAAAAAGAAAACACCTTGTAGATTCTAGTTAAAATTCAGGACGTGTAATGATGAAGGCTGTAAAAAATAGCTAGCATTGTAAATTTAGGCTGAATATCTCAAAAACTGCATCTAAGCATTATTACTTCATCTATCTTTTCAACTAATACATTTGTTTTAGTATCAACTGAATTTGAAACAATAAAGAAATCAGCCTGTATATTCGCTATTTAGGTGGCACGGTCGATTAAGCCGATTCTCCAATCAAACATGACTCAATGTAAAAGTAAACGAAATTAAAATTTATCTTCAACAATCGCGCTTTACCTTATACAGCCAAGTTTAGTATACTCGATTCGCTGCCGTCTTGTAATATTGCCATTTACAAATTCGGTCGCACATATGGTTTGTTTACAAAATAATCGAGTCAGTTATTCATTGTCCTAGTCCCAGTTAATACTTTGGAAAGAGAAGGTTTATGAGTTTTTTTATGGGCGCAATAGCGACAGACAAATTTGGCTGATTATGGCGCCATCGATTTCATAAATGTCGAAGGATGACTGTTACTAAACGAACTGAAAGATGGCTTATCAAGGATTATAAAATTTCCGGAAATTTTATTCTTTTTCTTTTTAGCCTCCTAGTCAACTAGTTAGAATGAAATAATAGAATATAGGTCATCTTCATTCGTTCAGATAAGTTGAAGAATTATTTTTCCAGTATTTACCAGTACTAAGGAATGCTTAAGAACTTCCTCCCCAAACCATTATTAAATCTCCATTAAGAACATAAGTAAGTAAGCAGTTGCACAAAGCATATCTATGATTTCAACGTTTGTACACTGGAGAACATCGATCGCAATGGAAAAAAACAAAGTACCGACTTTCTATAAACAAAACTCTCGCAGTCAGCTTCCAACCAATTGGAATGTTCCCTGGCAAAATTCAATCAGGCTCTTCGATGTTCTGCGGTTATAGCTGTGTTTCGAGGTGTGACACGAAGCCAAATTCCCTTAGAATTTGTCATACCGTTCCAGTGCACATTTGCCACCTATTATTCTATCGAAGCTGCATGTGAAGGTAGGGTAGACTGGTTACGGTTGTGTCAGGGTACGAAAGTGACAATCGAAATATTAGCCAAAATATACGGGTTAGCAGAGAATGTTCAAGGAGAGGGCAGAAGCTTGCTTGTTTGAAGCTGTGTCACAATATTACGTCAGCCGCTGTGCGCTGCGTACTCTAGTAGAGACCCATATATGTTTTTGACAGTCAAAAGTAAGTATAAATGAGATAAAAAACACAAGGTTTAACTTTAATCTACACTTTATTTGAAAAAATTCGACGACGTTTCGCTGACACAGCAGCTTTATCAAGAATGAAAAACAGAATGAAGAGTATGGTATTATAAACAAATCGTAGAACAAGTTGTATGAATAACAGGAAAATCCACACCGAGCCATTGTACAGTTAGTATGAAAGGTAATAAAAACTAATTAAACAAGTTAAGTAGGGGTGAATAATTCACATCTACCTGTTCATTCAAAAGCTTGTCCGAATGTTTGTATCTATTTATTTCTGATGCTTCTAGAAGATCTAATTTTGAACTTTTTGATTTTATATGTAATATGTCAATGTTTTTATTGAATGAATGGTTTTCTTTTATTAGGTGGTTTGAATAATTTGAATCAGATTTATTTTATCGAAGCTACGTTTATGTTCAGATGTTCTAATGCCAAAACTCCTATAGGTCCTACCGATATAAATTTTATCACAAGAACCGCAATTGAGTTTATAGATTCCTGATTTACTTGATTTTTCAACACGAGATTTATTATTTTAATATGTTTACCTAAGTTATTAGAAGTTTTGAAAGTTACATTAAGATTTTGTTTGACGAGAAAGGATTTAATATTTGTACTTGCAGAACCGCAGAATGTTAAACTGTTGAATATTTTATAGTATTTATGAATAGGATATACTTCATTTATTGCTTTCTGATACAGTTTTTACGAATGATTAGATCTATATCATATATATATATTATATATATATATATATATATATATATATATATATATATATATATATATATCTATATATATATATATTATATATGATTATTGATGGCTATCTGTTTGAAATTATAATCTTCTACTGATAACCGTAAATTGTAACCATGTACCTGTTTAACTACTCATTACATCTAATTCAACACAAAGTTGCAGCTTTAAACAGCATGGTACATCGGTTACTCAATTTACCTTTATCAGTAGAAGATTATAATAAAGAGTTAAACATCATCAAACAGATAGCCATCAATAATTCATTCAGTTCTTGTGATAAAATTTATATCGGTAGGACCTATAGGAGTTTTGGCATAAGAACATCTGAACATAAACGTAGCTTCGATAAAAATAAATCTGATTCAAATAATTCAAACCACCTAATATAAGAAAACCATTCATTCAATAAAAACTTTGACATATTACATATAAAATCAAAAGTTCAAAATTAGATCTTCTAGAAGCATTAGAAATAAATAGATACAAACATTCGGACAAGCTTTTGAATGAACAGGTAGATGTGAATTATTCACCCTACTTAACTTGTTCAATTAGTTTTATTACCTTTCATACTAACTGTACAATGGCTCGGTGTGGATTTTCCTGTTATTCATCCAACTTGTTCTACGATTTGTTTATAATACCATACTCTTCATTCTGTTTTTCATTCTTGATAAAGCTGCTGTGTCAGCGAAACGTCGTCGAATTTTTTCAAATAAAGTGTAGATTAAAGTTGAACCTTGTGTTTTTTATCTCATTTATATCATGGATCTACATCAAGTAACGGCCTCCACAATTCAAATGCAAAAGTAAGTATCTTTGTTCGATTTCTTTTAATAATTGTCATTATATATATACAGATAGAGTATAAAGTGTTATTTATAGATATAATATATAAATTAGTAAATAAGTATCAGTGATTACTTTGTTCGTAGATTATTTCGTTTCAGCATGGTGTTTGTTTTTTGCAAACAAGTGCGTTGGCTACGATTGGCTACATTTTCCATGGTTACGGTTGTGATATAACTAGAAGTTGTTTTTTATTGTTTCAAATGTCCAGAAAACACTTGCGAAAGACCGAAAGGGGAAGACAAGATATTTCTCAGTATATTAAGAAACAAAACGAGGTGTTTCTCTGCGAAAAGCAGCAGAAATGTTTCAAATCAAACGAATGTCCTTGTTCAGATACATTCGTAAACGAGATCATGCCGTCACTGATGAGAGTGGAAATTCCCGTGGTGATGTCAGCATGGGGAATATTGCTCACAATAAAGTGTTTTCGAGAAAACAAGAGCAGCAGCTATCAAAATATTTAACACGCAGTGCGGATATTTATTTCAGTCTCTATCCTAAAAAGAAGCGGAAGTTAGTATTTGAGCTTACGAATAAATATTATTTAAAACGACCAACTACATGGGTTGTCAATGAGTGGCGGGCGAGGAATGGTTCCGTTCATTTTTGAAGAGAAATCCTTCGCTCTCAGTTCGAGTGGCTCAAGCTACCAGTCGTTCAAGAGCAACCAGCTTTAATAGAACAAACGTAGAAGCTTTTTATGATAACCTGCATGATGTTATAAATAAACATACCTAGGAGCCACAAGACATATATAATATCGATGAAACAGGCGTAACTACCATCCATATGACATACGGCCAGTGGGAGCCATTAGTTCAGCTGAACAGGGCACTTTAGTCAAGGTAACATTTGCAGTCAATAGGAAATAGCGTTCCTCCTTTTTTCATTGCTTCTCGCGTTCGTTATCACGACCTTTTTATTAGGGTCGCGCCAGTAGGATCACCTGGGACTGCAAATCCTTCAGGATGGATGCAAGATGAAGCTTTTCTGGTCTTTCTCAAACACTTTAACCCTCCGTCGGGCGCAACCTATCTGATAGATGCAGTTTTCCTATTTTCGTTCGGTATTTCTTGTCCGTTGATAATATTTTCCCGAACGATTAGGTAGCTTCCTATTCTTCTCCCACCTTCAAAAACGCGTGATCCGCATTTCCACAGAACCTCGCCTGACTTAGTAACGTGTGGTAACGCCCTAGCAGATCTCTCAGATTCATTGCGCCTGATAGCGTAAGTATTTTCACCTTAAATTTTTATTTACTTTTAAGATTAATTATGAGTAATAATTTTTATTATTATAAATAATGACTTGATTCTCAGTTTTATAGTTTGTTATCGGCATATTTTGCGACAGGGATCTGTCAGATCCATTGCGCCCGATCGTGTTTTATCTTTTAACAACTTAATTTTTTACCTGTCCTTTTTCAGAAAGCATGGCTGAAGAACAGCGATTGTTTGAACTCGATGGCCCTAATAATATTTCTTACATTCATCAACATGCTTCTTGACAACAATGAAGAAATATACTAAAATGAAGACAACGGAGATGAATCCGACATGAAGCGGAAGACAACTTTGAAGAAAGAGAAGGATATTCTGAATCAGAACAGGATGGTGAAAGCACTGAGGAAGATAATGAAATGGGAGGTGATATTTTGATTGGTAAAGACAAAATCACTAAGTGCGAATGTTGGAAACATATTTTTACGAATGATATTTTACACATTATTGTGACCAACACAAATATATACATCCAAATTATCCAGCGTCACTTCAAGAGAGAAAGATATTGCAAAATGACCGATATCGTAGAGTACAAAGTATTCATTGGTCTTCTGTATCATGCAGGTGTACTAAAAAGTAATAGGCAATCATTGGAGGAACTTTGGGGTGAAGATGGTGATGGGATTGAATGTTTCCCACTTGTTATGAGGCTGAAACGATTCAAGTTCCTAATCAGATGTACAAGTTTAGATGACGTGCACACTCGTGTTGAAAGACGTAAATATGACAAGCTTGCTTCTATTCGCAACGTGTTAAACTCATTTATTGGTAACTGCCAAAGATCGTATTCAGTCGGCCGAATGGATTTCGGGAAAGGTGTTCTTTCAGACAATACAGTGTGTTCCAACGAAAATTTGACCCCCCCTCTAACTCCGAAATGAGTAACATTAGCGAAAAACACCAAGACACGTCGATTTTTGTTTCGAGGGGAGCATTTTTCGAAATAATTCGAAACTTCTCAGATCAACCCCCTACCCCAGCAACCCTAACTTTGAAATTCATCATAGGGAATAAGGGTCGAGTGGCACCTTACTGAAAAGGTCTGTCAATTCTCCACCTTGATTTGGCATTTTAGAATTTTAAATTAACATACAGGGTGTCCCAACCAAGGGTGAAGTTGAATTCTGGAAATCCCAAATACTAAATGAAATAGATTTATTTTGGCATAATGCAAGCGCAGGTTTATGCTCGGTCTAGAAAAACGACCTACACTTGTGAATTTGGAGTTGGTGCAATCAACCCCCTATTTCCAGCATCCCCAACTCAAAAATCATTCGATCGAAAATAGGTCAAGTGGCACCTCGTTGGAAAGGTACTGCAATTTTCTCTTCGAATTTGGTATTTTCGAAATTCAGAATCATCATACAGGGTGTCCCGAAGCAGGAACATTGAAAATCCAAATAACTTTTTGAAACTGGTTCATTTCGGTATACGAGAACATGTTTGATCCGAGAATAGGACTTTCTTGTGTGGTTATAGAATTTTTGCAATCAACCCCTTCCATTCAGCATCCCCAACTTGAAAATCATACAAATAATTCAAGTGGCATATCTTCAGAAAGGTTTTTTGAATTCCAGAATGATTAAAGCATTTCATTCAGTTCGGCTCTCCATACAGGATGTCGCTTTCGAAAAATTCAATATCGTCATTTGAAATTATCAACTAAAATTAATTCGAAACTGTTAAAAGTATTGGGGTACGATGTGTTGAGCATCAATTACGAAGAAATAAAGCTGATTTCTGCATTGAAAATGTTCACATTTTTTTCATTTCCATCTGGCGTGCAG
Source organism: Cryptolaemus montrouzieri (assembly GCA_013387265.2). Classification (NCBI taxonomy): domain Eukaryota; kingdom Metazoa; phylum Arthropoda; class Insecta; order Coleoptera; family Coccinellidae; genus Cryptolaemus; species Cryptolaemus montrouzieri. The sequence goes on from JABFTP020000062.1 coordinate 4,838,349, forward strand.
TCATCTGTTATTTCTCATTTTTGCAATGAAATATTATTATTATTCAGATCAGTTCCTCATTATTGTTGTTGTTCGTCAGTTGAAATTAATCTGAAAATGGTTTATTCCACTGAGGAAAGGGTCGAAATTGTATCGACGTATTTTCGAAATAACATCCAAAGAAACGGCAAGGATATTCGATAGGAACCATCCTGAAAGAGAAGGGAGTCAGTCACCAGTACGTTAAATATTTGGTTGACAAATTCCTAGCTACGGGTTCGGTGGCAAACAAAAACATGAAGTGGCATGTCCTGTCAGAAATGAGGCAACGGAAGTGGCAGTAGTGGGTCATCTACAAATGAAGAATACTACTTCGATCAGAAAACTATCTCGTCTGACTGGTGTATCAGCTACAACTGTCCATAGAATCGTGAAACATCACAAATTTCACCCTACAAGGTAAAATTAGTGCATGAAATAAACGAAGATGATCCAGATCGTCGTTTACAGTTTTGTGAAAATCTAAGTGAAAACCTAAACGCTAATCCAAATTTTCTGAATAACATCTGTTTTTCTGATGAAAGCACCTTTATGCTCAGTGGTGAAGTGAATAGACATAATTGTCGATATTGGGACACACAGAATCCTCATTGGTTTAGAGAGGCCCACACGCAAAGGCCTCAGAAGTTGAACGTTTGGGCAGGAATTTTTGGCAATCATCTAGTTGGGCCTTTCTTTATTGAGGGTAATCTGAATGGAAATGGCTACCTACAGTTGTTAGAGGAACACATACATCCTAGATTGACAGAAATTTTACAGAACGATCCAACTCTTTCTGAGGACGAAATGCGTTTTCAACAAGACGGTGCTCCTCCGCATTATGATGCTCGGGTGCGCCAATATTTAGACGAAAATTTCCCAGGAAGGTGGATTGGTAGAAGAGGACCTGTTGAGTGGCCAGCCAGGTCACCAGATTTAAATCCCTAGATTTTTTTTGTGGGGCCATCTAAAATCTAAAGTTTATGCCACAAGACCAGAAAACCTGGAGGAGCTGCGGATGAGGATTATCACAGAATGCCGACTTTTGACTCCTGAAGTTTTCGCTAATGTGAGAAGAGAGTTCGAAAATCGTCTGTATAACTGTATGGAGGTGGGCGGAGGTCATTTTGAACAATTGTTGTAATAATCAAGTTAGTTTTTGTTTTCAATTGAATACAAGTTCAATAAATCTCGTTTTCCTGTTTAGATGAGCATCCAATCAGTTTCTCCATCATCCCTCATCCTGATCCTCACGCCAGAAAACCTCGATTGCCAAACTGAAACCAATGCCTCAGTGATTCAGAAAATAGAAAAATCTTTCTGGAACTTTGCCACTCAACCTGTAATCACTTGTATGATTTTTTGAGTTGGGGATGCTGAATGGAAGAGATTGATTGCAAAAATTCCATATTCACGCAAGAGAGTCTTATTCTCGAATCAAACATAAACATGTTCTCGTATTATACCGAAATGAACCAGTTTCAAAAAGTTATTTGGGTTTTCAGTGTTCCTGCTCCGGGACACCCTGTATGCTGATTCTGAATTTCGAAAATACCAAATTCGAAGAGAAAATTGAAATACCTTTCCAACGAGGTGCCACTTGACCTATTTTCGATCGAATGATTTTTGAGTTGGGGATGCTGGAAATAGGGGGTTGATTGCACCAACTCCAAATTCACAAGTGTAGGTCGTTTTTCTAGACCGAGCATAAACCTGCGCTTGCATTATGCCAAAATAAATCGATTTCATTTAGTATTTGGGATTTGCAGGAATTCAACTTTACCCTCGGTTGGGACACCCTGTATGTTAATTTAAAATTCTAAAATGACAAATCAGAATGGAGAATTGACAGACCTTTTCAGTAAGGTGCCACTCGACCCTTATTCCCTATGATGAATTTCGAAATTAGGGTTGCTGGGGGTAGGGGTTGATCTGACAAGTTTCGAATTATTTCGAAAAAAGCTCCCCCTCGAAACAAAAATCGACGTGTCTTGGTGTTTTTCGCTAATGTTACTCATTTCGGAGTTATAGGGGGGGTCAAATTTTCGTTGGAACACACTGTATATTCTTTCCAAGCCGAACAAATATGGAATCAAGATTTATGCGCTTGTGGACTCGAAAACGTTCTATACACATGGTCTTGAGGTTTATGCAGGGAAACAACCTGACGGCTGTTATAGCGTAAGCAACAAACCAAAAGATGTTTTACGGTTAGTGCAACCTTTCTTTGGGACATGACGTAACGGTACTTGTGATAACTGGTTCACCAGTATTGAGTTGTTGCAGTTTCTCAGAGAAAGACAACTGTCATTACTGGGAACATACCGCCAGAATAAACGGGAACTTCCACCTCAATTTGTAAACATCAAATTAAGAGCAGAAAAATCAAACCATTTCTGCTTTAGGAAAGATTGTTCGTCCCAATAAAGGCAAAAAATGTGCTTATTGTGTCATCTATGTAATATGATGATGAAGGAGATGAAGACACTGGAAAAGCAGAAGTCATCCTCGACTAACATTCCACCAAAGGAGGAGTTGACGTAGTAGATCAGCTCTGCGCAACATACAATGTTGCTCGAAACTTTCGTCGGTGGCCAATGATTGTATTTTTGCGCTCCTTAACATGGCAGGCATAAATTCACAAATTATTTATGTCAATAACAGCCACAATAACCCCACTTGTAATAAAAACACTAGACGTTTCAATTTGAAACCTTTGGCCCAAAATATTTGAAAAACCTTCAGAGAAGAATCATTCTAAAAATAAGAATGCCAATGGAACTACAAAGAAAACTAACGAAATTTCAACCATTTCAACATCAGCTGAAGAATACCAACAGCTACTAAACAGCAGGAAATATTGTAGGACGTGCAATACAACTGCTAAGAAACGGCGTCTTACAAAATATCATTGCCTAAAATGTGTAGAATCTTATTTTTGTTTGGAACATGCCAAAATGGTTTGTGAAAATTGTTTTGATGAACTTACGAAATGTCAAGATGATGAAGAAGTTATTTAATAACTTTGTTCTTTTGCCTTGCAGTATTTTCTTTGTTACTTCATTACTTTTTTGTAAAATTTTATCATTTTTAAATATTTTTTTGTCATATCAATTGTAAAATTTTCTCTATTTCAATTTATTGTGATTATTAACTAGTCTGTGATTTTTGTCAATTAAATATGGTGTTGAAATAAGTTTTCCATTAATTATTTTCCCCATTAAAATGAAATTTGTGTCTGATTTCATCACTTGATCTCTCAGATGCATTGTGCCCGAACGTGTTAGGATTTATATTGCGCCTGACGGAGGGTTAAAAAATGTTCCAACGCTTCACCAACGCACCAAGTCTTGGCAATTCTAGACAATCATTCATCGTATGTTCATATCAACAATTTGGAGTTTTGGAAGGAAGACGAAATCACTTCTCTCCTCACTACTCGCACAAGCCTCAGCCGCTTGATCTTTGAACCTTTGAAAAAAGCCATCAATACTGCATGCGGAGAATGGATGCGGACTCACCTGGGTTAGATTTTCTAACAGACAGACCAAATCCCGATACTGAAAAGAACAATCCAGCAGGATTCAGCAGGACCATCTTCTGTAATCAGTGCTTAATCAATCATATTTTTCGAACGACTGTCAAAATTTTTTCGAAAATTTTTCTTTATATTAAACAAGTTCCACGAAGAAATAATAAATGGGCGATGTCAACCCAGATTATTGAGTCCATAATGATTCTAAAACATCTATAGATTATAATCGGCATCACTTGGAAGACTGAACCTGGCCATCGGGGCTCTCTCGGTCAAACAGAGAAGGAATTTGTGGAAATATCGCAGGTTATGTATTTTTTTATTATCGCCTTAGTCCCTTTTATGACCTTGCTTGTTATGGGAAATCTTTTCTTAGATTTGTTTTGGCATATAAGAAGTTTGATTGCTGAAATATTTTTCTGCTGTTTTCCTTTTCCATTGTTACAGATTCCTGTCCCAAACCCCCTTCCTTTCACCCTTTTTTTGGAAATCATGGAATGCAAGAGAGAATGAAGCGGCTAAGCAGAAAAATCTTTGGTACTCTTTATGTACACACGACACTAACACAACATAAACAGACAAGCTATTGCAGTGCAATAGCGACAGGGAAACGAGTTTTTTCCTCAGGTTTTTTCACTCGTTTATTGAATCATATACAAGATAGTATGGTTCCCCTGTTACATTTCCTGAGCTCACACTTGTGTTTTTTCTGACACACACCAAAATTATAGATATAAGCATTTATTGTAAATACAATTATTCAAATTTTGTAAATCCTCTCTTTTCAAAAAAATAATATATATATATATATATATATATATATATATATATATATATATATAAAATATATATATATATATATATATATATATATATATATATATATATATATATATATAATTAGTGAAAAATGGTCGTGTAAGAAATAAAATGGCATGTTATTATTTTCAGACTCTAATTTTAAGATATTTATTATTATTATTATAATTTCTATAGTATTGCAAGCACAGCTTAGCCAAATTAAATATGCACACATATATAATGACTAAATCCACTTATGTCAAAAACGAAATCTAATTAAACAAAAGAAAGTCCAATTTATTTCTGAATTCATTAACCGAATTTGAGTCCACATCACTAGAAAACCTGTTCCAATCATCGAACACCCTATTCACAAGAGAATACTGTCTTTGTCTCGACGAAAATTTTTCTTTTTCAGCTTCAGATGATGACCACGCAAACGAGTATCAGCACTCAAACTAAACAATATTATATTATTATTTATCCCAATATTTGGAATAAAAGTTTTTTGGGGTTACGGTTTCTAAGCAATATGGAGAACTATCGCGAAAAAAAATAAGAAAATATTGTTGTATGTTTGTTATTGCCTTGAAAAAAAATGTAAGCTATGCATATATAGATATGATAGTTTATATATTCAGTTTTCAACTGACATCATTTTTTTTTGTACTAAGTCAAGTTAGTTCAATTTGAATTGAAGAATTTGAGAAAGAAGTCCTCGATATTATTGATGAACATCCAGAGAAAAGTACGAGGAATATAGGCACAAGATCTATTGGTAAACCTGTCTGGAAGCTTCTGAAAGAACAATTTATTATAACCGTTCCATATACAAAGACTTCAAGCTCTTTTACAAGGGATTTTCTGGCGTTTTTCAATGATTTTTAGTTCAAATGGTGCTCTTTAGCTAAAAAAAACTCTTCACACATGAGACAAACTTAGTTGGATGGAAAAAAATAATGGTCATGGCCACGAAGATCGCAAGATCTTACCCCTTAGACTTTTTAGTTTAGAGTCACTTGAAATCCATAGTTTATCGTAAGACAATAAATAACGTAAATACACTTAGAAATCATATCATTGACAGTTGTGAACAAATAGTTCTGAAAATTTTGGCAGGGTTTATTAATGCTGAGGGGCATTTCCAGCACTTGAAAAAGAAAATTATATAAAAATTGTCTACTTAAATTTTTCCGAATAAGAGTTCTTCGAAATCTCTGTTGAAGATGCATACAAAATTCAATTTTTTTCTCAAAAAATACGCAATCGTCGATTAAAACACAGGGGACATTTTCTATCACAGGTAGGCTTCAGAAAGTTATTATATCATGATCAAGTTATACTTTCCGAAAAACATTGAATACAAAAAACGAGAAGGGGTTTGGTTTTTCCATTTCCAGAAGACGAGGATGAATAAAAAAATACGGACATAAAAGACAAGACATAAACTGGGGAACTCTACGGAATTTCAAAATGATTTCGTTTATGGGAAAAAATTAAAGATATCACATTTTATGTCTACACTTTGAGCAGAAATATCTTGATTGAAACAAGCCAAAAGACGAAAAAGTTATTCGATAAATCTTTTTCATTCTGGATGAGAAAGTACCACTCGATACAAATCCGCGTACTTAGGGAACACTCTTTATACTCCGATAGCTATGATACAAAAATGATGACAAGATTTGTTTTACAATTGCCGATAGGTACACTATTTGCATCAAAAAAATTTATATTTCAAAATACATTGAAAGTTTAAAGAAAAACTTTCTGACGAATCATTTAATTAATTTCCATTTATTAAATTGTTGAGTATTTTTAGACATTAACTATCTACATGATCTACTGCTTGTGCATTTGCTATTACACTTGAGCAATATTATATACATATTACTTACTCATTCACTTCCTCGTACAAAGGCAAAAGGAATTTGCCCAATCTCCCCTGAACCCTTTGAGGTGTTCTGAATTTCGTGACTACATTTTTGACTGGTACTTGTTTGCTCAAAGTTTGGTTTTTATTCTTGTTCTCAAGCCATTCTTTCAGTTTCGAAACACTGACTTTTATTGGAATATCCATTTCATGACAGTTTACTCAATTCAAAATGAGTATAGAAGAAAATTTAACAAATTCACAGAAATCTTCAATATATACAGAGTGTTTCATTAATAATTGGAAATATTTTAACTGAGGAAACCTGGGCTCAAAATATTGAGATTTAACCCAACTCACGTTGATAAAATGTTTCTTCATACTGAAATGCAAGGTGTCAAGTTTCGTGAAAAATTGTTTTTTTGTTAATATCTCGATGATCTTCAGTTCGATTCAGTTGAAAATCGGTAGTAATATTCAATGTAACAAGAAGCTAATTTGACTTTCGTGTGTGTCAACTTATCGACTCCAGTGGTGTCCCGGCATACAAGTCGACGAAAACTTACGATGAAAAACAGCACGCCACTGATTTTTTCAGATTCTTTTACTCAAAATACAACTTCTTAGTTTTGTGAGTTTCTTACGTATCTGTTTTAGTTTTCGAGATATAAAATTCGATTTTACTTTTTACAACAATGAAGATCAGCATTTTTTAGTGACATTGCCATCAATTAACATAAATGACAGCGTCCTACTAGTTCAAAATGATTAATTTAGACGAGAGACATAGAATGCAAGTGTATGGCTCAAAAACGAAATAACTACAGATAATAGTAATCCACTAGGTAAAAGTGACTAAATTTGATTAAGAACACCCTGAATCATTGAGAGCAGCTTTGTCTTCTGCCAGGCGAAACAGATTTGAAATTAAACGAGGGTAGTTTTTCATTTATAATTTTTATAATTCTTTCCATAGTCTCAATAAATAAGGGATCCCGCACGGTTAGAAGTGATTTTAGTGTACCCGTTAAATTTTCTGATTTTGAGATATGTTGTACTTTTGAACAGTTTTAAACAACTTCTGTTTTGGGTCTTGGTCAAAAATGTGCCTCTGTTTTGAGATTTAGGGTTCTGTACTTACTATTACGGACATGTTTTTGTTGTTTTTACTTTATATCTCGAAAACTAAAACATACGTAAAAAACTCACAGAACTATAAAGTTGTATTTTGAGTAGATCAATCTGAAAAGAATATGAAAACCTAAAAAAACCAATGGCGTGCTGTTCTTTCATCGAAGTTTCGGTTGACCTATCTGGGACGCCACTGGAGTCGATAAGTTGGAACAAACGAAAGTCAAATTAGCCTCTTGTTACATTGAATATAACTACCAATTTTCAACTGAAACGTATCGAAGATCATCGAGATATTAACAAAAACCAATTTTTTCACGAAACACCCTGCATCTCAGTAATGAGACACATTTTATCAACATGAGTTGGGTTAAAACTTAATATTTTGAGCTGAGGATTCCACAGTTAAAATATTTTCAACTGCTTATGAAACACCCATATATTGGATACTAGGTTATTCTATGTACCAAAAAAAATTTGAAAAATGACATCCTCTTTCATTCTAGGCAAAAAGACTAGAGACAGAGGTGCAAACTACCCCCTATGGAAATAGGACGAAATAGAGCTGTTTGTTGCTATCCCCATCAACGCCTGTTTCCATTTGCGCAATGAACATGAGCGCACCTTTTTCATATTGGCTGCCACTACCAGGGTTTCCCCTGGTATCTAGTCTTTTTGATTCCATGATATTCAACTGAATCTTTAATCTTGTGTTGGTATTATCAGCATGCCTTTGAAGAAATTAATCAGATCGAAAAACCAAAACTCATTAAAATATTTAATAAAATAAATCTAAATTACATAACAAAAAGAGCTGCAGTTTCAATAATCGAAAAATAAAACTGTAGAGCACACTAGATAGTTTCAACAAAACTTTTTGCAATCATTGCTGAATCACCCTCATCCGCTATAAATGAAGTTTCTTCCGATATATCTGATATTAAACTAACTCCACTATCCTTATCCCTACTAGCCCCACTTTTCTCCAACTGACTTTGTTCGCACTCAATTTTCGGAGTTTGAGGTCTAGGCAATATACTAATTTTTGGTGCCATATCGATCACAGAATTTGGTGCTTTTTTAATTAATTCTAATGGAATTTCCTCCGATCTTGGACGAGGCATCCTTGGAGAACTATCTCTTGATCTCGTTTTACTTGATGAAGAGGAGTCGCGCGATCTATCTTCTTTATTTGTTCTGGGACTAGCTTCGTTTCTTAATTTGGATACTCTACTAGGGCTTTCGGCTGTATTTCTGCTTCTTCTTGCTTCTGCATCTGCTCGGTGCACGACGCTAGGAGAACTTTCTCTTCTTGGGGCAGCAAGTCCTGGACATCTATTGAATAGTGGTCTCTCCCTATTCCTACCCATTTGTCTACTGGTGTATCCCCCACCGCTAGCCCCCATGAAGGCGGGACTTGGTGGGCCCGACTGTCCTGGTATTTCCAAGAGACGTGCTATGTGTTGCATTTTTTTCTGTCTTGCTTTGATCCTACCCTGAATTGAAAAAATATAATGAAGAATTTTATATTTTAAATGTAGAAACATTATGCAAGAAGTAAGACAACATCCTTATTCAGAAATTCAATTGAAAACAAAATAATATACACTGTGTAATCAAAAATAATAGTGATGGCATTCTGTCTTTCAATTTTAAGACGGAATTTTATTTTTAACAAGTGCTTTAAGTTCTGTGATTAATAAAATAAGGTGTGATGACTTATTGAACTACTACTTGTAATGTAGTTTTCAGATTATTGCAGTTTACCGTTTCCTAGCCTGTCTCAGACGGAATTCAATAGGAAATTGGAGTTGTTTTGGTACAATCTTAATAATAGGAAAAACCTGATATGACTTTTTTCGTAGGAGATATCAATATAGATATTGCAGGTAACGCAAAAGATTCTGAGGAATATTTGGATATTCTCAGTGAGAATAATTTCGTATCTCTTGTAAGTGACTTTACTAGGGTAACGAAATCATGCATAGATCACATATTTTTGCAGAGTGAGTTGGAGAAAGATATGTTTAATCCTATTATGTGACCGATCATTATTCAATATTTGTAGAGTGTACTTCGAATGATTTCTGTAGCGGAAACGGCGTACAAAAAAAAATCAAATATGAAACTTTAAACTCAGTTTTACAGAAAGAAAACTGGAACTTTCTATATGATTTTGTAGACAATAACCAGGCATGGGAAGGCTTCGTGGGAAAACTACAGACAATAATAGAAGGTACTACTTACACAGTAAAACAAAAGCAGTAACACTAAAAGAACGCCGTGGGTTACTAGAGGTCTTTTAAGTTCCATCAAAGAGAAAGACAGGTTATATAAGAGCATGATAAAAAATCCTAACGATATGGAAGCCGTGAGTATTTTCGAAAATTTTAAAAATAAATTGCAATCTTTGATCGATAGTCATATCGAGAGAAATCACAATGATTCAAGGGGTCTCTGGCAGTTTGTGAATAGCTCTGCAGGGAAAAATGAAAAAAATTATGAAGATTAAAAAGGGAGCTGAAATAATAGATGATAAACTACAGATGGCGGAAGAATTCAATAAATACTTCAAGGAGATCGGCGAAAAATTAGCTAGTCAAATAACGCACAACAAACTGACGAAAAAAAATCAATTATTACAGAAATCCAAAATCTATAGTTTTTTCTGAACTGATGCTTGAGAAGTTATTGAGATCATTGGGAAACTAAAAAGTAGAAAAGCTCCGGGTGCTGATAACTTCAAACCAGAAACCATCACAAGGAGCTGATTGTGCGGAAATAGGAAACTGGTCGATCTGGCTAATGCCTTTGATACCGTAAATCATGCAGAGCTAGTGAGGATGTTGGAATGTGTAGGTTTCAGGGAGAATTCATATAATCTCATGAAGAGTCATTCTCAGATAGGAGGCAGCAAGTAAAGATTGGAAATGTACTTAGTGGACAGAGACAAATTACTTGTGGTGTACCGTAGGGTACGGTATTAGGGCCGATACTTTTTCTGATTTATCTTAACGATCTGTTTTCTATTGGTGTTGAAGGCCAAGTAATAAGTTTTGCAGACGATACAGCTCTTGTTCTGGAAGCACCAACTTGGTCTGATCTTAAAGAAAAATCACAGAATGAGTTCACAAAGTTAACAGATTTCTTTCTGGCAAAAAAACTTTTTATAAATGTTGAAAAAACTGTATTTCTCCCTTTCGTCAGTCTGCAAAAAAGCATGCCAGAGTTAAAGATACTTGAGATTCAGTCTGGTTGCACCACTGGTACCACCTATTCCATAAATGCAGCCGACACAATTAAATATCTCGGTATCACAATCGACAACCATTTGAAATGGTCGACCCATGCAGAGTCAATTGTACGAAAGTTAAGAGCATTATTACCGAAATTCAGATTTATAAGTGAAGTACGTAATGAAAAAGAGCTCAAAAAAATTATTATGACCTAGTGGAGCCACATCTTATGTATAGTATTGTTGCCTGGGGCGCAATGGCAGAATGCTACAGAAGGCAGATCGAGGTGGTTCAAAAGATAATTTACAGGAAAAATCTTAGGTACGCTTCTGAGGATTTATACAATGAAGCTGCAGTTTTTACAGTGAGTCAGTTGTTTGCTGTTGCTTTACTTCGCTATCAATTTCAACAGAACGGCCAAAAGAAAGTTAGTCAGCGGATACCTGTAAAGACGCACGAACATCCAAATTATTCCGCAAATGAAAAAGTCAGTGGGTCAGAGATCATGCTCTTACCTAGGGTCTTTTTTTGTCTAACCACTTACCATCTGATATCAAAAACATAACTTTCCTGAATTCCTTTATGAGACGAGTGAAGGAATGGATAAAAAATTTTTGGTCCAGAGACGAAATGAATTCCTTTCTCAATAGACTAAATTTCACCTAAATGATCAAAAAGTTGTATTTTTACTTCTAAATTCTGATATTGTGCTTTTGGATTTTTTTAAAGGTTCAACTACTAACAAAGTATGTGTGACTGTGAATATGAATATAGTATGATAATTTCACATTAAGTGAGATAGTATATTATTATAACTAATATTTTGTATAAGATTCATAGTATGAAGAAAAAAAATTCTTTTTTTCCCATGGACAAGCCATTGCTTTTGTGGGAATGCTGTGTTCTTTTTGGGAGGCTCAGTTGGTTATAGTTTTTTGGGGTGTTGGATCCTGGTAGGATCGGGCTGAGCCTCCCACAGGGGACAAGGCATATGTTTATTTCAATATGGAAAATACTACTGTAACATGACGTTTGAAGAAAGTCAATAAACATTATTATTATTATTATAATGATGCTACTGGTTTTCAAAACTAATAAGAAAGTACATGTTTCTTTTAATTGGCTTTTGGAATTTTGCTATGGCGGCTAATGATAAAAATTAGTGTAAATGATTGTAAATGATTAATTAAAATAATCGGCAAAGGTTTCACAGAAATATATTTTGTCAAAAAGTACCGAGTATTGATTATTAAAAAAATTTGCTTAAAACCATCGTCAAAATGTTTGTAGTTGCTAAGTTGGCACAACTGTTTTCTATAGTGATGCGGAGTTTGAACGCGATCTGTCATTCAACATCTTCAACTGAAGTGAACATCGATAAGTGAAGGAAATGGTAATTGAAAAACGCACATAACTTAGAGTGAGATAGGCAAAGAACTTTATGTCTCACGAATCAATTCGTACCATTTTAACCGATTATTTGGGTATGAAACGCGTTGCCGCTCGACTAGTTTCAAAAGAACATGATAGAACGAGTCAATTCCGACTCCACAACTCAACTTAATGCACCTCGGAGAAGTTGCTTCAAAATACAAAATTTCGATAAGTTACTTGCCCTGCCTCATTCTATGATGTATTTAATGATCCAAGTCCCTGATACCTACCTTCGTCAACCTTTGTTTCGCCGCCATACATCTTATATTATCGTCAAACACAAACTTGGCGCTCAACAAAGGTATCCTATTCGTTGTCGTTCCAGATAAAGGTCTGTGAATGGTTATATGTAAACACCTTGAATCGTCTTTATCCCCAGACACTTCGATATCTTGAAGAAATCCCACCAGTTTAGCCACGCCCCAACCTAACCTCTTCGTATCAGGCTCAACCAGTATCAGTTGAAGGATATCGATAACTAAAAACCTGCGCATTTTGGTACCGTCCTTGTAGATCACCGTGCATCCAATGAGGTCAGAATTGTCTGCAAGAGGTAATATTTCAATTTTTTAACAAATTATGTCATTTACTGAATGAATCGAAATAATTAAAATATTAATTGAAAAGTTCGTTTTTTCAAGGATTTAGAGAATAGTACATAGAAATACAACAAAACTGAACAATCACTAGTTAAAGCAGAAAAAGGAGAATGCAAAATTCTTCCACTCATTTGTAGAATGAATTCTGTAAGTTCGCCAATTACGAAATTTTAGCAATAAGTTATCCAAGCACCGAAAATTTTACGGAGAATACCATATAATGAATTTAAGTGCTTAAACATCCAGTCAAAATGATGACTGCTGAAGAAATTGCATGAATTTCTTAAATTACTATATTCAGAAAATGTCGTAAAAAAACAAACGAAAACTAAAATAGCTATTTCTTAAGTAAGATTCAAAGTAATTTCATGATTTCCAACTTGAATTTTCCAAGTAAAACAAAAAGAAATGATCTATACATACAGAAACATTCATCGTAATGAAAACTACCAATAAACATCAAAATATAAGACGAAATCATATCTGATATTCAGTTCAATGAAATATCAGGTTGGTGTACATGAAAGGTACATATAATAATTCTATTATAGAATATAATACTGATTGTTAAGCACTTAATTTCATCATTTGAAAAAAAGCTAGTGATTGTTCAAATTCATGCAATTAAGACACACAACGAGATATACTCAGGTCCAATGCTTGGTCAATTTGAACACAGCTCTGGGGATTCGTCAGGGGTAGTTGGGTTTCAATTTCACCATTCAGTGTGAGAACTACGTCTCGGACTAGGAAAAACACCCTTATGGCTCTTCTAGCTCTCTCAACCTAAAATTAGTGAAGTATTCAAGATGAAATGTCATCTGTCATGTTCAATGTGACTTACTTCACCACATGGCAGTCTTTTGGTGAAATCAATACCAGTCATAGGCGTACCAGTCGGGGGTAATAAAACAGCACTATCCATACACAACCATTCTACATTTAGTAACCCTTTTTGCATATCACAATATCTAAAATTAAATGTAGAATAACTTGAAGGATCAGAATATAGGATAAGTTAAGTAAAGATTAATATACATTCTGTCAAAAAAATCTGTTTGAAACGATTGTCAAAATTTTTGCTTTTGCTAAGTTGGCCAACTGTTTTCTCTACTGTTTACAGTGTTCGATTTTGTTATTTCTCACATCTGCGATTTTTAAAATGAATAAAAATATTGAACGAAGAATTTGTCTCAAATTTCGTATTGCCATAAAATAAGAACTTCGGTAGTTTCATAGAATAACAATCGCGAAAGGATTCAACACAGCAATAGTTCTTTATCCTCACAAGTAGCTGGCACTGTCTTCCAAGACATCGAGCCATGCCTTCTTCACCTAGTAAGGATTCTTACACTATGGGGATGATATCAGCATCGTCGTCGTCGCGATTTCATTAGGACTAGCTAATCTTGGATATCCTTTGTTATATGCTAATGGAAAACATTTGAAACATTGTGCATTCAATTCTTCGTTCTAAAAGGAGAACCATAGTCCAAAAAATGCTCTGAATTTAGTAAGACTGACACGCCAGATGTAACTTCAGTTTATCGTGCATTTCTTCAATATTCTGAAGGTAAATATCAGCTGTTATACCTTGGCCAATAGGAGGGATGAAATAATGGACTTCACTCTGAGTTTCCCTCCAAATTGTTAACTGAATTTGGTGTGGATCATGTGAAGGCGTTGATGTACTTTTGAGTAAGCCAGTCTGGTTAAGGAGTCTCCAGAACTACCAGGTGCATACGGTCAGAGAATTGCCAAAGAACAGTCCATCTATCTTGGAAGACTTACAACTCTTTTCCAAACAGACATATTCGCCATAGATCCCTGTGCAAATCTTCTGATTGCGGAGAGATTGACATGAAGGTCAATAAAAATCATTATGGACAGTCAAGCTGCACTGAAGGCATTAGCATCTAGGAACTGATTTTAGCTCATAATACAGGAATGCCGTATAACCCTTTCTAGATTGGGGGAGGATCTGATGTGGATCATAGGCTGCTCAGTTACAGATGACAATCAGAAGGCAGACACATTGGACACTGAAGGGTTTGCTTAGTATTCAGTTGGCTGGATTCGGTATACCCCTGAAGACCGCAGGGATAGAGAATAACTGGTGGATGAATCTGAAGGTGCAGAAGCACTGGCTTAAGCCTTAGAGGACTCAAAACACTCCCGTCTTGTCAAAAACTAATTTATAGTCATATAAATTGGAGCACAATAAATAACGCGACAAAAGAAAATAAAAATCCGACATTTAGATGCTCAAACACTTTCCACTTCTACATCTCAACCGAATATATAAACCATACTGTTGTAATTACTTACTCATGTTCGAACATGTCCAAGAAAATTTCTTCACTCTTATAAAAATTTCTCAATAAAGCAGTACTTTGACTTTTGGCTGCTTCTATCGTCAACTTATGGGAATCCAATAATATACATTTACCATCACACATAACTAACTGTACAAGAAGTTTCAGTGCTAATTCCAGTGTTACCAACCTCACTCTACACGTTGGTTGGCACGATAACATAACAACATGTAAAATTTTATCAACCAGTTGCATGTTGTAACTGTATTTAATGTCCTTATCGTTTGTCGATTTAGATACTAGAGTCTTTTTGGGTTTTAAAATTTGTTCAATTATGTCTGATCTGATGCCTAGTAAAAAATAAGGTTATGTTCGAATTAACACAATAAAATACGCACCTTTATTATTTGCAACAGCGTAAAACAAACATAGGGAAAATAACGTTGTATAATCGTTCTCTGTACAATCCAAGGAGTTGAAAATGGTTTCCAGAAAAGGCTTTTCGATACCAACAACACTTTCCGAAGGTGAAGTAGCCAGTCTCTGTTTCTCTTCATCCGTGACATTTCTCTGTTCTTCGAGTAAATTTTCATGTGAACCTTCTTTCGAGCTGGACTGTGTGGAAGTGTCACTATCTACACTTTCTTCAATTCGTTGTTTCTGTTTTTTCATTTCGGTACTATATTGTTCCAGTAATTTATCAACACCCCCTTCATAACTGGTCTTATCAGTTTTCAATATAATCCAAGCTAACGTTTGAACTAACGGTGCGTGATAAACGATCAAGAAAACCTGAGACAATAAAAATAAAGCAACAACGCAGGATACTTTGCCACCGTTTATATAATTTTCATGGTGAGGACTCCAAGAATTCTCTAAGCTCAGAGCCCTGTTTTGTAGAAGTCTATTCATGTTGGCTGATGCTACGTCACCGAGTGGTGTCGTTCTTTTCGTTAGGGAAAATATGTACAAAGGAATGAGCAGTTTGTGAAGAAGATGATCCGTTAGAACTTGGTTTAAATCTGTGATATTGAGACAAAGTATGTCATTTAGATAATGCAGGTGGTCCAAGTGTTCAGCTACAAGATCTGATAGTCTATTTTGCGATTGGTGGCTGAAAGAATAGTAAATTGTTAAAGGAAAACCCTTTTTCAGTTTTCAATATTAAAAAAAAAACAACCTCTTAGTCACGAGAACGGATACTACATAAGGAGCACGCACTCCATGTGTTGCAAGCGCAATGGGATTTTAAGAGGGCGCTAGTGTTCCCAATTTACCAAAATAGCATTAAGGTATGAGGCGATAGTTTGAAATTTGAAATAAAATAAACAATTCCACTTATTTCAAAATTAATTCATTTAAACTAAACAAAAGATTTCGATTTTTCAGATATAAATAATATAATATAATATAATACCTAATTATATTTATTAATTGAATACAATTCACATATGTATTTTATATTTAACAATTGGTTCAGTTATTATCAGTATTCACACGGGTACAAACAGAAAATTAGCGAGGCTAGTGGTGAAAAAAAGCTTTATTGATAAGATAAGCGCGAACATATTCTGGCAAATGCCACACTTGAGTGCGTGCTCGTTATGTACTTATGGCTGTAAAAGAGTTTTTGTGTTCACCTTAGTATAAATAATATAAAATCCGTAATCCTGCTTTTTACGCTGACCACTTTCTCGGATCCAGCTCCGAGTCGAACAGATGTTTTCCGAAAGCATTCGAATTGTAGCCAGTGTTGCCACAATTTATCTCACGTCGGAGATTTGATAACCTATCGTTGAAAATGAAATAGGGATCTTATCCTTAAGATAAACTATTGAAGTGAAATCGATAGCAAAAAACTCCTAATCAGGGGCGTAACTTCTTGGGAGCGAAAGGGACATGTGTGATTCGTATTTCGTCGGAGATTTTATTACCTATTGTTGAAAATGAAATAGCAAAGGATAAGATGGACATGTGTGACGCATATTTTTTCCCAAGTGGGCTCAAGAACCCGCGCTTGATTATCTCAAGAAACAGATACTATGTAGCTATGACTACCGCCAGACAATTTTCTCCCCTACAAGAGTGACATCACCTTCTTTGATGATGATGCGCTTGTAGTGGATACTGCCTTATCGCTGCACTCAGCGCAGTATCTGAAGATTTCGGAAATCACAGGTGGTGATAAAAAGGACGAGGAGAGATTTGTAAAAGTATACCCTACTGCCAAATTGGATCACTTTGCGAATATAGTCTCTAGTGTGACTTGTAATTCTGTATACAGACAGATATGAATGAGGCATATAACCAATTCTTGAAGACCCTTGAGACTAAGATGGGCAAAGTTTTTAAATACAAAAATATAAAGAGAAATTCCAAAAATTCGACTGGATAACGGCGGATATTCGTCAAAAAAGTCGAATCAAGCGCCGGATGTACTTTCAGAAACGAGGAGGAAAAATTGATGCTGAAATATACAGCAGGTTTGTCAAACTCCTTAACAGGCAGATAACCCAGGCAAAGAAAGCGGCAAATATATCCTACATCGAGAACTCCAGTCAGAAGAGTAAGGCAGTATGGGATGTCATTAGAGAAACGGAGGGTACAAATAAAAGAGCAAGGGGTATCACAGTGCTAAATAATATTCCTCGTAGGAAGGGAGAAAGCGATGAGCAGATTTTAACTAAAGCAAACATCCATTATATTAATACTTTCAAACCGAAAAGTACCAATACAAAATTCGAGTCCACCTCAATACGAAATAACAATGAAACCCCATTTTTGTACCCAACGGACCCGCAGGAGATACTTTCGACGATTTTATCTCTGAAGAACACAAAATCTGTGGGCCCGGACGGAATTCCCACTATAGTCTTGAAGCATGTGGCCAAGTATATCGCACAGCCTCTTTCATTTATAGTTAATACGTCGATGCATTGTGGAATATTCCCAGATTTATTAAAGAACGGTAGAATAAAGGCAGTTTACAAAAAGGGAGACAAAGATTGAAAATTACAGGCTCATTGCGGTATTGAATGTACTAAGCAAAATTTTTGAGAAAATTATTTATGAGAAATTCATAGCATTTTTGGAGAAGCATTCCATACTGCACGAAGCATAAAATTTGTTCCGTTGAGGTCGTTCCACAATTAGAGCAGTATACAAAGCACTATATATGACATAATGAAGTCGCTTAATGATGGAAAACCTATTTTGTCGATGTGTGTCGATCTCTCAATATGGTATACGGGGTACAGCCTCAGAACTTGTGCCATCATATCTAAAAGATCGAAGACAGTTTGTTTCCGAGATGAACAGAAGCGGAGAGTTGGTAGTGTTCAATTCATATGTTATAGAGCGAGGAGTACCTCAGGGTTCTATACTGGGGCCTCTGCTCTATCTTCTGTATACAAATGACCTGCCGGACGTTCTGGGCGATGGAGCAGTTCAATTTGCTGATGATACGTCACACAGATGCAGTTTGTTTGACGACATGGAAGAATATTTCAGGAACAACTTTTTGAAACTTAATGTTGAGAAGATGCAGCTCGTGAAATATTCATACAGGCGACACCAAGAGAAACTACAACTGAACTTCGATGGGTATAATCTGGAGTCACAGAGCCACATTAAGTTCCTTGGCATGGAGATTGACCACAAAATGGACTGGAGGATCCATATAGATAATCTAATGAGACAGCTGAGTAGGTACTGTTATGCTCTGAAGATCTTGAGCATGGAGGTCTATAAGGAGACTGCCATCATCGCCTACCTTTCTGTTGTCGAGTCCTGTCTTCACTATGGAATTATTTTCTGGGGGAACTCCGCAGATTTCAATAGAGTCTTCATCTTGCAGAAATGGATGATAAGGGCAATACTCAACCTCAGAAGGAATACCAGCTGAAAGCCTCACTTTGCTCAGGTGTCAGCTCTGACCCTGCCAAGTCTGTTCATTTACGAGGTTGCATTGTTTATCTGTAGAAATAGGGATCTGTTTGAAAACCTCACTCGAGATCCTCAATACAATACCCGAAAGAAAAATGATCTACTATGCAAGAGATATAACTACACGTACATCCAAATGTTCATTTCTCTGTTCTGAAAGTTTACAACCATTTATCAGAGCTGATAAGAAACTTGTCCCCTATGAAAATGAAATCTGTGTTGAGTGACCTTCTCCTGAAGAAGTCTTATCATTCATTGACAGATCTTTTCAGTGATTCCCTTTAGGAATTTTTTTAATTTATTGTATATTCTGAAAATTATTTATGATGTTTTTGAAAGTTTGTTTGTCGGTAAATACCACTATTTTTGTAATGTATTTGTACATTCACAGTTTCTTCTATAGACAAGCTGTATGGCTTATGCTAGCCATAATAGCAGCAAATAAACTATTTGATTGATTGATTGATTGATAGAAACTAGAAAAAAAAAGGTCTACTAGAGACAAGAGCGTTCAATTATTGTGTTCGCATACTGACGAACCAGTGCGCCCAAATAGTATTTTGTTCGTAATCTGACAACACTGTATAAAAATCAAATGCATTCAGCAAACAGCTGATCGACTCGTTTTGGGTGCTCTAAAGTCGCCATCCTACAAGACAGGATTATCCTCATCTGAATACTTACTCTGCATCATTTCTCACACAATTGTCCAATTCTTGAATATGCTTGCCGATGAACCAAACTATATTTGAAAAGTATGGTGCTGCAGTCCGATCTCTTATAAAAGCAAGCATACTCGTGTCTTCTACTTTATATACATTCAGTGTTAAGGTTCGTACAGCTATTCTAACCATAGATTCTGGATGATTGAAAAATTTTATGGCTTCTGTATATAGAGGAAAGTCATTTGTATGCTGAAATAGAATTAATATTTTGGTAATTCTTTAGTATAGTGTCGATAGTAAAAATTCACTGAAAAAGTGTTTACTCTTTAATTTTGGGTCCCAGAATCCAAATCTGAAATCATTTTGCCCTGGAAGGCTATCGTTTAGGAAAAAAAAACAAAATTTCCTTGAAAGTCCTCTTGTCTATGTCATTCAAACTCTATAATTGCTTCATTAAAATGCCTTGTTACTATCACAATGGATAATATGTACACACATGTACCATTAATTGTAATTCTACGCTCAAATATACATTAATTTCTTATCAAAATGCTTTTTAATTCGAATGTTTATTTTCTAGACAGTTAAACCGCCATATTTACTTTCCAGATATGATTGCCCCTCAATTCTCAATATTAGGCAACAATTTCACACATGTACAGTCCAAGACCTACGTGACATGAACCCGTCAATAGTGACGTACTCGCCATCTCCCGTCATAACAGAGAGGGATATTCAAATGGAAATCTCTTCAAATCGAACCAAACTAACCTAACCAAACCTCAAACCTTCTTCTTCCTGCACGGCGCCCATATGGGCAGCACTCAGGCCGTTTGGCCTGAGTGCTTGCCGTATGTTGTTGAGTTGTTATTTGTCTTGCAAAAACTTCCTGATGAAGCTTGCAAGACTGTTGTAGGGGGCCTCCTGGATCATCCGGGCGCTGGCTGTTTCAGTGCCCAAGGTGTTCAGTCTGGTTTCCTTATGGGCGGGACATTCGAAGAGTATGTGTTCCGTTGTTTCGTCATTTTCTATGCAACCACAACATTGTGTGGTTTCCGATAGTTTCGTGACGTGTAGATTTTGTTGAGTTGGTGTCCCGTCAATAGGCCCACTACCATCCCAACATACTTTTTTTTGAGGGACAGTAGTTCATGTACCTTCTTTGATTGCGGCCCTTTTATGAGCCTTTTTGACTGTCTCAGTCCCCAGATGCCTGCCCAGTAATTTTGGGCCTCGGTGGTGGTCCAGTTTTGAAATAAAGAGAGCACATTGGTCCATGGATGGTCAGAATTGGTTCTGGTCCCATCGGCCTGATAGCTGCTGCTTTTTTAGCGAGGCTGTCTGCTATCTCCCAAATGGGCTGGGCACCAAATCAGAGTGACTCTGTTTGTAGCACTGAGTTGTCGAAGTGCTGTTCTGCATTCGTCAACCAGTTTGGATGTAACCTTTGTATCTTTAAGATATCAATCAATAAATCAATCCATTTATCCATATAAACATAAACTGTTGTAGAACACGTCATGATAAACATAAAATACATAAAAAAACAAACAGTGTGAACAGAATAAAGACCTAACAATAAGAGACGAATTCAGCTGAGACAAATATTGTCCTCAAAATACTCCTGGAGAGTGTAGTATGGTGTCCTCCTAAGGTAAGTATTTAATCTTCTTCTCAATTTATTTTGTGGCCACCCTCGTGCCTCCTGTGGAATGTGATTATAAATTTTCACCAAAGCATAAACAGAGTTGTTCTGAAGTAAGTAAGTATGCTTAAATCTGGGTAGCCTCATATCGTTCTTAGCTGTCGTGTTATGCTCATGTTCACGCTTAGTCTCCACAAACAGGTCTCTATTATTAACTATGAACATAATTGCTCCATAAACATATAGACTCACAACAGTTAGCACTGATCTTTCCACAAAGTGAGCCCGGCATGATTGTGTTTTGCTCAGCTTAAGAATTCCACGAATACATCTCTTCTGCAACAAAAGGAGTCTCAAGATATCCGATGAATTCCCTTCTATCTTGTATCTCAGCCTACTATCAATGTATGCATTGTATGCGGTAAATGCTGTGGAGACATTCACAAGTTCGGACAGTGTTCTTAGTGCATACACATATCTGGCCATATCATTTGCAAGTTGGTCTACATGATCACCCCAATCCAGTCGATAGTCAACCGAAACACCCAGGAATTTAAGGCTATTAGATGAAACCTGACAAGTTTGGTCTTTTGACTGTTAACTTTCAACTCATTTCGAGAATACCAGGCATCAAGATCGACAAGCACATCGTCCACTACCGAATCCAGAGAAACCGGAACGGCGAGCACTAGAGAAGTGTCGTCTGCAAATTGGACCATGAATTCAGTTGTGCAACCAGGTAAATCATTGGTATAAATCAGGTAAAGGAGGGGACCCAAAAACCGACCCCTCCGGCACCCCCCTATCAATAGCCAATATCGTTGACTGCAATGTCTTCCCAGTTGTAGGCTCTTTTTCAGCAACACATTGAGATCTTCCTGATAAATAAGACCAAAGCAGATCCAAAGGCCTGCCTCTAATTCCAACCGCGTACATCTTCTCAATTAACTTGTCATGGTTGACGGAGTTGAAGGCTTTTCTAAGATCGATACACATCAGTGCTGTTATTTTACCACTGTTTAAGCAGGAGAGAATCTTTTTTATAGCCTGATATATAGCTTTTGTCGTAGTCCTACCCTTTCTAAAGCCATTTTGGTATTCTGAGAGTATCATGTAAGTCTCAAAAAAGTCGACAATTCTGTTGTAAATAGCTCTTCCAAATATCTTGCCAATGTTACTGAGTATAGATATAGGTCTGTAATTCCCCATAAGCTGTTTGCTTCCCCTGATGTACACTGCTCTCACCTTGACCTTCTTATGTTTATCAGGATATACACCACTGTCAAAAGTGAGACTTATCAGATATGCCAGAACAGGCGAGATCTCATCTGCAACCATCTTAATAAGTTTGACAGGAATTCCATCCAGTCCCACAGATTTTATGTTCTTCAAAGAGCTGATTAGATTGATCTTAGATCTAAGGGCGTTTTGGCTATCAGAGCATATGTAGATATATGCGCCTCTATAGTTCCTATGTAGGTTTTCCTGTACGCAGCGGAGAATAGCAAATATTTCTGCGTATGTTACGGTGACGTTGTCTCCCAGCGCGATCATAATGTTTGCCCCGTCCCGGTTTTGGACCCATCCGTAAACCAGGAGGGGCCCTTTGGTATGAGTAAGGCGTGGGGTGTGGTCCAAATTTCTTTTGGTGGAATAACTACTTTCTAGGGTTCGTCAAAGTAGTAGGTGGCTCTTGTTTGATCTCCTCTTGTGAGAAGGTCTGGTCGGTCTAGCGGAGTGTCCAGAGATTGGATTTCTGTCCCTCCACATACCTTCCTTCCTACAGTCTCAAAGAGGCCCTCATGGCCACCCCTTCCACCACTATGTGTAGTGGAGGGATGCCCAGAAGACACTCCATGGAGGCTGTGGGTGTGGATCTCAAAGCTCCCGTGACTGCTAGACATGCTTGCCTTTGGATCTTGTTGATTTTGTTCCGTTTTATCCCTTTTTCCAGTGCAGGCCACCATAAGATGGCGGCATAGGTCAGGAGCGGTCTTATCACTGTTGTGTATAGCCAGTATATTATCTTTGGTTTAAGTCCCCATCTGGGGCCGAATAGTCTCCGGCACGCCCAGAGTGTGTTTTGTGCTCTTTGCGCCTGTCTTTCGATGTGATTGTTCCAATTCACCTCAAACCTAATTTAAATTTATAATTTTGAATTGAACAGGTTAGTAGGTTAGGTTTTAGGTGAAATTAGGTTAGTTAGGTTAGGTTTGATAAGAAATTAATGTATATTTTAGCGTAGAATTACTGATTAATGGTACATGTGTGTATATTTTATCCATTGTAATAGTAAAAGGCATTTTAATGAAGCAATTAGAGTATGAAGGATATAAACAAGAGGACTTTCAAGGAAATTTTGGTTTTTGTTTATTCCTAAACGATATGCTACCGGGATGGGGTCACACACAGGATGGAAACACTGATGCTTAACACAAACACTCTTTGTAAATGTAGAATTAAAATGAAATAAAAAAAAACATGTGGTTCGTTGGTAAACAACGGCGGTTTGGAAATATGGCGTGGGTAGGGAAAGCCGGCCCGTGGCAACGCGTGCTGCAGCCAGTTTTCTGAGACTGTGAATTCAAAGAGGTCGTTGAAGAGAAAGAGCGGGAGTCTCCGAAATGCACGGATATTTAAACCCTCGGTCCAGGTAGGCCCAGAGTATGTTCTGTGCCTAGCCTGGTCGAAGGGCCTATTAGGCGATCTGTGATTAAGGAAGCGTGGTTAACACGGTAACACGCTTATTTGGAGGGGCCTAGAGCGATCTATGGTGAGATACCTTAGTGGATACGGTAACAGATAGCCTTCAGGGGCAAAATGATTTCAGATTTGGATTCTGGGAGCCAAAATTAGTAAGTAAACACTTTTTCAGTGAATTTTGACTATTAACACTATACTAAAGAATTACCAATATTTAATATATAGCAAATTCGTTTATGAATATGTACTTACTTCATTGTAGAAAAAGTGGATGGTATGAGCATTCAACTTCAAGCTAAGTGTTTTCAGAAAAGATATGTAGTAGGCCATAACTTCCTCATCAGAAAAATCAAATTTATGAACTATTATAGAATTGACATGATTATTCGATAACAAATAATCTAAAATGAAAGATGTAGAATTCAACATGTTCCAACCACATGTACCTTTTCAACTTACATAAAGATGTTTCATTTCGTATATTTTCAAATAAAATGTTCAATGTTTGTAGGAGCTGAACACATACAAAACTTGATCCACCACTTCTCTGTCTCATTATCCGAAGGAAGAATGACAACATATTTTTCTCAAGAAAAAAGCTAAAACAACGAATTCATTTAACTCCATACCTTCTACATTCAACGTTCATAATTACTCAAATACTGAAGAATCATTCTGGTCTCCCCAAATCAAGATTTCAGCAATAGATCTCAAGGTTTCAACTAAGAGACCCCGGTTATGTTCTGATACTGTTTGGTTCCTAGACAGCACATTGTACAAATATTTTAAGTGTTCTAAGGAATGGGGATTTTTAGGGCGCCCCCAACCACCACCGAACCAACTTCTACTTCGAAACATGCTGTACGATCATTCTAAAACGAATGTCCAACGCAGAATAGCTTAGCCTTAATTGCTTAAATTGTACTATCTCCACCTATTGCTTCATACTTAAAAAACATCTTATCACGTTAATCTTTTGGATACATGTCCATGGTTCAAATAAAAAATTGCAATATTTTCGGTTGTCAATTTTGTCACTAAAAATTTATTTTTGATTTTTTTGATATTTTAATATTCTATGTTCACAGGGCTGCCATAATGATTAGTTCGCGATTGAACTATGCACTCTCACATTATTTGTTCGATTTGTCGGTTCAAAATTCATCATGAATTATTTATTTATGATAAGTTGATCATTAATGCAATATTATCCCAGAACCAGTTAATTATATTAATTGGAAAACAGAAAAAACATGACAATAAGCTTCGGAATGGCGCCCTTCTTACTGAACTGAAAAAACCACGTTAAAGTCAATCAAATGTGAAGGTAATGTTAACTGTTTTCTTTACTTATCGCGGTGTTGTGCACTTGGAATTCTTGCCAGAAGGTCAGACATTAAATAAAGAAGATTACCTGAGCGTATTCGTTTGATAGAGCAAATTTGTCGAAAAGGCCATATTTGTGGAAAGAAAACTCATGGATTTTGTACAACGATAATGCACCATATCACAAGGCTATCATTCTGAATTAATTTCTGACCACAAACTCAATAAATACGGTTTGAAAATGTTTTGATGATTGTATTATTCGTTGGTGTAAATGTATTATTTGAAAAAGAGCCTACTTTGAAGGCGATACAATAAATTTGGATGAAAAATATATATTTCCTGTTTTATTGACCAATTCCCTGTCTTTTTTGACAATATGTGTATTCTATTCTATGTTCACAAACAAAACCTTTTCCTATTGTGAACTAATGCCCCCCATTCGGATTTCAGACAGAGTCTGTAAGGTGTCCTATTTACTTTAATCCTATGATAGATTTTGAAGTATTCTATTCTCAATTAAATTTTATACACAATGCTTTGAGGCGCGGGACATGATTGCGAAAAAATGCGAATTTACATGTATATCTTAAGTATCTTCAATGAACTATATCGAATAAATACGTCCGTGACAGCGAATCATTTTAAATGCTCCAAAAAAAGTCATTCGAAACAAAAATCAAAATGCCTTCAAAAGGGAATGTTTCCTTCGTTAATTAGGAAGAGCTTTTTTTGACAATTTTTTTATTTATAAAATGAAGAATTTCAGTAGGTTTTGAATGTGTTAGTGTGGCTGATCCTATTGCCACGCTGTTTAATATGTCTTTGGATTTGGGATCCTTCCTTTCTTTTTGGAAAAAGAGTTTCATTGTTCCCATTTTCAAGTCAGGTGTTAAGTCTGATATCAGGAATTATAGGGGTGGAACTGTACTTCAGTTTTAATCAACGAACAACATGGCTTTAGAAGGGGCCGTTCCACTATTTCGAATCTCGTACTTTATGTTGGAGACATAATTGAATGTTTCGAATCGAGTTATCAACTAGATGCAGTATATACTGATTTTAAAAAGCATTCGACAGAGTCAATCATAACCTTTTACTCGCTAAGTTGGAGGCACTTGGCATATCAGGTTCTCTGCTTCAATGGCTTCGACGTTTTTGTGTGATTGTTCTCAGTGTGTTAAATATAGACAATTCTACTCGAGAGAGTTCAATATGGCGTCAGGTGTACCTCAAGGTTCACATTTGGGTCCGGTGTTGTTCAATATTTTCATTAACGACGTGAAGAGTGTTCTTTCGGTAAACTTCTTACTATTTGCCGATGACATGAAGATGATTTCAATAATACGTAATATTTGTGATGTCCGTGAATTACAGAGAGATATTGACAGGTTTTTTGATTGGTCCGTTTCCAACTGTTAGTCTGAATGTTGAAAATGCCATGTCCTTTCATAGATCAAACACTCCACTGTTCTTAACAGACTGCACCTGATGCGAGATCTTGGTATTACTCTTGATCGTCGACTAGATTTCAAGGAACGCTTTCGTAGGATCACTTCCAAGGCGTATCAGATGTTGGGCTTCATAATTCGTAATTCAGTAGGTTTTTCCCCTGATACAGTAAAAATTCTATACTGTTCCTTGGTCAGAACGAATTTAGAATATGGGTCCAGCATTTGGTCTCCACACTATTTATGTGATATTAATTGCTTGGAAGGAGTCCAGCGGAAGTTTCTTCGTTATTTTTCTTTCAAATTGTTTTTGAAATTAAACAGTAATAACCTGGATATCTTGCGTGACCGATTTAACTTGGACACTTTTCGAGTCAAAGGGCACGCTAGTGACATGTGTTTTCTTTATAAAATTTTAAACGCGCATATTGATTGTGGGGATCTTTTGGGTTTAATAGATTTTAATTTGCCAGGTAGGATAACAAGATGCACGCCAATGTTTCGTTCTAAGACAATTTCGGTAGAGAACTTGATTTCTTTTCATTGTCATTTGAATGCTTCAAGTCTAGAACTAGAGGCTTGGCGTTGCACTTATAATAATTATACACTACGTAAACATCTCGAAACAAAAAGTTACTATATGCTACATTTCGCAATGTGTAGATATCGAAGAAAATAATTATTCAAGGAACAATATTCAACCTTCCGTAGAATGTTAAATATCCTTCCTTGAAGGAGCTAGTCTTCCGATCTACTCTTCATAATCACCGTCAACCGGGGCCACAGAGCAGCGGTACAGCACGGTCAGATGTCACGAATAGGAACAATGGTGTTGTAAACCACATAGGAGCGTCGGTCCTTCGACGGCAGCTTCTGTGTGATACGTGAGTGTCGCATGGCGGTATGTTATCGAACTAGTGTGACCACTTAACGTTTTCCTGTTTTATCTACTCTTTGTTTTCACCGTTTCGCGGGGCGATGGTGAGGTATCCTCTGTTTCGGTTCGTTGGGGGCGCCGTGACATTTACATGGTTACGTTCTCTAAAACGAATTGAGATGAGTAGGTAACGGCATTGCCTGGTGCTACGAATGGGTAGACAATGCTGACGAGGTCAAACGAGACTGAAACTGCAGTCCATTGTTCCTATTTGTGACATCTGACCGTGCTGTACCGCTGCTCTGTGGCCCCGGTTGACGGTGATTATGAAGAGTAGATCGGAAGACTAGCTCCTTCAAGGGAAGATATTTAACATTATTGAAGGTTGAATATTGTTCCTTGAATAATAATTTTCTTCGATATTCACAACGTGTTTCATCTGATTATTATTTAGGTTGTTGAATTACATTCATTGGTTTATATAATTAATTTGACTCAATGCTTCAATGGGGGTTTCCCGTATATTCATATGAATGTGAAAAAAGAAAACTCCCTCAGATTACTTGTTTTTTGTGTAGATGTAGTGTACAAAATTTCAAGGGTCAGTCCAGTAAGTTTTGAAAAGGACATTCATATTAATTCATAGTTGCTCCAGAAGTTAGTGGCTTCTTCCTATATTTCATTGAGCAATCTGGCTATGGATCTTCTCATACGCCTATTGAAGGTAAAGTTTTCGATTCTATGATCAACAAGGATCACTAAAGACTTAGGGAAAAAACTTAATTTTGGTAGTTTAAATTTTGAAATGAAACAATAAAACTAAATAAAGTTACCCTTTTATCTCATGAGTTTTACCCTATGAGTGTTAAATGTTCAGTATCTTCAAATACATATTTACTCCTGTGAAGGAAAAGAATGTTTATGTCAATTGCAGCAGTACTGTGAATTTTCATCATTTTATAAAGCACTTTTCTCATAAAATAAGCAAAGAAATTATGTTCTGGAATACAAGTTTATTCAACGAAAAAATCTTTTCACTGTTTTTATTTGTTTCACTATTAACAAAGTTATTATATATTATTTACAAAGCAAATTGATTATGTAGAAATCTACTTTTTAGCATTTGCTAGCCTTTCAGACACATCATCCCAGTTTATTACATCAAAAATGGATTTTACGTAATCAGCCCTCACATTTCTATATTGTAAGTAATATGCGTGTTCCCAAACATCTATACCAAGTAAAGGAATGAGTCCCGTTGTTGCTTGTAGAGGATCTTGGTTAGCACAAGCAACAGCCTTAATTTTTCCTAAAAATTATTTATAGGAAATTGGAAAATTATTAAATATATAGATCTAACCTGAAGTTTTGTCATATCCTAACCAGCCCCATCCAGAGCCTTGCACTCCAACTGAAATTGCACTAAGTTCTTGACGCATTTTATCGAAACTTCCAAAACTAGACTCAACTGCCGAGTTCAATTCAGCAGTAGGTTTTGTGGAATCTGGTGTTAGATTCTTCCAGAATATAGAATGGTTTATATGACCACCTCCATTGAATCTAAGAGCTCCCTGTAGGGCAATGATGGCACTAGAAATATTATTATATTTAATGATAATAATGCGATAAAAATAAATAGTTCATCTCACAACTATCTTACAAAGAAATAAGATCGAACTCTACCTTGCATCCCCTTTTTCAACAGCAGCTCGAAGTTTTTCTTCAGCAGCATTATAATTGGTTATGTAAGCTTGGTGATGTTTAGTATGATGGATTTCCATAATCTCTGCACTTATTATAGGCTCTAAAGCTTTATAATTGTATGTCAATTCCGGTAAAGTAAATTTGGTTCTTGCATTCCTAAAATTGGGGTTAGTTGTAGGTTACATATATAAAAAATCTATCATTAGAATCAAGGATATTATACCTAATTACAGGAGTCACAACTCGCGATAATGAAAACATTTTTAGTTATATTTGAGGAGTAACAAATGAAACATATAAGAAAAATCTTTTAACAATAAGGTGACTTTGACAGAACAACCGGTGCTGTCATTATGACATCACGTTCACGTCACTATACAAAATTAAGAAAGTCAACATTTCTGTGGTCGTTTCACAGAATAAGGAACATTGTGACCAACCAACCATATAAAGAATCATTAATTTCTGCTTATGGTTTTTTAGTTGCTAATAAGATAATGGATGAGAAAATGTTTGCCAGAGAAATGTTCGATATAATATGATTCAACTTGGTATAAATAAATTCAATCTGAATGTCTGGGAAAGAATCAAAGATATTTGAATGGAACCAACCAGTGAGCTAACAAAAAGTTGGTTAACTCTTAACATTTTATGTATGGTGCGGTTTAAAAACTTACCCAACTAGTTTCGTAGCCAAATTCATCTTCTCCAAGAATCTTATACTTCTATCTTCAAAAATTGAAGTATGACAGTTGTTGATTTTCTGTTATGACAAGCTTACTAAGTTAACATTCAGTTCAATTGACAGAATTTCAAAATTCGAAAAAGTGCAATATTTATTCAATGCGATTAAAATGGGAAAATATGAGAATTTGCAAACCGATACTGATTCAAAATGTAAAGATTCAACGAATGTTTTAAAAATGTCGTAAGTTATAGTTCATCGTACTTAAACTATTTAAAAGACTTTTATTTTTTAGGGATATAAAATCGAAATTCATTTTCGCAATGTGTGGCAGAGGAAATTATTATCCTTGTTTAATTCTTGGTGCGGCATCTGTCATCCAGAACGGATTCAAAGTGTACTTCTTACGTCAAGATATCGAGACTGAGGTTCCTTCAAATGGTATCATATATGATCCGGATGTTCTGAAAGAGATAGAAGTTAGTTACGTAGAAAATTCAGTTGTGAAAACTGGCATTGTTAGGATTTTGGATAAAGTGAAGGAAACACCCACGTCTTTTCTGATACAGAGTGCAGATAAATGTGCATGGATACCTTTACCTAGAGTATTCCTGACTAAGGAGCAGGCACAAGTCGTTATTTGAAAAAATATGAATAAATTGTTTGATATTTTCTTTGAAGGATTAAAAATATTTGCAAGTATACTAAATCTTTATTTATACTGATGCGCAGATTATATACAGCGTGGAGAAAGGTATGACTTCAAGTATGACCTCTAAAGAATCTAAGGCCCAGTGTTTTCCTTTTGAATCTGTAGCTGTTTTTTCGTTTCTTGTTTTTTCTGGCTTAGGTATCATTAGGGTCTCTGCAATTTTCCAGCGTTCTGGTAAGTATCAGTTTTTACTAGTCATCTTCTTATTTCTGCTATTTTATTTTCGATTGATCGGTGGGCTTTTGAGGGTTTAGTCTCTGATCCCATCAATTGCTTCGGGTTTGCTTTGATTTTATCGATCGATGTGATGTTTTCTGTTAACTCTATTGCTTCTTCTAGTTCTATTTGTTCAACAAGGGTTTCCTGACGAAGATTTATAATGATTTATAATTTTTAGTTAGTCATGAAACAATAAAAAAAGACAAGTTGTCAATATTTTCAATATAAATTTGAAAGAAGTCATTTTACTGATTGACTAAACACTACTTTTCACAATTTTATTTCTAAAAATACTTATTTCGATCGTCAGGTCATTTTCAAGTGGTTAACTACAGGAAATGAACTTTCGTATATAGGTACTAACTTAATTTGATTTTAAGTAGTGGAGACGAATCAATGTCTAGCTGGCTATTAAGGGTGATTTCACATGGGTTTTTATGAAGTTTATTGATTTCCAAACATTCCAAAAGATTCATTTTCTTTTCTTTGTCGCAATTATAAAGAACTTTGATATTGTCTGATGTTATTGAATGGTTTGTGGTTTTTAATTGTCTGCCCAACATAAGCTTACACTTATTGCAAGCAATTTTGTAAACTCCTGATTTTTTAATTTGTTTAGCATTGAATAATAATTTGCTCAAGTTCTGAACACTTCAGAAAAAGGTGGTTATTTTAAATTTAGAAAAATAGTAGCTCAAGTTGCTTGTTTTCATTATGAATATTTTTCTTGAATATATGGAAAATTCTGTTTATGAAACTTATGTTGTAAGCTACCAGAATTGATTTCGTAAATCGCTACCCACAGGTTGGCATTAGGAATGCAATCTCGGTATACCAAGATCTTGCAATACCGAGATCTCGCACCTATTCTGCAAGATCGATCTCGCACATAAAATCATGCGCGATCTCGCAAGATTTACAAGATTGGTATTATGTCAATTTTGGTTAGCTTTTAGTGATTTCACATGTTGTTGACTTATGTAAACAATGTAAATACCGACAATTCCTGGCGGCAATACGTGGGAGGAGTAAGAGACGTTTTCCGGTTGTCTTAAATTTGTCATTGTTTTGCGAGCCTGGACATGTCAGAGTGCATTGCAATTTGCTGATTTATAAATTAATAACAATTGAAAATAGTTCCTTGTGTGGTTAAGTTCTCTCGGTCTATTCGTTTTGTGTTAAAATGACAACAAAGGTAGTTTATAAATAGTTTCAAAGTGGATCTATTTTAAAAACAACGGCACGATCTCCCAAAGGCTTACATGTTCATTTCCTGTCCAGACACAAAATTGATACTTCTCATGGAAAAGTGACAGAAAACATGACTCTGGTTCCATCAAATTCTTCAATGCTGATTAATGCTTCCGCGTCAGTAAGGCTACCTCGTCCAACCGGTACGAAGAGGCAGAAAATACCTGATTACTTTTCGTCCCTGCAAAAAGTTTATTTGGAGGAAAGTATTTCAAGGATGATTTCTTAAGATGGCATGACTTTTAGATCTTTTTGCACGTCGAAAGACTTGAGAGAATTATTTGCGACTAGTGACTCTAAATTACCTCAATCACCTAAGTCCATAAAACAGATTGTTATGGATTATGGCATGAGTTTGAAAATGAAAGTTTCGAAGGATCTTATGAATCTTAGAAAGAATAACCATAGATTTAGCCTTACTTTCGATGAATGGACTTCATGCAAAAACAGGCGCTTCATGAATGTGAATGAACGAAGACTATCGTGCTTTATCAGATTTAGAACTCTTATTTCAGGCTATAAAACTGGATGTGGAAGTACTATGTATTCAGATTTGTTAACTGCCGAAACTTATGCGCAATTTACGGTGAAAAAGTTAGAAGAACTCGGAACACCAGTAGCTCAAAAACTTGCTGAATCCATGAGGGCTCGGATTAATGAACGCCGAACATTTATGACCGCAGCATTGTATAATTTGACAGGCCCTGTCTAATACGACGTATATTTCAATCAATCTGCTAGTGATCAAACTTTCAAATTGCCTCCGAAATCGTCAATAAAAAAGAAATAATAAAGTTAATCGGAAGATTACACAAGAACAGTACCAAAGATGACAATATTGCAGTCAATATGCAAAACAAACCCTCTACATCTTCAGTTGCAAATGAAGCCACGAATGAAAGTGATGATGACGATTCAATTCCATTAGTTGCAGTGAAAAAAAATTTAGAGCCTGAAATGGCGAACACTTCTCTTAGTCTTGATGGGGAATTGGAAATGGCATTGAAGAAAGAAATCAATTTGTACGAGTCAAGAGGGTCAAAAAGACAAAATCTACAGTTCGCTCACCAATGTCTTTTATCTGTAGTACCAACAAGTGTCGAGGCAGAACGGGCGTTTTCCTCAGCTGGTTAACTGGCATGCAGCATTCGGAATCGACTGACAGATAAAACCCTAGATACTTTATGCTTTTTGAGGAGTTCTTTTCAAGTTTTAGAATAATATGTTATTTAAATTAATTACTGGTTAGCTTGAAATTTTATTTCTCTATTTTGCTCCGGAAGAACAATTAGACCCAATAGAAATATAAATGATAGGAATATTCGTACATTTTCGATGATCATTTTTTCACAATGCGAGATCTCGCACAATACCTGCATTTCGCAAGATTAGAATTCCTGAATCCATTCCCTAGTTGGCATTCACTGCTCTAACAGAAGAGATGAAAATGTTGGGTCCAGGATCCTGAATAGAGTCTAAATCATTAAACCAATCGAATATTTCTGGCCCATTAAAAACATAAATATGTTAATTCTCCTTCAATTATTTCCTTATCTTCTTCTAGACGTCTGAAATTTAACCATCTCCCACCATTTAGCAGCCAACTTCTTTGCAGCACCTCGTACATATCAACCACATAAACGAACTCAAAATACAGCTTTTTTAGAACGAGGAAGATTTTCGGAAATCGATGCAAATTCATTTTATAAATACCTACATGATCCTATTTAAACATTCCACAGATCAGGATTTGACGAAGGTCTCCATCTTTATTATAATATATGGAATTGTTAATAAGAACAATTTATACTCTTTTATTCGCATCTGAGTTGATCAACTACAAAATTGTTGCTTTCACTTCCTCTAAGTAGCTAGGTAGTCGAATATTTGCCACTTGATGTGTTTCATTTAGTGTTTTATAGTTATCGAGAATGAAGATGATGAAGCAGGCTTTTGTTAATATAAATAATTTACCAACAAGAGTGATAACGTACGGTAGGTGGATAACTGACGAACCAGATAAAAATGAAGAGATCATTTTGATAATTCCGGGTAATCCAGGGATCACAGACTTCTATAAAGTTTTCATGGAAATGTTATATGAGAAGTTAAGATGCCCTGTCTGGGTTGTTGGTCACACTGGTCATGAAAAACATTGTAGTCGGATAGTACCAGCGCCTTTACCGCAACCTATAGGATTACGGGAACAAATACAACAGAAGGTATGTTGAAGTACACTGTCCAACAAATATCCACTTCATAAGATTTTCAGAGAATGTTATTATCATATGATGTATTTTGCTGTGCATATTTCAAAATTCACCCTATTATTTGAGTAGCATTTGGTGCAGGATAAATCAGTTTGAACTAGGATACATTCTGTCCAAAAAGTACCGGGAAATGATTATCTAAAAAATCTGCTTAGATCCATTGCAAACATTTTCATTGTTGCCAAGTTGGCACAACTGTATTCTATACTGACGCGGACTTTGAACGCGATCTGTCATTTAGTTTGTTTACAGTGCTCGATTTTGTCAGTACTCACAAGTGTGTTTAGTAATTTTTACAATGGATACAAATATCGAACAAGGAATTCGTCTTCAATTTTGTATTGCCGAATCGCTGAAAATGTTATGGAAAGCTTACGGTGAATCACATTTATCCAGTGCATACGAGTGGTACAGTGCATTCAACACCGACCGATATATGGTGGAAGATTTCGCTCTGGTCGTCCATCAACATCTTCAACTGAAGTTAACAGCGATAAAGTGAAGGAAATGGTAATTGAAAATCGTCATTTAAGTTTGAGTTAGGTAATGAACTTTTGTGTCTCACGAATCAATTCGTATAATTTTAAACGATTGGTTGGGCGTTAAATGCGTTGCAAATTTGTCGAAAAACAGCAGATTTGTGAAGAGAAAACTCATAGATTTTGCACTACGATAATGTACCATCTCACAAGGCTATCATTGTGAATGAATTTCTGACCAAAACTCAATAAATACCATCTGACAACCACCGTATTCTCCTGATATGGCTCCCGCCGTTTTTTTTTACTAAACTCAAATTCGAGGTACCTGTTTTAAAGAGATAGAAGACATACATTCTGTCAAGAAAGTTCCGGGAATTGTTGTTCAGGTAATAAACACCTCAAAAAGTCTAGCAATATCTTTAAAATATGAATTTGATGATTCGAATTTATAGAAATCTTTCGGTTTCTGTTAGGATGTATTGTATATAATGTATTCTCAAGAAAACAAAATAATATTTGACTTCTCCAAAGCACCTATTATAAAAAAATTTGAAATTTGAAAATGTCGAAATTTGGTGAAACACAAAAAAATCCTGAACTAATATTTTCGAAACGATATGGAAGCATTTATATTTTTCAGTACCCAGAAGGTCTACCTCTGTTATTAATGACACTTTGGCATCGTCACGGCATGCTTTATATTAAATTATCTATTTCATTTTGGCCTAAGCAATTCCAAGCCCCCTGAACTGCTAATCGAAGCTCCTGTTCATGATGGAAGACGTTTTGACGCAGGAGATTTCTTTTTGGGTTGTCCCACACATGCTCGATGGGATTCAGGTCTGGGGAGCAGGATGGCCACGGTAGAAGATCGATATCATTCTCTTCAAGAACGTTCAAGACAGCTCTTGCACGATGAGGAGGGGCATTATCTTGTTGGAAGAGTGGATTTTGATCCATTGTTTGGAGATACGGTACCATTACAGGTAAAACTATTTGCGTAAGAATTTCCCGTGAGGTTGTTCTGTATGAAAACGAGCTCAGTTCTTCCACCAAGGCGTATACTTCCCCAAAACATCACTGATCCGCCTCCTTGTCTAACAACTTTTGGAGCATGCAGGAAACGGTTTTGCTTTCCAGGTTCCGTCCATATTCGAATACAAACAGAGAAGTGCTGTTCTTACCATGGGGGGTATCGCATATGGAGCTCATTTTAACAACTAAATATACTAACTCTTCCTGGACTCTATGTTTTTGAGTGTCTTGTGTATGCACACAAAAGTTTTTCTCCGCTTGATCTTGGTGCGGACATTCATAATTATGATACGAGAAATAAACACGATGTCAGAATTCCCTTTGTTAGGCTCTGGAGGTCGCAGAATGGCCCAAACTTTTTGGCTTTCTCATAATAAATAAATTGGCGTGGTCCTTCAGATTGTTACCTATAAACAATTTCAAAAATAAAATTAGGAAAATACTTCTTAATGCAGTTTTATACAATGATTGTGAATTCTTCAATCTGAAACGTTAACTGTTTGTCTCCGAATTAATTTATTATAAATTATTATAACTGTTTACAATGTTTTAACAAATTGTTTGCAGTTTATTTACAATTTATTCACAATTTCAATTTTGACTTGTGCATATACTCTGTATTACATATGAAGCACCAATAAACTAAACTCTTCACTTTATTGATGTTAACTTCAGTTGATGGCCGACCAGATCGAGCCAAATCTTTAACCACCTCTCGACCGCTGTTGGATGCAGTGAACCACTCACATGCACGTGTTTTTGATAAAGTCGGTTCACCGACTTCTGTAACATTTTCAGCGATTCGGCACACAAAATTCTCTTTGCAATACAAAATTTGAAACAAATTCTTTGTTCGACATTTTCATCCATTGTGAAAATCTTAAATACACTCGTGAGAATTTACTAAATGGAGCATTGTAAACCAACCAAATAACAGCATTCAAATTTCATGTCAGTATAGAAAACAGTTTTGCCAACTGAATAACAATAAAAAATTTGACAATCGTTTTAAGCAGATTTTTTAAATAATCAATTCCTCATGAGACTGGGTACATAGCTTCGCTTGATCCCATATCCCCTTGTTGGGAAAAGAAGAAGAAAAAGATCAATTCCCTACTTTTTTGACAGAATGTTTTTTGAGGTTACCCCGAAATTGTGTCATAAATATTAGTTTTGTTATTGGAAATATTGGTTGGCTTGTCAAAACCTACAAATCCAATCAGTATGTGGTCCTCTAATTTCGAAAAGCCCTGCCCCATTATGCTAAATGTGTTAGGGAATCTCCCGATTTGATGTTTCTAGGATAATGAATTGTCCATCGGGAAGCCATTGCAGCCATCCAGGATGAGATTACTCCTCAGGACTTTATTATGGGGTTATTTAAAATTCAAATTTTATTTAAAACCTGAAGTGCCTATAAGGACGGAAATACCAAATATTCTGTCAGAAATGGCATAGTGTAGATAATTTGCATTTTTACCTAAGTTATCAAGAAATCTAACCTATACTGATGATGAGTTCCTTTTATTATAAAACGCCAAAGGTTTCAAATTCAATAACAATTAAGATCAAGTTTGTAGACAAACAATAAATTAATATTAATATATAATCACCTTGATCAAATATTCTCAGAAAAACTAAATCAGGTTTGAACTTTTAAGAAAAAGTTTATCTCATTTCCTCCGCTAAGGTCATGACTGGTTTATTGGCTCTAATCGAATTCGATAATAAATCTATTTTGAGAATTTTGTTATGCATCAAAGGTATAATGAGAAGTTATTTACATCATGCACAATATGCATGTATTTGTTTTTAATTGTTGCAGTCGTTTCAATAAAGATCCTTTATTTCATATTTGTCAGGAATTTAAAATTTATATTTCATTTTTATGTCATTGTTTTTATATACGGGTGAACCACATTCTCGAAGGAAAATTAGGCATATTTTACGACCGATTTTGAATTTTTTCAACAAACTATAATTTAGACTATACAGGATGTTCCATAATAAAGTTACATACCGAAGTTATGATTTTTAAATGGGACACCTTATATTTTGTTTCATTTTTGAGTTTGTCAGAAAACATGAGTTTGTTCAAAATTCCTTATATCTATCGTTAATAGTTTCCGAAATATTTGACATTTTCTGAAATTTGAAGACTTAAAAAAATTTGTACCCTCAGTATTGATTTCAAAGCTTCATATGTACAATTGTTCTGATAGTAATTGTAGTTGCATGAACATACGATACATTTTGTTGATCTATCTTACACAGGGTGTTCGAAAACGATTTTTGAAGTAGGGACTCATTCAAATCTCATTTCACTGTTTTTTCAAATGGGATACCTTATATCTGAAGGGTCGAATGAGTGGTATATTTTAAGGTTCTCTATACCTATTTTCAACGGTTTCGAAAATATTCGAAAGTTTAGCCAATTTTTATCGAATTTC
Organism: Cryptolaemus montrouzieri; assembly: GCA_013387265.2. Lineage (NCBI taxonomy): Eukaryota > Metazoa > Arthropoda > Insecta > Coleoptera > Coccinellidae > Cryptolaemus > Cryptolaemus montrouzieri. Next base: position 4,876,711 of record JABFTP020000062.1, read on the forward strand.
AAGAAATATTCAAATTTTTCACTCGAATTCATAGCTTTACATTTACACTGGCTTGTTCCCAGAAAAAATATAATATTTATTCATTCAATCATATTCAGTAAACCAAAGTACATTATCGACTTAATTTCAATGAAGGGATAATATTTTGAATATTACCTCAGGGATTTTGGAAATTTCGAAGGATTGTTAGAAGTGATCATTTTTGACATATTTCAATTGAAAAAAGAAATATATTAAGGTTTATTTTAAGAAACAAATATAAGAAAATAAGAGACTTTCCGCTTGTAGTAAAAAAATTGAAAATTGTTTTCACACGGAGTAGATGTTTTTTCTCGACTTTAGTAGCTTGTATTACCTCCTTTTGCCCTGATATAAGCCCGAATCCGTCTAGGCATGCTTTGGATTAGATTTTCGACTTCTTCTGGAGTGATATTCTGCCACTCTTCTGTGGCGGCTTGGATGAGCTGTTGTGGGGTTCTTGGATTGTCTTGGTGCGATCTAATATTCCTTTTGAGATTATCCCACAAATGTTCAATAGGGTTTAGGTCTGGAGAGCAAGCTGGCCAGTCCAAAATAGCGATTCCTTCTGTTTTTTTTCTTATCATACTATCCAGTTTTTTTACAACGAAAAACTTCATTCTTCTCAAGTAGTCAAAGATCCGTGGTTAAAAACAATCAATAATGTGAAATACCGAGTGATTCCATATTAATTTGGTTTTGTGTATGTGGACATACTTACCTTACGAGGCGATTTTCCAGGTAAAATGAACAAATGAATATTTTTCTTAGTTCCTTCCTTTTTGAGATATGGTTGCTCAAAGTGGAGAGAAAATGTCCCTACTTTGAACAGCCATATCTTGAAGAGAAGCTGAGTAATCACTTCCTATAAGACGTCTGCGTACCTAGGCAACTGAATATCAATTTTCATGAAGTAAATAACTCCTTAATCCAAATATTTTTTTTTCTAATGGTGATATTTTTCCCAGGTAACTTTCATCGAAGAGTACGTTCCAGAAGACGCAAAACTCCATATAATCGGCCATTCCATTGGAAGCCACATGGCTCTAGAAATGCTCAAGGAACCAACGATCGAAAGCAGGATTGCCCAAATATATCTGATATTTCCAGTATTCGAGAAAATGTTAGAAACGCCTAATGGAAAACGCATGTACAACTACTTCAGCTATTTAAAATCAACCGGAATTTTTCTAGCTCGTATCCATACAATCTTACCCAAAATAATCACATATAGTGCGTTAAAACTCCTCATGTCCATCAGAGGAATTCGCGGTCAAGAACACAAAACACTTCATAGATTAATTCATCCAAAAATGTTACAGCAAGTGTTCTATCTAGTTTTCGAGCAATTGGATCAAGTGAAAGAAAGAGACTCTGAAAATTTCAAGAATAATGCGAACAGAATCAATATTTTGTACGGCGATAAAGACAATTGGTGTTTTGAAGATTCATTCGTTAACATCAGGAAAGATTTTCCGGAAATTCGAGCGGAAATGACGTTATTTGAGCATGGATTTTTCTTCCGTGAAAATGAAGAAGTTGCAGACGTTCTTGGTGAATGGATACAGAGCAGATTGGATTAAATGAATTAATTTTAGTATAATTTTTGTATATATAATTATTGAATTCGTTAGCGTGAGGAAATTTTATTTTTATCTTTAAGTTTTGTTGGAGACGTGGATTTCCCCTTCCTAGAAGTTTATTTTTATGTACTAGGTGATTCTTGAAATACCTGCCTTGAACTAGATATGGCTGCAGTTCTTTGAAAATTATATTATTGTGTTAGAAGGTAAACCATCTATAGAGAATGAGTTTTAACTTTGAAAACGCTACCTTTTTTAGTAGTATTGAAAGTTCCCAGTAGAATTGTAATAATGGAAAAAATTGGTAATCTTCATGACATAAATTACCAATAGTTGAAGGTCTGTGCCCAAATACTATAAAACGAAGGTGAAGTAAAATATATTTTATACTTTCCACAATTTCATGACTGGCTGGTCAGTACAAGTATATCGAAAAAAGCATAACGTTAAAAGCCAGACTTGTTTTTTCATCGTTTTTCATTCTTACATTAGTATCATGTATTGGTGTCTTTTCAGATTGAACTGAATGGGAATGAAGTAATCAGAAAAGTGAAGGGGATAAGAAGTCCTTTGGTAGATTCCACTCTTTATTTTTATGTCCTTAACTGTTAATGATGTTGAGATATTGAATATATGCAGGTCTTCCTTGTAGTCATTGTAGATGACCGTGTTATTCGGGATGCTTATGATTTCCATTGATAGATAGATTTTATTATTTCAATAAATATAAACTTAACAATACAGTGAACGTGTCAAAACGTGATTCAGAAGGTTCAACTGATTACAAAAATTAATATTCAAACTTCCTTCATGAAATCCTGTACCGTGTAGTATGCTTTTCCACCAGGTGTTGCCTCAATTTATATTTGAATGCCACGACTGTTAATACTCGGATTGCTATACATACGTAGCCTATTGTATAATTGTATCGAGGTAAAGCCTAAGTTCCTCTGCAAATAGGTGTAGTTAAGCCTGTAGGTTGTTAAGTTGTTCTTGAATTTTATAGATTACTAGCTGACCCGGCAGACTTTTTACTACCTCCATCGATAAATCAAAGACCTAAACTTTTGTATAAAATAAACTTAAAACAAACAAAATGAATACGTAATTAATAAAAAAAGCTTGGTATGATTGATGTTTTATTATTATTATCGATCAATTACACATGATGTTGCTTATTTACAAAACAGAGTATTCCTGAAATACTGGCTATTTTTAAGGTTTCAATTTGATATTCACGGACACACAGTTATGATACAGTCTGTTAATCATTTTAAAGCTTTCTGATAAACTGTATTTTTTGTTTTGTTTTGTGGTGCGTAAATAAACATGATGACGATTTTTGCGACGCGCGAACACGCGACTTAAAATACGCGAAACAGGCAAAAAATTGTGGTGATTTTACTTTGCCCCAGCACCAAATAATCCAGTAGATTCACCAGTGTATTTTAACGCATTACAATATTTACAAAATTATTGTCATTTCCCCAATTGCTACCGATTTGTCGGCACAATAATCTTTTGCCGAATAATGGAATGCTGCTCGTTCCAGAATCACAGGAGCACTGCGTCTGCGATATTGCTCAATCAACGTATTTACTCAAAAAATCCTTCAGTAAAGTACAATATTCTACCTTCCATAGAATGCTGAATATCCTTCCCAGAATGAACTGGTTTTCCGATCCAATCTTTATAATCATCGTCAATCGGGAACACATAGTAGTAGTACAGTCCAGTCGGATGTCGAGAGTAGAAGCAACATATTTAGTTTCGGTCTCATTGTCCTCGTCTGTGTTGCACACCCATTCACAACACCAGGCCGAACTTACACGATAACTACTACCGGCAAATGCTGAAAGTAGTAGCCTCTGTGTCAGTTCGATGGAGGGCGCCACTTGTATATCTAAACATACAGAAGTACTTGATACGCTTAAACAGATTAGACTGAGTAGCAGCAGTCTGGCCTGGTGTTGAAGATGACATTCGTTCGGACTGTACCACTGGTGTGTAACTCTGGTTGACGATGATTATGAAGAGTGAATCGTAATGTCTGCTCCTTCAGGATATTTTACAAAGGAAGATTGAATATTGTTCCATTAATAAAAGTCTTCAATGTGTTTACACATATAGCGCATGTTACCATTATTGACGTTCGTCATAGATTATATTTTATTCAAATTCAACAGCTTCAAGAAAATTGAGCTAAATAGTAATCAAAATTGATTATATTTTTGATTGCTTTATTTTATGAAAATTCATTTCATTATAAATAAAATCAAATACTTTTGGATTCTTACAAAATTTGATTATCTCCAAACTTTCAAACAAATTCATTGTCATCCCTTTATTGCCTTACTTGAGAATTTTCAAATTTTCTAATGATTTTAAGAATTATGTCCAGAAACTGCAGATTTATTATGTGAGGGGATTTGTTCTTTGAATTTTGATTCAAAACTTGGACCTGTTTGTCCTACATAAGCTTTTGGGAATTTATTGCATTCAATTCTGTGTTTCTTTTGGCATTGAAAAGTGATATGCTTACATTGGGACCACTGGAGAGGGAGGTTGTTGAATTGAATTTGGAAAGATAATTGCTGATGTTATTAGAGAGGGCGCCAATGTAAGTTAGAAATGCGTATTAATTTTCTGGTCTTATCGTTCATGTAGAATACTGAAATATTATTATTTGATGCCATTTTTTAATGATATTGATTTTCACATTATAGTCATGGATAGAGAAATGGAAAAGGCTCTATGAATCATTGAATTATAAGCGACTAATTGATTATTATTTATGTGGTTGGAATTGTTGAGTCCGTAAATGCTTATTTTTATATACACACAACCAAATTTATATGGAATCATTCGGTATTTCACATTATTGATAATTTTTAACCATGGATCTTCAACTACTTGTGAAGAATGAAATTTTTTATTGTTAAAAACTGGATAGTACGATAAGAAATGTTGCAACTTTCTCGAGTTTGTACAAAACGTATGTTCATCCTCTCCTGGAATATCCCGCCCCAGTGTGGAATGCAGATCTTGTAAGAGATGGAAGATTTCAACCGTTTTAGGAAGAAAGACTTGCAATGGCTAAAATGTCGTCGTTTGAAGAGCGAAAGTTCCATGGAGACATGATTATTGCATACCAGTCCCTGAATGGACTGATAGGAGGGAATTTAGCATCCTTATTTAAAATTTTTAAAGTTGAAGAAGAAAAATTTGAGTGAGAATCTTTTTAGCAATAAAATGACATTTACAACTTTCCCTGATGTTTAACCCCAATAAGTTTCACATACACCTCTTTTGAAATGTAAAGAGTCTCTTACTTATGGCCGAATTTCTCCAGAATAATATATCTGAGTTGAAACTCTACGATAAGAGCGCAGCTGTCTTAATCCTTGATAACATCCTCAGTGCGTAACATGCAATACATATATATTCAGTTAAATGATCCACCTGGTACATCAATTTCAGCCTTGGGTAGATTCAGCCCCAAGAAAGTAACGGTATCTTCAGCTTTGATGATTTAATTTCTTCAATCAATAAAAAGTTGTTCTAATGGTTTTTTATATCCAGAGAAAATTATCTGTCGATCTGTTCCATCTGGTGAACTATCTAATTAATATGATCAATACTTTTATAGACACTGATATAGAGTTCCAGTTTAATTTGTCTGAAGGGTATCACCTAAATATAGTCTTTTAATTGTATTTGTCTTGCATGATTCATCATTCCTATCACGCCTGATAAGTCATGCAAATTCTTAACATTGTTATCATTACAAAAAGGTCATAGATCGTTGTATAAAAACTTGTTTACTTTAATGCAAACATTAATAATAATAATATTCCAAGAATCATTTTTAAGTCTATTCAAACAAGTAGTTAAAGTTTCATTTTCGAAAATGCAAGAAGGTTTTGTTGATATAAATAATGTGCCAACCCTAGTGACAACTTATGGTAGATGGATAACAGATAAGCCAGAGAAAAATGGCACTGAAGAAACTATTATTTTGATAATTCCTGCAAATAATGGAAGTACTGGATTCTATAGACCATTCATGAAGATATTGCACATGAAATATAATTGTCCTGTTTGGATTGTTGCTAATTCAGGACATGATATACCTCCTGGGAAGGACATGCCAGAGAAAATACTGGGATTAAAAGAACAAACAAGGCAAAAAGTGAGGCCAATTTTCTTATTTATTTCAAAAGTGTTTCTCCACTTGGAAAGATGAAAATAACAAGTAGATCAAAAGAAAGAGAACGTTGTTGTTTTCATCGTTTTCCGGGTGGCGTCTGGCAGTTTTCTTTGTCGATTCCATCACATATACTCGGTACCATATAACGAATTGATACAGATAGGTCGCAGTCTGGCTTGACGTTGTGCATATGCAATATTAACAAGTTCGGACCACAACGAAACTGCAGGGTCTCGCTTCTATTCAATACATCCGACTGGATTGTACAACTACTATTGTGGTCCTGGCTGACGATGATCATAATATGTAAATCGGAAAACTAGTTCCTCAAATGAGAGATATTTAATGTAATATTGATCATTTATTTGTTTTATGGAAATTCATTTTCAGAGAAGATGTACTAAAATATATTTTATATTTTCCACAATTTTATTTTCACTCAACTGCCACCAGAAAGATTACGAGTTATCTTCGGAAGTTTATGCCCTCTTTAGGCAACTCTTTCCTATTTCACTTTTTCGTTTAAGGACAACATCCATAACTTGAACTCGGATTCCATCCAAGCACCTGGGCTTAGTATTTGCAACATAATTGGTCACTAACCGTGCAGCTACCCAGGTGGTTAACCCAAAAAGGAAAAACAGAAGAGTTCATATTTGACACAGGATTTGATCAAAGAGCTTTGTAACTACACTGTTCAACCTTGCACTAGAGCACGTACTAAGAAAAATAAATAAAATCTTAGGACGAAGGGAAAACAAATAATGACTTACGCAGACGACGTAGTTTCAATAGCAAAGATAAGAGAGCTAATACAGGTTATGATAAAATAGTTACTGGAAGTAGACTGAAAATAAACGAATACAAGATGAAAATACTAAGACTTGGGTGTTCTGGCTAGAGTGTTTCTTATTTTTAGGCTAGTATCTATATAAGTGAGTTCATTTCTCGTATTTGACCACTTGAGAATGACCTGAGTGTCAAAACCGATCTTGTTCGTGAAAATAAAATTGTGGAAATTATAAAATATATTTTACTTCATCTTCGTTCTACGGCTGGTTGAATATTTCTGCCTACAAGTCTTCAATGTGTTTGGAAATAATATCTGATAGTAAGATATTATCAGATCCAAGATACTTTTGGAAATGAGCTAAGGACATTGAAATGAAGAGTTAAGAAAATTCACTCTGACTAAAAGTTGATACGAAATTCAGACAAAAATACAAATGGCCCTTATCAATTTCTTGTAAGAACTCAGTAACATAAAACCAAATAAGTTCCTAACATATATCGGTGTGAGTTTTCAAAAATTATATTATTTCTCTGAAAAAACACATCAAAAGAATGTAAGGATCAACAATGAGCAGTTTAGGTCCTACATTATTTTGATTACATATTTGTTTATGTGACATTATCAAAAACAATGCTCAGGTGTAAACAAAATGAATAAAATTGCAAATTATACAGAAACAATCAACTTTTATTAATAAACTTTGAACTTTGTATATATTTCACTCTCTCTACTAATATTCAGTAGTTTCAGAAATATATGCAAAGAATGAAAATTCGTGACCTTTGTCTGTTCTTATCTTGTTCCCACTTTTATGACTCCTTCGTTTGTTATTCAACAAACATTTTGAACTCACTATTATTTCTGAACAAGCTATATATTTGTAATTATAATAAAAGTTTCTTCTTTTCAGGTTACATTCTTCGAAAATTATATACCAGAGGATGCTAAGGTTCATCTGATTGGTCATTCTGTTGGTTGTCATATGGTATTAGAAATGTTGAAGGTACCCCAGATAGAACGAAAGGTTAACAAAGCTCATTTACTATTTCCACTCATTGAAAGATTACAGGAAGGAAAAAAAGGAATGTCTTTAAAAAAGAACGAAAAATACCAATTCCTTCTTATATTTGTCTTGTGGCTTTTCTACATTTTACCCGAAATTATTAGTGGAAGTTTATTAAAAGCTTTCAAAATTCCTGGAAAGGATGTTCCATTCATACTTTCTACCTTCAATCCAAAAGTGTTGAAACAAGTTTTATTGGTTGCGTCTGATGAATTGGAGCAAGTAAACAAAAGAGATAATGACGTAATAAAAAAGAACATTAATAAACTTAGAATGTTGTATGCTGAAGGGGATGGTTGGTTACCTTCAACTTGCTATGATGATCTTTTAAAAGATTTTCCTAAATTAAAAGCTGATATGTCCCATTTTGAACACGCTTTCTACATGAAATCTAGTCACGAAGTAGCAGAAATTGTTAGTAAATGGATTTCTGAACCGGTTCCAAGATATTACTAGCTATAAATATTCTGTACTTTTTTAATGTCCAATAAAAACGAATTATTCATCTGGAGAATATTATTTTATAGAAAAGTCCAATATATCCACAGATACTGAAAACTTCGTAGTTTGAAATTCACAAAAACAAGAAAAATAAATTGTCATGTTTTTCTATGAATAAATTAGGTTATTCAAAAATGAATTTTTGCAAGTATTCATGTTCAATAAATACAATTCTTATTTTCAAAAGAAACTTTAGCAAAACAAATTTAAATTTAATGAAACCAATAACTCGAATCCAGAGTAACAAGTCTTGGTCTAAACAACAACAAAACACTGTTAAAATTGACAAAGAAACTGTGAATCTTTTGGAAAGATTATCGTTAGTAGATTGTGCAAATGAGCAAAGTTTGAAATTGATTGAGAATGCAGTGAATTTCGCGAATGCAATTCATTCTGTAGAAACTGAAGGGGTAGAACCTCTTATAACAGTAGCGGAAGATAGGTAAATATTGGTTAAAAGCAAAACATTACTCGATCTAATGAAAATTCCATTCTAGACCTATAATATTACGTGAAGACATTGTTGAGGAAAGTAATAAGAAAGAAATTTTGCAGAATGCCTCAGTGATAGAGGAAGATTATTTTGTAGTTCCACCTGGGAATGTACCTTTAGAATCAGATGATTTGTTTGAGAAACACAAAGTGGAAGTTAAAATAAATAATGTTTCGTAAAATAGTAGATTTTTGTAATAAGAATAGGTTCCTGAATTTAATTGAATATCCCAGTGCTAATTTATTTGAAATAAAACTGGGGCCACCAGGAGTACTTCTGTATGAGAATTTGAAACAAGAATACCTTAATAATTTTATCAACACTAAAGAGTTTTCCGTATTCCCATGTGATGATGATTTTAAAAGTACTTATCATTATGCAAGGGTTCTAATGCTTGAAACTGTACCTTTAGGAATAGTTGAAGTTGTTCCTATAAAAAACTTCTTTTATCGATGTAAAGAATTTTAGTACAACTAATGTGGAAAAAGGGATACCAGGTGAATTTTCTGATTATTTTAAGAATGATTTTAAGCTTGTTTACACAGTTTTCGTTGCTCCTTCGATGGCAAATCAATTTTTTCATCAAATTCAGCGACAAAGGAAAATTTGGTGGAGAAAGGTAAGTTGGGAGGAAAGTAGTGTGAGTATAACCATATTAATCTGATGTTTTAGATTTCTGCGTCTCCAGGAAGATACAATCTTAGTGATATAAAAAATGGGAATGATTTGGATAATTCAGAATTTTCCGTGAACATTCAGGCGAAATACGAATGGGGCAATCAAACCTTGGAATCGATAAATTTGAGTTGCAAAAACTATCCAAATATGAGTAATTCTGACTTATTGGTAAAATGGTGTGATTATTGTGATTTTCATTCATATTGTTTGTAAAATTTCAGATCAAAGATGGCAAGAAACAAGTAGCAGCTGTTTATATAAAAAGTGAAACTAAATTGTCGAATCTTTTTCTGAATTCTTTATGTGATGCCTATGAAGAACCGAATTATCAAGATGGGAAAAGGCCATTATTAAGGTTTCATAGAAAAATTGCTCCATATAAAATTTGTTTTGCTGTCTCGTCGTCAAGTAAGTTTAACGATTCATTGAGAGTGTTAATTCCGAGTGAATTTGTATATACTTGAATTTTTAATGCACTTGCAAAAAGAATTTGTGGTCATTTTTCTATGGTCCAGTCACTTCTGGTGTGACTGGAAAAAATTGAAAATACTTCAAGCGATTTGAAAAAAGGAAGTTGTAGTCACTTCCAGTGTGAAGTCGTTTAGACAGATTGGTCTTACGTCTTTTGGTTTGAAAACCCTGGAGGTGTTAGATGGATACATCAGGACCAAGGTGTTATCACTGAGGCCTCTGAGTGAACATTAATACTCCTTTCGAAAAGGTAAATCAACTGATCTGGCACTTAACAGCTTAGTTGGGAGGATCACACAGTCTCTGGGCCGTAAGGAGACTGCAGCTGCAGCCTTCATGGATATTGAAGGTGCGTTTAATGCGGCCCCTACTGATTCACTGTGTGGGGCTGTGAGAGCCAGAGTAGTACCAAATATTATTGCGGAATGGATTAGTAACATACTAAATGCCAGAGTGATCAACACTTCACTGAAAGAAGAAGTAGTCACTTTTGTGGCTGGCAGGGGTTGCTCCGAGGAGGAGTTCTATCCCTTCTGCTGTGGTCTCTGCTAGTTGATGACCTTCTGGCAATAATTACCGCTCTGGTTGTTTATGTACAAGCATATGCTGATGATATAGTCATTCTGGCTGTCAGAGATGATAGCGATGTTTCCGACAGACTACAGGAGGCTATGTCTGCAATTCGGGGGTGGTGTGAAGGACAGAAACTTAGCATAAACCCCTACAAAACCCTTATGGTACCGTTTACCAGGAAGAGGAGGATATTTGTTTCCCCCCCGACCCTGGGCGGGGTGGAAGAAGCGAAATATATGGGGATGACCCTGGATAATAAGCTCACGTGGAATTCGCACCTGGAAAACACATTACACAAGGCTAGACATTCCCAACGGGCATGTCAAAGGACCTGTGGAAAAAAATGGGGTCTTGCCCCAAAGAAACTCCAGTGGCTATATGTGATGGTGGTTAGACCACGTATTACGTACGACTGCATTGCTTGGTGGGAGTGCAGTCTTAAAAACAATGCCAACTCAAGCTCTCTAAATTACAGAGGACAGCCTGCATGATGATTACAGGAGCTTTTCGCTCTACACCCACTGCGGCAATGGAACTGATATTGGGCCTTGCCCCTCTTCTTGTGATAAGAGGAGTGGCTAGAATGGCTTTCTACAGATTCCATCATCTTTCCCGTAATGAAGCGGGTAATTTCGGCTTTGTGCCTGGCGGCCTACAGTCTGAAATTGAGGGCAATGAAGTGCTGAGTATGAGGTCGGGCATAGCAACACCTAAAACCAACATGGAGAGGCCATTCCAGATCATCATTACCGATAGACAGGAATGTATCAGCTCCAAGGACCGTCTACTTGAGGGTCCCTGTTGGTACACGGATGGCTCAAAGACTGCGAAAGGTGTTGGAGCTGGTGACTACGGTCGAGGTGCCGCCAAGGAACAGTCGATCTGTCTTGGTGGGCATGCGACTGTCTTTCAAGCAGAAATATTCGCCATTGACCACTGTGCTAACCTCTTGCTTGCGGGGGGCTGAACAAATAGGTCAATTAAAATCCTCACCGATAGCCAAGCTGCACTGAAAGCATTGGCATCCGATACCTGTACTTCACTTATGGCAGGAATGTCGTTCTACCCTTGCCAAACTAGGAGAGCGGAGCAGGCTTCATCTAATATGGGTTCCTGGCCACTCGGGCATTGAGGGAAATGAGAAGGCGGACTCATTGGCCGCTCGAGGAACTAACCTGGAGTTCATAGGACCAGAGCCTAAGCTCGAAATTCCCCTTGAAACTGCAAGGATGGAAAACAACCGATGGCTGGACTTGAGGGTACATGAGCATTGCATGAGCCTCCCAGGACTCAGACACGCTCGACGTGCCATCAGCGGACCTTCCACTACAAAAGCCAAGACCTGGCTGAAACTCTCTAGGTTGGAACTGAGAGTTTTAACTGCCATATTAACGGTGCACTGTCGCCTCAGGAAACACCTAAATAAATTAGGATTGGTTGAGGATTCTTCATGTAGGCTATGTGAAGAAAATACAGAATCAATGGAACATGTTATTTGCGAGTGCCCAGCAGGGGACAGGGTCAGGATGGAAGAACTTGGATCTTGCTAACTGAAGCTGACTGAGATCATCAAGCTCTCACCCACGAAACTCGTATCATTTACGAGAAGGATGGAGCTCGTGGATGAAATTTAGGATAGAGTGTGCCACAATAGACCAATGGGTTGTAGTGGCCGGGTTGCTAGACAGCCCTCACTCAAAGATAATATCAATCTATCTATCTTTCACTTCCGGTGTGATCGGAAGTGACTCCCTTCTTTTTTCAAATCACTTGAAGTATCTTTCAATTTTTTTACTATAGAGAATCATATTGTGAATGACTTTCCTCATCACTTGTATCACCTGAAATTGAACACAAAAAAGTTATGATTTTAGAGTTCGTTTAAGGTCCCCAAAAAAAATGCTTCAATTCTTAGTAAGTTTCATATTTTGTATTTTTGGGTGGGAAGAATTGTCCTTTCGAAATAAAATATTTCAATACAGGGTATTCGGAAATCACTGTCCAACTCGACTAAGTTCAAACATCAAAAACTCGATTCTCTCGAATTGCACACTTTATTTTTTTTCACATCATTAGATCTGCATGAGCGCTCCCTACATATCACTCATATGCCTACGAGCAAGGTAGATCAGTTGAGTCAGCACAACACTCTGTAGTAGGGTATATTGAGAAAGGACTGGCGTAGTCACTCTAGGAATATTCCATGATATAGAGGGGGTTTTCAATACCACACTTTATAAGTCGATAAATGAAGCTATCGTAAATAGAAAAGTAGACAAATCCATAGCAAGGTGGTTGGGACGTACGCTGTCGACCAGGCGCATCGAGGGTCGACCGTCCGGGGGATCGCCAGCAGGGGATGTCCTCACGGGGGAATACTATCTCCTTTCCTCTGGAACCTTGCGCTGGATGGGCTTCTGGCGGCTCTTGCCGATGCACAAGGACGATCCTCAGCACCATGTGTAAAGTTGCGCAGAACGCTCTACAAATGACTGAACAATGGTGCAAAGAGAACGACCTGTCTGATAATTCAAACAGAATAAACATGATTCTATTCACTCGAAGAAGGAAACTACCGCATTTCAAGCACCCATTCTTTTTAACTAGGAACTAACACTAGTAAAACAAGTGAAGTATCTAGGCGTGATGCTTCACGCTAAACTAAATTGGGACAATCACATCGAATGATAATCGGCCCCGGATGGGGACTCAAACCAAACATAATATATTGGTTATACACGCCATTGATAAGACTGCGGCCATCGAATGATGGCCTGCACTGAACAAGGAGATACAACGGAACAAAATAAACAAGATCCAAGGGCAAGCATGTCTAGCAGTCACTGGAACCTTGAGTACACACTCACGGCTTCTGTGGAGTCTTCTGGGCATCCCTACACTACACATAGTAGTAGAGCAGGCGGCCATGAGGGCCTCTTTGAGACTGAGGGAAGGAGGTATGTGAAGGGACAGAAATTCAACATTGAGGGATGTGGACACTCCACACTCCTAAACAAAATTAGAGAACTCCAACCTGACCTTCTCACAAGAGATCAAATGAGAGCCACCTACCACTTTGACAAACCCTTCTAGGTCGTCATTCCACCAAAAGAAATTTGGACCACACCCCACGCCTTACTGATCCCACAGGGCCCCACCTGGTTTACGGACTGGTTCAAAACCGGGATGGGTGCAGGCATTTGCGTCCACGGCCCGAGGGCAAACATTACGAGTGCTCTGGGAGACCACGTTGCCTAACACACCCTGAAGCAGGGGTGACAACCTTTGAAAATTTGGAAAAGGGTAGATGGGTCGAGTGATACCTCGAAAGAAAGGTATTATCTTTGTCTGCATCCCCGTGAACGAATTTTCATTTTTGATTGAAAACTGTAGAAGATACAGAGTGAGCTCCTGAAATTTTCAAGGGTTGTCACCCCTACTCCAGGGGTTGAAATTCGAGATGAGGATGGTACTTGATGATGACTGCCGTTGATCAGCATGGATCTGTTCCATTTTACCTCACTGAAACTTGAATAGTCTCAGGGAAATAGTCTTCCCTATCTTTCAGTTGCTCACCCTGTATCTCTTACAGTTTTCGATTAAAAATGGAAATTCGTTCAAGGCGATGTAGATAAAGATACCACCTTTCTTTTGAATCATCACTCGACCCATCTTCCCTATTCAAAATGTTCAAAGATTGCAACCCCCGCTTAGGGGGTTGATATTTCAGGCAAGTTTTGTACCCCAAAAGATGTCCCCCTTGAAACAAAAATTTACCTGTTTTTGCGTTTTGATCAGAAATGAATATCTTGGTAGATATAGCCTCTGTTTAGTTTTCGTTGAAGCACCCTGTATAAAAAGGGAAAGTTGAATTTCTTTCCGTATAACGGGAAATAGTAAATTGTTAAAAATAGATTGAATTGGATCAGCATGTTACAATGATCAAAGTTGCTAGTTTTCATATTCCCCAACCCATATTTATAGAGAAAATCGCAATTAACAGTTATTGGGAGACACCTGTACATATTAAATATACCAATAAAATAGCTGATTTTATTTGTTCAAATATTTATTTAACATGAACCTAAAAAGTGTTACGTTAGAATCATTTTGAATTAATAGATTTAGTTCTTATCCACCTACTAACTATTTCTGCTACTTCTTCATTTTCATGAAAAATAAAAGTATGTTCATACTTTGACATCGTTGCATTGATTTGTGGAAAATCTTTCTTAATATTATCGCAACAATCCGAATGATACCAACCATCATTTTCTCCATACAAAATATTGATCCTGTGCAAATTTTTTTGATATTTTCATTATCTCTCTCGTTCACTTGTTCTAACTCTCGGTATGCTAGGTAGAAAACTTGCTCTAATATTTTTGGATGAATTAAGGTCATCACTGGATCTCTGGTATTAGCCGGCATGTTCACCAGAAACATATAAAATTTTAACAAATTCACGGACACTATTTTCGGTAAAATTGTAAAGAACCAAGCTAGAAAAACAACAACCGAAACTATATGCCTTATATAATTATAGAGAAATTTGCCATTTGTTGTGCCGATCATATCTTCAATGGTTGGGAATAACAGGTACGTTTGAGCGATTCTTTTTTCAATTTTTGGTTCTTTCAACAGTTCTAAAGTCATATAACCCCCAATAGAATGGGCAATTATATGAAGATTTGCATTCTGGGGTACGTATTCTTCAATAAATGTTATCTACAAAAAATTCTAATTAAAACGAGACTTCAATATTTCTTCTTTGCACTCACCTTTTGCTTAACTTGTTCTTCCAAACCTAATGGTCTTGGAAAAAGACCTTCGATAGCCTTCTGTCTATTTCTATCATGGCCTGTATGACTAATAATCCACACAGGACATTGATGTTTTTCGTATAGAATTTGCATGAACTTTTTATAAAATCCTGTAACACCAGGGTTTCCTGGAATAATTAGGATAATTTTATCCTCATCCTTTTCTGGTTTTTCGGTGATCCATCTTCCAACTGTCACAACTTTTGTTGGAATATTATTTATATTAACAAATGCTTCTTGCATTGTTCTTAAGATTGAATATAATCGAAAACTAACACAACTAGCGATATGAATAATGAATAAAAGTGCGTTTAACTCGTTATGAACAATAATGAGATAACTTTGAATATGTATTATACATTAAATGTATGTATTAACAAAGGTGAAGGACTCTCGACTATAAATTGTACGGTTGTTGTTCAGAGATAAGATTATGTTTTTGATAATTAATTGAGCATTTAGTTATATAAACGATTATTATTGCATCGTATTTTGACATATTAAAAAAATTGAATGAACACTCTTATAAAAAAAATGTTGATGAGAATTTATAATATTATTTATATTTAAAATATAATCACCGTCATTTGACGTATGATTTACGTCATTTGACATGTGACTACGGTTAGACCAGAGAGGAATGATATAAGATACCACAGAACAGTCTTATATTACATCTAACTTCACTGCTAATCGCAAACCTTCAACGTTACGCAGTCAAGGGCGGGTGTATGAATTAGACTATTGAACTAATCAGTGGCGTCCTTTGAAATGTTACGATAACCGTATAACAGGCTTATGATTTTAAAATTCTATCTGTGATGAGAATGCTTTATAATTTGTTGCAACTCTGATAACGTTACTGCTTTCTAGGTTTTATGTACATTCTGTTTTTGAACTATTTCTGATGCAGTTTTCTTCATATTTGGTAAATATTTCATCGCTGCTCTAATTCGTTTCGAGGAAATTGTTTGATATAGTGTCGATAGTCAAAATTCACTGAAATAGTGCTTATTTACTAATTTTGTGTCCCAGAATCCAAATTTGAAATCATTTTTCCCCGCCCGTCTTTCGTTTAGGAAAAAACAAAAACCAAAATTTCCTTGAAAGTCCTCTTGTTTATATCCTTCAAACTTTATAATTGCTTCATTAAAATTCCTTGTTACTATTACAATGGGTAATATATACACACATGTACCATTAGTCAGTAATTCTACGCTCAAATATACATTAATTTCTTATTGAAATGCTTTTTAATTCGAATGTTTATTTTCTAGACAATTCACCCATCATATTTACAATGATTTCATGTTACATGTTATACGACGTAAGGGTCAAAACGATGCAAGAAAGAGATAGAATCTATCTCTCGTTCATGACTGAGACCGAAATTCAAATGGGAATATTTCCTAATCTAACCTAACTAACCTAATTTTACCTAAAACCTATTCAATTCAAAATTATAAATTTAAATTAGATTTGTGGTTCGGTTAGGTTAGTTAGGTTTGGTTTGAAGAGATTTCAATTTGAATATCCCTCCCTGTTACGACGGGAGAAGGCGAGTACGTCACTATAGACGGGTTCATGTCACGTAGGTCTTGGACTGAAAATGTGTGAAATTGTTGCCTACCCGTTTCGGATTTGAAAATTAACGTATTATTTTGTTTACAGGGAAGGTTTAGAATAAAAAAAGATCTTTTCTGCAAGTTCATAATTGAAACTTACCTAAAATGTACCCATTTATCTCTTCAATAAAATTAACTCAAATTATTGGGCTGTGGCACTTCAAAATAGCAAACATTATTTATTATCAATCATATATGTATGAACATTTAGAAATTTCGTAAATTCACATATTAGCTATGTTGATAAATTCTGAGAAATTAGTCGTTATTATTCTTAATTTTGCATTATGTTATAAGATAATTTTGCAAATTCAATAAAACATAACTAATTAACTACTTTTCTTCCCCCAGTTATGGTATATCAGGAGAAATAAAACGCAATCATTGAAAATAAAAATACTTATGAACAAGGTGTGAAAAAGACCGTGAATTTCAATTAATTTACCTACTAGAGGGCTTAACTTAATGCGTTGAACAAGATACATATTTCGTGGTGAACAGGTCAAACACGCATTTACTGTAATGAAAAATAATTTAAAACGGTTTTCCATAATTAGTCTATTCGATGATATATATATATAAGCTTATTTTGAGCGTTCTGTTACAGAAGGCGAAGCATACAATGAACTACAAGATCTTGCACTATATTTGAGCAAACTGCTGAGAAACAATTACATCACCACCCTACTTCTGCCTTCGAAGAAAACTCTGGAAGCTCAATATAAACAGTATGATGAATTGGGTATTCCTTATTGCATTTTTTTGAATGATGCTACTTTAAGAGATGGTATAGCATGGTTGAGGAGTAGAGATTCAACTTTGAAGGTATAAATTTGTTTCCAAAGTAATATGCATATAGTTGAGACTTGTGGTTTTGTTGAAATTGAGAAGTGAAGAGGGCTATTCTATCCCCATTTAATTAAAACATTCTACTGATATCAAAACCAAGAATGTTCTAAATGGGATCTTGAATAGGGAACTTATCGAAAACAACTTCCTCCATTTGATTTTTGAGAGAGCGAAAGCAGGGCGCAGAAAACCAAGCAACCAAAACTCTCAAACAGGAGGGATGAAACCAGAGTATATTCTAAAGATAAATGACATAAAATTTATCTAACAGATTGTAATGAAAAATGTAATTTCAATAATATTTCTTTCTATTATTTTAGTTCAAAATCATTAAACTCTTGAAAGAATTTCCATTATAAATTAAAGAATACTGGTGCTAGAACAGATCCCTATGGAAGACCATCATTGATAGTACGAAAACGATTTTTCTTTCTATGCAACAAAATACCCGAAATCTTCTATCATGTAACATACATTCTGTCAAAAAAAATATCGGGAATTGGTTAATGAAACACAAAATATTTATTTTTCATCGGAATTTATTGTATCGCCGTCAAAGTAGGCGCTTTCGAACTACCAGGTTGTTCAATAAGTTTTGTCGTTCGATAAGAAAGGGCGTTGCAACTAGTCCAAATTTGTTTTTGTTTTGTTGGTACACTCTTCATATGAACGTATGTGAAGGTTTATTTCAATCTGTCAACTCAATCTTTGTTTACAGGCCATTTAGTGTCGACGTGTCACGGTATTTTTGTACAATGGAAAATTGAATATCGTGGAGTGATAAAATTCTTATTTTTGGAAGGTGTAGCACCAAAAGAAATTCACGAACGAATGTTAAGAGTGTTCACCTACAATTAGAAGAGTAGAAACGTGGGTTGCTAAATTTAAACGTGGTAGTACAAGCCTTGAAGACGATCCACGTGAAGGACGTCCAAAAAGCCCATCAACACCAGAAATCATAGCCAAAATACAGGATATGGTTTTGGAAGATCGTCGATTTACTAAGAGGGATTTAGTGTAGGCTCTAAACATCTTATTAGGCAGTGTGAGCCATATTTTAAGTGAAATTTGGGTTTTAGAAAGCTGTGTGCACAATGGGTGCCGCAATCGCTAACAATGGAACAAAAACACATTCGAATGCGACTTTCTCAGCAACATTTGAAGCGTTTTGAAAAGGATAAAGTGGATTTTGTGCGTCGATTCATCACTACGGATTGGATTTGGTTCTATCACCATGATCCTAAATCAAAACAAAAGGTGTGAACCTGGTTGTTCGGCTTTGAAACGAGTTCGTGTCCGGAAATCGGCCAAGAAGGTTATGGCATCAGTTTTCCGAGATGCGAAAGGAATTTGTTTGTGGATTACTTGCAAACCAGTAAAACAATTTTTTCTGAATATTATTGCAACCTTTTGGAGCAATTGAAGGAAAAAGTTCGTGAAAAAAGACCCGGTTTGCAGAAGAAAAAATGTTGGAGCATCCACCGTTTTCACCAGATTTGGCCCCCAGCGACTTCCATTTGTTTCCAGATCTCAAAAAATGTATGTGTGGCAAGCTTTTGTTGAATCGTATTTTGCAGACCTTTCGGATTCTCACTTCAGGTATGGGATCCACAGATTGAAGGATCGTTGGAGCAAGTGTATTAATGCTGAGGGAGATTATACTGAATAATAAAGAATATTTTGAACCATAACCTTATGTTTTTCTTATCGAACGACAAAATTTATTGAACAACCTGGTAATACATTTACGCTAACGAATAATCCAATCATCAAAACATTTTTCAAGCGCTTTTTCCGGAATCGACTTCAATTATCGCCGCGAATTCTCTTTTATGACTTCTTTCGATTCAAAACGGGTACCTCCAAGTGGAATTTTTTTTTATTTATTACCCAAAATAGAAAAAAGTACAAACTACAAATATTTATGCCTTAACCAATGTAACTCAATAGGGAATAAATCACTAACTATTGAGCTAGTTGTACAATCCTTCTCAGGCAAATACTCCATCTCAGCAATGCTGTTTCAGGAGTTGGATTGTGCATTAAGTTGCCTGTGGTTCATCAAGAATTCCTTCAGTTTTTTATGAATTGTTTGAGTTAACTCTGGTAAATTATTATAAGCTTGCGAGCACTTTTTTATAGGATTGTTCAGACCAACCTGGGTCCTCACTGCACATAAGTGTAAGTGAAGATTTTGGCTGGACTTGGTATCATAACCATGTATTTGAGAATTTTTAATAGAGGCGTATTCAGTTTATGATTTGATCTCGTTACTTTATAAATTTGTTTACACTGCTCGAATTGCAGCAGGGACTTTGAAGGTAGAAGTTTTAATCTATTATATAGTTCGCATGAGGGAGTTCTGTAATTTAAATTGAACAATACTTTCAAGAATTCATTTTGTAGCCTCTGAAATTTACTGAATAAAGTATCTGAGCAATTTCCCCAGATTGTTATCAAATATCTTATCTTAGCAACAAAGTAGGTGTTATAAATCTTGTACTTAGATTCATCATCAAGGTATTGACGGCAGCGAAATATTGCTCCAATCATAGGTATTTGCCAGTTCAGCTTTTCATCAATTGTAATACCTAAATATTTAGAACTGTCCACTCTTTTGATGGTACAGTCACCTATATTTAACTCAATAACTTCCTCATGTTTATTTTTTTGCATAAGTAATATATAATTCGTTTGCGATGTGTTAAGTTTAAGTTTATTTTGTACAAGCCAAGCATTATACTTCAAAAGATCCTTGTTAATAATTTGATCAAGTATTTTCAAATCAGCCCCGCTGTAAACCAAGATCGTGTCATCAGCAAATGTGAAGTATCTAGCATACAGACCCGCGATTTTTAGACTCAAGAGGTAAAGTTTATACAGCAAGGGACCCAAGACGGAGCCTTGTGGTACCCCACAGGTAACATATCCCTCCCTTCTAAAGAAATCGCTCAATGACACGATCTGCCACCTACCGCTCAAATAAGACCTCAATAGTTTCAAGATTTTACCTCTTATCCCCATCCAGTAAAGCTTCTTCAAAAGTAACTCATGGTGAACGACATCAAATGCGTTTTTCAGATCCATTAATATACATACGACATATTTGTTTTCATCTAACTCTTCTGAAATTAGGTTGATTAAGTCCGTAACTGCACTCTGCGTACTACTTTGTTCGAGAAAGTGGGTTTTGGAAAGAGAAAAAAGTCGGCTGGAGCCATAACAGGTAAATATGGAGGTTGTTCGATTATATTTGATAGTCTTGTGAGATGGTGCAAAATCCATGAGTTTTCTCTCCACAAATCTGGCCGAATTTGCTCTCTCAAACGACGCATAACGCTTAGGTAATATTATTTATTTATCGTTTTACCTGGCAAGAATTCCGAGTGGATAACACCGCGATAATCAAAGAAAACAGTCATTACCTTGACTTTTGACCGACTTCGACGTGCTTTTTCGGTTTCGGTTCAGTTGGGAGGCGCCATTCCGAAACTTGTTGACTGGTTTGCATGTCAAACTCATGAAACCATGTCTCATCACCAGTTACAATGCGTTTCATGAATGTAGGGTCGGAATTGACTCGTTCTAGTATGTCGTCAGCGACCTTTAGCGTTAACGCGTTTCATGCCCAAACGATCGTTCGAAATGGTACGAATCAATTCGTGAGACACAGAAAGTTCATAGCATATCTCTCTCAAACTTGAATGACGATTTTCAATTAACGTTTCCTTCACTTTAACGATGTTAACTTCAGTTGAAGGTGCTGATGGCCGACCAGAGCGGGGCAAATCTTTCACCACATCTCGGCCGCTGTTGAATGCACTGCACCACTCACATGCACATATTTTTGATGAAATCGATTCACCGTAAGCCTTTCGTAACATTTTCAGCGATTCGGCGCGCAAAAAATTTTATTGCAATACAAAATTTGAGACAAATTCTTTGTTCGATGTTTTTATTGTAAAAATCGC
Source organism: Cryptolaemus montrouzieri (assembly GCA_013387265.2). NCBI lineage: Eukaryota > Metazoa > Arthropoda > Insecta > Coleoptera > Coccinellidae > Cryptolaemus > Cryptolaemus montrouzieri. The sequence continues at coordinate 4,898,362 of JABFTP020000062.1, forward strand.
AAAACAGGTTATGAGAACTGACTAAATCGAGCGCTGTAAACAAACTGAATAAGAGATCGCGTGCAAACTCCTCGTCAGTATAGAAAACAGTTGTGACAACTTAGCAACAACAAAAATTGTGACAATCGCTTTAAGCAGAATTTTTGAATAATCAATTCCCGATATTTTTTTTATAGAATGTATTCTTGACTAGCTAAACAGTTTTACTTTAAACAGTCCATCCATCAGACAATCTTTCACACTGTATCATATACTTCAAAAAGATCCAATTTTCAATTCACCATAAAATCTTGACCTATTGTACTCAGAACTTGACTTGAGCAATAGAAGTTTTTCCTGGAACCGCCTTGCGAATGAAATAACGTTTCATCAAGTCTCTTATATGTTTCTTCAAGGTAAAAAAAATGAAAACCATTTTGTTACCTGTCTTTCGGAAATCAGTAGTGGCACTTGAGTTCGAAATAAATTTCACTTTGTTAACAAACGATAGAACTGATCACATATTTATGCTAATTCCATTTTTTTTTAGGAGCAAGTACACGTTGCTGATATGGTGAATTATGTTGAGAAGATTTTCAAGAACTTTTGACTTTTTCAGGATAGAATAGAAAAACGTATGTTTTTATTTTATTTAACAGGAATTTATTAAATTTTTTACTCATAAGACTTTTGAAGAGTTAATTTAACAAATAATCATTTACAACTGATTCCTGCATAAGTCTGACAAATAGATTTTTGGAAAGATATTTATAAAAATACTATAATAAAAGGGAAATTAACTACAGTTTCATGAATCTTGAAGTTGATGTATAGTGTATATGTAATGCCATTACTGCAATAGCTAAACCAGTTGCATGCTCGTAACATTCATTCGAAGTCGATGAAGTAACATTCACTGCATATTTCTTTCCGAAAAGTGGAAAGCAGCCAATTGCTAGTTGATTATTCAAAATAATTTGTAGCCAGATAGAGTTCAAGAACTCTACATATCCTTCGGACCCACAAAGAAATACTGGAAGGAAAAGAAGACAAATATGTTTAAGTAATTTTTATTCTACTTACTTTGCTCCATAAATAGATCCAAAAATGGACCTCTACCATTAGTAATACGTGCTTGTTCATACATGCGGGAACATAAATAATGAATGAGATTTTCGTTTCTTGTAGAACATTTTAAAATTGATGTTGTTTGAATATATAACAATCTGAAACAGTTGGAATTGATATATGAGAAGTAATTTATGAGTTTCCATTTTCACATTAATTGTTTTTTGGAAACGAAGAAAACAGAAGCCAGGAGGGCAAACTGCTTTGGTGATATAAAGCAGTTCATTGGCATCCTCATTTTCAGCTCCACGCATTGTGCACTGAACGAATTTTAGCTGTACCGCACTTCACTGTAAGGAAACCCTGGCAGTGGTGGCCATTATGATAAGGGTGCGCGCGGTTACATTGCGCAAGTGGTAACAGGAGTGGTGAGGATAGCAGCAAACTGCACTATTTGTGCTACCCTTAACTAACACAGTTTGCCTTCTGCTCTATAGTCTTGTTCACAAAACATTACTTCAATATTCCCAAATTTCCATACTTATGAGTGGTTTCATATCCAATTCCAGCGTAACTCGACCACATGAAATACTTGCATCCTTCATGTATACCACAAAACCTATTAGACTTGGAATTCTTCTTCGCGTGATACAAGTCATTCATACAAAATTTGAACATTTCAGGTGTTATAATCGCAGTTTCAACTTCATTTGATAATTGGGTAAGCAATAACGAAGTTATGTTTTTATTAATAATAAAACATTTATCATTCAAGTATCTGTATGAAATTTTTGGCTCCATAAGGTAGGATTTGATATTTGTAACACTAAAAATTAGAAGGAATTAGTTTAAGTGCATAAATTCTAATTAGAATTTTTACCCCATTCTTCATAGTTAAATGATGCGTCATCTATTTGATCTAATAGTTTATCTAGATTTTCATACAAGATTTTCAGTATTCTTATGTTATCAATTTGTTCAATATTTATTTCATCTATGAGAGCTAAAAATTTATTATAAAATGTAAACTAGAATGTATAGTTTATTTTATTGAATTTGAAGTATTAAACAATCAAATTTCGGAAATTCCATGGAGAAATCTACATCACCATCTGAACTTCGGATTTTCTCGCCGCATTTTCTTGATAAGTTTTTCAAGACAAAACAACATTCGTAGCAGCCAAAGTCTAGATTGGTATCATGATGAATGTACCGATATTAATAGCAACAAATTAAATCTTATCTTGACTAAAAAACTTGTCTGGCGGCGCAACGAGTGCGATAACATCGATAAATCGGATGAGGATGAAAACGAGGAAGTTATTCCCACGAAAAAACCACTCATAGAAAAAACAAATCTCCACAAAAAGAGCAAATTCACTCTTGATGATATAGGAGAGAAATTGAATACTCTCATCACACAAAACAATTCTCTAATGAAGAAACTCGAAAAACAAAAAGAAGAAATACTACTAATCTAAAAAGAGTACAAAGATTCCAAACAAAGTCATCAAAGCAGTATATAATCCACCCTATTCAACAGCTTCAATTGACCTATATAGGAATTTTAACTTTTCAGAGATACAAAAATTAAAAAATCTAGAACACTGCAAACTTGCTTTCAAAATCAAAAACGATCTTATAACATCCGGCTCCTCTATTCATCCTGTTTCCGCCATACTTAACAGTTTAATTCAGACAAAATAAGAACAAATCTTGGAGCTAAATCTCCGGTATACCAAAGCATTCATTACTACAATCTTTTGCCCAATAATTTGAAACAAATCACTTCGATCAGAACATTTTCTAAATATATCAAAAAGTACCTAACTGCTATGTGTTGATGTTGTTTATATAATACTAAATTGACTCTGCTCACACAAACTATTATTGTTACTATTATTGATGTACTCTGTGTTAATGAACTATATGCTGATTTACAGTTTTATTTATGAATAAATAAAAATTAAATTGATTAAAAATAAATATACCTTTAGCCCTGATTATTCCAAAGAAACTGGACAAACTCACAGTATTTATATTTTTCATCATATACTCAATTGATGTATGAAAAGTTTTCCATATGTTTACACTAAATTCATTATCTTTTGCCGCACACATTGAAAAAAGAATTATAACTGAGAAAACCTTCTGTAACAACATTCTATATTGAAATAACTTAAATTTTCCTATTTTCTAGCGAAGAAAATAAAGACTAGGATTATTTAATCTAGTGAAAATCTTTTCATAGTCGCTTCAAGCAAATTCTCTTCAAACGAAACTAGTTTTATTTGGATATATCCCTATATGAACGCTACTGCGTTCTTGAAGATTAATTTTACGCTTTCAGTTTGATTACATTTAAATCCCTATTGCTGGGAGCATCATTTTTCTCTATTTGTTTCTTTCCGTTACTAAATTATTGTAAAGCGAGGCTTTTGCTATATCGAATTTATCCTTATTCGCTGGTTCATGGGAGTGATCAATCTCAATTGTATCTATTCACATATCAGTGAGAAAGTGTTTAATGTACTTTATTTTGTTAGTTTTGTTCTTTGATGGCATAGCATTGGTTCAGACTGTTTACAAAGAAAAAAGATAATTGCTATACCTTTTTTCTATGCTAGTGAATTCTGTGAACAGAAGTAAGGTTATGTTTTGTGGTTAGTTCTGTCGTCATGATAACTGACATTCGTTCCTGAGACAATGAAAACAAAAATGAGGATTAGAAAGTAAGATATTTTTACTCTCCGGTATGGTTGCATCAATAAATGGGTTTATAATTTTTTGTTTGATTATAACGAGTGCTTATTTCGTTGGGTTGTTAAGTTTTTTCGCTTACAATGAAGAGGACAAGTGTGACATGACTTATATGTTCGAACTTCCACAATATACGGTATGTTTTTAGGGTTATATCTGTAAATAAATTGAAGATTATTAGTTAAATCCGGATTATCTCAGATTTGCGTCAATTATTTCAATGCCAAGGTTAATTAGTGCCAGACCCGTAATCTTCTTTTCGTGAGTCAAATTTTAGAAACTCAAAATAATAAATTTTGAATAACGGAGTTTTAATTTCGAAAAATTTCAGAGAATATCGAATGATTTTGACAAAAAGTTTCCTAAATATAGTCTTCATTACTATGATGAAGGTCCACCACATGAAAAAACGCCGAAATTTTGGGGAATACCTGTTTTATTCATCCCTGGTAATGCTGGATCTCATAAGCAAGGTAAGAGTGAATATATTTCTATTTAAATTGTAATTATAGAGTTCTGTATATTACAGCACGATCAATGGCCAGTGTAGCTCTTAGAAAAGCTGTGAACAAAAGATTACCATATCATTTTGATTATTTTACTATTAATATGAATGAAGAACTGACAGGATTGAGTGGAATTTTTCTTAATGATCAGTTGGACTATGTAAATCGATCCTTGCATTTTATTTTGACTTTATATAAGAATCAAAAGTATCCACCAACTTCAGTGATCCTTATTGGTCATTCAATGGTATGTAGTAATAAATAAAGTACTTCTTTTATATTAACACTAATTTTTTAGGGAGGTGTTATAGCAAGAAAACTAGCTCAGTTAGAATCTAGCCCAGTCCAAATTGTGATAACGCTTGCATCTCCTCACAAAAGGTCTCCAATTATTTTAGATGAATATATTAGCTCATTCTATGAGAATGTTAAAGATCCAATTAGACCTAATATCACTTTCATTAATTTATCTGGTGGGTATAGTGATTTATTGGTACCTACTACATTGACGGATTCTAAAGATAACACTAGTTTATATGCTATTGTAAGTAACGAATAATTTCGTATATGTAATGTATTCATGATATTCATTTTTAGACAACACATATCCCTCTATCGTGGGCACCTGCAGACCATAAACAAATTTTATGGTGCAAACAAACTGTACTTGTTCTCACAAGATGCCTATTTGACTGCGTTGATTCAAGGTATAGACAAATTGCGACTTCAAATGAGTATAGAATGAGAATATTCGAACATCATTTGTTGAAGGTAAGTGTACCTATTGAAGTTATATAAAAGGACTTTTCTGAGTAGAATTTATCTGACAATTTTTGAATTTAGATAAAAATTTTGTCTTAGACACCTTCATTTTATAAAACTAGAAATATTGGATCATATTTGTCCTAGTAGGCTGATTGCATACACCACAGAACAGACCCTAATGAGAAATAAAAACTCAGTGCTTCCACATAGGAAACAATATGGCCGTCTCTGCATAGAAACTAGCGCTCCACGTGCCATTATGGGATACTAAATTGAAAGGCGCCTTATTTGAATTCTAGATTTCCCATGATCAATTAAACTTGACTGAAATGGGGTATATGAACTAGTCTAATCGATGCAGAGTATTTCTGCCTCAATTAGACTGTTCAAAAATTGAGAAAATGAGTATTTTTTCACAATAACTTTCATTTTAAAATAACAAAAATCTCTTGAACCATATATACAGAAAACATTTCCAAAAATTAAATAAATTCTTAACACATGTAAGTCAAAAATATAAATCACTTATCACAGAATTACATTCTTACATTCAAAATAAAAAGAAACTCTGAAATATTGTTGTCAGTCATAATATTGTTCCTCCATTCCTACCTTTGGTCCCCCGTTGGGGATAAACTGCTTTCACTGCCATCTTCATGGCAGTTACCCCATACTGCTTCAGAAAATAGAAAAAAACGCAGTAATAACTGTCTCAAGAAGTTTTTATTTAAATGAATTTTAGATCACTGAAAATTGTTGAATATGGTGAAAATAGGCAATTCCATTACTAATCTTGGAAACTAGGGTTGCATCAATATTCTGATGGATTCAATTGATAGGTTCATAGTAGAAATATGAACCAAATATATAAATAAGGTTCCATATATAAATAATGTTCAAGAAATTGAATGAATAAGAACAATGTGTATATCACAAAATAAACATGAATTAAAGATAACAAATTGAATGTAGGGTGTAAAGGACCCAAAAAATTCAATTATTTGGTCACAGATCAATTTCTTTCCCCATGAGTGTAAAAGGTGCATGCAGGAAAATAAATAATATCACAAACTAGAAAACATGTTTGTAAATTATAAAAGGATATAAAAGCCCAGACAAAACAACATGTATAGTACCCCCGACTGTATAAGATCGATGGTAAATAAATAACACGCACATAGGGTGTAGATAACCCGCTCTTTAAAATCACTATAAACACCTATAATTGAACCCATTAAAGATTGCTGTTCTACTTGTTTCTGAACATTTTGGATTTGCTCTCAGTCCCAGAAGTAATAGTTTCCTTCTTTTTATCCTTAATGAATTTAAAAATTAGAAGACTAGTAGCCCTTTCAAAAATATCATCTTTCACCAAATGTAATTGACAAAAATCGAATTGAAAAAATGAGATTTGTAAATATCTTTGAATCTCAAAACAAGATTTTCCTAATGCCCCTGATTATTCAGGAAAAAGTAAGTTTATTATGAATGTCTTCTGAGAATTGAGAAACTTTTACTGAAGGATACAATAACTTATTATCACAAAATTTCTTGAATGTAATAAAGGTGTGCTGTTGTTGGGTTATTGTTCTTTGTTACTGTAATTTTTCACAAAAGGTATCCTGCCACATAATAGGTAGCGTAATTGTCAATAATACATTTCCAAAGATCTCATTATATTCTTCATGAACAGAAGGTTCTGAATCCTCAGAATCAGTGAGTATGTTCTGTGAGTTAGTCTGAAAAAAAAGACAAAACATTCAAATTCTCACAGTCATCTCTTTTACGATTTTCCTTAATTATGGAACTGGTGGCAAGTAGGGTTTGTGTTCCCTACACCATGCTGTCTAATAATTCAAAATAAATTTTCTAAAGGATCCTGGTTGAAGGACCGTAATGCAAGAGAATTTCTAAACTTGACTCCAAGACAACAGCAACGGAAACACCTGAAAAGAAAATGATTTTGAAAGCACAAACTGCAATGGGTTTAGGGGGAAACTGAAAACTTTGACATTGACAGACATTTGACAATTCATTTATCGGCGATTGAAGTTTGATCGATACGTTCCGGTCAGTAACTCGACCTTTTTATTATTCTTATTCTAAATGAGGGTAATCTATTTCAATTCATCAATAAAGCTATCTTTGGGCAATAAGAAAACGAAAGGAAAAAAGTATTCATCCTCTCTGGCCGAAAAATTGGGACACCTTGTTTACTTCAAAATAGATTTTTACTTTCTAAATACAATACCGTTCGAACAAAAATGAAATCTTCAAAAGTTTACGAGATACAGAGCACTGCGCCACTGGTGAATCACCCAGTATATCAATTTTCAATCTGATGTCAGAATTTTTAATTATAATACCATATATATTTTAGCATAGTGGGACCAATGCGAAATCAAGGGAAAAATATGATAACATGGTAGCTATAGAGAATGATGCAGACTGGATAGAGAAGTCGCAGAGGCAATATACCGTTAAGTACCTTAAGGGGGTCAAAGAACTTCAGTGGTACATGATAAGACTGCTTAGCGATCCTAAAAATGAGAAGTTAACTATTGTAGCTCTGAATTTGAAAACGGTGGATTGGGTATTTATGTGTAACGCCCATATCCCTAAAAAAACTTACAGAATATGGTGAGTCAGAATTTACTGTTCCTTTTTTCCGTAATTCTGTCTTTTATAATGACGACTACTGCGCACCCAAAACGAGTTAAAGGGGGAGACCGGTTTAGGGGCTGAGATTTTGTTATTTTCCGTTTTTTACATGGGGAAGGAATGAACAGAATTTACTTATAAATTTGGGAGTATTTTATTCATGTTTTGAAGTAGACTTGAGAATTTTTTCAAGTAATTTCCTGCGAAAATAGTGTCGTTAGATCATGTTGTCCATGGACGCTTGTCATCGGAGTATCTTGCTGGTGGTCATTCCTGCCTTTATAATATTTTCGTCAGTGCGATGCGCGAAAATTTGTTCAAATTACACCGACGTGCTATTAGAATAGTAAGAGGTTCAAAATATAGAGATTGCTGCAGGCATGCTTTCAGGCAGCTTGATGTGCTCATTTTTCCATCATTGTTTATTCACGAATGCCTTTTATATATGCACAAGAAGGTAACATTCTGTAAAAAAGATGTAACGTAATAAAACAGATATCCGAAAAGAATTCTTTCGACTTGGTAAGTCGCAGAACGGACCTGGTTTTCTGTCTGTTGATTACTATAATAAGCTCCCAACCAGGCTAAAAGATTTATCTATGATTGATTTTGAACCAAAGATAAGAAACATACTTATAAAAAATTTACTTTACTCAACAAATTACTTTTTTCTATTGATTTCACTGGTTTGTGATATTTTGAAGTCATGTGTTCACTCATTCATGCATTATACACATATTTATTTTTTGTCTTGTATTCAGTCGTTTGTGGGTAGTTGTTTTCGTGAATAGTGATTGTCCCATTTACATGATGATTATAACTCATTTATATGTACGTTTACATAATTATTCTATGTTTTTCAATTTTATATATTTTGATGACTTGACATGTGCAAACAAAAATTTTTTGTAAAGCATGAATAAACTCTATCTATCTATCTGTTATAGCAATTCTCATCTGTAATCATCATAATTTTTTTTTCGTTAGCAACACATTTCCTAAGAATATGAACATGATTGTGTGAAGAAAAATTGAGAATTGCATTTTTTTGAGGTGTTTGAAGATAATATTATGTTTTTATACCATATTTTTCCACCTAGCCAACTACGAGTTGTAATTCGTTCATCAACATTACAAGGGTCCAAGTTCCTTCATTGCATAATGCAGCAGCCAAGAATGCTGCAACCTCGACTGTTTTAGTCCAGCATGAAGGTGCTTTGGAGCCAATCGCCAAACGGCGAATTAAAACTTTCATTCGCGTTCTGCGTATAACCGCCTAAACATCTCGTCGTTTGTATATAGGAAGAAGTTACTTTTGAACGTCGAGGTGTAATGGAGCAGGGTGAGGTTCAAGCTCTGTTTAAAGTGCTTTAGCTTTCTACCATTTTCACCAGCTTTCTTTATCCTCTGGACAATTGTCGTGTTGTGAATTGTCATCTGTGGATATCATGTGGTGAAAAGTTGCCGTTACAGCCTTCTTCATGTCTGTGACACTGTTTTTATTTCTTCGAATCGTTAAGGAATAATACGTGCTGAGATTTTTCCCCAAAGCCTCTGTCAACTTTCCTTTTCCGCCCAGTTTCTTAGTTTTCGTGACGTTTCGGAGCCGAGTTCCCATCCTCTTCTGAACATGGCCTATGCATTCTCTTTTGACAACTGTAAGTTCATCATAGTAGGGATTCAAATTAAGGATTGCTGTAAACGTTTTTAATCTCCATCACTGATGTAATTGCCATATTTTACGCCATACAGTTCCTCCGATCTCAAGAAAATCATTTTCACAGATTCCATCTCCATGCTTCCCGCGGAGCATTATGTGTTTTCATGCTACTTTCTTCGTGATGATCGTCTTTCTATGTTAGATATTCTGCTGAATTTTTCGGTTTGTCTTTCCAATATATGGTGGGGCGTTCTCGGAACGGGTAGTACACGTAACGGTGAATGAGTAGAGGGAAGCGGCTAAGGTAATTCGACTTAGGAGGAGTTACCATTTAGTTCACAATGATTATCTGGACAAGATAGCATCATGCTTTCGCAGTTGAAGAGTATTTCAAATCGGGAGAGTCTGTCATTGTCGTGCAGCGGCGCTTTCGCCAGCGCTTCAACATTGGTCGTAACGCTTTAGTTCCGAAACGTGACACAATCATCCGATGTGTACAGAATTTCAGAACGACTGTTGTATTACTCTTGATAATGGGCTAACAAGCCAAAACATATGTTTTTAATAAATATTTGTGAAACCAAGTAATAAACCAATCATTTATTCATTATGTTTCACCAAGTGTGAATTCCATACATATTGTCAATTTGACTCTATATAAGAACTACTACGCAAAACTCTAGAAATTGAAGTATTTATTAAATTCTAGAACATGTAACGTTATGGTTGTTTTTCAGTGAAGATGGTATGCATTTAAGCCATTTATCAACAATTGACCCATCGGCCAGATATAAAAGAAGATCTCTCACTATAAATTTACATGATCTCAAGAAGAATTATTCCAACGAATTTTCACATGTAATTTTCAAAGTGGCACCCTCTCAAGATCCGGTAAATACTAGTACTTACCATTACTAATATGATAACTAAAACTACGTTGTCCAATAAGTTCTCAGAAAATCCAAGAGACGGCGCTAGTAGCAACGGAAATGTTCTGTTATTAGTGGACATAGATATATCTGGCAAAGTTTCAATCATATGGTTTTGGTTTTTGGTTTTGTTGTTAGTTGACGTGAGAACTTATTGAATGACTCTTTTGATATAAGGAAGGAAAAACAATTGTGGATCACAATCATAAAATCTCTTCAAACCTTACCAATTAATTTCAGGTTGTGTTTCATGTGGACGTTTATAACTCGAACAGTAGAAAAATTGATGTCAAACTGCCAAATTGGTCAGATCTCTGGAGGAAAAGCATAATTAAGGAGACGACATATAGTGCCATACGTTATGAAATAATTCTACCCGATTTGTCGCACGTTATACAATCGTTTTATGTTTATTTGAAACCTTTAAAGTGTACTTCTGAGTCCCACCACGCTACGGTCAGTCTGGTGGTGCCTTGGGGCAATGAAAATAGTCACAAACATTTCACGTAAGTTGATCAGATTTTATGAATTTCAAGTAGAGCGGCTCATATTATTGTGCAATATAATATATAATATAAATAAGTGATAATAATAATAATAATAATTGTGATTTCAAAGATCCCATTCTCATTATTATAATCTTACATGATTATTTTCTTTCAGAGATTCCGACAGTGATCCCTTCCATGTCAGGTTGTACAATTCGAAACCAAATGGTTCACAAGAATCGGCCTATTTGAAGTTAACTCTAGATCCGACTTGCAAATATGAAGTAAGGTGGGTAAATATGCGGGATATTTTCCTTTTTTTCTCTTATTATTAATCCATTCGCTCCTAAGACCTAATTGACGTAAACTCTGAGCGAGTCATTCGTCATGTGTGCGTATTCAAATAACCCATCTGGCTTATGGAGTATGGAAGTTACCCTGTAATATTTTGTAGTGTACTTCGCCTTGTTTTTGGAGTTCCAGAGTTAATGAGTGGTTTAGTTCATCCTTCCTTGGAAGGAGGACTGTCTGTAAAGGACGCTTGCAATCGAGCTCTGGTACCATTTAATTAGATGGTATAAAAACTAAGTCCACCACTATAACAGAGCTGATGCTGGAAAGGCTTCCAGTGTCTTCTGCTTCACTCAGTATGCACACTAGTGGCTTACACTGCTATAGGTTTGTTCCAACAAGTAGTTCTAGAACAGTTCTGTTTTGATTCTGAATCAAATACACGCGCATGTGCGAGGAGATTGACAACAGAATCTAAAAATAATATCCGCAGTGCGCATATTCGGAATATATTGGATAGATAGATATATAGGAATTTATGTGTTCAAATAAAATACCTCTAAAGGCGATGAGCATGTCACTGGTACAATAATGAATTTCTCAATTATTTTATTACCTCTAGAAACTCCTGTACCCTTAGTAAGCCTTCTTCAAAAGAAGGTTTTCTAGATTTTTTAAATTGCAATAAGTAGTTATCTTATGTTCCAGGATACCTTATTGAATACTCTAATAGCTGAATAGTGCACATTTTTGGAGTTCAGTAAAATTATATTTGAAACTAGTTTGTTGTGTTCTATGTCTGGTATCATATATATGATTGTATGTATTTACTTTCCCCAATTACATTTTGTCTTACGAATACGGCACATTAAAAAATATAAAGACTTGACAATGTTAGTATACTTCTAGAGATGAAGTGTTCCCTGCAATTCTTGAGATAGTTTAGTTTTATAATGTTATTAAGACGCCTCTACTGTAGAACTGAGATTCTTGCTACATTAGTAGAGTTGCCTCGGAAAATGACACCGAAGTTTCGATTTGACCAATGCGTGATACACCATAAGTGAAGTCTCCTGATCAACCAGGTTGGAGAGAATCTTACATGCAGAGGCGCCTCCACAAGATAATTCATTTTCAGTTCCTTCCACAAATTATAGAACAATAACTCTGCTAGGGGCACTAACAAAGGTCTTTACCGGAATTCTATGAGACAAATTAACAGAAGTGATAGACATCAATGAAGAACAACAAGGATTTAGGAGGAACAGAACAACAACGGATGCAATCTTCATAGTAGTAGAAAATTTTCTGGAATACAACAAACCCTTATACATCTAACCTTCAAAACCAAACAAGGTCCTAGAACGTCAGAAATGAAGACGCCAAGGCAAATATCGGGCAAATCGCCGAGAGATAGAATTAGGAACGAGGTTATACGAGAAACATGTAACACTGAAGATATTGTACGATGGACAAGAAAACGCAGACGAGGATGGAATGAACATGTAGACAGGATGGAAGAACATAGACTACCACGTATTGTACGATACGTAAAACCAATAGCTGCACGTCGGCCACCGGGAAAGCCCCCCAAACGCTGGAAAGATAGTTGGCAGTCCATTTCACAAGAACAATAGTACAGGGATCTTCTGGAAAGAAACAGACCTCAAGGTCTAAATTAAGAAGAAGAAGAAGAGTTCCTTCCTAGAACCCAGAACTGATTTCACCGTTCTAGAATCAGTTCTAAAATAATTTTAGGAACGTTGAAACAGGTTGTTCGGAACCAATTCGGATGTTTGTAGGAACGCCAATTTCAATTTGCGCACTCTCCATTCCCAGTTCTGAGCTAATTCAAGTCTGTGTTGGAACTAAGAACATACTTTATAAATTCGTTTAAAGCTGGCAAGTTGAGTAAGATAGGTAGGAATGGCGCACTAACGAACGGAGCTGTTTGACATTCAGATTTCATCATCATAAATTATTTACAGGGTGATGCATTTATTTTTTTTTGTTTAGTATCAAGCTTTTCTTAGATGATATTTCAAGATGACTTTGATAATTTTCATTTATTTCAGCATTCAGAGGTCACTCAGAGGTACTTTGAGCCAAATGGCCCGTTTCTATACACCCTTATTGGTTGTAAATGTAGCTACAGTTGTTTTGCTGATATTAAAAACGCAATTGCAGAGTTTAGGAAGTGAACAAGGCTGTATATCATTTTTCACAGCTCTCAAGAGTGGAACAAAGCCCTATTACGTACTAGGCTGTGCTAAGCTTGGTACTGCTCTTTTGAGGTAAGTACACTACTGTTCTGTCAGATGTCTTCCCGGAATTTCTCAAAAAAAAACTACGAATTTAAATTAACCTTCACTCATACACACATGCCGTTGATTAATCAAATCATCCATACATTTTCTATAGACTTCTTTTATGGTTTTGATCAACTTGAAACGTGTTTCTCAAAGTGGCAACTTGAGTGTGAGAAAGATGAATGATACGGAACCATATCTGGTGAATATGAGGCTTGTTTGATCAAATTAGTTAAGTTTTTATTCCCAAACTTCCTCACATTGGTAACTTTGTGAGATACTCTCTCGTAAACACTTCATAAGACTTAAGTAGTATCCTTTCTTCACTGTTATCGAAGAAAACTGAGCATGTCCTATTTTGATCGACTTTGTCTTAGTTCTTTAGGGTTAGGCTCGTTTTTGCAGCGCCATTCAGGTGATTGTTAACTTATCTCTGCACCTGGATAATTCTTTTTGGTGCTTCCACTACATATGGCCAAAGATAACGCCACATACCTTTCATACAACTCTTCTAAACTTTGTTCCAAACTTCGTATATGTTGGGAATAGCCTTCATGATGTATGACGTCGACCACTCTAGTATAGATTGTCTTCCTTCCCGTCAGTTTCTTGGTTCAGTATATATATGGTGTATTATATATATATATATATATATATATATATATATATATATATATATATATATATATATATATATTTTTGAAAAGAGAGGATTCACAAAATTTGAATAATTGTATTTACAATAAGTGCTTATATCTATAATTTTGGTGTGTGTCAGAAAAAAACACAAGTGTGAGCTCAGGAAATGTAACAGGGGAACTATACTATCTTGTATATGATTCAATAAACGAGTGAAAAAACCTGAGGAAAAAACTCGTTTCCCTGTCGCTATTGCACTAGCAATAGCTTCTCTGTTTATGATGTGTTAGTGTCGTGTGTACATAAAGAGTACCAAAGATTTTTTTTGCTTAGCCGCTTCATTCTCTCTTGCATTCCATGATTTCCAAAAATACAAGGATGAAAGGAAGGGGATTTGGAACAGGAATCTGTAACAATGGAAAAAGAAAACCAGCAGAAAAATATTTCAACAATCAAATTTCTTATATGTCTAAATAAATCTAAGAAAAGATTTCACATAGCAAGCAAGGTCATGAAAGGGACTAAGGAGATAATAAAAAAATACATAACCTGCGATATTTCCTCAAATTCCATCTCTGTTTGACCGAGAGAGCTCCGATGGCCAGGTTCAGTCTTCCAAGTGATGCCGATTATGATCTATAGATGTTTTAGAATCATTATGGACCCAATAATCTGGGTTGACATCGCCCATATATTATTTCTTCGTGGAACTTGTTTAATATAAAGAAAAATTTGAGAAAAAATTTTGACAGTCGTTCGAAAAATATGACAAATGTCATAGTGCGGCGGTAGTAAAGAGCTTTGAAGTGTGCTATTGCTCCCTGATCCATAGGTTGTAATATTGACGCAGTGTTTGGTGGTAGGAAGTTCACGTATACTTTTAAGTCTCTCTGCGTATGAAGGGTGGTTGGATGTCCTGAAACATTACCTAAGAGTATTATAACTTCACGTTCAAGCCTATTTTTGTTACAGTAGGATTTGGCAAGAACTATTAAACTACCAACCTTGAAAAACTTTCCGTTTAACCCACGCCTTTCTGTTGGAGCGCCACACGACTTGTAGGCTTCCTTTGTTTACCAGGTATGTAACTATAAAACCGGAATTTTCCCATAGATGGCCCTAGCTGTCGATGTGGTTACCACAGACCGCGTTATGTGCGCAATTTTATTGTTTTGATATCAGACAAAGATTTTCAACTCATAGTAGTACACGTTTCATACAAAAGCATAGTGTTTAATAGCGTCACATATGTCAAATTTTGTGCCTGGAAACTACGATTTGCGGACAATTTTGGTTTTCTGTTCTCATTTGAAGAAAACTGCTGCAGAATCTCATCGAATGCTTGTCGAAGCTTACGTTGAGCATGCTCTTGGTAAATCACAGTACTTTGAATGGTTTGAGAAATTCAAGAATGGCGTTTTTGACGTGGGAAACGAAGAACGAGGAAAATCACCGAAAAAGTTTGAAGACGCCGAATTGCAAGCATTGTAAGATGAGGATGATGCTCAAACTCAAAAACAACTCGCGGATCAACTAAATGTAACACGAGAAGCCGTCTCTATACGTTTGAAATCCATGGGAAAGATCCAGAAGATGGGAAAATGGGTTCCACATGAACTGAATGAAAGACAGCAGGAAAATCGGAAAACCATTTGCAAAATGCTGCTCGTCAGGTACAAAAAAAAGTCATTTCTCCACCGAATTGGGACTGGCGATGAAAAGTGGATATATTTCAAGAATCCCAAACGTAAAAGATCATGGGTAACTCAAGGCGAACCAGCAACATCGACTGCAAGACCAAATTGATATGGACGGAAGACAATGCTAAAACCTGGCGAAACCATAAATACTGAACGCTACACTAAATGATCGATTTGAATCGAATATCTGAAAAGGCAACAAAAAGTGATTTTGCTTCTTGATAATGCACCATCACATATACCAAAACCGGTCAAGGAAACGATTGAGACTTTTAGTTGGGAAATACTTCTGCAAGCGGCTTACTCTTCAGACTTGGCTCCGTCCGATTATCACTTATTAGCATCGATGGTATCCACAAATTGACAGAAAGGTTTAAAAAATGTATAGCTAGCGGTGGGCAATACCTTGAATATTTTGTATCATTTTCATACGATAAACGTGTATTTTCTACAAAAAAAATCCGGTTTAATATTTACATACCTGGTATACTTCGCATGGTATGCGGTGTTTCTGAATGGTTCATTTTGAAACAGCTGGTTTAATTTTCTTCTTCTCCAGAAATAAATGTTCGGGATGGATTTTTTTCAATAACATTTTATCTTCAGCATTGAAGATGAGACATGTAGGATTTTTTTTGAAACCAGCAAAAGTCGGAGTGGAACTCCCGATTTTCAAAAATCGTTGTCGCAGTCGATTCTGAGAGTTCAAGACCTCCACCAACAATAGTCGTTTTGCCCATTTTCCATTCGTCTTAACACCTTGATCTTCAATTCCAAAGTCTTCCGTTTACGCACCTTGTTCTTCATAGCGAAACGTTAAAACACGACCGCCTGGCCTGCCGAGATAAACAGTAAGAATCTAAACATTCGAGGGAATCCCCATAGAATAAAGAAGTAAACGGGGAATCACCATTTCTCCATTCAGATTGTTCAGAGAAAGCTGAGATTCCCGTTACCAAAGAGAAAGCAATTACTACATTGTAATATTCGCGTAAGGCATTGAAATTTGCGTTAAAGTGAAACTGCGCATAACGGAGACGCGTAAAGCTGGGTATTAGTATAGAGACAGAGCCTCAAATTTGGTTTCATTATGTCTTACAGTGGTGCCAACTTATTGGTAAGAAGAAATTTGAGAATTTTAAATGAGAAATTCCGGGAAATTTTATAGATTGTATGCTTATTCATTATATTTAGATTTGGAATAAACACAACAGAGTATAAATTATCTCTTTTTGATGTCGATCATATATATTGAAGAAACGAAATAAACGCTTCAAAATTCTGCTGTAGCGTGCACTTTTGCTTATTCATTGTGTAATTCATTTTTTCATTCAAGTGTTAATTGGATCATCGCTTTTATTTTAGCTCTGCAGCTTTTTTTAAAGTATTACCTGTAAGTAACTGGTATGTTCTCAAGGAAGAAGGCGTTGATTTTTTCTTTTTACCTTATCTTATGTACCTGATAAGTATAGGAATAATATGGTTGTTCGCTGCAGCTGTTACTATTTGGATTACTTTGTGTGAATCAACAATTCATAAATTTTTCCTTAAGTAAGTTACGTAAGCCATTGAATTTTATTTAAGTTAATTAAATCATTTTGCTTTCAATGTGTTTATTCGATCAATTATGTCGTGTGCTAATAGACCTCCATTTTAGATTTCTAACCAAAACTGTACCTTTTACTATAATCTGGTCAGATTATGTGATAGCAGCATTGCAGAAAATACCGTTTTTGGTCTCGACTGTGATTATATTCATCAGTTATAATACTTGTGGTGGGCTAGCTTTAGCTTTGGGAACAATCTTTTATTTCTTGAAGGTATTCTTTTGTATATTTTCGTTTGAATACATTGGTGAACATTGTGTTTGTAGTTGACTCAGATGTCTCAAGATTATATTGAGGAAACCGTATTCACTCTGATCAAGAGTTTCTTGTTGAAGTATAGGCTGAAAAGTAAGGTTAAGACTGAAGGGCAGGAAGTGAAAGCTGTAACGAGGAAAGAGAATGGAAATTCCAGTGGAGAAGCAGCTACGTGTTCAAATGGTGACAGTAAGTATTATTCAGTTTATGTAATACACACACCACAAAAATTGTCGCATCACCTGGTATTCTGAATTCCACAATCAATTAAGCAACTCGATCGCAGTTTCTTTGTCAACATATGTTTTTGGACATATGAGGGGAAAAAAATCTTATCTATGTAGTAACATTTGTTTCCATATGATCTCAAACACGTCTGAAACAAGAATGAGTTTATTTGACTATTAGTATTCATTCAATTTCTATTCAGTTTTCACGCTAAATTAATGCAAGTTTTTTGTGTTTCTTGTTGATTTTCGAATCTTTGAATTTATTGTAATGGTTGCTGAACGTCCTGGACGTTCTGGATCATGAAGTGGTAAGACTTGTAGCACTTCTAGATGAAGGGCGAAGCCAACGTTACGTGGCTAACTTGTTGAATGTTAACCAAAGCACTATTTCAAGAGCAATTAATCGGTACCACGAAACAGGGGAATAAGGAAGAAGGGCCGGACAGGGAAGACATCCGATAACAACTCCAGTTGATTATCGTTGGCTTCGTTTAACTGCACTAAGAGTTCGGCACTGTACGGCTAGAATGATACAAAATGAACTTGCACTTTCCAGAAATGTGCATATTTCATTGTAAAGTGTTAGGAACAGGCTCAGAGAAGACGATATCAGACCAAGAGTGGCTTCTACCGGCCCACGTCTCATCAGAAAGCATCGAGTTGCAAGACTTCAGTTTGCGAGGGAACATGCAAATTGGGGTATTCCAGAATGGTCGAATGTTCTCTTTTCCGACGAGTACAGGTTCTGTCTAGTATCAAATTATAGACGCATGCCTGTATACAGACGACCTGGGGAACGGTATCAGCAATGCAATATCCGGCAAACCAAAAACTTCGAAGGGGACTCTGTAATGTTGTGGGGAGGCATTTCTTTCCATGGTCGAACTGAGTTAGTCCTAGTGAATAATGGAAGAATGACATCGTAGATATCCTTGAACCCCATGTTGTACCCTTTGGCCCATTGAATGGCGAAAACTTCATTTATATGCTCGGCCTCTTGCAGCTAGAGTAGTTACAGAGTTTCTGCAAAATGCTGAAATTGATATTTTAAGATGGCCAGTCAGGAGTCCTGACTTGAATCCCATGTTTGGGACAACATGCGGTGGCAAATTCAGCAACATAGGATGCCTTGTAGAACACTCCAACAACTAGAAAATCTGCTTCCTGAAATTTGGAACTCAGTGACCCAAGAGTACATCCAAAATTTGTTTGAGGGGCTTTCGAGGCGTATACTGGCAGTAATTAGGGCCCGGGGAGGAAACACTCGATTTTGAAAATGATTAGTAACTATTCGATGCTAGTTGATTGTTCTCTTCGCGAATGTTTGAAGGTGGTAGAGTTTTTTAATTTTTAATCAACTCGAAAATTGTTGATATTTTCAATCATAAACTCATCTCTTTCGAATGATATCTTCTTATTTTACACTTCTGAAAATTACCAAGCGACTCTTGAATAAACAACCTAAAAGTTTATATAGTATTGTCGTAAAAGTAGGGTGATGCGACAATTTTTGTGGGGAGTGTACTTTCTCAGTTTTTGCTCATCTCTAGATTTGTGGCATAGACTTTGGGCATTACAATAATATAATAGCATTTTTCCTTAGTGACGAGACTGAAGTTATGGGAATAATTAAAGAACTGAAAAACAATAAGACTAGGATGAGATAAAGGCAGAAATTCTCGAAAAGATAGCTCCATTTATTTAGACACCACTCACGTATTTGATAAACGAAAGTATGAAAACGGTTGTGTTTCCTGGGACTCTCAAACATGCTGTAATAACACCATTGTATAAATCTTCTGACAAAACAGAAATAAAAAATTACAGGCTATTATCGTTTATCTCCTCCATAGCAAAACTATTTGAAAAATTATTGAGAAAAAGGTATTTCAAAAAGGGAGGTCAACGCAGGATGCAATTGCTAAACTTGTTGCGCTAATAACTGACGCAATTGACGAAGGTATACCAGCCCTTTGCATCTTTGTTGACCTTGCAAAAGCATTTGATACAATGACCACTTGGAACGATTAGGATGGAGAGGGGTTGCTTACCCCTAATGAAAGCTATTTAACAGATAGACGTCAGACAGTAAAAATCGAAACTGAGATGAGTGCAAAAAGATTTGTTACTTGCGGTGTACCTCAGGGCACAGTTTTAGGCCCACTGTAGTTCTTGATTTATGTCAATGACCTGTTTTCTCTGAATGTCGAGGCAGAAATAATTAGTTTTGCTGATGATACTTTGCTGTTTTTAAAAGCTGAATCATGGGACAAACTTGAACAACTAGTAAAAAGTGAATTTACTCACGTCATGAACTATTTTGATTGAAAGAAATTGGCCATAAATATGGAAAAAACTAGTTTCATACCATTTGCCAGTCTAGAAAATACATACATATTAATTCACCTCAAAAGTAACCCTTTTATAATATCCAGAGCAAAATGTGTCAAGTATCTGGGTATATACATTAACAGTCATTTGAGATGGCAAGTTCACTCTGAAGACGTTATCAGGAAGATGAGAACATCTTTGTCCAAATTTAAGTTTCTACGCGAGGTATGTAATGAAGTTGAGATGAAAAAAGTATACTATGGGCTTGTCCAGTCACACATCTCTTACGGGGTAATGACTTGTGGTAGCTTGGCAAAAACATATTATAAGCAGGTAGAAGTCACCCAAAAATGGACATTGAAAATAATATACAATAAAAACTATACATACCCAACTGAAGATCTATTCAATTTATCAAACGTATTTACAATCAGACAGCTGTATGCAAACTCACTTCTTATATATCGCAAACGACATCAAGTAGTGCCTATAGAAAGACACAACTATACTTTAAGAACAGAAGGAAACTTGGACTTGCCATTAGTAAATAAATCTATAGGACTTAGATCGTTTATTTATCTTGGACCCCTTCTTTACAACTGCCTACCACCTATGATTAGAAACATCAAATATTTCAATTTATATCGAAATCGAATCAAACACTGGATAAAAAATTGACCCAGAGAATCAGCAGAAAGTTTCATAAACCGAAACAATTTCATACGATCTTATTGGAATTATTAGTTGATATAGGTGATAAGACTGACTGAATATGTGATGTAATAGGAATTTTTTTTAAATGTTTAAATACTATATGAATATCAATGTGAAAACATCTCACAAACAAGTGATCACACTTTGTTAGTATAAATGTTTATTGAGCTCATTATGTTAATTAGATTATGCCAAAAATTTTGAAATTATGTACGTATTGTCAAATCTCAATAATTATTATTTATTATCGTGGACTCATGCACTATTTCAGCTATTAGCTGGATATAATTTACCTTTCCCAGATTCAGCAATCAAAGGAATAGGCTCGATTACAATATACTTGACATAAATTTCCTAACTATCTACATATATTAAGAATTACAGATTTTGCATTTCTATATAGGTATTCTTATGCAATTCTAATTTCTATTTTATTGAGGTTCCACATTGCTTGATCTCAATAGCAAGGTCTGTGTATTTGGACTTTTCCTCCTGAAGCTTGTTCAGCACGTTCTTATTATTCAGTATGGCGACATCCACCAGCATTGCTGTTCTGGCTCTCTTATCATACACCACTATGTCCGGCCTATTATTCGTCACCATTCTGTCAGTGATAATAGGCCTATCGTAGTATAATCTGATAGAGTCATTTTCCAATACGGGCGCCGGTTGATACTTGTAATATGGCTGGAAGGTATTCAGAAGTCCGTACTTGTGTGCAAGTTTCTGATGGATAATGTTGCACACTTGATTATGCCTGTGAAGATAGTCCGTATTGGCCAGTTGTTCGCAGCCGGACGTAATATGCTGTATAGTCTCCGATCTTATATGGCATTTTCTGCACTTATATGTTTTTAATGTACCGTCTTTCATATTATTATTATTATTATCGTGGACTTATGCACTATCTCAGCTCTTAGCTGGATATAATTTACCTTTCCCAGATTCAGCAATCAAAGGGAATAGGCTCGATTACAATATACTTGACATAAATTTCCTAACTATCCTACATGTATTAAGAATTACAGCTTTTGCATTTCTACATAGGTATTCTTATGCAATTCTAATTTCTTAAGGCTATCATGCAAAGTTTTGGGTATTAACCCAGTCGAGGATACGATGACAGGAACAATATCTATTTTCTCGAGGTGCCACATCTGCTTGATCTCAATAGCAAGGTCTGTGTATTTAGCCTTTTCTCCTGGAACTTGTTCAGCACGTTGTTATTATTCGGTATGGCGACATCCACCAGCATTGCTGTTCTGTCTTATCATAAACCACTATGTCCGGCCTATTATTCGTCACCATTCTGTCAGTGATAACAGGCCTATCGTAGTATAATCTGATAGAGTCATTTTCCAATACGGGCGCCGGTTGATACTTGTAATATGGCTGGAAGGTATTCAGAAGTCCGTACTTGTGTGCAAGTTTCTGATGGATAATGTTGCACACTTGATTATGCCTGTGAAGATAGTCCGTATTGGCCAGTTGTTCGCAGCCGGACGTTATATGCTGTATAGTCTCCGATCTTATATGGCATTTTCTGCACCTATCTGTTTGTAATGTACCGTCCTTCATATTATTATTATTATTATTACGAGCTGCAAGTTTAATACTGGCAGGGATCTCCAACACCTATCATCTCAGTTCAATCATAAAATAACTTTTTATATAAAGTATTAAACTGCTATCATAATAGTTTGTTTGATTTTCAGAGGGAATCTCAAATGAAGAACTTTCTCCAGATATTCACAAGACTGATTCAGAAATCAATGATAATAACGTAGTCGAAACAACAATGTCTACTAAATGCGATGCAGATGGTAGAGTAAATTCAGAGCAAAATGGGGAACGGACGTTAAATCCTGACTGTGTTAAAAGTGATGAGAATAAAGAAAATAAAAAAGTTGTGGAAGTAAAGGTATCGCCGCCTACAGTTATATCTTTTCATGGTGTTATGTTCTTGATATGGGTCCTCACAACTATCATCAATGCACCATCTGTCATTACTTGGGCCAGAAATTATGAGTGAGTTTGAGTTTTTCGCTTATTATATCTACAAGAAATGATTGTTTGCCCAGAAAACATGAGTTATTGTTACAAATAGACTAAGGAATTAAGTATACTTTCCGAATAACACATGTGTCAAAAAATCCCGGGTCTAACAGATAGAGGGCGCCAAGAATATCGAATGCGCTATTGTTTAAGGTAGTACCAACCTTTAATGGAAATGTGTCAACATTTCGTGACGTTTCGTTCTGTAGTTGGTTGAGATTGAAGTGACGCTACTTTTGTGAATTTGTAAACAATGAATCGAAACAAGTTTCGTTTGCTATTTGATGGGTAAAAATACCGAACAAGCCGAGGAATGGTTTAAAAGGGGTTACCGGGAACCATTTGCTAATGGTATGCTGATTAAAAATGGTGTTCGACCATCAAAGACTCAGACCAAAATAGGTGATTACGTCAGTGAATATCATGAAACTGTTATGGCTGATCGCAAAGTGAAATTGCTGAAGTTAGCTGACATCCTAAAGATATCAAAAGGCACCGTATTCCACATTTTAGACGAAAATTCAGGCATGAAAAATCTATTTGCGAAGTGGGTGCCGCGTTTGCTCATAGTGGAATACAAACAACAACGAATTGACGAATTGTTTAGAGCCTCTAATGCGCATGTTTTATCTATGGACGAAACATGGATTCACGACAGAGTCGAAAAAAGCTTTTGCTGAGTGGAGAGCTCAAGGCGAAAGCCGTCCAAAGCGTCTAAAAACCCAACAATCGGCTGGCAAGGTTATGGCGTCTGTATTTTGGGATAGGCATGGAATATTATTCATGTAGTATCCAAAGAAAGGCCAAACGATCAACAGTGACTATTATATTATACATGGTATACCAAGTTGAGTTACCTATTAGACGTTTATGGGGAACTAATAATGCTATCGTTCTAAAATTTTGGTACAGTACAACTTCACTAGTCCGGGCAGATATCGTTCCGGCGCATGCCCGGACTATCGAAACGCCCGAATTTCTGAAGTGACTTGAATTTGTTTTTTCAAAATAGAAACAACTGGAATCTGTTAAAGCCGAGTTTATTATAAAAATATCGAAAAGTTGAACAAAAGATAGTTTCTATTATAAAACAGAATCAAATTATAGAATTTCCAAAAAAACAAGTGCTGTGTTTTAAGGAATTTTACTTAATAGTTGCGATTCGTAACGCGTTTCACTACACCGTAGCTTCTTCAGACGAATAAATGCACAGAAAATTAGAATGAGAATATAAATACAAATGTTCCCAAGTAATTAAAAGCTTATTGGGTTGCTTCTTCTTAAGTGGTTATTGATGCAAGGTATATCCAATAAAATTAAGGAATAGATTGCTACCCGAAGAGATTCAATAGAGGTGAAGGACTTAAATCGACTTGTTCATTGATGAGTCTGCCTGAGTGTTTGTGTTTGTTGATTTCTAAAGTTTCCCAAAGATCTACCTTCCAATATTTATTATCTGTATGCAAAATTTCAAACTATGGGTCGAAAGAATGATTATTTTCTACGAGATGATTCGCGTAATTTGAATCTGATTTTTTATTTGAAAAACTGCGTTTATGTTCCGATATTCTAATACTAAAATTTCTATGTGTTCTACCAATGTAGAAATTATCGCAGTCGTTGCAATTCAATCTATAAACACCTGATTTATTGTTTTTATCTGATTTGGTTTTATTAATTTTTATATATTTGCCTAAACTATTATTAGTTTGGAAAGCAGTTTCTCACTTGTAATGAAACGTAGGTTAAGGTGTTGAATTTTTGTTTCAATTGATCGACAGGTTAAACTTCATTCAATGCGATTCTACTTTGTTTTTATTTAAAATATTATTTATTAGTTTGGGATTGTAACCATTATTTTTGGCAATTTGTTTAATCAAATTTAATTCTTTGTTGAAATTTTCTGGTGATAACGGGATGTTAATCAATCTATGAATAAAACTGTTGAATGCTGACATGTTGATACGGATGACACGACGAGTTATGTATTATAATGTCTGTATGTGACGGCTTATGGTAAATTGCGAAAACATGTTTTCCATTTTCATTGGAAATTGTTACGTCTAAGAAATTTATTGAATTATTGCTTTCTATTTCGGTTGTGAATCCAATTTTTGGATGCAATGAATTTATATGATTTTCGAAAATTTTTAACTGTTTATCTGTTCCTGTAAAGCAAATAATGATATCGTCTACATAGCGATACCAGTATAAACAATATTCACTAAGTGGATGATTATGAATTAATTTCTCTAAATTATTCATGAATATTTCTGCTAACAAAGGACTTAACGGATTGCCCATAATCAAGTCCTCTTCACTAGTATAATATTTGTTTTTGAAATGGAAATAATTTTGATCTAAACAAATTAGTAATACGGAAAGAACATCTGATTTAATGATCGTATTGACATGATTCTTTTCTAATAATTCTTCAACTAAGTAGACGTATCTTTCGTCCTCGGTCCTCATTATAATTTAATAATAATAATTGAAAAATAATATGGGTTACAATTTGAAAACGCAGTTTTCGATGTTTCTTCGTTTAGAAAACGTGAGGCGGAGAAAAGAGCACTCTGTATACTGACTGAGATTCAGTCGGATATGAGTTACGTCCCGCATGGTTTCTTATTTGCAAAACACCCTTCTTTATTTTGGTAGCTCACGATGTTCTCGAGATATATCAATTTTAATTGGAATAATAAGTGTTATCGAACCAGTCATCAATAGACAGGGTGTTCTATATTAAATAACAAAGTTGGTATTCACTTTCAGTTTCGGATTAGCTGAATCAACTACCAACATTTCAGAACGATAGCATTATTAGTTCTCTATGAACGTCTAATTGGCCACTCAACTTCAGATACCTTCTATAATCTTACTCGACCGATTGAGTGATGAGATTGAGCAGAAACGAACTCATATGGCAAAGAAAGAAAACATCGTTTCATTAAGACAATGCACCACTCCACAAGTTGGTAAAAACTATGGCAAAAATCAACGATACAATTGAAATTGTTGCCGCACCCGGCCTATTCTCCAGATCTGGTACCTAGCGATTACTGCCCCTTTGCTGATTTGAGAAAGATACCTGGACGCTCCAGGTAAACAGATTTGGATGGAACGAAGAGGTTATTACCAAAACTAACACCTTTTTTGAGGTCAAAGATAAATCGTTTCACAAGAAAGTCATGAAGAAGCGTTGAAATGATTGTATCATTGTGGAAGGAGAGTATATAAATGAATAAATTCAAATTCAAGAAAAAACTGCATATTTATTGGTTAGTTCTGTGAATTTTTGACCCATGTGTTACGTTTCAATGGTGAATCCATGAATAGTATTCCTATAATCTCCACAGTTTTTAGTTTTGGCAAGCCAATTGTTTCAA
Organism: Cryptolaemus montrouzieri; assembly: GCA_013387265.2. Lineage (NCBI taxonomy): Eukaryota > Metazoa > Arthropoda > Insecta > Coleoptera > Coccinellidae > Cryptolaemus > Cryptolaemus montrouzieri. The sequence goes on from JABFTP020000062.1 coordinate 4,924,698, forward strand.
ATAGGTGAGCTAGGTAATATGAAGAATGTTACAAGGTTAAGATAGTTCACTTATAGTCATCTCAATATACGATACAGGTTTTGAAGGAAAATGTTTTTTTACAGATTTAATGTCTCTTTACAACCTGATCCATCTTTCGTGCCAGGTTTTTTGCTCAGTGTTTGTACTTTGGCCTTGTGGCAATTCGATATGCCGAACACAAAAAAGTAAGTATTTTTGAAATTCATGTATGATTGAAGTACTTTTCTGAATCGTTAATGAGTTTATCGTTAAAAATGCATAAAGTTAACTGGAATTTTTGTGTTGAGAATTGGCTAGAAAATGATTATATATCTATATATATGCCTGTTCGATTCCGGCGAAGGTATAGGTGTTGTATGCGTCTTTGAATTTGTCAGAGTCGCCTATAGAGGACAGAAACTTCCTGGACCAGATAACTTGTAATCATTGTGGTGGCAGTTATCATTGCACAGTCTAGGAAAGTGGTTCGGAATCCACTATAAGCTGTAGGTCCTGTGTAAATGAGCTTAGTTCCCGAGCACATCGTTGAAAGAAAAACGAACGAACCTTTATAAGATCCCTTATAACCTACAAATCGATATATTATAACCAAAGATCTATCATCTTCAAAAAACTGTTCAACATAATCGGAGGTATGTAAACTTAACATCTAGAGCCGTAAAGATGGTTTAGTTAATGATATTGTTGATGGATTTATTTCATGGATATTCATTTTATTACAAATAGAATGAAGCACTTTTGTCTGATTTCCCCAGTGTTTATTTTTAATACACACGACTGGTTTCCACAGTTACATCATTTTCAGGTGTCTAGGCAGGCGTTTCCAACCTTTTAATTTTAAGGACACACTTTTCGTTTCATCAAAATTTCACGACACACCAGTAAAAAATGCCTGGCGTGTGGAGGGTTCCGTACAGGATACCCGTAATATACGTACCTAAGTCAAAATACATGGTTTACAATTAAATCTTCATAACTACAATTTAATGGATATAAAATAATATTAATGATATTTGAGCCTGACTAGCAGAGCTAAGCATATTTCATTCTTGGAGAATTGTTGACAAACACTCGATGCTCTTCTTCGACAGATAGAAAACGTTTGCGTTTTTTTTTTTTTACTTTTTATATTCGTCAACGCTGAACATCCTTGTGTGAATCGAATATGGCAAAAGGACTGTGAGCGATTTTTCACTAAGTTGTGGATATTCCGATGAAATATTCAGTTCCTGCAGTTTTAATAACAAAGTGCGGTCATTCTTTAATATATAAAACTTTTCTTTCTCTCCCAATTCAAAACTAACTAACGTGCTGAGTGAAATATTGAAGGACTCTCTTACCCAATTGAAATCCTTTACCTCGATATTGGGAAAGTATTTACATATTATTACTCTGGTGAATATGATTTTTCCTTAGGGTCAATTTTTCTGTGAAACCTTTTATTTTATCTCAGGGCGTTGAAATATTTTCTTTTCGTCCCTGCATACTTCCATTTAATTCGTTGAGATGTTCAAATAAATCTATCAGGTAGGCAAATTTTGTGCTCCATGCATTGTTGCTGAATAGATCAACAAACTCGGATGTCTCCAAAGTGAGGACTATTAATAACCCTTCCTTCAGTTCATATACACTTGACAAAATACGTCCTCTTGAGAGCCACCTTACGTCAGGTGTGGCTGCATCCATATCTTGGCAAATTTGTTTGAATAATCTGGCGGTTCTTAATGAAAATTATAACCTTCACTACACCCTCCAACAGAGTTTTTAAGTCATCGGGCATAGTTTTTTTACTAATGCTTCCCTATGAATAAAGCTATGTTTGAATTGTGGAGGCCGTTACTTGATGTAGATCCATGATATAAATGAGATAAAAAACACAAGGTTTAACTTTAATCTACACTTTATTCGAAAAAATTCGACGACGTTTCGCTGACACAGCAGCTTTATCAAGAATGACAAACAGAATGAAGAGTATGGTATTATAAACAAATCGTAGAACAAGTTGGATGAATAACAGGAAAATCCACACCGAGCCATTGTACAGTTAGTATGAAAGGTAATAAAAACTAATTAAACAAGTTAAGTAGGGGTGAATAATTCACATCTACCTGCTCATTCAAAAGCTTGTCCGAATGTTTGTATCTATTTATTTCTAATGCTTCTAGGAGATCTAATTTTAAACTTTTTGATTTTATATGTAATATGTCAAAGTTTTTATTGAATGAATGGTTTTCTTTTATTAAGTGGTTTGAATAATTTGAATCAGATTTATTTTTATCGAAGCTACGTTTATGTTCAGATGTTCTTATGCAAAAACTCCTATAGGTCCTACCGATATAAATTTTATCACAAGAACCGCAATTGAGTTTATAGATTCCTGATTTACTTGATTTTTCAACACGAGATTTATTATTTTTAATATGTTTACCTAATTTATTAGAAGTTTTGAAAGTTATATTAAGATTTTGTTTGACGAGAAAGGATTTAATATTTGTACTTGCAGAACCGCAGAATGTTAAACTGTTGAATATTTTGTAGTCTTTATGAATAGAATATACTTCATTTATTGCTTTCTGATACAGTTTTTACGAATGATTAGATCTATCATATCCGGATTATATGAATTATTAATGGCTATCTGTTTGATGATGTTTAACTCTTTATTATAATCTTCTACTGATAAAGGTAAATTGAGTAACCGATGTACCATGCTGTTTAAAGCTGCAATTTTGTGTTGAATTGGATGTAATGTAATGTACTCTTCATTCTGTTTGTTATTCTTGATAAAGCTGCTGTGTCAGCGAAACGTCGTCGATTTTTTCAAATAAAGTGTAGATTAAAGTTAAACCTTGTGTTTTTTATCTCATTTATAATAAAGCTTTGGGTCAGCACAATATTTTAGTTTATCTTTTTCACCACAGCAGCAAACCTTTCTTCAGAACCAGTCATTTAAGGTGCTCCGTCGGTACTATTTCAATACAATCGATTCATGATAAATCAAACAACTTCAGACACACATCCAAAACATTAAAGATGTGTTCATCTCTTGTCGTTTCGGGCCTTTCTTTACAACATAGAAAGTTTTCATTAATGTCATCATCAACGATCATGCGTATAAATTCCAGTAGATGTGCCTTTCCACTTGTCAGTTGATTTATCAACTTGTAATGCCAATGTGCGAACAATTTGTACTTTTCCTATTTCTTGTGATCTAATATCTTCTGACATGTGTCTATGCGCCTGCTGATGATATCGGACAAAGGAATTTTCAATATCTCCTTCTCAACTTCAACCACAAATAAGGTCTTCACAATCTGACGACAATCTGGCAATACTAAATTTTCTGCGACAGCGTGTGGGTGGTTTCATTTTTGTTGCTACAAGTTCCGCACATCGTAGCTTGCCTCTTGATACATGTCAGAGATAGTCATTGTCTTAGTCAGACTTGTGGATTGCTGGACTTGTGATTTCAGCAAACGTTGAAAGTACAGTAGGACGTTATCCAATATAGAATATATTTTTCAAGATATATCATGAAAATATCTGCTAAGTGGCGATCCCATGGCTATAATGATGATGATTACGGCTTAATCGCATTTAATGTCCATCGGAGCATTGGGGATCTCAAGAGAACATCGACATGATGACGTTGTCGGGCTACAATCTGGAGAGTGTTTTCTTCCGGAAAAATCGTAAACATGCTGGTTCGATAATATTAGTGCGGAAAATGATGATCTCAGAGTAAAAAATGTTTCGCGATTCAGTGATCTGTTCTCTATAGAAATGAAATTTGAATGTTGTGGCATCAAACTTAGTAGGGGTAATTTTGAGTGTTTATAGGCCACCTTGTGGTTCTGTTGAGTTTTTCTATCAGAAATTATGTGAGGCCATTGAATATTCTCTTACTTTAAATAATATATATATAATATATATATATATATATATATATATATATATATATATATATATATATATATATATATATATATATATATATATTAATTACCGGGTGGTGGATTTATATTTTTCATGAAATCAGTTTGGATTGCATGAACAGATATATGGGCAACTCGTCGGGTATATATATATATATATATATATATATATATATATATATATATATATATATATATATATATATATACTAAAGAGCAACTTGTAATTGATTCTGTTGCTTTGAATCAAGCTCAAACTAAGAAGAGAAATATTCATACAGCCTTCATTGATTACCAAAAGGCTTTTGATAGTTCTCCCATTCATGGCTTCAAGAAATTTTGGAAATTTATAAAATTGATAAGACACTTCGTCTTTTTCTTGAATTTGTAATGAAAAATTGGAGAACCAATCTTCATTTAAATATTTCAAAACAATCGTTAAAATCCGAAGTAATTCCAATCAAAAGAGGCATTTTCAAGGTGATTCTTTAAGTGCTCTTTTGTTTTGTCTTTGCCTTAATCCATTATCTCATGAATTAAATGCTACTAGTTTCGGCTTCAAAATAAAGAGTCTATCAACTGAATTCAAATTAAATCACTTAATTTATTTAGATGATATTAAATTATATGCCGGAACCAGATCTCATTTAAAAGTCTACTTGAGATTACTTTCAACTATTCCAATGATATTCATATGAAATTTGGGCTTCCAAAATGTAAAAAATCTTTCTATTGAAAAAGGAAAGATCACCTCTGATTATATAAAGATTTCCAATATCGAAATCGAGCCAATGCATCAGAGCTATCAACTCCTATGCAGTTCCTATTCTTACATCTTCTTTTGGAATTATTAAATGGTCTAAAACTGATCTAAATGAATTACAATGTCAAACGAGGAAAATGATTTGTAAATATCATAAGCACCACCCAAAGTCAGCTGTTCAGAGAGTTACACTACCTAGACATCTTGGAGGTCGTGGATTAACTGATTTGAATAATCTTCATAGTAAACAGATTTTTCATCTACGTTCCCATTTTCATGATAAACAGAGAACGTCTAAATTACATGATATTGTTGTTGCTTCAGATTATAATCTTACACCTCTGAACTTGACAATGCAAAAGGTAGATTTTGATATATTTGATGATAATTCTAAAGAGAAAGTTGGATGCAGAAGGAATTACACGGAAAGCACCTAAAGAATTGAAAAATGATTATATTGATGAAATCGCATCGAATAAATGGTTAGTATCTGGAGAATTGTTTGCTGAAACAGAAGGCTTGGGAATTGCGATCCAGGACCAGGTTGTTTTCACGATGAATTATATAAAACACATCATCAAACAAAATATAGATGATTCTTGCCGTAGATGTTTCTGTTGATAAACAGAATCAAATAACATATATAATTGATATTGCTATACCCGACACACATAATATACAAAATAAATACAATGAAAAAATTTCTAAATATATGATGCTTGGCGACGAGATTAAAAAATGTGGAAAATGAAGAAAATATTTATTCTACCGATTATTATTTCCACAACAGGTGTTATTCCTAAAATCTTCACAAAAGTATTGAGATTTTGGGTCTGAAGAAAAATTTGTTTGAACAGTTACAGAAGATAACAGTCATCAAATCTTGTAATATTCTTCGTAGGTTTCTTTCCGAAAAAATAATGAGGTAGAGTCATAGGTTTTCTCTTTAGTTTATACTGCTCAGAATCTCATTTCATATTTTATTTATTTGTTTATATAAATGTAATATAATTAACTGACAATTTTGTCATATTTATATTCAGAGCAGTATTCTATTCGATCGTTCACCACTTCACACAAAGGAAACTATTAATGACTAACATTCAGTGTTACTTGACTAAGGTCCTTACACTGGATTTTTCCGGGAGAAAGCCTCTGACACTACTCGTTGGTACATTGATATCATTGTTTGATGATGCTATAGTATGTATATATTCTGGTAGATTGATATATTCTCATAACATTTAACGTTATCCTAATATATAATTATTCCAGGATATGTTTTGATTATAATCATTGCCTGGCAATGGTATTAATTACCGGTGGTGGATTTATATTTTTCATATATATATATATATATATATATATATATATATATATATATATATATATATATATATATATATATATATATATATATATATAATGAATAATAACTTAACGCTAAAGCATATAATTTTCTGGTAAAGATACGTTGATGATATTCTTGTAGTTTTTCGAGGCTCAAACAGACAAGTAGACCAGTTTTTACATTTTCTAAACAGTATAATAATAAAACAACCTTCACTACTGAACAATTCAATAAATTTTGTAAACATAACAATCACTAAACTTGAAAATTATCTCACCTACAACTTATGGAAAAGAAACATTCACAGACTCAAAATCCCAATGGATTCTTTAAACCACATTATACATAAATTAACCGCTTATAGTTCAATCATTCATAGAGCTTTTGCCATGTTCATATCCATAACAGTCTTTAATACAGAAATTAATATTAAGAAAACAACATTCAATAATAATATTGCAGTCTCCCATATAAACAGAATCATCAAACGCAAAGAACAAAGACAGATTTCTCAATTACTATGTTCCATTATAGAAAAACCTGAAAATAAATACGAATGTCTCACTTACATAGACCTTTTCATCACAACATTTTTTTTGTGCGCATGCAAAAGACAGTACGGAAAATATGGCTGATGCAAACCATCAGCCATATTTTCCGTACTGTTTTTGTAAACAACCATGCAGCAGTGCCCGTTTCTCGTGAATCAGAAATTAAAATTAAAATATAAAAAAGTTAAACAAATAAACTGCTAAGTACATCATAAATATGTTGTCTGTACGAAAGGAACAACAAAACGGTGTTGTTATGGAGTGTGTAAAAGTGATGCACGGTACAAATCGTTCAAAAACCAATACAAATTATTTTATAAATTTTCTAAAGCCTTGTCTGGAATATCGGAGAAAAATAATCAAATCACAATAAATTGCCAAATATTTGTATAATTTATTTTTGACTCAATACATTTGGACTTTGATTGGGTTTGTTTAAGATATTCAGCCATTTCGCTTTGTCAACTGGTACATTATTCCTAATTGCATTTTTGACTCTGTAAATATCATGAATTTTTTATATATTGTCTCATTTTAAGCATTTAATTTATGATAAAAACTATTAATCATATTCAATTTAGTATTTATGTTTGTCTAATTAATAACGTCATATATGGCTATAATATTAGTTATTTCCATAAATATTACTCAAAATATATTTTCAATCATTACAAATGAATCAATAAGAGTAAAATTCTTCTTCTTCTTCTTTAAATAGGACGATGTCCTGTTTTTCTGTTACAGCCCCTGCTGCGAACCGGAGCTCCAGCACTCATGCCATCGCTTTTTCGGCCTTCCTATGGATCTTCTAGTGTTGGGTTTTGTGTTTTTGCCCACTTCGCCGTACGTTCGGAGTCCATTCTGTCTACGTGATCTCTCCATAGGCGTCGACGTGCTCTTGTCCACCTCACCACATCCTGGACACCTAGCTCCTTGGCGTATCCTCATTCCTTATTCTATCTCTGCGTGTAATACCTCTTATAGCTCTTAGTGTTCTCATCTCTGTTGTCCTCATTAGTTGTTTTGTTTTTGTTGACTCAGCTCTTGTCTCAACCGCATATGTCATCACGGGTCTCACACAGGTTTTATAGATTCGGACTTTGCTTTCTGTGCTTATGTACTTATTCCGCCAGATTACATCTCTCAGGAAGCCAGATATTCTCGATGCTTTCATTGTTTGCTGTTTTGCTTCTTGTAATAGTTGCCTATCGCTCGATACTTCTACTCCTAGGCATTTAAAGTGTGAAACTTGCTCTATTATATTGTCGTTCAGTACTAGTTTGCATCTAATTGGATCTTTCGCTATTACCATCGATTGGGTTTTCTGTGTTGATATTACCATGTTATATTTTTCTGCTGTTACTTTGAACTTTTGTAGTAGGCGTTGTAGGTCGTACTCATTCTCGGCTATTAGTAAAGCATCATCTGCGTAGCACAGTATTCTCATAGTTTTGTTACCCATCCTATAGCCTTGGTTCATTTGGTTAACACCTGCTATTATTTCATCCATGATTAAATTAAATAGACATGGGCTGAGGCTGTCACCTTGCCTAATGCCTGCGTTAATTTTGATCTCGCTTGTAAGTCCCTGTGTAGTTTTTACTTTCGTCTTATTAAAGTTATTTATTTCTTTGATTATGTTTATGTATTTATTGCTTAAGTTTTTATTTCTAAGGATAGTGATCACATCGTTCATTCGAATTCTGTCGAATGCCTTTTCCGAATCTATAAAACATATAAACATCGGTTTGTCAAATTCTATGGACTTCTCCACCAGTTGCCGCAATATAAAAATTGCATCCGTTGTTGATCTATTTGGTCGGAATCCTGTTGTTCTTCAGACACACCTACTTTGTCATATATCTTTTGCGATAGAATTTTAGTGAGTAGTTTCGATGCAGAGTTAAGGAGTGTGATGCCTCTATAATTTGCTGGGTTTGTCTTCATGCCTTTTTTGTATATGGGTATTGTTATGCTCTCTCTCCATTCTTCTGGTATCTCCTTGTTGTTTTCAATTTTTTGGAATAGTTTTGTTATTTCTTTTGTTATTTCTGCTCCCCCATATTTAATTAGTTCGTTATTTATGTTGTCCGGACCGGGTGATTTTCTATTTTTTAATTTATGGATTACTTGTTGTACTTCTTCTAGGCTGATAATGTCATTTTCTGTTTCTTCGTAGAGTGTGTTTTGTTGTTCGATTTCTCGTTCCTCATTGTTACCGTTATCATTATCTCCCAGGTATAAGTTCTGGAAATATTTCACCACTCTTCTGGTTTTATTACATTGATCTGCAGATCTTCGGTGATTGGTTTTTTCCTGTTTCTCAACATGTTCCATACCTTTTTCTGTGCTTCTCGTAAGTCGTGTTCCATGTCATTTGTAAATCTTTCCCAATATATTTTTTTAATTCTTTAATTTTGTTCGTTGTTCTATTTCTTTCTGTTTTATATCTTTGGTACTCTTCTGGTGTTCTTTGATTGACATATCTGATATATGCGTTCTTCTTTTCTTTTGCTAAATCTTTGATTTCCTGTGTGAACCATGGTTTATCTTTTCTATGACTGTTTATATTGATTCTTCGTTCCCCAATGGCTTCTTTTGCGCTGTTAATTATGTTGTTTTTCACTTTATTCCATGCGGCGTTTATGTTGTCTGTGTCTACTATAGGGTTAAGGTTGATCTTTTCCTCGAGTCGTGTTTGGTATAGATTCTTAGTACTTTCGTTTTGTAAAGATTCAATGTTGAATTTAGTGATGTAGTTATGCGGTTTTTTTCTCTATTCTATATGACAGGCGGTACTTGCAGATAACGTCAACTGGTACATTATTCCTAATTGCATTTTTGACTCTGTGAATATCATGAATTTTTATATATTGTCTCATTTTAAGCATTTAATTTATGATAAAAACTATTTAACATATTCAATTTAGTATTTATGTTTGTCTAATTAATAACGTCATATATAGCCTTAAAATATTAGTTATTTCCATAAATATTACTCAAAATATATTTTCAATCATTACAAATGAATTGACATTATCAATAAGAGTAAAATAGAAAATATTACGTTTGTTTATAAGTTTTTAAAATAGTAAACAAACGTTGGCGCTTACCTCTCAATTAGCTCACTTTTTGACATTTGAGCGACCTTTTAATTGTTCACAATTATGAGCTTCTACTGAATCATAAATGAGTGAAACACCATCGAAAGTTTTTCGAATAATTAATTTTTGTGGAGATAATAGAGAGTACGAAGGTTTTAAGTTGCCTCCGTTTCAATATGGCGGCTACGCTTGCGCAGGTCATATGATGAAAAGGTCTATTGAGCCCCTCTGTAATGTCTATTCATAACAATACTTCGGAGGAGGAAACAATTTCCTCGGCAGAGGTTATGAACTGGAAGATGAATCGGTTGCGTGTTTACCAAACCATTTTATTGATTTGATAGTGTAGGGATGGTAAAATTGCTAACCTTGGATTACATGCTAGGCAAGCTCTTCTTTATGATTAAAATAATTCAGAGATGCAAAAAAAATAACTTCAGGTTATTGTGCTAAAATTACAGATAGGCTAGGTTAGAATGTTTACTATGAACGAATCTCTTAAGAGTGTTATCCCAGTCAATCTTCTTTTCAACAATATTTCCATACTGGTTTTTACTTTCACAAAATCTTTTTCATTTTTCAGAATGTGGTACACTGAAGTGAGTTACTTGATCAACGCAATAGCAGTTATAGGATTGATTTACGCACCAATTTATATATTTAGACTGAATTATCTTCTATCTGGCGTAGTTATTATAGTTGTCGTTCACCAACTGTTTGCTCCTGTATTACCTGAAAATTCCACTGATACCGAAGACGAGGAATACGTAAAATACGACAACATAAAAACAAAGCTAGAGTAAAGACCGAAAGAGAAGCTAGTAGTTAAAATTTAGCATGGAGCCCCAATTATCACGAACAAAACAAATCTATTCAATGTTGATTTTTTATTTTATTTTATTTATTAGATTGTGATGCATTTTATTTTTGTGTCTTAGCTTCTTTTTTAAAGTTTTTATTTATATTTTTGACTGCACAAAAAACAAATATGTTGTAAAATAGATTATTTATATTTAATTTCTTTGTAGAATATGTGAATCATATACAACAATTAATTAAACTTATTTTTATTGGATTGTTGAAGATACATTCTGCTTTTGTGGAAAAGTGCTGAAGGTATATATATTTAATTGATTTGGAAACTTGGTAATGTCTTATTGAATAATTAGTTGTGGAGCTACTCGAAGATATTGAGTGAACTGTAGTTGTTATTGCACTTGATTTTGATGCTGTCTAGCAGTTCTGATACTAATAGTTATTAGATCGATAAATCTACATATCTTCTTCTTGTTTCTACATATGTCATATAAGAATACAAGTTATAACTAACCATCTTAACATTGAATATTTTGCTCTATAAGGCTCCTTACCTAATTATTCTCAAAATGATACGTAATATTTCATACAAACACTATGATTTTAATCTTATATTCAAAATACTCTCTGAATTTTTATTTCTACTATTTTATCTTATTTTTAGTATAGCTTTAATTTTTATAATTGAAATTCCCCATTTACTTTATGAACATGAAACTCTTTTGATTTGAATGAAATAGTGCAGAAATTTCGGAAGCATCTCGGTTATCAAAAAGAGTAAAACATTTCAGAAAAAACACAAAAGGTATATTATTATTCAAAATTTATTTTCTCAATTTGTTTTGAAATTCAATTCATTTGGTTACTGGATGTAGTTGAGTAGTTTTTATACTTGATAATCTGTTTTGTGAAATTTCTGCAATTCTCTTATTTAAATGTTTCAACTTTTGTTTGTAATCTCTTTAAGTTAAAAATTTACAGTGTGTTCCATTTTGGGGGTGCTATTATCTCTGTTATTGGGGGCGATAGAGAGTTGGGATTTTTACGTCCCTTGGCTTTTTTTGAAACAAATTCTGGCAGCTAATCAGATTATTTCGTGCATCTATGGTTTTTGAATTATTGGCAAATTTAAAGATTTCATCTACTTCTATATCTGTCGTTATTAGATTCAAATGAAAGATATTTTCACATTGTTTAGACACCCCTCTGAGTAGATTATAGAAGTACGAACGCTATAATTTTATCCATTTATCAGTAACTTTACAATCCTGGGTAGATATTTACTGCCTTTACTATTTGCTTCCAAGCAGTTCTATATAAAGCACTGGTTTTCCTGTCATTAAAACCCAGTATTTGGAGATCGTTTAGTATCCTATCACGCCAACGTAGCCGAGGCCTTCCTATTCTTCTTCCTCTTGAAGGAGCTTCTTCCCAAACTATTTGAATTAATTTCGTATTGATAATAAGAAATTGAATTATTCATTATATTAGGTCCGCAACAAAGTTCTCGCTGTTTTTTTTATGAAAATAAAACTTTATTGTGAAAAATGATTACAAATGAATCATTCAAAATATTGCCCATCGCAAGCTACAACTTTTTCCCATCTTTCTGGCAGAGCTCGAATACCCTGACAGTAAAAGTGTTCGTCTTTCCACGAATCAAGCCATTTTTCGAGCTCTTCATATGAGCGGAACTGCTGATTAGCCATATCATGTGCCATCGAACGGAACAAGTAATAATCGGATGGTGCAATATTTGGGGAATATGGCGGGTGGGGTAGAACTTCTCATTTGAGCGTTTCCAAGTACGTTTTAATGGGTTTGGCAACGTGAGGCCGAGCATAGAATTACTTTTTCGTGTCTCTGCTCGTATTGTGGCCGTTTTTCGCGTAGTGCTTTACTCAATGGCATCAATTGAATTCCGTAACCCAGTGATGGTTACGTTCGGTTTCAACAGCTCATAATAAATAACAACGACTTGGTCCCACCAAATACACAGCATTACTTTCTCAGCGTGAATATTCAGCCTAGGCGATGACGTGATGACGTAGAAGCATCACCGGACACTCCCTAAGATTTTTTTTTTGGATTGTTGTAATGAATCCATTTTTCATTACGCGTTACGCTGCGATGCGAAGAAAACCCTTTCTTTTTTGCCGCTGGAGCAGTTGTTCTTAGGCGAAAAAACGGCGCTCAACGTCTCTTGGCTTCAAATCATAAGGGACCCAAGTTTCTTGCTTTTGAATCATTCCCAACGCATGCAATCCCTTGGAAATGGCCTGGCGGGTAACTCCTAAGGCTGAAGCAAACTCTTCTTGCGTTTGGCACGGATCCTCCAATTCAGCTTCTTCGAAGATTTTTGGCCTTCCTTCACGGGAACGGTCTTCCACATCGAAATCACCGTTTTTGAAGCGACGGAACCAATCCCGGCACGTTGTTTCACTTAGAGCAGCATCTCCGTAAACTTTTTGGAGCTCTCTATGAGCTTCAGCCGCCGTTTTCTTCGAATGAAAGAAGAAAATCAACACTTTCCCCAAATTACCATTATTTGGCACAAAATCAGACATTTTCTCACAACTAAAAGTATATGACGCAAAAACAAAATCACTAATGTGTCACAGTGGTTGGTTTACCATATGTCTAAGCTTTGTTCAAGACGTTCTTCTTCTTTTCTGGCATTACAGCCCTTGGTGGGCCAAAGCCGTCCTCAGTAGGCATCTTCAGTCGTCCCTATTCAACGCCCTGCGCCGCCAACCTCTCACTCCCAACTCCTTAGCATCTTCTTCGACGTTGTCCAGAAACCGGATCTTAGGTCGTCCTCGTTTACGCTCCCCAACTGGTCTGCTCAATAGAACCGCTTTGGTTGGATCGGGTTCAGCCATTCTCAGCACGTGACCGCTTCATCTTAACCTACCGATTTTAATCACCTTCACGATATCTGGTTCCCGGTGTATTTCGTAGATTTCGTGGTTGAATCTTCGTCGCCACACGCCGTTGTCTTCCACTGCCCCATAGATTCGCCTTAGAAAATTTCTCTCAAAGTTTCCAAATGCTTGCTGATCTTTTTTGGTGCGAGTCCACGTCTCTGACCCGTAAGTCTGAGTATTTTATATAGCTTGCATTTGGTTAGCCTTGAAATGTTCCGAGATCTTAGTTGTGGCATAAGAAAGAAGTAGCATCTAGAGGCTGATAGAATTCTACGTTTTATTTCGGCCGACGTGTTGTTATCGCTTGTAACAACGGAAACAAGATAAGTGAATTCCTCTACGCTTTCAATCGGGTCCATATCTATATTTATATTTATATGTTGTAATCCACGAGGTCTAGGGGTAAGAGCTGCAACCATGTATTTGGTTTTTTCAGTATTTATTTGCAGACCCATTTATGCTTCCTTAACACCTCTCTCTGTCCTGCTTATAATATCAATGTCATCGGCATATGCGAGTACTTGTTCCGATTTGTTGTATATTGTTCCAATTGTGTTTATACCTGACAATGTGACGACCTTCTCAAGTGCAATATTTAATAGCATGCAGGAAAGAGAGTCAACCTGCCTGAGGTGTTTATACGTCACAAATGTTTTTGACAGCTTGTTACCTACCCTGACTTTGCACTCTACCCTGCTCATGGTAAGCTATATCAGTTTCACCAAGTGTGATGGTATCTGAAACTCTCTCATGGCCGCATATAGTTCCTGCCTCTTTATGGAGTCATAGGCCGTTTTAAAATCCACAAAAATATGGTGTGTTTCAACACCATACTCCAGTGATTTTTCAAGTATTTGTCGTAAGGTAAAGATTCGATCTATTGTCGATTTCCCATCTGTGAAGCCAGTTTGGTACTTTCCTACTATTATCTCGGCATGCGATTGTAAGCATGGACCACAGGAGTTTGGCAAAGATCTTATATGCTGTGTTGAGAAGTGTGATACTGCGGTAGTTTGTGCACTTCCATATATCTCCTTTTTTATCTAAGGAGCAAATGATTCCCAGGCTCCATTCATCAGGCAGTTCTCTCTTCTTCCAAATTTTCACTATCAGCTTGTGCACTGACTGAATCAGTTCCTCTCCTCCAGATTTGTACACTTCTGAAGGTAGGCTGTCGCTTCCTGGGCTTTTATTGTTTGGCAAATTTTTGATGGCCCCTCTCACTTCTTGCAGAGTAGGAAGCTCCAATTAATCCCCCTCTTCATGATTTCCTTCTGTCCTGCTTTTCTCTTCATCACCGGTGGTTGGCTGTCCCAAGCCAAGTATGCCTTGAAAATGCTCTACGTATCTTTGTAAGATGTTCTTTTTGGAGGTGAGTAAGTCTCCATTCTTGTTTCTACATTGACGTTCTTGATATGTAAAAATCGACCAGCACTTACTGCTGGGGCCATCTATTGACAAACAGCGAGAACTTAGTTGCGCACCTAATACTATCACAAGGGTTTATGGAAAATCAGGATTACAATTTCAGTCTCTCGACCATCTTAAGCTAACAACAAATAGTTAACTAAAGTTGAAATACATACATGAATAAACAGGTTGGTACAAAATTAATAATAATAATCTTGCAAACAGCAGGTAATAAACGAATTATGTTGAAGGCAGGTTAGATCTTACACCTAAACTGAATTACTGAACTGTAGAGTATGGAAGAAATTACAAAAATATCAAATCTCAAAAATGTCTGGTTCAACCTCTCTATCATCAATAATAAGTGAGGTGTCGTAAGGGGCAGCCCAAAATGGATATCATGTTCTTGGCCTTGGCTGGAGTACTGAATTCTGATTATTACATAACAGTAAGGTTGGGCTATCTTTTCAATTCCTAGAATTGTTGTAAAGACTAAGATATATTGTATCACACCCCAAGTTTTTTTTATGAGTTGTTGCTTAATTCATTTTGAGTCCCTTGAATTAGGAATTCGTAGTAACCTGCAGAGTCTCGTGAAGGAGACTGACAAAGATTGACCCATCACCAATTTCTTAGCCAAGGTCTTGAGTTCCACTACTTCATACAATCATACTCATATCAACCTAAGTTTTACCTCATTTTCAAGTAACTATTTGAAATATCCTAATCGCGACAAAATAGCAATCATATTATATTAATTTTTAAGTAATTCTATCCTAGAACATTTTAAAGCTACTTTCCCAACGAATCTCACTAAATAAAAATATATAATTGATTAAGCCAAGTTCGAACAAATGGCAATCCGAATTTTATGTTCACAGTTTCCTTTTTAATGTACTTATTTATAATGAATAATTTATTTTTTCTGAAATTTACACGATTAAAATTACAGTAAAACATACAAAGTATAATGTACGATGGTTGTTTGATGAGTGTGATGGACATTACAAAGCCCATTTCATGGTATTTTGCCATTGCAATGATATGCTTGTGACAATGTATTGCAACTGCTAAATTTACTTCTAATAAATCATCTCTATAGGCTGAAATTTCCCTGGCATGGTTTCTTGAAGTGAAATTTCCAAATTATCAAATTGATTGTAGCGCCATATCATAGAAATTTGCTAAACTTATCAGACGTCCATCGTATATATTAAAAGTGCTCAGATTCAAAGTGAAATTTTATTCAAGTAATAATGATAGCAATTGCATGTGAATTGGTTGAAACGTTATATTTACTTTTGAAGTTACCGTATTGTGATAGAAAATTCGTAGCTCTATTTAACTGATTTTTAGATAAGTGATAAATAAAAGAATGAAAGTACTAGTATTTTTCAATCTTTATAGTTTTCAACCCAACAGACTTTCTTACCAAAGAATATATTTTCAAATTTTTTTTTCTGAAAAAGAATTGAACTATTGGTCCATACGATATGCAACCATTCATCAATATGTAATGTGTGTTGCCGACATTCGACAAATTGGGCGTTTTGTAAGAAATTCAGTATTCTTCCTTCCATGTTTTATTTACGTCAAAAGTGTTTATAAATATTCTTATGATATAAATGAGCTGTTAGGCTTAATTTAGAAACTCATCGAATACGAATTTACGTGCGACACATATGTTTCATGCGTCAGCACTTTACACCAAAGAGGTAAATGTAAAGAAGAATCTGATCTCGGATTTGGATTCTACGACCTCATAAACCCCTGTATACGAAGATTGGAGTGAAACAAGGTTTTTCATCAAGAATTTCAGTCAGAAAAGCTGCGAAAACCAAGTTTCAGAATTTCATGAAACTATATTTAGGTAGTTCCGTAGTAGTAGATTAAAAATCTGTCATTGATTCAATCCTACTCTTAGCCGTTTAGTAGTTATTAAATTTTTTTCACAAAACGAAAATGACAGAAAGTTGCACTATTAGTCCACACGATATGCAACCATACATCAAGATGTAATGTGTGTTGCCGACATTCAACAAATTGGGCGTTTTGTAAGAAATTCTATATTATCCTTTTCTTTATGTTTCATTCACTGTAAAGTGTTTATGAATATTCTTACGATATAAATGAGCTATTAGGCTTAATTTTAATTCAGAAACTCGACGAATAAGATTTTTCGTGTAACACATTTGTTTCATGCGTCAGCACTTTTACACCTAAACGGCTAATGTGAAGAAGAATCTGAGCTCGGATCTGGATTCTACGAACTCATAAACCCCTGTATACGAAGTTTGGAGCGAAGAAAATTTTTCACCAAAAATGTCAAAGGCTATAGTCTTGGAAAATGTGCGAAAATTCTTATTTTTCAGAATTTGATGAAAATTCATAATTCGGTAATTCCGTAAGTGTGGATTAAGAATCTGTCATTGATTCAATCCTACTCTAACCCGTTTAGTAGTTATTGATTTTTTCACAAAACGAAAATGAGAGAAAGTTGCACTATTAGTCCACGATATGCAACCATGCATCAAGATGTAATGTGTGTTGCCGACATTCAACAAATTGGGCGTTTTGTAAGAAATTCTATATTATCCTTTTCTTTATGTTTCATTCACTGTAAAAGTGTTTATGAATATTCTTACGATATAAATGAGCTATTAGGCTTAATTTTTAATTCAGAAACTCGACGAATAAGATTTTTTCGTGTAACACATTTGTTTCATGCGTCAGCACTTTTACACCTAAACGGCTAATGTGAAGAAGAATCTGAGCTCGGATTTGGATTCTACGAACTCATAAACCCCTGTATACGAAGTTTGGAGCGAAGAAAATTTTTTCACCAAAAATGTCAAAGGCTATATATAGTCTTGGAAAATGTGCGAAAATTCTTATTTTCAGAATTTGATGAAAATTCATAATTCGGTAATTCCGTAAGTGTGGATTAAGAATCTGTCATTGATTCAATCCTACTCTAACCCGTTTAGTAGTTATTGATTTTTTCACAAAACGAAAATGAGAGAAAGTTGCACTATTAGTCCACGATATGCAACCATGCATTAAGATGTAATGTGTGTTGCCGACATTCAACAAATTGGGCGTTTTGTAAGAAATCCAATATTATCCTTTTCCTTATGTTTTATTCACTTTATATTTGTTTATGAATATTCTTACGATATAAATGAGCTGTAGGGCTTAATTTGGAATTCAGAAACTCAACGAATATGATTTTTCGTGTAACATACTTGTTTCATGCGTCAGCACTACTACACCTAAACGGCTAATGTGAAGAAGAATCTGAGCTCGGATTTGGATTCTACGACCTCATAAACCCCTGTATACGAAGTTTGGAGCCAAGAAAATTTTTTCACCAAAAATGTCAAAGGCTATAGTCTTGGAAAATGTGCGAAAATTCTTATTTTTCAGAATTTGATGAAAATTCATAATTCGGTAATTCCGTAAGTGTGGATTAAGAATCTGTCATTGATTCAATCCTACTCTAACCCGTTTAGTAGTTATTGATTTTTTCACAAAACGAAAATGAGAGAAAGTTGCACTATTAGTCCACGATATGCAACCATGCATCAAGATGTAATGTGTGTTGCCGACATTCAACAAATTGGGCGTTTTGTAAGAAATTCTATATTATCCTTTTCTTTATGTTTCATTCACTGTAAAAGTGTTTATGAATATTCTTACGATATAAATGAGCTATTAGGCTTAATTTTTAATTCAGAAACTCGACGAATAAGATTTTTTGTGTAACACATTTGTTTCATGCGTCAGCACTTTTACACCTAAACGGCTAATGTGAAGAAGAATCTGAGCTCGGATCTGGATTCTACGAACTCATAAACCCTGTATACGAAGTTTGGAGCGAAGAAAATTTTTCACCAAAAATGTCAAAGGCTATAGTCTTGGAAAATGTGCGAAAATTCTTATTTTTCAGAATTTGATGAAAATTCATAATTCGGTAATTCCGTAAGTGTGGATTAAGAATCTGTCATTGATTCAATCCTACTCTAACCCGTTTAGTAGTTATTGATTTTTTTCACAAAACGAAAATGAGAGAAAGTTGCACTATTAGTCCACACGATATGCAACCATGCATCAAGATGTAATGTGTGTTGCCGACATTCAACAAATTGGGCGTTTTGTAAGAAATTCTATATTATCCTTTTCTTTATGTTTCATTCACTGTAAAAGTGTTTATGAATATTCTTACGATATAAATGAGCTGTTAGGCTTAATTTTTAATTCAGAAACTCGACGAATACGATTTTTTCGTGTAACACATTTGTTTCATGCGTCAGCACTTTACACCAAAGAGGTAAATGTAAAAAAGAATCTGAGCTCGGATTTGGATTCTACGACCTCATAAACCCCTGTATACGAAGTTTGGAGCGAAGAAAATTTTTTCACCAAAAATGTCAAAGGCTATAGTCTTGGAAAATTTGCAAAAATTCTTAGGTTTCAGAATTTGATGAAAATTCATAATTCGGTAATTCCGTAAGTGTGGATTAAGAATCTGTCATTGATTCAATCCTACTCTAAGCCGTTTAGTAGTTATTGATTTTTTCACAAAACGAAAATGAGAGAAAGTTGCACTATTAGTCCACACGATATGCAACCATGCATCAAGATGTAATGTGTGTTGCCGACATTCAACAAATTGGGCGTTTTGTAAGAAATTCTATATTATCCTTTTCTTTATGTTTCATTCACTGTAAAAGTGTTTATGAATATTCTTACGATATAAATGAGCTGTTAGGCTTAATTTTTAATTCAGAAACTCGACGAATACGATTTTTCGTGTAACACATTTGTTTCATGCGTCAGCACTTTACACCAAAGAGGTAAATGTAAAAAGTAATCTGAGCTCGGATTTGGATTATACGACCTCATAAACCCCTGTATACGAAGTTTGGAGCGAAGAAAATTTTTTCACCGAAAATGTCAAAGGCTATAGTCTTGGAAAATTTGCGAAAATTCTTAGGTTTCAGAATTTGATGAAAATTCATAATTCGGTAATTCCGTAAGTGTGGATTAAGAATCTGTCATTGATTCAATCCTACTCTAACCCGTTTAGTAGTTATTGATTTTTTCACAAAACGAAAATGAGAGAAAGTTGCACTATTAGTCCACACGATATGAAACCATGCATCAAGATGTAATGTGTGTTGCCGACATTAAATTGGGCGTTTTGTAAGAAATTCAACATTATCCTTTTCCTTATGTTTTATTCACTTTAAATTTGTTTATATGAATATTCTTACGATATAAATGAGCTGTTAGGCTTAATTTGGAATTCAGAAACTCAACGAATATGATTTTTTCGTGTAACATACTTGTTTCATGCGTCAGCACTTACACCTAAACGGCTAATGTGAAGAAGAATCTGAGCTCGGATTTGGATTCTACGACCTCATAAACCCTGTATACGAAGTTTGGAGCGAAGAAAATTTTTCACCAAAATTGTCAAAGGCTATATATAGTCTTGGAAAATTTGCGAAAATTCTTAGATTTCAGAATTTGATGAAAATTCATACTTTGGTAATTCCGTAAGTGGGGATTAAGAATCTGTCATTAATTCAATCCTACTCTAAGCCGTTTGGTAGTTATTAATTCTTTTCACAAAACGAAAATGAGAGGAAAATGCACTATTAGTCCACACGATATGCAACCATACATCAAGATGTAATGTGTGTTGCCGACATTCAACAAATTGGGCGTTTTGTAAGAAATTCAATATTATCCTTTTTCTTATGTTTTATTCACTTTAAATTTGTTTATGAATATTCTTACGATATAAATGAGCTGTTGGGCTTAATTTGGAATTCAGAAACTCAACGAATACGATTTTTTCGTGTAACACATTTGTTTCATGCGTCAGCACTTTTACACCTAAACGGCTAATGTGAAGAAGAATCTGAGCTCGGATTTGGATTCTACGACCTCATAAACCCCTGTATACGAAGTTTGGAGCCAAGAAAATTTTTCACCAAAAATGTCAAAGGCTATAGTCTTGGAAAATTTGCGAAAATTCTTATTTTTCAGAATTTGATGAAAATTCATAATTCGGTAATTCCGTAAGTGTGGATTAAGAATCTGTCATTGATTCAATCCTACTCTAACCCGTTTAGTAGTTATTGATTTTTTCACAAAACGAAAATGAGAGAAAGTTGCACTATTAGTCCACGATATGCAACCATACATCAAGATGTAATGTGTGTTGCCGACATTCAACAAATTGGGCGTTTTGTAAGAAATTCTATATTATCCTTTTCTTTATGTTTCATTCACTGTAAAAGTGTTTATGAATATTCTTACGATATAAATGAGCTGTTAGGCTTAATTTTTAATTCAGAAACTCGACGAATAAGATTTTTTGTGTAACACATTTGTTTCATGCGTCAGCACTTTTACACCAAACGGCTAATGTGAAGAAGAATCTGAGCTCGGATCTGGATTCTACGACCTCATAAACCCTGTATACGAAGTTTGGAGCGAAGAAAATTTTTCACCAAAAATGTCAAAGGCTATAGTCTTGGAAAATGTGCGAAAATTCTTATTTTTCAGAATTTGATGAAAATTCATAATTCGGTAATTCCGTAAGTGTGGATTAAGAATCTGTCATTGATTCAATCCTACTCTAACCCGTTTAGTAGTTATTGATTTTTTTCACAAAACGAAAATGAGAGAAAGTTGCACTATTAGTCCACACGATATGCAACCATGCATCAAGATGTAATGTGTGTTGCCGACATTCAACAAATTGGGCGTTTTGTAAGAAATTCTATATTATCCTTTTCTTTATGTTTCATTCACTGTAAAAGTGTTTATGAATATTCTTACGATATAAATGAGCTATTAGGCTTAATTTTTAATTCAGAAACTCGACGAATACGATTTTTCGTGTAACACATTTGTTTCATGCGTCAGCACTTTACACCAAAGAGGTAAATGTGAAAAAGTAATCTGAGCTCGGATTTGGATTATACGACCTCATAAACCCCTGTATACGAAGTTTGGAGCGAAGAAAATTTTTTCACCAAAAATGTCAAAGGCTATAGTCTTGGAAAATTTGCGAAAATTCTTAGGTTTCAGAATTTGATGAAAATTCATAATTCGGTAATTCCGTAAGTGTGGATTAAGAATCTGTCATTGATTCAATCCTACTCTAACCCGTTTAGTAGTTATTGATTTTTTCACAAAACGAAAATGAGAGAAAGTTGCACTATTAGTCCACACGATATGCAACCATGCATCAAGATGTAATGTGTGTTGCCGACATTCAACAAATTGGGCGTTTTGTAAGAAATTCTATATTATCCTTTTCTTTATGTTTCATTCACTGTAAAAGTGTTTATGAATATTCTTACGATATAAATGAGCTATTAGGCTTAATTTTTAATTCAGAAACTCGACGAATACGATTTTTCGTGTAACACATTTGTTTCATGCGTCAGCACTTTACACCAAAGAGGTAAATGTAAAAAGTAATCTGAGCTCGGATTTGGATTATACGACCTCATAAACCCCTGTATACGAAGTTTGGAGCGAAGAAAATTTTTCACCGAAAATGTCAAAGGCTATAGTCTTGGAAAATTTGCGAAAATTCTTAGGTTTCAGAATTTGATGAAAATTCATAATTCGGTAATTCCGTAAGTGTGGATTAAGAATCTGTCATTGATTCAATCCTACTCTAACCCGTTTAGTAGTTATTGATTTTTTCACAAAACGAAAATGAGAGAAAGTTGCACTATTAGTCCACGATATGCAACCATGCATCAAGATGTAATGTGTGTTGCCGACACATTAAATTGGGCGTTTTGTAAGAAATTCAATATTATCCTTTTCCTTATGTTTTATTCACTTTAAATTTGTTTATATGAATATTCTTACGATATAAATGAGCTGTTAGGCTTAATTTGGAATTCAGAAACTCAACGAATGCGGCTATAGCCTTTGACACTTTTGGTGAAAAAATTTTCTTCGCTCCAAACTTCGTATACAGGGGTTTATGAGGTCGTAGAATCCAAATCCGAGCTCAGATTCTTCTTCACATTAGCCGTTTACGTGTAATAGTGCTGACGCATGAAACAAATGTGTTACACGAAGAAATCGTATTCGTTGGGTTTCTGAATTCCAAATTAAGCCTAACAGCTCATTTGTATTATCAGAATATTCATAAACACTTTTAAATTGAATGAAACATAAAGAAAAGGATAATGTTGAATTTCTTACAGAACGCCCAATTTGTTGAATGTCGGCAACACACATTACATCTTGATGTATGGTTGCATATCGAGTGGACTAATAGTGCAACTTTCTGTCATTTTCGTTTTGTGAAAAAATTAATAACTACTAAACGGCTTAGAGTAGGATTGAATCAACGACAGATTCTTAATCCACACTTACGGAATTACCAAATTATGAATTTTCATCAAATTCTGAAACCTAAGAATTTTCGCAAATTTTCCAAGACTATAGCCTTTGACATTTTTGGTGAAAAAATTTTCTTCGCTCCAAACTTCGTATACAGGGGTTTATGAGGTCGTAGAATCCAAATCCGAGCTCAGATTTTTCTTCACATTAGCTGTTTGGTGTAAAAGTGCTGACGCATGAAACAAATGTGTTACACGAAAAAATCGTATTCGTTGAGTTTCTGAATTCCAAATTAAGCCCAACAGCTCATTCATATCGTAAGAATATTTATAAACACTTTTACAGTGAATGAAACATAAAGAAAAGGATAATATTGAATTTCTTACAAAACGCCCAATTTGTTGAATGTCGGCAAACACATTACATCTTGATGTATGGTTGCATATCGTGTGGACTAATAGTGCATTTTTCTCTCATTTTCGTTTTGTGAAAACCAAACGGCTTAGAGTAGATTGATTAATGACAGATTCTTAATCACGGAATTACAAAGTATGAATCATCTTCTAAGAATTTTCAAATTTCCAAGACTATATATAGCCTTTGACAATTTTGGTGAAAAAATTTTCTTCGCTCCAAACTTCGTATACAGGGGTTTATGAGGTCGTAGAATCCAAATCCGAGCTCAGATTCTTCTTCACATTAGCCGTTTAGGAAGTGCTGACGCATGAAACAAATATGTTACACGAAGAAATCGTATTCGTTATGAATTTTCATCAAATTGAAACATGAAATTGAATTTCTAACGCCCAATTTTTGAATGTCGGCAAATTTTCCAAGTACAACTTTCTCTCATTTTCGTTTGTGAAAAATTAATAACTACTAAACGGCTTGGAGTAGGATTGAATCAATGACAGATTCTTAATCCACACTCACGGAATTGGAATTTTCATCAAATTCTGAAACCTAAGAATTTTCGCAAATTTTCCAAGACCTTTGACATTTTGGTGAAAAATTTTCTTCGCTCCAAACTTCGTATACAGGGTTTATGAGGTCGTAGAATCCAAATCCGAGCTCAGATTTTTCTTCACATTAGCTGTTTGGTGTAAAAGTGCTGACGCATGGAACAAATGTGTTACACGAAAAAATCGTATTCGTTGAGTTTCTGAATTCCAAATTAAGTCTAACAGCTCATTCATATCGTAAGAATATTCATAAACACTTTTACAGTAAATGAAACATAAAGAAAAGGATAATATAGAATTTCTTACAAAACGCCCAATTTGTTGAATGTTGGCAACACACATTACATCTTGAAGTAGGATTGCATATCGTGTGGACTAATAGTGCAACTTTCTTTCATTTTCGTTTTATGAAAAAAATTAATATTTACTAAACGGCTTAGAGTAGGATTGAATCAACGACAGATTCTTAATCCACACTTACGGAACTACCAAATTATGAATTTTCATCAAATGTGTGTTGACATTCAACAAATTGGGCGTTTTCAAAGAAATTCAATTTTATCTATTATTTTGTTTTCTTCACTTCGAAGGTGTTTATGGATATTTTTACGATATTAACGAGTTGTCAGGGTTAATTAGGAATTCAGAAAAATATGTCTGCATACTTTGGAGCTAAAGAAATTTCTCCGCCAAAATGGTCTTGGAAAAATTGTAGGTTTACGAATTTGAGAAGTATTCATAATAAGACAGTTACTGATTTTTCTCGATTTTAAGCCTTGGGCAGCTACTAATATTTTTACAAGACGAAAATGAAAGAAAAATAGTACGAGATACTTCCTTGAAAAAATACGCTAGTTTCAACTACGCTGGTCCTCTCTAACTATTTTTCCAAATTTGTGGTTTGCAGTTGAGCAGACTATTATTCTATGCTAAACAAAAATAATACGTATTAAAAAAATCAGGAGTTTATAAAATTGCTTGCAATGTACGGTAACTACTGTTGAGCAGACAAGTAGGAATTTCTAAACCAGATTTAAAGAACATTCATCCCCTGACAATAATCCTCCAATATGTGAACATATAAAAACCACAAAACATTCGATAATATCACATTTCTTCATAATTGTCACAAAGGAAAGAAAACGAAACTGTTGGAATGTTTGAAAATCGATAAATCGATAAAATGTGTAAAAACCCAAGTGAAATCATCCTAAGCAGCTAGCTAGAAATTAAAACCTCTCCACTTTTAAAAATCAAATTAGGTTTGTATCTATATGAGTAAGTTCATTTCCTGTAGTTGACCACTTGAAAATGACCTGACGGTTGAAACCGGTCATATTTGTGAAAATAAAATTGTGGAAAGTATAAATAAAATACATTTCACTTCATCTTCGTTGAAAATGAATTTCCATAAAATAAATAAATCATTGACATTATCCAATCTCCTTTTCTAGTGGCCCCAACATGAGCAAATTATCATTCAATGCCAATCAAAAAAACTGTTGGAAAATTTGGAAATCAACAAAATTTGCGAAAACCCTAAAGTAACTATCAGCTTAAGATATAAAATTGACAATAAAAATGACGTAACTGTCGAAACCGGTAGTGTATATTAAAAATGAACATTGTGGAAATCAGACAAAACTGTTTCATTTTATTTAAATCACCAAATGTGATTTTTGTCTCTTCTCGTTTACGACATTAAAGCTTGATGAAGTTGGAGAAATGCTGGTGAAAATGTATACTGCTTGAATTGAAAAATAAGGAATTTGTTTTTTTTTTCTTAGAGCATATTGAATGAATCTCGTACTTTTTTCTTCCTTGCCGTAATTTTGACATTGTTGTTAATTTGACCGTTCGTTTACCTGTTTTTTCTAAGAATAAAAATTATCTCTTGCAATTAAAAAGTAATTTTGTGTAAGTAGTATCAATTCTTTATTACTGTAGATACTTCTATATACAGTTAACAGTTAAGATATTTTTGAAAATGTCATGCAAATTTGACATTATCACGAGTAAAAAAATGAGAAATTATGAGGTATACCAGATAACTTAATCAGTCTTTGATAGAATACTGCCGCATAATCTAGTAAAATGCTTGTAAGAAATTTTTTTCATATTCACTAAATAAAATGAAAACCTAGTGACTAGCTACTAAACTGTATCACTTTTGATCGACATGAATACAGATAATTATATTTGAGAGGTGCGTTTCTTATTTTCTTCATGTTGGTAAGCTTCATTTGCGATTCCAGTTTTCACTGTTTTCTCGGGTTTGCTCGACGAGGTGAAGTTTTGATTCTCTCCACTACCGAAGAGGCAGAACACAAGGCCAGAGATTATGTAAACTCCGCCTCCTATGCAGAATATTATTCTCCATTGGTCTATTCCATTCTAAAAACAATAGATTTTTGTAATATACAGTTAATAATCGATATTTGAAAGCAATTGTTAATTTTTTTTAAATGAAACAAAGCTGTGAAATTTTCATTATATTCGCAAACTTATAACGTGTTTCAGTGAACTGTGGCTTCATGAGCTAAGTGGATTGTTTTTCCTTCTTTTTCAGTTGATTGCAAGATATTTTTTCTGTATTCCTTCCTTCTCCCTGTTTTACCTAATGTTACAATAATTCTTGGATTTTTAGTTTTTGCGACTTGATTGAAATTTAGGTATAGAACATGTTTCCGGAGTTTATCTTTTCAAGAGTAATCCACTTGAATAATGAAAAACATACGTGGTTATTTGAAAAATATTACTTAATTTTAGATACTTTATCTGCGACACTTCAAGATCAATTTTCTTTAATAAGAAACGTATAATTTATTCCTATGAAGTACATTTTTATATCAGTATTGAGAGGACCATCCAATCGTTCAGAAAAAAACACCTCAAAAAAGTCTAGGGAACACTTCTGAATATCGATATATCGTATCCAGAACGATCAATATGCATGATTTTTTTAAAGAAATGAACACCTGCATTAATTTCTCACCAAATTATGTAGAGTGCCCCAACAGATTTCAGTTTTTTTTTATAAAAAACTAAAAATGCAGCAGATGCGACGCTGCTTTATAATCATTTCATGTATTCAATGTTTGAAATCAGTTAGTTGGCACTTTGTTTCTGTTGTAAGCACAAATAAAAGATTCAAATTTTGAGATTCGACCATGGAAAGACGACATTTGACTAGAGAAGAGATGTTACGAACCGTTGGCATGCTCCAAGCTGGGAGGTCACAATGGGAAGTATCCAGGGTTCTGGGAAGTAGCCCAAGTGTCATAAACCGTTTATGGTAGCGTTTCAATGAAACAGGTAGCGTAGAAGAACGCCATGCAGGTCGTTTCAGGAATACTACAGTTGCCCAAGACCGATTTTTGGTTTTACAAGCCAGAAGAGATCGTACTACCACAGCATCTCAATTAGCTCAAGAGCTATCACGAGTTTATAATGTACAAATTTCCGACCAAACTGTGAGAAATCGACTGTACGAAGGTCAACTCTACTCCAGACGTCCTTTTAGAGTTCCACAACTGACCCATGGAAATCGCGCTGCTCGTTTAGCTTGTTGCCAAGAACACGTAAACTGGGATCAAGAGAGGTGGGCCACAGTTCTCTTCAGTGATGAATCTAGATTTGGTTATTATCCCGATTCGGGAAGAATTCGAATATGCAGGGAACCTGGAAAGCAAAATCGTCTCTAGCATGCTCGAGAAGTTGTTAGACAGGTAGGCGGATCAGTGATGTTTTGGAGAGGTATACGCCTTGGTGGAAGAACTGACCTCGTTTTCACAGAACAACCTTACGGGAAATGAGATAGTTTCACCTGTAGTGGTACCGTATCTCCAAACAATGGGTCAAAATCCACTCTTCCAACAAGATAATGCCGCTCCTCATCGTGCAAGAGTTGTCTTGAACGTTCTTGAAGAGAATGATATCAATCTTCTACCGTGGCCATCCTGCTCCCCGGATCTGAATCCCATCGAGCATGTGTGGGACACCCTAAAAAGAAATCTCCTGCGTCAAAACGTCTTCCATCATGAACAGGAGCTTCGATTAGAAGTTCAGGGGGCTTGGAATGACTTAGGCCAAAATGTAATAGACAATCTGGGTACTGAAAAATATAAGTGCTTCCATATCGTTTCGAAAATATTAGTTCAGGATTTTTTGTGTTCTACCGAATTTCGTCTTTTCAAATTTCAAATTTTTTTATCATAGGTCCTTTGGAGAAGTCAAATATTATTTTGTTTTCTTGAGAATACATTATATACAATAAATGCTAACAAAACCGACAGATTTCTATAAATTCGAATCATCAAATTCATATTTTAAAGATATTGGTAAGTGTTCCTAGACTTTTTGAGGTGTTTATAAAGGCTGTTCTATTCAAAATAAGAAACTTTTGATCTAACCGGAAATGGCAAAAGTTGAAAATATTTTTAAAATGTCGTTTTCAAAACCAGATCTAGCTATGGAATTTCAGGAAAATATTTTAACCCATTCTCCATATACTTTTAATAGGTCATCTAACTTGAATACATTATATTACATTGGCAAAAGCAAGGGGATATAATTAATTTATATCCTAGTGTTCCGCCTGAAGATTCATTGAAATTGATTAATCAAGCTCTGCAGAATGATAATATGAATCCTAAGTTACAATCAGAACTTATGCATCTTCTAGAAGTCTGTTTAGAACAAAAGTATTTGGATTTCCATGATAAAATTAACATGATCAACAGCGGTTTAATAATAGGTAAACCTCTCAGTCCTTTACTAGCCGACATTTTCATGGATAACATTGAGTATAGAGGCTAGAAATAACTAGTCATTTATTGAGGTTATGTTGTTAGTCTTGGTTATCATTCTTATTATCAATTTTAATTGCTACCTTTGTAGTTTTCAGTTGCCAAATGATATGGAAAATTATATGGAATACCATGTGATAGGGTCGGTATCACAAGTACGTATGAAACCAGGATGTATGCCCACAAAATTTAATTGCCAACCCGACAGGAAAACACAAACATCTAACACAACAGAGCGACCCTATGTAGTTAAAAAACGAAGAATGATGATTCTTGAAGAGTGTGAAAAGCAACTTGAAGAAAGTACTATAGTTATAGTTATAGTTATTGCATACATTGTTGGTATACTTAGACCCGTATTACAGATAATCTTATATAGCGGAATCGCTTTGTAAAAATCTCAAGAAATGATCTACGTTTGAGATTCATACAATCTATAAAACTACATAGATTTTTTGTAACCTTGTAATTTTCTATTTGTGTGCATAATTATAACATTGCACTCAAATAACAAAACATTTGTTTTGCAGTTCAGCAGATTGTTCAAGAAGTTTTCCAATTACCACCAAGAATGTTGGATAAAGCAATTCAAGTACACATATGTAAAACATTTAATTTGTTGCCTTAACAAACCCTGCTTCCTTTGCTATAGATAGATTCGTGTTGTAAAGTCGATAAATAACAGAAACAAATATAAAATCAATCGTAACGCGCAATCAGTAGTAGGTAATCAAAACGCAGTGAAGCTTACATAAGTATGACGTCATTCGCTGTGATTGGCGTTTCAGTCAAAATGGACGATTGCAGTATTTTACTCTTTTATTTTATTGAAAATCTTAATAATCTCAATTTTTTAAATAAAACTAAATCAGTTTTTTAATTCCTTTGAATGTGTATGTTCCCCTAAAGTCATTGAATCTTTGATTATATCATACTATCGTCACGCCTATTAGAGAGCTTGCTGATCATCTTGGTATCATTTTACAGGGTGCTTCAACGAAAACTAAACAGGGGCTATATCTACCAAGATATTCATTTCTGATCAATACGCAAAAACAACTGAATATCAACCCCCTAAGCGGGGGTTGCAATCCTTGAACATTTTGAATAGGGAAGATGGGTCGAGTGATGACTTAAAAGAAAGGTGGTATCTTTGTCTACATCGCCTTGAACGAATTTCTATTTTTAAATGAAAACTGTAAAAGATACAGGGTGAGCAACTGAAAGATGGGGAAGACTATTTCTCTGAGACTATTCAAGTTTCAGTTAAGTAAAATGGAACAGATCCGTGCTGATCAATGGCAGTCATCATCAAGTACTATCCTCATCTCGAATTTCAACCCCTAGAGCAGGGGTGACCACCCTTGAAAATTTGGAAGAGGGTAGATGGGTCGAGTGATACCTCGAAAGAAAGGTATTATCTTTGTCGGCATTCCCGTGAACGAATTTTCATTTTTGATTGAAAACTTTAGAAGATACAGAGTGAGCTAATCTAACTCCTATGGAACTCAATGAGAATAGATTTATTGCGAGCAGTCATGAAGGCACTCGAAATCCTTTACTTGGAAGGTATTACTGGATCGAAATATTACCCCTGCTCTAGGGGTTGAAATTTGAGATGAGGGTGATTTCGGAAGATGACAGCTTTTGATCTAAAATGAATCTATTCCAGTTTTTCGAACTAATACTCAATAGTCTTGGGGCGATAGTCTTCTCTATTTTTCAGTAGCTCACTCTGTATCTCCTACAGTTTTCAATCAAAAATGAAAATTCTTTCACGGGAATGCAGACAAAAATAATACCTTTCTTTCGAGTTATCACTCTTCCAAATTTTCAAGGGTTGTCACCCCTGCTCTAGGGGTTGAAATTCGAGATGAGGATGGTACTTGATTATGACTGCCATTGATCAGCATGGATCTGTTCCATTTTACTTCACTGAAACTTGAATAGTCTCAGGGAAATAGTCTTCCCTATCTTTCAGTTGCTCACCCTGTATCTTTTACAGTTTTCAATTAAAAATGGAAATTCGTTCAAGGCGATGTAGACGAAGATACCACCTTTCTTTTGAATCATCACTCGACCCATCTTCCCTATTCAAAATGTTCAAGGATTGAAGGGGGTTGATATTTCAGGCAAGTTTTGTACCACAAAAGATGTCCCCCTTGAAACAAAAATTGACTAGTCTTTGCGTTTTGATCAGAAATGAATATCTTGGTAGATATAGCCTCTGTTTAGTTTTCGTTGAAGCCCCATGTATGAGCGTTATGAGTCACCTTACTTTTGGGATACAAGGCACATCATCCTTTTAAATAAACTAGAAACAGTATATTGAAGCGGATCATAAATTTGTCAATATGATGAAAATTAAAACATCATTGTTCCATTCAATTAAAAATGTATATCAATTTTCATCAAGCAACGTTCACCTCATCAAATTCTATGTGAGAGGAAGTAATAAAAATACACATCCATCATATTTTGGGCTAATAAATAAATTTGTAAGAACATGGAATACTTGATATCCCTAGATGTTGAGTTTGAATTTGTTATTGTATATTCACTTACGTTATCTTTGGTAAAATATCCAGTTACAGCAGGAGAAATAAATCCTGTAGCACTTCCGACAGTATTAGCAATACCATACAAGCTACCAGCGAACGTTGGCGCCAAATCTTGTGCATTTGCTAAATTTGTAATCGAGGAAGCACCATTCACTCCAAGCGAAAACGTGATAAGTGTTACCGTCCAGATTACATCACACTCTGCAGTGGTTAGCAGCAAAAGCAACATTCCAGGTATCAGATGTGCTATAAAAATACTGTTGTAGATTAAACGATTCATTTGCTCAATGAAAAATTAAAACACTAGGCAATGGTTTCACAAAAATATATTAAAATAGTCGGCATATATTTCGCGTTATCAACCCATTATCATGGGTAATATAACACTGAAAGACAAAGTGAGTTTTACTCAAATATAACGGCATAGATGTACAGAAAGTAACGTCTGGACCCAACATCACAAAGGAGGAAATTATTAAAGCAACAAAACAACTAAAAAACAAAAAAGCTGTTGGAGAAGATAATCTCCCAATTGAAATTATAAGGATAATTTCAGACGAACACATCGATGTTATGGAGAACTTATTTAAAAAAATATACGAAACTGGAATAATACCAAAAGACTGGCTGACATCGGTGTTTATACCACTACCAAAGAAGAAGAACTCCAGGAAATGTGAAGAATATAGGATCATTAGTCTAATGAATCATATACTGAAATTGTTCCTCGGAATAATACACAATTGAATTTATAACAAATTGGACGAACACAATTTGGCTTCAAGAATGGCATTGGAACAAGAGAGGCACTTTTTTCAATACGTGTGCTTGTTGAAAGATGTAGGGATGTAGACTCTGATGTATATCTGTGTTTCATAGACTTTCAAAAGGCTTTCGACCTGGTGAAACACGATAAACTAATAGAAATTCTCAGGTCTTGTAACATAGACGACAAAGACTTGAGAATCATATCAAACCTTTACCAAGACCAAAAGGCTAAAATTAGAATCAATGGAGAGACATCTGAAGACATTAACATCGAGAAAGGAGTAAGGCAAGGATGTGTTCTTTCCCCGTTGTTGTTTAACGTTTTTTCGGAAGAGTTATTTAGAAAGGCACTACAGGATACCTCGGATGACATAATAATAAATGGACAATGCATTAACAACTTGCGATACGCAGATGACACGGTTATTCTAGCAGATAGCGCTGAAGCACTACAACGCCTAATGAACCGAGTGATGATAACATGTAAAGAATTTGGAATGAAACTAAATACAAAGAAAACAAAAACGATGGCTATCAGCAAACACCAAAACAGAAAGGTCGGAATTAGAGTCAACGGAACAGAATTAGAACAAGTAACAAAATAACATACCTAGGAAGTAGCCTTGATGAAACTTGGGATCACTCCTCACTAGAGATAAAAACACGTCTGGAAAAAGCACGAGCTATATTTTATAAAATGCAAAAAATACTATGCAACTGCCAACTAAATATCTCATTAAGAGTTCGAATACTGAAATGCTACGTTTTCTCCACCGTGCTATATGGCGTTGAAGCATGGACAATGACGGAAACAACACAAAAAAGAATAGAATCGTTCGAACTTTGGTGCTACCGTAGAATGCTCAGAATATCTTACATGAGTCATACGACAAACGTAGAAAATATGCAGAGGATGAGAAAGGATCGAGAACTTGTGCAGATAATGAAAGAAAGAAAGACGCAATATTTCGGTCACATTATGAGAAACCAAAAGTACGAACTGCTTCAACTTATCATCGAAGGAAAAATCAATGGCAAAAGGGGACCGGGAAGAAGACGCAACACCTGGCTCAAGAACTTACGTCAATGGACTAATATGAGCTCTATAGAATTGTTCAGAGCTGCAACAAATAAAATAAGATGGGCAAATGTAATCGCCAACGTCCTTAAGGATAAGGCACTGTAAGAAGAAGATAACGGCATTCACAACAGGAGATAGATTGGAGTATATTTGTTCATTACAAACTGGTTTGTTTTCCTAGGAGCGGACGTGATTTCCATCATCTCCTAAATGTCCAACTTCTTAACTTTGTAGCCTGGATGTATGCATTCAATTGTCTCGAAATCCATGAAATGATTTTTATATACAGGATATGTTTATATGAACTTTTTTCATGAAATGACTTCAGCAATCACCTCATTAAATATTGCCGTGTCTTTTTTAAACACGCTGTATACAATGGTCACAAAAACCTGTAGAATTTTCGTTTTGAATAATTGATCTTTCATATTCTTCAATTCTCTTCTCGATACATCTTCCGGTTTGGCCCAAATTTTGTTAATCTTTATTATTAACTAACAATGAACCCTCTTTTTATTAGTACAGATGGTGTTAATATTATGTCTGTGCAATCTATTACAAATCTTGTTGCTAATATTTGGAATATAATTAAATGGAAAATTTCTATTCGATTTCTGAATATGCAAAGCATAAATGCTATTTAATCACTATGTTTTAACCCAGGGGTGCTTTATTAAAGGAACGCGCGGTACTTGTCAGAGAAAAGCCGCGTTTTTTATTCTTGCCGCTTTTCTGGAAATTTTGGGCGGCGCGTTTGACGGGAACATTCGAGACTTTCTGCATTTTAACTTGAAGGCAATACCACGTCCATAGAAAGTTTATTATTAGATAGTACAAAATGAGTGCAGCGAAGAAATCTAAAACGTATCATTTTAATAACTATTGGGTGGAAGAATTTTTCTTTTGTATGGCGAAAGATGAGTGCATTTGTCTTATTTATCGTGTGTCAGTTGCAATACCTAAGCGTGTTAACTTAGAGAGGCATCATAAAACGGTTCATAAAAACTATGAAAAGGATTTTCGCCACAGAGTGAATTAATAAGACGAAAATTACGTAATTTGATATCTTGTTTGAAAAAAGAACAAATCATGTTCACAAGACCAGCCAAATAATCAAAAGCTGATACGATCGCGTCATTTAAAATAACTCATATATTGGCGAACACAAGAAACCATTCGACGATGTTGTGAAGGAAGCATTTATTGAAGCGGGTGAGACTTTATTTGGAGATTTTAAAAATAAAACAGAAGTCATGTCTGCTATTAGAGAACTTCAGTTATCTCGTTCGACTGTCACAAGGCGAATTGAAGTCATGGCAGATAAACTAAAACATGATATCATGAAACGTACATACTTTTCTTTACAGTTCGACGAATCCACCGATATAACAGACAGTGCCCAGCTGTGTATTTTTATTCGGATGGTATTGAATGACATATTGGCTAAGGAAGAATTTCTGACAATCATTCCTCTGAAGGGGAAGACTCGTGGCGAAGATATATATGACGTTTTCTTCAATTTTGTAAAAACTACAAGCTACCAATATATAAATTAGTGTGCATTACAACCGATGGAGCACCAGAAATGACTGGTAACAAAAACGGTTTTGTGGCATTGTGTCGAGCTAATGAAGATTTCCCTTAATTTTTTCATTCCATTGCATTATACGTCAACACGTTTTGTGTTCAAAAGTTTTAAACACGAAGGAAATATGAGCATTGCAACAAAAATTGGTTGTTGCAGTTGGGAGATAAGGAGTCAGCTGAACACGCTGATTTAGTTCTTCACACGGACGTCGGGTGGTTGAGTCGCGGAAAATTCCTAGAAAGGTTTCAAGAATTATTGCCCCAAATTACAGCTGTTCTTGACGAACGAGGTGATGACACTCAGATGTTGAAAAATGAGAAATGGCTGACTGATTTGGCAATTTTGACTGACATCACAATGCACTTAAACACCATTAACTTGGAGCTTCAAGGTAAAGGAAAAACTAATATTGGGATGATTAGAGCAGTGAACGCATTCAAAAGTAAATTGAAACTTTATGAGTTATCCATTTTCATGTAAAAACATTGAGGAATTAGCTACTGAAATAGCAAGTCAGTTTGATATGAACTCATGTTCTGTTGAAAATGAGTTGGTGCAGATTATATCAGATATACATCTCAAAGCTACAGCATCTGATACAAATTTCTGATGTTTTATATCTGAAGATAAATATCCGAATCTGACGTAAATCGCCCTTCAACTGACGGTAATGTTTGGGTCAACTTACTTGTGCGAGTCTGCATTTTCTGAAATGAAGATAATTGAGTGAAAATATCGCAATCGACTAACTGACGAACATATGTCATCATGCTTGCGATTAGCACTAAGTGGTTACGTACCATCTTATGAAAAGTGTGTGTTTTGGTGTTCCCCATGGATCTCACATTGGGCCTTTTCTATTTAACATCTTTGTTAACGACGTTGGACGAATTTTGTCAACTGATTTCCTTCTCTTTGCCGAGGATATGAAGGTTTATTCGATTGTTAAAAGTGTTTCTGATGCTGAGTATCTGCAGAGTCAGTTAGACAGTCTTTTTGAGTCGACGGAGCAGAACCATCTCTATCTCGACCTTAGCAAGTGCTCTGTTATCACATATACACGACGCAAAGAGAAATTGAATATCGGTATGATGTTGGAGGGCAGATTTTGGCCCGCGTCTGCTCGGTCAGAGATCTGGGAATCACACTAGACGAAGCTCTGAATTTTAACGAACACATAGCAAATGTTACGAAGAAGGCGTTTCAAATGCTCGGTTTTGTAATCAACGATTTCTCTCCCGATGTTCTGAAGCTGCTATACTGTTCCTTGGTACGTTCGGTGGCGGAATATGGTTGTATCGTTTGGTCCCCACATACCTCAGTTTCCATAGATTGCCTGGAAAGGGTGCAGCGAAGATGTCTTCGATACTTGGCGTTTCGATCTGGACTGACCATCTGCGAGCGCTCAGTAATTGTGACGAGTGAAAGATATAACTTGAAATCACTCAAATGTAGAAGAAGCATTTCTGATGTGTGTCTCTTATATAAACATCTAAATGGTCTAATAGATTGTCCTGAACTATTAATATTATTCAAATGAGATAAAAAACACAAGGTTCAACTTTAATCTACACTTTATTTGAAAAAATTCGACGACGTTTCGCTGACACAGCAGCTTTATCAAGAATGACAAACAGAATGAAGAGTATGGTATTATAAACAAATCATAGAACGAATTGGATGAATAACAGGAAAAACCCACACCGAGCCATTGTATAGTTAGTATGAAAGGTAATTAAAACTAATTAAACAAGTTAAGTAGGGGTGAATAATTCACATCTACCTGCTCATTCAAAAGCTTGTCCGAATGTTTGTATCTATTTACTTCTAATGCTTCTAGGAGATCTAATTTTAAACTTTTTGATTTTATATGTAATATGTCAGAGTTTTTATTGAATGAATGGTTTTCTTTTATTAAGTGGTTTGAATAATTTGAATCAGATTTATTTTTATCGAAACTACGTTTATGTTCAGATGTTCTTATGCCAAAACACCTATAGGTCCTACCGATATAAATTTTATAACAAGAACCGCAATTGAGTTTATAGATTCCTGATTTACTTGAGTTTTCAACACGAGATTTATTATTTTTAATATGTTTACCTGAGTTATTAGAAGTTTTGAAAGTTATATTAAGATTTTGTTTGACGAAAAAGGATTTAATATTTGTACTTGCAGAACCGCAGAATGTTAAACTGTTGAATATTTTATAGTCTTTATGAATAGGATATACTTAATTTATTGCTTTCTGATACAGTTTTTACGAATGATTAGATCTATCATATCCGGATTATATGAATTATTAATGGCTATCTGTTTGATGATGTTTAACTCTTTATTATAATCTTCTACTGATAAAGGTAAATTGAGTAACCGATGTACCATGCTGTTTGAAGCTGCAACTTTGTGTTGAATTGGATGTAATGAGTAGTTATGTATAATTGTATCAGTATGTGTTGGTTTACGAAAGACCGAAAAAACATGATTATTATTTCGTTTAGTGATTTTCAAGTCCAAAAAATTAATGGAATCGTTCCATTATCCAACTTGTTCTTTGATTTGTTTATAATACCATACTCTTCATTCTGTTTGTCATTCTTGATAAAGCTGCTGTGTCAGCGAAACGTCGTCGAATTTTTTCAAATAAAGTGTAGATTAAAGTTAAACCTTGTGTTTTTTATCTCATTTATATCATGGATCTACATCAAGTAACGGCCTCCACAATTCAAATATTATTCAACTTCAATGTTCCAATTAGAATAATTAAGTTTACACCATTGTTTAGGGAAAGAATTTGCCGAACGAATTACTCAAGGAACTTCTTCACAGATCGCTCGGTTGCTATTGCGAACAAAATACACACTCAGGTTGATCCCTTTGCCGTTTCGCTGCGTTTATTGAAAAAGCGATTGGCATTCCTTTTGTAGCGGTGGCATTCATGTTTTCGTTGTTGATTGCTTGCTTTCATTTCGCGTCTTATGGATTGTCATTGAAAATTTCTGATGCTGTTTTATGTTAGTTATGTTTTGTTCAATACTTGAAATTATTGTTATGTATTTTTTCTTCGACATAAGGATGGATTGGGGGTTTCCCGTTCAACTTTATACACATATAATGTCAATTATGATGTATTAAAGTATAATAAATAAATGAAAAAGTATGCTGAGGACATGCAGTGCCACGCTTCAACATTCAAAGTGACTCCTTAGTTAAGCTTAACACCATATGTAACTCTTTCGTTTTGCATCACACATACTTGCAGACTCTCAGAGTCGATCGTAAGTAGTCTAAAAATATTGAGATAGATCGCCAGCAGTTCAATTTTGAGCACCCCTGTATTTAACCCATCTAATTCAGAGGATATTATGACAATATCTATATTATGTTAACTGTGATTACTTATATCTTCAAATTTTGTGTCAAGTCTTTTGAAGCGCTTTTCATAAAAAGATGCAGTACTAAGAACACCAAAACATTAACTGAGTCTAAGTTATATTGAATTTGAATCACAGTTTGACCGCACAGAAACCCTCAAGCGAAGAAAGCAGCAAAATACGCGCAAAAACATTATAAAAATAAGAGTTATTTCATTTACATAAAGTATTGTACTACATATCTGAGAAAATGTTTATAATCTCAGAACGCAAAAACATTAAATGAATAATAAGCACTGTCGACCTCAACATACACAATAAAATCTAACAGTTGGGAATTCCATATTTCCCATTTTTTGAAAAATTAAATGAAGCCATCTATTGTATATTTATTTATTTAAGTAAAATATAAGGAATGTCCACAGCCTAAGCCAAAATGATATTCACTAGATGAATATTAGTTACATAGAATCTAGTACTCTAAAAAAGTATTATATAAGACATTAATAGTGAGTTGTATTCACAGAAATAATGAAAAAAGAAATACAAAATGAATATTACAAAACGAACGATTGAATGAATTTGATGTTAGTCAGTAAAGTGCAAGCGTAATGTTCTCTTCAAAGAGGCCAATGTGACCCCAAACAAATTGATACTCCTATGCGTGTTGCAGACACGTAGCATCCTATCGATAGGGGAGTTCTGTGCACTATTCGTTTTTCTAAAAGTTATAGAGAAGAGGTCGTTGTGCCTCAAAGATTTCATAGAAACATTAAAAGTAACCATTTGCAAGATCTCAGGTACCTGAAGTACGCAGTTCAATATTTTAAACAAAACCAAAATATCAGATATAGTTCTACGATTTTCAAGTGACAATAAATTGAAATATTTACGGACAGGAGCGTAGTCGTGATTATGGATAACAAAGTTGGTTTTGAAGTATATGAATCGTATAAATCTATTCTGAATGCGTTCAAGTCGGTTGGAATAATAATCATAACGCGGGTTCCAAATACATGAGGCAAAATTTAATTTACTGTAGTTGTAAGCATAATACAAAGTGATAAGTGATTTTACATATTCAAATTTCTTACTTTTCCTGAAAATATAACCCATCATTCGACTTGAACTATTTGCTATGCGATCTATGTGTGCATCGAAGAGCAACTTCGAATCGAAAGTGACACCCAGATCAAAAGACGTGTACACACGTCGCAACAATGAATTTCCAATTGAGTACTGAAAAGTGATAGGGGAATGGTTTCTAGTAAAAGTTATCGTGAAACATTTATTTAAATTCAAAAATAATTGGTTTTCTCTACAGTACTGAGTTATTCAAATCTAGTTGAAGATCAAGGCAGTCCCTTAAGCATCTGATAGATCTAAAAACTTTCAGATCGTCTGTATAGAGCAAGAACCTGGAATGCCGGAAACATTTATCTATGTCATTTATATAAATTGAGAAAAG
Organism: Cryptolaemus montrouzieri; assembly: GCA_013387265.2. Classification (NCBI taxonomy): domain Eukaryota; kingdom Metazoa; phylum Arthropoda; class Insecta; order Coleoptera; family Coccinellidae; genus Cryptolaemus; species Cryptolaemus montrouzieri. The sequence goes on from JABFTP020000062.1 coordinate 4,964,574, forward strand.
GAGAGGACCGAGATGAGTACCCTGCGGTACCCCAGAAGTACTAATGGAAGATTCAGATTTAAAACCATTTAAACTAACGAAATGTGACCTATTCAGATTGGATCCACTCAAACAACCCACCACTCACACCTGCTTCGGCTAGTCTGAAAATGAGAATATCGAAACTTATTTTGTCGAAGGCTTTAGAAAAATCTGTGTAAGTAGCATCAGTCTAAATTTAAGAATCCATTGCACTTTGCAAGTACTCACTATAAACGATCAATAATAAAAAACAAGTACTGTGTTTTCAGGAATTTTACTTAAAATTGCGATTCGTAACGCGTTTCACTACACCGTAGCTTCTTCAGGCGAATGAATGTACAGAAAATATAAATATAAATGTTCTTGAGTAATTAAAAGCTTATTGGATTGCTTCTTCTCAAGTGGTTATTTATGACAGGTATATCCAATAAAATTAAGGAATAGATTGCTCCCCGAAGAGATTCAAAAGAGGTGAAGGGCTTAAATCGACTTGTTCATTGATGAGTTTACCTGAGTGTTTGTATTTATTGATTTCTAAAGTTTCCCAAAGATTTACCTTCCAATATTTATTATCTATATGCAAAATTTCAAACGGTGTGTCGAAAGAGTGATTATTTTCTAAGAGATGATTCGCGTAATTTCAATCTGATTTTTTCTTTGAAAAACTGCGTTTATGTTCCGATATTCTAATATTAAAATTTCTATGTGTTCTACCAATGTAGAAATTATCACAGTCATTGCAATTCAATCTATAAACACCTGATTTATTGTTTTTATCTGATTTGGTTTTATTATTTTTATATATTTGCCTAAATTATTATTAGTTTGGAAAGCTATGTTGAAATTATTGCTACTCAAGAATGATTTCGGTTTCTCACTTGTAATGCTAACGTAGGTTTAGGTGTTGAATTTTGTTTCAATTTATCGACAGGGTAAACTTCATTCAATGCAATTCTACTTTGTTTTTTATTCAAAATATTATTTATTAGTTTGGGATTGTAACCATTATTTTGGCCATTTGTTTAATCAAATTTAATTCTTTGTTGAAATTTTCTGGTGATAACGGGATGTTAATCAATCTATGAATAAAACTATTGAATGCTGACATTATATGTTGATACGGATGACACGATGAGTTATGTATTATAATATCTGTATGTGACGGCTTATGGTAAATTGCGAAAACATGTTTTCCATTTTCATTCGAAATTGATACGTCTAAGAAATTTATCGAATTATTGCTTTCTATTTCGGTTGTGAATCCAATTTTGGATGTAATGAATTTATATGATTTTCGAAAATTTTAACTGTCTATCTGTTCCTGTAAAGCAAATAATGATATCGTCTACATAGCGATACCAGTATAAACAATATTCACTAAGTGGATGATTATGAATTAATTTCTCTAAATTATTCATGAATATTTCTGCTAACAAAGGACTTATCGGATTGCCCATAATCAAGCCGTCTTCAATAGTATAATATTTGTTATTGAAATGGAAATAATTTTGATCTAAACAAATGTGTAATAATGAAAGAATATCTGATTTAATGATAATATTGACATGATTCTTTTCTAATAATTCTTCAACTAAGTAATACGTTTCTTTCTGAGGAATGTTGGGGAATGGATTCTTAACATCGAAAGAAATGAGTTTGGAATTAGGTGGTATAATGGTATCTTTCATATTGGCAATTAGTTCTATGAATTTTTGACCGAAAACTTAGATTTAAAATTGCAATGTTTTGTTAGCAAGTCGTTGAGAAATTTTGAAAGTTTGAAAGAAGGTGTCGTTATATAAAAAAAAAGGGCTGAAGAAGCTACGGTGTAGTGAAACGCGTTACGAATCGCAATTATTAAGTTAAATTTCTTAAAACACAGTACTTGTTTCTTATTATTGATAATGGAATTTTACCAAGTAAGAGCCTCCCAAATTCAAAAAAAATTCAATAAAATATAAACGATCAAATTAGTTTCCAGAGTCCTACCGTTAAAAAATCCGTGCTGTTGTGGGATAATGAAATTTTTCACATTATAAATTATACGTTCAAATACTTAAGCAATGATCGAAAGCTTGTTAATAGGTCTATAATTAGACCTATTAAAATTGAAATGCAAATTGGGACAACGGCGGACTCCTTTCACTTTTTTGGAAATACACCATTAATCAGAGACTGGTTGAACAAAATATGCAGTGGTTTACTTAATTGGTGAGCGCAATTTTTGAGAAAACAAAAACAAAAAACACGGCAAGAGATAAGAGAACGAATAAGTTATCTTAGTGTGTAGCTTAGAAGTCTTGGTATCAAATTTCAGAACTAGATGTCTCTAGTGATATTATTTATGAAATGTCCTTATTTGAGTATAGTGGGGCCAAATGGTTTAACTTTTACATCTTTAAATACTTACAGCATACGATGAAACTCTTTCTCACAGTCGTCGTGGCCATCCACTTGTTTTTCCTGATTGTATCGCCAATGAATCCGAAAACCAAACCAAATAACATCCTTGCTAAGTAAGGCATGGCAGAGAGAAAGCCTGAGCTACCCAGGTTGAATCCTAGAACTGTCGACATATATTTGGGGCCGGAGGTCATGAGGAAAAACAGGCCCCATCCGTTGCCAAAATGGGCAATTATAAAGGCCAAGACAGGTAGAGAAGTGAAGAATTGTCCATAAGGTGGTAAAGTCTGAAAATTTAAAATAAATTTAATTTCACGTGTTTGGAGGACTTGATTCACCCAATGTATTCAATGAACACGAAGAAAGGGTTCATCAGGAAGTCACTATCCGAAGACTAAGCAGTGATTTATCCACTAGTCTGCGACAAGAAACCAACCTGCAATTTCAATATTTCAAATTTCTTTTTTTGGGGGCAACTACAGTACAACTTTACTAGTGCGGACACTCGCTATATCAGTTTCATGAACAAATCAAAGGAAAAAAAGGTTTTCTGGCATGTTCGGGATGGTTAGATTCGAAAAAGATGCTCAAGGAAAAGAAATTTGGCTCGGACGAAGAGGTTATGGCCGAAACTGAAGCCTATTTTGGGATCAAAAATGAACCGTTCCTCAGGAAAAGCACCTCAAAAAAGTCTAGGGAACACTTCTGAATATCGATATATCGTATCCAGAACGATCAATATGGATGATTTTTTTAAAGAAATGAACACCTGCATCAATTTCTCACCAAATTATGTAGAGTGCCGCAACACATTTCAGTTTTTTTTTTATAAAAAACTAAAAATGCAGCAGATGCGACGCTGCTTTATAATCATTTCATGTATTCAGTGTTTGAAATCAGTTAGTTGGCACTTTGTTTCTGTTGTAAGCACAAATAAAAGATTCAAGTTTTGTGATTCGACCATGGAAAGACGACATTTGACTAGAGAAGAGATGTTACGAGCCGTTGACATGCTCCAAGCTGGGAGCTCACAACGGGAAGTATCCAGGGTCCTGGGACGTAGCCCAAGTGTCATAAACCGTTTATGGTCGCGTTTCAATGAAACAAGTAGCGTAGAAGAACGCCATACAGGTCGTTTCAGGATTACTACAGTCGCCTAAGACCGATTTTTGGTTTTACAAGCCAGTAGAGATCGTACTACCACTGATGGTATTATACCTCGAAATGGTAATCTGAGTTTTGGAAAAAGAAATATGCTCGGACCAACTTAAGTATTCTTGACTTTTACCAATGAATGACCATTAACAAAATATGGGAGACGAGAGTTATTTGCAACCATGTGAAGGACCATGCACTTTGCTGCATTTAAGGGAAGCATCCAGTCCGTACACCATTGAAAGATTGAATCTAAGACAGACTGCAAGACATGATGGTTCATATCGTCTGTGAAGAAGGCTTTTTTTGAAGTAATATTCAAGTGAAGATCACAAGTATACATCACAAAAAGGAATGGTCTTTGGGGAACTCCACTCAGTACAGGTTTCACATTTGACAACGAGTTTCCAACTTTGACACAAAAGTTTCTATCAGGTAAAAACGAATCTATCCACTTAGATCACCACGAATACATAGGTGTTCGAATTTGTGAAGCTGTTGTATTTTAGGAACCCCGTCAAAGGCTTTGTGACTGAATCCAGGTAAATAACGTCAATAGGTGTTCTTTTATCTACTGCAGACGAACAATCTTTGACGCATGAGAGCAAGTTTGTCATGGTAGAAAGTCTCTTCGAGAAGCCATGTTGGCACCCAGGAATAACTTCGAGTTCAGTGAAAATTTATGATATAGATTCTACTATAATGGTTTCCATGACCTTGCAAATTACAGACGTCAAGCTAATTAGACGATAATTATCTGGCTTCCCCTTTTAAAAATTGGAGTGATATTCGCTTTTTGTCAAATGGAAGGGATGATGTGTGTGGTCAAAGATCATTATTTTCGACAAGACAATGGAATAGGCAAGGCTGCAGAACAGTTCTTGAGAAACAGTGGGGATCTCAGATCAGGACAGGGAGAACTATTGCTATTGAGTTTTTGAAGGTGACGTTCAACAACTTCAGGTGTAAATTGAACATTCTCAACATCAGTTTTTACTCTTGGTACAAGGATTTCTGGCATGTGATCAGATTTTGGCCCAATAAAGGAATGGTCCTTGGGGAACTCCACTCAGTACAGGTTTCACATTTGACAACGAGTTTCCAACTTTGACACAAAAGTTTCTATCAGATAAAAACGAATCTATCCACTTAGATCGCCACGAATACCTAGGTGTTCCAATTTGTGAAGCTATTGTACTTTATGAACCCTTTCAAAGACTTTGGCTGAATCCAGGTAAATAACGTCAATAGGTGTTCTTTTATCTAGTGCAGACGACCAATCTTTGACGCATGAGAGCAAGTTTGTCATGGTAGAAAGTCTCTTCGAAAAGCCATGTTGGCACCCAGGAAAAACTTCGAGTTCAGTAAAAATTTCTGATATAGATTCTACTATAATGGTTTCCATGATTTGTAAATTACAGACGTCAAGCTGATTGGACGATAATCATCTGGCTTCCCTTTCTAAAAATTGGGGTGATATTCGCTTTTTTCCAAATGGAAGGGATGATGTGTGTGGTCAAAGATCATTATTTTCGACAAGACAATGGAATAGCCAAGGCAGCAGAACAGTTCTTGAGAAACAGTAGGGATATCAGATCAGGACCGGGAAAACTATTGCTATTGAGTTTTTGAAGGTGACGTTCAACAACTTCGGGTGTAAATTGAACATTCTCAACATCAGTTTTTACTCTTGGTACAAGGATTTCTGGCATGTGATCAGATTTTGGCCCAATGAAGGAATGGTCCTTGGGGAACTCCACTCAGTACAGGTTTCACATTTGACAACGAGTTTCCAACTTTGACACAAAAGTTTCTATCAGATAAAAACGAATCTATCCACTTAGATCGCCACGAATACCTATGTGTTCCAATTTGTGAAGCTATTGTACTTTAGGAACCCTGTCAAAGACTTTGGCTGAATCCAGGTAAATAACGTCAATAGGTGTTCTTTTATCTAGTGCAGACGACCAATCTTTGACGCATGAGAGCAAGTTTGTCATGGTAGAAAGTCTCTTCGAAAAGCCATGTTGGCACCCAGGAAAAACTTCGAGTTCAGTGAAAATTTCTGATATAGATTCTACTATAATGGTTTCCATGACCTTGAAGATTACAGACGTCAAGCTGATTAGACGATAATTATCTGGCTTCCCTTTTTAAAAATTGGGGTGATATTCGCTTTTTTCCAAATGGAAGGGATGATGTGTGTGGTCAAAGATCATTATTTTCGACAAGACAATGGAATAGCCAAGGCAGCAGAACAGTTCTTGAGAAACAGTAGGGATATCAGATCAGGACCGGGAGAACTATTGCTATTGAGTTTTTGAAGGTGACGTTCAACAACTTCGGGTGTAAATTGAACATTCTCAACATCAGTTTTTACTCTTGGTACAAGGATTTCTGGCATGTGATCAGATTTTGGCCCAATGGAGGAATGGTCCTTGGGGAACTCCACTCAGTACAGGTTTCACATTTGACAACGAGTTTCCAACTTTGACACAAAAGTTTCTATCAGATAAAAACGAATCTATCCACTTAGATCGCCACGAATACCTAGGTGTTCCAATTTGTGAAGCTATCGTACTTTAGGAACCCTGTCAAAGGCTTTGGCTGAATCCAGGTAAATAACGTCAATAGATGTTCTTATATCTAGTGCAGACGACCAATCTTTGACCCATGAGAGCAGGTTTGTCATGGTAGAAAGTCCCTTCAAAAAGCTATGTTGGCATCCAGGAATAACTTCGAGTTCAGTGAAAGTTTCTGATATAGATTCTACTATAATGGTTTCCATGACTTTGTAAATTACAGACGTCAAGCTGATTGGACGATAATTATCTGGCTTCCCTTTTTAAAAATTGGGGTGATATTCGCTTTTTTCCAAATGGAAGGGATGATGTGTGTGGTCAAAGATCATTATTTTCGACAAGACAATGGAATAGCCAAGGCAGCAGAACAGTTCTTGAGAAACAGTGGGGATATCAGATCAGGACCGGGAGAAGTATTGCTATTGAGTTCTTGAAGGTGACGTTCAACAACTTCGGGTGTAAATTGAACATTCTCAACTTCAATTTTTACTCTTGGTACAAGAATTTCTGGCATGTGATCAGATTTTGGCCCAATAAAGGAATGGTCCTTGGGGAACTCCACTCAGTACAGGTTTCACATTTGACAACGAGTTTGCAGCTTTGACACAAAAGTTTCTATCAGATAAAAACGAATCTATCCATTTAGATCGCAACGAATACCTAGGTGTTCCAATTTGTGAAGCTATTGTACTTTAGGAACCCTGTCAAAGACTTTGGCTGAATCCAGGTAAATAACGTCAATAGGTGTTCTTTTATCTAGTGCAGACGACCAATCTTTGACGCATGAGAGCAAGTTTGTCATGGTAGAAAGTCTCTTCGAAAACCATGTTGGCACCCAGGAATAACTTCAAGTTCAGTGAAAATTTCTGATATAGATTCTACTATAATGGTTTCCATGACCTTGTAAATCACAGACGTCAAGCTGATTGGAAGATAATTATCTGGCTTCAGTTCATTTCCCTTTTTGATAATTGGGGTGATATTCGCTTTTTTCCAGATGGAAGGGATGATGTGTGTGGTGAAAGATCATTATTTTCGACAATGGAATAACCAAGGCAGCAGAACAGTTCCTGCGAAACAGTGGGGATATCAGATCAGGACCGGGAGAACTATTGCTATTGAGTTTTTGAAGGTGACGTTCAACAACTTCGGGTGTAAATTGAACATCCTTAACATCAGTTTTTACTCTTGGAACAATATGATCAGATTTTGGCTCGATAGATATATTTTGATAGAATGTATGTGTATTCTCCTTTTAACTCGATGAAATGTAAAGTTTTTAGTGTGGACTTTCTTCTTACTTTCGATTAATGAATAATAAATGAAGAAAAACGTCAAAGTATGAATGAAATAACCATCAGCATTCTATAGTTTGATACAAAATTTTCAGATTTCACATGCTTATCCACCTTTTTCATATTAACTTTTTTTTTGATATTGTGATTTCTCAGCACAGTCTAATTCTCTGTTGTGTTTAGTATAGTTAAAGCACGAAAGTAAATAGAATTAGCTAGAGTGGTTCTCGAGTTGAAATAGAAAATTTAACATTACCTTTCCTTTGTTTTCGACTCCTTTTAAGCTATTCTCAATATGAGATCTTTCAGCTTCGCTTATTTTGCTGCTCTCACTTGGGGAATCAGAAACAACATAAAACCACAGCAAACTCCATAGCACTGCTATCACTGCGGGTATAAAGAAAGAAGGTGGCCATCCCCATCTTTCTATTACAAGACCTAGCAGGGGCCAAGTTAAAACCGTACCCAGACTACCACCCAATAAAGCTCCTATGAATTTTCCTTTTTCTTCTGGCGGCGCCCACCGGGAAATAAGACAATGAAGGGATGGATAGATGACACCCTGAAAGAATGTTTTGCAGTTAGTTAAATAAGGTGGATCTTACCATACTACATACCCCCATTATTCCTGTGATGAAACGCAGGGCCCATACAGCAATCCAATGCACCATGGCTGCCAGGGGTATGAAAAACGTCGATATAGCGGCTATGATTGTCGAGATAAGAACAGTTTTTGTTGCTCCAAACCGTTCAGCTACAAGTCCACCTGGCGCACATGACAAAATTTGTCCCCAAAAATAGGCACCTAGTATTATCGCTTGCGTTGGAGGGTCCCACGGATAACGACGCTCTGTATCTTCCTGAATGTATCACAGAATAATCTTGAGTAAGGTACCCACACAGGTGGAATAGCAAACAAATAAACCCTATAACTCACATTCATAAACACCTCAAAAAAGTCTAGGGAACACTTCTGAATATCGATATATCGTATCCAGAACGATCAATATGGATGATTTTTTTAAAGAAATGAACACCTGCATCAATTTCTCACCAAATTATGTAGAGTGCCGCAACAGATTTCATTTTTTTTTATAAAAAACTAAAAATGCAGTAGATGCGACGCTGCTTTATAATCATTTCATGTACTCAGTGTTTGAAATCAGCTAGTTGGCACTTTGTTACTGTTGTAAGCACAAATAAAAGATTCAAGTTTTGTGATTCGACCATGGAAAGACGACATTTGACTAGAGAAGAGATGTTACGAGCCGTTGGCATGCTCCAAGCTGGGAGCTCACAAGTATCCAGGGTTCTGGGAGATAGCCCAAGTGTCATAAACCGTTTATGGTCGCGTTTCAATGAAACAGGTAGCGTAGAAGAACGCCATACAGGTCATTTCAGGATTACTACAGTCGCCCAAGGACCGATTTTTGGTTTTACAAGCCAGAAGAGATCGTATTACCACAGCATCTCAATTAGCTCAAGAGCTATCACGAGTTCATAATGTACAAATTTCCGACCAAACTGTGAGAAATCGACTTCACGAAGGTCAACTCCACTCCAGACGTCCTTTAAGAGTTCCACAACTGACCCATGGAAATCGCGCTGCTCGGTTAGCTTGGTGCCAAGAACACGTAAACTGGGATCAAGAGAGGTGGGCCACAGTTCTCATCAGTGATGAATCTAGATTTAGTTATTATCCCGATTCGGGAAGAATTCGAATATGGAGGGAACCTGGAAAGCAAAACCGTCTCCAGCATGCTCGAGAAGTTGTTAGACAGAGAGGCGGATCAGTGATGTTTTGGGGCGGTATACGCCTTGGTGGAAGAACTGACCTCGTTTTCATACAGAACAACCTCACGGGAAATTCTTACGCAAATGAGATAGTTTTACCTGTAGTGGTACCGTATCTCCAAACAATGGGTCAAAATCCACTCTCCCAACAAGATAATGCCCCTCCTCATCGTGCAAGAGTTGTCTTGAACGTTCTTGAAGAGAATGATATCGATCTTCTACCGTGGCCATCCTGCTCCCCAGATCTGAATCCCATCGGGCATGTATGGGACACCCTAAAGAGAAATCTCCTGCGTCAAAACGTCTTCCATCATGAACAGGAGCTTCGATTAGCAGTTCAGGGGGCTTGGAATGACTTAGGCCAAAATGTAATAGACAATTTAATATTGAGCATGCCGCGACGATGCCAAAGTGTCATTAATAACAGACGTGGACCTTCTGGGTACTGAAAAATATAAGTGCTTCCATATCGTTCCGAAAATATTAGTTCAGGATTTTTTTTGTGTTATACCAAAATATTATTTTGTTTTCTTGAGAATACATTATATACAATACATCCTTACAAAAACCGAAAGATTTCTTTAAATTCGAATCATCAAATTCATATTTTGAAGATATTGGTAAGTGTTCCCTAGACTTTTTTGAGTTGTTTATACGTCATTGAGTGTAAAATTGAGTTATCTACGAGGGATTCTTTTTGGTCATGAAATAACACAACTTCTCGGATTTTTCGATGTACCCCGTAAGACATGGTCAGGGGATTTGCATATTTAATGAGCTTTTAATACACTAACAGGTGGGATGAAAAGTTCGTGGGGCTGTAAATTGGCGTAATATTTGCTGAACAGTATAGCCACGCACAAGCTTATCCTCATTTGTTAAAACCATTGTTAACAATTCCAAACGCAAAAAACAAGCAACACCAAGATAAAATTCGAGTTCAAACCAGATGTCGTCTAAAACTCGATGACATTTCATTATTTTTTTGTTTATCATAGAGTTAATGCATGCAGTCTATGTTCAGAGGTGCATATGATGGTGAAGAAGAGAAACATTATTGACAATTGGCACAATTCTGAATCAATATTCGAGTTCGACCCCTCAAAATGATGGGAACAGTTCAATCTAGTGATTGAATTACGCAGTTGATTCATTACGACCGCCAAAAATTTTTTAATGCAAGGGAAAATTGTTAAATTCGAGGAAGTCGGCCATTTTGAATTCGAACGGACATCAAATTTTAGGTTAGTTTTAGTGAAAAATGGTTCTTTGTCTTCTTAGAACATCTATGAAAAACAAAACAACTTCAGGAGTGCCAACGCCATGAGGTTAGGTTAGATTTCAGCTAAAAATCAGAATGAAAAAAATTCTTCACGCTACTTTTTTACCAATTCTTGGAATATTTTCAAGATCAATATGTCAAATAGTTCAGAAAAGACTGAATTATCGACTGAAAGACCCATTCGAATATTTTAGTGCCATATTGGATTTCACAGGAAGTGAAATTTCGATGCAATTTCTGAAGAATCCAGTCATTTGGCTTTCCAATGAAGCAAGAACGAATGATTTGCTCTAAAATTGCGAAAGTTATAACGGAAAAAAATTGTACGGTTTTCTCTGGCGCACCCTATAAAATGTATGAAAGTCGTTGCGATGAGAATTATCAAAAAATTAATATTTCGGCATACTCACTTCTTCTGAAGCTTTTTTCATAGTCAACTTCTCAAATTTTTCTGCTGCAACTTCTTCGACAGTGACATTTCTCAAAAGTGCAGCCTTACAGGTTGGTATGAATTCAGTTGTGTTCTTAGTTTCAGGTTTTACCATAGCTATTATGTTTATTGACATGTTCACCCTTAGCATGTATGAAATGGCACATGCTGTGAACAGCATGACCCCTATAAGCGCCCTCTGGGGTACATGACCTGAAAATTAAGGAGAAATATGAAATTAGAATTCAAGAGAAAGTTTAGAGTATGAAAGATAAACATATGAAACAGATGTCAGTATATAAAGCGGTGCTAAACAAATTATTTGGGACATTCAAAGAAATTTGTTCAAAGATGACTAATGTTATATTTGCATTAGAAAAATTGTTTGGTTTATTATTATTCCGAACTCTGATTTGCTAATTGTCTTAAACTGATGTTAATGTAGTCTAAATAGTTTTTGCGATAAGAACCTCCATATCAATCACTCATTGTTTACCATTAGAAAAGTGATTCTTCAATTGATAGAGTAACTGTATTTTTATTACGTAAGCTATCTAAGCTACACAAAATACTTCAATTTTTTCGATTTTCAGTTTGCATATATTGTAAAAGCTCCTTATTCGAGTTTTCACTATTCGCAGCCAATTCCTATATTCGCCGCTCAAGATTTATTTATTCGCTGATCTAATCGATACATTGGTATAAACATACAGGGTGCTTCAACGAAAACTAAACAGAGGCTATATCTACCAAGATATTCATTTCTGGTCAAAACGCAAAAACAGGTCAATTTTTGTTTCAAGGGGGACATCTTTTGGGGTTCAAAACTTGCCTCAAATATCAACCCCCTAAGCGGGGGTTACAATCCTTGAACATTTTGAATAGGGAAGATAGGTCGAGTGATGACTCAAAAGAAAGGTGGTATCTTTGTCTACATTGCCTTGAACGAATTTCCATTTTTAATTGAAAACTGTAAAAGATACAGGGTGAGCAACTGAAAGATAGGGATGACTATTTCCCTGAGACTATTCAAGTTTCAGTGAAGTAAAATGGAACAGATCCATGCTGATCAATGGCAGTCATCATCAAGTACCATCCTCATCTCGAATTTCAACCCCTAGAATAGGGGTGACCACCCTTGAAAACTTGAAAGAGGGTAGATGGGTCGAGTGATAACTCGAAAGAAAGGTATTATCTTTGTCTGCATTCCCGTGAAAGAATTTTCATTTTTGATCGAAAACTGTAGACAAACATATATATATATATATATATATATATATATATATATATATATATGGAGAATTGTTTGCTGAAACAGAAGGCTTGGCAATTGTGATCCAGGATCAGGTTGTTTTCACGAGGAATTATAGAAAACACATCATCAAACGAAATATAGATGATTCTTGCCGTAGATGTTTCTGTTCTTCAGAAACAGTTTTTCATATATTATCATCTTGCTCAGTCCTTGCTTCAACAGATTATTTAGAAAGACATAATGCCGTCGCTAATATTATTCATTTTAATCTAGGAATTAAACATGACCTAATTCTCATAAAAAAAAAATTTACAAATATTAACCTGAGATTATTTGTGAAAATGACAAATATAAACTTTATTTTGATAAAACAATTCTTTGCAACAGAGCTGTAAAACACAATAGACCAGATATCATTCTTATTGATAAACAGAATCAAATAACATATATAATTGATATTGCTATACCCGACACACATAATATACAAAATAAATACAATGAAAAAATTTCTAAATATATGATGCTTGGCGACGAGATTAAAAAATGTGAAAAATGAAAAAAATTTTATTCTACCGATTATTATTTCCACAACAGGTGTTATTCCTAGGAATCTTCACAAAAGTATTGAGATTTTGGGTCTGAAGAAAATTTGTTTGAACATTTACAAAAGATAACAGTCATCAAATCTTGTAATATTCTTCGTAGGTTTCTTTCCGAAAAAATAATGAGATAGAGTCATAGGTTTTCTCGTTAGTTTATACTGAATCTTATTTCATATTTTATTTATCTGTTTATATAAATGTAAAATAATTAACTGACAATTTTGTTATATTTATATTCAGAGCAGTATTCTATTCGATCGTTCACCACTTCACACAAAGGAAACTATTAATGAGTAACATTCAGTGTTACTTGACTAAGGTCCGTACACTGGATTTTACCGGGGAAAAAGCATCTGACACTACTCGTTGGTACATTGATATCATTGTCTGATGATGCTATAGTATGTATATATGCTGGTAGATTGATATATTCTCATAACTTTTAACGTTATCCTAATATATAATTATTCCAGGATATGTTTTGATTATAATCATTGCCTGGCAATGGTATTAATTACCGGGTGGTGGATTTATATTTTTCATAAAATCAGTTTGATTGCATGAACAAATATAAGGGCAACTCGTCGGGGTGAAATATATATATATATATATATATATATATATATATATAATAAAGAGCTTATACTGATTAAATAACATATATATCTCAACAGGTATAACAACTTACACTATTGCTCAAGAACAAGATCTTGAATCTAGAACAACTAGAATATTCCAGTACCACGAAAGATTATTTAGAATTTAAATATAGAAAAATACGCACCTGAAATCAAAAGCGGCAATCTCATAGTGACATTCAAAAACACCGTTATTGCAACGTTAAGCAATAATTCAATTAAAAACTACTTCATCATGGACTCTATTAATTTACAAGTCTAACTAGTACCTACAAATGTTCTGCACAACAGTAGGAATGATTGGCAAATGAGCTTGAAGCGATATTGCGTATATATTATAATGGAAATATCTAAACGGAAGAATATTGATACTGGTGGTATTTCAACTAACGAAAATGAAAGTGACGAAAAGCTCACAGAAAATGTGGAAAATGATACTGAAATAAGGTACTGTATAATCATGAATGATGAAATAATTTATTATGCGTTTAGATTAATATAACCGGGAATCAGAAATGTTGTTATTAATGAAGAAATGAAGGTAAATCAAAGTTTATTAACAGTGATTAAACAGTATGTTAGCAATGAACATTTATGCGATCTTTTCATATTATGCAAGTTATCTGAAAGACGTCTCGACTGTAAACTACGAGCTACGTGAATAAAGTACTGAATATGACGTAAGCCTCTGAAATTTTGCGCCCCTGGTACTTTTACTGTTGACAGAAAATGGAATTAACCAGTGAACATTTTCGTGCCATGATTTTTCACTATATTCGTCATGAATTAACTCGACAACAGTGCTGCGACTTTTGGTGATGAAGCTCTATACGTGGCCACTGTGAAACGCTGGTAAAACGAATTCTATCGGAGTCGTGCTTCAGCCAGTGACGAACTTCGTGATGGTTGTTCAAAATCAGTTGTTTTGACACAAACCATCGATGCAGTGCGCGAAATGATTTACGATGTGACTTACCGTGAGATTGGACAACCCTGAATATTAGTTCCACCACCGTACATTCTATATTGCATGAACATTCGGCTGTCTAAAAGATTTGTTCGCGTTGGATCTTACCACAGAACAGACCCTAATAAGAAGGTCGACTTACCGACCAAAACATTCAACAGCCTCTCATGACCCCTCACCTATCTATCTAGTTCTCCCATAATAGATATAGATGGCACTAATTTAACCACGTCAAGTGTCAAACTCTGTCGATCAAACTTCAATCGCCAATAAATAAATTGTCAAATGTCTGTCAATGTCAAAATTTTCAGTTTCCCTCTAAACCCTTTTATTTTTGTGCTTCCAAAATCATTTTCTTTTCAGGTGTTTCCATTGCTGGTGTCTTGGACTCAAGTTTAGTAATTCTCTTGAAAATTGATGGTAAGTAAATTGAATTTGTGAAGTTTTGCCGATGTTTTGTGCAACTTAGCTTTGTTCGATTCTACGGTACCTAAATTGGATTATATCCAATTCTTATCGGTTTTCTTCTTAATTTTGAGGTTCACCCCTTTGGCGTGTGTCGGGAAAGGAGTATACCATACAAGAGGACTCCTGTGAATGGCGAGGAAATAAAAGTAGCCGAGGAAGCCTTTTTTCGAGCTCTAAAAGATAAGTTAATTTGAATTATATAAATTTTCTTGAGGTTCTCAACTTTCGAATTTGTCAGGATGACTTCGTTAGGGGGCGAGGTGCTCCAACAACAACACAATTTTATAACATTCAAGGAATTTTGTGATAATAAGTCTAAGTTAACGTATCATTCAGTAAAAGTTTCTCAATTCTTAGAAGACATTCACAATAAACTTTACTTTTTCCTGAATAGTCAGGGGCATCAGGAAAATCTTGCTTTCAGATTCAAAGCTATTTATAAGTCTCATGTCTCTAAATTCAATTTTTATCAATTACATTCGGTGAAAGATGAAATTTTTGAAAAGGCTACTCTTCTTCTAATTTTTAAATTCATTAAGGATGAAAAGAAGGAAACTGTTACTTCTGGGACTGAAAGCAAATCCAAAAAGTTCAGAAGCAAGTAGGACAGCAATCTTTGATTGGTTCAATTATAGGTGTTTATTGTGATTTTAAAGAACGGGTTATCCTCACCCTACTATGTGCGTGTTATTTATTTACCATCGATCTTATACAGTTGGTGGTACTATACATGTTGTTTTGTCTGGGCTTTTATACCCTTTTATAATTAACAAACATGTTTTCTAGTCTGTGATATTATTTATTTTCCTCCATGCACCTTTTACACTAATGGGGAAAGAAATTGATCTGTGACCAAATAATTGAATTTTTTGGGTCCTTTACACCCTACATTCCCTTTGTTATCTATCTTCTTCTTATGACGCCGTCTCCAAACGAAGGTTGGCGATCCAATTGGCAATAATTGTTTTCGACACTGCAGCTCTAATAATTTCAGTGGACGTTCTTCCAAACCACCTCCGTAGATCTTTCAGCCATGAGTTCTGGCGTCGTCCAACTGATCTTTTTCCTTGGACTTTCCCCTCAATAATCAGGCGAAGGATCTCATATTTTTTGCCGCGCATGATGTGCCCGATGTACTGGAGCTTTCTCTCTTTGATGGTTCTCATCAACTCTCGTGATTTTCCCATCGTATTCAGGACGTCGATGTTTGTCCGTCTTTCCATCCAAGAGATACGCAATATTCTACGGTATAGATACATTTCGAAAGCGTCTATGCGTCTCTCCATTTCTGGATTAAAAGTCCAACTTTCACATCCATAAGTAAGGACAGGAAAAACATAACAACGAAGTAGTCGCATACGAAGCTGAAGATTAAGTCCGCGGTTGACGAAAAGGTCTCTCATGCCAACGAAAGTTTTACGAGCTTGTTCGATTCGAGATTTGATCTCTATTTTCGGGTCACTTTGGTCGTTCACCGTGGCTCCTAAATACCGAAAAACGACTTGCACAGGTTGGTTGTTAATGCCACAGTTCTTAGAAAACACCATACTTTTAGTTTTGTTAACGTTAACAGATAGTCCAAAGCGTTGGCTATGCCCTATAATTCACGTTTATTTTGTGATATACACATTGTTATTATTAATTCAATTTTCTGAGTTCTTTTTACTCTGAGTATATATTGTTTTTTTGTTACAATGGGCTTTTTACACCCTGCTTACACATAAGTTTCTGCGGGCGAAACCTTATATATTTGGTTTATATTTTTACTATGAACCTATCAATTGAACACATCAGGAATATTAATGCAACCCTAGTTTCCAAGATTAGTAATGAAATTGCCTATTTTTACCATATTCAACAATTTTGAGTGATGTCAAATTCTTTTAAATGAAAACTTCTTCAGTTCACTTCCCAACGGGAGACCACTGGTAGCAATGAAAGACCAATATTATGACTGACAAAAATATTTCAGAATTTATTTTTATTTTGAATATTAGAATGTACCTCTTTTCTGTGATATGTGATTTATATTTTTGATTTACATGTGTTAAGAATTTATTTTATTTTTGGAAATGTTTTCTGTATATATGGTTTAAAAGATTTTTGTTTTTTAAAATAAAACTGTTATTGTAAAAAAAGTACTCATTATTTTCCCAATTTTTGAACAGTCTAATTGATGCAGAAATGATCTGCATCGATTAGACTAGTTCATATACCCCATTGAGTTAAATTCGATCGTGGGAAATCCAGAATTCAAAAACGGCGCCTTTCGGTTTAGTTTCCCATAATGGCACGTGTAGCGCTAGTTTCTATGCAGAGACGGCCATATTGTTTCCTATGTCAGAGCACTGAGTTTATACTTCTCATTAGGGTCTGTTCTGTGGATCCTACACAACTTAACAGTTGCTCAAAAGAAGACTCGTGTGGTTTGGTGCAAAGAAATGTTGAAAAAATTCGACCTCGGTTTACAAAATCGTTACAGGCAATGAATCTTGGGTATATGCGTATGAGGCAGAGACTAAACAACAATCGACAGTATGGGTTTTTCAAGACGAGCCAAATCCAACATAGGTTGTTCGTGCACGAAGCACATGGTCGCATGTGTTTGGACATGTCGCCACCATTGCATTAAAGTAACGTAGAACGGTCAATTCTGAATGGTATGCAGCTATTTGTTTGCCGCAAGTGTTCGAGGAGTTGAGGAAATCAAATCGAATAACTAAAATTATTCTGCATCATGACAATGCACGCTCACACACATCTGCGTATAGGATGGAGTATTTGAACACCCTAAACATTGAAATAATGGGCCATTTACCTTATAGACCGATTTGGCAGCTAAAGACTTCTTTTTGTTTGCGTACATTAAGAAAAAACCGCGTGGGCAACGATTTTCGACGGTAGAAGAGGCCATTGAAGACTTCCAAAACCACGTTTTGGAGGTATCTCATTAGGAGTGGCAAAAGTAATTTGAAAATTGGTTCAAGCGCATGCAAAAGTGTATCGATCTTCATGGAGAATACCTTGAAAAAGAATAAAGTTATTTTTTCCCTAAGGTACATGTTTTGTTCGTCAGGAGCCAAATTTAAAAGGCAACCTACATATCTAGCTGTTTGGATGTTCCCAAGCATCCCAAAGTGAGTTCCTTTTAATTATCGCGAAGAGGCAAAAGTCATAAGGACTCAAGTCTGGTGAATGAGGAGGCTGAGCAGCAACAATCATTATAGGAGACGAAAGTACAAGAAGGTTCAGATGGACCCTTGAAATTATTTTGGACGAAGATGAATTCAATCTCACTGCATTAATAAAAAGTAATATTGAGGCTAGGTTAGATTTAACACGAAATCTATTTGCAGAGATTGTGAATCATGGATCACAGGATCATGTCATATTCATGTTCAACACAAATAATTAAGCAACAGAATAATGCTTAATGTATGCTTACACAACTTGCTCCCTATAAGTCACTTTACAAACCTAAGTACAATAGTGGAGAGGAGCTCCATTACAGATCACCGAATCATTAGAGATATAAAACAAAATGTAAGTTATTATTTGAGAAAAAATATTAACTGGAGTCTCACCTACTACTTTCATAAAGGAAACGAAAAGTACTCTATTTCAAATGAACTCAAAGCAAAATTTTCTGATCAAAAAATACAAACACTCAGGTAGACTCATCAATGAACAAGCCGATTTAAGCCTTTCACCTCTATTGAATCTCTTCGGGGAGCAATCCAAATAATTCAAGTGGCATATCTTCAGAAAGGTTTTTGAATTCCAGAATGATTAAAGCATTTCATTCAGTTCGGCTCTCCATACAGGATGTCGCTTTCGAAAAATTCAATATCGTCATTTGAAATTATCAACTAAAATTAATTCGAAACTGTTAAAAGTATTGGGGTACGATGTGTTGAGCATCAATTACGAAGAAATAAAGCTGATTTCTGCATTGAAAATGTTCACATTTTTTCATTTCCATCTGGCGTGCAGTCATCTGTTATTTCTCATTTTGCAATGAAATATTATTATTATTCAGATCAGTTCCTCATTATTGTTGTTGTTCGTCAGTTGAAATTAATCTGAAAATGGTTTATTCCACTGAGGAAAGGGTCGAAATTGTATCGACGTATTTTCGAAATAACAGTTGTGCCAAAGAAACGGCAAGGATATTCGATAGGAACCATCCTGAAAGAAAGGAGTCAGTCACCAGTACGTTAAATATTTGGTTGACAAATTCCTAGCTACGGGTTCGGTGGCAAACAAAAACATGAAGTGGCATGTCCTGTCAGAAATGAGGCAACGGAAGTGGCAGTAGTGGGTCATCTACAAATGGAGAATACTACTTCGATCAGAAAACTATCTCGTCTGACTGATGTATCAGCTACAACTGTCCATAGAATCGTGAAACATCACAAATTTCACCCTACAAGGTAAAATTAGTGCATGAAATAAACGAAGATGATCCAGATCGTCGTTTACAGTTTTGTGAAAATCTAAGTGAAAACCTAAACGCTAATCCAAATTTTCTGAATAACATCTGTTTTTCTGATGAAAGCACTTTATGCTCAGTGGTGAAGTGAATAGACATAATTGTCGATATTGGGACACACAGAATCCTCATTGGTTTAGAGAGGCCCACACGCAAAGGCCTCAGAAGTTGAACGTTTGGGCAGGAATTTTTGGCAATCATCTAGTTGGGCCTTTCTTTATTGAGGTAATCTGAATGGAAATGGCTACCTACAGTTGTTAGAGAACACATACATCCTAGATTGACAGAAATTTTACAGAACGATCCAACTCTTTCTGAGGACGAAATGCGTTTTCAACAAGACGGTGCTCCTCCGCATTATGATGCTCGGGTGCGCCAATATTTAGACGAAAATTTCCCAGGAAGGTGGATTGGTAGAAGAGGACCTGTTGAGTGGCCAGCCAGGTCACCAGATTTAAATCCCTAGATTTTTTTTTGTGGGCCATCTAAAATCTAAAGTTTATGCCACAAGACCAGAAAACCTGGAGGAGCTGTGGATGAGGATTATCACAGAATGCCGACTTTTGACTCCTGAAGTTTTCGCTAATGTGAGAAGAGAGTTCGAAAATCGTCTGTATAACTGTATGGAGGTGGGCGGAGGTCATTTTGAACAATTGTTGTAATAATCAAGTTAGTTTTTTGTTTTCAATTGAATACAAGTTCAATAAATCTCGTTTTCCTGTTTAGATGAGCATCCAATCAGTTTCTCCATCATCCCCTCATCCTGATCCTCACGCCAGAAAACCTCGATTGCCAAACTGAAACCAATGCCTCAGTGATTCAGAAAATAGAAAAATCTTCTGGAACTTTGCCACTCAACCTGTAATCACTTGTATGATTTTTGAGTTGGGGATGCTGAATGGAAGAGATTGATTGCAAAATTCCATATTCACGCAAGAGAGTCTTATTCTCGAATCAAACATAAACATGTTCTCGTATTATACCGAAATGAACCAGTTTCAAAAAGTTATTTGGGTTTTCAGTGTTCCTGCTCCAGGACACCCTGTATGCTGATTCTGAATTTCGAAAATACCAAATTCAGAGAAAATTGAAATACCTTTCCAACGAGGTGCCACTTGACCTATTTTCGATCGAATGATTTTTGAGTTGGGGATGCTGGAAATAGGGGTTGATTGCACCAACTCCAAATTCACAAGTGTAGGTCGTTTTTCTAGACCGAGCATAAACCTGCGCTTGCATTATGCCAATATTCCTTAATTTTATTGTATATACCTGTCATAAATAACCACTTAAGAAGAAGCAACCCAATAAGCTTTCAATTACTCAAGAACATTTATATTTATATTCTCATTCTTATTTTCTGTACATTCATTCGTCTGAAGAAGCTACAGTGTAGTGAAACTCGTTAAGAATCGCAATTATTAAGTAAACTTCCTTAAAACAAAGTACTTGTTTTTTATTATAGAAAATAAGAAGACGAACAAGTACTTACATACTTCAGATGAATCACCAGGCCTTAAAACGCAGTAGAAGCGGCTCAAACTATTTATAGAGTGAGGAAAGATGAAGACTCAAAAATGCTACTTACTATACTAAAAAATCACCTACGCAATAGCTATAAAGATACAAGAAAGCAGGAAAACATTGCATATATAAGAAATTCTTCCGATAAAACTCAAGCTGTGAAAGTAATCAAAAAGAAACTGGCACAAAAAAGAAGAATCAAAATAATGAGAGTAGTTTGACAGCAAATGAATTGAATTCATTTTTTGCAAACATAGGAAAATCCATAGCACCTTTTGTGAAGCCCTCGCATGAAGAGGCATCCAGATATTTCAGAGGGAAAACCGTAAAATCCCCTTTCTCACTTTTCAACTGTCCAACAACAGAAAAAGAAATGGAAAACATTGTACACAAATTCTGAAATGTCTTCAGACGTATATAGATTCATTGTACCGCTCTTGAAAACTATTCTGGCGATCATAATAACCCAACTCAATAATGTAGTTAACTTGTGAGAGAAGGTGTATTTCCAAGCAAGCTAAAAATCGCTAAAATCATACCCATACACAAGAAGGGCGAAAAAAATGAATGCACCAATTATAGGCCAATAGCCTTACTTCCAATTTTCTCCAAGTTATTTGAAGAGGTGCTAAAAATTAGACTTATGAAGTTTCTGGGTAAAACAGATGCTCTAGATAACTGCCAGCATTGTTTCCAAGCAAAGAAGTCAACAGTAACAGCACTTACTAATCTTGTTAACGGCATTGCAGAAGCTTTTGATGATTATCAATTTGCTGAACTACTAGTATGCGATTTGAGTAAAGCCTTTGACAGCATCATAAGATCCCTATTGCTCTATAAACACGTATACGTGGAAATGCTTTGAACATTCACAAATCGTATCTATTTAACAGAAAGCAGGTAGTTGAATGGAAGGCAATTCAATCAGAGGAATGGTGCGTTGAATTGGGTGTGCCACAGGGTTCCATATTAGGTCCTGTCTTATTTATTATCTATTTCAATGACCTGCCAGTAAACATTCCAGGAATAACAACTAGCCTTCCTACAGATGATACCACATTTCTCAATGTAGCCAAATCTAGATAAGAGCTTGAAACAAAAACAACAATATGCTTGGAAATAGCGGAGAGATGGTTTTCTCTTCTGAGAAAACTCAGAGATTACTCCTTTCTCCTAGAGTAAATGAGCGCAGCACGCTCAACCTCTTGGGTATAACGATTTCTGAAAACCTAAACTGGGAAGAACACCTATCTGTATTGCTCAAAAAGCTACAGTGGCTACTTTCACGATAAGAAGAACGAAGGAAATCACAACCCAAGAAATAAGCAAATTGACATACTATGCCAACTTTCATTCGGTTGCCACTTATGGTATATTAATTTGGGGTAATGAGTCGACAATTCAACAGATCCTCAAAAAACAGAAGCTGTGGTCACTCCGGGACTCAAAGCTGTCGTCCATCTTTCGAGAAGGAAAAGATCCTAACAGTGACATCCGTTTTCATTCTGAGCTGTTTCAAGTACATCCACCAAAACCAGAGCAGATTTTCTTCGAATGCTGATCTTCACCAACACTCGCAACAAAAATAATATAGCTGCAAAATATCAACGGATAGCCAGAACATGTTGTCTTTATATTTAATCTTATCATTATTTTAATTTATTATGTATGACATAGCATGTAATCTTTGATGCTGCCAAATATACGATAGGATACAAGATTGTTTTCACAAGCTAAAAACTCCATTATTGAGATCGAATTGTGACATGGCGCATATTCGTGATGCAAACCATGCAGTTGTTTTTTATGTTTGGTCGCGAACGAAAGACTCTTTTTTGAAAACTTCATTCTGACTGTCAACAGTAGATCTGAAGTCATAAGATATTGATCACATTTTCATTGGTGTTTGACGAAAACTAACAGTATCTGACGCTGCTCAGAGCCTCTCGCCTCACGAGTTGCTGGATCGAAAGGAACGTTGCCTGTCTCGTTTCTTTGTTTACAAACCATATTTAACAATGAAGTTAGGGAACATTTCAATTGTTGCCTAGTTTAGGTTGTCACTTCGAGATCGTTTCGCTATATTTATTCGGTTAGAACTCCTGAATAAAACAAAGCAAGTCGACTGAACAAGTTCGGCACTTGAAAGAAAAACGATAAAACCAATAATATTTGAGAAAAAATGACCGTGAAAGACCATGTTATAAGTTGTTATATCGATTCAATTTGAGAAGTAACGTAGTTGGCCCTGGATCCTCATTATAGAAGCAGTTTGATCAATGTTTTTAATTGCCATGATATCATTTAAGCTGTCAGATTTACGCATAATAAGTAAGTTTCAACTTCGATTCAGAATACTTTATTTTCATCTGAAAGATTTCCTGATAGAGAGAAAGATTAACGATTGGATTGATCTTTCTGAAAGCCTTGATTTCCTGATGCTTCATAGATGTCGAAGGACCAATCAGAAACTACACACAACCAAATTTATATGGAATCACTCGGTATCTCATATTATTGATGGATCTTTGACTACTTGTGAAGAATGAAGTTGTTTGTTGTAAAAAACTGGATAGTATGATAAGAAATGTTGAATTATCACCACATGTTCGGGATATTTTACTCAGTCGTCTAACTAAGATTTGAAACGTGAATTTCAAAATTTAAAAAAGCCTATAATCATAATTGAAATGGACAATGTTGGATTGTCCGATGTGCAGAGGGGTCGAATAATTGCTCTCGTTGAAGAAGAGGTGACACAGAGGAATATAGCGGTCACAATAGGGTTATCACAAGGGGTGATTTCGAAAATCTACGCCCGATACGTGGAGCTACAATCTCTGCACAATAGACCTAGAAGAAGTCGTAGGAAGATCACTTCTGAAGACCGCTTTTTGTGCGGGAAGAGACCCTAGTGCGTCGCACCCCATACTCCAAAGGCAATTTCTGGAAGCAACAGGCATCAGTGTATCAAAGACTTGGTTCAAGGAGTTTATACAGCGCTGAAGAGTTCCAGAGGTAACCAGACAACAGAAAATTAACAAACTTAAATGGTGTATCGAGCATCAAAATTGGAATATTGAGAATTGATGAAATGTTCTTTTTTCGAATGAGACCAGAATTGGTGTTCGATCAGATGACCACCGGATTTGGGTTTTAAAGGGTCGTGGAAGACAAGCTAGATTCCGAGCAGCAATACAAATTCGAAATACCAATGAGCCAGTGTGATGTTTTGGGGTGACATTATGCTAGGAGGCAAAACAGATTTGATTAAGTTTCCTGCGAGTGTAAAGGCTAAAAATTACGTGGACCTAGTGCTAGAGCCCATAATGATACTCTGGAGAGCTGCCCACGGTGAGAATTTAACTTTTATGCAAGATAATGCTCCTCCGTATACCAGCAACCTCGCGCTAAATTATCTTGAAACATAGGGAATCGCTATTTTGGACTGGCCAGCTTGCTATCCGAACCTAAATCTTATTGAACATTTATGAGATAATCTCAAAAGAAAAATAAGATCGCGCCAGTATAATCCCAGAACCCCACAAACCTAACCCAAAGCATGACTAGACGGATTCAGGCTTGTATCAGGGCAAGAGGAGGTAATACAAGCTACTGAGGTCGAAAAAAGAACACCTACTCCGTGAGAAAACAATTTTCAATAGTTTACAAATGCGGAAAGAGTCTCTGTTGTTGTGTGTATGTATTACCTCTTTATATTCTTGATACTATTCCAGAACGACATGCACTCATTCAAAGAATAATTTATATGTAAACGAGGTAATTATCAAAAATTCTCAAGAAAGTATGTATACATGAGATACAATGCTTTAACCAACGTAATAAACTTTTATTATCCTGTTTATTATATATACAACAATTCCGTGCAATCTGTGAAATGGTACATGTTTCTTGAATAAAATGAATTTGAAGAATCAAAAACAAGGGCTATAAAATTTATACGATTCTTATCCAATTTTCCTCTTTTGGTATTATTGAATGGTTTGAGACAAATTTAAAAGATCTACAACGTAATAAACAAGGAAAATGCTTGTGAGTATTGTAAGCACTATTCAAAGTCAGTAATTCAGAATTACGCCTCCAAGATATCTTGGAGGTTTTGGAATAATAGGAGAATACCCATGTCGGCCCCAAAATGACCATCTCGACCCCTAACTCTTTTTAAGACTTGTCTTACCGAATTTGCTTTGCTGAAGCCCGAATCAATACGAGGGGAATATGGTTTCAACATGATGGTGCAACCACACATTCTTCTCTGAATTTTGGATATTGAATATCCGAACTGCTGGATAGGCTGTGATGTACTGGTCATCTGGTCTTCTAGATCCCCGGATTTGAATCCACTCGACTGAAAGAGCGAGTGTATGAAGAGGAAATAAATCAATGCAGAAAATAAGGGACGTAGCGCATTCCATCAGAGCTAACTATGAAATTATGAGAAATTCCACCTATCATGTCATTCAACGGGCAACGAAATGGGTAGAGTTAGACCTAACACATAATTATTTTTGTAAACTTTGTATAGGCACTGTCAATGTATTAGAGCTATTTTTCTGTTTATAATGATCGTTTTTCTGGAAGAATTTTCTGTTTTTTTGGCTTTCGAGGATATTTTACATGGTAAATTTTGTTATCTCTCCAGAAAATATCGCCTAATTTCATAATTGCGACAACCAGTATAATTAGTTATTTTCATGTGCAAAGTTTATGTTTAAACGATTGAATGTTATAGTCCGGTCCTGTAATAACTTTGGAAATAGGTTTTTGAATATTTTCCGATGACTTAGGATCACACTCGGTACTGGATAATTTGATTTCCTTCGAATAATTGAGTTTGGAAGCGGCTAAGTATATTAAGTTTTCATGGATAAAAACTTTTAGGGATCAACGGACAGTACGACCCCTTATTTCTGGGTCCTTTGAATTCGATATCATAGTCTGATTTTGTTAACCAGGACTCGAAGTTTTACTGAAAGTTATTAAAATTCAGAATATCGATATACAGGCTGAACTTATGAATAGAAATCCGAAAATACTTAAATGTTTCTAGAACGGTCCAACTTTTTCTTTCATACATCAGAGTTTCGAAAAGGTCGATTCGTGTGATAATCCTACAGAATTGTAAAGAAATCTGATCGATAGTTCAGGAGATATGGCTCATTGAAATTTCATCCAAATCTCACAACACAGCCTGTATATCGCAAATGAGAGGAAACATTCAGAAATGATAACGCTATTAGAGTTCACCATTTAAATCTATATCATTACCTAGAAAGGTTCCGTTTTCTCACGAAACACCCTGTATACAGGGTGTTACATAATAGTATGTCACAACTTGAGGGGGTAAATCTACGTGCTATTTTAAGAAAAATTCATATAAACATAGTTCCGCAAAAGCTTCGTTACGGAGCTACAGTGTGTTGAAATTTCCGGAAAAAATTGTTTGTTTTCTTCAAAACTTCTGCAGTTTTTAAGATATTCAACCCAAATTTGAAATGCAAGCTATTTTTTACAGCCTCCACCATTACACGTCCTAAATTTTAACTAGAATCTACAAAGCGTTTTCTTTTCCGGAGCCATGTCTTCTTTTGTTCTTTCTTTCAAAGCTACAATCAATTTTCGTCAGTACGCCACTGATCACTGAAAAAATAATAGACATACTAGATAGTTATGTCCAAAATTTGCTTTTATTTTGATAGCTTCTTCTGAGAAATACTACAAAAAGAACAATTAAAAACTACATAAATTCCTGCAAGGGGTATTTCTTATCAAGAGGTTATTATTCGATTTTTCAATTCTTCTACAGTGTTCACTGGAGTGGTATAAACTAAACTTTGGGATATCCGCACAAGAAAAAGTCTAAACTATTTAAGTCTGGGGACCTAGGAGGCCATGGTTCTGGCCCTACCCAAACTATCCATCGGTTGTTGAATGTATTATTCAAGAATTTAATAGCTTCTCCACTGAAATGTGCTGATGCCCCGTCATGCATGAACCACATTATGTTTCTCACCATAGGGGGCACATTCTTGAGCAATAAAGGTAACTCCTCCTCAGGAAATTGCTGATAAGCAGGACCGTTTAGTCTGTTAGGGAAAAAATGGCCCAATCGAATAATTTCCAATTTGTCCGACCCAGAAATTTAGTGAAAATTGTTCTTGATGATGAGATTCTTCAATCAAATGGGGGTTTTCCTCAGCTAAATAATGATTATTGTGAAAATTTGTTATAGAAATTCTCGAAAAGCAAGCTTCGTCTGTGAACATAATCTCACTATCAAAATGAGCTTTTTCTCTAATTTTATCCAAGAACCATCGGCTGAAATTCAGTCTTGAAGGAAAATATCGAGGAAGTAGAGTTTGGACGCGTTGAATATGAAACGAGTACAATAAAAAGTCGTGGAGAATCCTCCAAACTAGAAATATTCAACTGATTTCCAATTTTTCTTGTACTCACATGAGGATTCAAATCAATACAATTCAAAACTGCTTTCTCAATATCTGGAGTTCTCATAGTTTGAGTTGCACCTTTTAAATGATTATTTGCAGTTAAATGGTCGCCTGTTTGGTGTTACTCGATTTGGAAAGGGCACTTGATATAATCTCCTAGCTTCTGTTGTGTTTCTGTCAGCCAGACCGTACATGTAATGGATATCAGCCAATTCGGCGTTAGTAAAATTAGCCATTTTTTCTTACAGCAACTTCAACGTCTTAAAACTAATCATTAATTTAATAAACAATTCGAGCAGACACTGGTTCAACTTTAGCAACTGTCAAAATAAATAAATAAATGAAAAAAATCAAAGCCTACTAGTTATTTTTTTAATTAGAAGTGGTTTCAATTCAGCGAATGCATACAATCGTTTGAAAATTTTTTTCTCGAGAACGGTCGGAGATACGAAAAAATTACAAGTGTCAAAAAAGTTTCTAAATTGAACGAAGATGACGAAAATTGATTTTGCGCTGATCACTGGCGTACTGCAAAAAAGTTTGAAAGGGCAAAAGAAGACATGGCTCCGGAAAAGAAAACACCTTGTAGATTCTAGTTAAAATTCAGGACGTGTAATGATGGAGGCTGTGAAAAATAGCTTGCATTCCAAATTTATGCTGAATATCCCAAAAACTGCAGGAGTTTTGAAGAAAAACCAATTTTTTTCCGGAAATTTCAACACCCTGTAGCTCCGTAACGAAGCTTTCACGTTCCTATGTTTACATCAACTTTTTTTCTCAAAATTGCACGTAGATTTACCCCCTTAAGTTGTCACATACTATGATGTAACCCCCTGTATAACTCTATAAGTTTGAACAATTAACTCCTAAAACCTATAAACCCATAATTTCCGAATTTAATAACCTCATAACTTCATAACACCCCAACCCCATAGTGTGAAAATATTTGGTAAATGGGGATTTCGAACATTAAATGTATATCACTACATAGTATAAAACAGAGTCGCTTTCGCTGTCTGTCTGTCCCTATGTATGCTTATATTTTTAAAACTACGCAACGGATTTTGATGCTGTTTTCTTAAAAAAATCTGTGACCTTAAGGAGGGTTTATACGTATAATACATGCATAATATAATAAAGGAACACTGATATTTTTCGAGATTTCTAATGTGATGTCGTAAAGAAACACATTTTTTTGCGCTTACATTTCAAACGCTGGCTCAACGCTACGAGATAGTTCAAACTAATACGCTACAGTATTGTACACCTTAAAAAGGTCTACAAAAAGTCTGCGATGGTATATATCTATCTCTTTGGGATAACCAATAACCACTTTTATCCTTTATACTTTTTACGAGAGACGATAGCTTCTTTACCAAGTGATTTTGAGCAATACAGCATTGATCCTTATCCAATTAAGTACCTTGAATACATTGTTCATTTAATATAGATCAATATTGCCCTTTAAGCCATGTAATTTAAATGAATATTTTCGAAAATACGAATTTAAAATGCAGGGACATAATGGTTGCGGCGATACCGACCGTGGGCTGGCGCGGCTGAGGGGTTGTTCGGCACGCGCGTGCCTATAAATAACGCTGCGCTTCCCTTTATGCTTTTGCAGCCGCGCAAAGTCGGGGCGCGCCGCTAGTAACTCTATAATCCGAAATGTTCTAAAACTTATAAATTGATATTAGAATATTTTGGTTTTCCAGGAATGAAAACCTGCAAACAGCATGAGTTTATTATTATTATCTCTTTCGGAGTTTTTATGTTACTACTGAAAATCTCCATAATTATACAGGGTGTTTCATAAAAGCCTGGTTCCCGAATAATACTAATTTCTCCGAAATATGCATAAACGCGAGCCATCATGAATATCTGTTTTTCATGAACATTTAGCAATATTGGTCTGAATTGAGTATTGCACACATAGCAACTTCTTCGCACTCGAGCAGCCATTGCGGAAATTTTATCAAATAAAAGAAAGTTTCACACTCAGACAAGTTCACTTCGATCGAAAATTAATACTTCAAGAAGCTAGAACACTCAGCTTAAGTGACCACTTCACCTAAAAATCTATCTAAATCGATAAGAAACGAATACCTGCTAACAATTGTAACTCTACTAACTGTCAAAATTTCTTTTGTTCTTTGATTGTCAGATCATAGAAATGAAAATTCCAGTCTTGGAGATGCAAATATTCTTTCTATGTCAGCAAGACCAAAGATATTCCTGGAAAATTATAAAGTTATGTATATGCTCCAGAAAATGTTCGAGGCTCATACCGGTATACTGATGTCATTGAATAGATTCCCCAAAATGGGGAGGTCACTGCACAAAACTAATTAACTTAACTTTTTTTCTAAGCCCTCAGATTTAGCCGAAACAGATTCGCTAAAAGACTATGAATTCAGTGCAATAAAGTGCTAATATTTTGCAATCCTGTTACTCTAGATGGAGTAAGCGGACAAAAATACTCAATGAAAAGGGCCTACGAGCATTTCTCTGTGAATTCAAGGTTCAAGTTTCTGAAAATCATTTTACAGTAGTTGACAACCAGTAAGCATAACAATCACAATGTGAGGAATCAGAACAGGAACCAGGCATTTATAAAACACCCTGTATAACTATGGAGATTCTCAGTAGTACCATAAATTTCCGAAAGAGATAATAATAATAAACTGATGCTGATTTCAGGTTTTCATTACTGGAAAACCAAAATAATCTAATATCAATTTCACAAATTTTTATGGTCTGCCCTGTATATGGAGACAAGTTTTTAGTTGCATACATCAACACTCTTATGATCTCTTAGTGGAAAAATATTTTTCATCTGTTCAAGAATACCCCAAACATATTTTACGGTTGAAAATGTGAAGTTGGCAAATATCCGCTTCAAATCCATCGAACTTAAACAGCCTGTATATCAAAAACATCTGAAGAATTCAGACTCATACGGACACACACAAACTCTCACACTATCCCTTCGCATTACAATTCAATGATGTTTTTATTAAAAAAAAATTTCTCTCAATTTTTTTTCAATTTTCGGCCATTTATGAGATACCCTGTATACTCAAGGAGAGTCACAGTTGTGTAATATCTAGCATAACAACGCTCTAAGTGAAGATTCTAATAAATTCATGCCGTTCTGTAGTTTTATATTGAAAGGCAACTGAGATATTCCATTATCAATTTCATGATTTTTTATGTTCCGCCCTGTATACAAAGACATGTCTTCCAATGCATTTATCAACATTTTCTCGACCTCCCAGTTGAAAATTTTTTTTTTCTATTCAAAAATACTCTAAACAGAATTTACAGTTGAAAAAAGGGAAGTTAGGAAAAATCCGCTTCAAAATCTATCAAACTTAAACAGCCTGTATCTCAGAAACGAATCCAATGAGGTATGCTTTTTATTGGAAAAATTTGGTGAACTTTCACTGAATGCAATTTTTAGTGCATTTTGTGCGTGTTCCTTTGGTTGTGTGTATATGAAGAGATGATACGTTTGAGCATTGTTTACCTTGAACATATTGCAACACCCGCTGATCATTAAGATCTTCAGTTTAATTTTCAAACTTCCTAATCCAGAATAACATTTATTTATGATTCAAGCCTCCTATTATCTGAAATAATTGCATAATAATTAGATGTAGTTGTTTACGAATTATACCGTGCACATAAAATAGTAGGTTTCCTCTCGTCTTTAATGTTAATTAATACTATTTACGAAGTTCCGGAAATTGTGACTTGACAATTTCATGTTACCACTTTAATTAAATTCTGTCGAACGGGAGTAATCAAAATTGTTTTGTTTTGCTTGTTGTTAACACCACAAATGTCACTCGAGTGAAATGTTTCAATTTGATAAAAATCTTCTGTCTGTATTCATCCATAGTTCAAATTTATTCAGAAGAAGTTTAGATATGAATTATTTTTCTCCACGACCGATAATTTTTATTTTTTTATATTTTCTTTTTCGATCTCTCAATTGTTTTGATGGCTAATGATCGACGTCAAGGCCAAACTTCTTGGGAAAAAATCATTGAATGTTATAATTCAGAAATCATTTAAATAGAAGAATTTAAACATTCTCCCTCTTGAGTTTGAATATTTATTCTGAAACATTTGACTCTCATGTGTTTTCAGGGCCCCCACAACCATATGTACAAAGTGTTCAATGCACACTGGCGCCATCCTTTAGGGGCGCCACAAACCAGGGTCCAAAAAAAATATTAAAATAAAAGTTGAGAAATTAAATAGAATTAGGTATAAATACACACGAAATTTTATTAGTATATCATCCAGTTACTACCGATTCCTTAGTTGCGAGAACATGTCAGGCGGCAGTTTCTTGATTTTTCCTGTTCAGACATGAATAACGCCTGGAGCGCTATAAAATCGATGCATCGCCGCAGGCGTTTTTAAATCAGTTAATTCACTGGACCGTGCAACAAGTGCATAAAAACAAGTAATCCTAGTAATTTTTACATATAAAGTTATTTTTATTTTGTCAAGTGTGGTATTATGTTGTGTAATATTTTGTTTACTATTTTTTTTTAAATTAAGTGCCGAATACCTGCTGACTGTAATTTCAACGGCTTGTTTTTTCATAAAATGATAAGTGTTCCCTAGTTTATACTATCAACATTAACCCTTTATATGATACTGGTTATAAGTAATTTATTTTAGCCAAATATCTTCTTATTGATTGAAATGTCATCTACGAGTTTAAAAAGTAGTTGGTTTTATCCATAACTCGCTCAGTTTTTATGCAATTGATCTTTCTAACAAACCATTTAGTAGGGTCTTTTAAGGGCTATAAGATCAAATTAGTTCAATATCTTTTTTGCCTTTATTTTCGAAAGGATTTAAGCTGAAGGGCTCGAACAAGTTGCTTTTTACTCAAATATGCAAACTTTAATCGGCCATATCATAATAATAATCTGACCTATAAAGGGCTAAAAGCTATTGGCTACTTAGTTAACTTCTCAAGAATATTTCCTACCCTACCCACATGGTGCTCATTATTGCGGTTACTTTAGAAATTAATTCCTAATTCCCCTGAGTACTAATTATTAATTTGTTTTTTTTTCAGGATAAAAGAAAGAGACCTTCAGGTGCGAAGTTTCGCGAGCAAAAGAAACTGAGACTACAAGAAAGGGGAAAAATGGTTGGATCTTTAAAGCATTTCTTGCTAAACAATCGAGATTCCACGGCGACTATCGATGTTGGTGCGACCGAATCGTCCGAATCTCAAGATTCTAAATCCGTAATATCAATAGCCGTGAGTGGATCATCTGAAATTTCAACAGTAACATCAGGTCCTGCAACAAGTGCCAGCGGTTGGCAGCAAAACAGCTTCTACTGATGCAGAGCCCGATGAAGCGATGACACCATCCTCGTCTACAGCACTTGAACAATCCACTTCAGGTAATTCAGCTTGTGTAAAAAGTTCGGTAATGTCAGCTACCGAAATACCTGCTGCAAGTGATACTTTCAATGAAGACTGTAATGAGGCTAGTATCGATATAATTCTGTCCGACCCCGGTTTGTGGTCCGAAAGAATCACCATAAGATGGCTAGAATATTGGTTAAACGTGGTCCGCCCTTGATAGACATCAGTTTTAGCTTTACTAGTAATAAAGATAAGAGAAAGTTTTCGTGTAAATACTTTGAAAGAAATCTAGCAAATGGAGAAAAATTCGAAAGGGCTTGGCTTATTTACCCTATTTCTAAAGATTCTGTATTTTGTTTCAAAGTTAAATGTCATAGGTCTTGTTTTTCATAATATATTTTATACTCGCATAACTTTCTAATCATTCTAATAGAATATTACCAAAGCAACATGCATGGACTCATATGTTACGTAGATTCCTCGGGTTGGAAAGTTTCCAGTTTCAAAAAAATTAATGTTCATCTGTAATTCGATTTATGAAGAGTAGAAGTGATTGTCGAACTTTAAGACCATAATGTTCTGAATGGAATCAACCAATAGAAATAACCATGATCTTAAAAAGGATCTCTAAAATCTGTGGTTTTCAGTGATAGAACAATATGAATCACTGATGGGCTCGCACTTAATGAATGGAATTGTGGAAATTTCTGGTTTTTCTCTGAAAAGAGGTATTGAATGCAATAATTGTCTACAAGTGTTATATATTTCTGAAAAGGAAAAAAATTGCTGCATCCAATAGAGGTAAAATTTTCTTTGGTTTGTATTTGAAAAAAGGATGTTTGCATTAAAACCCGAAAACCTCTTTTTTTTCCACACAGCACTGTATTCCATTTAAAAAGTGCTTGTAGAATGTCAAACTTATTTATATGTAACTTTGATGGTGATCGAGATATCCGCGTTGGACGATTTTCACAAAATTCAAGAAATTTTGAACGGAAAGAGATCTCAACATAATTTTGGCATCACTAAACTAGTCTCTGAAGATCGAGTGAGGAGAGTTCATTTTTACCTATCTGCAATATTTCACATAACTGCCGTACAAATACATCGAAATTTGTCCACCCTGTACAGAAGTTTCAATTACGGCTAATATGTGCCATAACTCAATTACCAGAATTGAGCCATGTAATCTATAGTTTCCAAGAAACATTCAGAAGAATAATATCATACAATTATTTGTAAATACTTATGAATTCTGGAAAAATATTTATCACTAATACTTACAAATAAATTTTATTCTTCTACGAAGTCGTTAAATTGATCTCTGTTGACACTATTTGAAATCTCATTTATCATAATTGAAATTCTTTTCATTGTCAATTAAAAACCAGTCAAGAGAATCTTTCATTCAACCAATATTCTTGAAATTTATGGTAATTGCAGAAGGAGCACTGCCGAAACGTTTGGATAGTGTAACTGGTTCTTTTTAGAAGTGAACACAAAGATACCGGACGAAAAATCTCAAAAAAAAAGTCTGGAGGAGCGTCAGGATATCGAGGAACGATATGCGATGTACTATTGCTATTGTGATCCTTGTTGGAGGATGTTTTATGGAAATTTATCGAAACTCCTGAAGAAAACTCATTAGATGATTAGAAGATTTAAATATACACACCACAAAAAATTGTCGCATCACCTGGTATTCTGAATTCCACAATCGATTAAGCAGTTCGATCGCAGTTTCTTTGTCAACATATGTTTTTGGACATATAAGGGGAAAAAATCTTATCTATGTAGTAACATTTGTTTCCATATGATCTCAAACACGTCTGAAACAAGAATGAGTTTATTTGACTTTCAGTATTCATTCAATTTCTCTTCAGTTTTCATGCTAAATGAATGCAAGTTTTTTGTGTTTATTGTTGATTTTCGAATCTTTGAATTTATTGTAATGGCTGCTGAACGTCCTGGACGCTACTTGAGTGATCATGAAGTGGTAAGAATTGCAACACTTCTAGAGGAGGGCGAAGCCAACGTTAACTTTTTGAATGTTAACCAAAACACTATTTCAAGAGCAAAGAATCGGTACCACGAAACAGGGGAATATGGAAGAAGGGCCGGACAGGGAAGAAATAGGATAACAACACCAGTTGATGATCGTTGGCTTCGTTTTACTGCACTGAGAGTTCGGCACTATACGGCTAGAATGCTACAAAATGAACTTGCACTTTCCAG
This sequence comes from Cryptolaemus montrouzieri, assembly GCA_013387265.2. NCBI lineage: Eukaryota > Metazoa > Arthropoda > Insecta > Coleoptera > Coccinellidae > Cryptolaemus > Cryptolaemus montrouzieri. Next base: position 4,999,591 of record JABFTP020000062.1, read on the forward strand.
AAATGTGCATATTTCATTGCAAACTCATTACTCACGTCTCCTAAATTTACTGGAAAGTAGTCGACGTGGAAATGAATAAATAAGCTATTAAACTCATAGGCAATCTAAAGCCTGAAAAGCTTCTCACATTCTTCTTACGATTTATTTGTAGTTAAGGCCTTTGTTATTGCCTAAAAATTATTTATGATCTCTTTGAAGGGTCCGTCATGGTGTTGATGAATGTCATAAGCCGTTTAATATCTGGTCCAACGAGAATCCTTTATTTCTTTAACATTGCCTTCGAGAGGCCTGGAAACATTTATATTAAGTATTTGAAGTAATATTCATCTCTTGGAAGTGACTGTACAAAATGCTTCATCAATCTCAGCTTTTTGTGAAGCAGTGGTAGAAGAACTTTATGAGGAGACACCAAAGTTTAATTCAGGACGTTCTTTTAGCCAACTTTAAGCTTCCTCGGAGGCCAACACTTGTTGGTCCATTAATTTCCTGGTTCTCTACTAACCTATAGACTCAAAAAGCAAGGGAATTTGGCAAACCCAGATTGTTGTCCAAGCAACATGCTCAAGATTTGTTAAATCACCGCACTTGCCAACCGTAGTCTTCATATTTTAATTTAAAAGAACCAATTCTTCAGTTCTTTTAGGTTTCCTTGGGGTGTACGAAATGACCGACAGGAATGAAAGGGTAGAAGCCGCCATTGTGAAGTAAAACTGCTTCAAGGCTTCATTTTTAAACATCTATGAAAATATGTCATTATGCTGGTCGTATGAGATCTTGAATGTATCCATCAAACCTTCAATATTGATACAATAAACCATCTCGTCCTCTTAGCCAAAGTGGGAAGTGAGTTTTGGTTTTTTTTGCGTAATTCATATGCTTTTTGAATCGAAAAATGACTGGCAATGTAGGTGTCTATGTTGAACAAGTTATCATCTTAAGATGAAATATTAGAGACTAATTATATCGGTACCAAAGCCTTTTCGCTAAGCGACTATTCTTTCTAAGTTATCCATGAATATATCGGCTAAAATGGGGCTACGAGGTGATTCAATGGAGAGTCCTGATGTTTGTTGGTAAAAGTTTGGTTAAAATTGAAATTAATTGTGGGATAGGCAAGTTTTTCGAAGGTTACAAATCTCATCAGCAATGTGTGGTAGCGTCACATTTTTGGTAAATATTTCTCTGACGATCGGAAGACATTCATCTGTTGTAATATTTGGATATGTTCTTTATATCGAATGCAACTACTTCAAGATTTACTGTGTCTTTGAACCTAGAAAGTTTTTGTACAAGATTAATAGACTTCAAAATGGAGTGTTTGGAACGAAATTTTGTGAGATCAATAAATTTCTGATTTAACTTTGCTAATTTACCTGAAGGTGTATTTATATATGACACTACTGGTCAAGCGGATTTTTCTTCTTTGTGCCGTTTTATTAGTCCGTATAACTTTGAGGGTTGAGCGTTCATTGGAATCAGCTGTCTTTTTTCCATTCGGTATATGCTAGGTAATCTGTATGTTCAAATCCTTGTTTTATGTCTGTTATGAAGGATTTGGTCGAATCTTTAGGTATTTCTATTACATTTAGTGTTTCCAATATATCTTCCATTTTTCTCTATATTGGTTTTTACTGAGGCATACGATGCTGTTGCCTTTATCAGCTTTAGATAAAATGGGGTCTTCTTGTTTGATTTTTAATGTGATGGATTTTTTATTCCCGTGTAATTCTGCTTCTTGTGTCGAATGTCGAATGTTGGTGTTGGTGATGTCTTTGTCCTGAATAATAAGTTCGGCTTGGACTCCAATCATTTTTTTATTTGATTTAATTCAGGGGTGCTCAAACTTGAACTTCTGACGATCTACCTCAATATTTTTAGACTACTTACGATAGATCTGAGACTCAAGTATATTTAATGCAGGGTTGAGGCCCTCATTATTGATTTCAAAACAAGTTTTGTGATGCAGGGTTGTCAGTTTGTTGATCTATGTGACACAGGGTGTTCGAAAACGATTTTGAAGATGGGATAGCTTGACCTGCTGGCGATCTACAATATTTTTAGACTACTTACTACTCTACTGCTAGGTAGGGTTGTCGTGTACCTAGGTAGGGTGTAGGTGTACTGTAGCATATATAGATATTAGCTTTCCGCACAATATACATTATTTAAGTCAAGGTTTGGGTTAGATTTAGTTAGGTTCTTCTCTATGATATCAATGAAAAACTCATAGTTATTCAAAATTGCGAGTTTATTGGTTGTTACAAAACAAAAGAGTTACATATGGTGTTAAATTTAACTAAGGAGTAACTTTGGATTTTGAAGCGTGGCACTGCATGTCCTCAGCATACTTTCCATAAGATGGTACGTAACCACTGAGTGCTAATCGCAAGCATAATGACATATGATCGTGAGTTAGTCGATTGCGAGATTTTGACTCAATTATCTTCATTTCAGAAAATGCAGACTCGCACAAGTAGGTTGACTCAAACATTACCGTCAGTTGAAGGGCGATTTGCCTTAGATTCGGATATTTATCATCAGAAATTTGTATCAGATGCTGTAGCTTTGAGATGTATATCTGGTATAATCATTGTTAATTATTTTTTAGGTTGTTCACTTCAAGAAAAATAATATTTTCTTGTGGTATTTTATATTTTATTAACGAAGGAAGTACAAGAAATTTTAGCGACTAGTCTTACAACAGTTTCTTATGCCAATGAGTAGACAGGTAGTTGTTAGAGGCTATTGGGGCCGTATTTACAGAAGCGCAAGGGTAGGGGGTGGTCAGTGGCGTCACATTGAACATGTATTTACACAGTATTTTTAACAATCATATTAAACTGACTTGCTTTTTCAGTAGCTAATTTCTCAATGTTTTGACATGAAAAAGGATAACTCATAAATGGTGCTATATTTGCCAATTTACCGCAATCATAAAAACGCATTTAGAATTGTCCCAAAATATTTGATAATTCAACCTCATACGTATCATAATCCAACTGAGGAATTCTTGCTTTCAAACACGGAAAATGTTACAGATCCTTTCTTTTCAGTTGATCTATCATAAGTTGCATTGTGATGTCAGTCAAAAATGCCAAATCAGTCAGCCATTTTTCATTTTTTAACATCTGAGTGTCTAGAAAAGCTGTTATTTCGAGCAATAATTCTTGTAACCTTTCTAGGAATTTTCCGCGACTAAACCACCTGATGTCCATGTGAAGAACTGAATTAGTGTGTTAAGCTGACTCCCTATCTTCCAACTACAACTTAAAGAGCCGCCGTTCCCAGTCATTGCTGGTGCTCCATCGGTTGTAATGCACACTAATTTAAATATTGGTAGCTTGTAGTTTTTTACAAAATTGAAGTAAACGTCATATATGCCTTCGCCACGGGTCTTCCCCTTCAGAGGAATGATTGTCAAAAATTCTTAGCCAACATATCATTGAATACCATCCGAATAAAAATACACAGCTGGGCAGTGTCTCTCATATCGGTGGATTCGTCGAACTGTAAAGAAAAGTATGTACATTTCATGATATCATGTTTCAGTTTATCTGCCATGACTTCAATACGCCTTGTGACAGTCGAACGAGATAACTGAAGTATTCTAATAGCAGACATGATTGCTGTTTTGTTTTTAAAATCTCCAAATAAAGTCTCACCCGCTTCAATAAATGCTTCCTTCACAACCGATCCATCTTCGAATGGTTTCTTGTGTTTCGCCAATATATGAGATATTTTAAATGACGCGATCGTAGCAGCTTTTGATTGTTTGGCTGGTCTCGTGAACATGGTTTGTTCTTTCTTCAAGCAAGATATCAAATCACGTACTTTTAGTTTTCTTAATTCACTCTGTGGTGGAAAATCCTCTTCATAGTTTTTTGAACCGTTTTATGATGCCTCTCTAAGTTACCACTCAACTGACGCACGACAAATAAGACAAATACACTTATCCTTCCCCATACAAAAGAAAAATTCTTCCTCCCAATCGCTATTAAAATGATACGTTTTAGATTTCTTCGCTGCACTCATTTTGTACTATTTAATAATAAACTTTGTATCGACGTAGTATTGCTTTCAAGTTACAATTCAGAATGACTCCAATTACTGCAAGCGCAACATTTATATAGACGTGAACGAAAGTCTCGAATGTTCCCGTCCGAAATTTCTTAGAAAAGCGGCAAGAATAAGAAACGCGGCTTTTCTTTGACAAGTACCGCGCGTTCCTTTGATGAAGCCGCCTTTTGCCGCTAGCAGAGTGTTATTTTATTAAGTAATACATTTTTGTAGTTTAGTTACCTGCGTATTAAAATTGTTTTTCTTCTCGAGATCTACTCGAAAAGCACTCGCGATTGACTGGTCGATCGCGATCGACCGTTTGAGCACCCCTGATTTAATTATATTGTTTTCTGGAGTGAATTTCGGCCCTTTTCCTAACAAATCTATCTATTTTTCATTGAAATACATGTGTCTTAGAGCAAATATTCAAATTCAAGAGTGAGAATGTTCAAATTCTATTATTAAAATTGATTTCAGAATTATCACATTCAGTGGTGATCGAGGAGAAAGATAATTTTACTTCTTCTTTTTTGAACAAATTCGTATTTTCGAGGTTGTGCGGTGTATATAAAACGCATCCTATTCGTTAACCTTTATAGCTTCTAAAAATTTGAGTCAACCTTTATTTTCATGTAGCAAAATTTCAGACATTGGTACGACCAATGTCAACAAAAATCATGCAGTACGTTGTTTTAAGATCATTTGATCTCAAGGAAATGCCGAGTTTTGTTTCACCTTACAGTGAACTGCTTAAACTGTCGCTGACCTCGTCCCAAAACGCGTTCGCTAATTTGAAAGTCGATAATTTACATAAATCACTGTGGGTACTGATATGAAATTCATTGGTAATCAATAGATGAAAGAGTTGAGGAGGTCAGTACTTCATGTGAATAAAGGATGTTTCAGTAAGATGTTGATAGTTTCAAATTCAATATTTGTTTAGAAAACTTTTGGTTATTTCATTGAAATGTTTGCTACTTCATTTCAATCTTGCGTAGATGATAATATGAGCCAAATGTTCTTTGCAGTTTCACTTTCTGGTTGAAATTTCTATGGCCATAATTGTTAGAGCTCGGTATGTCTCTTTCTGATTGGCAAAATTGATTCTAGCTCGATGGCGGAGACTCTATATTCAAGTTAACGCCACATAGAAAAGCATAAGAACCTTAAATCATCGCAGGTTCAAAAGAACTAGCGGACTTGAAACTTTTCATTTATAAAACTCATTGTTTTAAAGATTGTAGCATGTAGCGCCAACCTGTTGAAACCGTTTATCATCAATATTAATAGCATTTTTCGGGGCTACAAAAATTAAATGCTCAATAGCAGCATCATTTTCAAATAAATGGTCCAATAATCTCTCTACGTAAAGCGTATCATAATTTATAATCTTATGTATACGAGCAATGTGTCTATACAAGTCCAGAATTTCATCGCAAAGACAAAAAAATTATGTAATAACATTCGGCGGTTTATCTCAAAGTTAATTGCGTTGGTATTTGAAATAGACATTGAAGGTTCTGAAGTAAATTGTAGTTTACCTAACCAACTATACAGGGTGTTACATAATAGTATGTCAAAACTTGAGGGGGTAAATCTACGTGCAATTTTAAGAAAAAAAGTTCATTTAAACATAGGTCCGCAAAAGCTTCGTTACGGAGCTACAGGGTGTTGAAATTTCCGGAAAAAATTGGTTTTTGCCTCGAAACTCCTGCAGTTTTTGAGATATTCAGCCCAAATTTGGAATGTAAGCTATTTTTCTCAGCCTCCATCATTACACGTCCTAAATTTTAACTGAAATTCACAAGGTTTTCTTTTCGAGGCCATCTCTTCTTTTGCCCTTTCAAACTTTTTTGTAGTACGCGACTGATTCCCGTACAATCAATTTTCGTAATCTTCGTTCAATTTAGAAACTTTTTCAATGAATGTAATTTTGTCGTATCTCCGACCGTTCTCGAGCAAAACATTATTAAACGATTGTATGCATTCACTGAATTGAAAGCTCTTCTAATTGAAAAAATGACTAGTAGTAGAATGAGTAGGGAAGAACAGTTCTTCAGAGAAGTGTGAGGAAGGAACAGAAAACAAAAACGGAAAATGATCTAGGAAGATGAAAAGCGCAATAAGAATTTACTAGGAAGAATAACAAAGAGGGAGAGCGTGAAAATCAAGGAAAGAATTGACGTTAAGCAAGATCTGAGGTTAGCTTAAATATTAAAACGAGAGACAGAAGCTCAAGCATAGAAAGGGCTGTATGGTAAAGACGTAAGTGTTTAGATCTGTGCGACAGCACATTGCTAGAGTAAGTGCAAGAAATGTGCAAGGGGAGAATGTGAATGGTGAGAGCCTTGGGATAATCTCAGGAAAGCGTTTCAGATAAATATCCCGATCAATAAAATGATAGAATAATGCCAAATGAGAATTTGTAGGGAAGTGGTCTGCTTAAAAGATGAAACGTAAATGTGGCAGAAGTGCAGAATTTAGTAAACGAGGAAAATTAGGAGCTATGCCTAAGGAAAATAGTGAGTAAGTGAAATGTGAGAAATAGGCTAGGGAGTATTGAACAGGAATAAAGAACTACATGAAAGAGCGGAAGTAATTGGCGAAACGACAGGGCGGAAGAATAAGCAAGTTCAAATTCTCGGTGAAAAAAGTCGTTCGTAGAGGCAAAAGGAATGTGAAAGAGATATTTCAGGTAATGAGAAGCTTTGAAGAGGAAAAAAATGCAGAGAATGAGTAAGGAAGAACAGTTCTTCAGATAAGTGTGAAGAAGGAACAGAAGACAAAGGCGGAAAAAGATCTAGGAAGATGAGAAGCGCAATAACAGTTTACTAGGAAGAATAACAAAGAGACTAGTAGTCATTAAATTAATGATTTGTTTTAAGACGTTTGGAATTATTGCTGTAAGAAAAAATGGTTAATTTTACTAACGCCGAATTGGCTGATATCCATTACATGTACGATCTGGCTAACGGAAACAACAGAAGCTAGGGATTATATCAGGTGTTCTTTCCGAATCAAGTAACACCAGACAGGCGAATATTTTCAAATATCCACAGAAGGTTGAGGGAAACTGGTACTTTTACTGCAAATAATCATTTAAAAGGTGCAACTCAAACTATGAGAACTCCAGATATTGAGGAAGCAGTTTTGAATTGTATTGATTTGAATCCTCATGTAAGTACAAGAAAAATTGGAAATCAGTTGAATATCTCACATGTTCTAGTTTGGAGGATTCTCCACGACTTTTAATTGTACCCGTTTCATATTCAACGCATCCAAACTATACTTCCTCGAGATTTTCCTTCAAGACTGAATTTCTGCCTATGGTTCTTGGATATAATTAGAGAAAATGCTCATTTTGATAGTGAAATAATGTTCAGAGACGAAGCTAACTTTTTGAGAACTGCTATCACAAATTTCCACAATCATCATTATTGGGCTGAGGAAAACTACCATTTGATCAAAGAATTTCATCATCAAGAACAATTCTCACTAAATGTCTGGGTGGGAATAATTGGAAATTATTTGATTGGGCCATTTTTTCTGCCTAACGACCAAACGGTCCCGTTTATCGACAATTTCTTGAGGAGGAGTTACCTCTTTTGCTCGAGGATGTGCCACTTTTGGTGAGAAACATAATGTGGTTCATGCATGACGGGGCACCAGCACATTTCAGTGGAACAGCTAGGGAATTCTTGAATAATACAATCAACAACCGATGAATAGGTCGGAGTGGGCAGAACCATGGCCTCCTAGGTCCCCAGAATTAAATAGTTTAGACTTTTTCTTATGGGGATATTTCAAAAGTTTAGTTTATAACACTCCAGTGAACATTGTAGAAGAATTGGGAAATCGAATAATAACCTCTTGTGACACGATAAGAAATTTCCCAGGAATATTTCAAAGAATGCGTGATAATATGTGAAAAGGATAGATGCATGTATTCTTGCAGGTGGAGGACACTTTCAGCAATTTATTCAGTTTTTAATTGTTCTTTTTTTAGTTTGATATTGAATATGTGTGAGTTGAGTCTCAGAAGACGAACTATCAAAATGAAAGTAAATTTTGGGCATACCTATCGAGTATTTCTATTTTTTTTTTAGTTAACATACAATTCAAATTCAATAATTTTTCACTCGAAAACGGCTGGAGATACGAAAAAATTACAAGTGTCGAAAGAGTTTCTAAATTGAACGAAGATTACGAAAATTGATTGTACGCTGATCAGTGGCGTACTGCAAAAAATTTTGAAAGGGCAAAAGGAGACATGGCCTCGGAAAAGAAAACACCTTGTGAATTTCAGTTAAAATCTAGGACGTGTAATGATGGAAGCTGTAAAAAATATCTTGCATTCCTAATTTGGGCTGAATATCTCAAAAACTGCAGGAGTTTTGAAGAAAAAACAGATTTTTTCCGGAAATTTCAACACCCTATAGCTCCGTAACGAAGCTGTTGCGGACTTATGTTTATATGAACTTCATTTCTTAAAATTGCACGTAGATTTACCCCCTCAAGTTGTGGCATACTATTCTGTAACAACCTATATTTTTTATTGTGATGGTCTGTACTTGAACGTATGGGTACATTGTGATAAAGACCAAGGTAATATATTGTCCTACTACAATCTACCACGCGAGTGGCGCCGCAAGTTTGCGATAGTCAATAGATAAAAGACAGTTTAGTGTTGCAAGAAAAAAATTTTTACTTCAAAATGGAAATAAATCAATATCACTTATAATAGTATTTCATCCTGCTGACGTACGAAAACGTTGAAAATTTCCAATCCTATGCAGTATCTGTAAATAACTTCTAACCCTTGTACATAAATCAAGTATGATTCACACAAATATAATATTTTTCCTCATGTAGTACTAGTGTGAAATTACCTTTTTCTGATATTGTTTAGGTAATAACACGAGGGTCATCATAATAATCTCATTTTCATTTCCTGTGAATTATGTCCTACGTCGACATTTTTATTGAGTTATTATATAGTTCCATATCGGAAAAATCGGTAATTACGTGGTTATTTGCCATTAATATTACATTACGTCGATACAATCCTAATCTGATCCAGCGAAGAAAATTATACGCTATGAATTATGTGGTTTATAGATGAAGACACCGAAAACGAATGTATTTAGGAAATGATAAATTTTTTCATTAAATAAAACTACTTTGTTCAATTATAGTTTCACGACAATTTGGCTTCTCCAGATAAGTAGTATGCCATCTCCTGTATCTCAAGATGGATTGATTTTGTCGGAGAAAGCTGTGATAATTTTTGATTGGAGGAGGACCAATTTCAGAGTTGGTTCGGATAATGTAAAATCCACCCCAACCCTCAGCAGCACCTAAGTCAAAATTTATTATAAGGAAAGTGGGATCACCCAACCGACGTCCCCAACACCTTGGATCTCTTTTTGATTTCAGATCCAGATGATTTTGGAGTGGAGGTCTCAGCACCGCTAGGCAACTCAGACCTTCACCTTATATCTGCTACTGGAACCATTGTGCTGCCGCTAAACCAAGAACCGAAACCACCCAGACACATTTGGGGATATAAACGTTTTAATTGGTATTAACTGCATGAATTCTTTTCGATTGCCTTTCAGATCCTGACATCTATGTGTGCACTGAATCTGTTTCAGAAATCATTCATGCAGGAATGGTTCGTTCTCCACATCCCTCATTCCATGAAAAGAACAACAGTACAAAAGCCTTGGTTCAACAAAGACTGCGAAAGAGCATCTGCAGCCAACAGCAGAGCTTACAAGTCATGGAAGATGAATCCAACAGAGGAAACAAGAACAATCTTCGTATGAATACGGAACGTATGCAATCTGACAACTGCTAGAGCAAAGGCCAATTTCAACGAAGGGGTAACTAATCAACTCCTTGAACAGGCAAGCGGGACTAGACAATTCTGGTCCATGGCGAAGACTGTCAGTGCCAATTTCTGCAAATCTGCGTTTCCGCCTCTTGTTAGAGAAGACGGAAGTATAGCATCATCTCCGAAAGAGAAAGCCGATCTCTTTGCTCTCTTGTTTTCAAAGAACTCTGTGCTATATTCATCTAACGCAATACCACCGAACGTACCACCTACAAGAGACCGCACTGTGAGACGGGCTCTCGAGCAGCTAAACTGCAAGAAGGCAATTGGTCTAGACGAAATACCGCCAATCGCCCTAAGAAAGTGTGCCCTCGAATTAGCACCCATTCTTTACCGTCTGTTTCAGATTTCTTATGGAAGCCAGACTTTTCCGAACAGCTGGAAAATAGCGAGAATTCAACCGATCCCAAAGAAAGGAAAGGAGTCCTTACCCTAAAACTACCGCCCTGTTTCACTTCTTTCCATTATATTCAAAGTGATGGAGAGAGTCATAAATGATAAACTCATCAAATATCTTGAGTTGCAGGGAATCATTAACGACCGTGAGTATGGTTTTCGCAGGTAAAGATCGACAGAAGATTCATCACTCATGTTTGTACATCAACCATGAAAAACCATGGGGAATCTTCGATAGGATTTGGCATGCAGCCTTGTTGAATAAACTTGCTGCATATGGGCTTCCTGAAAAATTTCGGGCTTGGATAAGTAGCTTTCTTTGGAATAGATCAATACAAGTTGTGGTCGACGGTATAACATCTGATTGTTTCCGGTTGCAAGCAGGAGTACCTCAGGGATCCATTCTTCCGCCAACCTTGTTTCTGTTGCAGATAAACGATCTTGTGTCATCTTCAGAGAACAAGATCTTCGGTTCTGCAGACGATTGTACCCTGATTCGGTCTTTCAGTAGTCTGCGGCCGATTACAGCTGCAGAATCTCAGCGTCAGAGATGTCAACAAATTGATAACTTAAACTCTGTTTTACAGAGGATAACTGAGTGCGGTCAGTTGAACCTGGTGAACTTCAACGCGAGCAAGACATAAGCGATTACGTTTTCTAGAGAGGTCCCCTTAGGAGAACGCCCTTCAATGATGCAAGGCCAGCATATCACATCAAAACATTCGATGCACCTTCTCTGAATAACGGTCAACTCCGGGTTTTGCTGGCATGAATATTTATCAGCAATAGCTAAGTCGGCATCAGCTAAACTTAGTTTTATTTTAAGAGCCCAGCGATACTTCACGTCATCTCAGCTGTTGCTTTCATATAAGGCGCAGACTCGACCTGCTTTGGAATATTGGTCCCATATATCCACGCCCAAAAATTCGTTGCGGATGTTGGATAGTGTGCAAAAACGGGCTGTGCGCCTCATCGACCATCCGGAGATCTCCAACCGCTGGCTCTCAGAAGACAAGTTGCTGACCTTTCCCTGTTTTACTGATACTTCCAAGGAAGATGCTCCAATGAGCTGAAAGACCTTGTTCCGGGAAAACTCACATGAACACTAGGCTGGCAAGGAGTTCTCATCTTGTAACGGTACATTTAACGACCCCTTGAACTTCTCTCTATAATAATTCCTTCGTTCACAGGGCCGGTGAACTGTGGAACTCGCTTCCGTCCAACATCTTCCCAACATCCTACAGTTTGGCTCTCTTCAAGAAGCTAGAAAGCTGACACCTCAATTCTTTCCAGGCGCCCACTCATGTGGTGTAACCGGTTCGCCTATTCCTGGGAAGCGCGCATTAAAAAAAATTGTATTATTTGCTAGTATTTTTCTTTCAAATTTGGCCGTCCTAGCAGCAGCTCTGTAGCTGTTATTAACTTTGAAAAGTGTATAATGGTTTAAATACTTCAAGTAGTACAAATAAGTTTTCTGTAGCCGGCTCGGTGGCCTAGAGGATGTGATACTCGTCTTCTACGCAAAGTTACCTGGGTTCAATCCCCACAAAATCGGTGCGAATTTTCGGATTCTGGGAATCGCTTGAGTGTCCATTTTTCGAAGGAGATGTTAAGCCGTCGGTCCTGTTTAACAGAGATGTGTTGGACATTAAAGATCCCTTCTCTCGATACGAGAGGGGTTCGGCAAAATTCCCGGGTTAGTGAGGTGACAGAATTCCCGTGTCATTGGCCGAAAGGCGGAAATAAAGAACGTTAAAAGAAATAAAAAACAAACAAGTTTCCTGTATACCAACGTCATAAAATAATTACCTGAAAAAAACCCGATGTCATTTAATGAATAGCAATTGAAAATTGATATGATTTTAAGCAGTTTTGATAAATCGGTTGCATGCTAAGACAATTTGAAATTAAAATATTATTCAAGAAGTTTAACACGTGAAATTCGTTTTTTCGCCATAACTTGAAATTTGGAAATCTTAGGTGCAGGCTATATGGAGAACTTCATTTAATTTTCACGACGAATCTAATGAATTGAAAAAAATATGGTTTACCATTTGAAAAAACGTGGTTTTCGATATTTCTTCGTTTCGAAATGTGAGGCGGAAAAAAGAGCATTCAGTATACTGATTGAGATTCAGTCGAATATTAATTATTTCCCGCATGATTTCTTGTTTGCAAAACACCTTGAATTTTTTTGGTAGCTCACACCGTTTTCGAGTTATATCAATTTTTTCAAAAAGCAAAAAATCGTTAATTTTCAAGTAAAACTAGGATTTGAATTATGGAGGCCGTTACTTGATGTAGATCCATGATATAAATGAGATTAACTTTATTCTACACTTTATTTGAAAAAATAACCGATGTACCATGCTGTTTAAAGCTGCAACTTTGTGTTGAACACAAATTAACGACTGTTAGTATGGCAACTTTGTGTTCAACACAAAGTTGCAGCTTTAAACAGCATGGTACATCGGTTACTCAATTTACCTTTATCAGTAGAAGATTATAATAAAGAGTTAAACATCATCAAACAGATAGCCATTAATAATTCATATAATCCGGATATGATAGATCTAATCATTCGTAAAAACTGTATCAGAAAGCAATAAATGAAGTATATCCTATTCATAAAGACTATAAAATATTCAACAGTTTAACATTCTGCGGTTCTGCAAGTACAAATATTTAATCCTTTCTCGTCAAACAAAATCTTAATATAACTTTCAAAACTTCTAATAACTTAGGTAAACATATTAAAAATAATAAATCTCGTGTTGAAAAATCAAGTAAATCAGGAATATATAAACTCAATTGCGGTTCTTGTGATAAAATTTATATCGGTAGGACCTATAGGAGTTTTGGCATAAGAACATCTGAACATAAACGTAGCTTCGATAAAAATAAATCTGATTCAAATTATTCAAACCACCTAATAAAAGAAAACCATTCATTCAATAAAAACTTTGACATATTACATATAAAATCAAAAGTTCAAAATTAGATCTCCTAGAAGCATTAGAAATAAATAGATACAAACATTCAGACAAGCTTTTGAATGAACAGGTAGATGTGAATTACTCACCCTACTTAACGTGTTTAATTAGTTTTATTACCTTTCATACTAACTGTACAATGGCTCGGTGTGGATTTTCCTGTTATTCATCCAACTTGTTCTACGATTTGTTTATAATACCATACTCTTCATTCTGTTTTTCATTCTTGATAAACCTGCTGTGTCAGCGAACCGTCGTCGAATTTTTTCAAATAAAGTGTAGATTAAAGTTAAACCTTGTGTTTTTTATCTCATTTAAAACTAGGATATTTCATGAACAAAACCAGATAGATTTAGGTGTTAGGTGTTTTTGTCATTGGAATAATAAGTGTTATCGAACCAGTCATCAATATACAGGGTGTTCTATATTAAAAAACAAAGTTGATATGCATTTCCGGTATAACCGGAAGCGCCATTGAGGTGAAAATATTTTAGAAATAGAATTTCAGACCAGATGAATAAATTACCAAAATTTCAGAACGATAGCATTATTAGTTCTCCATAAACGTTTAATAGGTCATTCAACAAATTTTTTTGGTAAAATTTTTTTACTATGTAAGCCTACGAACCTTTCAGCCCACCTGTTGACAACCTGAGGTAGCTATTGAGAACACAACGATACGCATTGTAATGCGTACAATATTTTATCAAGTCTAAGCGGTTATTAGTTTATCTTTCACACAAAAAGTATTTCAAGGACCAAAAGCCTATCAATCATATAAAAGAAAAAATTCGTTTGCACAATTCGATGAAAATATATATCACAAAATGAAGAAAGCAATCATAAAATTTGAAACTACGAAAGTGGAATGAACAAATTAAATTTTAACGTGTTTATCAAAATCATCGGTTTATATTTCATTTTTATGGCGATAATGCAAACGACAATAGGTACTTGAGAATTTCGAATAAAAGACACGAACCATCGAGAAGAATCGTATTCGATTGTATGCAAAGTGTTTTTTTCTTGTTGTTTATTCATTCTGCGAAAACAGTAGGATTTTCACAACGATTTTATGAAGGAGAAATATTGAGAAGATCGTAAGATTCTCTGAAGAGATATCATCAGATCAATCGACGAAAAAAAATAACAAAAACCTCTTGCAGAGCCTACTGGCAAAAGTAGATTTCGTTTTTCATTCTGGAGAATCAGCTTAGAACACTATACAGGGAGTTTCGGATCTACAGTCATTAATTTCAACACGAGATTCCTAATCAAAATCATGAAATTTTGGACATATGAGGGGAAAAAATCTTATTATATATGTAGTAACATTTGTTTCCATATGATCTCAAACTCTTCAGTTTTCACGCTAAACTAATGAAAGTTTTCTGTATTTCTTGTTGATTTTCGAATCTTTGAATTTATTGTAATGGTTGCTGAACATCCTGGACGCTGGGTGATCATGAACTGGTAAGAATTGTAGCACTCCTAGAGGAGCACTATTTCAAGAGCAATTAATCGGTACCACGAAACAGGGAAATATGGAAGAAGGGCCGGACAGGGAAGAAATCGGATAACAACACCAGTTGATGATCGTTGGCTTCGTTTAACTGCACTAAGAGTTCGGCACTGTACGACTAGAATGCTATAAAATGAGCACGCACTTTCCAGAAATGTGCATATTTCATTGCAAACTGTTAGGAACAGGCTCAGACCAGACGATATCAGACCAAGGGTGGCTTCTACCGGCCCGCGTCTCACCAGAGAGCATCGAGTTGCAAGACTTCAGTTTGTGAGGGAACATGCAAATTGGGGTATTCCAGAATGGTTGAATGTTCTCTTTTCCGACGAGTCCAGGTTCTGTCTATTATCAAATGATAGACGCATGCCTGTATACAGACGACCTGGGGAACGGAATGAGCAATGCAATATCCCCTTCGGAGGGGGCTCAGTAATGATGTGGGGAGGCATTTCTTTCCATGGTCGAACTGAGTTAATCCTAGTGAATAATGGAAGAATGACAGCGGCCAGATACATTGCAGATATCCTTCAACCCCATGTTGTACCCTTTGGACCATTGATTGGCGAAAACTTCATTTATATGCATGATAATGCTCGGCCTCATGCAGTTAGAGTGGTCACAGAATTTCTGCAGAATGCCGAAATTGATATTTTAAGATGGCCAGCCAGAAATCCAGACTTGAATCCCATAGAACATGTTTGGGGCAACGTGGGGAGGCAAATTCAGCAACGTACGATGCCTTGTAGAACACTCCAACAACTAGAAGATCTGCTTCCTGAAATTTGGAACTCAGTGACTCAAGAGTACATCTGAAATTTGTTTGAGGGGCTTCCGAGACGTATACTGGTAGTAATTAGGGCCTGTGGAGGAAACACTCGATTTTGAAAATGATTAGTACCATTCGATGCTAATTGATTGGTTTCTTCGCGAATGTTTGAAGATGGTAGAATTTTTCAATTTTTCATTAATCCGAAAATTGTTGATAATTTCCATCATAAACTCATCTCTTTTGAATGATATCTTCTTATTTTACACTTCTAAAAGTTACCAAGCGACTCTTGAATGACCAACCTAAAAGCTTATATAATATTGTCGTAAAAGTAGGGTGATGAGACAATTTTTGTGGGAGTGTAGTTAATTGATTTTCCCGTTACTATGTGATAGTTAATGAAGGTGATGATAAGAAATTAAAACTATATATTATACTATTACAAGAGACAGCTGACAACAAATACTGAAGTAAAGTTGAAATACATACATACGTAAGCAGGTAATACAAAATTAATAAAGATGCAAAAAAAGAGGTAATAACGAATTTTGTCAAAAATAGGTATTATTTAATGATATCAAATATGGACGAATAAGTTGGGCCTTAATGGTTCTTCAGAAGATTATAATGATAATTTGAAGTTGTTCAATGGGTGGAAAATGATAGTCGATAGGGTGTGAAGCGAAAGTAGATTCGTCGGTTCTCTGGTTATTGTAATCTGATTGATGCTCTTTGTATCTAGTTTTGAATGAACTACCAGTCTGGCAACTTTGATATCTTCAAAAAGGAAAGACTACTACTACTACTCATCACTATCAGACCAAGTGAACAATGAAATTGAACAACAAATATGAAAATATGGTTCGGAGGACGGAGATTTTTCAAATCACTCAAAAGTCTTCTAAACAGAGGCATATTTAGAGATCTAAAAACTGCTACAAACAACATCAAAAACCACCTTCATCGCCTATGTAAGTAAATAGTCTTAAAAGGAGATTATGTTGAAAATAAATGACACACAGCAGGAAAAGCGACTAAAGAACCACCCACTACAGTAAATATACAATTAGCATGAACTGTTCCTACTACATAGAAGTTGCAAAAATTTCTAGTGTTTTAATTTTTTCTTATACTTAATCGGCATATTAGATTTTTTACAATAAACTTGTCAATTACTCCTCCATTTAAATAAGAAAAAAAAGCCATAAATACTCAAAGGAATTGAATGAAGCTTTTAGGGGTGGAGGAAATACGACCATTTTTTTAAAATGGATTAGGGTTTACATTAAGACGCTAGTATTATGCTGAATTGAAATTAGTATTTTTGCTAGTGTTTTTCTTTCAAATTTGGTCGCCACAAACCCATGATAATATTTCAGATAGTTTCGCAGACTCCTTGTATAATGGTCCACATACTTCAAGTAGTACAAATTAGTTTCCTGTTTACAAACGTCATAAAATAATTACCTGAAAAACCCGATGTTATTTAATGAATAGCAATTATGAATTGGTATGATTTTAAGCAGGTTTGATAAATCGGTTGCATGCTCAGACAATTTGAAACTAAAAATATTATTCAAGAAGTTTTGTGGGATATTGATTTATACCGATAAGAAGTTTTCAGTGAATGACTGAAATCTGTTTTACCAAAAATAACTTCAATATCGTTTATAACAGGGGTGCTCAAACGGCGCTTTTGAGTAGATCTCGAGAATAAAAAAATTTTAATATGTAGGTAACTAAACTACAAAAATTTATTACGTAATAAAATCTTCTCTGCTATCGGCACATGGCGGCTTCATCAAAGGAACGCGCGGTACTTGTCAAAGAAAAGCCGCGTTTTTTATTCTTGTTGCTTCTCTAGAAATTTTGGGCGGCGCGTTTGACGGGAACATTAGTTCACGTCGATATAAATGTTGCGCCTGCAAGAATTGGAGTCTTTCTGAATTGTAACTTGAAGGCAATAATACGTCGATACAAAGTTTATTATTAAATAGTACAAAATGAGTGCAGCGAAGAAATTTAAAACGTATCATTTTAATAACGATTGGAAGGAAGAATTTTTCTTTTGAAAATTGATAAGTGCATTTATCTTATTTGTCGTGAGTCAGTTGCAATACCTAAGCGTGGTAACCTAGAGAGGCATAATAAAACGGTTAATAAAACCTACGAAAAGGATTTTCCGCCACAGAGTGAATTAAGAAAACTAAAAGTACGTGATTAGATATCTTGTTTGAAAAAAGAACAAACCATGTTCACGAGACTGGCCAAACAATCAAAAGCTGCTACCATCGCGTCATTTAAACTATCTCATATATTGGCGCAACACAAGAAGATGAATCATGTCTGCTATTAGAGAACTTCAGTTATCTCGTCCGACTGTTACAAAGTGTATTGAAGTCATGAGACAGGACATGGCGATAAACTAAAAATGATATCATGAAATTTACATACTTTTCTTTACAGTTCGACGAATCCACCGATATGACAGACACTGCCCAGCTGTGTATTTTTATTCGGGTGATATTCAATGACATGTTGGCTTAGGAAGAATTTTTACAATCATTATTCTGAAGGGGAAGACCCGTGGCGAAAATATATATGACATTTTCTTCAATTTTCAACAAATTACAAGCTACCAATAACTAAATAACAGCTTTTCTAGACGAAAGAGGTGATGACACTCAGATGTTGTAAAACGAAAAATGGCCGACTGATTTGGCATTTTTGACTGACATCACAATGCACTTAAACACCATCAACTTAGAGCTTCAAGGTAAAGGAAAAACTATTATTGAGATGATTAGCGCAGTAGACGCATTCAAAAGTAAGTTGAAACTTATAATAGATCAACTGAAAAGAAAGGATCCGAAACATTTTCCGTCTTTGAAAACGATTCCTAAGTTGAATTATGATACGAATCATCCTGAGTTATCAAATTTTTTGGGACGATTCGAAATGCATTTTTATGATTGCAGTAAATTGGCAAATATAGCATCATTTATGAGTTATCCTTTTTCATGTAAATGAATTGAGGAATTAGCTACAGAAATAGCAAGTTAGTTTAATATGAACTCATGTTCTGTTGAAAATTAGTTGGTGCAGATTACTTCAGATATACATCTCAAAGCTACAGCATTTGATACAAATTTCTGATGTTTTATATCTGAAGATAAATATCCGAATCTAAGGCAAATCGCCCTTCGACTGACGGCAATGTAAACTTACTTGTGCGAGTCTGAATTTTCTGAATTGCAGATAATTAAGTCAAAATATCGCAATCGACCAAATGACGATCATATATCATCATGCTTGCGAGTAGCACTCAGTGGTTACGTACCATCTTATGAAAAGTATGCTGATGATATGCAGTGCCACGCTTCAACATCCAAAGTCACTACTTAGTTATGTTTAACACCATATGTAACTCTTTTGTTTTGTAACAACCAATAAACTCGCAATTTTGAATAACTATGAGTTTTTCATTGATATTATAGAGAAGAACCTAACTAAACCTAACCCAAACCTTGATTAAAATAATGTATGTTGTGCTGAAATCTAATATCTATATATGCTACGGTACACCCAACCTAGGTAGGTAGGTAAGTAGGGTGTATCGTGGATGTACGTCAACCTTGCATTAAACATACTTGCAGCCTCTCAGAGTCGATCGTAAGTAGTATAAAAATATTGAGGTAGATCGCCTCAAGATAAAGAGATTTTAATGAGTCCCATCTTCAAAAATTGTTTTCGAACACTCTGTGTCACATAGATCAACAAATTGTGTCATATGTTCAAGCAACAACATAACTAACCAATAATGAGGGCACAATTTATTTTTCAAAAGTCCTTAAATTTCAGAAATTGTCAAATATTTCGGAAACTATTTAAGAAAGGATAAGGAATCAACTCACCTTCATTTTTCCTCACAAAGTAAAACATGAAACAAGATATAGGGTGTCCCATTTAAAAATCATAACTTTGATATGTAACTTTATTATGGAACTATAATATTCTTAGTTTGTAGTTACTATATCACTATATATTACTGCACAAAAACAATTTCAAAATCGTACGTAAAATATGGCGAGTGTAGTGAGCCACCCGGTATAAAATTCTCTGGCGTATTTCCGAATATAACGTTACGAATGAAATTTTGTAATTAGATAAGGTTTGATTTGCATTTTAAATTTATCTGTATTGCTGATCTTCCTGAAGAATCGCAATTGCACAAGAACCGAAAACCTTCTGTTCACTTTCTTGTTGATATGGCCAGGGTTGGTTCTTTCATTGCACTTTTTCCCTTTTTGGCGAGCTCAATCGCCCTTTCGTTGCAGACAGCCCTTCATGACCGAGAATGCAGATCAGTACTGTTGAGTTGGTCTCTTGTCAGTGAGGCAGCAGAATGCTAAATTGTTAATTCTTTTAGTATAACCTGATTTTCGTAAAGTATTGTCATCGTCAACCCCCTGGGGAGTTCATCCATGTACCATTTCTGTTCTGTATTAAACGTAATACATGCTACAAGAATGCTAATAATAATAATTTCTTTATTTCAATCACTCTACAGCATACGTATCAATAATATTCTAGTATGTTTACATAGAATATGGAACAACTAATACAATGAAACAAAGACGTAAAATTGAACTTAATATTATTCTTTATACCTAATTAAGCAATAGAAAACCATTGAAGGTAGCCCTTGTGCATGGTTTTATATGCGGTAAGTATTTAACAAAGAAGCCTTAGTAAGAGAAATACAAAAGAAAAATTCGACCAATACAGAACACGAAAAAAGAAAAATAACCATTCCCAGTGAAAACAATACAATTTTTTCTTTTTGTAGGCGGTTGGTCTTGATTGATCTATCTGATTGGAGCATTTTTAATGTCGACCATAGATAACATCAATGAGCGTGGATTCGATAGTAGCCACTTTTTAACTTTTATCTTGAACAAATTTATAGAGACTAAATTTCTTAACTTTAAAGGTAGCATATTAAAGCTCTGGGCGCCAGAAATGTGAAACATCCTGACCCACTGTTTTAGCCATTCTAGGAAGCAAATAACTTCCTGTTGCATATCGGGTCCGAAAACCATGAGAAATTAAATGATCCTCACTTTTATTGCTTACAAAATACACAAGCATTCTACTACAAAAAGCTGCCTCAAATCCAGTAGCTCAGCTTCATGAAATAATTCGTCTGAGGGTAAGTAATATTTCTTCCCAATATACATTTAATGACTTTTTATGTAATACTTCTAATGTCTTTAGGTAGCAAGTATCTACACCACCCCATACAAGGATCCCATAAACCAACAAGGACTGAACCAATGCCGAGTAGAGGACCTTCAATTGAGTCACATCACAGAATTCCCTACAGTATTTGAACAAAGGTAAGAGACCTCGTACTTTCCTTGACACTAACAATACGTGAGATGAGAATCCAACACCACCCCGAGGTACTTGACTGATCTTGTCTGTCTTATTTGAATAATATCATTCTCCACTTGAATATTTAAATGATTGTAATCTGGCAATGAGGTTATATAACTCGCAAAAGGTACATATACAGTCTTTTCAGGATTATAAGTGAGACCCTTCTCCCTCAGAAAACTCAAGATCAATTCAAAATCAACTTCACACTTCTCCTTGAGAGATTTCCAAGAAATATCTTGGTAAAGGATAGCTGTATCATCAGCAAAAGATATTATTTCCCCAGAAGTATTCAAGGCAAAGAGGTCATTAACTAAAATACAAAACAATATTGGTCCTAAAACTGTCCCCTGAGGGACTCCACATTGAACTATTGTCTCAGAGCTTCTGACACCGTCTACCTCTACAACTTGCTCTCTTTTACTCAAATAATTTCTCATTAACTTATGAGAGTTACCTCTAAATCCAATATTTTCTAGTGTTTTAAGCAAATCACAATGACAGACGGTGTCAAAAGCCTTCGATAGGTCAACAAATATACATAAGACTGGGACGCCTCCATCCATTGCCTCATAAATTTTTGATAATAGGAGTGCCATTGCATCCTCGGTCGATTTTTCAATTCTGAAACCGAATTGTCTAGATGAAAGTACCTTAAATTTTTCCAAAAAACTATTAATTCGTTCCTTGAGAACTCTTTCAAAAATCTTTCCAAACATTGAGATAACCGAAAGTGGCCTGTAATTACATGGAAGCGTCCCATCACCTCTTTTCAAAATAGGTCTAACAATAGCAATCTTGAAAATCGAAGGAAAATGCTGGAATTTTCCCGTCTAATTAACTAAGTCCATATAAATTCTTGAAAGTAGATAAATTTCCAAATTTCATTGTTCATTATCCGTATCGATTTCCTTTTTTCATTGAACGTAGTGATGCACATTTTGCTTATCGCACAAGTCAAACAATGAAAGAATGTATAAAAATTTTTTACGATTCCTTATTTTATCGCTTGTTCTAATCGTTTAATGAAGAAATTGAACGTGGGTTACGATATGTCAGGTATTTATTATCAAGTTCCTCATTTATAAGCAATTATACATTGAATTTGGAAGTGAAATATGTGTAGATCTATGCAAAACAATCTTGAAGACAACGCGATAATATTGATCGTGTTTGGAATAAATACACGTAAAAATTATATTTGGAAATCATAATTTTCATGGATAAAATGTGGAGTATATGTTTTCAAACCAATCTATCTAATCCAAGAGATGTTGTTCCCTACAAATCTACATGAATTTCCAGGGTTTTCTCCAGATTTTCCACTTGTTTTTCATTAATAAAACCAAGCAATGAAAACGAGAGAAGAATGAATGTTGTTGGAATCGCCAGCTATGATGAAGGGGGCAGAAATTTTAATTTTATTTCTTCTTGGAATTTTACAATATCCTTAGTCATTGTCGCGAATTCCACTACTACAAAAAACCCTCTCAACAAATGTCTTTTAATATATATAATATTATTTTAATAACCCGCATAGGTTATTATCGAAGATAAGGCGATTTGAAAACTTTGAAAACCTCTGATTCAGGAGTTAAAGGTTGCATCGAAAAATCGGATAATATGAAAATAGCATATCGCTAAATCGATATGAACAGAAGGGCATAAGAATTACTTCAGATTAAAACCCCAAAATAACTTTTGACAAGAAAAAATGAATGACAAAAAACTGGAAAATTATTTTATCATCAGACAAGTAGCGACTTCATTCATCATTGCCAAATTTTTTTCACATTCCCCGAAATATAACAATTTTTTTCAATATATATCCCGTATTTCCGATGAAAGAGTTTCTGGACCAATATTTATATGAACTCTCTATCCTCAATTCATTGAAAGTATTAGCTTCTGATGTTTGGCTACATGTTTAAAGAACAGTTGTGAATTTTCGAAAAATTTAAATTCTATATTGCGTTCATTATTAAAAAAAACATTCTAAAATGATTCGAACTTCGTAGACAAACTCCAGAACATCATAGAGTATATGATTTCTGGGCAAAACTATTACTTGAATGTTTTTTCTTATAGCTACAGAGCCTGCAACCAGAAGCAACCAGTGTTTTTGAAGAATTGAGATTTTCGGACCTTTTTTATAGTAAACTGAAGACGGGATATTTTTTACTAGAGAAAAGATATCCTGGGGATGATGGGATCATTGTATCATTGATGAGTACCACCAACAATTAAATCGGGATTTTTATAGCATTGGAACAATAACTACAAGACAATTTTGATATAGGAAAGTAACATGCAATGAATAGTTTTCCATCGAAATATTTATTAAACACCTACGAGAGTATTGTGATCTTCTAGGTTCTCATAAGATATAATTTCAGTTTCTGAACTATAAACTACTTCAAATGCATAAAATTATTCATTAAAACATAATCACATAATCATAAAATTATCAGTTTCATAATTTACGCATTCATACAACAAGAATTCTTTTAATATTGATAAAAATTAAATGAAATAATCCCAGAAGCTTCACCTTATTGTGAAAATTACGATTGTAACGGTAACGTTATGCTTACAACGATTGTCAAAATTTTTGTTGTTGCTTAGTTGGCACAATTGTTCTTTATAGTAACGCGGAGTTTGAACGCGATATGTCCATTAGTTTGTACACAGTGCTCGATTTTGTCAGTTCTCACAAGTGTGCTTTGCGATTTTTGCAATGGATAAAAATATCGTACAAGGAATACAGGGTGTTACATAATAGTATGTCACAACTTGAGGTGGTAGATCTACATGTTTTTTTTCTCCAAAACTCCAGCAGATATTCAGTCCAAATTAGGAATGCAAGCTATTTTTTGAAGCCTCGATTATTATACGTCCTAGATAGTTTCCTTTTCCGAGGCCATGTCTCCTTTTGCTCTTTCAAACAATTTTCGTCATCTTCGTTCAATTTAGAAACTTTCTAGACACTTGTAATTTTTTCGTATCTTCAACCGTTTTCGAGTGAAAAATTATTGAATTTGAATTCTTTGAATTGTATGTTATTTGCTAAATAAAAAAGAATGATAGAAATACTCGATATGTATGCCCGAAATTTGCTTTTATTTCGGTAGCTCGTCTTCTGAGACTCAACTTATACTTATTTGATATCAAACTAAAAAAGAGAACAATTAAAACTATATACACAGGAAGTGTCGCCCACCTGCAAGAATACATGCATCTGGGGGTACTGGGGTATTTGTTATCGTGTCACAAGAGGTTATTATTCGATTTCTCAATTCTTCTACAGTGTTCACTGGAGTGGTATAAACTGAACTTTTGAGATATCCCCATAAGAAAAAGTTTGAACTATTTAAGTCTGGGGACTTAGGAGGCTATGGTTCTGGCCCACCCCAACCTATCCATCAGTTGTTGAATGTATTATTCAAGAATTCCCTAGGTTTTTCACTGAAATGGGCTGGTGCCCCATCATGCATGAACCACATTATGTCTTTCACCAAAAGTGGCACATCCTCGAGCAAAAGAGGTAACTCCTCCTAAAGAAATTGCCGATAAGCGGGACTGTTTAGTCGTTAAGCAAAAAAATGGCCCAATCAAATAATTTCCAATTATTCCGACCTAGACATTTAGTGAGAATTGTTCTTAACGATGGGATTCTTCAATCAAATGGGGGTTTTCTTCAGCCCAATAATGATTATTGTGAAAATTTGTGATAGCAGTATTCGAAAAGTTAGCTTCATCTCTGAACATTATTTCACTATCAAAATGAGCATTTTCTCTAATTTTATCTAAGAACCATTGGTAGAAATTCAGTCTTGAAGAAAAATCTCGAGGAAGTAGAGTTTGGACGCGTCAAATATGAAACGAGTACAATAAAAAGTCGTGGAGAATGTAATGGATATCAGCCAATTTGGCGTTATTAAAAAAAGCCATTTTTTCTTACAGCAATAACTTCAAAAGTCTCAAAACTAATCGTTTATTTATTAAGCAATTCCAGCAGACACTGGTTCAACTCTAACAACTGTCAAAATAAATAGATGAATGAAAAAATCAAAGCCTTCTAGTCATTTTTTTAATTAGAAGAGCTTTCAATTCAGCGAATGTATACAATCGTTTGATAATTTTATGCTCGAGAACGGTTGGAGATACGAAAAAATTACAAATGTAAAAAAAGTTTCTGAATCGAACGAAGATGACGAGAATTGATTTTACACTGATCAGTGGCGTATTGCAAAAAAGTTTGAGAGCGGCAAAAGAAGACATGGCTCCGGAAAAGAAAACACCTTGTAGATTCTAGTTAAAATTCAGGACATGTAATGATGAAGGCTGTAAAAAATAGTTTGCATTCCAAATTAGTTCAGTACTAGTTCATATGTTAAAATCGCCTAATATACTAAATACCCAATCTACTAAAACCCTAATATACTGAACGCTCTTTTATATTATTCTATACTGAACGCCTCATTCACTGGCATCAATACTTAATTGCTCTTTATGTTATATTGAATCCCCAGATATATAACCTAATACATTGTTATGGTAAGGAAGGCTGCTTCGAGTTATGAATACTGGCTCATGTTCAATAAGAATTTCACCACTATTCTCTATTTGCGATTCAAAGAGATACATTCAATTTCAAAATCTCAACTTCTCTCCAATTGAGCTGTTATAGGATGAAATTAGATAGGTTCAAACATATATTTAACAATGAATTGTTCAATCACATTTAAGGCATAGAAATTCAATTATCAAGAGTTCTAATAATTATTCAAATCAACTATTATTATCCTTCGAGCATAGGAAAAGAACGTCAGAAAATTATTCTGCCTGCTGTCAGCAGCCAAAGTGAAATAAGTAAAACAAATAACCGAAAAGGATAAGATTAATTTCAAATTCGAGTTCTACCGTGTCAAGATTTCAACAACATTTCGTTATACTCGAACTGAACATCAGTCTCAAAGAAGAGTGGAAATTTCTCTTAGAAGATTAAAATCATTCTTTTGGTACTCAAAAGTATATCACATTTCAATGACATAACGACACATAGAAGACAGGGGATTGCCCCCGTACATGAAATTCTTTGATATAATTTGAACTGAAAATATATATAACATAGAGATTTCGTCAAATACTATTACTAATTTGAAATCCTTAAATTACTCCATAACAGTCCTCTCAGATAAATATCTTGGAAACTCCAGCATCCTGTAGAACTTGTTCATTCCATTTTCATTGTTCGGGAATTTAAATTTATTTGACAGTTGCGTCAGCTGTTTCATGAAATTTAAAATTTTTTGATTGTACCTGTATTAAACATTCTTTCAGAATTAATAGTTTTCTTGCACTTTATTCAGAAGTTTGTGGGTTAACCATGTCCTTTATATACTTGAAAACTCAAATCACATTCATGTTTGACTTGTAAAGTTTTCGAGAACGTCCAACTCTTCTTTCAAGAAAATTGAGATCCTAATCAAAATATTGCAAGATTTGTCAGCTGAAAATGGTCGAGAGACCATTGCTTGATGGAGTCGAAAGGTATTGAGAAAAATGTGGATTAATTTCTCAACTTTGACACCCTGTATCTCAGATAATATCAATTTGAACTTAAATTCAACTAAATCGCCTTTTTTTGTCAAAAATCCGACGTTGTTCATGTCTCATTTTTTCTGACTCACCCTGTATAATATAAAAATCAAGTTATGGTAAAATAGTGTAACTTTTGTTTTTGTTTTTTAGGTCAATCAAGTTGTTTCTAATTTTGTCGGCAGAATATTTAATTTTCCTTAAAAATGCTTGCAAGGAATTATTTCATACATTTTCAAATTCTTCCCGAAAATGGAAATTTTCATAAATCACAAACATAGTGATCTTCAAATGGAATTTTTCAAAAATGAATGATTATTAGAATAAATACAATCGGTGACTCAAGATTAAATATTCAAAAGCGCGAGATAATATAAATATTTATTAATTCACTCACATTTTGCTATCATTTTCCTAAAAAGCACCACACTTTTCACAAATTTTTCACATAGATATCCAAGATGATTTGTAACACCGTCACGGTGATTCTACCGAACCAATTTTGCCAATTTTCAACAGAGGTGAAGAAAACTCGATATGTGTAGCGACCCCCACTTTACACTTTTCAATGATATCTCAAACATGAATTAACATACACTAGTCGACACATCACACAGTTACGAATCAATCTGTAGTCATAAAAATACAACAGGACATCATTTATAAACTAGTATAGTACTTATGTCTAAGCTTTCGAATTCGTTGACAACTCATAAATGTAAGACGTACGACTATTCATTAAGAATTCGATTAACACGTTGAAGTACAAGAGATACAAATGCCAGCGACTTTCACTTGGTTTTGAAATTGTTTCAGATTATCAATTTGAAAATGCTTTGTTATAATAAACGGTGATCCATCGGCAGATGGATCACCGTTTATAATAAAACGCCATTTTATCGAGAAAAATGGTGATATTTTTAACTTAATGCAGAGTACAAACTAATGGTTAATGAAACATCTGGAAAGTGTCCAACTCGGGACTTTTTACAAATGGTCATTTTTGTAGAAAATTTTTCCTTATATCTTCTCATATTGTCTGTGAGTGCCTCAATCGTTTCTGGAGCATTGGCGTAGACCTTATCTTTGACGTAGCCCCAAAGAAAAAATATAATCGTGTTAAATCGCATGAACTAGGTAGCCAATTCACGTTTCCATTGCGGAAATTCACATGTTCACGAAATTAATGCAATAGAGCCATTGTTTCACTAGCTGTATGCCACGTAGCGCTATCCTCATGAAAATAAACACCATACAAGCCAAGAGCATCCACTTGGGGCCAAAAAAATGGCTGAGACGACAAGATATGCCCCGATGACACCTCCCGACCAAAAACTATACCAAACAGTCACTGGTTTTTATAAAGAGGCTGTTGGATTTTTCTTTTCGGGTTTTCGGACACCAAAATGCGGCAGTTTCGTTAACTGCACTTAATAGGGACGGAGATGCAGATCAAGATGCAAAATACGATGCAAAGTGGTTGGAAAAATGATAAATTCCTGTGATCGTCTCGAAATTGATAGATTTGGCTTTTCAGCCCCACTATCCGGTACAGCGGCGATATTTTAAGCCGACCTGGCCGGATGAACACGTGTTCGATGATGCACATCACTAATTGTCCGCAATGTTCAAATTTGTGGATTAAACTCACTACAGATGGGCGATTAAGTACTTGATGATAACCAAAAGCAGTACGAACTTTTCCGACTGTGTTCTAACCTAACCTTGCCAATTTTGAAGTGAATTTTCACTATTTCGATGATTGAAAGTTTTCATTGTCAATTCACCATGCAATGACAGTTCTATGTTGACAGTTTAGAAATGGCGGCAAATTTTAAATGAAACCTGCCGATGGAAGACCCTTTAATTGCGATTTTGTTGCTTTTGTGTTGGAATACTGGTTTGTGACGTCAGGAAACCTCATAATAGGAAAAATATACCTAAGGCCCTAACACGTACCACTTTTAATAGCTCAATGAGATCCTTTTACATTTACAGGTAGTAAATGTAATGAGGGGACGCTTAGTAGTGTAATTCAATCTCTATAACATTTTTTCTTATGTAAAACCATAAGAATTGTAAAAGAGAAGCAAAAGTTTCACAAAATTTGGAAAATTAGCAAAACATTTTTTACTTTGAAATTTTTAAACAACTTCGTTCCTACTCTAGGCGACTCATAGCGTTAGACTACAATATATATCCAGATAATGTTGAACGTGAGCTTTCCTCTAATTGTAAATCTTTCTATAAGTATGCATCTCTGAAAAATAAATCATCTAGCATACCAAATGAAATGGAGTACGGAGTTTCTTCTGCTAGAGGTGGAAGGGAGATATGCGATTTATTTGCAGATTATTTCAAGAGTGTCTACATTTCAAAAAATAAACCAGAAAATCTGGACCATGTTTTAATTAAAAATGATAATAACAATATACTGAGTAGAATGCAGGTATGTGAGTCTGAGATCATTGAGGCCCTTTACTAGCTCGATATCTCAAAAGGCGCCGATCTGGATGAAATACCTGGAATCTTTCTTAAAAAGTGCTCGAACTTTTTGAGTAAACTCCTTGCTCTCATATTCAACCAGTCACTAGAAACTGGAGCTTTCCTCAGCTTGTGGAAGATGTCTGCTGTGGTTCCGATCTTTAAGACCGGAAACAAGTCCGATGTCTCCAATTATAGACCGATTAGTAAGCTTTCAATAATGGCTGAAGTCTTCGAGAGGATTGTTTTCAAATATCTATATTCGTATGTTAATAACTTCATAATTCCGCAGCAGCACGGCTTCTGCAAGGGTCGAACATTAGAAACTAACTTGTTATGCTTTTCAGAGTACTTCCACGAAGGGTTAGATGCCCAAATACAGACTGACTGTGTATGCACTGATTTTTTGAAAGCGTTGGATGAAATTTGTAGATTTAATTTGATATACAGTCAGAACCGATTATAACGACCGATCGGTTATTACGACCAGATTGTAAGGTCCCGGCCAAATCTTCAGTAAACTATTCAGTAAACATTCCACCTATAACGACATCGGATATAGCGACATATCGCTTATAACGACAAAACTTTATTGATATTCATCAACTATAACGACCAATCGCATTTAGTCCCACCTATATGAATGATCTTAGATCTTATTACTAAGCATTGAAGTAATATTTAGGCGTATTATCACCTACGCTCTTTCTCCCACCTCATTCGAACCTCTTCCAGGCCATTTGACCTTGCATATTTATTGTTAATTGCGCTGACTGCGTGAGTGACAGCTTGATTTATAAGTTTTGCCTTTGATAAGACTGTGTATTCATGCGTTACCATGTCGAAAAAAAAGAGGAAAGTGTTTACTATTGAAGAAAAATCTCATATCATATGGAGATTAGAAAATGGCGAGTCAAATAGTGAAATTACAAAAGAGTGCAGAGTTTTACATTCTACAATATGTACGATTTGGAAGAATAGAGATAAAATAAAAGTTCTTTTCGAAAACAACTGTTTAAAACTTAAACGATCGAAGATAATTGAACATAAAGTTAAGGAAGATGCTTTTTTAACTTGGTTTAAACATCAGACGGCAAACAACATCCCAATAAGTGGTCCAATTCTGCAACAAAAAGCCAACAACTTTGCTCGCATTATGGGAAGGTTTGAGTGTTTGTCGTCTTGGGTACAACGTTTTCGTGCTCGTTATAATATTGTGGCAGGAAAAGTTTGAGGTGAAGCGGCTGGCGTTCCTGAAGGTGTGAGTGAAGAGTGATTCTCTCATAAGTGGCCTGCGCTGCGCGAAGGATACACACCAGAGGAAATCTTCAATGCTGATGAAACCTGATTGTTTTACAATTTAACTCCTGACAAAACACTTAAATTCAAAGTCGAGGAATGCAAGGGCGGAAAGTTGTCCAGAACAACAATTACAGTATTAGTTGCGGCAAATAAGACTGGTTCATGCAAAAGAAAACTTTTGGTGATAGGAAAAGCTAAAAAACTTCGTTGCTCAAAAAACATTCATTCTTTGCCTGTAACTTATGAAAACAACACTAGGTCCTGGATGACATCGCAAATTTTTGAAAAATAGCTGGGTAGCTGAGATGCAGACTTGAAGTCTGGAGGAAAAAAATTCTTCTCCTAGTAGCTAACTGTCCTTTAAAGCTTTTAAAACAAAATACAGAAAACTTCAACTGCTACAAATGATACAGAATATTGAAAACGGGAAAGATACAAAAAGTCTTTGTGTTTTGGATGCAATTCTAATGATATCGGAAGCTTGGGAAAAGGTCACACAGACCACTATAGCCCGCTGCTTTCGCCTTGCAGGTTTCAAAGATCTCTCTCCATCACAAGCGGAGAACGACGATAATATTCCGCCAGCGAGAATGATCCGATCTCCCACAGATGAAAACGACAACGTACCACTCGCTCTATTGGTTACTCAGTTGCAAAGATCTGCTGGTACAGAACAAAGAATTAAGATAGTGGAATTTATTGGAATAGATGACAGAGCCTTAGATACTGAGGAAGAAATTCTTGCAGAATCTGAAAGTAACAATCTTAACACTGACGAAGAAAACGAAGACCAGCAAGACCCCGAAAAACAGTTTAGGCCAACAACAATTTCCGAGGCTCTTAGCGCTATAACAGTTTTGCAAAAATTTGTTACCTTTAACGACCAGTTTAATACTGATGATACTTATAACTTGAGGAGTATGAAACGTAAAATGCAAAACATATTTGAGAGAATGCTTAAAAAACATACTAAAAATGACTGATTACTTTAAAAACTAGTGTAAGTCTTATAGTGCAGCTAAGTACATCTCGTATCTCCAATTATTTCTTAATAAACATTTAATCTCTTTTTTTGATATTTCATTTGAAAACAATATTTTTTTTCTAATTAGATATATATGTGCTTATGATAATTTAACTACATACTTATGCTATGTATTGCTTATAACAACTATCCGATATAACGTCGGAAACTATACGGTCCCTTCAATGACGCTATATCCGGTTTTGACTGTATAAACTTGTAGAAGCTGGAGTTGGTGGAGTATTTCTGAGTTGTACACAATCATACCTCGTTGATAAAAGTCAGTACGTTACTATCGGTGCATTCAGATCTTACCTGTTTGAATCAACATCAGGTGTTCCGCAAGGAACACATCTCGGGCCCTTATTATTCATCCTCTACATTAATAATATCGCATCCTGCTTTCAAAACTCAATTTCTCCTTTATGCTGACGATTCAAAAATTTTCAGACCAGTAGAGTCTCTCGATGACTGCATCAAAATGCAGAATGACATCGCAAATCTCTTTCATTATTGTACTCGGAATTATCTCTTTTTAAATCTCAAAAAATGTTCTACAATAACTTTCACCAGAAACTCGAAAGTACTAACATTCAATTATGATATCGATGGAAACCTTCGAATCGGGTTTTCAGCATTAAGGACCTTGGCGTCAGTTTTGATTCCAAATTACTATTTGATCTACATGCTGACCGCATCGTCTCTGTTTCACATAGGATGCTGGGGTGCATATTTTGAAAGCGTCGTGAATTAAGAAGTGGTAAATCTTTTTTTGTTCTCTACCATGCATATGGTTAGTAGTAGTCGGAGCTGGAACGCTGCCGATACGAAGATTATCAATTGTTTTCGAAATTGTAGCACGCCATCTTTCGCGATTTCGAATTAGTTCGGTGGCTTTTGGGACAGTCTGTTTCGTTGCATCCACCCAGCGTGAAAGGGAACGGCCACGACGTGGCCCATTTGGAGCATGACCTTGGAAAATAAGTTTCTCCATATTATCGCTTCTATGAATGTGACCGAAGAACGTCAGAATTCGCGTAAATACAATGGAGGAGAGTCGCTTTGAATTGCCAAGTTCATTCAAAATCGAAACATTAGTTCAATGGGCGGTATAAGGAATTCTCAACATTCTCCTTCAAGCCCATATTTCAAATGCATCAATGTGAGCGCGATCTACCTTTTTAATAGTCCAAGTTTCAGAAGCATATAGGAATATAAAGAAAATAAGAGTCTGAACTAACGACATTTTGGTACTTCTAGTGATATTATTGTCACGCAATATTTTAGTGAGCTTCGTCATGGCCGCCCGTGCTTGCTGTATACGTCGTCTAATTTCATTTCCACAGCCACCAGAATTTTCGATCAAAGAACCGAGGTACATAAAACTTCGAACCACTTGGCAACAGCCAACAGACTTCATTTCAGGATAGTTGTTATATTCCCTGCCTACGATCATAACCTTGGTTTTATTATAGTTAATACTAAGATCATACGCTGCACCATGCTGTTCTAGGTTACTCAGCAAAGCTAACAATTCTTCCTGAGAAGCAGCAGTAAGGGTTGTATCGTCAGCAAACCTTAAATTAGAAATCTTGCTACCACCAATAGTTATGCCACCATGCCAGTTGTCCAGTACTTGTCTCATTACAAACTCGGAGTAGATGTTAAATAACATCGGAGATAATACACATCCTTGACGTACTCCTTTTCTGCTTGCCATTTGATCAGACAGATTACCGTCAATTGTTACTTGAGCTGAGTTGCACATATACAGTTTCTGAATGAGAAAAATTAGATGGTAGGTCCCACAGTTGACGTTATCAAAAGCCTTGGAGTAGTCTACAAAGCAGATATAAACGAGAAAGTTCCTGGCTTTCTCAATGATCTGCCTCAAGTTCAAGATCAAGTAGCACCTTACTTGAATGAGAGACCAACGAGAGTAAACGATAATTGTCTGGGTTTGTGGGAGAACCTTTTTATGGAATGGAACAAAAATAGACGAGCACCATTCATCTGGCCAAACATCGGAGGACCAGACTTTATCAAAAACACTATGTAAAAGAGAGATGCCGTCATTGCCCAAGCATTTTAAAGTTTCGGCAGAAATGGCATCTATGCCCACAGCTTTGCCCGTTTTTAGTTTTTTCAGGGCATGTTCCACTTCTGAAAAAAGAATATCAGGCTCATGTTCATAATTCAACATCCTGGATGCCATCATCAAAGTAAAGGTTCTGACAATAAGTACGCCACACCCCAATCACCCCATCCAAGCTGGTGATTAACTGTCGATCGGAATTCTTGACCGCGCAAGATCTGGGTTTAAAGTCCAGAGTAATATGTTTAATCTTTAAAAACATCTCTCCCGGCAGATTAGTATTGGCATGGGTCTGCATCTTCCTACACACATCTTGCAGATGGAAGTTTTTATCTCGCTGGCGAAGTTTATGAATTTCGCGCGAGAGCTGCCTATACGTATCATGTTCTGTATCAGAATCCAGGCCCGGAAGCTTAAGGCTTCTGCGTGCCTCGATAATAGATAATGTATTGGTGTAAATCCATGATTGTTTTGATTTTATGCTGCGCTTTCGTTGAGATATTCGAGCAGCTTGTAAAAGCACACTTTTAAATGACAACCACATATTATGAGAATTGGAATGATCCGTTATAGAGTCTAGAAAATTCTGACCGAAAGGAAGCGGGGTCAGCGGTTTCCCTTGTAGCTATCCGCTTAGAGTGGTGACATATCTTAAGTTTTAGTTGAAGTTCGCAAATTAGAAGTTGATGGTCTGAGCCAAAATCTGAACCCGATAGAGTTCCAACTAAAATGTAATCAATTTAATTTCGATATTGTCCGTTCGGTGAGGTCCAAGTATATAAACGTCGCGGATGCTGGGTGGACAAAGTGTTGGCAATTGAATAATTATGATCAATACAAAAATTGAAATGGTCGTTGACCTCTTTCATTTCTGACACCGAGGCCGAATTTACCAATGTGTGCCGCTAGATATTCTTCGACTACTGTTTTACCAACTATAGCGCTAAAATCGCCCACAATAAGGACCATCTCGCGATTCGACAGAGGTTCAAGTGTAGCTTCGAGATCGTTATAGAAAGATTCCAGATCCTCCTCATCGGAATTAGATGTAGATGCATAAACCTGCACAATATTAATTGGAGTTGGGGTCGCATTAATGCGTAACGTCACTAATACACTTGTAACACTCTTGTTGGATTTACCCGAAAAGCAGATAAAACCACTGCTGGAAGTAAAGTGGCCTGAGTCCCTATAATGAGTCTCAGATAAACCAGCAATGGCTATTCCATTCGTTGTAAGCTCCTTCTCGAGAATATTAAGCTTGCCGATAGCTTGAAGGCTTCTAACGTTCCAAGTTACCAGGCGATGTTTCCGCGTATCTTGAAACTTTCATCAGTTTCAGTTTCATCAATTTCCCACAAGAAGCACCCCTTGTCGCCAATTTTACACTGACCGCCCGGACGAGGAACAGCGCCGATTGACAGTCGAAGAGCGAAACCTTCCATCGGAGGCCTGACTGATGCCGACGTTTCTCTTGGGATATCTATAAAGATCTTTAATGCAGTAGTCTCCCATTCGCTTTCTGCATCCTCACGCCGTTAATATATCTGCTGGTTCATCCGCTTTTAGGGACAATTTCTTATCCCAAGGAGGGTATCCTGAGTCATGCTAACTCCTTCACCCGAAGCTGTTGATTAGCAAGAGGGTACTATGTATACCGACAGTAATTCGGTTCCTTTTACTCGCTTTTTACGACACGCAGGATATACGTTGGGAGATATTCTAACCCGCTCCCACACGGGAACTGTATAATATGGAACTCGCAATATCATTGTTATGTTCAGCGTATTGAGGCTATTCAGAACCGGTTTATCAGATTTATATGTGGAAAAATTAATATGCAAATTGTGATTAGATTCCTGCTAGAATATACCTAAATTTACTTCCTTTCAAAAATAGTCGTACAATGCAGATATCATGTTTCTTTTCAACATACTCAACAACTATCTCCAAGTACCTCTTTACCAAGCTCTTTCCGTAAATTCGATCCATTTCAGATAAGTTTCAGAAGAACAAATTGTTCACAGAACTCTCCTGTGTTGAGGATGTGTCGTGCTTGCAACGAACATCCAGAGGTAGATCTCTGAGTCAGATATTCTCTTGAATTTTCATCTCTGCTAGATTCTAGGTTTCCTATTGTGATTCTATTTTCCAATTGTAATCCTATTTTCAAATGTTTATTTCTTTTTTAACATAGATTCTAACATTTAATTGGGTGAATGCCATTTGAGGAAACTTGTAGGCATTCCATATTTATGAATAAATAAATAATAAATAAGAAAAGTGAAAGGATAAGTAGATGTGTTGACACCTTGAAAACTTTACAGATAAATACAAATTTCAGTTCAAGTCGCTCATCACTAAGAAGTATTGAAAACATAGTTTAATCAAAAAAAAGAACATGAATTCTGGAAAAGGACCGGTCGAAACAACTATTGTTTGAACGATAAAAAAGTTTGAACGACATTCTAAGTTATTAAGTTCAACCAGCTAACCTCGAGAAGATTCAATATCTGCTGCATGTGGATTCAGACTCGTTATCTTCTTTTTATCGAAGAACTTGAGTAATCAATCAGGTTGAGATCGATTATCCATTGGGGCAAGCTCAATATCAATTCCGACTAATGCGATGTCGCATTATCGTGAATGAAAAGAAAATCTGGATGTACTGAAGCGACAAAAGGCACTGAACAAGCTGTCCCCCCAAGCTCTATGACAAACTTTGAAATGTAGTTTCTGGAGAAATTCTAAGTCAAATTAGTGTGTCCTTATTGATTAAATTTGGAGATATTTTGCAACAGAGTAAATGTGTAACCAGATAAAGGACAAACACTACACCCAGGCTTTTGTCGGAATCGAACCAGCGACCTGCCGCGTCACAGCAGAGATTTCTCTCCACTGTTCCACGGAGATGACTATCGGCTTCAACTTCACTGTCAGCGAAAATTGTTCGTAATCCAGTAAAAGAAACAATGAAATTGGCGTTGTCATTGTTGATCGAATACGTAACCGAATAAGAGAACCCCTGAGTGGTTCAATTCTCCGGGAGAAAGCATCGTCTTCATGCACATTTTAAAGAACCTGGTGGTAGTTGTAGTTTTGGAGGATTTCAAGTATCGAAAGGTTAGTTCAACAAAGGCTATAGCGGGATAAGATGGTCAAAATTGCTTAAGAACGAATAGTTACAGCAGGTATCACATTCGATAGAGGATGTAAAAAGATGCCTACAAAAAAATTTCAGCCCTCTAGGGGCTCTACAGTCGATATTATAAGTTATGTTCCCTTTTTTCGTGATTATTTTTTACGGGTGCAGTTTCAATGAAAAATATCTGAAAAAATTCATGGAGGTTCATCTTTTGGTCATAAGCAACCATGATTTTTTTCGAATTTTTCTGATCAAATATGCGCCCAGGAAAAATAATTGAAATTCTCAACTGTTTTTTTAACTCTGACGTAGTTTTTTATAGGAATGTTAATTTTGTTGAGTCTGATAAATAAACATATTTTTCAGCAGTTAAGACACTAGTATTACTGTATGCTTGTATCATCCTCAAGTCATCCTCTAAAAAGCGTTTTTTAATTAAATGCTTTGAGCAAACTCGATTACCTTCTGGTATTAAAATTTTCAATTCGTTGAAGAATTGTAACCTAGCAGTCATTGGTACACTAGTCAAGATGTTTTAATTTTCGCAAAGACAGCATATTGCATGCGTGGCAATATGCCAAATATGCCAATATGTCAAAACCTTTGCATTTATCAGTACGATTATTTTTAATTTTAAAATATTAGTCTGATTTGAAAATGAGTTCTACCGCATTTTAAAGTTATATTAATTATATTAACAGTAGATTTTGAGGTTCTGTGTCAAATAAGTGCCAATAAGTCAGGGAAAATGTTTCTTTTATTCTCAAAGCCAACAATTTTGATTTTAAAACATTATTATTACCTATAAATGAATTTTGCAGTGTACCAGAGCTAATCGGCAATCATTTAAACAGTAGGTTTTGAGGTTATATGTCAAAAAAGTAAGGAAAAACGGTTTTCTGATTCTTAGGTTGATAAATATCGGTTTAAGAACTTTATTTTCACTCGTAAATAAGTTCTTCATTGTGTTGTGTGAATTTAAAATTATTAACTCATCTGATTTTGAGGTTTGGTACTATATAATAAGTATCAAAAACGATGGAAAAACTGGTTTTTGCGTTTTTTGATTATGACGCACCATGAAAATGTCCATTCTGGTGGCAATATTCGAAAGAACGGAAAAAAAGACACAAAATAGAACTTATTAAATGTCAGCCAAAAATTTCGAACATAACCTAAAAAACAGTTGAAAATTTCAATTATTTTCCTTGGGCGCATATTTGATCGGAAAAATTCGAAAAAAATCATGTTTGTTTATGACCAAAAGATGAACCTCCATGAATTTTTTTAGATTTTTTTTATTGAAACTGCGCCCGTAAAAAAATAATTACGAGAAAAGAGAACATAACCTATAATATCGACTGTAGAGCCCCTAGAGGGCTGAAATAATTTTTGTATGCATCTTTTTACATCCCCTATCGAATGTGATACCTGCTGTAACGATTCGTTCTTAGGCAATTTTGACCATCTTATCCCGCTATAGCCTTCAAGGTATGACAATTATTGAGTAGAATTAAAATCGTTGGGGAAGCTGCATCTACAGACATTGCTGCAGAAGCAAGATATCCAGAAGAAATTGCAAAACCGAGTAGGTGTTCCAAAAACAAAAAGTCAGCCTTGGATTTAAGGCAGCAAATGATAGAGTTATCCTGCTGCTATATTCTAATGCATCTGGAGATTGTTATTAAACCACTGATGTTTTATAAATCGTGAAATTCCCGTGCTTAAAAAAAAATTAAAATAAATAAGAAGCAGTCAGTATTTTGGCATGATGATGAGTAAGCGGTGGTACAAGCGCTATTTTTATTTGTTACTGGTTGTGGAATTGTTTTGTTTCACGAGTTGAAACTTAGTCAAAATAAAAATTTAGACTTCAAAGCTATTCTTGTTTTGGACAACGCACCTCCACCAGGTCATCTTCCCAAACTTGAAACTATGCATCCAAATATAAAAGTGAAACTTTTACCTCCCAACACGACGTCTTTGCTTCAACCTATGGACGAAGGAATAATCCAGGCTTTTAAGCTCTATTACACATTGAAGTCATGATAGAAGAAAATGTGGTCTCTGACTGTGGAAAATGAAGAAGAATCTCCGTAAATTCAACTGCAAACATTGCCGAAATTTCGAATGGAATATGACAAAATCAAGTGACATTCAGTTGTTTTATTTTCATTATTTATTATTTATATTTATTTTATATATAGGGGGTTTTACCCCGACGAGTTGCCCATATATCTGTTCATGCAATCAAACTGATTTCATGAAAAAATATAAATCCACCACCCGGTAATTAATACCATTGCCAGGCAATGATTATAATCAAAACATATCCTGGAATAATTATATATTAGGATAACGTTAAATGTTATGAGAATATATCAATCTACCAGAATATATACATACTATAGCATCATCAGACAATGATATCAATGTACCAACGAGTAGTGTCAGAGGCTTTCTCCCCGGAAAAATCCAGTGTACGGACTTTAGTCAAGTAACACTGAATGTTACTCATTAATAGTTTCCTTTGTGTGAAGTGGTGAACGATCGAATAGAATACTGCTCTGAATATAAATATGACAAAATTGTCAGTTACTTATATTACATTTATATAAACAAATAAATAAAATATGAAATGAGATTCTGAGCAGTATAAACTAAAGAGAAAACCTATGACTCTACCTCATTATTATTTTCGGAAAGAAACCTACGAAGAATATTACAAGATTTGATGACTGTTATCTTTTGTTCAAACAAATTTTTCTTCAGACCCAAAATCTCAATACTTTTGTGAAGATTTCTAGGAATAACGTCTGTTGTAGAAATAATAATCGGTAGAATAAATATTTTCTTCATTTTCCACATTTTTTAATCTCGTCGCCAAGCATCATATATTTAGAAATTTCTTCATTGCATTTATTTTGTATATTATGTGTGTCGGGTATAGCAATATCAATTATATATGTTATTTGATTCTGTTTATCAGTAAGAATGATTAAAATGAATAATATTAGCGACGGCATTATGTCTTTCTAAATAATCTGTTGAAGCAAGGACTGAGCAAGATGATAATATATGAAAAACTGTTTCTGAAGAACAGAAACATCTACGGCAAGAATCATCTATATTTTGTTTGATGATGTGTTTTCTATGATTCCTCGTGAAAACAACCTGATCCTGGATCGCAATTGCCAAGCCTTCTGTTTCAGCAAACAATTCTCCAGATACTAACCATTTATTCGATGCGATTTCATCAATATAATCATTTTTCAATTCTTTAGGGTGCTTTCCGTGTAATTCCTTCTGCATCCAACTTTCTCTTTTAGAATTATCATCAAATATATCAAAATCTACCTTTTGCATTGTCAAGTTCAGAGGTGTAAGATTATAATCTGAAGCAACAACAATATCATGTAATTTAGACGTTCTCTGCTTATCATGAAAATGGGAACGTAGATGAAAAATCTGTTTACTATGAAGATTATTCATTTCAGTTAATCCACGACCTCCAAGATGTCTAGGTAGTGTAACTCTCTGAACAGCTGACTTTGGGTGGTGCTTATGATATTTACAGAGCATTTTCCTCGTTTTACATTGTAATTCATTTAGATCAGTTTTAGACCATTTAATAATTCCAAAAGAAGATGTAAGAATAGGAACTGCATAGGAGTTGATAGCTCTGAAAAGGTTTTTACTAGTTAAATGACTCTTGTTGATAATTCTAAGTCTTTTGTAATATGAACTTCTAATATTTTCTTTAGTGCTGCTATGGTTAATTGTCTTCTCTTGACAAAATCCAAGATATTTATATGTATCTCCTTGATGCATTGGCTCGATTTCGATATTGGAAATCTTTATATAATCAGAGGTGATCTTTCTTTTTATATATATATATATATATATATATATATATATATATATATATATATATATATATATATATATATATATATATATATAACGAAGTGGCAGGCAAATCTTTTTAATGTTATAAATCAGCTGCCTTAATCAGATATGTGACAATAAAATACCAAATTAGTGACTTTGATGCTGATAGTCTCTCTTCATACCGATAGTGACTTTTTATACCGATCGTGACCTTTATACCGACAGTGACTTAACATAGTGATTTTTCACACCGATAGTGACTTTCACACCGATGGTGACTTTCCCAACGATAGCGACATATCAAGGGACATTGATAGTAACTTTCTTCGTGGTGACTATGAAATTTCAATGGTACTAATTAGAAATGTTGGTTTTGTTTTTGTTGTTTGCTTATATTTTTATTTTTTGTACTTATGGGAGAAATATATTGTTTATTTAAGTTCAATTCACGTACAGACATTATGTAATGTCTCTGTGATTAAACGTTTATTCAGACTTATAATAGTTATTAGGTAAGAAATTCATATTATTTGTTATACATTCTTCAAATCTGATCTATATATATATATATATATATATATATATATATATATATATATATATATATATATATATATATATATATATATATGTATGTTTCATCCACATAGAATCGCCTTTGAACCTTCAGTTATATTATCTAGAATCTTGCATTTTCATCGCAAAATCATAAGCATAGATCATATTTCCATATTCTCCATCAACGAGGCAACGCCTTCTAAATTTGAAAAATTTTAGGTTCAAAACAATTATTATCTATCGAGAAAGATATGCTGACATTTATCTATTGAAAGTAATTCAACATTCTTGATAATCATTTTACTATGGTTACTAATGTCACCTGTATATTTCATTTCATCTATGGTATCACCACAGAATCAAATTATTGAAGCTGAATATCTCCAATTTTGTCTCAGAATTCCTTCACGAATCACCTTTCGAAGTTTATCTTAGAGCTTGGTGGACACTCTAGACACCTTATCAAGGTAAAGATTTCTTATAAGATGAATACTTTAATAAGTTGAGTAGTATATGTGTTTAGTACTTGAAATTAGGGTTAAAATATGCCGATAATGATGAATTCTTCTAGAACCTACTCATTCTGAGCATGAGGAGCATTATCTTCTTAATGAGCGTATTGTTTTTGCTAATCCAATCGTATCATCTATGCTTAATTAATGCTAAATAAGTACTTACCTGTGAACCGAAAGATACGATGTGAAACACGTATTTTAGTTACTTATACAACAAATTTAACTATTTGAAGGTGGTATTTCAATTTGAAATGACAGATATAATTGACGCTTTCAATTTCACATAAACCATAGAGGATATTAATGACAGTTTTTTATTCATTTAACTAGCATTATTTTAAAGTATCTGATTGAAAATTCGTTCTCTGGTTGTATCGAAAATGAGCATTCATTGATTTTCTCCACGATCATCCCTGAATTAATAACTTTGAAATCATTTTTAATAATAGAATCTTAACATTCTCACTCTTGAGTTTGAGTATTTATTCGGAAACACTCATGTATTTTCATTCTATAACTAGGGTCCGCGAGCTCTAAAATGAGCCATGTCAATCATTCTTAAGGTTTAATATCGAATATCAGTATTCAACCACTAGAAATGAAGAAAAGAAAATTCCAAAATTGCTCTCCAGCAATCCTCGAATTTCGAGCGTGTTATCTTTTGCAAGCGAAACAAAACAGTTCAATAATAGAAAAGATATATAAGATAACCATTTAAGAACTGAACTGGTGTATTGTATCCCAAACTGACAGGTAGAAAGGGAGATATAGACGGCGGTAAAATTAGTTGCAAAAATAGATTTTATACATTTGTTTATCCCCCAATTACTTGGTCCATCTTGATAGCTAGGTACTTAGTTGAAGATCATTAAAATGCTATTAATTATTCATCAATTTGAAAATATTTGTGAAGATTGAAAGACTAAAATGAATTTCATATTTGCTGGAGATTTGTATTCAACGCGGTTCAAGAACTTAATAAGTATGTATGGAATATCACAAAATGTAAAAGAATGTACAAGAGTAACGAATGTTAGTGAAACATTGATTGATTATGTCCTTAGTAATTTTGATCCTGTTACTGAGATTTGCCATGTACCTAAGATAAATGATCACTCATTGATTTCCGTTAGTATGCTGAATAAAACAACTTCTATAATGTTTCGAAAACTTACAGAAATCTATGCGAAACGAATATGAACGCACTTTGTGAAAAATTGATATTTACCGATTACTTTATGGACTGTACGGATATAAATGTGTTTTATAGGGATTTTATAGTTAAGATAGAGGCTTCTGTTGACCAGATAGCTCATCTTAAAATGTATATCTGTAACCAAACTGATTTGCCATGGTATGAGCATGAGGTTAAGAAATGTGCGAAAATTAGAGATACCGCTTATAAGTCATTCAAAAACAACAAATGTGAGGCAAAGTGGTTGGCGTACAACATAAGTAGAAATAATGTAGTTGGTTTACTCAAGTCTAAAAAACGAGCCTATTATTATAGAAGCATCGATCTAAGCGCAATGTGGAAAACCCATCAAATCATTAGTTAATACAAAACCAAAGTCATCCTCTCGGACGATATTCAGTTTAAGATCGATGGGCAAATTCAGGTCATTAAAAGCTATAACGAGATAGCTGAACTTTTCAGTCTTTTCTTCAAGCAAAGTATCGAAAATATCGTTGACTCTTTAGGAGTGACCGGTGAGGTTCATTTTCAATATACTATTCAAAACAGATTTTTAGAATTTCGATCTTTGGAAATGAGTGACCTTTCAAAAATAATTAACAGTTCAAAAAGTGCGCTTTCCAAATCGAGTAACACCAGACAGGCGAAAATTTTCAAGTATTCACAGAAGGTTGAGGGAGACTGGTACTTTTACTGCAAATAATCATTTAAAAGGTGCAACTCAAACTATGAGTACTTCAGATATTGAGGAAGCAAAGAGTAAATTCTAGATGTGAAACTTTTAAAAAATATCTTTGGAGTTACAGGAGATGCTCTTTTGTATTTTGTGAATGTATCTCTCATAAAGGGCAATTTCCATGCCCAATGGAAAACTAGTGTGGTTGTCCCTGTACCCAAGGTACCAAATACTAAAAAGCTGATGAATTTCGACCCATCAACATGCTGCCCGGAATTGAAAAATTGCTGGAACTTATTGTATACGAGCAATTAGTGTAGTATTTGGATGATAATAACATTCTGATGGTGAATCAAGCGGGATTTAGACGTGGTCACTCTTGTGAATCGGATTTGCAACTGACTGTGTCAAAATGGATCAAATTGATTGATGAGGGTAAATATGTGGTGGTTGTATTTCTCGATTCTACTGAAGTAGAAAATTCATTTTCAGTGCCGATAACAACGGCATATGGTGTTCCGCAGGGTAGTGTGCTGGGGCCATTGTTATTTTCAATTTACATTAATGATATTCAGGTTCATCATGCATGGGAGTTGATCAGATGATACTTTAACTTCCATTTCAGACAGGAACTTGAGCTTCGCAGTAGATAAAGTGAACTCTGTCCTGGGACATGTGAGTGATTATTCTGCCCTGAACCAGTTGAAACTTAATGTAAATAAGTCTAAGGGTATGATATTGTCAACTCCATATAAATGCAGTCAGATTGATATAGAATCCTGTTCCTTGAGGGTTGAAGGTAGGGTGATTGAGATGGTCAAGGAATTCAAGTGTCTTGGCTTTATTCTAGATAACTCTTTATCGTTCAATGCACATTTCAGTTTTATAACTAAGAAAATAGCTAAAAGGTTTACTTCTTCTCTCGAATATCAATGAAATCCAGAATAACTGTATACAATACCATAGTTAGACCTCATTTTGATTACTGCAGTACTTTACTATACAGTCTGCACCAAAATGAATTAA
The DNA here is from genome assembly GCA_013387265.2 of Cryptolaemus montrouzieri. Lineage (NCBI taxonomy): Eukaryota > Metazoa > Arthropoda > Insecta > Coleoptera > Coccinellidae > Cryptolaemus > Cryptolaemus montrouzieri. Next base: position 5,044,180 of record JABFTP020000062.1, read on the forward strand.
TGTCATTGGAGAGGTTGAAGAATCGGGGCATCAGAGTAATCCTGAGTTTTAGCCGGTTAAGTAGGATATCGTATATGCTAAGCACACTGAATTGGTTGTCAATACAAGGTGGGTACTATAGAGCGACTATGATATTAGTTTATAAGATGGTGAATGGAATGGTACTGGCTTATCAGAATGATTTCATTGGTATCAGGGAACCACTCACGTCTTTACCACAAGGCAGCAGAGTAATTTCTGCTTGTCTCGGTGTAGGCTGACTAGTTCAATGAAGATATTAATGTACAGAGGATTACAGAAATGCGATGAGCTTCCCCTTCACATTAAGATGGCGAACAACTTAAACTTATTCAAGTGAAGCTTGACTGTCCACATAAAGAGTATAATATGACTGTTTCTATTTTGCACCAACCAATAATGCGCCGAAGTTTGTTTGTTATAAAAAAATTTTGTTGGATATTGTAAGTAATGTTTGTGCATAACTACATACCTAAATTCTAATTCCCAATCCTTTTTATTATTAACGAAATGAAAATTTATAGATTTTAAGACCTGCTCACATGCATGGATATATTTATTGGATCATTGAGATGAATAACTATTTGTCAATTTTGGTGATTGTAAATAATTAAACATATTTAAGGTTCCCTTATACAGTGTGTTACATAATAGTATGTCACAACTTGAGGAGGTAAATCTACGTGCATTTTTAAGAAAAAAAGTTGATATAAACATAGGTCCGCAAAAGCTTCGTTACAGAGCTACAGGGTGTTGAAATTTCCGGAAAAAAATGGTTTTTTTCTTCAAAACTCTGCAGTTTTTGATATTCAGCCCAAAGGAATGCAATCTATTTTTTACAGCCTCCATTATTACACGTCCTAAATTTTAACTAGAATCTACAAAGTGTTTTCTTTTCCGGAGCCATGTCTTCTTTTGCCCTTTCAAACTTTTTTGCAATACGCCAATAATCAGCGTACAATCAATTTTCGTCATCTTCGTTCAATTTAGAAACTTTTTTGACACTTATAATTTTTTCGTATCTCCGACCGTTCTCGAGCAATTATTAAACGACTGTGTGCATTTGCTGAATTGAAAGCACTTCTAATTTAAAAAATGACTAGTAGGCTTTGATTTTTTTCATTTATTCATTTATTTTGACAGTTGCTAAAGTTGAACCAGTGCTCGAATTGTTTATTAAATTAATGATAATTTTTAAGACTTTTGAAGTTATTGCTGTAAGAAAAAATGGCTAATTTTACTAACGCTTAATTGGCTGATATCCATTACATGTACAGTATGTCCCATTTTGGGGGTGCCACCAGGAGCATCTCTGTTATTATTTAAGATAGAGAGATGGGGTTTTCACGACCCTTGGCTACTTTTTCGAGACAAATTCATAGAGCTAATCAGAATTATTCTAACTTCAGTGGTTTTTGAGTTATTCGCGAATCTTGAAAATTTCCGGATTTCTTTTTTCTCGATATCTCGGTTCTTATAGAAGATAATTGAAATCTGTTTTACGTTTCTAAAACGGTTTTTGAGTAGGTTAAAGTGACGTACTCGAAGTTTTTTTCATTAATTATGACAGATATGACATAAAGTTGCATTTTTAAATACGAAGATAGTTTTTTTGGCATATTCCGATTGCCGTTTTTTTCCTTTTCAAAATATATAACATGATGAAAAATTTCCACCCAATTTGAAGAAAATAACGGAATAATGATTTACCCTAATGGCTGGGCGAAGGAACACACGTGAGCGGACGAACCATAGAACATTTGTAGTTATTCGATGAAAACGATCAAAACAATGCAAAATCTTCTTGACCGAAATAATGGAGCTAGGCTGCTCCTAAGATTCCATCGTTATTTTTGACATCCGCAATTTCCGCTTTTTATTTTATTTTTGAGATTGTCGTTTAGTTTCTATAGTTCTCTGAGAAATACCTACATGAGAATAATAATAGGCACCCAATAATTTACTCAAATTTACCTCTCATAATGATTTACATATATTGCTCGAACTGATTTCCATCATGTTGTGAACATAAGTGCATCTTCGTATTATATCTTCTATGGCCCTAGTCAAATGTAGCGAGGATCTCCTCAGATCTTCGAATGCTTCATTTGTTGCATTCTTCAATTGATCGTAATTGGCGTATTGCCACCTATATATCTTATTTCTTAAATAACCCCAAAGAAAAAAATCTAAAACGGATAGGTCAGGAGACCTAGGTGGCCATTGAATTGGGCCATAGGTACCGATCCATTTATTTTCAAAATATAAATCCAAGTAGTTCCTCACCATGGCCGAATTATGGCAAGGAGCACCGTCTTGTTGGAAGTAATATGTGTTGAATTGAGCAAGAGGAATGTCATCTTGCAGTTGTGGCAGACAAATATTTAAAATTTCGAGATATCTCTGTGCATTCAAGTTGCCATCAAAGATATAGTAGGCTAATTTGTTGCCCATTACGAAACACGACACATTGAAACCGAACCTCCCCTGCTGCCGTCGAGCTACTGCTTCGTGTTGGTTTTCGTTTGCCCAGAATCTATTCGTATGGCGATTAAAGATTCCGGCACTGCTGATTCTTGACTCATCAGACCAAATGATATGTCGCCCAAAACGAGCTTCACCTCTGATTCTCCCTAAATACCAATTGCAGAACGCCGTTCTCCTCTCTGCATCCCCGGCATTGAGATGATGAATTATTTTATGTTTATAGGGATGATATTTATACTTTCTCAAAATTCTTTGGGCTCTGCTTTTGACACACCACTTCGCTCTCAATTTGCCGACACGATGTAGAATGGTTAGCCTCAACAGCTGCTAACACGTCAAGTTCATTATCACCTCTATTCCGTTTATTGTAGTTTTACTTCTTGGTTTCTCGAACGAACCATAATTGGAAAGATTTGCTTCCATTTTGGCGAAGAACTTCCTGTTTGGTTGAATTCTTTGAGGAAATCTATTGGAGAGTGTCAGTCAGGTATTTAATATTGATTAGAATTACTACTTCCATTTCCATTGTCGAACTTACCTATTCAAATATTCTTCTGATGCACGGACTGCGTTACAGTGACACTGAATATTGGCTTCGTGTCTATTTGAATTCGTAAAATTAGTGTTCGTTGTTGAATTTGGATTGTTTAGTTAATTTCTGAAGGTCACACTATGGAACAAAATCGAAATTTTCGTATCTTCTAAATTTCCATAGTTGAATTGCAGAAATTAACTAAACAATCCAAATTCAACAACGAACACTAATTTTACGAATTCAAATAGACACGAAGCCAATATATCCACAGATAATGAATAATAATAATTATTGGTCGTTCTATGGTTTCTAATGAACGTGCATAGATGAAGACTTCTGTGTTCACAAAGAGCATTCAGACATAGAAGATATAATCCGAAGATGCACTTTATGTTTAAACATGATGGAAATCAGTTCGAGCAATATATGTAAATCATTATGAGAAGTAAATTTGAGTAAATTATTAGGTGCCTATTATTATTCTTATGTAGGTATTTCTCAGAGAACTCTAGAAACTAAACGACAACCTCAAAAATAAAATAAAAAGCGGAAATTGCGGATGTCATAAATAACGATGGAATCTTAGGAGCAGCCTAACTCCATTATTTCGGTCAAGAAGATTTTGCATTGTTTTGATCGTTTTCATCGAATAACTACAAATGTTCTATGGTTCGTCCGCTCACGTGTGTTCCTTCGCCCAGCCATTAGGGGTAAATCATTATTCCGTTATTTTCTTCAAGTTGGGTAGAAATTTTGTCATCATGTTATATATTTTTGAAAAGGAAAAAAAAACGGCAATCGGAATATGCCAAAAAAAAACTATGTTCATATTTAAAAAAATGCAACTTTATGTCATATCTGTCATAATTAATGAAAAAAAAACTTCGAGTACGTCACTTTAACCTACTCAAAAAACCGTTTTGAAAACGTAAAAACAGATTTCAATTATGTCTATAAGAACCGAGATATCGAGAAAAAAAGAAATCCGGAAATTTTCAAGATTCGCGAATAACTCAAAAAACACTGAAGTTAGAATAATTCTGATTAGCTCTATGAATTTGTCTCGAAAAAGTAGCCAAGGGTCGTGAAAACCCCATCTCTCTATCCTAAATAAGAACAGAGATGCTCCTGGTGGCTCCCCCAAAATGGGACATGCTGTACGGTCTGGCTGACGGAAACACATCAGGTGCGCTTTCTAAATCGAGTTACACCAGACAGGCGAACATTTTCAAATATCCACAGAAGGTTGAGAGAAACTGGTACTTTTACTGCAAATAATCATTTAAAAGATGCAACTCAAACTATGAGAACTCCAGATATTGAGGAAGCAGTTTTGAATTGCATTGATTTGAATCCTCATGTGAGTACAAGAAAAATTGGAAATCAATTGAATATTTTACATGTTCTAGTTTGGGGGATTCTCCACGACTTTTTATTGTACCCGTTTCATATTCAACGCGTCCAAACTCTACTTCCTCGAGATTTTCCTTCAAGACTGAATTTCTGCCGATGGTTCTTAGATAAAATTAGAGAAAATGCTCATTTTGATAGTGAAATGATGTTGACAGACGAAGCTAACTTTTCGAGAACTTCTAACACAAATTTTCACAATAACCATTATTGGGCTGAGGAAAACCCCAATTCGATTGAAGAATCTCATCATCAAGAACAAGTCTCACTAAATGTTTGGGTCAGAATAATTGGAAATTATTTGAGTGGGCCTTTTTTTTTGCCTAACAGACTAAACGGTCCCGCTTATCGGCAATTTCTTGAAGAGGAGTTACCTTCATTGCTCAAGGATGTGCCACTTCTGGTGAGAAACATAATGTGGTTCATGTGTCATGTGTCATTCATCTATTTTAAAGTCTATATAGAACACCATTCATATAAAGCAAATTATATGAATCAAACCTGATAAAATTCGGGAAAAACACGCGATCTGGCAAAGACAATGAAAGAAACGATCAACTCCCAGTTCTTAAAGTAATTGTTTTACATTTTCCCCACACCGAATTATACGTACATAAAGGCATCTTATTCGAGAAAGAACCCGACTGGAATTCAAAATGCTTCCCGAGTAAGTGTGATTCTATCAGTGTCGAGTGATCGCGGAAAAACAACACGAAAACAATATCAGTGCCATTCTAAAGTGCGAGTATACACAAATTAGTGACGATGGAATTCACACTGTCTCTTCATTTTCTTCTTTGATTATTTTCACTTTACCCTCACTGCATTGAAACGATCGGATTTTCCTAAGAGCTTCTCGTTACCATTTTCACTTAACTGTCGGCTTAAAGTCTTCTATTTCGTTTTTGAAGTGTTAAACTGCACATTCTAGTGGAGAAGCTAGGAAATTTCTGAATAATACATTCGTTCGGGGTGGGCCAAAACCATGGCCTCCGAGGTCCCCAGACTTAAATAGTTTAGACTTTTTTTATGGGTGAACACTGTAGAAGAATCGAAAAATCTAATAATAACCTCTTGTGACACGATAAGAAATACCCCAGGAATATTTCAAAGAGTGCGTGATAATATGCGATGAAGGACAGAGGCCTGTATTCTTGCTGGTGGAGGACACTTCCATCAATTTATTTAGTTTTTAATTATTCTTTTTTTAGTTTGATATTGAATAAGTATAAATGTATTATAAAGTAAATCATCGCCGTCATCGGTGCTATCATCATCACTGTGTTCATAACAGTTATCTTCACCTAAATCAAAAATTATAGGATCAACGTTATCATCACCTGCAATATGTTCTTTTTCCAAATATAGTTCTCAAATTTTTTCAACTTCTTCATATATTGACTTGGAAGCAGTTGCACATTGCGGATCAGCAAATTTTTGAATTGCTAGATTCTAGATCTTTCAACTTGAAAGTGACATTTTTTGAGGCAACCCAGTATTTGACATATCCCCACTTTTTTCTATTGGGTTTAATTCAGGATGATAAAGAAGTAAGCTTCTTCTAGTGGTTGAATACTGATAATTGATGATTGTCATGGCTCATTTTAGAACTCGCGGACCTTAATTTCGAATATTCTACTTCCATTGAAGTGATTTCAACGAACTGGGGCCCTTTAATTCGTTATTGGGCGTCGATTTCTAAAACCAACAAGTGATAAATCTGTTACACTTCCAAAACCGAACCCTAACTACCATATTGAGGTCAGAACGCAGGTAAAATAGAAAACTTCATCTCCCACCCTTCCGAGAAAACTCGTAGAACCCTAGATCACATTATTCTACCGAGAAAAGCCCTCCCGCAAACTAAGACGTCACTACCACTATTAAACCTTATGGATGATTGATATGGCTCGATTAAGCTCGCGGAGCCTAGTATAGTAGTTCATTTTGCGCAGGTACGCGATATACGCCGAAATACCTAGTAAGATGGAGGACATGAAACCATAAAAACTCATATCATTAGTTCTATGTATAAAAGCAGTTTTGTATTGAAATAATGTATATTTTAGCATTACACATGGTATAAAGATAAATACTATTGTTAAGTGGAAAAGTATTTATTATAATAACATATTTTTTCACCTTTACGTGTGTTAGTGACAAAAACGTCTAGTTAATATTCTTAAACTATTATTTACGATACCTACTTTTCGTAGCAACAACACAAACGTTCATCATTATTAGGATTTTACGGAAATTTCATGAGTAATTTGAAATCGATTAGTATCGGCATCAAATTCATCACCGAAACAAATTTAAAATTTCATAGTTTGTAACTATGTAACAGATTGTTACGAAATTTCAAGGTTTTTCAGATGAAACTTTTTTTATTTATTCATGCTGATGAAGCGGATTAAAATTCGTTCGTTTCATTTACAAACGTTAGTTTTTCTTTATTCTCCCAGAATAACATTCTATATCATATCTATTACGTGAAAAGAGAAGAGATATTGAAGATCATTTGAACTACTGTAGAATAAGTGGAACAAGAATTTCAGTCCCTTTTCAGTCTTAGCGTGTTCCTAAAAATAGATTAGATTCAAAAGAATCTAACGTTTATTTTAAAATTACTAGTGATTTTATTGACGCTACTTTGATGATCTCAAAGTATCGCGAAGTGGTTTTTCGAACAAAATAGGGGAGAGCGGGGCACAGTGGACACTTTTTCATTTGCTGTAGTTACAAATTCGTTTGAAATCCAAATATTTCCGCTGGAAAATGAGAAGAGGTGTGTCTATTTTAGTGTGTCGAAGTCATAATATCATTATTTGAAAACTGAATTTACAATTGTCATTTTTTCCAACATCTAACCTAACCTAAAATTCTGCAACTGTGTCCCATGGTGGGACACAATGGTCATAAGTGGTACAGTGGACAGAAATGAAAAACAAACATTAGGTTTCATCAAAGAACTTGATACAAAAAATTAATACAGGAGAGGGGTTTTTAACCACCAATGTATGAATTTAGATTTATGTCAAAGTTGTATAAAGATTTTACTCTTGAAGAGCAGCGGTTTGAATAGGTTTGGGAAGACGTAATACTATACTATTGAATTCGACTGAAGATTCGTCTTTAACGGCCAGAAAACGAAATATCCCTTCTGCTTCCTCATGAAATTGATTAGAATTTCTGTCTCATCAATTTCTGTTAGTTGGCCAACAAAAATTTGTTTATTTTCTACCCTTGGAACTCAACCAAAACGAAAAATCAGTCAGATGGTTGGAAAATCTTATCTGAAGATATAATTGAGACATAATCATCATCTGATGAGTCATCATAAATCAGACTTTCATAATCTGAACCTCAAATGGTGTCCTCTGCTCCCTTTCATTTTTTCTTTTCAAGGTTCGTTTCCTGGATATTTTTTCAAACACTTCAATTTCTTCATCCTTTCATCCAATTCTCTCTCTATATGTTGCATAGCCGATGTTTAATTATCCCTATTCGTGTTTTCTCCTGCTTTTTCCTCTTTCTTCCTAGTCAAAACTATTGGGCTGAAGTTTTTCTTCACATTTTTCATTTTCTTTATCCTCTCATCATATTCTTCTATTTCCATCTGTTTCATAATTGGAGTGTTTGTTAGAATTGTAGTAGGTTTGCGCTTTCTTTTTCCTTTAGTGCTGTTGTTTGATGATGATTTTGGAAATGGCTGGATCATGCTGGGAGTTATTATGAATTTTCCTACTCTGGCAACCATATCTTGATCATTAACATCTCTTGGGCTGTGTTCAGGAGTAACGTTTTCTGGTTGTGGAGTTAAATGTCCTGGATAATTTTGCTCTAAAGTAAGATCTTCAGGAATATTGTGGTCTTCATGACTACATCCGGGTTGAATTCTGGTTCAGGCTGACGTTGAGGATCAGGTTGATGTTGAGGTAGAGGTTCAGGTTGGTCAGTAACTTCTGCTGATAGAAATTCATCATTTGAAAATATCTGTTTGTTCAAAGGAAATATTCCTGTTGATTGAAAACCAGAAGTTCATTTAAGTGAACGCTGATCGATAAGCCTCTCCAAATAGCCTAGCAATCTCATAAGTGATTATTCTTTGTCCACGATTGGAAAGTAACCACGATCTGAAATAACGAAAAATAATTCATTCAGTTATTAATCAGCATTATCTACCTGCACTGCCGTAGTAGTACCTCTTGAGTGGTTTATATATGGCGCGGTCCATAGGCTGTAATTTATGGCTGGTGTGTGGTGGTAACGTCAAAAGAATCACGCCATTGGCTTTAGCCATTCTAACAACTTCCAAGCAAATGTGTGGCTTCGTGATTATCCATCATCAACCATCGATTCAATAGATGGTCTTGCATGTGAAATAAAATTCTCCATCTATTTTATGAATATTTCATTATTTTCATGAATATTTCATTTATAATCCATCCCGAAGGAGATGCAGAACCACCGGTTCCATAAGGAGCACCGACAATCATGTGAGACTTGTGGTTGACCCTTGGAAAGATCATGTAGGGCGGAATTGAATTCCCGATAGCATTAATTGCACAACAAATAGTGACTAATTCACCTCGTTCAGCAGATGCTATCTGTCCGATCTGTTTCACACCTTTTGGAGCAATCACTTTGCTCTTACCCTAAACACAGCCAGTTCAGTTTCGTCCATATAATAAATCCTATCTGGAGTCAAACGATGTTTTTCCATTATCCAGCTTATTGAATCCCATTGACCTCGCAAGAGAAGTTGCTTCGGGGGATCTCAAGGATAATTGATTCTTTCTCTTCATAAAAGCATTTAGCCAGTATTTTCCAGAAGTTTCTTCATGAGTCCAGGTCTGTAGTATGGCTTTATGAATTGCTAAGGCGAATTCATAGACTCATTTCCTTGCTGCCATTGGTGGAAGACCATGATGTAAACGAGCGCATTCGATGAGGTAAGCAGCCAACATCTCTTCCTCCTTAGGACTGAAGATTTGAAGAACATTGTAGTTTGGGACCATCTTTGAAACATCAAATATAGTGGCCTCGTTCCAGTTTATATGCTTCACATTTCTTTATGTACTTCATTAAAGTTGTTCGTGGAATTTGAAAACGAATTGCCAATTGCTTGACATATAACCCACCTGCCAAAACTGACTTGACAGCTTCCATCGTAACTTCTTTGTTTGTCAAATCCTATATCTGTTTTTCTTTCTCTTACCTCAATTTGATGAATATGCAGTGAAATGAACCATTTTCTTGGGAGCGTCAAATCTACTTCCGAGTCTCCAAAACGGCACCAACTCAACTTGTCATGATCTGTTTTAGCGGCACTCTCAAAACTTCACGCGAGCATTCGTACTCATATTACCACCCTTTTCAGAGAGATGGCGCGTGAATACACCGCGAAGTCTATAATTAATTTAGAAGGGACTACTGTGCCCCGCTCTACCCTAAAGGATTTTCTTCACTAAGAAACCCTCGTATTTCAAAAATGATAATCAATAAATACGTGAATTCTATCCTATTTCCTATTCTGAATATTGACGCATTACATTCTGATTTTAGTTTCACAGTCCTATTTGTATTATGTCCAGTATAAAAATATTAAAAGGCTATTGTACTGACATCTATCAATTTTACTAGAATCAAGGTACTATAAAAGCATACCATAAATAGAAATACTTATTATGATAAGGCTGACATCTACAAAATGAAATCTGAGCTATACTGTAGTAGTAACGTACCCACATAGATGCCGCTTTAGGCGACTATAAGGTAGATAACATTATGATATCACGTAAATCACAATAGATTGTGATTGTATAATATGAAGATTCTATTAACTCCAATTTGAATTCAGAATTTAAAAATACATGTGAAACGTTGAGGTTTAATATGTACACTACGCTTAAAATTAACGCACAATTTAAATATTTTTTTGGTAAGCAACTAATTACACTAGCCGACAAAAAAAGTTGTGAATGTAATTGAAGCTGATTAACTTTTCATGGTAGAATGGATGTATCCAAATACAAAAATGAGAAGATGTTCTAACTCGTAACGTTTTCTCGTTACATTTATGAAACCACTTTTAATGTTATTAGGTGCGCAACTAAGTTCTCGTTGATTGTCAATAGGTGGCTCCACTAATAAGTGCTAGTCGATTTTACATATCAAGAACGTCTTGAACAAAGCTTAGACATTGGTAAACAAACCACTGTGACACATTAGTGATTTTGTTTTTGCGTCATATACTTTTAGTTGTGAGAAAATGTCTGATTTTGAGCCAAATAATCGTCATTTGCGGGAAGTGTTGATTTTCTTCTTTCATTCGAAGAAAACGGCGGCTGAAGCTCATAGTGAGCTCCAAAAAGTTAACGGAGATGCTGCTTTAAGTGAAACAACGTGCCGGGATTGGTTCCGTCGCTTCAAAAACGGTAATTTCGATATGGAAGGCCAAAAATCTTCGAAGACGCTGAATTGGAGGCATTTCTCGATGAGGATCCGTGCCAAACGCAAGAAGAGTTTGCTTCCGCCTAAGGAGTTACCCGCCAGGCCATTTCCAAGCGATTGCATGATGATTCAAAAGCAAGGAACTTGGGTTCCTTATGATTTGAAGCCAATAGACGTTGAGCGTCGATTTTTCGCCTGCGAACAACTGCTCCAACTGCAAAGGGTTTTCTTCATCGCATCGTAACAAGTGATGAAGAATGGATTCATTACAGCAATCCAAATAGAAAAAAATCTTGGGTACTGTCCGGTCATGCTTCTACGTCATCGCCTCGGCCGAATACTCACGCTGCGAAAGTTATGCTGTCTATTTGGTGGGACCAAGTCGATGTTATTTATTATGAACTGTTGAAACCGAACGGCACCATCACTGACGAACGGTATCTAACTCTATTGATGCGACTGAGTAAAGCACTGCTCGTAAAACGGCCACAATACGAGCAGAGACACGAAAAAGTAATTCTACAGCAAGACAACGTTCGGCCTCACGTTGCCAAACCCGCTAAAACCTACTTGGAAACGCTCAAATGGGAAGTCCTACCCCACCCGCCATATTCCTCAGATATCGCATCATCCGATTATTACTTGTTCCGTTCGATGGCACATGGTCTGGCTGATCAACGTTGCTCAGCAAGTGCGTGTCTCATCGATGCAAATAAGTGATAATCGGACGGAGCCAAGTCTGGAGAGTAAGCCGCATGCGAAACTATTTCCCAACTAAACGTCTCAATCCTCGATCCGTTTTGCTGTGTGTCATGGTACATTATCATGCAGCAAAATCACTTCATGTTGCCTTCTTGAATATTCTGTTCGTTTTTCACGCAAAGATCGATTCAAATCGATCATTTGTTGTTGGCAGCGTTCAGTATTAACGGTTTCGCCAGTTTTTAGCAGCCTGTAATAGATCACAGCCTTCTGATCCCACCAAACTCAGAGCATTCTTCCGTCCATAGCGATTTGGTCTTGCAGTCGATGTTGCTGGTTCACCTGGAGTTACCCATGATGATTTACGTTTGGGATTCTCCAAATATATCCATTTGGCATCGCCAGTCACAATTCGATGGAGAAATGACTTTCTTCTGTACCTGGCGAGCAGCATTTCGCAAATGGTTTTCTGTTTTCCCTGCTGTCTTTCATTCAGTTCATGTGGAACCCTTCCCATCTTCTGGATCCTTCCCAGTTGGCTCATCCAACAATGCTTTCAAATCAATGTCTTCAAACTTTTTAATTGGATCCCTGAGTTTCTCACGTCAAAATCGCCATTTTTGAATTTTCTAAACCAGTCAGAGCACTGTGATTTACCAAGAGCATGCCCACCGTAAACTTTGACAAGCATGCGATGCGTATCTGCAGTAGTTTCCTTCAAATGATAACAGAAAACCAATGCTGTCCGCAAATCGTAGTTTCCAGGCACAAAATTCGACATGTTCAACGCTATTACACACTATGCTGTTGTATGAAACGTGTAGTGTTATGAGTTGAAAAACTTTGCGATTGTTTTAGCCTCTGTCAAATATTGTTGTCCCAATATTTCGGCTATTAATCCATCCCATGTTTGTAGTGGTCTACCTCTTTTCATCTTTCTGTTAGTCTTTGTCTCCCATATAAGTTTGAGTTGCCATGTATTATCCATTCTCTGTAGATGTAGCTGAGCTGCCTTTTCTCTATAAATTCAAGGTTGATTCAATTCCTAATTCCTTTCGTATGTCAATGTTCTCTATCTTATCTCTCTTTGTGACTACCCTAACCCTCCTAAGATATTTCATTTCGACAGCTTGAATTTTATTTCTTTGGTTTTTATCTAGAAGTCATGGCCAAATTTCAGTATTGGCCTATAGATAGATGAATACTTTAATTTTGTGACTCTTGACACTCCTTTCTTATTTATGAAATTTTTGTGACTCTTGACACTTCTTTTCTGAAGGTCTGAAGGTTTTTCATTGCTGGCCATTATCATTATCATCCGCGTATGCCCCTTCTGATACTTCTACTTGCTGTAAGTTTCTATATTCAATCTGGATCTTCCTCACTTTTGTCGAGCAATGTTTTATTATTTCATCCATAAAGATTATGAAGAACAGAGGACTAAGCCCACCGCCCTGTCTAAGTCCCTCCGTTGTCTAGAAATACTCCGATCTCCAGTTTCCGCATATAATGCAATTTCTATAACTTTCATATATATTTATTATCAGTCTCATAATTTTTGCTTTGATTCTTCTTCTACGTAGTATTTCCCATAATCTCCGTCTAGGTTTTAGCAGCTCACAGTCTTCTGATCTCACCAAACACAGAGCATTGTCTTTCGTCCATAGCGATTGGGTCTTGCAGTCGATGTTGCTGGTTCGCCTGGAGTTACCCATGATAATTTACATTTGGGATTCTCCAAATATGATTCTTCTTCTACGTAGTATTTCCCATAATCTTTTTCCAAGTCCATGAACGCTAGGTATATTTTCTTCTTCATCCTGTTAGATTTTTCCATCAATATCTTTGTACTAAATATATGATCTTGAAGACATCTTCCTTTTCGAAATCCACTTTGTGTATCTACCAATGTTCTTTCAATGTATTTGCTACATTCATGTTTGTCACCTGATCTGTAAATTGGGATTATCATTGAAATCTGCCAGTCTTCCGGGATTTGTTCTTCTTGCCATACCCTATTATATATTTTCAAAAGCACGTCTTCTTCATATTGTCCCATATTCTTGATCATTTCAGTCGTAATCTTGTCATGGCCAGGGGCTTTTCCGTTTTTCGAGCGTATTATAGCTTCCTGTAATTCCTGTTTTGTTATCTTTTCTTGGTCTCTATCTTCTTCTATGCAAACTTCACTATCTTCTAATCCGTTTCCTACGCTCCCAAGTAGCCCCTAGAAAATATTGCTTCCATCTTTCCATTACTTTCCTGTCATCTATGTGTATTTCTCCATTTTTGTCCTTGATGTTATAAATGCCAGAGATCTTTTTCCTTCAACATGATTTAACTATTTTATAGAATAGGTTTTGGTTTGCTTTGCTCTCGGCTTCTATTTTTTCCCCGAATTCAACCCATTTTCTTCTTTTAGCTGCCAAGACTAGACCTTTCACACGTCTTCTTGCTTGTTTGTATAACTCGTATTTCTCAAGTTTTACAGTTGAGGTAATTTGCCCATGCTCTCTTAATTCTCATCTCCTCTCTAATTGCATCTGTCCACCATGCCGTTTCTTTTACGTTATTTCTCTTTATGCTGCTTCCACATACTTCTTTAGCAGAATCGAGAAGAGTGCTTTTGAAATACTTCCATATTCATATTTACATACCTGGTATTATTTCGGAAGGGGCCCTCTTTGTAGGCGTTATTTAATAGTCGCACCTCGTATACTAGTTCAGAGTTAAGAAGGAGGTAAAAGTCCTAGGAACCAAAGACCATCTTTCCGGTAATACCAGAGAAATGTTTTTGATTTTCTGTGAAACCGCATAAAGTATCTACACATAACAGAAATCATACGATTCAGCACTCAAGGTGGAAAAAGCGATATTTCTTGAATTTTATTTCTTTATGAAATACCTTTGGAAAAAATCAAACACACCACCCATGCGATCCACGCACATGTCCCCATTAAAAAGTGTATCAAAGTTGATCGAATGCATTAAATGACTTGACGTCTGACAATGCCGATAACAAAATTAAATAACAATGAAAAGGAGCAACAATAGTTCATATTATGTTGTATTATCTTGATTGCTATAAAGTTTTATTTGTGCTAAGGAATCATTTTGCGCACTTAAAATTTCCATGGCGCAAGTAAATAGATAAAAATGCATAATGCAATGCGTAAATGGGTTATTGTTTCGTTATTGCATAGACGACATCTAGTTACGTATGAAAAATTTATCGATAATTCCTGGAATTGATAAAAAACCTATAGACAGGTGTATTTTTATGTAATACATGTGGGCGTATAATTACTTAGACATCATTTTTGAATTAGCTATCACTGCATTTCTCATTTAAGTTGAATTTTTGAAGTAATACTTACGAGGGATGTCTTTTAACTTTTGTATATTAGAGCTGGAATTAAACAATTTAGAGGTTTTAAAGACTATTGTTTTTCGAAGTACAGTAAAAACTCCTTATTCACGCTTGTAACATTCGCGTTTTCACTATTCGCGAATAAAAAATGCATCCCAATTCCTATAATCGCAACTAAAGAAATAGTCGAGCTGCAACGCTTTGTTAGACACAGAAAGTTCATTGCATATCTCTCTCAAACTTAAATGACTATTTTCAATTACCATTTCCTTCACTTTATCGATGTTAATATCAGTTGAAGATGTTGATAGCTGACCAGAGCGAAGGAAATCTTTCACCACATCATCAAACATACCTGAAGTTTCCCCTTCCCTTAGATATACTTTCTAATAGCTTGCCCAGCGAAGAACGTCTTTTAATGGTTAATTCATCAAAGCTCTCGCGGAGTGAACATCGTGAAATACACTCTGCTACAATTATTCGGTATAAGGTATTCGAAAATGGAATTCAAAACGAAAGTGGCGAATGCAATATTGTCGTGCCAATCTACGGAAGTGATAGCATATGTGATTTATTTCATGCAGCAAGAGGTAAGAAATGATGGACCACTAATAAAAATTGAAAAAATTCAGGAGTGTGCTACAAAATCAACAGGGGTGAATTTGAGCACAATAAAAAAGATTTCTGCTACTATGATCTAATGAATCTGATCATTGTATCATTAAACCATTGATGCTTAACAGATATTTAACACCTCATCCTTTAAAAATCAAAACAAGAACGACCTGACAGTGAGTTGGCGTGCTAATAAGACAGCGTGGGTTACAAGCGCTATTTTTGTGACTGGTTCCGTAATTGTTTTGTTTCAGAACATCGGCGAAGGTTTCTGAACAGAAATTTCTTTCGAATATATAAAAATGAATGCTTGTGTGATGTCCACTATGCATTTCAAAACTACTTGTCCGATTGAGATGATGGGACTATATTGTGGCAAAGCTTTCTGACCAAAAATTTCTTCAAATGAATATTTTGTGAAGTTGATTGTGAGTTTGATAGATTTCATTTTTCCAGTTACGTCATCAAGCATGCTTCCCAAAAAAGCATCGAATGGTAGATCTACATCCAAAGCCTGAAAGAGGAAGATAAAATTGAAATGAATCTGACTTCAATAAAATTGATTCAAATATTATTTCTCATATCGAGTTTAATCGAAATTTGACATAGCAAAATGTATCTGAAACATAAAATGATCAGTGGAAGAATAGAACCCATACACATTGAAATCACAATGGAAAAAACCTGTTCTGACTGCAGGAAATGACTACAACTACAAACATTGTCGAAATTGCGAATGGAGTCGGACGACATGGGTTAGAACAGATAGAATCAAGTGATGTTCAGGAATTGCTCGAATTTCTACACGAAGATTTGACTGAAATCGACTTGGAGGAAATGTTAAATTCACAGCCTATTGAGGACAGGCTTCAACAAGTACTGGAAACGTGACATTCAAATTGAAAGAAGGGTTAAGAATGGCAAACGAGCTTTATGATTTCTTTATGAAAATTTCTAATGCCACTGCTGAACATCAGTTTGATTTGAAGGAGGAACTGCCAAGCTAGAAAATATTACAAAATTCTTTAAACCATTGCCTAAACCTGAAGATTATTATTAATTAATATGGTCAAAAACTTTAATTAAATTGATTTTTTATATATTCATTTTGTCACTTAGGAATAGGGATGCAACGGTACTGGAACATCGATATTTTGCAAACTGAAATATCGATGTTGGAAACATCTCTTAATTTATTCATTTATTTATTTATTATACTTTAATACATCATAATTGATATTATATGTGTATAAAGATGAACGGGAAACCCCAATACATCCTAATGTCGAATAAAAAAATACATAAAATAATTTCAAATATTGAATAAAACATAACTTTACATAAAACAGCATCACAAATTGACAATCCATAAGACGCGAAATGAAAACAAGCAATCAACAACGAGGACATGAATGCCTCCGCTACAAAAGGAGTTCCAATCACCTTTTCAATGAACGCAGCGAAACGGCAAAGAGACCAACCTGAGTGTGTATTTTGTTCGCAATAGCAACCGAGCGATCTGTGAAGAAGTTCCTTGAGTAATTCGTTCGGCAAACCTAGTTATTCTAATTGGAACATTGAAGTTGAATAATGTTAATAGTTCAGGACAATCTAACAGACCATTAAGTATTTTATATAAGAGACACACATCAGAAATGCTTCTTCTACATTTGAGTGATTTCAAGTTATATCTTTCACTCATCACAATTATTGAGCGCTCGCAGATGGTTAGTCCAGATCGAAACGCGCTAAGTATCGAAGACATCTTCGCTGCATCCTTTCCAGGCAATCTATGGAAACTGAGGTATGTGGGGACCAAACCATGCAACCCTATTTCACCATCGAACATACCAAGGAACAATATAGTAACTTCAGAACATCGGGAGAGAAATCGTCAGAGTTACGCAGCACAAAACCGAGCATTTGGAATGTCTTCTTCGACTGAGCTGACGCGGGCCAAAATCTGCCCTCCAACATCATACCGATATTCAATTCCCTCTTTGCATCGTGTATATGTGATAACAGAGCACTTACTAAGGTTATGATAGAGATGGTTCTGTTCCGTCCACTCATAAAGACTGTCTAACTGACTCTGCAGATACTCAGCATCAGAAATACTTTTAACAATTGAATAAACCTTCATATCATCGGCAAAGAGAAGGAAATAAGTTGACAAAATTCGTCCAACGTCGTTAACAAAGATTTTAAATAGAAAATGCCCAATGTGAGATCCCTGGGGAACACCGGAACTCAACACAAATTCCTTGTGAATAAAAGTTTTTGTACCGAACTATCTGCAGTATAAAAAACTACGAATCAATCCCAGTAATGACCCTCTTATCCCGAGTGCAAAGAGTTTACCAATAAGCCGATTGGACTCCATCCGGTCCAACTGAAGTTTTGAGCTTTGACCCACTTATCAACTAAAAATTTCGCTTTGTGTGAACTGTATTGACGATAAATCCACCACATTATCATATTCAAAATAGGGTGGCACGACATACTCCTTACTATACACTTCAGAAAAAAATCAGCAAAACAATTAACTATTTCACCTCCGTCTGATGAGCTTACACCCCTGTACTCCAAGGTATTCGGTAATTCATGCGAATACTTCTTGTGATTAATATATCTCCAAAAGTTTTGGGGACTGATATATGCCTCAACAGAATCAATATACCTGGAATACAAACAAGATCCAAGCTCATGACAACTAGCTCTAAGCTCAAGCTCAATCCATAGTAAAAAACGCTTTAGAGTATGCCAAGTCTATAATACCTACCAACCAAAAATATAAACTTTTCATTGACAACCCGCAATCACCTTTACTCCCTCGTCAAGCTTCATAAAACAGGGTATCCCATTAGACCAGTAGTTTCATATTTTCAAGCTCTAGCCGTAAAACTTTCACGCTTTCTCATAGATATCATTCGACAGTACGCTAATTTTGAACCTAAATTCTCAATAAAAAACTCTTTAGTCCTAATAAATAAAATTCAACCCACGATACCACCATCGAACGCTAAACTTATGTCATGGGATGTAGTAAATCTCTTCCCTAGTGTTCCACCTAGTGATACAGTGAAACTCATCAAGAACGCCCTTCAAATTAATAAAGTCAATCCGCTAATTCAATCAGAAATCTTACACCTTTCAGAAATTTGTTTAGAACAAAATTATTTCAACTTCAATGGAGTATTATATAATAGTAAAAAAGATTAATCATGGGTAATCCTCTGAGCCCTCTGCTCGCTGAAATTTTCATGGATAATATTGAAAAAAACTATCCAAGAACATCCGTTATTCAAACACTTTATTTATTGGCTTAGATATGTTGACGATATCATTTGTTGTTTCACTGGCACAAACAGACAATTAGAGTCATTCAAAACATTCATTAACAAAATTCACGTTAGAGATAGAAACAGAAAACTCCATTAACTTTCTGGATTTAACTATTACTAAAATTAACGGCAAACATGATTTTTCTATTTTTCATAAGCCATCGCATACAGATATTATTATTCACAGCTCATCTACACATCCTTATTCACATAAATTAGCAGCTTACAATAGTATGGTACGTAGACTCATTAATATCCCAATGTCACAAAATAATTTCATAAAAGAGCTAAATATAATTAAACAAATAGCAGTCAATAACGGTTACAGTCCAACTATGATTGAGAACATTTCACGCAAAAAGTTTCAAAAAGCAATCCAGGAAGTATTTCCAAGTATAAAAAGTTCTAACACAAAATACAACAGCTTAACTTTTATTGGTAATCCTAGTCTAAAATTAAAATCATTCCTCTCGCATTATAATTTGAATATAGCATTCCGAACTGATAATTCTTTAGGCCGACATATCAAAACCTGCAAATCTAAAATTGATAAAAGTAATAAATCCGGTGTCTATAAACTGTCTTGCGGGGATTGTAATAAAATTTATATTGGTAGAACTTTCAGAAATTTCAAAGTTAGATTATCCGAGCACAAACGTAGTTTTAATTATCATAAATCAGATTTCCATTATTCTAATCACTTACTCGAAGAAAACCATAACTTTAATGATAATTTCAAAATTTTACACAATGAAAATAACAGACAAAAACTCAATCTATTGGAAATTTTAGAGATCAACAAAGACTTAATAGTCAATTAGATTTAAATCCTTCTCCTTTACTCAATCTTTTCAATTCATAAAGTAAGCAACTCCGATGGGTTTTCCAACATACCTCTTGTACCTATTGTAATATTAAGTAAGAAACAAGACTAATATATAAGAAATTACTCTGTTCATTAGTTTGTATCTATCTGATGAAGCCACAGTATGGTGAAACCGGTCATAGTTCTGTTAATATAGTGAAAATCTAAATACTTTAGTTTTATTTCATTGAAAATATTTATCTTGAGGTTTATTTGTAAGGAATAATTTATTTTAACAGAAAACAAGTAGGGCAAAAGGAAGTAAATTCGTCATAATTTTGATTTCTTATATCATCCATTATTTTTCCTCGAGAACCGAACAAAAAAGGAAATTTGACTGAAAACAGATTCAATCAACCATTTGGTTATTGTGGAATTTGTCAAAGCACCGGAACATTCCTAAAAAAAATCAGCTTTTGAAATGGAATGGAGAATAGTTATTTCGTGATAATCATAGGTAATTTCGTGATATGGGTGGCAAGTTCGTGACACCATAGGAAAATAAAGTTCCTGGAAAACTTATTCATGTTTTCAACATATATCCTCAGAAATAAGAAAAAATGATTGAAAACCCAACATCAAGGCTATCCATTATATGCGATCAAACACCAATTCAGTTGAAAGTGTTGGAGGATCTTCGTGGCGAGTTGGATAGAAGAAAGATGAACGGAGAAGATAATTTAACAATTAAATACATAAACGGATGTCCAAAATTACCCTACTTTTCGCAAATAACTCTTCTTCTTCTTCAACAAGTTATCTGAACTGGCTATTTTTTTACACCAATATTAGCGCTATTAAACCTAAATATAATGATTTAATTTGCGTAACCAATGATCTCAAACCACACATAATATTCATAACTGAAACATGGCTGGGTAGAAAGGATCCTGATAACCTGGTGAATATCAATGGATACAGTATCTATAGACGTGATAGGGAGAATCGTGTTGGTGGAGGTGTATGTGTCTACTTGAGCGATGAGATAACTCATAATTTTGCGATCTATCCAAAAGCAGTCGAAATTTCTGGAATTGAGGCGTTACATGTTCGATTATCTAGAAATAATACTGACATTAATTTGGTGTGTGTATCGACCTGGTGACGTCTCCCGTGAAGCAAATACCCAGCTCATCGAATATTTGGACCTAATTTCATCATTTACTAATCTAATTATTGTTGGCGATTTCAATTATCGCGATATCGTCTGGCCAATAGCGAACGTTTCTGAGGCGTCCAACCCTGCTGCCGACTTTGTGAGATTTGTTGCTGACTCGAATCTTATCCAGTTGGTGAATGAGCCAACTAGATTCAGAAGAAACAATGAGCCTTCATCACTTGACCTCATTTTAACCAACGAAGAACAACTCATTACACACCCTGAATACCATCCACCGATTGGCATTTCCGATCATGCAGCTATCACTTCAACCCTTCAGCTTAATATTACTATACCTAAAAATCCAATTGCGTTGAATACAGCGTGACCAACTTTGATTCGCTCTCAGAGGAGCTTCAGCATGTAAACTGGCAAAGACTCTTAAATCCAGCAGACGACGCTGATATTATGTGGAAAAATTCCATTCCACGGTACTGTCCCTTATAGATAGACACTCCAGGAGAAGGACCTCACGTGTTAACCCTCTTAAACCATGGATAAACTCGGAACTTTTATCACTTATACAACACAAAAACGTCTCTGGAAGAAATATAAACGAACTAAAAATTCTGAAGATTTTACAAGTCATAGAGATTTTTCTAGTCACGTGACCTATGCTCTGCGCTCTGCACGCTGTGAATATGAGGAATTATTTGCTGCCTCCGACAATAACAGAAAACTTCACAAATTTATTCGTGCCAATTTGCAATCGAAGGTCAGTGCCCCTTTGCTACGAAAAGACGATGGGAGCATGTGTGGCTCTGATGCCGAATCGGCGGAAATTTTGGCAGATGCATTTGCCAGTTGCTTCACAACTGAGCCCAATAACGATCAGATGCCCCACTCTGCAACTAGACGTCTTGAGAATAGTCTAACACACGTAGAGTTTGATTCTTGCACAGTAAAAAAGCACCTACTCAAGCTAAAAAATCATTCGTCTCCAGGACTTGATGGTATCAGTCCTTTTTTCTTGAAGAAGTTTGCCGACGTCCTTTCTCATCCTTTGGCCTTGATTATGAGAACATCTTTCGAGACCTCCCGCGTTCCTCTGGACTGGAAGAAATCAAGTGTCACTCCTATATTTAAAAAGGTGATAAACTGGACCCATGTAACTATAGACCAATAAGCCTTCTGTCTGTTGCATCAAAAGTGATGGAATCCATAATAGTCGAAGTGACAACCGAGTTCTTGACAAAAACTTTATCATTCCGTCAGAACAACATGGCTTCGTAAAGGAAAGTCAACTACCACAAATCTTTTGTCTTGCATTAATGATTGGACGCATGCTTATGATCAAAGGATCCTACTGATGTCATTTACCTCGATTTCGCCAAGGCTTTTGACAGAGTCACAGTAAGAAGATTTGTTCACAAATTGGACATCGTTGGTATTCGCGGGAAGTTGCTTCTCTGGACTACTAATTATATGTCGCAGCGAACATTCGTGGTGAGGGTTGGTGGGGTTCTTTCGTCGGAAAGACCGGTTGTGAGCGGAGTGCCTCAGGGATCCGTCCTGGGGCCACTTTTATTTGTCATTTTCGCCAGCGATCTTTCATTACACATTAAATCTCGCAAGTCATTCTTCGCTGACGACACCAAGTTGTATGCAAACCCGCTCACCGAGAGACAGATTCTCCAGGACGATCTTGACGCAATAAACCGATGGTGCAACGACTGGCTCCTACCACTAAATGTTGATAAATGTGTTGTGCTCCATATAGGACCCAATAATCCATCCCGTCAATACTCGATTGACAATCATCCACTTCGCTCAGTTACTTCACATGTAGATCTAGGAGTAACCGTTACTTCAAACCTTACGTGGTCGGAACATGTCCTAAGTGTTTGTAAACGTGCTAATTCTTTAACTTATCTCATTCGTAGATCGTTCGTTAAGTTGTCCTTCTCTAGTTCGGTTACACTTTATAAAACTTATGTGCGTCCTATTTTGGAGTATGCAGGCTCGGTTTGGTGCCCGGTGCTCGCTCGGGACAAAAGCATGCTTGAGGTGTCCAGCGCCGTGCTACACGTATGACTTTTGGGGTCGTTCGTCCTTCATATAATGAAAGATTGGCTAGAGCTGGTCTCATAACCTTCGAGCAGCGAAGACATCGCGGAGATCTAATCTTGTGCTATTGTATAATTAAACACAATTACGCCAACCTGAGATGTTTGTTTAGTTTGGGTGCTGATACTCGTTTGCGTGGTCATTATCTGAAGCTGAAAAAGAAAAATTTTCGTCGAGACAAAGACAGTATTTTCTTGTGAATAGGGTGTTCGATGATTGGAACAGGTTTTCTAGTGATGTGGTGGACTCAAATTCGGTTAATGAATTCAAAAATAAGTTGGACTTTCTTTTGTTTAATTAGATTTCGTTTTTGACATAAGTGGATTTAGTTATCATATATGTGTGCATATTTAACTATGGCTAAGCTGTGCTTGCTAACAGCTACACCGTAGCTTCTTCATTCGTCTGAAGAAGCTACGGTGTAGTGAAACGCGTTACGAATCGCAATTATTAAGTAAAATTCCTTAAAACACAGTACTTGTTTGTTTTTTAATGTACGAGATATTTTAAATGACGCGATCGTAGCAGCTTTGATTGGCTGGTTTTGTGAACATGGTTTGTTCTTTTTTCAAACAAGATACCAAATCACGTACTTTTCGTTTTCTTTATTCACTCTGTGGTAGAAAATGCTTTTCATAGTTTTTATGAACCGTTATATGATGCCTCTCTAAGATACCACGCTTAGGTATTGCAACTGGCTCACGACAAATAAAACAAATGCACTTATCCTTCACCATACAAAAAAAAATTCTTCCTCCCAAAGACTTTAATGTTCCCGTCAAACGCGCCGCCCGAAATTTCTAGAAAAGCGGCAATAATAAAAAACGCGGCTTTTCTTTGACAAGTACCGCGCGTTCCTTTTAAATCCCTTTTTTCCGCTAGCAGAGTATTATTTCATTACGTAATAAATTTTCATAGTTTAGTTACCTACTTGTTAAAAATGTTCTTTTCGAGATCTACTCAAGAAGCACTCGCAATCGACCGTTTGAGCACCCTTGTCCTATACTTTTTGAATAACCCCTATATATTCATTATTTAAATACAAATTCATTTGGAGTACGATTGCTACATTGGAAATAGGTTGGGTAAAATCATAGTAGTAATAAATAACAAATTAAAAACAACGTTGAAGGTTATTTCCATTTCGGAAATATCTACTTCATCTTTCATAATGTAAGGTTTTCTTTTATCAAAATGATAAGCTTCGTAGAGAATATGAGAAAATAAACAATTAACAAATATAGTTATAAAATGTATCCTTGGACTTAGATAATAGTTTGTTTGTTACTAATGTAATCTCACATAGGTAATCAAAAAAGTTTTGCACACACTATTATCGTGTTCAAGTCATATGTATTATCTTCCTAATACATTCAGTCGAAAAAGTACCGGAAATTAGTCAATGAAACACAAAACATTTATTCTTCATCCAAATTTATTGTATCGCCTTCAAAGTAGTCCCCTTTCAGAATACAAAAAAGTCGGCCGGAGCCATATCAGGACAATACGGTGGTTGTTCAATGGTATTCAGTGGGATCTGATAGGATCAGTGTAAAATGCTGCTTCTATGTACCCTATTACATGGAATATGGCACATGGAATTCCAGTACCAAGAGTACAATCCATAAAAGAACTCAAAAATTTGCAGCCCATAAGCATATTGAAGGTGTTGTCCAAAATTTTCCAAAAACTTGTTGCTGTCCAAATAAGGAACTATCTTGAAACACATAATATAATGCTGGATACACAATCAGGTTTTAGAAAGGGTTATAGTTCAGTTTATAGACAATAAAGAACTGATCATTCTGACCTTGCTTGACTATTCTAAAGCTTTCGATAACATTAATCACGACCTGTTTTTAGCAATACTTCATTTTATTGGATTTTCCAAAGATACATTTCTTTTATTCAGTGTATACTTGCGAGATCGGAAATAGATGGTTGTATATTATGGGCAAAAATCGAGTGATATTCAGGTTTCCGGTGGAGTGCCACAGGGCTCAATCCTTGGGCCAATTATCTTCACATTGTACACCTTTCAGATGCTCAAATGCTTATCTTATTGCCATGGTCATTTATACGCTGACGATACCCAATTGTATTACTCTTTTCCCAGGAAATCCGTTTGATGAAGCTCTGATCAAGGTAAATTTAGATCTCGAAAGACTGTCAAGTGTCTCTGAAAATATGTGTCTCAAATTGAATCCGAATAAGACAGTCGCAATGTTGTTTGGAAGAAAGCTAATAAGAGAACAGTGTAAAAACTCTGAACATATACTTTTGGGGGACACTGTGATTCCGTTGTCCGATGATTCACGAAACCTGGTGTTGATTATCGATACCGACTTGAGATTCATTTCTCACGTCAACTTGCTCTGTAAAAGAACTTTTTCAGCATGAAAACTTATTTATGGTTGCAAAGAAGACCTTAATATCGGACAGCGTAAAATGCTGTGAGGCTACGGTGTTGTGACATCTCAATCATAATGATGTTGTTTATGGACCGTGTTTGACGAGACTTACCGAGTTAAGGATGCAAAGAATTCAAAATTATTTTGTAAGTGTTGTACTTGGATTGAGACGCTTTGATAGATTATCTTATAAACTTAAGGGGTTAGGCTGGCTCAATATGAAGAATAGAAGAGGCTTGCGTATGCTCTGCCTATTCTATAGGGTGTTGCAAGGTAAAAAGCCCTCATATCTTCATCTAAAAGTGAGGTTTCGGTGGGATGTCCATAACATCAACGTCAGGCATAGGTACAAATTGGCATTATCAAGGTATAATAGTTCTGTTTATAAACGCTCGTTCTCATACAATATTGTTCAACATATTAATATGATTCCAAGTGAATACATCAATTTATCTTTAATATCGTTTAAGAATAAGTGTAATAAATATTTATTTGCATTACAGGGTGGATAGCTTGAGTTAGTCAGCTTCAACATTTCATTTTTTTTATTCCCTTTCTCGATCTTCCACAGTTGTTTCTATTGTTGATCTCTGCGTAGGTGATAATATACTCTCAGAATTTTCGATTTTTCAATGCTATGATGTTGTAGGTAGGATTAATCGGCTATGCCGCTTCTCACCTTATGGTATCATGTATGTACAAGATCTATTGTATTATGTTTTTTACCATATTTCACCAGTGCGTTTGTATGATACCATTGTAGTTCTTTATTATTATTATTATCGCGAACTTATGCACTATCTCAGCTGTTAGCTGGATATAATTTACCTTTCCCAGATTCAGCAATCAAAGGGAATAGGCTCGATTACAATATACTTGACATAAATTTCCTAACTATCCTACATGTATCAAGAATTACAGTTTTTTTCATTTCTATATAGGTATTCTCATGCAATTCTAATTTCTTAAGGCTATCATGCAAAGTTTTGGGTATTAACCCAGTCGAGGATACGATGACAGGAACAATATCTATTTTATCGAGGTACCACATCTGCTTGATTTCAATAGCAAGGTCTTTTTCTCCTGGAAGTTGTTCAGCACGTTGTTATTATTCGGTATGGCGACATCCACCAGCATTGCTGTTCTGGCTCTCTTATCATACACCACTATGTCCGGCCTATTATTCGTCACCATTCTATCAGTGATAACAGTCCGTACTTGCGTGCAAGTTTCTGGTGGATAATGTTACATACTTGATTATGCCTATGAAGATAGTCCGTATTGGCCAATTGTTCGCAGCCGGACGTAATATGCTGTATAGTCTTCGATCTTATATGGCATTTTCTGCACTTATCTGTTTGTAATGTTCCGTTCTTAATTATAAATTTTTTGTAGTTGTTTGTAGCTATGATTTGGTCTTGAATGGCCATAACAAATCCTCCTGTTTTCGCGAATAGTTCTCCTTTCATCAACCATTTGTTGGAAGCTTCTTTGTCGATGTATGGTTGATAAATCTCATGGTGATGTCGTCTATGCAATTCCTTTCTTGACCATTGCTCTTGTTTTTCAGTATCTGATAGGAACGATAAATTCAGCAGGTCATCACTGGTAGCAAGATTGAGAGGTGTATATCCCTTATCAGCCAACGATACTACACTGTGGAGGTCAGAAGTGCGAGCTTTTGAAGAGAAGAATTCTCTGAGATTTTGATCTGTTCGGTATGTAAGTTGACAACATCCATCAATCCGCGTCCTCCTTCTTTCCGCTTTAAAGTTGTTCTTATCACAGACGATTTTGGATGGTGATTATTGTACTTTGCCAGCATCGTTCGGGTTCGCCTTTAAAGATCATTCAGTTCTGTCTTAGTCCATTGTTCCAAATGAGTAAAGCAACACTGGAATGGCGTAGGTGTTAATTGCTTTAACTAGATTTCCCGAGTTCAACATTGACTTCAGCACAGTCTTTCTTTTCAGACGCTGACTGAACTCTGAACGTCTAGCAATTTGGTTTGTTGGTATCCTAGATTATTATTTGTTGGGCTTTGGGTCACAATGATAGCCTTGTGAGGTTAGATCCAGGAATTTCTTTCCACAAATCTGGCCTTTTCTGAGGAATTTGCTCTCCACAAATCTGGTATTAGTCTTTATTTATCGTCTGACCTTCTGGCACTTTGAAGGCACCATTCTGAGGCTTGTTGACTGTTTTGCATGTCAAATTGATAAACCGGTGTCTCATCACCAGTTACAGTACGTTTTATGAATGTGGGATCCGAATAGGTAGGTTCTTGCATATCTTTACTTTTACGCGATTCAATTTTTGAAGAAAATTCAGGTCCTTCGAAACTAGTAGAGCGGCAAGGCGTTTCATGCCCAAACAATCGTTTCAAATGATACTAATTGATTCGGAGACACAGAATTTCCTTCACTTTATCGATGTTAACTTCGCTGAAGAAGTTGATGACCGACCAGAAAGAGACAAATCTATGCACGTGTTTTTCATAGAGTCGATCCACCGTAAGCCTTCTGTAACATTTTCAGTGACTCGACACACAAAATTCCATTTGCAATACAAAATTTAAGACAAATTATTTGTTCGATATTTTTATCTACTGTAAAAATCGCAAAACACATCTGTGAGAACTGACGAAATTGAGTACTGTAAACAAACTGAATGACAGATCGCGTTCAAACTCGGCGTCAGTATAGAAGACAGTTGTGCCAACTTACCAACAATAAAAATTTTGACAATCGTTTTAAGCAAATTTTTCAAATAATCCATAATTCCTGGTACTGTTTTGACACATTGTATATCCCTTTGTTTTCCCCAGCAAAATAAAACAAACAATTAAGATTCAATTTTTTTTTTTTAGATTGTAGATTGAAGTTTGGCAATTATGAATATTGAAGTTTGGCAATTATGAATAAAAATCGATATTGGACAAATGTCACATCACAGATGTCTATTCTTTCATCAAAACCTGCAATCACTTTTGGCGAAATTGCGGTACATTTCATTAATAAAGTTGCGGATTGAGTTTTAAGGCTGCGATCGATTCTATTGGCTTCAATTGCCTTCAACACAGTCCCAAAATAATCAACTGATGTTAAATCAAATGATCTGAACGTCCACTTAACAGCTGAATTTCATGGAATTATACGATTATAAAATTCGGTTTGCAATGAATTAATTGAAATAATGACCGTGTGACTTGTGGCACCGTCCTGTTGAAACTACATGTCGATGATATCCACATCATCTATAAAAGGCCAAAACTGAGTTGTTAACATCTTTCGATAGCGTAATACATTGAATGTAACTGCATTTCCGCCAAATTTATGGAAAGAGGCCTTTTTAATCCTCTAGACGACATAGCGCACTATTTAGTGATACCTTCAACTTCAACATGTAAAGGCTTTCCAACAGTGAACTGGCAGGCCCTTCAGGGTTTGACGATGATGATGAAAATAATGCTTATTGAAAATATTAATGTAATAGAAAGGAATTATTTTTGATAATTTGAGGAGGTCGTTACTTGATGAAAATCGATATACATATTTTCAATGAAATAAAACTATGGTATTTAGATTTTCACTATCAGTATAGTTTTGTTAATATAGTGAAAATCTAAATATCATAGTTTTATTTCATTAAGGAAACTAAAGCTCATAAATGAAAAATTAAAATATAACTACAAAAATATGAAGAAATATTGGTACAAATTATCAAATATAAAAATGAGAAGATTTGAATCCTATATATAATTAGGTATAATCATTGGTTTTGATTTTAAACGAACTAGTACACGGAGTACTTACTCAAAAAGACTATTTATATTTTATAAGCAATCAAAATCAAGCAGCACATTTTAAATACTTCAAAAGTGAAATTAGATACAAAAATATACTATTACCAAAAATGAGTGAGACTAGATTTCAAATTCAATTATGTTAAAGCTATAAAAATACTTACCAAGTAATCTCTGAGAGCTGTTGGGAAAACCTTATGTTCCTGTCTCTTTTTCTAGGAAACAATAACATCGCAATGAAAGTCTCATTTTCCAATGTTCCAATCTAACCAATAAAGTTTAAATTTTTATTAATCACTTTGTTTAGCACAAAAAAAACCGTAATAACTTAAAACAAATCCAATACAAATGTAAACAAAGCATAAACAAGCAATATTTTAGGTTAGAAATAACGAGTAAGAAGTTCACGCATGCGCAAAATTGTGACCGCTGTACGATATACTTACGGGAAATTAATATTTGCCCTTCACAATGTTGGCTTCAGATATCAGATATATGGTAATACAAAGAATGTTCCATATAGATTTGTATCAAATGATTCACTGATTAAAAACTGAATTTTCTTCTTCTTTTTATAAATGGTTTAAATAATGATAATAAATTATTATCTCAAGCGAATGTGAAGGGAAGTGGATGGATGTTGGTAGCTCGCCGTGGCGGAGGTCTTTTGTGTCTCTTGACCTGCAATATAGTGAAAGTTAAAGTATTAGTGTCTAAATTGGGTATTGTAAAATCTATCTTCGGATGAGGCCAATTAAAAGTAATTGATCAAGTCTTTAGGACGCCAAACAGAATCTGGCTGATATCCATATGAAAGAACAAAAGGCAAGCCTAAAAGTACTTTCTCAATATGAAATATATAAATCCTTATCGAACTTCTTTTTACAGTACCTTAATCGATGAAGTTTGTGGAAAAAACACCGTATCAATTCGATCTATAGAAATAACATCATTGAACTCATATAACCTCTATGACGTATTGATGTCCAAAAATAACTGAAAAGGATATATTCTTCATTTTATAAAATCATAACAATTCATACCTGTTACCATTCTTCGAATTGTTTTAATTACATCAATAATACAGTAGGTGTTAATGATACCTTATCTTTATATTCTACGCTCATTTTCAACATGATTTCTTTAGCGACCATAATATCATGAATGACAATTACGTTGCATTCTTTGAAGATGATTAATACTTCCTCCTTGACCATCAAAAATGATTTCATGTCGCACACAGCCTGAGGTTCTATAACTCTTCTCTTCTAGAGCCTTCATGATTCATTGAACCATTTGTGTCCGCTGTGGAATCAAAAATCCCATTCATAATCCCCTCCCTAGTAGTCACGAGACACCCTGTACAACCAAATCGGCGCTAAGGCAAATGACATTGAACCATACAACACTCCCTTCCCCCTTTTACGCAACCCGCCATCAAGCGCTGCTTCTATCTCTGTTTAATTCCTTTCTTTAATCGAATACTACGTCCACAGCGTGGACAAGCGCAGTTATTGTTTACAACGGGCAAGCTGTCGGATATTACGTTTGTATAACTATTTCTGTTGGTGTACGTGGAAAGAAAAGGGATGGAATCATAGAAGGGAGATGGTATCCAGACTAAATAGTACGATCGCAGACGGCTACGACATAAAATCGACCTCGACAAGATGCTTCTATTGCGTCGAAGCGAGTATTGGCGCTATTGAATGTGCAGCGTTGCCGGGATTGAGTGAAAGTAGGTGAATTTGAAGACGATCGGTTTGTTTGGATGATTTTTTTCTGGCTTAACGATTGTTCCAGGAAATTCTAAAGGTTTTCTTATGGAATATAACGAGATATTTGGAATAATTATGGCAGTGACTCGATGAAATCTCCCAATTCTCATTTTGAATCGGTACGACATAAGGGTTTACTTTTCAACCCTTGGAATGGGTGCGGTTGGGAGTCAGGGGCTGTTCCTGAAAATTTTTCCGATACAAGTTGGAAAAAGGCGCAAATTATCTTCCACTTTTTCATTTATTTACGTTAATCTACTTATACAGTGTGACTATAATATCAGTTCATAATTGCTCTGTAATTTGTCTGGTTTCGAATAATCATCTCTTTCTTTGAATGTGAAGTCGTCTCTGGTTTGTTGTGGTGGACTTTAATTTTCAAATAAACCCATAGAAAGAATCTGAACGTGCAAAGTTTTGAACTTGTGTAGTCAATCTTGGAAAAAATAATCTAAATATTTTAATGAATGAAGAAGTAATGAAATTTAAAAGTTGCAGTGGCAAGAAAAATAGTTTCACACAAGTGACGTCATAGGACCCGCTCGGTGCGTCTAGTATTAGCTTAGTACTAATCAATTCATGGGTGTGGAGTTGCTTGTAGTGCTAGTGTCGTGTTTTCATCATTACTCGATGACGGAGACCAAAAATTATTCATATAAATATTGTATTTTTCTTATCTGTCAAAAATCGACATTCATACCACATAATATTGTTTTTTTCTGTACCAAATGTCACTAACAATAGAAAGAAACGTTGTGAAGCAATGTGGTTTTAACTAATTTGTCCTCAAAGCTCGAAATATGTGAGGCAAGATA
The DNA here is from genome assembly GCA_013387265.2 of Cryptolaemus montrouzieri. Taxonomy (NCBI): domain Eukaryota; kingdom Metazoa; phylum Arthropoda; class Insecta; order Coleoptera; family Coccinellidae; genus Cryptolaemus; species Cryptolaemus montrouzieri. The sequence goes on from JABFTP020000062.1 coordinate 5,076,017, forward strand.
ATTTTTTCATTGTATGCATTGCTAACTTATATGTAAAATCGATCATTCCATAGATTTGTACATTTTATTGACATATTTGCCATATGAAACCTATATAAGAATTGGGACAAATCATTTATTTAGTGAACTTGAAAAAAATTAATAAGTAGTTCAACTTCCGACTACTATAAGACGGATAAAAATGTCCATTATGTATCTTGGCCCTTTACGAGATCTTCTTTTATTATGGTCTAAATAAAACTAATACTACCAATAAATAACACTAAACAAAATAGTATAATTATAATATTAATTCCTACATAGATCAACCTTGTCGTTCCTCAAAATTAGATATAAAGAACATCAAATTAAACTCATTAAAAATATACAAGAATCTACATCTAAAATAGCCACTCTTTTTCTAGTATTGATAGTTTGAAAATCTTATACATTGCCTCAAATAATCGAGAACTCAATCAGGTACCTAAAATCAGTTGAAATTTTCAAATTACCTTTTAATGACAATTCAGAGATAATGAACGACCAAAGTGATTTATGTTGATCTCAAATGTTTGCTATAGTTTTTGAACTGTACATCTATTTGCATCTTTCAATTTCAATGAGGCGTTTTATACTGTAAGATGATAAAGGACAGTGATAATACATCAATAAAACTCCAAACGAGTTATTTGATAAGGTTCTAATGAAGAAAAAATTTAGATATGTGGCTTAATTTTACAAGGCGAGATCAAGCAAGCATATCTTCAAATTAGGTCATTTATTTCTGTGAAGAACATTTTGATGTAAGTATTTACGTTATTTACCATGTAGTAATAATGAAGTTCTATAAATAATATCGACATAAAATTGCCTTCATCACTATTGAGCATGTTCGAGGTTATGCTTTAATTTCTCCATTCCAATACAATATACTTATACATTATAGTCAAAGTCAGAATATACTTCATTATACTGATGAACAGGTGAACTTAGATACAAATTTTACAATGAGGAGTACAAATAAGTTATCTGCCTAAAAACTTTATTCTTATTCCAGTTACCGAATGATATAGAGCACTATATTCAGTATCATGTTATTGGTTCAATTTCACAAGTGCACATGAAGTCAAGGTGTATTCCCACTAGATATGAATGCCAACCAGACAGTACAAAACGAACTTCTAATATTATAGAACGAACTTATATTCTCAAAAAACGAAGAGAGATTCTAATTGACGATAGTGAAGAAGAAATAACAGAGAAAAGTACATCCACAAAACATTTAGAAGCCACAGGCATTTCATCAGAAAGTTTATGCAACTTACTTAACTAACCATCTTTTTTCAAAATCGAAATGAGTACCAGCAAAAATGTTTCTGATTTTGTTTACATACCTATTTTAAGTGTAGGTATTTACATTAATTATTTTTGTATTTGTCTGTTACTTCTATCGATAATATGGTACATGATTAAACTGCATGCTTAATCATAACATTATGCGTCTTAGTTATGATGGAACACACGCTGGGTGGTACCTATTAGAATATAGTATTTTCTAAAATCAGTACAACCATATACACATAATAATATGTACTTGTTTAAAGTTTGTTATTAAATATTAATTTAATTTTTTCAATTCTGAACACACTTGAAGAACAACAAGAAGAGTATACCATCTCTCCAAAATCGGCTGATAAAACAGGACAAGTGCATATAATCCACAAGTTTAGAAGTAAAGCTGTCCAGACTGAATCTAAATTTGTAAATCAGTTAACGTCGCACTTGTTTCAGCGAAATATCAGTTAAACGGTGTAATAATCAATGGTAATTAATATCGAAACAAACACAACAAGGCAAGTTAGAGCGATATACAAAATGTCTAAAAGATGTTCACGAAAACGTGACGTTTTCGATTTTTATTTCTATTAAATAAATATAATCGCACTTCAATCTGAAAATAAATAATTTTTATGCAATCTCCTGAATATCAATTTCGAATCATAGTTTCAGTGATTCTTAGTGACTGTCATCATGCCTATTGTCTTCCGATAAACTACTTGACGTAGTTTACCTTTTTCGCGATCCTTCCTACGCCACTGGTCCTTATAACGTCACTCCCTATCATAGCCCAAGAAAACCGCCAGTATATCTGGCAACAACGCGCAATTCTTCAATATGAGTACGAAGTTGTGATCAACACACCAACCAAAAGCATAGTGCGACTAATATAGTAAAGTTAAATGTGCGCAGTCAAAGTTAAGTCCTACGAGTGAACGTTCGATCACATTCTAAAACACCCAAATATATTTGACACGTGAATCAAATATATTCCAAGCAGTGGAAAGTAATACACTTGCTGGTGTCGTAATGTAAACAACCTTTTCAAGTCCTCGTGTTTATGATATCGTATTGTGACGGACTCTGAAAATTGGGGTATTCTATGACCTGTTAAAGTGTATGGAACGCGTGAACTCATTTCCGTGTTGTTTATATTTCTGAAAGACAATTTATGTGACATGTCGTCCGGTGTTGGTGGTGGCTACCCTTACGAGGGCTACAATATCGTTCGCACGGGTTACATGAAAAAAGTCAAAACAGGTCGTCGAAAATGGTTTGTTCTTCGCCGCGAAACGCCCGAAGCGCAGGCAAGACTGGAATATTACGATTCAGAGAAAAAATATCAAGGAGGCGTTGCACCACGGAAGATTATCCACCTGAAAACATGCTTTAATATTAATCAAATCAGTGATCCAAAACATAAAAACGTCATTGCCTTGTACACCAAAGATGAATGTTTGTCATTGGCAATTGATGATGAAAGTGAAGCTGAAGATTGGTTCAAAGACTTGTTGTTATTACAGCAGGGTGAAGATCTTCCTGAGGGCCAAGTACCCAGGCCTACTTTTGGTAAGTAGACACAAACAACTTCAAAACATAACTCCACAAGGTCATTGTGGCTGTAAATACTCTGTAGTCTACTGCGATGTTGTCATATCTTATTCTTATAAGAAATCACTTTTACGTGACACGTAGTGCCAATGTTATTGAATTGGGAAATTTGATACGTTGCAGCATGATGGTTTCCAAATATGATAGTTATTTTACATTTTCTCAAGTTTCTATTTCTCGTAGTTCTCTTCTAAAATATTTGTCGCTTATTAAAAGGAATATTCGACAGTTACATTTAACATAGTATTGTTGAATTATGTTGAGAAAATGCGCATAAATTAATCTATCAAATATTATCTTCTTCTACAAGCTTCAAAGTTCTTAATTACTAAAGCAAATTGTATTATTTTGCTAGTTTTTCATTTGAATCATTACTTAAAATGATACTGTTTTTCCATTCCTATATATGGAGATTGAATCGAAGGCATTTTGAATTTGGTAAACTTGTTGATTATTCTGTTCCTGTCAAAGTACTTATCCAATACGAAATGAAACTATTTTTGGTTGCTTTTCTCACTACTAGGTAAAACTGGCACGATCCGGCAACGTAACAAGCTCAATCCTCGACGGAGTCCGGTCCAATAACAATATTGGCGAGAAAAACAGATTTCAAGCCATGGCGCAATCATGTTTGTCAAAACAAAATAACAATACTGATAAAATTAGAATAGAACAACGTTACAGACACATTTTTTTAATGAGATCGTCTCCGCATGGCTTTTTATCACAGAACGAAGCGAAGTAGGTAAGCTAATAAGCTATCTTCCAATCCAATCGCATTACCCGTGGAATGCGGACGATTTCATACCGTTACGTCGATTTGTTTTGGAATGTCCGATCATCAACAACGAAAATTCACGGTATTTAAACGTACTTTTCAATGGTACAATCGAAATCGCCTTTGAAAACAACTATGCAATAGTTTTCTATGACCTCCGTTACCGATTGCAATGAAATTGGTACATTCTTTTTACTTATTACCTCGGCTTTGATAGAATTACCAACCGCGTCATAGAATTTAACGGTTGGTAGTTGAATTCTTTAGTTATCTTTGTGAACGGCTGATTGAACATCGAGTGTAACTTTGTTTATCGACATTTCCTGCTGCGAAAGACATTTTTGGTCGGTGAACATTCCTCGAATGCCTCTGAGATGAATCAACTTGTCGAGAATGTCTTGTTCGGAGTGGTTTATATAGCACAATCTCTTTCTGTTGAATGAAAGTTAGTTTGTTTTTGCGCAAGGTTGACCTTTCTAAAATGAGGTCTATGGTTGTTCGGCTGGTTATTTTCGAATTTGCACGAATTTGCTACTTGTTGATTGACTTGGTTTTCAGAACAGGAGATGAGTGTTTCAACAGAATAATTCGGTTGGTAGAGACTGAAAACAATCAAAGTCTGAAATACCTCCATTCAAAATTTCAATTTTCTGGATTTAAGTTATGAAATTCTTGGAAATCATTGAGAAAATTTGTAACTGTCCGTAATTTCAGCCCACAAAATATCCTTTTATGTATTCGGGTTGAATGGCAAACTACAATTCTACAATATTGTGTTCTGAGATGTCAAATTTTCCTATGGTCAGTGATAATTCATAGAATATTTTTCTGTAGTCTAAAAAAATGTCAGATCAACTGTTCTACATAACGTGTTTCTGTGTTCTGGTAGAAAAATAATGGTAGAACTTTTCATAATCTTAATCTATAGAACGTAATTTTCTATGATCAAGGACGACTTGATTTGACACATCATTCCTACTAGTTATATTTCTTGGAATATGTTTTCTATTTTGCTGATATTGTAAAATGGATCCTACAGAGTGATGTCAAATTACATAATTTTTTTTCTCAGCTGGGAGAACATCTCAGAGTAAATTTTGAGAATGTAATTTTGCATAACATGTTTCTCTGTCTGATCTTGAAAGTGAAAGCGTTATTTACTTCAACATATTTGTACGAATCTTTCTCCAATAAGAAGTTTATTAAGAACAAATACCACAATCGACTTGCAGATAACCATTTGGTACTTATATTCGGATCACTATATCAAACTATACTCCACACATTAAAAAATTATCGATAAATCTTCTCACTGAATATGCAATATTCGTGTTCTTTGAAAATGGTGCTTATGGTTCTTTCTATTTCGTCCACTTTCATTGATCCGTTGTTACATGCCATTGTGGCTGCATTGAATTCTGTTTATTTTCAAATACCTACAATTCATAGATTCCATTATTTAGTATGTATTATAAGTTAATTATTGAAATAAATACATGTTTGAAAGAAAATGTGCATTTTTCATTTTGGTTGGCCTACGCCGCTTAAGACTAAGCTCACTGTTTATTTCAGGACTACTGTTCGAAAAGATGCTTCTGTCAAATCAGTTATTATGTTTTTCTGTGATCTGAGGAAATTTGATATGTCAAACTAATTTGAGTTTTAATTTTAGGTTATCTAGTAGTTTTTGTGATTCATTCTGATTTTTCTATCTGGTGAATATAAGAGCGAAATGAAACCATAAACAGCTCATTACCAAGAGTGTATCTCAAATTGTCGGAGACTTACGTCGCCAGGATACAATTTGAAACTATAACGATATTATAATTCACGGTTCACTTTTCGGAATTTTTTCTCTGTGATACGAAATGATTGGCTGTTCCGATAGTTCCTAAATGAATTTGACACATCAGAACATAGAACAAAATTCGCCAACCTGTAGTTGAAGCTTGTTTGGACGGTTTGGCGACCCCTGACATAGACAAACTGACCTGTAAAATGACAGTTTGGAATAATGAAGGCTAGGTATGCCAACAAGTCCTTTCAGATCATAGAAAAACATATTATATCCTCCGGCATTGAGATTGCAGAATTCATTTGATTCATTAGAACACAGAAACTGTTTTGCGAAATGACATTTTTAGGTTATATAGTAGTTTTCGTTATTCATTCTAATTTTTCTAACCTTATTTTTCTTTCTGTTGAATACAAGAACGGAGTCAAAGCAAACAGCTCATTACCAGGCGTGTATTTCACCTTGTCGTCGACTTACGTCGCCAGGATACAATTTGAAACTATGACGATATTATCTACGTCAGTGAAACATTTATAATTGGTCACGCGCTACAAAAGTCTTTTAACATTTTTAATACTCATTACCAGTTATCGTAAGATATTTTACGAGGGTTCTAACCGTCAATTATACTGAAACCATTAATTAAAAATCAGGTAGCGTGGTCTGTTGAACTTTTCGAGCGTATTTTGCATTAAGTTTCGGTGTTAGGTCACTCATGTACGAACTGTCTGGCACATGTCTGGTCCGGCAGTCGCCCGTAGAGTTAATTTTAACTCACGGCCCCTGTTTTCGTTTGGTATTGCCGCGCGGACAAGACAAATGCTCAGACTGTGAAGCTGTCGTAAACTATTGGCATCTAGGTGGCCGAAATAGATACTATACTGGATACAACACTGTAAATAGTCGGTTCGACCTGCTGCCTGCTGCTTCTCACCAGATAAATAGAACATTATACAGAATGTACACCACTCATTGTTGTCACAACTTCTACGAATATCAATAATAAATTCTTTGTTCTTCCTATTAAAGTCATTATTTGTTTATATTGAACCATGCATTCACTTATTTTTAGACTTCCATGTATTCGCAACGATATTTTCACTGAAAAACCAACGGACCTCTGTTTGAGAATACCAAATTAAATTCACGTTGATGCTTTATGTAGAAACTTATTCAATTATACCAAGAAATTGATATGACGTCTTTTTCTAGACGTAAACAACTTGTAAACAAGTTTTGTTCGGTGTTGCCATATTCCATAATTTTTCTTTTAATCCAGATTTGTTCGCAGGAAAATTTTGGCTATTCTTGTGAAAGTTAGTTTTGTTGATAAATGGAGTTGTGAAGGATGTGGTGCAATAACCCTGGATATGGAATGGTAATTTATAGGGATTACGTTTCTGGGGGACAAAATAAAAAATTAATATATGAAAAAATCAATTTAATTTATGTTTTCGACCATATTGATTCATTATTATCTTCAGGCTTAGGCAATGGTTCGAAGACTAGCATGCAGTCTCCAAACACAGGGTGTTCTATTTGAAATGTATCATAGAACACCCTGTATAGCTATATAAATAATTACTTATTGATCATGGATATTAAGGTCAGTATTAAAATGGAGATCCTAAGACAATTGTAGTAGATATAGCATATTTCGGGTTAACACGTTCCAAAATGGAGAACATAGCCTTCCATTAAAAAAACATAACTTTGATATGAATCCCTGTAATGGGACACCCTGCATATTTGAAAATAAATTAAGCACATGCAGCAAATTTTTTATATGCATACTTCTTCAATACACTCAACTGGAACAAAATTAATGAACACTCGCTATAATCGAGTTGAGATAACAGAACAGTGAAACCTGTTTGAAATAACTTCGAAGAATTGTGGAATTAACTCGACCTTCCATATTCTCTGTCGGAAAGAATTCGAGCAATTGTAGATATTCTTTGAAAAATCACAATATGAAAAATTCTGTTTGATTTATTTGACAGATCACAGAAAAATAGGTTCAGAGCATTGAGAGTTGTGGACGGTTGATAACTTCTTCTTTTCTCTTCCTCATTGTGCTAGGGAACATTTAATGGATCGATTTAACGATCTAATAGAAGTGGAATACATATGACAACATTGAAAGATGAAGGTGTTTTTGAATTTCGTTCGAGTTGAAGGAGAATTGTTACTTAAAACCGCAGATCTCCACAAACAGCAAACAAATTAAACCGTGCAATCTTTTTCAGATGAAACATCATAATTTTCAATCGTTAGCGCGTTGTAAGGAAATATAATTTGATTGATTACTTTCGAATGAACTTATCAATAACTCACATGTTTATTAGATATTTTTAATTTATGATTCATAATCACACGAATGAATAACACATTTCCTATTGGAATACGGTTACAATTGGATTTATTTATGTGCGAACGCATGACCTATGTAAGATAGTCCGACATGTGATGAATTTAACGATAACATAACGATAACCATGATTTTTAAGCTTTCCTTTACTTTCAAGGCCATTTTAAACGGTGAATAATTCACGGTTCACTTTTGGAAATTTTTTTCTGTCATACGAAATTGTTGGTAATTCCGATAGTTCTTGAATTAGTTTGACAAATCAGAGCATAGAACAATAGTGACCAACCTGCAGGTAAAGCTGGTAGCGCGACGGTTTGGTAACCTCTGACATAGGACAAATTGGCCTGCAAAATGACAATTTGGAATAATCTAGGTTAGATTTGTCAACCAATTCGTTCAGATCATAGAAAAACATACATCTTCCTGCATTGAGATTTCAGAATTCATTTGATTCATCAGAACACACAATGTCATGGGGAAATAATTTTAATTCGATGTGTCAAGTCGAGTTCTGTCAGATCATAGAAAATTATTAGAACTAATTTGATGAAGGACACGCCAATTGTGGAATTTACTTGACAGAAAATCCTGTACGATTTTCCAAGTTTTCCCCACTGTCAAGGTCCCTTTTAAACCGCGTAATTTACATGTCAGTTTTCGTAGATTTCAACATTTTTTCCTCTGTGATACGAAGTTGCTCGTAATTCCCATAGTCTGCTCACGGTACTTTAACCATGCGAATATTAAGAAATAAATTCCAAACAAGGCATTGTTGTGCATTGTTTTTGAATGTTGAGTGTTTATGTGTTTATCACATTAACTCAAGATGAATCACTTCCTTTCCAAGCATCGCATCCTTTCTCAAGTTGGAATTAAGCCACCATGATACGGATGCCTGTTTTTGAATCTGAGAATTCCATTAAACCATAGAGTGCATCTCATTCATGCCAGAGAATCGAGTGGGAGTTGAAGAGGTTGGTTACTTTTTATTTCGTCGATAATCGCGTGGGGAATTTCTGTTTGTTAATTTGGTGCTAAGTAATCCTATGATGAAATATTAGATATTCGTTTGTGAACTGAATGACTTGAGAAAATTGTTTCTGTAGGTTATCTATTAGTGTGGGAATTTTCTACTTTCGCTAGCTGACACGATCAGCTTAATCTGACATAAGTAATTAAGCTGTAAAATTATAGGTAAAAGAAAATATGTGTTATAGTTAAGTTTTATGAATGTCAAAGAAAATATTTTCATATTTTATAGATTTCAAAGAGAAGATTGTTCAATATATTTTAATTGTAATGCTGCAGTATGATTAATAAATATTCTATCAATTGGTATTGTAATTTCAGAAACAAATTGACAGATCAGAACACAGAAAAACATGTTTTACGACACTGTAGAATATTGTTTACTTGGTTTGTCTTAGATTATAGAAAATACATCCGCATTTACCATTTCAATTCTAGAATAAATCAGAAGAAGAAAATTATCATACCGAGTGTATTAATTCATAACTTCTGGTTGAATATATTTAAGAAGTATTTATAGAAATACATTTTGTCAAAAAAGAACTGACAGAATCGAGCACTATAAACAAAATGACAAATCGCGTTCAAACTTCACTTGAGTATAGAAAACAGTTGTGCCAACTTAGCAACAACAAAAATTTTGACAAACGTTTTAAACAATTTTTTTGAATATTCGATTTCCGGTACTTTTTTGATAGAATGTAAGTTAGATGTTAATTTGTTGTATGTCCTAAAAGTATTTTCAAATATACAGGTGTTCTATTACAGAGTTTCATATCAAAGTCAATGAACCGTTTTCGAATCAATCGACACCTGTATTTACTAGAATCGTCGTTGAAACTCAATCTTAATATTAAATTCTTATAAACCTAAACTTCCATGAACAAGAAGTGATTGTAAATATGGCTTCACAGGTTGTTCTGTGATAGATGCCATTTTTTTAGGTTAAGTTCACATTGCACTTTGAAAATATGATTAAAATAAGGTTTTATCGAGATCTTTGTAATATGGTTGACGGAGTTGGATTTCCCCGAGGATATTGGTACTCCTGTTAGGAGAAGAATCAATGATAGTAAAAGATAACCAGCTTCACTAGTGTGGGATATATTCATGAACGTGAATTCCCTTTGGATGACAGTGACGTAGATTCCATTTTTCAAGTCTAAAATTAAATACTCAAACTAATTCTCGACTATCAATTTCTTTTTGATATTCCAGGTGGAGTAAATCGTATTAAATTTCGTTGTTGTTATTTAGGCGTATATGTACGCTTTTGGTAAAGTAGATTGTATTTATTTTCGTTTCCTGTTTACACCGGGGCGTCCCCGTCTCGAATTCCCAACGACCAATTATCGTTGTCATCTTTCTCGTGACTCATTTCTAGAACACGCGTCCTGATTCACCCGAAATGTTTTTCTGTGCGACAAATAAGTGTCATAGACTGTTGCATCGCAATTCGGTGAAATTCCACTCCTATGTGACGAGTGGGTGTTCGGTATGACGTCAGGGCACACAGATCGATGCGTTTGAATTACTGAGACCGCATTGAGTTGTCTGTGTAAGGGGATGAGTTGGGACGCCCACGTCTTAGTTTGCGGGAGGGCTTTTCTCGGTAGAATAATGTGATCTAGGGTTCTACGAGTTTTCTCGGAAGGGTGGGAGATAAAGCTTCCTATTTTACCTGCGTTCTGACCTCAATATGGTAGTGAGGGCTCGGTTTTAGGAGCGTGACAGATTTATCACTTGTTGGATTTAGAAATCGACGCCTAATAACAAATAAAAGGGCCCCAGTTCGTTGAAATCGCTTCAATGGAAGTAGAATGTTCGAAATTAGGGTCCGCGAGCTCTAAAATGAGCAATGACAATCATTCTTAAGGTTCAATATCGAGCAATCCTCGAATTTCGGGCGTGTTATCTTTTTTAAGCGAAACAAAACAGTTCAATTATAGAAAAGATATATAAGATAACCATTTAAGAACTCTACTGGACTATTGTATCCCAAACTGACATATAGAAAGGGAGATATCATAGACGGTGGTAAAATTAGTTGCAAAAATAGGTTTCATACATTTGTTTATTTCCCAATTATTTGGTCTATCATGATAGCTGAATATCATTTACATGCTATTAATTTAACAATACCTAAATTCAAAATCAAAATCCTTTTTATTATTAACGAAATTAAAGTTTATAGACTTGCTCACCTGCATGAAAATAATTAATAAATTATTAAGATGAATAAATTCCATAAAATAATAAAAACAGGTATTTGTTCAGTTATGAAACTAAACATATAATAATGATAGATATTTGTCAATTTTGGTGATTGAAAATATTTAAGGTTCCCTTATATATTATTAGTGATTAATTTGCAAGAAAAAGTTGATCACCGCCGTCTCCGGTGTCTTCTTCATCACTGTGATCCAGTTTTTGACACACTCACATTTTTTTCTATTGGGTTTAATTCAGGATGATAGGGGGGTAACCGGAGAACCGAATGCCTATGAGCAGCCAGTAGGGAATCGATAACATACACACAACCAAATTTTTATGGAATCACCCGGTATTTCACATTATTGATTGTTTTTAACCATGGATCTTTGTTGTTGTTGTTGTTTTTCCTTTAACGTGCTCTGTTTCTGCCTTTCGGCTAATGACACGCCGGGGAATTCTGTCACCTCACTAACCCGGGAATTTTGCCGAACCCCTCTCGTGTCGAGGGAAGGGATCTTTAATGTCCAACACATCTCTGTTAGACAGGACCGACAGCCTTACATCTCCTCCGAAAGATGGACACTAAAGCGATTCCCAGAATCCGAAAAATCGCACCGACTTTGTGGGGATTGAACCCAGGCAACTCTGCGTAGGAGACGAGTATCATATCCCATACGCCACCAAGCCGGCCAATGGATCTTTGACTACTTGTGAAGAATGAAGTTTTTTGTTGTAGAAAAACTGGATAATATGATAAGAAATGTTGAATTATCACCACATGTTCGAGATATTGTACTCAGTCGTCACTGAGATTTGAAACTGTTGTGAATTTCAAAATTTGAAAAAGCTTATAATCCGATGTGCACAGGGGTCGAATAATTGCTCTCGTTGAAGAAGTGGTGACACAGAGGGCCACACTGGGGATATCACAGAGGGTGATTTCAAAACCTACGCCCGATACGTGGAGCTACAATCTCTGCAAAATAGGCCTAGAAGAATTTGTAGGAAGATCACTTCTGAAGAACAAGACCGCTTTTTGTGCTGAATTGCAAGAAGAGACCCTAGTGCGTCGCACCCCACACTCAAAAGGCAATTTCTGGAAGCAACAGGCATCAGTGTAACAGTCGAAACGACATGTCAAAAACTTCGTTCAAGGGATTTATACAGCAGAAGGTCCTTAAGAGTTCTAGAGCTAACCAGACAACAAAAACTTACCAGACTCAATTGGTGTATCGAGCATCAAGATTGGAATATTGAGAATTGCCGATAAGACCAGAATTGGTGTTCGATCAGATGAGCGCCGGATTCGCGTTTTAAGCAGCAAGAAAAATTCAAAAATACCAAGGGGGCAGTGGGATGTTTTGGGGTGGCTTTATGCTGGGAGGCTAAACAGATTTGATTTCGTTTCCTGCGAGTGTAGCGGCTAGAAATGACGCGGACCTAGTGCTGGAGCCCATAGTGAGATTCTGGCGAGGTGCCCACGGTGACAATTTAACTTTTATGCAAGATAATGCTCCTCTGTATACCAGCAACCTCGCGCTACATTATCTCGAAACATAGGAAATCGCTATTTTGGACTGGCCAGCTTGCTATCCGAACCTAAATCCTATTGAACATTTATAGGATAATCTCAAAAGAAAAATCAGATCGCGCCATGATCATCCAAGAACCCTACAACAGCTCATCCAAGCCGCCACAGAAGAGTGGTAGAACATCACCCCAGAGGTGGTCGAAAACCTAATCCAAAGCATGCCTAGACAGATTCAGACTTGTATTAGGGCAAGAGAAGGTAACACAAGCTACTGAGATCGAGAAAAAAGCACCTACTCCGTCAGAAAACAATTTTCAATTTTTTACTACATGCGGAAAGAGTCTCCTATTTTCTTTTATTTGTTTCTTTTTTAAAATAAATTTTACTTTATTTCTTTTCCAATTGAAATATCTCACAGAGTATCAATTCTAACAATCCTTCGAAATTTCCAAAATCTCTGAGGTAATATTCAAAATATCGGGTGATTCCATATAAATTTGGTTGTGTGAATCTCTTCGATTGAGTCTAAACGGTGTCCCCGGAACGGTTTTTTGAGTTTGCTGAATAACCAGAAATCACATGGGCCAAATCAGGTGATATGGCGGTTTTGAAACCAGATGGCTTGAGTTTTTGGCGAAATAGTCACGGAGAACCAATGCATTGCCAAAACCAAGAATTGTGATCAGCAAGATCTCTGACTGTTAATCAATGATTTACAAGCACCAAATCTTTGATTTTTTGGACGTGAACTTCATCAGTGGGGCTTGATGGTCGGGAGTACGTTCTATTTGGAACTCTTTATACCAATTTAAACATTTTTTCGACATAGCCCCATCACCAAATGCTTTGTGTATATGTCTTAACCCGTGGTTTATGCTCCTGAATTATTTTATATAATTCTAGTTTGGTGGCTTGTTCAGAAAATATACCTATTTGATTCAACCATTGCTGCATTTCGCCCTAATTATTCGAAAACACAAAATTTTTTGTCTGTAGCTACATTGTGGTACGAAGCGTTACTCATTACAACCACAGAATTGGTTGGTAAATTTGATATTAATTTATTCTTCCATCCAGTTTTTGAAATTTTCATATTTCATATCATCATGATAGTTCCCTGATTTTGCTTCAGATTTGAATATTAAAAGTGAATCTGGAACGAATCCCTGCTCACTGACAGCATGAGTTATAACCAACTAAGAACCACCGCCCATGGCCAGGTGGGAAGATCACACGCTTCCCAGTTTGCACACGAGCGGCTGCCGGTTCGATTCTGGCGGAGGAATGGGTGTTATATGCGTTCCCGAACACATTTGATTTGATAACCAACCGAGGACCTTTTTAATTTTGTTATGTAATCCATGATCAGAATTGTCTAACCATTGATGAGAAGGAGTGTGGTTAGAATTGATATGTTTCATCAATGTAAATAATGAATTCTCTCTTTTAGATATCCTGATGTTTTCTAAATACTCTAGTCGTTTTATTCTAATATCCAGTGATTCAACTAAAATCTTCCTGTTATCTGACTCTAGTTAATCAATAAATTGCTTGCAATTTTGTGGTAATTGTAAATATGATTTCTAATGAAGTCATCTCTTCCCACTTATGTTCCCGCTTTAGAAATTGTAGTAAACACCGTAATGAAATTTATTATTCGAAATTCAGTACTGTTATTTTCGGGTACATATTCTTCAGTGTTTTGTTTTTATTCTTTAGAACATGTACTCTGGATACTTTAATCACGTTCCGCTGTCTTCGGATTGAATACATTTTTGCTTCCACTGAACTAGACTTACGAATATTTTGAGTTCTCTTAAAACTTTTCTAGATTCACGCCCCATTAAAAATTACTGGAAAAATAATTTATTGTAACACACAACTATCCACTGCCCAGTGCAACTACCAAAAGCTTACTGGCAACAAATAAATAGTTTTTAACACTAATTATACATGAAAATTGTAAATATATATAGTTGGATATTTATAAAGCTAGGTATAAGTATATATACATCAATGTTATGAGTCAATCATGACAATAGAACCCGAAAACTGATCGCTTGTAGCTGCTGCTAGCTACCTGCTCTCGAACGTTTCGGATTTGCCCGAGAACCCTTGGTTTTTTAACGAATAACTCGAAAAGTATTTGTCGGATTCACTTCAAATTTTCAAAGAATATTTCTGACATATACTTTGAGAAAATGAAAAACAAAAAATCGATTTTTCGAAAATTTTGACTACACCCCTACTACAAGAAATTGGGAATTCTGTCTTATAAACTACACACACCACAAAAATTGTCGCATCACCTGAATGAGTTTATTTGACTATCAGTATTCATTCAATTTCTCTTCAGGTTTCACGCTAAATCAATGCAAGTTTTCTGTGTTTCTTGTTGATCTTAGAATATTTGAATTTATTGTAATGGCTGCTGAACGTCCTGGACGCTATTTGAGTGATCATGAAGTGGTAAGAATTGTAACACTTCTAGAGGAGGGGCGAAGCCAAAGTTACGTGGCTAACTTGTTGAATGTTAACCAAAGCACTATTTCAAAAGCAATTAATCGGTACCACGAAACAGGGGAATATGGAAGAAGAACCGGACAGGGAAGAAATCGGATAACAACACCAGTTGATGATCGTTGGCTAGAATGCTACAAAATGAACTTGCACTTTCCAGAAATGTGCATATTTCATTGCAAACTGTAAGGAACAGGCTCAGAAGACGATATCAGATCAAGGGTGGCTTCTACCGGTTTCACCAGAGAGCATCGAGTTGCAAGACTTCAGTTTATGAGGAAACATGCAAATTGGGGTATTTTAGAATGGTCGAATGTTCTCTTTTCCGACGAGTCCAGGTTCTGTCTAGTATCAAATGATAGACGCATGCCTGTATACAGACGACCTGGGAAACGGTATCAGCAATGCAATATCCGGCAAACCGAAAACTTCGGAGGGGGCTCAGTAATGGTGTGGGGAGGCATTTCTTTCCATGGTCGAACTGAGTTAGTCCTAGTGAATAATGGAAGAATGACAGCGGCCAGATACATCGCAGATATCCTTGTACCCTTTGGCCCATTCATTGGCGAAAACTTCATTTATATGCATGATAATGTTCGGCCTCATGCAGTTAGAATAGTTACAGAATTTCTGCAAAATGCCGAAATTGATATTTTAAGATGGCCAGCCAGAAGTCCCGACGTGAATCCCATAGAATATGTTTGGGACAACATGGGGTGGCAAATTCAGCAACGTAGGATGCGTTGTAGAACACTCCAACTACTAGAAAATCTGCTTCCTGAAATTTGGAACTCAGTGACTCAAAAGAACATCCAAAATTTGTTTGAGGGGCTTCCGAGACGTATACTGGCAGTAATTAGGGCCCGGGGAGGGAACACTCGATTTTGAAAATGATTAGTAACCATTCGATGCTAGTTGATTGGTCTCTTCGCTAATGTTTGAAGATGGTAGAATTTTTTAATTTTTCATTAACTCGAAAATTGTTGATAATCTCCATCATAAATTCATCCCTTTTGAATGATATCTTCTTATTTTACACTTCTGAAAGTTACCAACCTAAAAGTTTATATAGTATTGTAAATGATGCGACAATTTTTGTGGGGAGTGTATTTCTAGATGAAAACCTGGCAGAAATCTCAAAGCTTCGCTATTTGCTAGTTTTGGGCAGAACTGAAACAGAACTGTCAAGTAACAAGCTCAACCGCGGACTTCACTTCTCCACATCACAGAATATGAGAGAAATAACTTCCACGATTTATGATATCATTTAAATGATCTATGATAAGTATAAATGATCTATGACCATAAAAATAATCTATGACCACATAACGGATCTATGACCACAAAGAATGATCTATGATCATATCAGAATGATCACTAGACCAAAAATAAACATAACCTTTCCAGTAGGTTATAATTATCTTATATACATTAAAAAT
The DNA here is from genome assembly GCA_013387265.2 of Cryptolaemus montrouzieri. Lineage (NCBI taxonomy): Eukaryota > Metazoa > Arthropoda > Insecta > Coleoptera > Coccinellidae > Cryptolaemus > Cryptolaemus montrouzieri. Next base: position 5,092,622 of record JABFTP020000062.1, read on the forward strand.
AATTGCTACACGAAATGGGTGTACTTCGTATAAAACATATTCGGGTAATTCACCTGCGAACCAATTCTAAAACAAATTCACAGACCGTATAATCATCGGCGCCGCGTTTTTACCATGCCCATTGACTAAAATTGAATCATATTTCTTTCTGTGAATGGAGACAAAATAATAACGAAATAACTTCCGGTAAACGAGCTACGTTGGGACATGCTTGTAGAGACATATTTCCGAATGTTTTATGATGTTTAATTTCAATTTTATCGAAAACGAAACGTCTGGAACGGAAAAGATAGCCGGCCGAACACGGAGAAAATCGATAATATTTCCTTCCTCTTAAATAATTCCATTCATAAATTCAATGTTCTGGTAAACACGCGAGGTTAATCGGTATAATGTAGGGAACACACATTGAGGTTTGTGACTTTGTTTGCTACCACTTCTTTGAAGTATGTGTGCATATATTTGATTCTTTTCATTCATCACCGTGATGAAGAATTTACCGACAATAATTAATGGATGATTGTTTAATTGGTTTGACCGACTATCAATCACTCGATTGCGACAAACTAATTATTTTTTTTTCGAGGTTGGAGGAAAATTAATTTAACTAAAAGCTAAAAATAATGCAGCCAGGATGGAAGTGTCTGGGAATTTCTAGTCCATCAGCATGCTTCCTCCCACCAATGTTGACGAAATTGGAAAAATAATATCTGAAGAACAAAAACACTTTTTTGAAAAGAGAGGATTTACAAAAATTCGAATAATTGTATTTACAATAAATGCTTATAGCTATAATTTTGGTGTGTGTCAGAAAAAACACAATCATAAAAAAAAAGCGAAGAAATAGAAACCAGCAGAAAAAACAGACCATGTCCGATCCTTAATCAGGCATCTAAACTCGCATCACACACTCCTACGATTGCGCCTAAAGTGTGAGCACACAGATACTATGTATGATTCAGTGAACGAGTGAAAAAACCTGTGGAAAAAACTCGTTTCCTTGTCGCTATTGCACTAGCAATAGCTTGTCTGTTTATGGTGTGTGCAAAAAGAGTACCAAAAATTTTTCCGCTTAGCAGCTTCATTCTCTCATTGTCATCTTGAACTCCATGATTTCCAGGACTTCTTCACGAAGACAAGGGTAAAAAGGAAGGGGTATTGGGACAGGAAAAATCTGTAACAATGGAAAAAATAGCAGAAAAATATTTCATCAAAACGTACCTAACTCTTATATGTTTAAACTCACTTGAATCTAAGAACTCAACTAATGCTCCTCTGTTTTTCAACAGGAAACATCTCATACACCTTTTGGGAGTGAAGCCCTACAGGGGTGTATCTCTTGCCTTATCAACATACACCATCGAAAAAAAAAAAACACTAAGGGGGAGCAAAAACTAATCTCTAAATAGACTTAAAGTTTTCTACCCAGTTAATGAAATTATCTGAAACGGAATGAATTTCTTGAAAACCATCCGTAAAATGGTAAATAGGACAATCGAGGACTAAATGTCTCATTGTTTCTTCAGCTGCGCCACACTCACATGCCTGACTTTCTACAGTATTCCATTTGAACAACATACTATTATTACGACCATGTCCTGTCCTGAGACGATTTAATGTACACCAATTTTTCCTACTTATATCGAAACCTGCAACCCATTTGGAAGGATCCTCTATGAGAACTTTATTAAAAACATCAATTTCCTGCCATTCAGTAATAATCTGGGCTTCTAAAGCCTATACACAACTGTATACAACCTGAACGTCTTACCTCTCAATCCACATAAAAATTCTGGTGTCTATGACCGTGGCCTGTATTAATTATGTTACGTGCGGAGAATGCGGATGCGGTAACATTGAATCTGGCACTATCTAGTAAGAGAGTGAAGAGATCTAAATCTTTTAAACCTGATTTGTGTACTCATAAGGTATGGCCGTGGTCCCTAGGCGCGTGAAAGTAAGCGGACGTATGTTTCCTTTAAGGCAATATACTCAACAACTTTAGGTATACAGTCTGGGCTTGAGGCTTTCTTATTCTTCATGTGATGGAACCTTAACCTAGCTGTCTAAGATTTGGGCTTTTCAAGCCTATACCCAACTTAACAACCTGAATCCACATGAAAATCTTAAATCATGTTACTTGGGCCGTGGTCCGTAGCAATTGTAGGGAATGCGGGTTAGAGAGAGTAAAGAAGTACTGTTGCGTATTCGCAAGGTATGTCCCTTGGCCCTTGAATGCAAGCCGTCACTGATATTTCTTCTGATCGAAGACTGATTGTAAATTGACTCTGTGACGTTGACAACGTATTCGTTGAACCGTGGCAACTATATTATGGTACAATGTTGCATACATGTTTGTTTATTCCGCTTATCATTGAGTCAATATCTGAAATACTAGGAATAATGATATTCTATGCCGCATATGATAAACAAGTTGTTTTTTTCAGTGTGGGGGGATGTAGCACTGAAAGCTAATAAAGCGATAACGTTCAGATAACGATTAGTTTTGTATCGTCAACATCGACATCGGATCTATATGAACTGAGCATACAATAAAGATTAAACTAATTTTTGAAATATTCATCTCACTTATGAATTCTATGCTTTTCGTCTCGGATATGTAAGAAACTATATTGTGGAGGATACCAGGTTCTTTCTGTTTGTAACGCACTTATAGTTCTCCAACTTTCTGTGTTTTTTCTTCCTCCGATGTGGGCATTGAGCACTTGACATCTGTGCTGCCATGACTCGTTTTTCTTCATAACTATCATTCTTCTCACTTTTCGTTGTTGTTTTGTTGGTGTATCTTTGGGTGTTCAAGTACTTATGGTAAAGTTCTTTTTTAGTCTCGATTTTCTTATCTATTTCCTCATCCCATCGATATGGTTTGTAGTTCTTCCTTCTTCCTGAAATCCTAAAGCTTCTTTTGCTGCGGCATGAAGGCTTTCTTTGGTATACGTATAATGATCTTCGTTGTTATCGAACTGTTTGTCCTCCAATTTCTCATTCAGCCTTCTTCTGTATAGATCTTTCACGCTCTCTTGATCCAAGCTCGTTAAGTTATAGTTTCTTCCTCTGGTGTGTCTCTTTGCTCCTTTACCACAGTTTTTACTGTTTCCTGAGTTCTCGGAATAACAATTTCAGCTTTGACTAGATGGTGGTCACTGCCACAAGTGGCGCCTCTGTATGCTCTCACATCATGGAGCACTAAGGATATCTTTTGACGTACTATCAGGTAATCTGTCATGGATTGAAGGTCTCTTGTCTTTTGTCTCGAAGTATATTTATGTATATCCTTGTGTTGGACATGTCCATTTAAAAACTGCGATATAAATCTCCATTGTCATTCGCAACATTCTCTCCATATGGTCCTACCACTTTGTCCTGCTGTCTGGCACCAGTTCTCGCATTCATATCTTCCAACATGATAATTTCTCTAGAATTTCCAATCCTCAGAATATCATTCAGCTGTTCATAGAATTCCACCTTATTGTTGATTAATGCATCCTCGTTTACTGCTTATACCCCTATTAGTGTTATTTTATGTTCGTGTATATTTACATTCATTGTGATTATTCTTTCGTTGACTGCTCGTATGGAAAAAAAGGTACTACATAGATAAGATTTTTTTCCCCTCATGTCCAAGAACATATGTTCACTGCGATCGAGCTGCTTAATCGATTGTGAAATTCAGAATACCAGGTGTGTGTACAAAATCATCTTCTTCATCAAAATATTTCAGCGAATTCTGTTCTCTGGTGCGGTAATAATAAACTTTTGATCTTTCTGTTATGACGTTCCTTTCTTTCAGATTAGAAATCAAGATCACTGAAGCAGATTATGACAGTCCCAGATTTCATTTTCAATCATCTCGACTGAATAATTTCCGCGAATCAAGTCACATTAAAAGTCACCATCACCAGTACACGTTTTTGTTTCAACTTCTGCTGTGAAACATATGCTTGAGGTACAGGGGAATTTCTAAGACTCAAAATCCGTGTATGTGCCGTTTGTATGGAAGAATATTCAAATTTGGCTCAATTTTTTCGGTTATTTCCAGTTATGTTCAACAAAAAGATACAGTAGTCATCATTGTGGTTAACGGGTCCTTTCCAGATTATAGCACATTCGTACCGGAAAGTTTTTTCTTTTCTTATTTGTACACAAATGTAGGATCTCAACGCACGTCTTACAAACCTTTTGAGGAATCCAAGGCGTATCACGCATTTTTAGCGGACGCCCAAAGTAATTGTTGTAAGCTTTACCTACGAACTATATCACATTCAAACGGTATTCTTTAAACTTTTACTCTCCGCAAACGAAACAGAAGTAATCTCAACATTCACACAAACTCTTCTCGAGGATGCCATATCAAATTGTAGTAAGTTAAATCAATATTATCAGCAGATTATTACGGTAATCAAGTGTTTTTCTAATTGAAGCTATGACTCGTAAACAAGAGCTGCAAGAAAATAAATAGGTGTTTATTTAGAATCAACGACATCGAATTAGTAAACATTTTGTGATATTTGTCATTAGTCAGACGAAAGGTGCAATTTTCTCGTCCATATAATTCACCAATAACTAACCACCAGCTCGATTTCCGTTTATCACCAATTCTCTCATCTGTTTCCTAGATATAAATAGCATTATTATATTTTAAAAAAACATAAAATGTACAAAAATGCAAGTCTCGCAATTGAAACACTGGCGTAAAAAGGTGTGAGATATCATGTGAAACCAAGTCGATCATTTCATTTAATATCCGCACATTTGTATTTATATAGAAAAAAAATAATGGCTTCCCATGAGGTTATATATTTCCTATGTTCTTTACGTATGAGAATAGCCACTCCTTGTTGTACCCTGTTTTCTTTCGAAACTTCGCTAAAGAACAGGTCGTAGTGACCAAGATTTTCAGAACTCTCTACTTTCTTTTTGGTTTCCGTTAGAACTATTATGTCCATACAGAGCCGCTTTACCTCATTTAGTACTTCTTTGAGTTTTGTAGACGAACCCTGTACGTCCATGTACTTCGTTGTTCAAATTTCGTCCGAGGCTCTTCGGTAGTCTTTTTAACCTTCTGCTTTTTCCGAGGATTGAGGAGTTAGCCCGATGCCAAAACCCCCAACCTGGAGGACCAGCATTTGATTTCGGAGTGTCTTTCTCCTAGATAGGCGCTTTCTCTGCAGCTCAGGAGTCCTATCTGCCCCATATCAAAGATCCGGCAATAAATTGCTGCCTGCTCCAAGATAATATCATACAAACCATATTTATTTTTGAATTTGCTCAAGTACCACACTACTAAGGGGTTTGCATACCTAATGAGCTCTTTTTACTCTACCTCTCTACCAATTAGACTATTATCAAATATGGCAAACAGTTCCTTAATTTTCCTCTTCACCTCGTACATACACACAATGTTTAATTCAAAAAAATCGATATACTTAACGTTCCACACCCATCTCTAGAGAAATATTTCTGCTCATTGAGATTTATGAGACTACAAATGTTTATCTGGACCTTTGAATTTATTGATTTTAATTTCAACCGGTTTCGTACAGAAACGGTCAATTTATTTACGGTTTGCCACATAGTTGGATATACGGAGGCGACAAAACAATTCCCCTGATTCGGCCTCCCGACAGGAATTTATCGATTTTGAATAAAATACATAATTTTTGGAAAAGATACTAATCGATGTTCTTCCATGATGGGAAGTGAGATTATGCTTCTCTTTGAAAGAAGAGAGCTAAGCAGAGCCGGATCAAACCAGATTTGACCAGTTTCTTGTATTTTTGTAATTCAGTTTTTGATTTGTAAAACAGAATTGATCAATATTTGCATGGTTTATTCGAACTGAACTAAGATTTAGAATTTTACTTTTTGCTTGGATGTAAGAGTTAGTAATGATAAGTTCACTCAGATCAGTTCTATATCCCAACAAATTGTGAGAATTGTGACAGATGTAACGAAAAACTTCAACGCAGATAGAAATACTGTCATGGTACTTATAGATATAGAGAAAGCCTTCGATAGAGTTTGGATCCATGGCCTTATATACAAAATGATGAAAAGTAAATTCCCTAATTTCATGATCAAATTGATATACTCATACTTAACTGATCGTAAAATGTTCGTAAAAATCAATAACAGTAGTTCAACCATAAGACATATAAAAGCAGGTACCCCAAGGGTCTGTACTTGGACCAAAACTTTTAATATTTTCAAACATGATATTCACAATTGAACACTAAAATAGCTTTATTCGCTGACGACACGGCAATTTATGCTCATTCTTTTTCTAACTAATCAAACATCATTTAATAAAAATTCAAGAATATTACGATACCTGGAAAATCCAAATGAATAAAACCAAAACAGAGCAGATAATTTTTACTCGAAAATTCACTAATAATAAGATATTAACTCCGATTATCATAGACAAGCATAAAATAGTTCCTAGCGAATCGGTCAAGTATTTAGGTGTTGAACTAGACAGCAGACTGAATTATGAAAGACATGTGAAAAATATCTTAAGGAAGGCATATGGGGTTACGAAGAACTTATATCCCTTATTAAATGCAAGAAGTAATTTAAGCAAGAAAAATAAAAACTTCTTTTCACATCAATAATAAGACTGATCATTACTTATGCTGCTCCTGTATGGTGTGGGTTAAGTCGTCCTGTCTTACGTCCTCTTGAAGTATTTCAGAATAAAATTCTGAGACTAATAACTAAGATGGACAGATTTACAAGAATAGACTTGTTACATGAGGAAGTACGAATAGAACCACTCCGCGACTATATAGATAACATTTCGAATAAATTCTACAAAAACCAGCTTAATGTTAACGAATTGACCAGATCAATTACCGATATCAGAGCAAACGATTCTCTAAAGCTTAAGCATAGTATTCAATATCAAACGCTGCCAATTTTTCAGGAAAGACTTTAAATAGAAAGAGCAAACGCAGAAATCATTTAATCGTGGTTCAAATATAACATGTCATACTGATGTATGACGCATGTTTTTGAAGCAGGTTTTTGAGGATAGTTTCCTGCATACTCTACGACAAACCTCTGTTAGTACTAAAATCAATGACTAGAACTCCAAAGTGTTAATTATTTAAAGGCATAACATGTAATTAAAGTATACTTATAGGAGCATATAACTAAATTGCATAAATGTCAAAAATACGATAAGTGTAGTAAAACCGTAAACCGGATCTGCAAACCATGTACTAATGAATAGATAGATAAAATATATATTTAGCATAGTAATTTTTCTTATTTATTGTATATTTTATGTAATAAATTGTATTTGTATATATTCTTGTAAATAAAATTTTGTTGAGTTGAGTTGAGTTCTATATCCTATTGAACTAAAATAAAGGTATGCGCCAGCATGAACATCCTTTCGGTTGATTTACGGTGGCGATGATATGAGGAAAAATTGTTCAGAATTCAATCAAGTGCCACAGCATTGAAAATATTTTCAGAATAACATTCAAGACAACAAAAAAATTCTTCAATCGGTCATTCTTTCTCCATATACTGTTAATGTACCATTTCGCGTAGACACCCTGTATATCACACGTCCTCTCAGCAGAACTTGTTTGGTTGAATTTCAGTGAACTCTTTTCAAACAAGAATAAGCCTTCTGTAACATTTTCAGCGATTCGGCACACGAGCTTCCATTTGCTGTATAACATTTGAGACATTTTCTTCGTTCGGTATTTTTATCCATTGCAAAAATTTCAAAACACACCAGTGATAACTAACAAAATCATTTTATTGAACTTACAATTAGGGGCGATCGTGAAAGGCTGTTTAATCTTTCTATAAACTGTTTCCCCCGAATCTTGATTTTGACTCACATCGAAATTCGACACTAAGCAAGAATTCTTGGTTTTATACAGGGTGATTCAACGAAAACTAAACAGAGGCTATATCTACCAAGATATTCATTTCTGATCAAATCGCAAAAACTTGAACATTTTGAATAGGGAAGATGGGTCGAGTGATGACTCAAAAGAAAGGTGGTATCTTTGTCTACATTGCCTTGAACGAATTTCCATTTTTAATTGAAAACTGTGAAAGATACAGGGTTAGCAACTGAAAGTTAGGGAAGACTATTTCCCTGAGACTATTCAAGTTTCAGTGAAGTAAAATGGAACAGATCCATGCTGATCAATGACAGTCATCATCAAGCACCATCCTCATCTCGAATTCCAACCCCTGGAGCAGGGAAAATTTGGAAGAGGGTAGATGGGTCGAGTGTGATTCGAAAGAAAGGTATTATCTCTGTTTGCATTCCCGTGAAAGAATTTTCAGTTCTTATTCAAAACTGTAGAAGATACAGAGTGAGCCACTGAAAAATAGAGAAGACTATCGCCCCAAGACTATTGCAGTATCTACCCTCTTCCAAATTTTAAAGGGTGATCACTCCTGCTCTAGGGGTTGAAATTCGAGATGAGGATGGTACTTGATGATGACTGCCATTGATCAGCATGGATCTGTTCCATTTTACTTCACTGAATAGTCTTCCCTATCTTTCAGTTGCTCACCCTGTATCTTTTACAGTTTTTTATTAAAAATGGAAATTCGTTCAAGGCGATGTAGACAAAGATACCACCTTTTTTTTGAGTTATCACTCGTCCCATCTTCCCTAAAAATTCAATTGCAATGTTCAATGTTCAGGCAAGTTTTGTACCCCAAAAGATGTCCTCCTTCAAACAAAAATTGACATGTTTTTGCGTTTTGATCAGAAATGAATATCTTGGTAGATATAGCCTCTGTTTAGTTTTCGTTGAAGCACCCTGTATATCGATAATTGAATAAATTGCTATGAAATTATGTGGAATAGGCTCTTTTCACCTCAGATACCTTTAAATTATTGTGTAGTGTAATCAAACGAGTGTAAAAAAATCTTAATAACTATTCAAGTTTTCAATTCTCCAAACCGAGATCGCTTTTTCCAGTGAAAATAGCAGCACACATTGTTGTGCTGGAAAGTTTGGAGATAAAAGTCTGATAAGAAAAACCTGTCGCCACAAAGTCGTTATATTACAACATCAAAGTGAGCTTTGGGAGCTAATGTTATCAATTTTTTCAACGACATTCAAATAAGCGATTGCTGGAATTGCCTTACTTGCTTAACTACAATGCTCGGCGAATTTGTTCAGCAAATATTCAACAAGTTTTCGAGTGCTCTATTCTTCGAAAAACGTTTCATTCATATTTTCCTTTCAAGTACCATTGAGTAATCGTCGATATGGGTATTTGAGCTCGAGTGTGTCAGATAGCTGTCGATTTGTCATCGTGTTTATTCGACACTATTTGCATGAATTAACGCTTGTAAATACTGGTTTTTCCATAACATTAAATATAATCGATAATTTGCAAATCGCAGATATTTGAATGATTCCCGGAAAAATTGAAAAAAACTGTTTGGAATAGATTTTGGTAAGATATAATTCACGGAACCAATAAAGCGAAAAAACAATAGTAGTTAGAATAAAATTTGAATTAGTCCATTTTGGATCCGGTTGATGTTCGAAAAAAAAAGTGTACGGTCTGAGAACTCCTAACAGGAACGTCCTTGTCCCAACTGCCAATGTACATTCTATCAAAGAAGTACCAGGAATTGATTATTCAAAAAATCTGCTTGAAACTATTGTCAGAATTTTTGTTGTTGCCAAGTTGACACAATAATATGTCATTTAGTTAGTAGTAGAATTGTTGCCACAAAATCAGACGGAAAATAAAGAATATTACCTGAGGGTTATGCGGCATTTGAGAGAGTGAATTCGACAAAAAAGGCCAGATTTGTAAAAAGAGAACTCATAGATTTTGGACCACGATAATGCACCTTATAAAGCTATAATTGTGAACGAATTTTTGACCAGAAACCACTGTCCTAAGATTTTTCAGCCATGAGATGCGGTCCTCTTTTTCCTTTAATCTTGCCTTGCATGATCAACTGTAATGAAGCGTATTTCTCTTCTCCCATAATGTGGCCGAAAGAGGAGAGCTTTCTTTTCTTGATAGTTTTCAGTTCGTCTTTTGACTGAAGGTGTTTTCTTCTTAACACTTCGTAATTGGTGATATGGTCTACCTAACTGATTTTAAGGATGCGGCGGTACACATTCAAATGCCTTAACTCTTTAAGTGGCTTCCTTCAATGTCCAAGCCTCAACACTATAGCAGTACCGAATATACTAATAGCTCACAATTCTTCTCCTCAGTTGGGGGCTGAGAGCATAGCAGCTTAACATGGATCTCATCCTGAAAAAAATAGATCTTGCTTTCTCTATTCCTGAAGAATTTCTCTTTAATGGTCCCAGTCATTATTTAATGAGCTTCCGTATATAAGATGGTCTACTCTCTGTATCGTCTTGTTATTTTTTTATGCGTGCTTCCCAGGAATAAACGAACCTGTTACACCACATGAGTGGGCGCGTGGGAAGAATTGAGGTGTGTTTACTCGCTTCTTGAAGAGGGCCAAATTGTACGATATTGGGAAGATATTGGACGGAAGCAGTTCCACAACTCAACGGCCCTGTAAACCTCTTATAGAGAGAGGTTGGAGGGGTTGTTAAATGTACCGCCATATGATGAGAACTCCTTGCTAGCCTAGTGTTGCGGCAAAACATGTGTATTCCCAGAACAACTTCTTTCAGCTCTTTGGAGCATCCTCCGTGAAAGTATCTGTAAAACAGAGAAAGGTCAGCCACTTGTCTTCTGAGAGCTAGCGGTTGAAGATCGCTGTTGAACTCCGGGTGGTCAATGAGGCGCACAGCCGTTTTTGCACACTATCCAACATCCGCAACGAATGTTTGGGCGCAGATCCCCATACATGGGAACAATATTCCAAAACAGGTCGAATCTGCGCCTTGAATAGAAGCAACAGCTGAGAGGACGTGAAGTATCGCTTGGCTCTGAAAAGAAAACTAAGTTTAGTTAATAATCATGTATTTGGGTTTTGACGCATTCAAGTTGAGATCGTATTCGCTACCATGTTCCGTCAATCGTTTAAATGTTCCTGCATGCTCTCAATTGTGTCGGCGTATTAGATATTGTTCATGTGCTCTCCATTAATAGAAATACCTCCAGAAAGTTTCTTAAATGCATCGGCAAAGAGTTCTTTCGAGTATACATTGAATAACAGGGGTGATTACACAGAGCCCTGACGGAATCCTAGTCTAATGTTTATCTCACCGTCAGTCTATCCTCCACTCTGACTGCACCTTTCTGTCCCCTGTACAGGTTTTCGGTTATTCTGATATCGCTCTCATCTATTTCGGTCCTTTTCAGAATATCGATCATTTCATCGTGTTTAACCTTTGAAACGTTTTCTCAAAATCCATGAAAAATACATCACAATTCATGTCCCTATAGCGTTGTATTCGAACATGCACTGAGAAAAAGGCTCTCTTGTCCTCAATCCATTCCTAAATCCAAACGGGGTGTTACTGATACAGGTTTCCAGTTTTCTCAATATGCGCTAATGTATAACTTTCAGGAATGATTTCAGTGTATGACTCATTAAGCTGATGGTTCTGTATTCTTAACATTTCCGCACCGTTGGTTTCTTGGGTCATTTTTTCGGCAGATTTTCGGACTTATAATTATAAATGGTGTTGCAAAGCTTAATCAGATGATCCATGCCTTCTTGATTAAACATTTTCAGCATCTCTATCGGTATTCGTCAAGACCACAGGCTATTCCGTTCTTCATTCTGGCCATTACTTTTTCCACGTCATGTTTTGCTATAGGTGGTCCTAGGAGAGTCGTTAGTTAATACTGTAAGGTTTGTTTTATTTTCTTGTGAAGAGCAAAAGTATCGTGTTTCTGTTGCAAGTTTTCAATTTCTATGCATTCTTTAGTGCACCATTCTTCTTCAGCCCTTCTTATTTCTCTTCTAATTTCCTTGTGTTTCTCTTCATACAGGGTGGGGCGTGGCTGACTCCCACTTTTCAAAGGATTGGTAAAAACACTGCGAGATATTTACAGAAAAAATTTATTTCGACAGAAAGGTTATATAATGTAGTTTTTTCAGTTGTTTTACAAATGATATCGTCATATGATTGACCTGGCGGGCAACACACATGTTCTGCCTTTTATGGAAATTCCGACTTTCACAAGAGTGACAGGTGTTATCTGCTTAATTTCTTCTTCAATTGTGGTTTTCAGCTCATCAATGGTCCTTGGACGCTGTTTAAAAACCTCACTCTTGAGATAGCCCCACAGAAAAAAGTCACAGGGGATCAAAGCAGGGGATCGCGGGGGCCACTGAACTGTTTCCCGCAAGGAGACAACCTGCCTAGGGAATATTGATCGTGGTCGACGGCTGTATGCGCAGTGGCACCATCTTACTGGAACCAGAAGCTCTGTAGGTCGTAGGCTTCACCCAATTCCTCGATTTTCGGGCGCAAAAAATTCGCAGGCATGCCACAGTACCGGTCAAAGTTCGCGATAACTGTGACGCCACCCTCTTCGAAAATGTAAGACTCAATGATGCCTACTTTCGATACTGCACTTCAAACCGTGACTTTTGGGCTGTGGAGGGGTCTTTGGTGAAGCTCTTGGGGTTTTTTTGTCCAGTAGCGAAAGTTTTGCTCATTTACGCACTCTGAAAGATGTTTTGATAAAGGTCTCAATAACAAACGCGCCCTGTTCACCCGACCAAGACATGTTTAAGATTGCAAAATACACGATCCGCCCTTCTAAACGAAACCAGCGCCACCACTCGAGCACCTCCCGTTCTTGTGCAGTGATTTTTTGAAAAGTGTATCTATCAGTATCTTTAATCTTCAATTTTTTTTCTTTCTTCCATCATTTCGAGTATTTTATCTGTCATCCATTTCTTCTTCGACTTCTGATTTCCTTCACTTTCAAGGTATGTTTTGGTGACGTTTTGGGTGATATGTTTGATGTTCCCCCATTTTTCTTGTGTTGTTTCATGTTCTCTATTGTTGCAATCTTGAAAATGATTAGCCAGGTCTTGAGCAACTGGATGTTTCAATTCAGGTTCGAGTCATTTTCCATTCGTGGTGTTCTGAGTTGTGGTTTATTGGCTTTTAGGCGAAGGTTTATTAAGCTGCTAAGGGGACATGCTCTTGGTACGTCTGCTCCTGAATAGGTTTTCACTGATGTTATACTATTACGGAATTGTTTCTTTATTATTATATAATCAATTTGATTTCGTATAATGCTATCTAGATTATCTCCTGGGGTCTTCCATGTGAGTCGTCTAGGAAACAAATTGAATTAGGTGTTCATCACTGTCATGTAATTTTCTTGACAGAACTTGACCATTCTTTCTCCTCTATCATTCCTCACACCCCAGCCAAACTCAACAAATACCATCGTTTTCACCTGATATGACTTTTTTCTTTTCCCAAAACAAAACTAGCGAAAAATTATTCCCCTCTCTATCTGTTTCTCAGGGAACAGTTATTCAAAATTTCCAAAATTTTGGGAAAATCGTAATTCTCGGATATGTCATCAAAATCATATAAAAATGAATTTGACGTAAAGATTTTTGAGTAAAATTCTGCAGTGAAAGGGCTAAGGGTTTTTGAGTTATATAAAATTCTTTTTTTTCAGCACACGTTTGGGAAGTCCTTCTAGTAAACCGTGGCTTGGGCACTCCAGACCTCATAGGAAATTACAGGCTCTGTCTCAGGGAGAAAACGCTCAGTTTGGTCAGGAGAGAATACGATTACCCCCAAATCGAGCTGAATCTTTCCAGCATCAGAAGTTGCGGAAGTTTGCAGAAATATGTATTTTTCGAGGTGAGATTTGAACAAATTATACACCAGACTTCCTATAGTAATTAGTCCGGTTTCATCACTGAAAAAAGTTGTTTATGTTTATTAGTCGGAACATTTTTTAAAATTATTTTCAAATGTCATAGAAAGAAGTTGTGTTGTTATTCAAATCAACAACAATAACAGGTGAAAAAATGATTTGTTTATTTTGTTGATGCTTTAAAGATAAGTTTTTGTCTTGATGTCTAACCGAAATTATGGCAATTAAAATGTTCAACAATAAATATAACTGCTTAAAATTTCAAATTGCCAAACAATAATGAATATTAATTTAGAGGTTTTACCGTTTTTTTATAAAATATATAAAACATTTTAACGCGTGTATGTCAGTAATTTTTTATTGCATCCAAAGTTGAATTTTTATGTTTACAGGTTGGCAGGAGCTGTGCTCTAGGTCCTGGAGAATTGTGGATGGAAACTGAGGATCCATTCATTGCCCAAAATGTCCATTCAACAGTCTATCAGTAAGTACAATCTCATATTACTTGTAACTGGTTAATTTTCTTATTGACTTGGAATAAAATATTTTTCTGTGACGGAAAAATTGTTCGATATTTTATCTCTATGACAGGAATCAAAATATAAAATTACTTACAAGTATTTAACTTATTGATAGATTTGTCTAGTGATACTGTCATCTGGTGAAAGGAAGAGAAATTAATACTCATACCAAAAACCATCAATAATACCATTTCACAATTGTTGAATTTAAAACGTCAACTTATATTCTTGCATCATCCGTCATGTCTAGATATCTGTCAATTCATCTGTAGATTCATAGAAATAAAAGAGATAGAATACTTTATTCGATTTTCATTCCTCGAAAATAAAATAGATCTTTGAAATATCAACTACGGATTTTACGTGGTCTAAAAATCAAATAAATTCATTTTTTCTTTGCTGACAGATGTGTAAAATAACTCATATATGACATATTTTAAATAGAACTCACAAATTGACATTTTCGACATTCGACGTAGAGTCATAGAAATTGATACACCTACTTTATTGACAGGTAATCAGAAAGAAAAATTTTCTATTTCTGAAGTTTGAAACATAAATAAATATTCGCTGCAACTGATACAGGAAAATAATGCTTTATTCGTTGACAGATATACAGGGTGCTTCAACGAAAACTAAACACAGGCTATATCTACCAAGATATTCATTTCTGATCAAAACGCAAAAACAGATCAATTTTTGTTTCAAGGGGGACATCTTTTGGGGTACAAAACTTGCCTGAAATATCAACCCCCTCAGCGGGGGTTGCAATCCTTGAATATTTTGAATAGGGTAGATGGGTCGAGTGATGACTCAAAAGAAAGGTGGTATCTTTGCCTACATCGCCTTGAACGAATTTCCATTTTTAATTGAAAACTGTAAAAGATACAGTGTGAGCAACTGAAAGATAGGGAAGACTATTTCCCTGTGACTATTCAATTTGTGGCAAGCAGAGTTTTTCGAAAGGTATAGTAAAAACTGCTCCAAGAAGTATACTATAAATTTACGCTTAGTTGAAACGTATTTGTATTTTATTGGATTTTTTCAGAAATATTAAATCATATCCTTTTCTTTTCAAAAATAATAGAATTCGAAGGTATTAGATTTTTCGTACTCATATAAGTAGAGTACCAACATTAACTTTCGTATCTGAAATAATACCAGGTATACCAGGTTGTTCAATAAAATTTGTCGTTCGATAAGAAAAACACAATGTTATGGTTCAAAATACACTTTACCATTCAGTATAATCTCCCTGAACACTTGCTTTAACGATCCTCCAATCTGTTGAAACTTGAATAGTCTCAGGGACATAGTCTTCCCTATCTTTCTGTTGTTCACCTGTATCTTTTACAGTTTTCAATTAAAAATGAAAATTCGTTCAAGGCGATATAGACAAAGATACCACCTTTCTTTTAAGTCATCACTCGACCCATCTTTCCTATTCAAAATGTTCAAAGATTGCAACCCCTCTTAGGGGGTTGATATTTCAGGCAAGTTTTGTACCCCAAAAGATGTCCCCCTTGAAACAAAAGTTGACCTGTTTTTGCGTTTTGATCAGAAATGAATATCTTGGTAGATATAGCCTCTGTTTAGTTTTCGTTGAAGCACCCTGTATAGAAACAATAGGGAAGAATTACACTAGTCATTGGTATTTTTTTGAAATTGAAGTAACTAGTAATTTTGACATACTAAACCGGTAATTGGTTATTTAAAAAATTGATTAAAACGATTGTCGAAGTTTTTAATGTGGCTAAGTTGGCATAACTGGTTATACTGACGCGGAGATTGAACGCGATTTGTCATTTATTTCGTTTACAATGGTCGATTTTGTCAGTTCTCACAAGTGTGGTTTGCGATTTTTGCAATAAATAAAAATATCGAGCAAAGGAATTTTCTCGAGTTTCGTATGGCAAATGGAATTTCGTGTGCCAAATCTGGCTGTGGTCCATTATCAACATCTTCAACTGAAGTTAACGTCAATAAAGTGAAGGAAAAGGTAATTCGAATTCGTACCATGTTGCACGATTCATTCGCGGAGACGCAGAAATAACTTATATTAGACATTTCTCGAATTGAAACTGCAAACTATAATTTTTGATATTCCACTAAGGGACATAGACATTTTGACAGGCAATCAAAGATGAATTTCATATTTCTCAAGTTTGAAATATTAATTGATATTTCTGAAAAGGGATACAGAATTATAGAAATGATACTGTAATCAGTGACTTCTGTTAGTGTCACAGAAATTTATTCTTTGTTCACAGATTTTCCTCAATTCGCACCCTTTAATTAGTATGTTTGACATTCGACATGAAATCATAGAAATTAATAAACTCTGTTCTCTGACATAGAAAGAAAGTCATGCTCAATTTTCGATGGTCCCATTCTTGAATTCCGTTTGCAAATGTTCATGATTCAGCCAAAATAACGCCTATCGGATATGTAAATAAAATCGAAGGCGTTTTGTGGGCATTTGTTTGTCCTACCTAAATGACGTCAATTCCATTCTTATTTTAGGCCAAGGCCCGTGTAAAGCGTTATGATTGTCCAGTTTTCAAAACGCATTAAAAGAAGTGAACAGCCTTTTAAATCTTGAATGATTAATCTGAAGATTCAAGAATCGCGCTTTCATCCAAAAAAAAATCACGATTTCGAGTTTTTGTGTGTGGCCAAAAACTGGTTCAATACACGTGTAAACTACTTCAGGTACAGGATGAGGATTTTTTGTGGCAAGCAGAGTTTTTCGAAGGGTATAGTAAAAACTGCTCCAAGAAGTATACTATAAATTTACACTTAGTTGAAACTCATTTGTATTTTATTGGATTTTTTTCAGAAATATTAAATCATATCCTTTTTCTTTTCAAAAATAATAGAATTCGAAGGTATTAGATTTTTCGTATTCATATCAGTAAAGTACTAATATTAACTTTCGTATCTGCATGTAGCCTGTAAAGGATTATCATTTACAATTACGTAATGAATGCTTTGCCTACAAATAATACCAGGTATACCAGGTTGTTCAATAAGTTTTGTCGTTCCATAGGAGAAACACAATGTTATGGTTCAAAATACAGTTTACTATTCAGTATAATCTCCCTGAACATAAATGCACTTGCTTTAACGATCCTCTAATCTGTGGATCCCATCCCTGAAGTAAGAATCCGGAAGGTCTTCAAAACACGCTTCAACAGCCGTTATGAACTCTTCATTTGATGAAAAACGATTGCCACGCATAAATTTTTTGAGATCTAGAAACAAATGGAAGTCGCTGGGGGCCAAATCTGGTGAATACGGTGGATGCTCCAACAATTCGAACTTTAATTCATGGATTTTAGCCAGTGTCAAAATGCTCTTGTGACACGGTGCATTGTACTGATGAAAAAGGATTCTTTCCTTCTGCAAACCGGGTCTTTTTTCACGAATTTTTTCCTTCAACTGGTCCAAAAGGTTGCAATAATATTCAAAATTGATTGTTTTACCAGTTTGCAAGTAATCCACAAACTAAATTGGTTTCGCATCCCAAAAAATTGATGCCATAACCTTCTTGGCCGATTTCCGGACACGAACTCGTTTCGAAGCCGAACAACCAGGTTCACAATACTCTTCAGCCTCTTGTTTTGCTTTAGGATCATGGTGATAGACCAAAGTCTTATCCATAGTGATGAATCGACGCACAAAATCCACTTTATCCTTTTTAAACACTCAAAATATTCGCATTGGAATGTGTTTTTGTTCCATTGTTTGCTAATGCGGCACCCATTGTGCACACAGCTTTCTAAAACCTAAAATTAACTTAAAATACGGCTCAGACTGCCTAATGAGATGTGTAGAGCCTCCACTAAATCCCTCTCAGTCAATCGACGATCTTCCAAAACCATATCCTGTATTTTGGCTATGATTTCTGGTGTTGATGCGCTTTTTGGACGTCCTTCACGTGGATCGTCTTCAGGACTTGTACGACCACGTTTAAATTCAGCAACCCATCTTTTCTACTGTTCTAATTGTAGGTGAACAATCATTATACACTCTTAAAATTCGTCCATGAATTTATTTTGGGGCTACACCTTCCAAAAATAAGAATTTTATCACTCCGCGCTATTCATTTTTTTCCATTGTTCAAAAATACTGTGGCACGACGACACTAAATGGCTTGTAAACAAGGAATGAATGAATTGACAGATATGAAATGTACCAACAAAACAAAAACAAATTTGGACTGGTAGCAACGCCCTTGTTGAAACCTTGAACACTTACGTACATATGTGTTGCTACGGAACAGTTGTTTTGAACTATCCTTAATTTTTGTTCTGTTTAGTTGGTATGACATCAGTCAAACATATTCAATAACCTTAGAGTCAGTGAACAAACAACATTATATTTTTTCATTTTGTTGAAGATGTCAAATTTTGTACCGGAAAGTGGTGGTTTGCGAAAAGCATTAATTTTTTGTTTCCAGTTGAAGTGAAGTGATGCAGAGTCACATCGAATGCTTGTATATGGTGGTTATACTCTATTAAAAGCAACATGCAAACAATGGTTTCAACGGTTCGGAGACAATGATTTTGATGTGAGGAATGAAGAACTTGGAAGACCACCAAAAAAGTTCGAAGACGCCGAACTGAAGATGATACTATGAGTCGAAGGCAAATGGCATCTATGTTAAATATTGCACAACAACCAATTTCAGGCCGTTCGAAAGTTATGGGAAAGATCCAAGAATGCAATGCTCTGTTTGGTGGGATCAGAAGTTTGTGGTATATCATGAACTTCTTAAACCTGGTGGGTTAGAAGTTCTTTCGACTTTCGACGACTGGTTTACTAGTTTTCCGCTGGTGACCCATCTGTTGAAAAACCACAATAAAGTTGAGCTTCCACCTGCGTTTGTAGATACTAGGAATCGAGAAGTCTTTTCTACCAAATTTGGTTTTCAAAAGGACACTACCATGTTATCATTTATACCGAAGAAGAAAAAAGTAGTACTGGTTGCCTCCACGCTTCACCAAGACGATAAAATGGCTGAAAGAACTGGAGAAACGAAAAAACCTGAGATAATAGATTTCTATAATTTCCCCAAATGCGGAGTAGATGTGGTCGACGAACTATGCCGAAATTATGACTGTATCACGTAACAGTACAAGATGGCCATTAACTAAGAATATACAAAAGAGAAGAGAATTCCTTTTAGATTTGGGCTTGCAGCTTGTGCAAAAGCATCTTCTGTCTCGTAAAGATAATGAGAGGTTGCCTAAGCAATTGAAAAATTCAATCAAATCTTCATTAAATGATAACGAATTAGAACCAAATGAAAGAGAGCCAAAACGCCAGAAAACTATTGGAAGATGTGAAATGTGCCCCAGGGGTAAGATAGGAAGTGCCAAAAGAGGTGTGCCAATGTGAAGTTTTAGATTTGGGCTTGCAGCTTGTGCAAAAGCATCTTCTGTCTGATGTGGAATGTGCCCCAGGGGTAAAGATAGGAAGTGCCAAAAGAAGTGTGCCAAATGTGAAGTTTTGTTGTGTCTGGAGCATAATCTTATTCTGTATCAAAATTGCTATCAATAGAGTAAAATTTTTATCTTTCAATAATTCTAGTTCGCGTTTTTCTCTTTGATTGAATCATATATTTTTGTTCATTTATTTGATATTCAAATTCTACTGAATGAATACGTTTTTTTAATCTGAACCGAAGAAATGTATGTTTTTTTTCATTAAAATTATGTCGTGAAAATTCTTGTTTTCTATTATATTCTGTAGGTGGGTGAATCAAATGCACTTTTTTCTGAAAGAATATGGTGTCTGTTAACGCAGTCAATTATCAAATTCCCGAAAGAAATTGTGAAAAACCAAATGGGGTAAATTTCACCCCACAACACCAAACATGTAACATAAGTTCACCACACCAACTTAATATTTGCTCCTTGAACCAAATGTTATGAAATTTTGATAGGAAGTCTGGAAAAGATGTACCTTTCAAATGCCACTAGTCACATACAGGTGGCGCCACCGGAAGAGTCCCTATTGGAAAAGCCTTGTTTACTCTGAGACAGACTGTGTAGCTCTTTTTGCAAAACTTGAAAGAACCCTTCGTATTAGGCATTTATTTCCTTAACTTTCTTGGAATAGTAAACTAATTATTTTTCATCATCAAAGGAACGTTTTCTTAATTGAACCTTGAACGCACACATTTCGAATCATACAGTATTTTAATGGTTTTATTCACTCAGTCTCTGATACGCATTCAAATTTTTCTAGTATTCGCACGTGCAAAGAACATCGACCGTTCAAGGAAATCCACTCCGATAATAATAGTTTCCGACAAATTGAAACAAACAAAAATGTGCGTATATGTGGAAACGCCGAGAGAATAAGACGATTTCGGAAAAAAAAAACGATTGCCTCTGACCGAAGTTCAACGATGATAAAATTCGCTTTCATTCAATGATATATTGGTAGCCACACGTGGAGATGATGATGAAGTCAGTAAACTTTGTTTTACGATTCAGCGTATAGCGTTGTTTTTATTTCCAAATATACTTTACCATTTATTTCCTGAAGGCGAGATTGACCGTCTTATTCTCCATATGACTATTCGGCAGAAGGTATTTTTGTTACGGACAGTGGCGTATCTACAATTGCATCGTCCTTCGTCAAGTAGTAGGATCCCTTCTTCAAGCAATTGATGGCGTTTTGCACTCCTGTAACTTTTCAGTGACCAAGAGAACTTTTCAATACTACCTAGATTCTCTAATCACATACTATGTACAGTCAGTCAAGTGAGAGCGCGGTCAACTTTACTGACAGATAAAGAAAGATTTCGCTCTAATTTCTTTGCGAGCTGATAGAGGGAAACTTTGTCCTTGATGCATTGTCAACAAGGAATCACGTTGAACGCCATGATTGCTAAGTTCGCGTCGCGTTACAACGCTGTGTTCCTTTGCACCCACCCAAAAGGACCCAAAATTGTCAGCGGCAGCTAAATATATGAGAAAATCGAAGGCATTTGTACATAAGTGGGTACAACGATATAAAGTGGCTAAAAATGTCGATGATTGACCGGGATGTGGCTCTATAGGAAAAGTGGAAAAAAAAGATGAAGAAAGAAGTGACTCTAGGTTTATTTGCCTTCAAATATTACAAGGCATGTCAATAAATAAATAAATGAACAAACAAATAAATATAAAATACAAACAAACATACAAATTGGTTGCATTAAAATACCAACTAACATACACAACCAACAATTGACAGATAATATTTGAAGTATCATTTTAATAGATCTGTGAATTCTTGTGGACCATAAATGGTATTTTCTAGGACTAATTTTTTTAGATTCTTCTTAAATGGGTGTATTCCGAGCTGCCTCACTTGCCTGGGCAAGAAGTTAAAAAGTCGTATGCCCAAATACTCGTCACAACGCTAGCGAATACTGAGGCAGTATTAGATTGTCTCTATGTCTTGTAAAATAGTCATGGACATTGTTGTGGGACTCATATTTGTGTTGATGCCCATGTGTGTAACACAAAACTGTTAACGTAAATTGGGAGGGAATGATAAGTATGCCTAACTTCTTGAAAATACCTCTGCACCTTTGGATCTGAGGAGCACCCACTATTGCTCTAACCGCGCTCTTCTGTAGCAGGAAGACACGTCGGGCCTCCGACGAGGCTCCCCAAAGCATTATGCCGTAGGTTGCAACACTATGAAAAATTCCAGAATATGAGTGCGGCTCTGTCATCGATGGTTATTTTACGGATGGAATTTATTGCAGAGGACAATATTCCACTGATGGAAACGACATTCAGATCCCAGGAGAGGGAGTCATCTAGTATAAAACCCAATTCTCCGTTTTTCAATTGTGAAATGTGTACTTATTGTGATGTCTTCTGAAGCGCCGCGGTCGTATTTTTTCAAAATTTCTTTTCATCAAACGACACCAGCCTCCTTTTGAGCAATTGTTGAATTGTGTGGGATCCACGAACAAATCTTTTTGACAGTTAAATGTTCATGTATTATTGAATGTACGCTTGTGCAACTAATGTTTAGGATTAGAACAATTCATTACTGAGTGAAGCACGACTTCGATAGAATTCATCATCACTAACTCGAGAATTTTTTGCCGAACCGCTCTCGTGTCGAGGGATGGGATCTTTAATGTCCAACGCATCTGTTAGACAGGAACGTCGGCTTTACATCTCCTCCTACAGATGGACACTCAAGCGCTTCCCAGAATCCGAAAAATCACATCGACTTTGTGGGCATTGAACATTGAAATGACTATAAACAAAACAAAACTCGTACGTCAAAGTGTTGTAAGTACGTTTAGGTTAAAAACTATCAAAATACACGACGCAGTTGTGGGATGGGAACAGTCAACAGTAAAAGTACCAGAGGCAACCTACGTAACACCACGCTTCAGGAAATTCTTTGTCGATATCTTTCCGGATACAAGAGCAGCAATTCTATTTTTCACTGTTTTTAACTTGTTAGCTAGTCTATAGTCCCCGTACCATCTTCTACTCTAGGACGGTTGATTACCATAATAAATGTCAGAATGTCATAAAATCCCTGATTTATCAGTCACCACAGTTTGATAACGAAACAATTCATGAAAGACAGTAAAAATTCATTTTTATCGATCGAATCATTTCGTGATAGTTGATCGTTTCCTCCCAACGATTCCCATTGCATATTGAGCAGTGTATATGTTGGAAACTAGTTGAATTTCATGAGAACCCGTGGAACGAGAAATAATCGAATCCGATCATCTCGATCTCCGAAAAGTTTGTCCTACCGAAAACGTGTCAAGTTCTCCATAACTGAATCTTTGAACTGTCCGATCGAGGCGGACCTACCACAGTGTCATTGTACCCTTCGGAAGAGTATATCGCAACTATCAAGGTCGTGTCAGTG
This sequence comes from Cryptolaemus montrouzieri, assembly GCA_013387265.2. Classification (NCBI taxonomy): domain Eukaryota; kingdom Metazoa; phylum Arthropoda; class Insecta; order Coleoptera; family Coccinellidae; genus Cryptolaemus; species Cryptolaemus montrouzieri. The sequence continues at coordinate 5,115,874 of JABFTP020000062.1, forward strand.
AGCATGAAATTTTTAGATTAAATCGACAACTGGTGTAATCTGGAGCAGGCAAAAACTTGATTTCACACTTTTCGAATCGTGTAGAAAGAATATTTCTTAAAATTTTAATGTTTATGGTGGAATCTACAGGGAGTTCCATCTTCTGAAGCAGGAAAAAACTTGGTTGCGCACTTTTCCAATTGTGTAGTTTCAGTTAGTGTTAAACTTTCCACTCTGTATATTTCTTATCCTGCAATGGTTGGAAAAATTTGCCGACACACGTCGAATGATTTGTTTGGGGGTACATCTTTTGAGGTATATTTGAGGCTTTATAGAGCAACCCCCTTGCATAAAGTGTGTGTATACTTATACCAAATTCATATGGAATCACTCGGTATTTCACATTATTGATTGTTTTAAACCACGGATCTTTGAGAAATGATGATAAATGAGATTTGAAACTGTGAATTTCAAAATTGGAAGAAGGCTATAATCATAATTGAGAATGATTTACGTTGGATTGCCCAATATGCAGGGGGGTCGAATAATTGCTCTCGTTGAAGAAGGGGTGACACAGGGATATAGATGCCACCATGGTGATATCACAAGGGGTGGTTTCCAGAACCTACGCCCGATACGTGTAACTACAATCTCTGCAAAATAGGCCTAGAAGAAATCGTGGGAAGATCACTTCTGAAGAACAAGACCGCTTTTTCTGGAAGCAACGCAAACGACGTATGTCACCTGATTTGTAAATTGGTATTATCATTGAGATTGTTCTTCTTGCCATACCCTATTATATATTTTCAGAAAATACGTCTTCTCCATATTGTCCCATATTCTTGATCATTTCGGTCGTAATCTTGTCATAGCCTGGGGCTTTTCCATTTTTCCAGCGTTTTATAGCTTCCTGTCATTCCTGTTTGGTTATCGTTTCTTGGTCTCTATCTTCTTCTATGCAAACTTCACTATCTTCTTATCCGTTTCCTCCGTTCCCAAGTAGCTCTCGAAAATATTGCTTCCATCTTTCCATTACTTTCCTGTCATCTATGAGTATTTCTCCATTTTTGTCCTTGATGTTATAAATGTCAGAGTTCTTTTTCTCTCTACATGATTTAACTATTTCAGAGAATAGTTTTTGGTTTGCTTTGCTCTCGGCTTCTATTTTTCCCCGAATTCGACACATTTTCTTCTTTTAGATGCCAATACTAGATCTTTCACTCGTTTTCTTGCTTGTTTGTATAACTCATGTTTCTCTATAGTTTTACAGTTGAGATAATTTGCCCATGTTCTCTTCTTAATTCTCACTTCCTCTCTAATTGCATCTGTCCAATTTGTTTGCGTTATTTCTCTTTCTGCTGCTTCCACATACTTCTTTAGCAGAATCTAGAAGAGTGCTTTTGAAATACTTCCATAAGTCTTCGGTGCTCATATTGTCTGTTGCATCTTCTATATTTTCTAGTTTCCTTGATACGGTTTAGTCGAAAATTTTCCATGCTTTAATGTATATTGTATGCACAATATATTTAGGATATTCAATTGATTAATGCTGTATTGCTTAAAATCGCTTGGCAAATAAGCTATTATTTCTCGTAAAAAGTATGAAGGATAAAAATGATTATTGTGTGTTTTCCCTAAGAGATAGATATATACCATCGCGGACTTTTTTTGTAGACCTCTTTAAGGTGTAGAATACTGTAGTATATTATTTTGATCTATCTCGTAGCGTTGAGCCAGCGCTTGTAATGTAAGCTCAAAAATTTATTTGTTTATTTACGACATCACATTAGAAACCTCGAAAATATCAGTGTTCCACAGAATCTTTTTAAAAATAACCGCATCAAAGATTCAATAATCTTCATTATCATTCTTAGAATACACTTATCGGTATCTTCCAAGAATTCCCACGTTTTGATAGACTTTCTATTTCGTTCAAATGGCCTATTACCTATTGTGTATTATCGAAATTGAAAATTTTAATTTATGAGGCCAAAGGTCCCAGATATAAACTTCCATTCATTATTTTCTAGCGTAGTGATTAGTACAATATGCCCACTAGATAAGTTGTTGCAGATTAAGTCAATTTTAATCGCCTTAATACGTTTCCGTTGTTTTTCATTTCGAATATAATGATTTCTACGAGGCGAATACGTGAACCATTAGCATTTTTGAAAATAATTACGAATGAGTGAGCATAATTTATGAAAACGAGATCAATAGTTTTAATGGCGAAGGTTCAAGTTTTCAAAGTTCTCTTTTGATTATTAGCCAGAACCGGCAGATGTGCTGTCTAAATTTCAATGAATTTGGGTAATTTTGAATGGGAAAAATCTTATAATTCGCGTCACCAACATGCTGTGGTGTTATGTCGTAAATATGAAAGTTTTCAGCTATTTCCGTGTTGTCATTGTCATATGTGATGGTGATGAGACCACGTATCACTTATGGCTATATTGTTTGATGGGAGTGCAGCTTTCAAAAGCAATGCGAAGAACGGTCTGCATGATGATGGAGTCTTGGATGGACCTTGCACCTCTTCACCGGGTGATTGAGAAGCAGCTGAAACAGCTACCTATAAATTCCATCACTTTTCCTGAAGTGGGACAAATATGTTCAGTTTCGTGTCTTCAATCTGAAATTGAGGAGTACGAGCAGAGTATGAAGTCTGACATAGCAATACCCAAAATCAACATGGAGCTCCCATCATTCCTAGCAGAGAGGAATGGGTCGTCTAGTTTGGGGTCCCTGTTGGTTCACAGATGGCTCCAAGACTATACAAGGTGTTGAAGCTGGTGTATTTACTCGAGGTTTTTGGCGATCTTGCTATTGTTCTTAAGCAAAAATATTTGCCATTGACCACTAACCTTCTGCTTGTAGATATATTAATAAGTAGTTCAATCAAAATCGTCACGGATATCCATTAGCGCCATCTGATGTGGGTCTCGGGCTACATTTTCTGAGCCTTGATCGAGGAACCTTCATGCAGACTCTGGGAGAAGGAGATATAATAAATAGAACACGTCATGTGCGAATGCCGAGCTGATGACAGAATCAGGATTAAGGAACTTTTATCTAATAAACTGGAGATGACTGAGTTTATCAAGCTCTCACTCACAATGCTTATAGTCTTTACAAGAACGATGGAGCTTGTAGGTCAAATTCAAGATGAAGTGTGCCACAATATTTCACTTTACCTATCTGTTATCATTGCATTATCTAGCAAGCTTTATGTGGAAATGTTCTAAAACTAAACATTGTGAATGGTATTAGAGCTCATGCACTGCAACGGAGATTATGCAAACTCTTGGTGGATGAAATTATTGGCCAATATATGACAGCTGCTTCTGTACTGCCAAGATCACTGGTTAAGTAGAGTGCTGAAATGATTCAATGATGTCTTATCAGAGTCGTAGTTCAATTTTTTAAACAATGCAATGAACCGATTCCGGAAGTGGAAAATTCAATCTGATGTTCTTGTGGACATTGCATGAAAACTTCATGAACTCAGTTTGCAGCTTCAGAGAAGAGATTAATAGGTAGCTGAAATGATGTCCTACATAAAAGCATTTTACTTACTCCCAATTACAGAGCCGAACAAGTATATACAAATTTGCTCAAACCTAAAAAACAGATTTGAAAAAAAAAACTTTCGAAAACAATAATGACGCATTGATAATGCAAACTCAAATAATAGAAATACACACCAAACAATCAAAACAATTTAAGTGCGTGAACTAAGTTTTGCTAATAGGTTTCTTTTGAATGTAGCTTGAGAATGACTGCTATTAATCGAAGAGGCCACACAACATCACCTATATGGTCCCGGAACGACCATTTCGAGTCGAGAAGCACCCCGAGATCACGAGAACAGAAAACACGTACAAGCCGTGAGCCCGCCACCGAATAAGGAAAGAAATGTGGCGACTGTTTGCGCGTAATTGACATGTACTTGCACTTAGAGACGTTCAAAGGCAGTTTGTTTTCTAAACACCACTGATGTATCATCGCAACTCTCCTTGAAGACTCTGACAGTCCTTATTCGATCTTATTTCTGTGTAAATCTTGAGATCGTCCGCAGAGGCTACGCCCCCGACGTTTAGCCTCTCAAGTAAGTCAATTACGAAAATTATGAACAGAAGCAGACCCACAACCGACCCCTGAGGGACTCCCGAATGGGCTCCAAAATCCTGGGATCTGAGTCCATTGTACATAACATATTGCTTTCGATCACTCAAATATGAATAGAAAAACCTGAGAAGGCTCAGAGGGAACCCTATCTCCTTCATTCTTTTTATTTGAGCAACATGGTTCATGCGATCAAAGGCCTTAGAGAAATCCGTGAAGACCGTGTCAACCTGGCCACCCCGGTTCAAAACCTCTGTTACGTATTCCGAAAAGCATGCAAGATTCGTTACAGTTGATCTACCGACCCTAAAACCATGTTGCCGGTCCGAAATCGATTGGCCCAGCTGGAATGCTAAAGATTCATGCAATAGAAGCTCAAAAACCTTTGCAAAGGAGCAAAGCAGGACCACAGGATGGTAGTTCGTTACATCGGTCCTATCACCGCACTTGAAGATGAGACAGATCTTCGCGATCCTCCACTTAGACGGAAACTGATTGTTCTTCAGGCACAGATTAAAAATTGAACATAGCGGAGCTACTATCGTCCCTATGATATCCTTTACTATAAAACAAGGTATGCCGTCATGATGATAAACTGCGATGCCAAGCATTTTCCTATTTTTCCATAGAACATATCCCCAAATCCATTGAAACTGATAGTAAATCTCATGTAGTTTATTCAAATCTTTTCTACAGAAATAGCAAGCTATAATAGAAAATGTATAAAATGGTTCACTTCGGCAGACTTTAAAGGAGGAAACATTTTAAAGGTATCAATTCGGGCGATCGTGATGGCCACTCAGTTCTTCCTTTTTGACTAATCCATTGCTATAGAAATATACCCGTCTACCCGGCAAGAATTATTTTTCAAATTTCTCAAATTATTTCTTCGTTTCAGCTCAATGACGAAGAACGGAAAAAACGACGAATTGGGACCTAAAAGCAGAATAAGATCATCTTCAGCAACTGAAACATCAAAGCCTAACGCTTACAAGAAACAATACTCGAAAGGTCACATATTTTCGCAAGGTAAGAATTTTTCAGATTGTTAATATTTCAATGCTGATTTTCGAAAAATCCTACGCTATTTGTTCACACGATTTTGTTAACTTTGCACTAATTTAAGCTTGCCTTGGGTTTTCGTACATCTTTGTGTTTTTGTGTGCAATTTTCTGGGGTTCCACACAATTATTTATCGTATTATTTGGAAAATATTGAAGTGTATGTTTGAATCATTTATATTTGTTAACTATTTGTTAAGGGGCCATCTGTTTGTCTGTTTTTCAAAGTTCGAATTTGCTTGAAAGTGCTCGTAGAAGAGAGGAGAATATTGCATGAATACCTTAGACTTTTTGCACATGAAAAGCACCATGATTGAAGCTTGATGGCAACTTTATTGACTCTATCCAAGTTCTAAGAGACATCAATTTCAATTCTGTTTGTTGAAAGTCAGATTTCGAAGTTGTTGTACCACAAGTATGTACCTAGACAAAATGTTCTTCCTGACCAATTCATTAAATCAAATAATTCGCAGCTATCAATTTTCGTATAATGGTTATTTCTGTTTCTTTGGTATCATTGGTTACTTGTATCTGAAGACTAAGTGAACTAAGATGACTTATTCCTGTAGTCCCCCCTGATCTAGTTTCAGTTTAGGTATAATATCAATTTTATACTTTCCTCTTTGCTCTCCCTGGATTTACAAGATCCAGCTTGCATTTGTGTTGTCTCAGCAAGTAAGCATATCTAGCGAACTGCGCCTCACTGTCGTTCTTGAAGAAGCTGTTGTTCCTAAAAGAAATCCATGAAGTGCATAACCTTTTGAAGCGTTATCGAAGACAACAGCATCGCAACGGAAAGAAATGAGACAATCTTACCAGAAATCCCAGAGGTATAGATCAGTAATACCTTGAATTTGTCGTACACAGTCATGCAAACAGAGAAGTCGTGATTCCAAGGAGGTGTTCAAAGGAAATTGAAAGGTGATTAAAGGGTCTGCACCTGGGAATGTCATCAATGTCTAAAACGATTTGCAGGGGGAATAAACTTTCTTTCTGGTGGGCTAACAAGGATTAGAGAGTGAAATTATTGTAGAACTAGCTACATCCTGAACCGTTCTCTGATTAACTTAATCAAACGGCAGGAACTGAAAGTTGCGGAAGAATTTATACAAGCACTGGAGGTAACTACAAGTCCTATGCAAGCAAAAAAGATTCTTGACCTATCTAGGCATGAATTGAGGAACATTACTGGCCTCTTGATAGGACACCGAAGACTCGAATACTATCTAAGCAAAATTGGCTCAGAGAATGTGCAATAAGGACGACGAAGATGGTGGTATTCTTGCAGTTAAATGGCAATTGTTCATGAGAGCATTAGGCATTTCGGCAGCAAAATACTAGGTCTGAACAAATGGAAGCAAAATTTTCCATATGTTTCTCAATTTTGTAAAAGCACTGAAGCTATAGGGAGGTTATGAAAACATATACTCTGGTCGCAGGTGGGAAGGGTTCTAGAACCGAACGACTTACGGGGTGATGAAGAGATAGTGTCGTAAATTTAAGTGTGGAAAAGAAACAGGTGAAGCTGAATATGGCAGAGACCCCTCAATCATCGTCGACACCAAAGAAAGTGTCAGAAAGATTCATCTCATTCTTTGTGATGATTCTTGTTAGTAGACCAACTGCCATCTCAATAGACTTCTTGTCCAGGAACAATTATTCGTGTACCCTGTTTTTTTGCCTGCTTTAGTTCCGAGTGGTATTGCAGCTTTGGAAAAAAGAGAGCACGTGACACCAGGCAGTGGTCAGAAAGGGTTCTGGCCCTATGAGCCCGCCAATTGTTGCCTTTTCCACAAGGTTGTTTGCAGTTTGTTTTCCTTCAATGTCCTAGTACGGACACCAGGTAATATAATAGCTTATTTCATTACACAATTGAATTAGATGAGACCATTGGGGCCGTTAGGCATTCTATAGCAGTTTGGCTGTCTCTATAGTCCCTGGAAAGTTTTTCTAATCCCCTATGGTAGCTCTGGGTTCATGGATGCTTCAGTTTTGGACCAGTTGAACCAGGATGAGTAGTGTATCGGATGTTGAACAACATACTATGGCCGCAATTGAGAAACGATCTAGAACCGAACGACACTATGCTATAGAAAGTTATGCTGTGTCTTACGAGGTAATAAATAGATCTTATCGCAAATTTGAGTGTGGAAGAGAAACACGTGAAGGTGAACATGGCTGAGAACCCTCAATCAACCCCAAAACCGAAGAAAGTGTCAGAAAGATCCATCTAATTCCTTGTGTCAAATTGTGGGGGAAACAGGTTCCTTATTGTCCCAGGTATTGAATCCTAGGATAAACGAACAACACGAATACGCAAGGCTGGTGAGAAGAGTGCAGAAGGAAAAGTTTTTTATGGCAACGAAATGAGACGATTTTTAGTGATCGTGAGGTTTCAACTCTTCAAAGCAGCTGAGACTTCAGCTCTTCAAGGTTTAAGTCTGAGTATTCAGGATGCACTCGGTGTTTTATTGGGCATGTGTAGATGTATCTTATTATTCGACCAACTGACATCGAAATAGATTTCTTGTCCAGGGCAATAATTCATGTACCCTGCTCTTTGTCTGCTTCAGTTCCGAGTGGTGTTCCAGTTTTGGAAAAAAGAAAACACTTGGGTCCACGTACTGGTTAAAAACGATTCTGGTCTAATAAGACCGACAGTTGTTGCTTTTTCGCAAGGCAATTTGCAGTTCGTTTTTCTGGTGGGTTGCACTCCAGGTAATGTAATAGTTTATTGCATTCGACAATTGAATTGGATGAGACCCTTGAAGACCTTAGCATTCCATAGACTTTGGTTGTCTTTGTAGTCTGTGAAAAAGTTTTCCTTATTGTAGCCCTGGGCTCATCGATGTGAGTACAGGTGGGGCCTTACGGTATGAGTAGTGTATCGGATGCTGACCATAAGGGTAAGTTAATTCAATAGAGCCCAACTAAAGTCTCTGCAAGAAACGGGAAAGGAAAAGTAAAGAATCAAGACCTTGTATACGTGCAAACCTTCCATATTCTACAAGTTCAATCTACAGGCTATTTCTCATACTTAACGCAGACTCTAGGGGAATAATTTCGACCAATGACATTTCGTGTAAATGAATATTTTTCAATGGGATAAAATTTCTTCATGAAAGCAAAAGTAATGTTGATACGCTCGTGGCTATTATGTCTACGTCTAGGGTGAACCATAGGATGGTACAGTGGCACTCTGAAAAAAATGCTGCTTCAATAATTTGTGTATTCAGTCTTATTTTAAAAATAATTCAATATTATCGTCTGATGTCACTGAAAAATATTTTATTACTTGAAATTAATTCTTGCATTTAGTTTGACCTTTTCTAAAAGCGTTTTTCTCAAGTTTTTTTTAACATTATATCACAAATGAAACTTTCGTCGTCAGTACGAATACATTGAAATCTGAACATCATGAATATTCTTTAATAACAAAAATAATGATTCAACATTAGTTGAAGATAAACAGATGGCCTTACCTTCATATTATTTCGACACGTGTTTTAATTATAGTTAATTTTTTTCTCAAAATAGTGCAATTGTATTTGGCATGTTCTTTTTATTACGTATCACTCAATTCGTTATGCAAATGCATGTGATAAAACTTTTTGACGCATTTCAAACAGTGGCCTAGCGTCAAGTGACTTTTTTCGTGTAAAAAGTTTTAATGGGGAATTGTTGTTTGTTTGTTATTCCTTTTACGTGCTCTATTTCCGCCTTTCGGCCAATGACACGCCGGGGAATTCTGTCACCTCACTAACCCGGGAATTTTGCCGAACCCCTCTCGTGTCGAGGGAAGGGATCTTTAATGTCCAACACATCTCAGTTAGACAGGACCGACGGCTTTACATCTCCTCCGAAAGATGGATACTCAAGCGATTCCCAGAATCCGAAAAATCGCACCGACTTTATGGGGATTGAACCCAGGTAACTCTGCGCAGGAGACGAGCATCGTATCCCCTACGCCACCGAGCCGGCCTGGGGAATTGTTCGTGAAACGAAACAAAATTTGTACGAATTTGAAATAAAAAAATCCCCTTTGTTTTTATGTTAATATAGAAGAAACGTCAGGAAGATAATCTAATTTGATAAGTTGAATGAATATTTGATTTTATGTTCGTGAGATATACACGTGTACACAAATGAGGACTATATTAGAACACGTGGACTAGAATACCACTCTCTTGTACAGGTTCGTTTGAGTCGCCTACGTGGGTAAATCAGTTGAGAGATTGACTCCCCGCGTAGATGGTTTGGGTTCGAATCCCTGATAAGGCATGGGTGTTGTACTAGTCCTTAATAAATATATGCAAATAACCTGTTGGAAAATGTAGAAATGACTTGTCAATCAAACGAAATCGAAGAAAAGATTCGTTTATGAACCAGGAAGGAACCAACAGGTGGTGGTGGTAACATCGCTTTTGGTTTGTTTCCAGTGAGAATTACCTCTCACTAGATATCTGGTGAAGTATTGGTTATATTTTCGGTTGAATTGAACAGCTTTTGTTTATGATAAAAAGATATTTTCGAGTAGTGATTAACACTTAACATTGAAAAATTAACTTCGTGTAGTGGAAGTGATAACTACCTTCAAATAAATGAGCAAAGTTGTTGAATCAGAAAATTTATTGATCTCACATAATTTCGTTCCAAACACACCATTTCGAACTCTATTGGACTTGTACGAAAGCTTTCTAGGCTCAAAAACACATAAAATCTCAAAGCAGTTTCATTTGATATGAAGAACATATATCCAAATATTCCAACAGATGAATGCTTTCCGATACTTGAGAATTATTTACTAAAAATAAGACGCTGTCACACATTGCTTGATGAGTTTTGTAATCTTCTAAAAATCTGCCTATCTCAAAATATACTCCCCACAAAAATTGTCGCATCACCCTACTTTTACGACAATACTATATAAACTTTTAGATTGGTCATTCAAGAGTCGCTTGGTAACTTGGAAAAATTAAAAAATTTTACCATCGCAAACATTCGCGAAGTGACCAATCAAGTAGCATCGAATGGTTACTAGTCATTTTCAAAATCGAGTGTTTCCTCCCCGGGCCCTAATTACTGCCAGTATACGTCTCGGAAGCCCCTCGAACAAATTTTGGATGTACTTTTGAGTCAGTGAGTTCCAAATTGCAGGAAGCAGATTTTCTAGTTGTTGGAATGTTCTACAAGGCATCCTATGTTGATGAATTTGCCACCCCATGTTGTCCCAAACATGTTCTATGGGATTCAAGTCGGGACTTCTGGCTGGACATCTTAAAATATCAATTTCGGCATTTTGCAGAAATTCTGTAACTAGTCTAGCTGCATGACACCGAGCATTATCCTACATATAAATGAAGTTTTCGCCAATCAATGTGCCAAAGGGTACAACATGGGATTCAAGGAAATCGCGATGTATCTGGCCGCTGTCATTCTTCCATTATTAAGTAGGATTAACTCAGTTCGACCATGGAAAGAAATGCCTTCCGACACCATTAATGAGCCCCCTCCGAAGTTTTCGGTTTGCCGGATATTGCATTGCTGATACCGTTCCCCAGGTCGTCTGTATACAGGCATGCGTCTATCATTTGATACTAGACAGAACCTGGACTCGTCGGAAAAAAGAAAAGAGAACATTCGACCATTCTGTAATACCCCAATTTGCATGTTCCCTCGCAAACTGAAGTCTTGCAACTCGACGCTCTCTGGTGAGACGCGGGCCGGTAGAAGCCACCCTTGGTCTGATATCGTCTTCTCTGAGCCTGTTCCTAACAGTTTGCAATGAAATATGCACATTTCTGGAAAGTTCAAGTTCATTTTGTAACATTCTAGCCGTAAAGTGTCGAGTTCTTAGTGCAGTTAAACGAAGCCAACGATTATCAACTGGTGTTGTTATCCGATTTCTTCCCTGTCCGGCCCTTCTTCCATATTCCCTGTTTGGTTGTACCGATTAATTGCTATTGTACGTTGGCTTCGTGCTCTTCTAGAAGTGTTACAATTCTGACCACTTCATGATCACCCAAATAGCGTCAGGACTTTCAGCAGCCATTACAATAAACTCAAAGATTCAATTGAATGAATACTGATAGTCGAATAAATTCATTCTTGTTTCAGACGTGTTTGAGTTCATATGGAAACAAATGTTACTACATAGATGAGATTTTTTTCCCCTGTTGACAAAGAAACTGCGTTTGAGCTGCTTAATCGATTGTGGAATTCAGAATATCAGGTGATGCGACAATTTTTGTGATGTGTATCTTCAATTTCAATCAAAATTCTACCAACAAACATCAGGACTTTCCATGGGAGCACCTCTTAGCCCCTTGATGAATTTCTGCAATTTCTGAATGAAGTTCATTAAGTTTACAGAAATAGACATAAATAACTCAATAAATTTCTTAGTTTTGACAATAACAAAATCGACTTACAAATTCATTTATTACATCTACAGAAAAGCAACCTCCACAGACTCAGCCATTCTCATGGACTTAAATCACAAACTAGCAGCTTAAAATTCAATGATCTATAGGCCTTTTCCATTCCACTGTCACGACAGACTTCAAAATTGAAATAAATACTATCACAAAAATTGCCTTAACAAAATTCCCCTGGTTTTTATAGACAAAATTATTCAACGTAAAGAAAAACATCAAAGAACACAAATATTATTTACCATGAAAGATACTTCCTACGCTAGTTTCAACTATGCTGGTCCTGTTTCCAATAACTTCAGCAACTATTTTCTGAACTTGAGCAAATTATTATTTAATGCTAAACAAAAATCGACAAATTAAAAAAATCAGGAGTTTACAAGATTGCTTGCAATGACTGTACGGTAGCTTATGTTGGACAGACAGGTAGGAATTTGAAAACTAGATTCAAAGAACATTCATCCTCTGACACCAATTTCCCAATATGAAGGGGAATAACATAATAAAATACATAATACATAAACGCAGTTTTTCAAATAAAAAATCAGATTCAAATCACGCGAATCATCTCTTAGAAAATAATCATTTTTTCGACCCACAGTTTGAAATTTTGCATACAGATAATAAATATTGGAAGGTAGATCTTTGGGAAACTTTAGAAATCAATAAATACAAACACTCAGGTAGACTCATCAATGAACAAGTCGATTTAAGCCCTTCACCTCTCTTCGGGGAGCAATCTATTTCTTAATTTTATTGGATATACCTGTCATAAATAACCACTTAAGAAGAAGCAACCCAATAAGCTTTTAATTACTCAAGAACATTTATAGTTATATTCTCATTTATATTTTTTCTGTATATTCATTCGTCTGAAGAAACTACGGTGTAGTGAAACGCGTTACGAATCGCAATTATTAAGTAAAATTCCTTAAAACACAGTACTTGTTTTTTATTATTAACTGAAAAAAAATACACGAAATAATATATTTCACTAATAAAATGAATTAAATAATAAAAATGACTTATATCTTCGAAAAATGTTTAGAATGTTTTGATATTCAAACATTCACTTTTAAAACGCTATGCCACTGATTTGAAAGCATTATCTTCGTTTTGACGTTTCAGACCAATTCTTTATTTACAGACCACTCGCAAAATAACGAATTACCTGCTGCCCCATCTCACCTCATACAGAATACTTTTGGTATGAAAATTTTACATTTTTATCGATTAAGATAGATGTGACAAAAACACTATGTTTTATGCCTCTTTTGAATAAAGTGCGATAATACCAGCGAATTAAGTCCATAATAAGGACTACACCGCTGAACGTCATTCCCTCGCAAAGTTGTTTTGTTGAATTTTTCTTCGTTTCTCATATGACCTCTGTGCTCTTTGGGAAATTAAGCAATTATTGGCGGTGTAATTAGTTATCGTGAAAATTCTGTGGGTTTTTACGCATTCTAAAATTTTATAAGTGTTATACGAAATTTAATTATGGAAATAGTTGATAATTCTTGATTTTATTCAGCAAGGTTCGTTTCGAAGCTCTAGTTCCTATGATACCGATTTTAACGTATTTGTTGAGTTTGCTGAGTCACCTTTCTTTTTGGACACATTAGTATTTTGTTGCTAACGATTTGGTGAGATCTGGCGTTGTTAAAACAGCAAAACGAAAAGTTTTCAACCATATTTGATGCAAATCGTCCAATATATTCTTCTAAAATGAACGAACCTCTGAACATTCAGGTTTTTTACGATGACCAGAGCAGAGCGGGCGTTCGAATAATTTTCTCCCCACACCAATATTCAACCTTCCCCAAAACCGTAGGTAGGTAAAAAAGTGCACTGGGCATGTCTTCCATTTCAACGTCTGTACACTAGATTTCTTCCTCCCTGTCAGCTTCTAACTGGCAAAATTCAATCGAGCTCTTCGATGTGTTAAGCTTCGACACGAGGCCCAAAGCAAATTCCCTGAGACGTCGTATCATTTCAGTGTTAATTGGCACTCCACTGTTCTGACGAACTTGCATTCGTAGGGCCTAGGAGTAGCGAACCGTTGTCAACGAGGATATTTTCGAAGAACGATCTTGAATCGCCGTTGTTGATCGACGTTGTCCTTGCCCAGGTTTCCCTTATCAGTCTTCCAGTATCTGCGGATCTTTCTGGCAACAATTGAATGGAACACCCTAAGCCTTTGGACTTTTTTTGTATAAGTTCTACCTAGTTCATCTAAAACTACTGTCAAACCACATTCTGCCGAGGTGAAATTTTCGTGATCACGCAGTGTATAACAACTTCTAAAGAGAAGTATAGTATTATGGAATGAGGAGACAGTGGTACCAATTGTCAAGTATCCAACACCACCTATCAAGCCATTAAAGGTTCTCGAGAATCCACATTTTATAATATAGGTACTACTGTGTCCAAAAAGTAAGGTGACTCGGCATTCATTTTGAAAAATCTTCATTTTTCTTCCAAATCAATTTCATCGCCAGCAAAGTAATCCCCTTCAGATACAACGCCGTTATCCCAATGGATTTTCCAATCTTCAAAAGAGATTTCCGGGATAGCCTCCAGCTATCTGCAATGCCGCTTGTACACACAACTAAATTTATAAGGAATCACTCGGTATTTCATATTATTAATTAATTTTAACCATGGATTTTTGACTACTTGTGAAGAATGAAGTTTTTGTTGTAAAAAAAGTGGATAGTATGATTAGAAATGTTGAATTATCATTATCACCACATATATTGAATTGATATTGTACTCGTCGTCACTGAGGTTGAAACTGTGTATTTCAAAATTCAAAAAAGCTTATAATCATAATTGTCAATGCCTTACGTTGTATTTTCCGACGTGCAGAGTTCGAATAACTGCTCTCGTTGAAGAAGGAGTGACACAGAGGGATATAGCGGCCACAATGGGGGTATTACAGGGGCTGATTTCAAAAACCTACGCCCGATACGTGGTGCTACAATCTCTGCAAAATTGGCCTAGAAGAAGTCGTAGGAAGATCACTTCTGAAGAACAAGACCGCTTTTCGTGCCAAATTACAAGAAGAGACCCTAGTGCGCATCCTATACTCCAAAGCAACAGGCATCAGTGTATCAGTCGGAATGATACATCAAAGACTTTGTTCAAGGTGTTTATACAGCAGAAGGCCCTAAAGAATTCTATAGCTAACCAGACAACAAAATATTAACAGACTTAATTGGTGTATGGAGCACCAAAATTGGAATATTGAGAATTGGGGAAATGTTCTTTTTTCGGATGAGACCAGAATTGGTGTTCGATCAGATGTACGCCGGATTCGGGTCTTAAGGGGTCGTGGAAGACAAGACTCCGAGCAGCAAGACAAATTCCGAAATACTAAGGGGGCAGTGTGATGTTTTGGGGTGGCATTATGCTGGGAGGCCAAACAGATTTGATTTCGTTTCCTGCGGGTGTAACGGCTAGAAATTACGTAGACCAAGTGCTGGAGCCCATAGTGAGACTCTGGCGAGGTGCCCACGGTGAGAATTTCACTTTTATGCATGATAATGCATTTCCGCGTAACACAAACCTCGCTCGACATTATCTTGAAACAGAGGGAACCGCTATTTTGGACTGGCCAACTGGCTCTCCAGACCTAAATCCTATTGAACATTTATGGAATAATCTCAAAAAGAAAATTAGGTCGCGCCAGGATAATCCAAGAATCCCACAACAGCTCATCCAAGCCGCCACAGAAGAGTGGCAGAATATCACCCCAGAAGAGGTCGAAAACCTAATCCCAAGCATGCCTAGACGGATGCAGGCTTGTATCAGGGCAAGAGGAGGTAATACAACTTAATGAGATCGAGAGGAAACACCTCCGTGAGAAAACAATTTTCAGAGTCTCTTATTTCCTTTTATTTGTTTCTTTCTCAATTGAAATATCTCACAAAGTATCAATTCTAACAATCCTTCGAAATTTCCAAAATCTCTGAGGTAATATTTAAAATATCGGGCGATTCCATATAAATTTGGTTGTGTGAATCTCTTCGATTGAGTCTAAACGGTGTCCCCGGAACGGTTTTTGAGTTTGCTGAATAACCAGAAATCACATGGTACCAAATCAGGTGAATAAGGCGGTTTTGAAACAATATGAGTTGAGTTTTTGGCGAAATAGTCACCAAGAATTGTGATCAGCAAGATCTCTGATTGTTAATCAATGATTTACAAGCATCAAATCTTTGATATTTTGGAAGTGAGCTTGGTCACTCGAGTTTGATGGTCAACCGAGACGCTCATCGTCTTCTACACGTTCTCGACCTTTTTGGAACTCTTTATACCACTTGTAAACTTTTTTTGACATAGCCTCATCTCCAAATGCTCTTTGCACCATCCTATTGAATCAGCAGTTGAAAATTCATTCCGCAAACAAAATTTAATGCAAATCTTTGCTCAACAAATGCAGACATTATAAAAATCGAAAAATTCACTTCTAGGAGCTCACAAAACGAAGCGTATCTCAAACATTAATGTATATTTTGTTGTGAACCCTGGCACAGATATCAAAGACAGTCCTACCAACCTTAAATTAAAAGCAATGCCCAAAATCCATTTGCGCGCGCAGTTTAAATTCAAATGTTACCTTACTTTTTGGACATAGTAATGATGCAAAAAACAGTTTTGTTGAGTACAAAACATATTATTTGAAGTGTTATGAAGAACCTTCTGAGCAGGAAGAACAGGTGTTCCCACTTGCTTCCATAGAATAAATTTCTAATTAGTACCAAAGAAATGTCTGAACATATAGTTGCATTTCAAAATATTTTCACTCGTCTAATGCTTCATTTCCAATAAACCCTGATTTTACGCGAATTTCGGAACGTCTAAAAACTCACAGAAAATTCTAAAATTCATAATTTAATTCACTCATTTCCAAAGCTTTGCTAAAATGGGTCATCTCATTCATTTTTATTAATGTATCTAGAAAACAACATCAGGGTGTTTGATAACTCAAAACCAACTAGTACAATTAATGATTTATAGATTTTCAATTCCGAAAACTTGAATACTATAATAATGATTTTTTTCCAAAATAAAAACAGGTTCACCTTCTGCCACGTGAGTGATTAAAATGTCTGTCCGAAATGCAGATACGGACGGTCGGGAAATGAAAAAACTCGTTATCTGTTGAGAAATGGCACATCCTCAAATTTATAGCTTTCGACACATTACTTTCGACATAAATTCAAAAAACATTGTATCCAAGTCGAAAATTAAAACAATCTGGTAAAACGAGAATATAAAAAACATTTAAATGGTATATTTAACGTGGACGAATGTTAGATTATGGCAAAGTCTGGAAAAACAAATTTTGTTTGAACATACAGTGTGTTCCAACGAAAATTTGACCCCCTCTATAACTCCGAAATGAGTAACATTAGCGAAAAACACCAAGACACGTCGATTTTTGTTTCGAGGGGGAGCATTTTTCGAAATAATTCGAAACTTCTCAGATCAACCCCCTACCCCCAGCAACCCTAACTTTGAAATTCATCATAGGGAATAAGGGTCGAGTGGCACCTTACTGTGAAGGTCTGTCAATTCTCCATTCTGATTTGTCATTTTAGAATTTTAAATTAACATACAGGGTGTCCCAACCAAGGGTGAAGTTGAATTCTGGAAATCCCAAATACTAAATGAAATAGATTTATTTTGGCATAATGCAAGCGCAGGTTTATGCTCGGTCTAGAAAAACGACCTACACTTGTGAATTTGGAGTTGGTGCAATCAACCCCTATTTCCAGCATCCCCAACTCAAAAATCATTCGATCGATAATAGGTCAAGTGGCACCTCGTTGGAAAGGTACTGCAATTTTCTCTTCGAATTTGGTATTTTCGAAATTCAGAATCATCATACAGGGTGTCCCGAAGCAGGAACATTGAAAATCCAAATAACTTTTTGAAACTGGTTCATTTCGGTATACGAGAACATGTTTGATCCGAGAATAGGACTTTCTTGTGTGGTTATAGAATTTTTGCAATCAACCCCTTCCATTCAGCATCCCCAACTTGAAAATCATACAAATAATTCAAGTGGCATATCTTCAGAAAGGTTTTTGAATTCCAGAATGATTAAAGCATTTCATTCAGTTCGGCTCTCCATACAGGATGTCGCTTTCGAAAAATTCAATATCGTCATTTGAAATTATCAACTAAAATTAATTCGAAACTGTTAAAAGTATTGAGGTACGATGTGTTGAGCATCAATTACGAAGAAATAAAGCTGATTTCTGCATTGAAAATGTTCACATTTTTTCATTTCCATCTGGCGTGCAGTCATCTGTTATTTCTCATTTTGCAATGAAATATTATTATTATTCAGATCAGTTCCTTATTATTGTTGTTGTTCGTCAGTTGAAATTAATCTGAAAATGGTTTATTCCACTGAGGAAAGGGTCGAAATTGTATCGACGTATTTTCGAAATAACAGTTGTGCCAAAGAAACGGCAAGGATATTCGATAGGAACCATCCTGAAAGAGAAAGGAGTCAGTCACCAGTACGTTAAATATTTGGTTGACAAATTCCTAGCTACGGGTTCGGTGGCAAACAAAAACATGAAGTGGCATGTCCTGTCAGAAATGAGGCAACGGAAGTGGCAGTAGTGGGTCATCTACAAATGGAGAATACTACTTCGATCAGAAAACTATCTCGTCTGACTGGTGTATCAGCTACAACTGTCCATAGAATCGTGAAACATCACAAATTTCACCCTACAAGGTAAAATTAGTGCATGAAATAAACGAAGATGATCCAGATCGTCGTTTACAGTTTTGTGAAAATCTAAGTGAAAACCTAAACGCTAATCCAAATTTTCTGAATAACATCTGTTTTTCTGATGAAAGCACCTTTATGCTCAGTGGTGAAGTGAATAGACATAATTGTCGATATTGGGACACACAGAATCCTCATTGGTTTAGAGAGGCCCACACGCAAAGGCCTCAGAAGTTGAACGTTTGGGCAGGAATTTTGGCAATCATCTAGTTGGGCCTTTCTTTATTGAGGGTAATCTGAATGGAAATGGCTACCTACAGTTGTTAGAGGAACACATACATCCTAGATTGACAGAAATTTTACAGAACGATCCAACTCTTTCTGAGGACGAAATGCGTTTTCAACAAGACGGTGCTACTCCGCATTATGATGCTCGGGTGCGCCAATATTTAGACGAAAATTTCCCAGGAAGGTGGATTGGTAGAAGAGGACCTGTTGAGTGGCCAGCCAGGTCACCAGATTTAAATCCCTAGATTTTTTTTGTGGGGCCATCTAAAATCTAAAGTTTATGCCACAAGACCAGAAAACCTGGAGGAGCTGCGGATGAGGATTATCACAGAATGCCGACTTTTGACTCCTGAAGTTTTCGCTAATGTGAGAAGGAGTTCGAAAATCGTCTGTATAACTGTATGGAGGTGGGCGGAGGTCATTTTGAACAATTGTTGTAATAATCAAGTTAGTTTTTGTTTTCAATTGAATACAAGTTCAATAAATCTCGTTTTCCTGTTTAGATGAGCATCCAATCAGTTTCTCCATCATCCCTCATCCTGATCCTCACGCCAGAAAACCTCGATTGCCAAACTGAAACCAATGCCTCAGTGATTCAGAAAATAGAAAAATCTTTCTGGAACTTTGCCACTCAACCTGTAATCACTTGTATGATTTTTGAGTTGGGGATGCTGAATGGAAGAGATTGATTGCAAAAATTCCATATTCACGCAAGAGAGTCTTATTCTCGAATCAAACATAAACATGTTCTCGTATTATACCGAAATGAACCAGTTTCAAAAAGTTATTTGGGTTTTCAGTGTTCCTGCTCCGGGACACCCTGTATGCTGATTCTGAATTTCGAAAATACCAAATTCGAAGAGAAAATTGAAATACCTTTCCAACGAGGTGCCACTTGACCTATTTTCGATCGAATGATTTTTGAGTTGGGGATGCTGGAAATAGGGGTTGATTGCACCAACTCCAAATTCACAAGTGTAGGTCGTTTTTCTAGAGCGAGCATAAACCTGCGCTTGCATTATGCCAAAATAAATCGATTTCATTTAGTATTTGGGATTTGCAGGAATTCAACTTTACCCTCGGTTGGGACACCCTGTATGTTAATTTAAAATTCTAAAATGACAAATCAGAATGGAGAATTGACAGACCTTTACAGTAAGGTGCCACTCGACCCTTATTCCCTATGATGAATTTCGAAATTAGGGTTGCTGGGGGTAGGGGGTTGATCTGACAAGTTTCGAATTATTTCGAAAAATGCTCCCCCTCGAAACAAAAATCGACGTGTCTTGGTGTTTTTCGCTAATGTTACTCATTTCGGAGTTATAGGGGGGGTCAAATTTTCGTTGGAACACACTGTATAAGAATTTCGTGTTTCCTTTCATATACATTCAAGAAAGTTTGGATATCGAGTAACCCTACGACAATAACTTCATACGTTGTTATACAGTAAAAGCTCCTTATTCGCATTCCCTACAATCTCGTTTTTACTATTCGCAGATAAAAAAATGCGACTCAATACCTACATTCGCTGCTAAAGATTTTATTTATTCACGAATTTAATCGGTACATACATATGTATTAATGAATATGATTCGTTATCCTTTGTAACCGCGTCTTCAAATGGACTAATGAAAAAGTAAAATAGACCTTATAACTACTACTTCTAAATTTATAAATATCTGCGCTGTATTTGTTTGGCTTCTCCTTTGACATAAGCCGCCTTTGCCGCGGTCAGTGTTTCCGCGATTGTGAACAAACAATAAGGACGCTGGGATTTCAAAATACAATAACAATAGAACGCTTTGAGATTTTGAGCTACTTTTTCTTTCATTTCGTAGATAATTTTATAACATTGATTATGAAATTCAACATCTTTAATATGGCCGCCTTGCTTCACCGGTAGAATCTTTCAACACAATTATCCAGGGCTTTCAGACAAACAGCTGACTCTATTTCGTTGATAGCGCTTTCAATATTGGTTTGAAAATGATCCAAAATTGACGATTTGTTAGAGTAAGCCACTGATTTTATGAAACCCCACAGAAAAAAGCTATATGGCATGTGGCACCATCCTGCGGGAACCACATATCATCCAAGACCAGTTCATCAGTTGGCTCGAAGAAGTGCCATGATATCGCTCGCCATTTACGATGCATACGTTTCCAACATCTTCACGAAAGAAATATGGCCCAATAACACCGCCAGCAAGAGTTCCGCACCAGACCGCCAGTTTTTGTGGATTCAAAGGCTTCTCCAATATCGCGATCGATATGACTGAGATATGGGACGAAGAACAAGCTATGAACAACAGCAGAATTGATTCCAGGTATAGACAACTGATCCACAACATCTATCAACAATTCCCAATGATAGTAAGATTAGAACACGAAACCAAACCTATAAAAAGCCAGAGAGGTGTAAAACAGGGAGACGTTATATCGCCGAAGTTATTCACCTTAGCATTAGAAGATGTATTTAAATCATTGAGTTGGGAAGGAAAGGGGATAAACATAAATGGAAAAACACTGAATCATCTTAGGTACGGCAATGATATTGTCCTGATTACCACCACTCTCGAAGAGTTACAAGAAATGACTACTAATTAGCTGAAGCATCGCAAAAAATTGGTTTGAAGATGAACATGCAGAAGATGAAAACCATGACTAATACAGAAGATAACAGAAGGATTACAGTTGGCGTACACTCTGTGGACATGGTGGATGAATTGGTTTACCTAGGTCAAATACTCAAACCTAATAGAGAGAATCAAACAGCAGAAATTTGCGAGAAGAGTTCGGCTTGCTTGGGCTGGATTAGGAAAATTAAAATGGGTCCTTCAAAGTCGTAACATACCACAATACCTTAGAACTAAAGTCTACAATCAGTGTATTTTGCCTGTAATCACTTACGACTGCCAAACATGGACACTAATTAGAGCCATTAGAGGAAGAGGTCGCCCTCACTTAAGTTCGCGATGTCAGAAAAAAATTGCCAAGGAGATGCAAGGGAGATGACCTGAAACGCATTGGAGGTCTCAACTGGTATCAGGTAGCACAGAACATGGACCGTTGGAGAGAACTGGGGGAGGCCTTTGTCCAAATATGGATGACATATGACTGAAGAAGAAGAAGAAGCCTAAAAAATTGAAGTATCGATACAAAAAATAGATAGAAATATTTGATCGTTTACGCCTTGAAGACTCGATTAAAAATCCGAAGATAAAATAAGGTCGTCTGTAATTTCAACTTCATTGTCAGCGAAAATTGTTCGTGATTCAGCAAAAGAAAAAATAGAGGTGACGTTCTCATGGGTTGAAGACCGTCAAAGCGTCTTAACTCACATTTTAAAGAACCTGGTGGTAGTTGCATTGGAAGAATGGTTCAATGAATTTAAGGTACGACAATCATTGCATAGAACTAAAATCGTTGGAAAATCTGCATCTGCTGACACTGCTGCAGCAGGAAGATATCCAGAAGAATTTGCAAACCTAGTAGCTGATGGAGAATACAAACCTGAGAAAAGATTTAATGCACTTCCTTGAAAGAGAATGCCAAACAAAACATTAATTTCCAAAAGCGAAATTTGAGACAGCAAAGGATAGAGTTACATTGCTGTTATGTTCTAATGCATCTGGAGCTTTAAAAAATCAAAACAAGAATGACCTGCCAGTGTTTTGGCGTGCTAATAAGAAGCGTGGGTTACAGGCAATTTTTTTTGACTGCTTCTGGAATTGTTTTGTTTCAGAAGTTGAAACGCATCAAGAAATGTTTTGGACGATGCCACAGGTCATCCTCACGAACTTGAAACTATGCATCCAAATATAAAAGTCACATTCTTACTACCTTTTGTTTCCACCTATGGACCTAAGAATAATCTAAACCCTTAAGCTCTTTTACATTAGACGAACCTTCAAAACCCTATTAGATACTATGGACTGTGATCCTGATATAAATGTTATTGAATGGTGGAATATATTTGACATAGCAAAATGTATCTTAAACATGAAATAATAGGTGCTGGAAAAAACTATGGCCTGTTCTAACTGCGGAAAATGACGAAGAGTCTGTACAAATTCGAACTTTAACTACTACATTGTCGAAATTACGAATTGCGAAGTGACAGTCAGGAGTTGCTTGAATTGCAAGATGGAGATTTGACTGAAACGGGCTTGGAGGAAATGTTTAATTGAAGACGAGGCGTCGACTAGCACTGGAAACGTGACATTTAATTAAAAAAATCTTAGTGACTGTTCAAGAATGGGAAATGAACTTTGGGATTTCCTTAAAAGCCAAATTGCTAATGCCACTGTTGTAAGCAAGAAAAAATTACAAAATTCTTTGAACCATTGCCAAAACTAAATTCTGGATAGATTAGACCAACCAACGGATTAGGAGGACGAAGACGTGACTGAAGACAGTAGAATAAGTACCAATCCACTAACAAAATCAGAAATAATGCAAGTAATTAGGGAGCTAAAAACGGTAAATCGCCAGGAGAAGACTACATACCAGCAGAAGTTCTCAAAGTCAACCCGAAAGTAACCACCAACACGTACCACGACCTCTTTAAACAAATATGGAACTCCGAACAACTTCCTGAGGACTGGAAGAAAAGTCATCAAACTGGCGAAGAAGGAAGATTTATCTAAATGCCGAAACTGGAGAGGCATCACTCTTTAATCAATCCCATGTAAAGTGCTAACTAGAATAGTACTCAACAGAATGAAGACGCCTCTAGACACCAAACTCAGAAGAGAACAACATGGCTTCAGAGCGCAATGGTCTTGTATCGATCTGATAATTACTCTCGAAATAATTGTGGAATAAAGTACAGAGTTTCAATTTCAGTTGTATCTTGCCTTCAAGGACTTTGAATGTGCTTCAGACCTTGTATCCCGAGGAGCTATGCGGAAGGCCTTGAAATCGTCCCTGACAAAATCGTAAACATTAGCAAAAGCATGTACAATGGATACCAATGTCATATTCTGCATGAGTGAAACATATCCGACCCATTTAACGTGTTTGCTTTCACCATGGACATTCCTACTCGTCCTTGATAAAATTATGAAGAAAGACACCAGAATCATAAGAGGAATACATTGATAATGAACAGATTGTGAGACATAGATTTTGCTGATGATATTTGCCTCTTATCACAAACACTGAATGATATGAAAAATGAAATAGAAGAAGACATCTACCTAAGTGGAGAGAAAATACAATATGTTGAATCCTTCCAGTATCTCGGCAGCATCATTAAAACTAACGGGGGAGCAGATGAAGACATTACACAGAGGATAAACAAAGCTAGGAGATCGTTCATCCAACTTAACTCGATCTGGAAACCATCACACGTGAAACTGCAAACCTTTGAATTCCTGTCAGAGAAGAATCCTTAACACCAGATGACCCGAGAAGATATCAATATAGACCTATGGAAGATATCCAATGAAGAAAATGTAATTCAAGATAGAAAATATGAATGACTGGGATATACCTTGAGAAAGAACGACCATCAGCGTGGAGAGGCTTTAGACTGGAACCCTCAAGGAGCCAAGAACAACGTGGCGAAGAATTATCGACAAGGATATTTCAGAAAAGGGAAAGAGTTGGGGAGAGATCAAGAGTCTGGCTCGAAACGGAGTCAGATGGAGACATTTTGTTGAGGCTTTACGTCCCCCAAGGGATTGAAGGAATTCAAGAAGAGATTGCCTAAGTTTCAAGATAATCAGTATGGTCAAAAATTTCAATTAAATTGATTTTTCTATATTTTTGTTATTTTGTCACCTAGGAACGTAACCTCTATAATCGCATATAAATTACTATTCCATATTCACGGTTTATTTATTCCCAGCATATTCAAGGAACATATATCCCGCGAATAAAGAGCTTATACTGTATCACGAGATCTGATATGCCATGCATGGCTTCTCATCGGACAATCATGTGTTACTCGATTGTGCCACATGTGGAAGCTTATCTCAAGATGAGGCATGTTAAGACCAAGAAAGGAGGGGCGACAGTTTAATTACCAATAATTGTACTATATCAAACACCCCGTTATGTTTTAAACATTGCTATTGCCCCCGTCTAACCATATTAAAGCCTAAAAGTTTTACATGTTGTGTTAATGTTGGTTTTGCACGTTCTCGCTTACAGTTAGTGGTATGGTTACCATTTATCATCATTTGAGGGGTACAACTAAATCATCAGAAAGGCGACATTCAATATCAGGTTTGTTCATTTTTCATTATGCTTTTAATAACTGTTGTTTTCACTTTACATCACACATCGTGCATGCTTTAATTTATTGCAAATATTTCAAAAATGTATAGATATAAGTGAATTGAACCAAAAGTATTTTGCAAATTCATTGTTTTGAATATTTGCTTTTACCACAATACAAAAGAGGTTGGTATATTGTATATTGTGTTCACCGTATTTTGTATCAAGAATAAATGGTTAAAAGAATTTTTATGATGAGAAATTTATTTCTATGTCTATCCTTGACTCAATTTACATGATCAATTCTGGCATACTATGAACAAGTGATTGTGACCAAAATATAGCTATATCGTCTTGAATGATCTCTGAAATTATGAAATATCTCTCATGGTGCGAGAATAGATCCTTGTGGAACACCATCATTGGAAGTACGGAAACGATAAGAACTCGAGATCTTCTCTCATACAGCATACAAGGTTGGCTGAAAAGTTCGTAGGTTGATATACAGATGACGTTACTAGGGCCAAATCCACATGATTATCACTTGCTAGGTGGGGTGAAAGTAACCTCCTCGACCGCCAGAATGCACTGCTACTGCAAATAAGTTTATGGTGCATTGTAGTTCGTTCATATATAGGCAGAAATATTAAATTTTAGTGCTATATCAGCCTTAGTTTTGTTTTGACAGTTCATTGATGTTGAAGTGATTCCCATCATGTTGAGTATGGATTTTTTTGTTCTCGTCATTATTATTTTTGAGAGGCAAAACAATAAAGGTGAAGGTACGCAAGCTAGCAGATGCCACAAAGAATAGTACTGTGCGCACACGAACGCGTGAGCACTTCGAAAGAGTGTTTGGACTTGCTTATGCGGAATCGGGCGTCGATTAGTAACTGTTAATGAAACCTAGATCCATTATTACACACCAGAAAACAGAATCAGTGCCCAGCAATGGCATACTCTTCGTGGACTACCAGGAAAAGGAAAAACCATCAACAGCTAGTATTACTGTGCACTATTGGAGAGATTGAATGCTGAAAACTGCAAACCCCAAACCTCAAAAGATGGCTCATCAATAAAAAATCCAGCTGTCCTACCGTTGGTTCGAGAGATACAGCATTGAAAGAGAATCAACTTTTGTTATTGTTGGAAAAATGGATAAAAGAGAATTCCGTATGTTCATTAAACATTGCTTTCTCATGAAAAAAATTCAGTTAAGCCAAAGCATGGCTTCATAAACATTATTCGGACTTTGCGCCAGGAAAATCAGTGGTGGAAAGGTGATTTGCACAGCGTGAACGTGGTGATTTGAGCATCCAAAACGATGAAGGCAGTGGACAATCCACAGACGCTGTCATCGATGAAAACATTAAAAAGTAAACAAATTTGTTTTGTATAATCGAGAAATGAAGTTGATCGAGATAGCTGAGACCCTGAACATATCCTAGGAACGTGTTGGCTTTATTTTAAAAGAATGGTTTGGAAATGCGGAAACATAGATTCATTACTACACTCCAGAAAGCGATCTACAGCCAGCCGAGTGGACTCAACGAGATGAACTGCATCAAAAACGAGAAAAAACGCAGCAGTCAGATGGCAAGGTTACGTAGGTAGCCTTTTTAATTTTGTGCCTGACAATAGTTTCAGTTCTTCGATTTGATTTCTTCAACTCATCGAACACTTGCGGTGAACAAATGGTTATATACCATTCAGAATTGATGTTTCTACGCTGTTCTAATGCTTTGGTGGCGAGATGTCCGGTTTTCCTTAAGAAACAGGCGACCATTGGCTTTAAAGAGCTTCGTGAACGAAGTTTGGCTCATCTTGGAAGATCCATACTGTCGCTTGTTGTTTAGTTTCGGGCTTGTACGCATATATCCAAGATTCGTTACATGTAACGAATATTCTCAACATTCCTCAGCATCAAACGACATGAGCCTTCTTTTGGGCAATTGTTAAGTTGTGTGGGATCCAACGTGAATAAATCTTCATGTAATATTGCATGCACGCTGGTGGAACTAATGTTTAGGGTTGTCTCAATCTCACTGCATCAATGGTTTGTGGTGAAACAACTATAGAGTTCATTATATAAGCATTTGACAGTAGCCAAGTGTGGAGCTTCATGATTAATTAGTCGAAGCAAGTTGATCGCAGCAATGTTGTCAAGTTAATCCACGTCGAAAATCGTGAAAAATCATTGCACGGAAATGTTTACGTGTCGATTCCATTTTATGTCCAAGTTGAATTTCTCAAATGACTATAAATACATAATTTGAACGGCAATATACATATGGATGTTTTCTGGGATATTCATCGATGCGAACGAATACAGCTGCGGAATCTCAGCGTCAGAGATAATTAATAACTTAAACTCTGGCTCACAGAGGATATCTGAGTGAGGTCGGTTAAACCTGGTGAGCTTCAACGTGAGCAAGACGCCAGCAACTACGTTTTCTAAAAAGGTCCCCGCTCGAGAACCTCATCTGATGATGCAAAGCCAACAAATTGCATCCAAAGATTTCATGCACCTTCTCGGAATAACGGTCAACTCCAGGTTTTGCTGGCATGAACATGTATCAGCAATAGCTAAGTCGGCTTCAGCTAAACTTGGTTTTTCTTCAGAGCCAAGCGATACTTCACGTCATCTCAGCTGTTGCTTCTATATAAGGCGCAGATTCGACCTGCTTTGGAATATTATCTCCATGTTTGGGGATCTGTGCCCAAACATTCGTTGCGGAGGTTGGATAGTGTGCAAAAACGGCCTGTGCGCCTCATCGACCACCCGCGATCTCCAACCGCTGGGTCTCAGAAGACAAGTTGCTAACTTATCTCTGTTTTACTGATACTTCTACGGAAGATGCTCCAAGGAGCTGAAAGACCTTGTTCCGGAAAAACTCATGTTTTGCCGCAACACTCGGCTGGCAAGGAGTTCTCATCATATGGCGGTACATTTAACGACCCCTCGAACCTCTTAAGCGCGCATAAAAAAAAGAAAAGAAGGGTCAAACTATAAACTGCTACTACTATATTTAGTTATTGGATCAATTGAAGGTCCAAATCACGAAGAAACGGCCCCGTTTGAAAAAAAGAAAGTGATGTTTCAACAAGACAATGCACCTTACCACAAATCATTCAAAATAATGGCAACATTGTACGAATTAAACTTCAAATTACTTTCCCTTCCACCTCATTGACCAGATCTTGTCCCCAGTGACTGTTTTGTTTTTAGACTCGAAACGAATGCTCGTTGGAAGAACTTCAAGACTAATGAACAGTTAATCGCCGAAAATGAAGCCTATTTTGAAGTTAAAGAGAAATCTTATTATAAAAATGGCACCGAAAAAATTATCATCGCTACATTTGATATATCCCCCTTGAAGGTGGTTACATTAAATAAAAAAATTAATTTTACCAATTTTACTATCTTAGCCTACGAACTTTCAGCCCACCCCCGGTACAGTAGCGCTGGAGTATACAGGGTGTTACATAATAGTATGTCATAACTTGAAGGGGTAAATCTACGTGCAATTTTAAGAAAAAACTTCATATAAACATAGGTCCGCAAAAGCTTCGTTACGGAGCTACAGGGTGTTGAAATTTCCGGAAAAAATTGTTTTTTTCTTCAAAACTCCTGCAGTTTTTGAGATACTCAGCCCAAATTTCGAATGCAAGCTATTTTTTACACGTCCTAGATTTTAACTTGAATTCACTAGGTCTTTTCCTTTCTGAGGCCATGTCTCCTTTTGATAATATGCGAAGGACAGAGGCCTGTATTCTTGCAGGTGGAGGACACTTCCAGCAATTCATTTAGTTATTAATTGTTCTTTCTTTTAGTTTGATATTGAATAAGTTGAGTCTCAGGAGACGAGCTATCGAAATAAAAGCAAATTTTGGGCATACCTATCGAGTATTTCTATTGTTTTTTTTAAGCGAATAACATACAATTCAAATGATTCAAATTCAATAATTTTTCACTCGAAAACGGTTGGAGATACGAAAAAATTACAGGTGTCAAAAAAGTTTCTAAATCGAACGAAGATGACGACAATTGATTGTACGCTGATCAGTGGCGTACTGCAAAAAAGTTTGAAAGGGCAAAAGAAGACATGGCGCCGGAAAAGAAAACACCTTGTAGATTCTAGGTAAAATTTAGGACTTGTTATGATAGATGCTGTGAAAAATAATTATCTGAAAAACTGCAGGAGTTTTGGAGAAAAAAAAACAATTTTTTTCGGAAATTTCAACACCCTGTAGCTCCGTAACGAAGCTTTTGCGGGCCTATGTTTATATGAACTTTTTTTCTTAAAATTGCACGTAGATTTACCCCCTCAAGTTGTGACATACTTGTCACCCTATATTCTCCTATCTTGCTTCCACACACTCATTTAAGAAACATTAACATTCTAACCTTACTCTTGTATCAACATATGGTGAAACTAGTTATACATTCACGATTGTTATATTCAATCAAAAATGAAAAATTCAGAATATATTTCAAAGAACCTGTTAAATTTGCATAATACTTTTGTTGCGTATTGTACAGTCATTAATTTTTCGAGAAAACAAACAGTGTTATCAGTTTTCTTCATTTCGAAATGAATGTTGCAATATCCCGTTTATGTGAAAACGAAACAAAAACAAGCGAATACTTTTACAAGATCACCCAATAAACCCGTGTCGTATAAATTTCTAAATAACTCGGAATAAAAAAGAAATTTACGCTCAATGTAAATGATTCGATTGCCAAATTCTTCGCGTACAAATTAAATACAAATTACATTTAAATTATCAGAGATAAAGGCAACGTGTTTGATAATATTTGTTGTTTATATTGTGTTGAAATACCACTTTAGTTGTACCTAATTTTTATGTTGTTAGGTGTCACTTTTATTGAATGTTGACGTGTTAAATGCATTTTTTTTCTGTTGGTAATTGATGTACGTTAGTGTTACGTCTTGAAGTATCACTATCAGATATTAGCTGTATTTATTTTCAAATACCGTTGTTTTAATGAAGAAATTGATAACTTGTTTGGACCTTGTAAAACCGTGTGAAATGATTACGATGAATTTTCATCGGTGTTGAGTCACACCTGTACATATTTAATAGAAATTGTATACCGGGTGTCCCTTTATTATGTAATCTGTTCATAATTATGTTCTTGTTGAATACATTCAAGATTTACATATACTGGGCGATTCACCAGTGGCGCGGTGCTATGTAGCTCGTACAATCTTGAAGATTTCATTTTTGTTCGAACAGTATTGTATTTAGAAAGTAAAAATCTACTTCAGCAATTTATTTTGCAGTAAACAGGGTGTCCCAATTTTCTATAAAAAAATCTTGGGTGGTTTTTTCAGATTGGAAGTCTACTTTTTTGTTCAAGATTCAGGAATGGCCTAAACTCTGCTATAATGTCTTTAAGTAATAAGTTTTTATGGTGAGTAGTTCCGACACAATATTTTTTTTTCCGTGAAAATTCATGAAAATCGGCTCTCACATCATCGCATGCTCCTTCGGCCGGAGAGGATGAATCATTTTCTTATTGCCCAAGGATAGCTTTATTGATGAATTGAAATAGATTATCCTCATTTTATACAGGAGTGACTCAAAAAAAATATTGAATATTGTAATTTTAAAACTATCATATCTTAATTTCTTCAAATGGAACATCCTGTAATTTTTATTCATTTCAACGCATAAAATATTGTGCTATATTTTTGCAGAAGTAACCTTATCTTTATCTTCGATCATTTTCGAAATATTCGATTATTTCTAAAAAATTTTGATGAAAATTCTACAAACCGTATCAAACTCATCAACGTGCATCATTATTCGCACAGAAGTTTTTTTCTGTAATGATTCAAGTAAAAATGAAACCTATACAAGATAATTCTTTTAACGAATTATAAAATCATGATGATTAAAACGTAAATCGAGGTATGTGTTGACATTTTTTTTGTGCCTTCTGTCAGGTGTCCGGACATATCATATTCTGCATTTTACATGGTGAACTTATCAGTGTTTCGTTATTAAACATTGTTAAAGTGAGGTTTGAACCTGATTTTCTCAATTGACTGCCATGAAGTTCTCCAAAGAAGAATTGGTTGTTATGATTTTCATTCTGGGTGAGTGTGATAGAAATTCTTTGTTGGCAAGTAGAGTTTATGCATAAAGGTTTCCTGATAAGAGGCATCCTGGTGCAAAATGCTTTGAAAACTTCAGATTAGATTTATCGAAATGGGTAATATCGCTTACAAAAAAAAAACATGAAAAACCAAAAACTGCTACAGCTGAAGACAACCAGTTATCAGTTTGGTTGACAGTGACAGAGGACACATATAAAAGCCAAAGAGAGATTTCTCAGTTAACAGATATAAGCCAAACTTCCGTCCAGAGAATCTTGAAAGTGAATAAATTTCATGCATATCATGTACAGCTGCACCAGGAACTGATTAATCAAGGCTATGAAAATCGAATCAATTTTTGCAATTGGGCAAGTGACAAAGTAGCGGAAAATCCAAATATGTTTAGCAGAGATCTTTTCTCAGACGAGGCAACTTTCCACAAGAATGGGCTTGTTAACAGGCACAACTTTCATTATTACGCCATGGAAAATCCACACCTCATGACACGAATAGATCACCAGTATCGTTGGTCCTTGAATGTATGGGCCACTATAGTAGTATCTACGCATTTTTTCGACGCGCACCTCAATAGTGAAATGTATTTAGGTTTTCTGCAAAATCATCTAACAATGTTTCTTGTCGATGTACCAGAGCATATAAGACAAGATTTGTGGTTTCAACAGGATAGAGCACCGGCACATTACTCACATCAGGTTAAGGAACATTCGAATCATGTATTTCCAAACAAATGGCTAGGACGTGGTGGTCCTGTTAAATGGCCAGCTAGGTCTCCGGACCTTACAAGTCTAGATTCTTTCTTGTGGGGTTATATTAAGGGCAGCGTTTACCAGATTCCTTCTACAACACAGTTGTATATGAGACAGAGAATAGTCAACGCCTTTCAGTCAGTTAATCCGCAAATGTTGTCGAGAGTTCAACGGTCTTTCCGCAGAAGAATTGAGTTGTGTCTACAAAGAAACGGGCAATATTTCGACCACTCATTGAAATAGTTCAACACCTTGTAGATCATCCCACCAAAAACCAATCTATTACGTATTTCATACACGACTACCTTAAAATATCTCCATTTCTCTGATCAAGTATAATGATATGTACTAATAAACTCTTCTTTCGCAACCTCTGCATTTTTTTATTTCGAAAATGGTCGAAGATAAAGTTAAGGTTTCTTCTGCAAAAATATGGCACAATATTTTATGCGTTGACATGAATAATCAAATACAGGATGTTCCATTTGAAAAAAATCAAGATGTGATATTTTTAAAATTACAATATTCAATAATTTTTTGAGTCAATCCTGTATAAAATGAGGATAATCTAATTCAATTCATCAATAAAGTTATCCATGGGCAATAAGAAAACGAAAGGAAAAAAGTATTCATTCTCTCTGGTCGAAGCAGCATGCGATGATGTGAGAGCCTATTTTCATGAATTTTTACGAAAAAAAATATTTTGACGAAACTACTCACCAAAAAAAATTATTACTTAAAGACATTATAGCAGAGGACGCTCTTGAATCTTCAACAAAAAAGTGGTCTTTCATTCTGAAAATACCATCCAAGATTTTTCTATAGAAAATTGGGACACCCTGTTTACTTCAAAATAAATTGCTGAAGTAGATTTTTGCTTTCTGAATACAATACCGTTCGAACAAAAATGAAATCTTCAAGAGTGTATGAGCTACAGAGCACCGCGCCACTGGTGAATCACCCAGTATACAAGGTATTTCCTATAACACGAAACTCCTTTGGTTTTTGAGAAATAAGTTTCAATGAACTTTTCTCCAGACTTGCTTAGTTGTGAGAGCGTTGAAGTTTTCGAAAAAAAAAACGGTATTTTGAATTGATTGTTCGAAGTTGTCGCCAATCAAAGGCAATGCTGGGTACATCACGTAGTAAAACCTGAACGTGGTTGCCACTTGAAGACAGTCGAACTATTTGCATGGCTTCTGGCAAAGATAGTGACCAGGCATGGCAAGTTCAGATATCACCTGTGCAAGATAAGACTAGAGAATAATCTGAAGAGGTGGTGTGAAATTGGAGTCGAAACACCAATTAATTTTATCCGATTAAGTACGGAGATGCTGGAATTGGGTGATCTGCCGAAGAGAGCTCCCTCGCTCTATGGAGGCTTCTTTGCGAGGATTAAGCATGAGATGTAGTTACAAAGGAGGACACTAGTACTACTAGTGCCATCTGTTGTAATATTGTATCCGTCGATAACTTGGTACTTCAATGATAGCTGTTGAATATTTCATGACATTTGGATGTGAACAACTTGAGTTATTGCTTCATGTTTGTTAGTGCGTTTAGTACATCACATCGTTCAAGAGTTGTAACTGAATTTTAGATCAAAAATCTCTTTATTGCCTTGCAACATTCACCCAATTCACCTGACCTGGCTTCGTGCGCTATTATATGTTCATTTGACGATGAAAGAAAGCGGCACGATTCGATTGAGGCCATTGATAGTGCGGTGACCGACGCGCTAAAGACCATTCCGGAAAAAAGGGATATAGAAGTCGTTCGACAACTTGTTGGCGCGTGCAAATTTGTGAATCAATGCAGAAGGCGAAAAGATTGATTAATAAAAAAGTTTGTATCAAAATTAAAACTGGTTGTTTCTATTTTCAAAAAAGTAAATAAACTGCTTTGTCCTTGTAGTAGGGGACTCCAATTATTATTATTATCAACATATTGAAAACATTGTTGTTAAAAGTGTTGACTGAGTTGCCTCCCAAAACACCTCTTCATTGATTAAGTCAAATCTAATTACCAGATGCAGTTGGAAGAAACCCATTTTCGGCATTAAGAAAATCTGTCTTTTTGCAATAGCAATGGAATAGCCTGAACTCTATTGTCCTCGAAAAACGATAAGATAAGAAGAAAACACAAGAAGGCAAAGAGTTGTATTTTTCTTTGTTCAATCTGAAGAAAGTAAAGTACTAATTTTTTCTTTTATAATATGGACTATTTATAAAATACCGATTTTTTTGAAAACTAACGATCTGTGCCTCACAATAACTCCGGACTTATGTTTATTGCAACTTCTTCCTTGCAACCTAAATAATCCCCCCTGAAATTTCATACCGGACTTAGGAAACTCCCTGCGTATCCAACGAATTAACAGATTCTATCATTTTCCCCTGATGATGATTGAATCTTGTAATCTTTGAAATCAACACTCATTCTGTCGCTTTTTTTTCTTCTTCTGTCTTTCAACCCGTCATTTATGTATGTCTATTGTCATTTGTTCACGTTTAGGCGGTGTAGCATTTTCGGGAAGTATAAGCCACCAACGCACTCAGTCACTGCCCCTTGCAACTCCCGCCACTGCACCCGAATATCCCCTTCAGCAGCACACGAGAAGCAACAAACGTACCAATCAATCCAAATGTATGTATAATATCACGTGGTGTTTTGTAGATTCGATGTCGTTATCCCGATTTAAAGTCTGAGTCCAGGTCATGAGGTCGTCCTTACAATGAAAGTATTTGCCCAGCTTATCAAATCTGATCCAAATGCATTTTATTTGGTTGTGAGAAGATAAACGATTGTTTTTAAGCTGGTGGAATTCCAGCTTTTTCTGGAAGAATGTAGATTCAAAATAAAGGACTACTATACTAAGTACTCAGATTTTAAATCAGTAAATAGTATTTATTGTTAAGAGGGTATAAGTAGATGTGTATATATATTAGTTTAGTATTTCGAAATATTTATTTATATAGACAATTTTTGTATATCTAAATACATGCATGCTTTGTGACACTGACACATAACAAACATCCTCTTGTTGCATCTTGTAGCTAACATAATCGCTGGTGCTTCATAACCTGAATGCCTTACTTTTCTTGCAATGCTTTTCACATAAGCCATAATATTAAACATCCATTGTTTCACAGGTATAACATCTGGTGGTCGCGAAAGATGTGACAGTATGCCATCTCGTGCAAGAACAGCGAGCGAAGGAAATCATCCGATTCAAATGTTTCCAAGTAGTAGATCCCATTTGGCACCCCATAGACCTTGTTCTATCTACAGAGATCTCGGAAGTAGTCCAACGATTGGCTCTCCGATATCTCCTCCGTCCGCATGTGCCTCCACTGATTCCGCGGGCTCTTCTTATAGCCTAGTTGATGAGAATGAAGATTTGGATAGCAATCATGGACGATACGGTCATTCCCTTACACCAGATGAGGCTATTGCTGAAGAAGACTGCGATAGTCTTTGCGTTCCTTATGGTGAGTACTTAGACTTAACAAACATATATAATGATAAAGTCATAAGGCCCTTTTTCGAGAATAATCAGGGGAAATGATGGTGGTTTGAACCAGGCGGAGCAAAAGGCTCCCGCGATTATTTTTGTTGCGGTGAGAACTGTCAGAGGAAAGTTCTTTTTCAGAGAATTTCTTCGAAACGTCGGCGAGAGCGAATGGAGAGTCGAAATGGCGAGATTTCTTCGAAATCGGAAACTGGTCTTTCGGAGGGCGATCGGAACGATCGAACGAGTGAAAATTACAAGAAAAAGTCCCGGAAAAACGAAAATAAAGATCTCCGATTTTTCGCGAATGGTGGGAATAATTGCATCGGACTTTTATGTCTATACAAATGTTTCTATCGCGTTCGATCGCTTCAAAACCGGGACGAGAACTAAGCCTTGAGTTTCGCATATTGCGCCGCGATATTTTGCTTCCTGAGAAACCCTAGGAAAATTAGAAAATCTTCGATCCAATGAAGGGCTATCGGCGAAATTTCGCACTATTTTCCTCATTCTGAGAATCTCTGAACGAACGTTGAGTTGTCGAATTGAGGGTTTTCTTTCATCCGTCCTACTGATACGGAGTTAGTGGAAAAAAGGATTCGGGTGTCGTACGATTCCTACATATCTCGAGATCGGGTCCGCGATGAGAAATCGTAACTCTACGACTTAATTGTTGAACTTGGAACGATTTTTGAGACCTAGGTTTTCAAGGAAGAGACTGTAAACGCGGAGGCCGAGCCAGCGACTTCTCCTACAGCCCCTACGAATAATAAACGTGCCGAAGTCGATGTCGATGTCGCCGGCTGAGCTTCTGATCTCTTCGTTATAATTAATTCCAAAATCTTTCTTCTAGGAATAAGTCCGACTACTGGTGATTATTTACCAATGGCACCAGCCAGCTCGGACGATGGTTATGTGGATATGTCGCCTAAAGGACATCATGGTAACATCACTCCAGCAGCAAGTCTAAGTAGCGTAACTTCAGGCACTCCTTCTACGGACATGAGATTCGCTGAATACCAATTGGATAAAGTGATGTCTTTCTTCCCACCCTCGTCTGACGAAGAATCACGACCGATTCGTGCTTATTCTGTTGGTTCCAGGCCAGAAAATTGCAGGTATAAGAAGCACCTAATGGACGTTCAGGGCATTGCGGAGAGTAGAAGAGATAGGGCAGCTAGTGTTGGTTCGAAAACTAAGAAAGGTAAGATAATGGAAAAATATTCATTCTTAGGAAATATAAAATTCAATCTATGTAGATAGTAGACAATCATTATTGGCTTTGATAGAAACAAGATAAAATTCAGACATTCAAATAACATAATTCATGTGTTTGATGGAAGAACTCTTGTTTTATCGAAGCAAATCAATAAGGAAAAACAGGAATATTTTGCTATTCTTTTTCAACAAAAGATAGAATTTATATGCTATAGGCATAAACCAAAGATATAAAAGACATTTATGGTTTCTCCAATAGAATACTGAAGCTGATTGTGTTGATATAGCAAATCCCTTTGGTGATCTAATTAACAAATGGATATCTCGAGAATTTTTTTCACACGAACTTTCATGAATATGAACATGGGTTCAGGCTTGGCAAGTCTACAGCAATGTTAAAAAGAGTGTTGCAGATGCATACAATCTTGTCGAAGAACTGGAATTCACTTGTATCGACTTGAGCAAAGCATTTGATTCCATCTCATCATGAAATCCTTCTACCTAACAAACAGATTCCAGGTTGTGTGTCCTAGCAGAGAGGTTACAACTGGAGTTCCCCCAAGGATCTATACTGTGACATCCATTTTTATATTGTTTGTGAATGATATCTTCATTAATGTACAATCTAATATAACCTGAACCTACACAAATGACAGCAGCTTCATAAATATATCAGAAGACCAGAGAATCTTGAAATCTTAGTCATGAAGACGTCAGAAAATTGCACAGGTGTGGTTTTGAGTTAATGAACTTCAACTATATGTCGGCAAAGCACAGAGATTCACATCGAACCAGGGCTCAGGATGCTTATGATGCTGTTAGAACTACGCTTTCAACCGTCTCTAAAGTTGGGTACTCACATAGACAAATTGTGCAATAAACTGTGACCTTCAGAATTTAAGATCAGAAGAATTAGACAAATAGCAGATTCGAAATCGGCAAAGCTAACCTGCTTTTCAAGTTTGTCGAGGTCATGCATGTTATAGGGCCAGTCAGAGGAGTCCGAGTTCATCCCCTCGATCAAAAACAAGTTCTAATCTAACCACAACAATCGGGAAAAGGAGAACTTTGCATTCCCATATCTGAGACTGAGACTGGCCGCAATCATGCTTGTCCGCGAATATGTTCGACAAACTTACTACCAAAGGGATGGGTCTATCCAGTCTCACCAGTGAACTGAACAAAATTTTGTTGGGGAAAACTGTGTAATATAGTTAAATTGAACTGTAGTTTCAACTGTGGTGGAATACCTGTTTTATCACGTAATTGTTGATGACAAATAAGTACGAATATGAATGTGAAAGATCCAGGCAGAACTAGAACACAAGATAAGTTTTAAACTGGACTTATATCTTTCAAAACCATATCTATGTCACGAAGAGGAATATCTACTCTATTTCATTGATTAGAAAATGTAGACTTTGAAGAAATGATCAATAAACATACCATGGTATGCAGTGAATTGATAAAATTTCCTGATATTTTCAAGTTTGTACTCCTTATCATATTAACCATATTCTTCCAGGTCCCATACGCGTTCTACCACCACATGGGCACTACCCTCACGTTCATCCCAAATCGTCGAGCGCACCGTTGTTGAGTTCGTCGAGAATTCCAGGATCTTTAAGCTCTGTTGGGTCGGAAATGGGCGATCTCATGGAAATGGATTTCACGAATACCAGTAAGAAATCTTTGAATTGCTATTTGGAGATGAAACCATGTGGGAAGCCATCTTTGGTCAACCAAACATCAAATTCATCAGGTAAGAACAAAACCTAAAATTTTTTCGGTAATTTTCAAAGATGAGACTAAAGGAAAGAACTTTGTAGGTGATTGGCGCATTAAAAAATTGGTATTACGTTCAGGTTGTATCGTTACCTAGGGTGATAAGAAATTCAGTCAATTGGGAAGGTATTGTCCAAATTGGCCACTTTAATCTAAAGATTTCCCCAGTGAAAAAACTGAAATATTATGAGTGTTCAATATCTCTTTTTATTTCGTATTTTCGATTCTACTGAAGAAGTGCTAAAATCTCCTCGGGATTCATGCAGATGATGCAACAGCCTAATTTAGACAACAGAGTTTATTGCCTATATTTCAAAAGTAACCGAAGTTTTTGAAAATATAAACAACCAGTATTAATATTGATTCAAATCTATTTAAGTAATCAATTGATCGACTGTCTCGTCACCAGTCACAATCGTTTTCAAGAATTTTTGTTCCTTCCAAGCACTCTCAATGATATTTTTGCTATGCTCAATTCGATTGAATTTTTGGTCGTAGGTGAGTTTGTGTGGTACAAACCTCGAATTAACCTTCTTAAAGCCCAACACTTCGGTCAAAAAGAGGTGTACAGTTGTTTGAGGAATGCCAAATTTCATTTCAATAAATTTCACCGACGATTTTTGATTAATTCACGCACTTTTTCGTTATTTTCTTCCTATAATTCAGTTTTGGGACAGCCTGATCTTTCGTCATCATTCAGGGTCTTTCTACCTGATTCGAATAGCTTGAACCAACTATACACTTGCGTACGGTATAGACAATCTTTACCATATGCTGGTTGTAGCATTTGATGCGTTTTGGTAAAAGATTTACCAAGTTTAACACAAAACTCAAAACGCACTAACAAACATGACGCAATAACTCAGGTTGTTTACATACAAATGTCAATTAATGTAACAGATGTCAATGAAGTACTAAGTTATCGACAGGTACAATGTTACAACAGATGGCACTAGTAGTACTGTACACAAAACAGTGTAGGGTGTAGATCAAGCATTTGTTTCGGGAAGTAACATGAAGGAAAGGATGCTCTTTTCAATTGAATCAATGTTATCAGGGAAAGGAAATCGGTGCTGTTGTTTTCTCCTGTCCATAACCTGGCTTCTTCTATATGGTCGTCAAAATCACCCATATGTTTAGGATGCAGCATGTAGGTTAATTTGTCTAATTTGTGCGTAGGTGATTTCTCATTCGTGAACAGGTACCAACATATCATTTTGCAGAAGTTTTATGAAATTGCTTGTGGCATCAGATATAGTTGCCTTATAGCTTTTTGAATATTATCCTGAGCTTTGGTTATAAGTGACAATTGCGAATGCAAATATCACGTTGATAATTATATTTTTTATTTGTATCTATTTTGTCGTTCTTTTCCACCATTTGTATTTGCGTGCAATGCAAATTGGTCAAAACCAATTTGGTCCACTGTTCCGGTCAAAATGAGGAAAAATAGCATTTTCTACCCCTGCTATTCGTGAATCGGCTTCTTAGCTGATGTACTCATCGAATCACACTCATATAGAATAGAAAAGCTTTTATTTTAAACGCGTCGTATTATCAAGAAATTCTCATTGCATTCAATGTCATCGAATTTGTTCCTCCTGATTTTTTGGTTTGGGAATAGGTAAGTTATATCGAGTACTTTATGAACGTAATGATAGTAACAAAGGAATATTAACCCAGCGAGAGTATGCTGACAAAATGTAACATGGAGTATGTGACTGGGTATGACATACTGGTTTACAAAAATTTTTGTAGAACTTGGTACTTAAGAGAAAGTATTATTTTAATCATTTTTTCATTATAATAAGACTTTAATAGTTTACAGTACAACCTCTCTAATCCGAACACACTCTAATCCGCATATCCAGTAATCCAAATAACGAAACTTTAAATCACCCACCTCTATAATCCGCACAATTTATTTTTTACCTCTAATCCGAACGCAGTCAATAATTTCATCGATTGAAAGTGTCCGAACTTGCAATATCTTGTCTGAATACTCGCTTCACTTGTGCAGATTAGATTCTCTTCTCACATTCAGCGCCTAATCATATCGCGTCGAGATAGAACGTTAACATTGCAGCAAAAAGGCGAAATTTTGAAAGAATTAGATAATGGAAGAAGTGTTCCTGAATTGGCCAGAATACACTCAATTGGAAAATCTACAGTATCCGATATAAAGAAAAAAAGAAAATCAATTGAGAATTTTATATCTTCTTCTGATTCTGGTCCTGGGAAACGGCGTCCGCTCAGAACTAGTGAAAATCCGAATGTTGAAAATGCTCTATACACTTGGTTCTCACAAGAACGATCTCGACATATACCTTTATCTGGTGATCTCATATGTGAGAAAGCAAGATTTTTTTACACCAGTAAAACAGGTAGAGATGATTTCAAGGCAAGTCAAGGATGGTTGGAAAAATTCAAAAAAAGACATGAAATTCGACAACTTACCAAATCAGGAGAGAAATTGTCCTCAGGCGTTAGTGCGGTGGAACCATTTAAAAATAAATTTCTTTAAAAAATACAGGAGATGGATCTTCTGCCAGATCAAGCTTACAACGCAGGTGAAAGTGGGTTATTTTGGCGAATTCTTCCAAACAAAACACTAGCCCATGCTGCTGAAAATTCAGTTCCAGGTCGGAAGATGAGTAAGGACCGTATTACATGCATGTCATGCTTTAATGCATCAGTATCTCATAAAATGAAATTGTTGGTCATCGGAAAGCCAACAAAACCCGAGCATTCAAGAACTGCTCCAATTTGCCTGTTTATTATAAAGGTCAAAGAAAAGGGTGAGTAACTAGAGAACTATTTTATGAATAGTTCCACAAACAATTTATTCCT
The DNA here is from genome assembly GCA_013387265.2 of Cryptolaemus montrouzieri. Taxonomy (NCBI): domain Eukaryota; kingdom Metazoa; phylum Arthropoda; class Insecta; order Coleoptera; family Coccinellidae; genus Cryptolaemus; species Cryptolaemus montrouzieri. The sequence continues at coordinate 5,156,998 of JABFTP020000062.1, forward strand.
GATGTTAAAAATAAAATGAACGATCTGAAATTGCCACAAAAAGCTCTGCTCTTATTAGATAATGCTCCTGGACATCCAAGGAAGAGGAATTAATCAGTGAGGTCATGTTTCTACCTCCTGATTATACTCCATTATTTCAACCAATGGATCAACATGTAATACAGAATGTGGAATTGCATTATCGAAAATCTTTGCTACTGAATATTGGGACAACAAGACAATAACGTTTCACAGTAACTGAAGCAATTGGACCTCAAACATGTGGTGTTTTATCTTGAAAGGGCCTGGTCATCTTTATCCCAAGAGTTAATTCAGAAATCATGGAAGAGTTTATGGCCCACAAAAGATGATGATTATGACGCAGGTGATCTGTTGTCTCTTTCACGGTTGAGAGAAAACATTTCAAGGGAAAGAAGAGCAAAATCGCGATCTACGCATGATGACAGATGTGCTAACAAATGTATCTGGTAAAGAATTAACAACTGAAGACATTGGAGTATGGGAGATAATGAGAATTATCTTTCTGAAGCTGAAATAATCAACAACATACGAAGTGACGAGGATACAGAAGAACTTGAAGAAGGCGATGTCACCATGACTTGAGTGAAACATGAAGAAGCTCTCTTGTGTTTCAACAAATGTTTGGAATGGTGCAAAGAAAATGACATCCTTCAGCACCAAATATTATTGAATAACTGAATAAATTCTCATATAGACTTCTTCAGAACCTATAATCTTATATATATTTGATGTTTTTTTTCACAATAAATTTGAGTTTTTCAAATTTTATTTCATTTCTCGGTTTCGATAAATATTTCACGTTTTTCAATGAAATACGTTTTACAGTCCTGTTTTTCTTTACTATTTCATTTCAATAACCTCGATAATCCGAATATTTCAGTAATCCGAACAAGCCCTGGTCCCATATGATTCGGATTAGAGAGGTTGTACTGTATATTCAAAATATAATTTCAAATATATATTATTTCAATATTTAACTTGAAATAAATTACTATGAATTTCCAACGAAAATTCTTAAACTTTCAAAAAAACTAAAAACAAGTTATATTTAAAAATATGCTAGAACATGAAATAAGCAAATAAATAAACTAAAAAACACAGCAAAAATCTTAAGAATATCTTAGGAACTGGAGTTAAAATCAGTGCAGTTTATTCAAGGCGTCCTGCATAAGGGCTTACATAACGACCAGGAACATTTTGAGTCGATGAAAGTGGTTCGTTCATCTGGGAAGATGTTCTCTGACGTATATAGGTTGGAATATTTTTTTGGTCTTTTCGCAACTTCAGGTGTTCTTAAACTAAAACCAAGCCTAAGTTACAGAGGAAATCTGTGCGTTTAGTGTCTTTGTCCTTATTCTCGAAAATAATATTGCATATACGCCATCTGCTGGGCATATTCAGAAGCCCGAAAAGTAGTCATAAGGCATCACTTGCTATAAGGTGACACATTATACCACACAGTTCGTCGACAACATCTACTTCAGCTTTCATTGAATTGTAGAATGTTATCATCTCTGCCTTTTTCTGGTATCCTGTTGCGCTATCAATTTTTTCGTCGTGACCACTTCATGTTTTTTAGCATAGGAGACCAGAGAAACATCCTTTTGATGACCAAACATAGAGTTTCCTGGAGAGTCTTCGGTCTTCAAAAACGTGTCCGGTATACATCTTTTGTTTTTTTTTTCACAGTTCCAATCGACGTAAGCCTGCGCTCATTCACCAAAGGCATCATCAATTCTCAATCGGAAGACCAGTTATCAAAAGATATATTGCGATTTATGCGCAATATGGGCTGGAATAGTCTTTCTACCACGTCAAAACCGTTGTTGCTTACAGAATACGGGCCTGAAGATTGTTTCCCTGCATATACCTTTCAATTTACGGTGTAGAAAATTTTTGCATCAATAAGAGCTTGGACTTTGATGCCATACTTTTCAGGTTTGCTGGGAATATAAACACGAAATCCACATCGACCCCTGAATGCGAAAAACATTTCATCTATTGTTATATTTTCGAGAGGGGTCTAAGCTTTCTGGCAGCAGTCAATAAACTTTTCAAAAATTGTTTTGATATGAGCCATGTTATCAAGCTTTTAACACTGCGATCACGCTGTTATCTCCTCCCGCACCCCTTTAACTCCAGCTACTCATAGCGACAATACATTTCAAAGTTAAAAACAAAAAATACAAGTAAATAAGTAAGATGGTGGGTATGACATACTCTGCCAGACTCTCGCCAAATTAAATGCCTTCTACCTGATTCAATAACTAAATGCATATATTGAAATATCCTAATTCACTTAATTTTCAGGATATGTGGAAATGAAACCAGGAGTTATACCGCCGAACATGTCGAATAGTGGCCCGTACTTGGAAATGAAACCCGGTTCTTCCCCCACTAGGAACAACGAGTACACCTACATGGATTTGAGTAGAACTCACAATAACAGAACCGAACCTCGTAATGATTACATGGATATGAATGCCAAAAACGCTTCTAATAAACCAGTTTTAACAAATAATAATTATACTTACGGTAATTATTCTGATTATACCGAAATGAATCATCATCAACCGATGATTAAGAGGTCTTATTCGCAATTATCGCCATCTGCTGGGCAGTATTATCGAAATACGAGTTCACCAAATTCCGATTACTTGGATATGCATTGTAATAATCGAGCCAGAAACGATTCTGATCGTAGTAATGATGGTTATGTTGAGATGTCGTTAGGTAAGGGTCATCATCGACAGTCGAGCCTGGATAGTGCTCAATTAAGAAGAGAAGATTACGCCATGATGACGTCAGGTTCATCTTTAAAAAACAAAGAGAATAAACCAAATAAAAATGATACTAACCGATCTTTACCTATAACTATATCAAACTCGCATCCAAATACAAATAGTACTCCTATGTATGGGAGAATATACTCTGGGAATTCCCCTAAAATGCAACTACCGTTAACTAATACAACTACTAGCCCAAGTTCCAGTCTTCCACGAGGTAGAAAAAATAGTACACGTAGAGATTCACGCGATAGTTCCAGTTCTAGTGTAACAACACCTTCTAATTCATCTACAATATTTCCGTTAAGTTTGAATAGTCCCAGTTCACCAGTTAAACCAGTGAAGACACCTGAAAGATCTACACCCAGTTTTCTTTTGAATAGTTTGTATAGAAAAATACGTGGTAAGAGTAATGATAGTCAAGAAGATTATACGGTGATGGATTTTCAGAAAAAAGGTGGCTCTAAAGGTAACCAAGATATGAGCGAGTATATCAATTTAGATTTGTCTAAGATGAATTTGAATGGAAGGACTTGTGTTGAGGGTGAATATGCCAAAATGCAGCCAAGTAAGAAAGCGACGCCAGAATCGAAAGCGTTTAGTCTTTCAACGCTTACAGAAACTTCTTCGAGGGGTTTTAAACCAATTTCTGAAACTAGGGAGAGTGGACCATCGCCACCATTGTCATCTAGTTCTTCAATGTTACCAACAACAATTCCTACTAGTGGGAATGATACCCAGAAGACTGACGAAAGCCAAGCGGTGAAAAGTGACACTAAGCGTTCGGACAGTTTAAACAGTGACTCGGGTAGTTCCAAACCTGTCTCGCGTCCAGGTTCAGCTTCTAGTGATTTGTGTTCTTCCACATCTACATTGGTGGGGTCTCGACCAGACTCTGTAAATAGTGATTCCATCCGACCTTCTTCCACTTCCTCATTGCATTACGCAAACTTAGATCTTCAAACGATAGACGATGATGGAGACAGCAGAAGTCCAAGAAGAAATAACTCCAACGATAGTAATCAAGAAGGTACTTTCACTTACGCCGAAATTGACTTCAACAAAAGTGAAGAGCTTAAAAAAATCGTCAAGAATTGACTCGGTTAGTGTAATTAGGAGAATTCTTTAGATTTTTTTTAGAAATCGCATATCGTATGAAATTGTTAGTTAATATAGGTTATTTTTGAGATTTTGAAAACGAGATAACGTTTTCGGGATTAATTTATTGAATGGATTCAAAAGACTAATAGTAGGGGATCCGAACGTACATCAATCTTCACTGTGTTGATAATAGAATGAAACATATTTTATTACAAATTTATTATATTAAAAGTGGGTTTGCTAAAGAAATCCTAGACACCCTTTTTTAATTGTTTCTTGAAAAATGATTTTTAATTAAACATTGAAACATCTAGATAATAAGACATTTTTACCCTGACTTAAAAGTATAGAAATGTGTGACAAAGAGATCCGAGTTGAGTATAGCGTGTAATAATAAAGGATGCAACATTGCAGTCTTACGTGATTAGATCTCGAATATGAAAGTGCGCATGCTCGATATTCATACGACAGAGGACGTCAGCGATACTTCAGTAAACAGTGATTTTTGACAAAGTGGACAGCCTAAAATTGAAATTAAAAATTATGAAAAAAATTAGACTAAAGAACTAGTATTGTTTGAAAATGTTATTACAAAACAGCATAAATACAAAAATAATACCAATGAAAAATAAATTCTAATAAATATTTTCTATTCAATATCTGATTCATCAACTCTCGAATTCATCTGATTTATTATTAGTTTCTTCTTAATTTTCTTCTATTTCGTGGATCTCCGAGTTTGATCTCCGATAAAACCTGTCCGTTTTGAAAAATCATCTAAATGCCAACCGCAGCTTTTAGGGTTTAATTTCACCCATACATAATCAATTGCATTAAGCCACATAGAATTTACATATATAGTTCTTAAAAATTTTTATAGTGAGAAATCCACTGTTGGAATCAAAGCTTATCTTCTTTCAAAATTGTTCGCTGTCTTCTCTTGCGTTGTACTTCTTCATAATAATACGAATTCTTGCATAATTTATTGTCTTGCAGTGATTCAGGCCATGCATTTTTACTGTAAACTCTTTAATTTTTTCATTAATGAAAATATCAGCTTCATCAGTTAATGAAGTAAAAATATTTTGACACGTCTCATTTCTAGAAAATATTTCAAATGGTTTAATTTTTCCTTTATTTGAAATGTCATAGTGAAGTCACAACCTGTGAATGCATGAAAAGCAGTCAGACTTTTACATAATTTGACTTCCAACTTTAATGCTAAACCGATGCAGTTAATACAATTGAAGTGGTTCGACTGCTTCTCACTCGCTGAAGTAGATGGAAAAATTGTAGACTGACAGTTTGTACATATTTCCAAGTAAAATTACGAGAGCAGAACCAGAAGCTTTCATTACTTTCATTACAAATTCTGGTTGTGTTACTTCATAAGTCTGAAAAACAATCCTCGTATCTGCCTCTTCATGTATAATCAACTTCTTCGACTTTTTAATACAATTTTCCTGAGCTTGGCACGAGTAAAACAAGCTCAATAGTTATAAATATTTTTTTGTTTTGTATTATTGACAGCAAATTTTTGTTTTCCCAATAATCGGCCAAAAAGTGTACAAAAGCTTCTTTGAAACGATAATTTTTAAAGCTGTTGAGGTCCTGTAATTTTATATGGGATATCAAACGCTTTCCGACTTTAGCGTTCGGAAGGTAACAAATATCGGTCGAATATTAAATGGATTTGTGATGCACACAGTTTTTGAGTATTGACTCCGCAACTTTCTCAAATGTTTGTGACATTTAGTTTCCAATTGAATACAAATAATTAATTCCATCTATTAGTTCAACGTTAATATTGGTGGGCCCAACCATTTTGATTTGAGATTTCAAACTATTCGCAAATGTTTACCAAAGTATCCCTGTCATATGAATTTCGAGCATGCGCACTTTATTATATGAGAAATCCCATCACGTGGAACTGCAATGTTGTGTCCTTCATTATTACACTTTATACTCAACTCCGATCTCAGTCACACATTTCCTCTCGCGTTAAAATTGAAATCTTTAAAATTCGAAAACCCTTATTCTCGGCGAGTTTTTTCGCAGTGTTCGCAATGAACCACCGCCTATATTGATATAATTTTTTTTTCTATCAATCAAGTGAAGTTAAATGGCATCGACATACCTGTTTATACCTGACAACCGAGTAGTTTATCCAGATAAATAACAGGCAGTCTAACTGCAGCATATTCTATACGTTGATACTTTAAGCCAGGGTAAAAGTTTACTTATTATCTTGATGTTACAACATTTGAAAATCATTTCTCAAGAAACAATTAAAAATAGTATGTCTAGGATTTGTTTAGCTAACCCATTTTTAATATATTTTCTAATATACTAAATTTGTAATGAAATATTTTATTTTATTATCAGCTTGGTGAGGGTCCATGTAGGTTCGGATGTTATTTAAATTTGAATATTTGTTTTTGGGTCAGATCGAATTGAAGATAATTTGAATATTCTCGAAAAATAATTGATGAATGGACTTTTTGAAGCTCAAATTATATTGTGAGACAAAGATGAATTTTTCTAAACTGATTCAGTTCCTGAATTTGCATATGTTTTCCCAAGTTTTTATTGTCTTGTTTGAATTCCAACAAATTAAGAAAATGGGAAAAATGACCATCCAGAAGTTGAAAAAAGTTGAATAAGCAAAATGGTTTCAACGATACGTTGAGCGTTTTTTTAACCTTTATCTACTGACGTGGTTTTCATTTTACATAAGCACTGAGGTGGGGCGTCAAAGGCCAGTACCTTAAAATGATGGTATTATGAATGCATAGGTTATATTCGTATGTATAATTTATGATTATGTTATGTAAGTACAAACTAATGAAAGAAACTAAAAGTTTAAATAATTTTCATTTCAAGGAGACTTATTTTCAACAATTAAACTGTAGTTAACATTTTTGGCAGAAATTACCTGAGATCAAAAATTACCCGAAATAATTAAGTTTTTAACAAAACAAACAATTTAACCTTTATTATAAAACTTCAGTGATGTCTGTAATTAACTATATTATTAGAGAAATAATAAAAAATTGCAAGGCACCAAATATGTTTGCATATGTAACATATATGTGTATACTTCCTTTGAAGCTTTAATGGACATGTGTGGCATCTTCTCTATGTTTTAGGTCTTTTTCTTCAACTTCTGGACGTTCCGGCATATCAAGACCCAGTACTCGCGTCAAACTTATGCGTAGTTCATGTGGTAGTCTTTCATTGAACACTCTTCTTTGCACTTGTGGCAAAACCATACTGCGGGTCAATTCTTTCATAAAAACTTCTCTTTCCGTAGTTTTTCATGATGTATGTCGTACAATAAGTGACTATTTACAAAGCTAATATCCAACATATGGTAAAAAATAACCATTGGCCAACGTCGAGTCCTGCGACTGCATGTGTGAATAGAACACTTTGTCCACCTCTTCCACTCCTCCTTTGGTTGTATTATAAAAGTGTATAATTTTAGGCTTTCCAGTGGATTTATCTGTGGCTTCAACGTGATGTATGATATGTTTAGATTTCTTTGGGACATGAGATAAAAGCGTAATTCGGCCGGCAAAACAAAGTGTGGATTCTATTTCTCCTTGTTTTGATGGCAAAAACTGTTTTGGTAGTTCCCGTTTATTTTCCTTTTAAATACCAACGCATGTTAGACCCGTTTTCTTCAAATTATCAATAAGTTCTACTGACGTAAACCAGTTGTCGCATGTAATATTACGGTTATTATCGTGCAATGCAAGATGAATAATAGATTTCATAGGTAAGAACTCATTTTCTTCATTTGATCTACGTCCTGTGTATATATAACTTCACATATGCACATCAATTTCAACCAGTACTTAGCCGATTTCATTGGCATGTACCAACAACGTAAATTTTGTGAACAGACATGAAATTTTCGTAGCTCACGGTCAGAAGGATTATCAAATCGAATACAATGTATTATAAATGAAAATCTCTTTCGAAATTACACACCTGAATATGTCGCTTCCGGTACCATCAGTTGTAAAGATATAATCAACATATTCGTGGTTGGATTTGAACACTGTTGTGAAAAAAAGACCAATAAAGACATCGAGTTCGATCATGTCAATTTAGCCAGATATTCCATCATCTTTTCATTAGTCCAGTTTAGTATTTTTTGTAGTATCTCATCGTCAAAGAAATTGTGCCATATCGAATAAGGGCCTTTTATGTCGGGTTCTTACTGATTTGGTTGTACGGCCCACTTGTAACGATTTTCACCGAAGTAAAATTGAAATGATGACAGTGGAACATCGTCTTCGGGTAATAATAGAAAGACACAGTTGACTCAAAATTACTTTTTTTACACTAGGCATAACTAATCTTCAATTTGTATGAAAATAGAAGCTATCATCGATATTCGTTGACCGTTTTCTTCCGGAAGATGAATTGGGTTCCATTATAGACTATCTAATCAAATACTGGCAAAAAAAAATATGAATCTAAACTATTTTTCAAAAACTCACTTAAACACTTATGTGGGGTCTGAAGGCCCTCAAAAAACTTTGAAATGAATTTACTCACCAAAATTGCCCGCGCCGACACTTACACCGCCTTTAACGGCCTCTGGGCGACTAAACTTGAAGCTATTAGAAACAGCGTATGCGTCGCGTGCGAGAGAAAGAGCAATAAGATATTATTACTTTTACTAGGCCTGAGTGGCCTCCACGTCAGCAGTTGAAGGTTAAGAGAAATAGAACAATTTTTCTTATATTTCAACAAAAAGTTAAAACAGTTTCACTCACATAATAGTTGTGAACTTTTTGATGTTTACAAAATGTTTATAGATTAATGAATAAAATAGTTTGTTAGAAAAATTCTCAGAATTTATGAGCATCAATAGTTCATGCTGCATTTTAAAGAAATAGTTAATATGAAGCAATTACAAATATCAAAGGTATTTTTGCAATAACTCGTGTATATTCATTTGTCCAATAATGTTTTTGTATGAATATTTTTCCATATAACCATCAAAAGATACCTGTTTGCTAATTTTTTTGAACTTTCTGGTTGGTGATTTTTGCTCTTAAAAATACAATTTGTTTGAATTATTTAAATTTAATTAGTTTCTCAGTGTGATCATATTTTGAGCTGTGAAACCCAAATAGGCAAATGTACAGTGTAGCACAAGGAAACGATTGTTACAAAGAACATCAGATTAGGAAAAGAATCCCAAAGAAAATGAAGCTTTAGACGACTTTATTCCATTACGGAATCCTCAATACTGCCATAATTTTTTGAAAATTTTAAATATTTTACTCTTGTAAAAATGAGATTATCATGTTTTCTGCTGATATAATGATTTATTTTTAAAAAGAAATCATGAAAAAATTGAAAAAAAGTCATATTCCTGTTAGGTTAAATTTCATAGCGATGTCAGAGATTGTATATCATTCATCTGTCATTTGTATTTGTCACTGTCAAAATAATTATAACCTCAACTGTAAGCTAGCTTAAAAGAATGTATTTTAAAAATTGCATTTTTATTGTTGAAATGGTTCCTTTATTTATGCCTATACAAATATTGGAAAAATATGTAAAACCTATTAGAATAAGATGAGAAAAAGAGCTCTGTGCATCTTATATAGCTTCTTAATGTAAATAATTGATGAGTTGACATTTCAGATTCAAAATCACCAAATTTTTGTTAATCGGGATAGATGTTTTTATATAAAATTTCAGCTTATGTTTGTTGATATAGGAAATTTTTTATTATACATATCTGAATTTGCTTAGGTATGTTTTGATGTTTTATAGCAAAATTAAAAAATTAAAATATGTAATTTTTGGATGAATGTTGATTGTATTTGTTTGAATATGGCGGAAACATGTATTTTCACTTGAAATTGATGTTAAGCACTTAGTATATTTAATTAGTGAAAGAACTATTGGCATTTTAAAAATATGAGTAGGAAAGACAAATAGACAGAGTTTTTGATCTTCTCTTACATGTCATGAATATTTCATTTATAAAAAAGTACATATCAACACTACGAATATTTTATTCAATTCCATTTTAAATAACATCATGAGAGCATCTTAAAATAACCAAATCTTACTAAGCTGGAACTTAGACCTCGAGAAGTAGAGATAATATAAGTAGGGTATATGCATCTCATTCTAAATCTTATTTTCAATTTCAACATGGGTACCTTTCAGTTTAGTTTGCTATTTTGAAACTTGGCCTTTCACTTTCCATTTTAATAATTTTATTTCAAATGAATCAAGCTAGAAACAGACTTTAGTTGAAATTGTAAAAAATCTAAATCTTGTCTTTTGGCTTTCATCTTCTAGTGAGATATTTTTAGTGATTCCTGACATTAATAACTTCACAATTTGTGTTCACGAAATTTTTAGATCTCTGCGTGTCTTTCTTAATCATTTGTTTGCATATTTCTTTTCAGATATGCTTAAAGCATTTCTAATTTTGTGAATTCTAAATTTCAATATTTGATATTCTTCATTTTGATTGCAATTTGGAAATTGTAACTATCAATTAATTTCTTGATCCTCGACAAATTATTTTTTATGCATAAACTAATGTAAATTTTGAAAAGATAAATGTAATTTTAGAAAATTATGCCTATTGAAATTATTCAAAAACTTGTATACGATGTATTGTGAAAATTTTCGCCCAACTATAGGGCTTAGTTTATTCTATATTTATTCTGGACCAAGAAAAAATAGGAAAATATACTTGCAGAAAATTATTTTTCATTGTTGAAGGTTATTTAGATTTGGAAAGCTGTAAATAAATTATATAAGCTGTTTAATTTGGTATATTTTAAGCCTTTTCACTGCAGAGGATGTTCAAAAATTCGTATTTTAATTTTCCTGTTATTTATTGATGAAAAACACTACTGACAGATGAATTTTCAATCAAGCTTACATATAAAACTGCGGATTTTGTGATTTCTAGCAATGTCGCGTTGTGTAAAACATGTTTATTCAAATTGTAGCTCTTCTGCTTTGGAATTTAGTGGTATTTTTGGACACCTGTATACCTAAATGTTATATCCCCTGGATAAACTATTATTCATGTTTTATTTCTAAAAAAAGGAATAATAAAAATATTTAATCTGAAATTTTGTCTTTTATTTCATTCTTGTTGAGAGAGCATTGTGAAAAACTGCTTTTAATTATTTTAACTTCCTAGTCGGTGGTATTGAAAGCATTCAAATGAAGAAATGAAAATTCCTATGACATAAGAAATCGTATTTCTATAAAAAAGAGAAACTTTTCTTAATTTTATTCAACCATGCAATTTTTTGCTAATACAGTGATGAGACGAGTAGAACTAATGAGCTATGATATTTACAATTGAGAACTGACTCGAACAACTGTGTTCATTTTCTACTTCAAATGGATGAATTGTTAGATGTGTTTGAAACCTTCCAAATAGCCGTGTACGTCAGGATATTTTTTAGTCATTTTACGATTAAAGAAAAACTTTTACTCTACGGAACCGATGGCGGCCCAGCTGTCGTAAAGAAGTTGTTCCGTAATAATAATAATATATTTATTCATCCTTTAGGACCCTAAGCCCATCTAAGCAAACATAGGCGTTTTGCATTTCAATTACTATTGATTGTGTATTTAGTATATTGTGACAAGTAGGGACCTCTAGTGGCGAGTAGTAATACTATGCAGGTCTGTGATGCATGTACTATATATTTCGGCTACCCACTAACTACTAACAGGTGGCATGTTTGAGAATTTCCGCATTGGTTCGAGAAAGTTCAGGTTCTGACTCTAGTTTTTTCGATCACTTCTAGATGGTAGTTATTGCATAGGTATAAAAAGGCTAGCGACGCCATTGCGAGTCAGTTTGCGTGGTAAAGGCGAAGGAAGCGAAACTGCTTATTGTGAAAAATTAACACCCGTACATAAGTAAAGGTATTTTGATTAGACTTGTTTTATGTTTGATTTATTAGTATGGAAAAAAAGCGAAAAATAGACAGTGAATGCAAAACGTTCCAAGATAAGTGGAATTTTCAGTATTTTGTGATTGACTGCAATAGTAAAGCGCTATGTCTAATTTGTAATGAAACCATAGCTGATCTCAAATAATTAACTTTAAACGTCACTATGAATCTAAACATCTCCAAAAGTTATTCTAAATATACAGGAAATTTGCGGACATTTGAAGCGCGGACTGAAATCGCAGCAATCTTTGTTCACCAAAGCAAATGCTGAGCAAGAGTCTGCAACTCGCGCCAGCTTTCGTGTGGCTCTTGAAATTGCAAAACGTGGAAAACCACCCACCGATGGAGAAATGGTTGCAGTAGCGGAAGAAATATGCCTCGAAAAGGTAAATTTATTGAAAGGTGTCAGTTTGTCAGCAAAGACCGTGACTCGGAGAGTGCAAGACATCGCAGAAAATATATCACCTCAACTGTTCGACAAAAATGGACATCTTGAGTGGTTTTCTCTAGCCTTGGATGAGTCAACGGATGTGTCAGATACTTCTCAGGTGTTTATTATTATTCGTGGAGTGGATAAAACCTATGACGTGTATGAAGAACTGCTTGATAACCTTCGATGGAAAAACTTAAAATGTATCACCACCGATGGAGGCAAAAATATGTGTGGAAAAAATAAAGGAGTGGTCACACTAGTGTCAAAGGCTGTAAAAAATGATGGTGGTTCAAAACTATTAGTCTTACATTGTATGCGTCAACAGTCCTTGTGCGGAAAGTGTTTGGATTTGTCTGAAGTTCTAAAACCAGTCATATCAGTTGTTAATTTCATGAGATACACAGAACTGAATCACCGACGATTCCGCGAGTTTATTGAAGAGATTGGAGAAAATGACTTGCCGTACGCTGGCTTAGTTGCGGAAAGGTCCTAAAGCGTTTTTTGAACTTCGAGCAGAGATAGGCATTTTTTTGAATGAGAAGCATCGCCCTTGTGCCGATTTAAGAAACAGTGAATGTCTGTGGAAATTAGCATTCTATGTTGATTTCACCAATCATATGAGCGAACTAAATTTGAGATTGCAAGAAGAAAATAAGCATCTCCCTGCTACCAATATCAAAACGTTCAGGCAGAAAATAATACTATTTCAATCGCAATTACGTAAAAAATGTTTTACACATTTCGAAACATGTGAAATATTTAACCACACTACAGAGACTGAATTTCCCGTCGATTTTGCAGTCGAAACTTTGAGTGTTTTAAAGATAAATTTTGATTCTCGTTTCTCAGACTTTGATGTGATTGCTAATGAAATTAGGCTTTTTCAAAATCCTTCAGATTCTGACGTTGAGACCCTGGCTCCGGAAGTCCAAATGGAAGTTATTGATATACAGAGCAATGACTGTTTAAGAACAACTATCAAAATTTATCATTAATTGAAGTCTTCCACTGGTACAATTTGATAATTTGCATAATTTTGCTCGTGGGGTGTTTTCTGTATTTGGTACTACGTACTTGTGTGAGAAAACGTTATTTCCGTTATTTCAATATTCAATATTTCAATACATTGAAATTTTAAAATGAAATTATTGAATAATTCTGGCAAATGACCGGCTTTTCACTGTAATTTTGAATTCAGATGAACTATATCGAATATAATATTGGGTAAATCTATACAATACAGTATTCACAAATGACAATTAAATTAAATTAGATCGAATATCAACAAATGAATGAATAATTTCAGCAAATAAACATAAAACTAGACCCCGGTTCTGGGTCGTCTCAAAATTATTGAAAAACATGGTAGATGTAATTGGTTGAAATAGTCAAGAGATTTATGGGTTATTTAGATTAGTCAGTTTGAAATCCTCTGGTTAAGTAGAGAACATTTGTTGAAACGTTTATTAAGAATAAATACCGAAATCTATGTTTATTCTGAAATTATCAAAGTAGCTGAACATTTTGAAAAGATTGACAACTACTGGACAAAGTAATCCAAGGGATGAAAAAATATTCAATATAGAACATCTTCACAATTTCGCACATGAATTGTTTCCTATAGAAAAGTAAATTATATTTTTGTAATTTCACCTACTTACATTGGTTCTTTAGATTTATGTTATTCTAATCTACCTTTGGCAAAACTATTTCAGAATGGAAGTAAATATTTTTCTAATATACTGACGTCACTGTTATATTGCAGAAGTAAAATTATATCTCCTTGGTGTATAAGTGGCTATGACATTTGGAATCTTCTTGATTTCAACCATAGAATGCAAATTCTCCTCTTCCAACAAAACTCAATGATTTTAGCAATGTTTCAAGGTTAGGCAGTACAACTTGTTTTGTGAAGTTATTATAAGAATAAATATTTTCTAATTATGGGAAATGCAGGAAACGCTCAAAGGGAACGTCATAAGTCCGGAGAAGTTGTCCCTTCGTCACCTGTCAAGGAAGGTCAAGCATTCGTTTTCGATAAAAAACCAGAAAAAATAGTTTTACAATCATCACAAGACGAGGAAGAACAATACTTTGCAAAACCACCAAATCTAACATTTGAGGTGAAGAGGCAAAGGTCGAACACTGTTTCTGAAGGCACCCCAATCGAAACAAACAGCGATAAAACCCCTACAGTATTTCGTTGGGAAGGTGGTGGAAAAGATGTGTACATAAGTGGTACTTTTTCAGAATGGAAAGCAATTCCTATGGTAAAATCCCATGGAGACTTTGTTACAATCATTGATTTACCAGAAGGCGAACATCAATACAAATTTTTCGTTGACGGAGAATGGAAAAATGATCCAGGGAATAAAATGGTTGAAGATGATTCTGGAATCAAGAATAACATGATTTCAATCAAAAAGTCTGATTTCGAGGTGTTCCAGGCTTTGGATAAGGATCAAGAAAATTCAGTTAGCGATGCACAAAAAGAGTTTTCCCAAGAAGTACCTGCTAATAAGCCATGGGAGAAAATGAGTGGGCCCCCCATTTTGCCACCGCATTTACTTCAAGTCATATTGAATAAGGATACACCGTTATCAGTAAGTAACTATTACTAATTGATTTTTAATGAGAAGATATTTTCTCATGATCGTTTTCAGTGTGAACCAACTTTATTACCTGAACCAAACCATGTGATGTTGAATCATCTTTATGCTCTCTCGATCAAAGATGGTGTTATGGTACTTAGTGCAACCCATCGGTATCGCAAGAAATATGTAACTACTCTTTTGTATAAACCGATTTGATTCGGAATTATATGTGATATCTGTATATTACTTATTGTATTTTAATCAAAGTATTTTATAGAATTGTATTATATTTCGGGATGTGAATATTGGAAATTGTTGATTTGTAAAATGAATTAAGTAGTAAATTATGTCTTGAAGTTTGCCAATAAAAAGTTAATACTTTTTTCAATAATTACTTATTTAATAGTTTTAGGGAATTTTTTTAACGCATATGTACAAAATTATTACTATTATTATGTAAAGGATGTGGTTACCCTCTGACCCACATGTACATGTTTGAAATTATTACTATTATTATATAAGTGAAGGATGTGGTTACCGTCTGAGCCCACTTAGAAATAATGAAGAATTATGGAGGATTCAGAAGATAAAATTCAAGCTTTATGATTAAAAAAATTAATAACGAAAACAAAGGAGCTCTGTTAGCAAATGTCTCTTCTTCTTTCTGCGCGGCGCCCATATGGGCAGCACGCAGGCCGTGTGTTGTTGAGTTGTTATTTGTCTTGCAAAAACTACCTGATGAAGCTTGCAAGACTGTTGTAGGGGGCCTCCTGGATCATCCGGACACTGGGTGTTCCAGTGCCCAAGGTGTTCAGTCTGGTTTCCTTATGGGCGGGACATTCGAAGAGTATGTGTTCCGTTGTTTCGTCATTTTCTAGGCAAACACGACATTGTGTGGTTTCCGATAGTTTCATGACGTGTAGATGTTTGTTGAGTTGGTGTCCCGTCAATAGGCCTACTACCATCCCAACATACTTTTTTTCTTCTTTGATTACGGCCCTTTTATGAGCCTTTTTGACTGTCTCAGTCCCGAGATGCCTGCCCAGTAATTTTGGGCCTTGGTGGTGGTCCAGTTTTGAAAGAAAGAGAGCACATTGGTCCATGGGATGGTCAGAATTGGTCCTGGTCCCATCGGCCTGATAGCTGTTGCTTTTTTAGCGAGGCTGTCTGTTATCTCGTTTCCTTCGATGCCCTGATGGACTGGGTACCAAATCAGAGTGACTCTGTTTGTAGCACTGAGTTGTCGAAGTGCTGTTCTGCATTCGTCAACCAGTTTGGATGTAACCTTCGTATCCTTAAGATATCTAAGGGCGTTTTGGCTATCAGAGCATATGTAGATGTATGCGTCTCTATAGTTCCTATGTAGGTTTTCCTGTACGCATCGGAGAATAGCAAATATTTCTGCGTGTGTTACGGTGACGTTGTCTCCCAGCGCGATCATAATGTTTGCCCTAGGGCCGTGAACCCCGATGCCTGTACCCGTCCCGGTTCTGGACCCATCCATAAACCAGGTGGGACCCTGTGGTGTGAGAAAGGCGTGGGGTGTGGTCCAAATTTCTTTTGTTGGAATAACTACTTTGTAGGGTTCGTCAAAGTAGTAGGTGGCTCTTGTTTCATCTCCTCTTGTGAGAAGGTCAGGTCGGAGTTCTCTGATTTTGTTCAGGGATGCGGAGTGTCCAGAGATTGGATTTCTGTCCCTCCACATGCCTCCCTCCCAAAGTCTCAAGGAGGCCCTCAGGGCAACCTTTTCCACCACTATGTGTAGTGGAGGGATGCCCAGAAGACACTCCATGGAGGCCGTGGGTGTGGATCTCAAGGCTCCGTGACTGCTAGACATGCTTGCCTTTGGATCTTGTTGATTTTGTTCCGTTTTATCCGTTTTTCCAGTGCAGGCCACCATATGATGGCGGCATAGGTCAGGAGCGGTCTTATCACTGTTGTGTATAGCCAGTATATTATCTTTGGTTTAAGTCCCCATCTGGGGCCGAATAGTGCCCGGCAGGCCCAGAGTGTGTTTTGGGCTCTTTGCGCCTGTCTTTCGATGTGATTGTGCCAATTTAGTTTGGCATCAAGCATCACACCTAGGTATTTCACTTGTTTTACTAGTGTTAGTTCCTCGTTGAAAAGAATGGGTGTTTCCTTGTTCGAGTGAATATAATCATGTCTGTTTTGTTAGGATTTACAGACAAGTCCTTCTCTCTGCACCATTGTTCTGTCATTCGCAGAGCGTTCTGCGCAACTTCACATATGGTGCTAAGGTTTTTCCCACGAACCAGGAGGACGAGGTCGTCGGCATAACCCACCGCAAAGTTCCCAGCACCGGCAAGGGCCACCAGTAGCCCATCCAGCAGGAGGTTCCAGAGAAGAGGAGATAGAACTCCCCCTGTGGACATCCTCTGCTGGCGGTCCCCCGAACGGTCGACTCGCCGAGCTGAGCCTCGATGCGCCTATGGTTTTGTTTACTTTCTTATCTGCGATAGCTTTATCTATTGATCTGTATAGTGTATTGTCGAAAGCACCCTCTATATCTTGGAATATTCCTAGAGTAACTTCGTCTTTTTCCAGTCCTTTCTCGATACATCCTACTACGGAGTGTAGCGCTGAGTCGACTGATCTACCTTGCTCGTAGGCATGTTCAATGATATGTAGAGGTTGCTCCACTAGGATGTTCTCCCTGAGATATCTTTCTACCAGTCTCTCCATAGTCTTCAGTAGGAAGAAAGTGAGGCTGATTGGTCTAAAATCTTTGGCGATTTTGTGTACGATCTGGCCCGGCTTGGGGATGAAGACAACTCGAATCCTATTTCAGGGGTCCGGAATGTATCCCAAAGTTAAGCAGGATCTGAAGATGTGGATTAAGTGCATAACAATTTGGACCATACCTTTTATTAAGTGTGCAGGGTATATACCATCTGATCCTGGTGCTTTGTATGGTTGAAAGGTAGTTACTGCCCATCGAACCTTTTCTACTGTAACTACCATTGAGGCTGTGTTCCAGTTTGCTTTGTCAGCATGTCCACTGGATTTCTAGATTGCTGTGTTGTCGATGAGGAAACCCGGGAAGTGGACTTCCGCCAGATGCCTCAGTGTTTCATCCTTCGTCTGTGTTTTTACTCCTTCCAGTGTATCAAGACTTTGGATGTCTGTCGGTCCCGCTGCGGTGAGGATGCGACGAAGATGGTTTGCCTCCGGTACCCCCTCTATTTCTTCGCAGTAGGAATGCCATGCTTCTTTTTTGGATTTTTTGATTAATCCTTTATATGCTAGAAAATGTCACTTTGGAAAATACTTTACCCAATAGGAATACTTCCTTATTAACTTTTTTTACTATATAGTGTTCTGACCAAAGCAGACTCTCTTATATCCACTTGCAGAAAAATTGCGTTTTTTGAATTTTTATGAACAGGCCTCTCATTTTAGAAATAAATAGAAAAATGTACATAAGCAGAATTTAATGTACATTAAAATTGTGTGGAAATTTATTTATTTATTTATTTATTTAATTCAAATACAAAATTGTATACATCAATTTGTATAAGAGTATACGGGAAACCCTATTACAAAAAATAATTGATAAGAAAGATAATAACAATAAAATAAAATGAAAACTACTACGAAACGAATACATCTTTACAATTGGCTTATTGAGAAACCTACTTTTGCCTTAAAACTATCAAAAGAGACCGAAAATAAGTCGATTGAATATTTTTATTGGATTCTGCTTACAAGCTCAGATTTACATTTTCCTCATTAAAGCATATTTACTTTTTCCATTACTTGTTATTTAGAAAAATTCTGGAAATATTTGAAAATTTTCTGAAGTTTTTTTGATCTAAATCAATGTGTTGTTGAAAAAGTGCCTACAACTGGGAAGACACTGCAGTCAACGATGTTGGAAATTGATAGGGGTTGCCGCAGGGGTCGGTTTTGGGCCCCTCCTTTACCTGATTTATACCAATGACTTACCTGGTTGTATAACTGAATTCATGGTCCAATTTGCAGACGACACTTCTCTGGTGCTCGCCGATTCGGGTTCTCCGGATTCGGTAGTGGACGATGTGCTTGTCGATCTTGATGCCTGGTTTTCTCGAAATGAGTTGAAAATGAACAGTCAAAACACCAAACTTGTCAGGTTTGCATATGGAAGAGAACACATACCCATATCTCATGGATATAAGACTGCCATGGTTTCATCTAATAGCCTTAAATTCCTGGGTGTTTCGGTTGATTATCGACTGGATTGGGGTGATCATGTAGACCAACTTGCAAATGATATGGCCAGATATGTGTATGCACTAAGATTATTGTCCGAACTTGTGAATGTCTCCACAGCATTTACGGCATACAATGCATACATTGATAGTAGGCTGAGATACGGGATAGCTATATGGGGGAATTCATCGGATATCTTGAGGCTCCTTTTTTTGCAGAAGAGATGTATTCGTGTGATTCTTAAGCTGAGCAAAACACATTCATGCAGGGCTCACTTTGAGGAAAGATCAGTGCTAACTGTTGTGAGTCTATATGTTTATGAAGCAGTTATGTTCATAGTTAATAATAGAGACCTGTTTGTGGAGACTAAGCGTGAACATGAGCATAACACGAGAGCTAAGAACGATATGAGGCTACCCAGATTTAAGCATACTTACCTTTAGAACAACTCTGTTTATGCTTTGGTAAAAATTTATAATCACATTCCACAGGAGGCACGAGGGTGGCCACAAAATAAATTGAGAAGAAGATTAAATACTTACCTTAGGAGGATACCATACTACACTCTCCAGGAGTATTTTGAGGACAATATTTGTCTCAGCTGATTTCGTCTCTTATTGTTAGGTGTTTATTCTGTTTACACTGTTTGTTTTTTATGTATTTTATGTTTATGATGACGTGTTCTACAACAATTTATGTTTATATGGAACAAATAAATGGATTTATTGATTGATTCACTGAATATATTTATTTATTTAGTCAGTTAACGGGGGTACCATTTACAAACAATTACAGATATCAGAGAGTTATACAAAAATAAAATACAACAGTTATTCAAAATTTCAGTTGCTCGAAACTGATAAATTTTTTTTTTCAATTTTAAACACATAAGAAGTTCACTAAAGTGCAAAACATACAAAACACATCTACAGTTTAACGTTGATACCCTAAGCATTTCTAAGCAACCTCGTTGCTCTTAATTCAAAAGCTGCGAGGGACGTAGAGAAGAAATCTAACTTGGCACCAAGGCCATTAGCAAGAGAAAAACAATTATAAAAAAGGAGTTTTTACTATAGTTGTGCTAACAAATATCAATTCGAAATATGCCTTGTTAATCTACCTGGAACATTGAAATTTATCTGCATAAGCAGATCAGGACATTTTATTAGGTTGTTCAGTAATTTAAAGAGTACTGCCAGGCTGGACACCTTCCACCTGATAACAAGATAATCAAGGCAAAAGATGAAAGTTTGACGCACAAAACAAATAGTTAATGCCGCACTTGTAACAAGGTACCACACAGTCGATAGATACTCCAAATTAGATCTTCCAAGGAACAAAATAATATTCTGATGGTATTGGGTGAAAACTCCCGAGCACTTCGGAGAATTAAACCGAGTGATTGATAAGATGTAGAGACTATATTCTGTATATGTTCTTTGAAGTTTAGCTTGCAATCAATAAAAACTCCCAAATCTCTCATCAACCGGACTCGTGTAAGACAATGGCCCCCCAATGTGTAATCATAAAGTATAGGTGTCGTGGTTCTATGAAATGTGATTATACTACGTTTATTGACGTTCAGACGCTAACAGTTTATTTCAGTCCACAGATGAAACCTATCTAACTGAATCTGTAACCGAGCAGACACAGAAGAGCTCTTAATTACGGAGTAGATCTTCATATCATCCGCAAATAATAAGAATTTAGATGAGAGCGATTTTTTCACATCATTTATGAATACGTTAAACAAGAGTGGGCCTAGATGTGATCCCTGAGGAACACCTGATTAAGCAGGAATCTCCCTCGATAAAAAGTTCCTATATCAAACCAACATAATACGGTTATATAAAAAGCTACTTAGCCAGGATAGAAGTGAACCAGTAATGCCCAGTGCCTCGAGTTTCATCACCAAAATATTAATGTTCACCCTATCGAAGGCTCTAGAGAAATCTGTATAAATTTAGTCTATCTGCTGACCGGTGTCAAAACAATTAATTATGACATTGAGGTAAAGTAAAAGGTTTGTTTCAGTTGAACCCTTATAAAAACCATGCTGTTCATTTATCAATACTGGGTAGCAATGCAACGAAAGAAAATTACCTACCAGAGCATCAAACATTTTGGGGATAACCGAATGAATGCATACACCCCTGTAGTTAGCTATATCTGACTTGGAACGAGACTTGTATGAAGGAATAATAAAGTTGTGCTTTCAAAAAGAAAGAAAGCGGCCCGACCCCAGAGAGATACTGAAAAGCGTACTTATAGGCGTTGATAGTGCACAAACGCATTTCTTTAACATAAAACAAGGTATACCATCGTAGCCAGTTGACAAACTAGTCTTCATACCCTGTATCACCTCAAACACAGCATTTGACGAAAGTTGACAGGAGTCATTTTGTAAATCGCTATCACTCTCAACCCTGGGTGGAACAAATACCTCTCTGCTATAAACCTCCGAAAAAAAGTCAGCAAACAAATTAACAATTTCTATCCCATCGGAACTTGACACTCCATTATAATAAAGACAGTTAGGAAGATCATTGTTCTTTTTTTTAGAGTTAATGTAGTTCCAAAATTTTTACGGATCAGAATGAATTTTTCTCTCTGTATCGCTAATATAACTGCTATACAGGGTATTACTAAGCACTTGGCACTTCGTACTGAGAACTCTAAATTCGTTATAGATACCCGGGTCATTGAGTCTTTTGTACTTCTTATGCACTTTTTTCTTACATTTAATGAGATTGATCAGTTTACTCGTAAACCAAGTTGGGTAATTGCTAGACCTAACTACTCTCTTAGGGACAAACATATCGAATCAACTGTAGAGGTTATCATAAAATTAGGAAAGTGCAGCATCTATTCCATGAGAAGACCAATCACAACCTGATAAATAGTGATTTAAACCTATATAATTATCAAACGAAGTCACAAGCAGAGTTAAGAATAAATCAATGCCTTTAATGGACATTGAATCAGAAACTGATGAAACAATGAGAACAGAGGCAGAAGTGGCAAATAGGGAATGCAATCTTGGTATACCAAGATCTTGCAGATCTCGCGCCTATTCTGTAAGATCAATCTCGCACCCAAAATCATGCGCGATCTCGCAAGATTTGCAAGATTGGTATTATGTCAATTTTGGTTAGCTTTCAGTGCTTTCACATGTTGTTGACTTATGTAGACAATGTACCTATTCCTGGCGGCAACACGTGGCGCTAGGGCCACAGGGCGATAGGGATTTCCGGTTGTCTTAAATTTGTCATTGTTTTGCGAGCCTGGATGTGTTAGAGTGCATGGCAATCGCAGATTGATAAACTATTCCAATAACAGTTGAAAATAGTTCTTTGTGTGTTTAAGTTCTCTCGGTCTATTCGTTTTGTGTTAAAATGACAACAAAGGTAATTTATAAAGAGTTTCAAAGTGGATCAGAGGTATGGAAATACTTTTCGAAGGCATAGGATGGACAAACTGTCCAGTGCAAATTGTGTAAGTCTATTTTGAAAACAATGGCATGATCTCCCAAAGGCTTACATGTACATTTACTGTCCAAGCATTAAATTGATACGTGACAGAAAACATGACTTTGTTCCATCAAAATTTTCAATGCTGATCAATGCTTCCGCGTCAGTAACGCTACTCCTCCAACCGGTACGAAGAGGCAGAAAATATCCAAAAAGTTCTTGTATTTTACTGCTGCATATGGGGAAGCCTCAATTTCAGCTTTGGATTAATCTGGATTTCTGGACTCGAGATAGAAGTTAGATCTCTCTCTTCCATCTACGACTCCACCTAGGAATATCTATCCACCTAGGAATCTCTATTTTTGATATGGGTCACTACACAATATTTAAGATAGCGATATATTTCTAATTTTCGCAACAGAATTTTGATATAATTTAATTATGTCAAATACAATTAAAGAGGATTTTCAAGAACTAATTAGCCTAAAGGTCTGCGGCTAAAAGGAAGTGCTGGGGAAGGTTCGGAAGCCGGTAAGACATAGCATCTGATAGCCGGATTATGCGTATCAGACTGTTAGCCAGTGGCGTGACACAGATGAAGGGTTGACTTTAATCAGGTGTTTTAATTCAAATTGTTGTGACGTGATTTTAGCACGTTACTACAACAGCGAAAATTAGACACCCTGTACATGCATTATGTCTAGAATTTTTTGAAGAATCCTGAAATTGAATAATATACAGGGTATTGCATTTAAAATAAGAACATTGCTATTGACCACTGTCCCATGACATACTCTGCATAAAAAATTTACATTGAAAAAAAGGCACAAATAAGAAAAACCATTGACCCTTCCTAATTATTCATTAACTGAATTCATTATAAAAATTATCGAAAACATGCCTAAAAGAACATAAAGAATCACTTCTACTGCTTCCATAAGTTTCGACAAGTCCCACTGAATTATATTCATTGTTTCTAGGTATTAATCCGAAAAATAAATTATTTGCAACAGAGTCATTTTCAAAAACCAATTTGGAAATTCATCAATATCGCGAATTTCACGAATTTTGCGAATTGACCGTTAAATTTTTATGGAGCATGGCAAGACAAATAAAAACATGAATTATTTATATTTCTCAATTATTATTAGCCTGTCATAGATATGAAGGCCATGTCGACAGTGAATTTTTTGTATTTTGCTTTTTATTAGTGATATATTCAGTGGATATTATAAATGCAGAAGAACAAATTCCTGAGGAAGGTAAATTTCTCTTTGAACGTTTAAAAATTAGGTATATTTTGAATCAAAAGTATGTTATTGTATCAGTGTGGTTCACTTGTTTAAATTTATGTATTTTTGTCCTTTTTTTGTTGTTACAGAGGAAAAGTCGGTTTTAAGTTTTGCACGATAATTTTCTTGATATAATATTAGTATCAAATCAAAAAAATTGCATTTCTAATGATATATAAAAGATATCTTGATTTACACTCTTTACTTTATTTGTAACGCGTTTCGACGACAGAGCGCTTTCATCAGGCAGATTCAAAATAAAAACTGAATTAGGGTACAACAAACTATATATGATCTAAAACAGGGGTGCTCAAACGCGAGTGCTTTGTGAGTAGATCTCGAGAAGAAAAATGTTTAATAAGTAGGTAACTAAACTAAAAAATTTATTAAGTAATAAAATAACACCCTGCTAGCGGCGAAAGGCGGTTTTATCAAAGGAACGCGCGGTACTTGTCAAAGAAAAGCCGCGTTTTTAATTCTTGTCGCTTTTCTAGAAATTTCGGGCAGCGCGATTGGGAGGAAAAATTTTTCTTTTGTATGGTGAAGGATAAGTGCTTTTGTCTTATTTGTCATGCGTCAGTTGCAATACCTAAGCGTGGTAACTTAGAGAGGCATCATAAAACGGTTCATAAAAACTATGGAAAGGATATTTCGCCAAGGTGAATCAGGCAAACGAAAAGTACGTGATTTGATATCTTGTTTGAAAGAAGAACAAACCATGTTCACAAGACCAGCCAAACAATCAGAAGCTGCTACGATCGCGTCATTCAAAATATCTCATATATTGACGAAACACAAGAAACCATTCCAAGATGGATCGGTTGTGAAGGAAGCATTTATTGAAGCGGGTGAGATTTGGAGATTTCAAAAATAAAACAGAAATTATGTCTGTTATTAGAGAACTTCAATTATCTCGTCCAACTGTCACAAGGCCTATTCAAGTCATAAGTCAGGTCATGGCAGATAAACCAAAACATGATATCATGAAATGTACATACTTTTCTTTACAGTTGGACGAATCCACCGATATGACAGACACTGCTCAGCTGTGTATTTTTATTCGGATGGTATTCAAAGACATGTTGGCTAAGAAAGAATTTTTGACAATCACTCCTCTGAAGGGGAAGACTCGTGGCCAAGATGTATATGACGTTTTCTTCAATTTTGTAAAAAACTACAAGCAACCAATATATAAATTAGTGTGCATTACAACCGATGGAGCACCAGCAATGACTGGAAATAAAAACGGTTTTATTGCATTGTGTCGAGCTAACGAAGATTTCCCTTCTTTTTTTTCATTTCATTGCATTATAGATCAACAAGTTTTGTGTTCAAAACAGCTCCTGTCGTCTTCTTAGGACTCTCTACCCTTCTTGAACCACTTATAAACTGTGGTACGCGACACTACACCTTCACCGTAAGCAAAATAGATAATTTTTTTTCATTTCCGTGTATGTTTTTTTAAGTTCATAACAGAATTTAATCGCCGAACGGTGTTCAAATTTCTGATCCATCGCGAAGCTTGTACCGGGGTACCAAACACGTCTATCTCGAGAACTAATGGGATACTGGGGAAAAAATTTTCAGACACTCCTTTAGGATGTAGCAACATGGAACTGGTGTCGTTCAACAGATCGCGCCACTTGTATGGGCGCTAAAAAATAAGTTCGGGAACTTTTCCGACATACTGTGTATATAGTAATTGAGAGGTAATACGTTGTTCTTTGCGTTTAATAATTGTATTTAGAAAATGTTGTGGTATATTGTTATTTGAGGCAATTTATCTGATGATGTTAAGTTCAGTTTGGAAATTTTCGGTCGAAAGGAAACTGAGTAAGCTCTATGAATCATGGAGTTATATGCAGCTAGTTTGTGGCTCAAATGACCGAACGAGTCCATTGGGATCGATGCGTCTGAGAATGTTTCCTTTTTATAAATTTTATAAGTGGGATGGTTATTTGAATTTATGATGAAATTAATTGAGTTATTATTTTCTATTTCAGCAGTGAAGCTGATGCGGTAATGTATTTTATTCAGGAAATTAAAAAATTGCAGAATTTGTCTGTTTGAACCACGAAAACCAACTAAAATGTCATCTACATATCTGTACCAGAAAATAATGTGTTTGTCAGCGAAATCTGTGTTTAATATTGAGTTTTTCTCTGAATTATCTATGAAAATGTCAGTTAGTAGGGGGTTAAGAGGTGATCCCATTGGAAGACCTGAATTTCGATTAAAGAATTCAAATTGAAATTGAAAGTAACTCTGAGATAGGCATATATGAAGAAGATTGCTAAGTTAATTAGTGATACATGGCGGTGTGTTAGACTCGGATAAGACATCCGTTGGAATGTCCGGGTACATATTTTTGACATCGAAAGAGACTAAGTTAATATCTTTGGAGATTGTGAGATATGAAAGTTTATGTATGAGATCTACAGAATTAGAGATAGTGTATTGTGCTTGAAAATTCGAGAGGTCTAGAAATTTTTGATTCAAGAATTTTGCTAGTTTACCTGATGGTGTGTTTATATATGACACTACAGGTCTTGCAGATTTTTCTTCCTTATGTAGATTAATGAATCCGTAAATTTTTGGAAATTGAACATTCATTGGAATCAATTTCCTCTTCTCCCATTCTGTGTGTGCTAGGTGTTCTGATAAACTTAGCTCTTCTTTGATTTTTTTTGTGAAAAATTTGGTTAGTTCTTTTGGTATTTCGGTGATATCCATTGTTTTCAGTACATTCTGCATCTTTTCTTCGTATAGATCTTTATTGAGGCATTCTATACTATTGCCTTTGTCATCTTTAGCCATTATTATCTTCGGCTTGGATTTTATTTAATATGGACTCTATTATTTTCAACTAATTTTGGTTGTTAGTTTTTATGTCAGATGTTCTGATGATTTCTGTGCATTTGTGTTTATGGAGGCTTGGGTTGGTGATGATATCTTTATGTTTTTGGATGGCCAGCTCTGCTTGCCCTCCGGCTATCTTTTTGTCTGAATTTACAGACGCATCGATCCCCATGGACTCGTTCGGTTATTTGAGCCACCAACTAGCTGCATATAACTCTATGATTCATAGAGCTTACTCTGTTACCCCTTCGACAGAAAATTTCCAAACTCAATTTAACATATTCAGAAAAATTGCCTCGCATAACAACATACCACAACATTTTCTAAATACAATTATTGAACGCAAAGAACAACGTATTACCTCTCAATTACTATATAGCATCGTAGAAAGCCCGGAAAAAAGATACACTAGTCTTAGATACACCAGCGAAGTTTCTAACAAAATTAAGTAATTACTTCTCCTAATTCAACATAACTACTTCATTTTCAAGCGGCCCCAACTTAAGCAGATTAGTATTTAATACCAAACGAAAGAACGTAAATTCAAGCAATCAGGAATTTATCAAATCAAATGCAATTAATGTCAGGTAGCCTATGTCGGACAAACAGGGAGAAGTTTTGAAGCTAGATTCAAGGAACATATTTCCTCAGATAAAAATTCGCCACTATTTAAACAAATAAAATTAACCAACCACTCGACATTCAAAAATTCAAAATTGTTTATTCAAATAAATGCTACAAAAAATTTCATAAATCCCCAATAAGTTTCAAATTATTTAAACAAACTCACGAACTATCCTACATGGAAGGTATTCCACGCGTGGGTATTTAATCTTACTATTAACTAACACAAAGCATAGATGTACAGAAAGTAGCGTCTGGACCCTACATCACAAAGGAGGAAATTATTAAAGCAACAAAACAACTAAAAAACGAAAAAGCTGTTGGAGAAGATAATATCCCAATTGAAATTATAAGGATAATTTCAGACGAACACATCGATGTTATGGAGAACTTATTTAATAAAATATACGAAACTGGAATAATACCAAAAGACTGGCTGACATCGGTGTTTATACCACTACCAAAGAAGAAGAACTCCAGGAAATGTGAAGAATATAGGATCATTAGTCTAATGAATCATATACTGAAATTGTTCCTCCGAATAATACACAATAGAATTTATAACAAATTGGACGAACACACGGGACGAACACAATTTGGTTTCAAGAATGGCTTTGGAACAAGAGAGGCACTTTTTTCAATACGTGTGCTTGTTGAAAGATGTAGGGATGTAGACTCTGATGTATATCTGTGTTTCATAGACTTTCAAAAGGCTTTCGACCTGGTGAAACACGATAAACTAATAGAAATTCTCAAGTCTTGTAACATAGACGACAAAGACTTGAGAATCATATCAAACCTTTACCAAGACCAAAAGGCTAAAATTAGAATCAATGGAGAGACATCTGAAGACATTAACATCGAGAAAGGAGTAAGGCAAGGATGTGTTCTTTCCCGTTGTTGTTTAACGTTTTTTCGGAAGAGTTATTTAGGAAGGCACTACAGGATACCTCGGATGGCATAATAATAAATGGACAATGCATTAACAACTTGCGATACGCAGATGACACGGTTATTCTAGCAGATAGCGCTGAAGCATTACAACGCCTAATAAACCAAGTGATGATAACATGTAAAGAATTTGGAATGAAACTAAATACAAAGAAAACAAAAACGATGGCTATCATCAAACACCAAAACAGAAACGTCGGAATTAGGGTCAACGGAACAGAATTAGAACAAGTAACAAAAATAACATACCTAGGAAGTAGCCTTGATGAAACTTGGGATCACTTACTAGAGATAAAAACACGCCTGGAAACAGCACGAGCTATCTTTTATAAAATGCAAAAAATACTATGCAACTGCCAACTAAATATCTCATTAAGAGTTCGAATACTGAAATGCTACGTTTTCTCCACCGTGCTATATGGCGTTGAAGCATGGACAATGACGGAAACAACACAAAAAAGAATAGAATCGTTCGAACTTTGGTGCTACCGTAGAATGCTCAGAATATCTTACATGAGTCATACGACAAACGTAGAAGTTATGCAGAGGATGAGAAAGGACCGAGAACTTGTGCAGATAATAAAAGAAAGAAAGACGCAATATTTCGGTCACATTGTGAGAAACCAAAAGTACGAACTGCTTCAACTTATCATCGAAGGAAAAATCAATGGCAAAAGGGGACCGGGAAGAAGACGCAACTCCTGGCTTAAGAACTTACGTCAATGGACTAATATGAGCTCTATAGAATTGTTCAGAGCTGCAACAAATAAAATAAGATGGGCAAATGTAATCGCCAACGTCCTTAAGGATAAGATTAACTTACACTTACATTTAACTAATACAGTTCTTCGTTACTATTCAATAAGCCTCCCCAAGCAGTTACACCTAAAGTTAGGTGAGACTGGACCAGCGCATAGTACAGAGTCTTCAAACATTTTGTGTCAAGGAACTGCGCACATAGGTTAAATTTCGGGATCAAAGTCCTCAATTTGTTAGTTAAAGACTTGGACTGTCCTCCCCATTGTAGGTGACTGTCAATCTTAATACCTAAGTATTTAGTTTCTTTAGCAACAGATACCTCAACACACCAGTTATCGGTCATTATTTGTAATTTATTGAACTCAGGAAGGCTATGAGCAAAACTGGTAAACATCATGCCTGCTGTTTCAAGTTTTCCCAAGAATGATCCTTGTAAAAAACTGCTGTGTTGTCAGCAAAGCTAGCAACGTCACCAGCATTAGGTTGGCTAAACAGACCATTTATGTAAATAGTAAAAAGCAGTAGCCCTATAACGGTCCCCTGAGGAACTTCATAGTCTATACCCTTAAATTCGCTAATATCGTCAGCAATTTTACAGCTTTCTACCACTAAGATAGTTCTCTAGTGATTTCAGTGATACTCCCCTGAAACCAATGCACTCTAAATTCTCAAGAAGATCGGGGTGGCTTATTGTGTCGAAAGCTTTTGCCAAATCCACGAAGATGCAGATTATCAACGGCTTTGAATAAGTTCTTAGTTAGGTATTCAATCGCATCCTGTGTGGACTTGGATTTTCTAAATCCGTATTGTTTCTCCGATATAAAATTATATTTGTCAAGAAATTCTGTTATTCTACTTTTCAAGACCTTCTGGAAAACCTTCGATATTACCGGTAGTATAAAAATAGGTCTATAATTGCCAAGTATTTTTTATCTCCTGCTTTGTAAATGGAAATGACTATCGATTCCTTGAGTGAATCTGGAAAAAGGCCTTCTTCTATAGACTTTTTGATCAAATATGTCAGTGGTGATATTGATACCACGAACTTTATTTTCTGTTGTTGTCATAATAACTATGGAATATCATTAAACAACCTTGAAATCCTTCTTAAATGTAACAAGGGGAAACAGATGAATTTGTTGGAAAGTTTGGAGATCAACTAACTATGTAAAAACCCACAATTTACTACCCTCAACAGCCAACTAGAGCTTAATGCATGCCCACTACTCAATATCTAGGATAACTTTCACTCTGTACTTGTACTTTCCTACTGATCTGTTATACAGGGTGCTTGAACGAAAACTAAACAGAGGCTATATCTACCAAGATATTCATTTTTGATCAAAACGCAAAAACAGGTCAATTTTTGTTTTAAGGGGGACATCTTTAGGGTACAAAACTTGCCTGAAATATCAACCCCCTAAGCAGGGGTTGCAAACCTTGAACATTTTGAATAGGGAAGATGGGTCGAGTGATGACTCGAAAGAATCTTTTGTCTACATTTCCTTGAACGAATTTCCATTTTTAATTCAAAACTGTAAAAGATACAGGGTGAGCAACTGAAAGATAGGGAAGACTATTTCCCTGAGACTATTCAAGTTTCAGTGAAGTAAAATGGAACAGATCCATGCTGATCAATGGCAATCATTATCAAGTACCATCCTCATCTCGAATTTCAACACCTAGAGCAGGGGTGACCACCCTTGAAAATTTGGAAGAGGGTAGATGGGTCGAGTGATAACTCGAAAGAAAGGTATTATCTTTGTCTGCATCCCCGTGAACGAATTTTCATTTTTGATTGAAAACTGTAGAAGATACAGAGTGAGCCACTGAAGAATAGAGAAGTATTAGTGCGAAAAACTGAAATAGATTCATTTTAGATCAAAAGCTGTCATCTTCCGAAATCACCCTCATCTCGAATTTCAACCCCTAGAGCAGGGGCAATATTTCGATCTAGTGATACCTTTCAAGTAAAGGATTTCGATTGTCTTCATAACTGCTCGCAATAATTCTATTCTCATTGAGTTCCATAGGAGTTAGAGGATGCAAAACGGAAAAGTGACTGAAGATGCAATCCATGGTATACCATCTATCTTCGACCAGTATCAAACACGGGTTGATTTCGAAAGAAAGGTATTATTTTTCTCTGCATTCCCGTGAAAGAATTTTTATTTTTGATTGAAAACTGTAGAAGATACAGAGTGAGACACTGAAAAATAGAGAAGACTATTTATCGCCCTAAGCTATTCAAGTACCCTGCTCTAGAAATTGAAATTTGAGATATGAATGGTGTTTCGGAAGATGACAGCCTTTTGATTTGGAATTAATCTGTTCCTTTTTTTGCACTAATACTTGAAACCCTCTTCCAAATTTTCAAGGGTGGTCACCCCTGCTCTAGGGGTTGAAATTCGAAATCAGGATGGTATTTGACGATGACTGCCATTAATCAGCATGGATCTCTTCCATTTTACCTCATTGAAACTTGAATGGTCTCAGGAAATAGTCTTCCCTATCTTTCAGTTGCTCACCCTGCATCTTTTACAGTTTTCAATTAAAATGGAAATTCGTTCAAGGCGATGTAAACAAAGATACCACCTTTCTTTCGTGTCATCACTCGACCCATCTTTCCTATTCAAAATGTTTAAGAATTGCAACCCCCGCTTAGGGGGTTGATATTTCAGGCAAGTTTTGTACCCCAAAAGATGTCCTCCTTGAAACAAAAATTGACTTGTTTTTGCGTTTTGATCAGAAATGAATATCTTGGTAGATATAGCCTCTGTTTAGTTTTCGTTGAAGCACCCTGTATTGTTATTCACTTGAAAATAACCGTAAGTTCGAAACCGGTCGTGATTATTAAATAAATTGTGGAGAAGTGACAAAAATGTCTTATTTCGTTTTACTTTTAGTAAATATTCTGTTTGTTTCATTGATCAATATCCGGTACTTTTTTGACCGAATGTACAATATCTTTCTTTTTGAAAAAATTTTTTATTTTCCAGTTCGTTTGGACTTATCAAATTCAACTACTTTTCTGGAAGACTTCGAAAATTCCATGAAAGACACCTTGGGAATTTATGATTTCAATGAGAAAAATAAAACTGTTAAGCTTAAGTATGGCTTAATTCCACCAAAAGATTTGGCAGCAGATATCCAAGATCAATTGACCAACAGTTTGAGAAAAATACTTGGTGAGATTGCACATGATGCGTCACTAAAGGGAACAATAAATATCGAAAAAGATGAGGAAGAAGTGAAAAATATCGATATGGATTTGGTAATATTAGTTGGGAAGGAGGAAATACCAGAATCAGATACTGTGAGCGAAATATTCCAATCAAATATAATGAAAACCTTCGGATTTTGAATCTTCTAACTCCTTTTGTTTCAGGTTAGGTTAGATTTCGATACGTTTGATGATGATGCCAAGAAAAATCTGTCACATACAATCAGAAATATTTACAAAGATTACTTGAAATCTGGATCTAAAATGAAGGAAATAATAATTATTCCACCACAGAACTCTACAGAAGAATTCGCAAGGGCAATAAAGGCATATGTCAAAAATAAATTGAAGAAAATTGTTAAATATCCGAGTTACGCCTCCTTGCACATGGGAGAAAAATGGAATTCTGACAATACAATCAAAGAAATCTCATTAGATATTGAAATTCTAAATGTCGTGGAAGGTATTTAAACTCATATGTTTTTAAGTATTTCATACCGTGACGTAGAGGGAGATACTATGCAGATGTCAGTATAGAAAATTAACTGTCGAGTTGACGAATTGATTTTTTAAATATTTTAGCTATCAAGTGCTATAATGAACATTCAGTAAAACGCCAGGCAATATTATTATTTCAAGTCACTTGTGTGTCATGAAATTTTGTTCGAGGTTGAAAATATCCACCATTTTTTTTCAAATGGCGTGATATGTCATGTCACCTTGTTAGAAAGTTTATATACAGGGTTTTACATAATATGATGTCACAACTTGAGGGGGTAAATCTACGTGCAATTTAAAGAAAAATAGTTCATATAAACATAGGTCCGCAAAAGCTTCGTTACAGAGCTACAGGGTGTTGAAATTTCCGGAAAAAATTGATTTTTTCTTCAAAACTCCTGCAGCCTTCATCATTACACGTCCTAAATTTTAACTAGAATCTACAAGGTATTTTCCTTTCCGGAGCCATGTCTTCTTTTGCCCTCTAAAACTTCTTTGCAGTACGCCACTGATCAGCGTGCAATCAATTTTCGTCATCTTCGTTCAATTTAGAAACTTTTTCGACGCTTGTAATTTTTTCGTATCTCCAACCGTTCTCGAGCAAAAAATTATTAAACGATTGTATGCATTCGCTGAATTTACAGCACTTGTGACTAGTAAGCTTTGATTTTTGTCATTTATTTATTTATTTTGACTGTTGCTGAAGTTGAACCAGTATCTGTTCCAATTGTTCATCGAATTAACTATTAGTTTTAAGACTTTTGAAGTTATTGTTGTAAGAAAAAATGGCTAATATTACTAACGCCGAATTGGCTGATATCCATTACATGTACAGTCTGGCTGACGGAAACAGAAGCTAGGCGATTATATCAGGTAGTCTTTCCAAATCAAGTAACACCAGACAGGCGAACATTTTTAAATATCCACAGAAGGTTGAGGGAAACTGGTACTTTGACTAAATAATCATTTAAAAGGTGCAACTTAAACTATGAGAACTCCAGATATTGAGGATGTATTTTTGAATTGTATTGATTTGAATCCTCATGTGATTAAAAAAAATTGGAAATCAGTTGAATATTCCACATGTTCTAGTTTGGAGGATTCTCCATGACTTTTTATTGTACCCGTTTCATATTCAAAGCGTCCGAACTCTACTTCCTCGAGATTTTCCTTCAAGACTGAATTTCTGCCGATGGTTCTTAGATAAAATTAGAGAGGAAATGCTAAATGTGAAATAATGTTCACAAACGAAGCTAACTTTTCGAGAACTGCTATCCCAAATTTTCACAATAACCATTATTGGGCTGAGGAAAACCCCCATTTGATTGAAGAATCTCATCATCAAGAACAATTCTCACTAAATCTCTGGGACGAAATAATTGGAAATTATTTGATTGGGCAATTTTTTTTGCCTAACAGACTAAACGGTTCCGCTAATCGGCAATTTCTTGAGGAGGAGTTACCTTTATTGCTCGAGGATGTGCCACTTTTGGTGAGAAACATAATGTGGAATTCTTGAATAATACATTAAACAACCGATGGATAGGTCGGGGTGGGCCAGAACCATGGCCTCCTAGGTCCCCAGACTTAAATAGTTTAGACTTTTTCTTATGGGGATATGCCAAAAGTTTAGTTTATACCACTCCAGTGAACACTGTAGAAAAATTGAGAAATCGAATAATAACCTCTTGTATATATATATTCTTTTGAAAGGAGAGGATTTACAAAAATTTGAATAATTGTATTTACAATAAATGCTTATATCTATAATTTTGGCGTGTGTCAGAAAAAACACAAGTGTGAGCTCAGGAAATGTAACAGGGGAACCATACTATCTTGTATATGATTCAATAAAAGAGTGAAAAAACCTGAGTAAAAAACTCGTTTCCCTGTCGCTATTGCACTAGCAATAGCTTGTCTGTTTATGTTGTGTTAGTGTCGTGTGTACATAAAGAGTACCCAAGATTTTTCTGCTTAGCCCTTCATTCTCTCTTGCATTCCATGAAAGGAAGGGGGTTTGGGACAAAAATCTGTAACAATGGAAAAAGAAAACCAGCAGAAAAATATTTTAACCATCAAACTTCTAATATGTCTTAACAAATCTAAGAAAATACTTTACATAGCAAGCAAGGTCATGAAAAGGACTAAGGAGAAAATAAAAAATACATAACCTGCGATATTTCCTCAAATTCCCTCTCTGTTTGACCGAGAGAGCCCCGATGGCCAGGTTCAGTCTTCCAAGTGATCCCGATTATGATCTATAGATGTTTTAGAATCATTATGAACCCTCTTGTGAAACGATAAGAAATACCCCAGGAATATTTCAAAGAGTGCGTGATAATATGCGGAGAATAACAGAGGCCTGTATTCTTGCAGGTGGAGGACACTTTCAGCAATTTACATAGTTTTTAGTTGTTCTTTTTTTTAGTTGGATATTGAATAAGTATAAGTTGAGTCTCAGAAGACGAGCTGTCTAAATAAAAGCAAAATTTGGGCATACCTATCGAGTATTTCTATTAAGTGTCAAAAAAGTTTTTAAATTGAATGAAGATGACGAAAATTGATTGTACGCCGATCAGTGGCGTACTGCAAAAAAGTTTAAGAGGGCAAAAGGAGGCATGGCCGCGGAAAAGAGAACACCTTGTGAATTTCAGTTAAAATCTAGGACATGTAATGATAGAGGCTGTAAAAAATAGCTTGTATTCCAAATTTGGGCTGAATATCTCAAAAACTGCAGGAGTTTTGAAGAAAAAAATCAATTTTTTCCGGAAATTTCAACACCCTGTAGCTCCGTAACGAAGCTTTGCGGACCTATGTTTATATAAATTTTTTTTCTTAAAATGGCACGTAGATTTACCCCCTCAAGTTGTGACATAGTATTATGTAACACCCTGTATAGGGTGTTCAAGAGAGACACCGTCAATATTTAAGGAGGTGATTGCTGAAGTCATTTCATGAAAAAAGTTCATATAAACATATTTCTGCAAATACTTCGCTACCGATTTACAGGGCGTTAAAATTTAATCAAAAGATGCAGTTAAATTTGAATTTTTCGTAAACGGCTTGAGATATTGAGATGAGATTTCCCTTTTTGAGTTCGGCACTTATTTCGGCTTCAGAAGGAGTATGAAATATGTAAACGAAAATTTAAAAAAATGCAGAAAATACAGAAAGTGCAAGATTTAGCCAAAATTCATTAAACACCTGTATATTTGTAAAGCTGTGTAGTTATAGAAGAACTCTTTTTAGGTTAATCACTTGGTTATTTACTTGTTTCTTTACAGTTACTACAAGAACGCCCATAACTCCTAAATCGTATAAATCTAAGGATGAAGATTTATCAACCATCGCCATGAGTTCTATAAACATAGATTCACCAGAAAAGATCAAAGAAGATATAATAGACACCGTAAAGAAATATTTTTCGAAAGAAATGTACGGCAAGAAAAGCAACAAACTGTTAACCTTTTCTTTCACAACTGCTAAACATAAAATCTATCCACCAGAAATGAAAAAAATTAGCGAAGGTTTGTATGAAGATTTGAATGATTTAGAACCTCATGCCATAATATACCCAGCAACCTACCATTTTGATGGAAACAATGATGTCTCCATCAGAATAAAGGTTAAAATTCCATCTATAGAAAACTCTACTATATATAATATGAAAAAAAGATTTCCCGAAATTAAAAATCACATGATTGAAGTAGGACTAGATCTTCGAGGTTTGACTGCTGCTATAGATGAAATATTAGATTATAAACTATTCACTGCAAGGAGAGTGCCAATAGGTAGTCCTGTTCAACTAATCTTGCCTTTCTTGTTCAAAAATGGATGGGAAACAAATGAATCAGACAATCTAAGACCTTTGATTGTTGAAGATCTAAAGAAGCATTCAAAACTTCGATATGTTACTTATAAGAACACGAAACACGGTAAAGATGGAAAATTGTTATTAATAACCGTGACGATGCCATATTCCCATTCAAGAGCACAACACGGACTGTTTACCCCTGAAGAAGAACATCCAGAACCGAAATCAGGTTTTTTCCATGGTTGGTTTGGGTAGATTTGATAAATAAATATTTCAAATGTTTCTTTGTGTATGAATAAAGTGTTTTTGTTTATTTCAAATCTAATTAAATTAAAATTTGTGAGTACCCTTTCACATCTTTCAAGGTTGGACACTTTGCACTAGAGCATTTAATGAGTTATTGCTTAAAATACGAGGCGTACTTTTTAAGTAAGTATCACTTTGCCACACCGCGGCGCAACGCTACGCTCGATATTCTGCGCATGCTTACTGGGTACCTACATCTCTTGCCTACGCACTGAGTGTTTAAGATGCCTCTGTCATGTTGGTTGGGAAAGTTGATTGTAAGATGCTTCTGATAATCGTCCCGTTGACTGTGAAGTATGGGCTGTTATAAGTTTTCTTAATGCTAAAGGCCTATGTTTATAGACGAAACATTATGAGGGGAGTGGTTGGAAAGTGGGTGAGAGCATCTGAAGAAGGCAGCACAAATGTGCATGATGACAACGAAGGTGGCGTCCTTCGGTCGTTAAAATAAGTTTTGGTGCCGGAAGTGGACAATAAGGTGAGAAAAAACATAAGCTTTACGATTTCTTCCTAGTGTTTTGACTTTCCTTATGTTTTTTGTAGTGTTTTGTATAGCATTGTGACCGTGCTCTTGAATTCATATGAGGACAGTTGTGGTGGAGTGGTTAAAAAGTCAAGCGGCAGAGTTTTATAAGGAGGGAATTCAAAAATTAGTACAACGTTATGACAAGTGCCTCAAAGTTGAAAGAAATCATGTAGAAAAGTAGGTTGAGGTACAGATTTTAATGTAAAAAGGAAATTATTGAGATATCTTTGCACGTCTTTTTTCAATTTCAAAACGTTACTTTGACGTTATGTTTGAAAACGTCTGTTTGGCCAAACGTCTTCCACACAACTACAAAATTTGATGATTAAATATTTCAAATAATTCTCAGTCTATCACTTTATTTCTATTATTCTATTTATTCTGTATATATCTATTGAAATAGAAATTTGTGAGTATCTTTTCACATCTTTCAACGTTGGACACTTTGCACTAGAGCATTTAATGAGTTATTGCTTAAAATACGAGGCGTACTTTTTAAGTAAGTATCACTTTGCCACACCGCGGCGCAACGCTACGCTCGATATTCTGCGCATGCTTACTGGGTACCTACATCTCTTGCCTACGCACTGAGTGTTTAAGATGCCTCTGTCATGTTGGTTGGGAAAGTTGATTGTAAGATGCTTCTGATAATCGCCCGTTGACTGTGAAGTATGGGCTGTTATAAGTTTTCTTAATGCTAAAGGCCTATGTTTATAGACGAAACATTATGAGGGGAGTGGTTAGAAAGTGGGTGAGAGCATCTGAAGAAGGCAGCACAAATGTGCATGATGAACAACGAAGGTGGCGTCCTTCGGTCGTTAAAATAAGTTTTGGTGCCGGAAGTGGACAATAAGGTGAGAAAAAACAGACGCTTTACGATTTCTTCCTAGTGTTTTGACTTTCCTTATGTTTTTTGTAGTGTTTTGTATAGCATTGTGACCGTGCTCTTGAATTCATATGAGGACAGTTGTGGTGGAGTGGTTAAAAAGTCAAGCGGCAGAGTTCTATAAGGAGGGAATTCAAAAATTAGTACAACGTTATGACAAGTGCCTCAAAGTTGAAAGAAATCATGTAGAAAAGTAGGTTGAGGTACAGATTTTAATGTAAAAAGGAAATTATTGAGATATCTTTGCACGTCTTTTTTAATTTCAAAACGTTACTTTGACGTTATGTTTGAAAACGTCTGTTTGGCCAAACGTCTTCCACACAACTACAAAATTTGATGATTAAATATTTCAAATAATTCTCAGTCTATCACTTTATTTCTATTATTCTATTTATTCTGTATATATCTATTGAAATAGAAATTTGTGAGTATCTTTTCACATCTTTCAACGTTGGACAGCTTGCACCAGAGCATTGAAACAGTTATTGCTTTTAATATGTTTTTATTACTCGGTGGCTATTGTACTTTGGGAGTGGCCTAAACCTCTAGTCGCTATATTTGAAAACGTCTGGTTGGCCAAGCAAAAACTTATGTTTTACCCTAGTGTTTATTTGTTTAATGTTGTAGAGCAGAAAGGTTTGTAAAACATTTGAATTTTAGAGAAAGATCTATTATAAGATCTTTTATTTTTTGAGGACAATCTCTTTTCAGAGATCAGCAGTAATCTGCCATTAGGTGATACCCACATCCACCCTGATACCTTTCTTCCATCACGTTTATCTTTAAACCTTGAGGCTTTCCAACATGTTCAGCACAATTTCTTTATATTTTAGTGCTCTGTACACTACTCCAAGAAATGATCGCATCACCTAAATAGTAGAAGTAAAAGAAACTGTCCATCATCAAACAGCTGTCGTCATGCAGAATCAGAAAAAGAAAGACTCATAAAATGTACAAAAACGTCCAAACAATTAGATCTCATCAAGAAAGCGTCTCAAAGGCTGTAGAAACAACGGGACAAGCTGGTGGCATCTCCTCTGGGAGATCAGTCGCAGGTGAAGTTCCTCAAGGGTCTGTTTTGAGGCAGATTTTTTCCAATATAAGAAAAGTTAGGTTAGATTTCACACTTAATGGATATTAGGTTTAATACTTTGGCGGTGGCCTGCATTTCAGGTTGTAATCGACAAGTTGAATTACGTGTGATGGATTCGAATACCTTGTACGTCAAACGCCGTCTAGTTCAAATATCTGTGATATAAGGACGCGCGACTTGATATTTGTGGATGATTAAAGAGATCATCTATATGGGATGATCAAATTCCTAAATGTATATCTGAAACGTTACAAAACTAATTGAAAATATCAATAAATAATCTCAGAGAGCATTTCTATAATACTGAACAATATATACATTCTGGGGCTGGACCCTTTTCATTGAATTCTTTACAAATATAATCACAGCTAACTTTGATCTTCATCCGTGGGACAACATCGCAAAATAGATGCAAAACTCTTCAACTCTTCTCCAATAAATCTTCTTTCATTTTAGATTATCCATCCAGGAAGCATTGAAGGTCGCTTTATAGTCGGCTATCCCCCATTGTTGGTCTTCTGCTGTTTGAAATCATCGCTGTTACTGTTGGAAGTCCCCTTTCATCTGCAGTTGTGAAGACTACATTGTCTACACCACGAAGCTGCTTATTGCTGTTAGTCACTGGAGTTTCTGCTGGTTTTGGACCATCCATCAGGAAAAGCGTGAACAAAAATAGGAGGGAACCTAGAGAAAATATTGCATTGAATTTTTAAATTAAAGCTCTATACGACTACTTTGTGGTAAAATGTTATCAAATTTTGAAACTATGGCGCTTTATTATGGCGCTGTAAATTTCACAAAAGCCTAACTATATTAATTTACTTACTTATGCCGTAGAATCCAGCATAGAATATATAGAGCGATTCCCTGTACCCAATAGCCTTAGACACTGGTTCCACAAGAATTGGCAGGTTACCTCCAATATTATTCATAAAGAATAAGAATATTCCAACGGTGGTAGATCTAACTTTAAGCGGAACAATTTCCACCAAAATGGCGAAGAGAATGCCAAACCACATCTCGGCGAAGATATAGGAAATTGCCAAACAAATCATTGCCCCAACAGGTGTGAAGAAAACGCTGCCAAAAGCTGTTGGAGTTGCTATAATTTGGGAAACTGCCAAAACCATAACTCTTGAGCGGATTCCCATCTTTGCTACGAATTTGTCTGATATTATACCTCCAGCCACGACACCTTAAATATAAAAAGAATTAATTGAGTTAACAAATTGAGTGATTTAAATCAATTAGATAATTTGGATTGAAAGTATGTTCATTCTGAAGACAACAAGGTTATCATTAACCAGGAAATTGTGTCTGAAGAGTGAGGTTTCGTCGACTAGAATGTACTTATGTACTCAGTTCGTATAAAACCTGGATAGATGAATTAATCTTAGCACAAAACTCGTCTGGAAAAGACTTAAGAACACCCAAAGCTAAAACAATAATCTTCGCAACTTTTTTCATTCTGATCGTCTTCCTTGGTGACATAAATGGCTCTTTCAATATGTTTGCTTCAACCTTCTATCAAATTACACATCTCTTTTCCGTAGGTCAGACTGATCTGATCGAAAATAGGCGTAGTTTTTGGCCCCCGAGATGTTTTGAATCTCACCAGCTGATGATAGCTTGCCACTTATCTTAACATAATACTTAGAACTCAAGTCGACTTCACTCCGGAAACTATCTTTTCAACTCGAAAAGCTGCTTCTCTCCTGGTTTTGAGGGCTTGAATTCTATGTGCTTAGGGAGATTTGCTGATACATTCTCTATATGACTCTCATCTGCTGCATCTTATAATAAGTCAAAGGTTGCTTCAGCATGAACAAAATTATTTTGTATGGTTAGTTTTCCTCAAAAGATGTGACAAACTCAACCTTGGTAATTATAGTCTCATTAGACTTTTCTCAGTATCTTCGAAAGTAATGTAAGCAATCAATACTTATGAAATATCGGTATTTCTAGAGAGGAGATCAACTTCAAGGAATGTCTTTTAAGGTTTGCATACAGAGCTAGAATTAAACAATTGCCAGTTTTTAAAGAATTCATTGTTTTTGGAAGTGTTCTCTGCGAAGATTAAATCACTTCTGCATTCGCTCGAACCAATTCTGGAAGCAGTTATTCCAATCGTTAGCTGGTACATTCAAAATGCCCTTTTGGACAGCATCAAGAGATCAGAAGATTGGGGCTCATTTTTTGGCTTGTATGAATAAATCCAGAATTCATCACCAGTTACAATGTTGTGAACGCTTTTAGACTTTCCAAGTACGTTTAAGTTTAAACGGTCCAGAGTTCTTAACACCTTTGCAGCTTTCTGTTCTTCGGTGAACAGATTTCACACGCGATTCTTCGTGCGAAATTTTTTGTATTGGCATCTTTGAAATCCGAAGTGATGACTCAATCTCGCGATATATTGCACGCAGATCTTCGTGGGTAATCTTACGCATTTCTTGAGTGACCACTGTTTTTGATGCATCTGTCCTTGGATCATCACTTAGCCTAACCTTTCGTTTAGATTCTTCATGTCATGAAAATGGTTGACTGGCGTGGTGTTTTAATGCCGAAAACAGGAAGCAACTTGCCGAGATATTCTTGTTGAGATGTTGTTTTTGAGAACTGTAGAAAATTATTGCGCGAAAACACTGACGGTTCAATTCTAGAATCAATGCTATCTGAAAGACTGTAGTCCATAGCCACAAATGATTCAATATAACTTCATTTGCTAAGGTGGCATGATCCAAGCACTTTGTGAGTATCTGCGAACGTGTTTATACATATACATATATACGTTTTCCGCAAATATTTCTATTTATAGTATCGCATCTATCGGTTCTCAGTTCCATAACTCTCTATAAGTGGTGGTGATTGGTTTGGTGTTCGATGTACATTCGTGACTAGAACTTTTATATACCGACAAACTGAGTTTGGCTGATCAGCGGAGTCTTCCAAGACATCTGATCCTCTCGTATATGTGAACGGCAATATCATATCGATGTTTGTCCAGAATGAGAATACTCGTCTACGTGGCCACGATTCTGTAAAGAAGAGGGAGAAATTCTACCCAGAGACAGAATTTTGTTGTTAATTGATGTTGGCGTGTAGAACAAACTCCCAAGTGTAAACGTAAGTTGCAACTCTGTTAACTGTTCAAAACGTGATATTGATTCCTTCTTAAACAGTTTATTGAGCTTTCGTTATTCTTCATTATGTATTTTCTGATATTTCATGATGTTCTCTTATTCAAATGTATTATACTTTGTAATTTTAGGCTACCATAAGGCTTTACCTGACAATTTCTATATGTTCATACACTTTTAAGAGATGCTAAGGTCTGCTTTCTATTGCGTGACTAATCTAAGCAAAAGCTGGAGATGAAATGCAACCAAGTCTGCTCAGGTAAGAATGTTTCTCCAAAAACTATCAGTTGATCCAT
Organism: Cryptolaemus montrouzieri; assembly: GCA_013387265.2. NCBI lineage: Eukaryota > Metazoa > Arthropoda > Insecta > Coleoptera > Coccinellidae > Cryptolaemus > Cryptolaemus montrouzieri. Next base: position 5,199,849 of record JABFTP020000062.1, read on the forward strand.
GATTTCAGCGATATAATCATTTTGATATTCATATGCTGTTTTTGAGGGATAGCAGGTTTCAAATAAATCTTTAGTTGTGGCTAGCGTTTATTATCAACAGTTTCTCCAAGTTTCAGTAGCCTATATCAGATCACACATTGCCAATTCAACCAAAAATAGAATCTTCCACAGATGTAATCCTGCTAGTTCTTCCAAAGATAGAATGCTCCACCAATGACACTCTGCCTTTGCAACCTTGAAGGTTCGTTTATGCTCCTTCACTCTTGGTTTTCTTACCTTTTCATTGCTAGGCAGAAGTCAATAGAGATGAGCTCCTTCTAAACTAGGTGAGCACCATTTCATGAGTATATGAGCTTGTTTCTAAATAAAGAGAAAAATCTTTTTTGGTTTTTCTTACCTATACTTCCTATTCCTACGGTAACAGCAAATAACCACCAACCAAGGTCATAATCTGGGAAATATTGTCTATAGTAGAGATCGCAATTATATGCAAAACACATCCCACCACAATGCCTTATAGAGGCAGCTACACAGAGCATTATGATTCTAGGATCTTTAACAACTGTCCAAATGGTCACCTGAAAAATTTGAATATATTTAGGAGGTTAGATAGCAGTACTACCCAATGTCAATGTTATGTAAATATAACGAGGGTGGAAGTTGTTTCAGTAAACATTGAAAAAATTATGAATTATTATTCTCCACAACTATTATCCTAAGAAGAAATCTCACCTTTTTGTCTGAATCAACATTCGCCGTTTCTCCAATTGCTTGCCTAGCAGGTTCCTTCAAGGTTAACCATGTTATTAAACCTACAATGAGTGCTATAACACCGGCACCATAGTATGTGATTCTCCATCCCGTTTCCCATATATTAAGTGCCGGTAAATATCTTCCAACTGGAAAAGCAAGACCATAACCCCCGTAAATACCCCAATTGAAAATAGACATAACCAAAGCTCGTTTTTCTTCTGGAAAAATATCAGTGAGAAGACCAGTTGCTAATGGATTACATCCAGATTCACTGAAAAGCGCAAAGAAATAAAAGTAAGAATACAGTAATTCTATGAATATCTTACCCAGCTGCCATTATCATTCGTAGAACTACTAGTTGCCAATATTTTGTGACACTCCCACTGAAAATCATAGCGATCGAAAATACTATAGTGCAAATTGTCAACATCCTTGCCCTTTTGAATTTATCTGCAGCAAATCCTATGATTACGCCTACTATAGTAAATACTGCTATAAACGCAGGACCTGCTAAGATCTGATAATCTAATCCTAGCCCATTATAGGACCATTCGCAATATTTGGTACCATTCAAATCCAAGGACAAACATATTTCTGAACTGTTAGCATCTGAACATTGGATTGGAAGTTCGCTCAGAAGGAAATCTGTTGAATTTAATTGACACGCTATGTCTCCATAATGTAAATCTGTAGCTATCGCTTTAGATGTAGCTCCGATGAGGTAATGTCCAAGTTCTCCAAGTACATATCCGATAGATACTATAGCTAGAACGTAGTATGCATACATCATCGGAAATTTTTCGAATATTGTTTGCTTCATCTTGCTAGAGTAAATTATCTGGAAAGAATGAAAATGTTTATATGAGAAATGAAGAAGAATGGAAAAAAAATATCAAAAATCTAAGCAGTTTGCTGAATAAGAATAGTTTAATGAAAAACGAAACCTAGGGCAAAATATCTAGGGTTAAGGACTGTACTTTCTCGAAACAGTGGCATCTTAAACTTTCTTTAAGGATAAGCAACTAAGAGTATCCTTCAATCAATCACTATTAACTCATAATTTCACTTCAACATATTTTGGTGTAAAGCTAGATCGTTCTTCGACTTTCAAATTTCATATTGATAAATTATGTCAGAAGTTGAAAACAAGAAACAATACACTACATAAACTAGCTGGATCTAATTGGGACGCTGAAGTCTCTACTTTGCGAACTACTGCTTTAGCTTTAGTATTTTAAGCAGCAGAATATTGCTGTCAGGTGTGGTTGAATAGGGCTCATATCAATAACATTGATTCTTAGTTGAACTGTTCTATGAGTGTTATAAGTGGATGTATCAGTTCAACTGCTACCTCATGGCTTCCTGTTATTTGTAATAAAGCTCTTTCCCATATTCGCAGGAAATTAGCTCTTAAATCATCTTGGGATAAGTAGCACTCATTTTCAGAAGTTTTTCGGATAAAACACGATCTTCAAAATCCACCTAACCTGAGATTGAAATCTAGGAAACCTATTTGGTCGATTGACTTTTGGCGTACAAGGGTGAAGGCTGTTGATCTTTGGATATAAGTAGGAAAAATTGGTGTACATTAAATCGTCTCAGGACAGGACATGGTCGTAGTATTAGTAAATTATTCAAATGGAATACTGTAGAAAATCCGCCATGTGAATGTGGCGCAGCTGAAGAAACAATAAGACATTCAGTCCTCGATTGTCCTATTCACCATTTTCAGATAATTTCATTAGCTGGGTAGAGATTCAGATTTAGGAGATTAGTTTTGAATCTCGTTATTATGGGCTATACCCCCGAACGGTGTTTGAGATGTTCCCTGTTGAAAAACAGCGGAGCTTTAGTTAACTTCTTAGATAAGGCAAAGGTTGCACCCCCGTAGGGCTTCATTCCCAAAAGGTGTATGAGATGTTCCCTGTTGAAAATCAGAGGAGCATTAGTTAAGTTCTTAGATTCAAGTAAGTTTAGACATATAACAGTCAGATATGGTTGATGAAATATTTTTCTGCTGGTTTTCTTTTTCCATTGTAACAAATTCCTGTCCCAAACCCCCTTCCATTCACCCTTGTCTTCGTGAAGAAGTTCTAGAAATCATGGAGTGCAAGATGAGAATGAGAGAATGAAGCTGCTAAGCAGAAAAATCTTTGGTACTCTTTATGTACACACGACACTAACACAACATAAACAGACAAGCTATTGCTAGTGCAATAGCGACAGGGAAACGAGTTCTTTCCACAGGTTTTTTCACTCGTTTATTGAATCATACGCAAGATGGTATGGTTCCTTGTTACAGTTCCTGAGCTCACACTTTAGGGGCAATCGTAGAAGAAATGATGCGAGTTTAGATGCCTGATTAAGGCATGGTCTGTTTTTTACGATTGTGTTTTTCTGACACACACAAAAATTATAGATATAAGCATTTATTTTGAGCCGTAGGGAAACGTTATCTAAAAATTTTCATGATTTATGATCTACTCTTCCGAAGCTTATATTTTCGGACAAACCAGAGCCGAGGGAAAGTTCGAATCTATAGTAATCTAATCTATATCCAATCTAACAGAAATAGTTAGTGCTCGAACATTTCGACTCAATCAGGAACAACCTGATTCATCACGAACCAGTTCGTGATGAATCAGAGCACCGCAAGGTTTCCAAACATGAAAAAAACTAAAGCGAATATAGTTCATTCAAAAAGTCGAAAATTTTTAATAGAAATATTAATGAAGAATAATGTTTTGTTGAGTGTAAAAGAGAATCCAGAAACATTCGTTCGACAGAACTCTGCAGAAACTGGGACACCAGCGGCGAGTGTTTTACGAAAACATAAATACAAGTCTTATTTTTTCAAAAAGTTCAAGTTAATGAAGAATATGTCAGTGTTAGATTAGAATGCACATCGTTAATTCTTTCGGAAGAACGAAGAAACTTCCAACAAGATGGTGCATCTCCTCACAACGCAGCTTTGAATGTGAAATTTGGTGATCAATGAGAGGAACGAATGGTCCTGTTAGATGGCCAGCCTGCTCCCCAGATTTGAACCCTCCTAATTTTTGGCTCTCACCTACAGGACCTAGTTTACCACATTTCACCAGAAAAACTGGACGTGTTGAAAGAAAGAATAAGAATCGCCTGTCTAAAATTCCCCAAGATGTCATTATCTTCAGGCTAAGGCTATGGTTTTAAGGATTTTTTAATTTTTTCCCGTTGGTGGAGCTCAGAGGTTGAGATGGTATAACTTCTATCTGGAGTCCAGAAATCCACATCCGAAGCGGAAATAGAGGTGTTCCCCCATATGCAGCAGTAAAATCAAGAACGTTTTGGAACTATTTCACCAAGATCAGTCTTATTGACATATATATATATATATATATATATATATATATATATATATATATATATATATATATATATATATATATATATATATATATATATATATATATATAGAAGCATTTGTGTCATTGTTTACCATAATTTATGTGATTAAATATCTAAGTAGAACCAGATTGACTTTTCTTCCAAGATTTCAGTGACAATTATTGAATTAGAGTCTCATTGCTCATTTTCCTCTGGACTCAACCAGCAAAATTTTTCTTTATTATAGTATTACCTCCACTTGCCCTGATACAAGCCCGTATCCGTCTAGGCATGCTTTGGATTAGGTTTTCGACCTCCTCTGGAGTGATATTCTGCCACACTTCTGTGGCGGCTTGGATGAGTTGTTGTAGGGTTCTCGGATTATCCTGGCGCAATCTAATTTTCCTTTTGAGATTATCCCATAAATGCGCAATAGGACCTAGGTCTGGAGAGCAAGCTGGCTAGTGCAAAATAGCGATTCCATCTGTTTCAAGATAATGTCGCGCAAGGTTACTGGTATGCAGAGGAGCATTATCTAGCATAAAAGTGAAATTTTCACCGTGGGCACCTCGCCAGAGTTTCACTATGGTCTTCAGCACTAGGTCTACGTAATTTCTAGCCGCCCCAAATCAGGCGGTCATCTGATCGAACACCAATTCTGGTCTCATCCGAAAAAAGAACATTTCACCAATTCTCAATAATCCAATTTTGGTGCTCAATACACCAGTTAAGTCTGTTAATTTTTTGTTATCTGGTTAGCTCTGGAACACTTAAGGGCCTTCTGCTGTATAAACCTCATGAACGAAGTCTTTGACATTGTTAAAGCGAATTGAATTGTTTTGTTTTGTATTAATAATATTGCACTTGATTTATTTGAGTAATGGTTGTTTTAATTAAAGTTGAAGCACTGCTGTACTAACTTAGTTTATTTTGTTTAGATTTTACACGTTTTATAATATCTTAAAAATGATTCTGCCTGGTCTGGTATACACACACATCTATATTGTCTTCCTGAAACTAACTAAGGTTGGACTTAAAATTTAGGTAGGGATGCACACGTTTCATTGGTTTGACAAAATAAGAATAAGAATATTTCAGAAATATTGCAAACAAATATCAAAAATGTGGTACTACGTAACTGGGCAAACCCTAGACTAATAAACCTCTTCCGGCTTATTGTACCAAGCTGTTAAAGGGACATTCATTGCATCCCTATGGTGATAAAATAATAAATTTTATAATGGTATTTGAAATAAAATTATGAATTGGGAAATTATCCTCTGGTCATCCCAGCTTAGTAGAGCTTATGTTAATATTTACAATTTGTTTCATTTCTTAAATCTTAGAATATATATACAGGTTCTTTACAGACATATCGTTTCGACTGATACACTGATGCCTGTTGCTTCCAGAAATTTCTTTAGAGTATGGGGTGCGACGCACTAGGGTCTCTTCTTGCAATTTGGCACAAAGAGCGGTCTTGTTCTTCAGAAGTGATCTTCCTACTTCTTCTAGGCCTATTTTGCAGAGATTGTAGCACCACGTATCGGGCGTAGGTTTTTTGAAACACCCCCTGTGGATGGATAATCCATCCAACAATGGACAATCCAACGTAAGGCATTTTCAACTACGTTTATAGGTTTATTCAAATTTCGAAACTCACAGTTTCAAATCTCATTGATGGCTGAGTACAATATCCCGATCATATGATGATAATTCAACATTTCTCATCATACTATCCAGTTTTTTTACAACCAAAAACTTTATTCTTCACAAGTAGTCAAAGATACATGGTAAAACACAATCAATAATATGAAATACCGAGTGATTCCATAGAAATTTGGTCGTGTGTACTTGTTTATGCCAATCTCGCGTTCAACGCCTTCTTTCTGCTCGACCCTTAGATTCTTTTGTTGTGTGTATAATACAGGATACGGATTCAGAAAGTAACTTGTTTATCAACCAAACGACCTTTAGGTTATTGTTATTTTTTCATGTTACTTCAATAATACAGTAGGTGAACAATGTAATCTCACTTTCATTGAACCAGTGAAGCTGAAAGTAGGGCAAATTTTTCCTTCGCAAGTTAACATTGTAAACACTGATAATTTGCAGAGAATCAAGAAAAAGTAAAATAATGCATTGAAAATTACTGAAAAAGGTGTACAGAGAAGTTTATTCCTTCATGAATGATTTACTCTATGAAATAACCATGATTTGAATAACTTTGACGTTAGTGTATAGATAACAGGTATTTAATTAAGAAACTATAATGAAGACAAATGATTATTCAATTTCCTGCTGTCAAATTACGTTATACTGTGATAATTTCAAATGGAACTGAAGGATGTATAAAGTGCCATAAATTCTTGATACGATTCTATGCAAATTGATAGAATAAAAGGAATATAAGATGAAATAAACATCAATTACTGTATTTAATTCACTCACTTGAATAAACAAGTGTTTTGTTAACACAGTGATTGTCATATTTTTACTTCACATGAATAATTCAAATTAAATCTAACGTTAAAACTCCTTTCTAAAATATGACTGTACCCTGATTTCTGATGAATATGAGGCTGTAAAATATCACCTGGTTTAAGATCACAAAATACTTGATTATGGGTATTTTGTTTGGGTTTTCCGTGTACAGTGAAAGTAAAAATTGATTTGAAGAATTTGATGACGTGTTTGAAGGAATATTTGAGAAGGATTTGTAATTGGTATACGAGGGTTTTATTTATGAAAACAAACAGAAGTTGTAGGTAGCATTCAATATATATCGGTAAGAATATTGTTTTGTCTAAAAGAGTCAAATCTGAAAAATTAATTCGTTTGCTCGTTTCTTTTGACTATTTTTAATTTGAATTTTGGATAAATCATTCACATATGGAGACATTTGAATTCCTTCTGATTCCCTTATCCAATTCAACATAAATTAGTTGACTTCAATTCTATAATTCCAGAGTTTCCACATTACTTCTCTCTATTACAAGTCTCAATGAATAAATTTCATTAGTTAAAACTATTGTGAAGAATCATGGCTATTCTTCTCAATGATAAACTAACTCGTTCCGAAAAAATGTTTGAAAAAAGCCTATAACAGTATTTATTCTCAAAATTGTTCTTACAGCGACACACATCAATATTCCTCATTGACCTATTTGGGGTCAATTTCTAAAACATCGCAAATAACATCCAAATCCTGAATGTTAAAGTAGCTCACAAAACCACAACCAAACTATCAAATATATTTTTCAATGTCAAACTCAAAAATTAGATAATTCAAAAGTATTTAAACTAATATGTTCCAATTGTAATGGAATTTATATTGGTTGAACAGGCAGGTCGTTTAGAATTAGATATAAGGAACATCATTCACATTTTTGTATGAAAAAACAGATTTCACTCTGGTACATACAAAACAACCATATATACTGGGTGATTCATCAGTCGCGCGGTGCTCTGTAGCTCGTAAACTCTTGAAGATTTCATATTTGTTCGAACGATATTGTATTCAGTAAGTCAAAATCTACTTCAGCAAATTATTTTGAAGTAAGCAGGGTGTCCCAATTTTCTACAAAAAAATCTTGGGAGGCTTTTTCAGATTGGACGACCACTTTTTGTTGAAGATTCAAGTGCGTCCTAAACTGTGCTATAATGTCTTTGAGTAATAAGTTTTTTTTGGTGAGTAGTTCTCACATCATCGCATGCTCCTTCGGCCAGAGAGGATGAATACTTTTTTCCTTTCGTTTTCTTATTGCCCAAGGATGAATTATTGATTATTGATGAATTGAAATAGATTATCCTCATTTCATATAGGAGTGACTCAAAAAAATTATTGAATATTGTAATTTAAAAAAATCATATCTTGATTTTTCAAATGGAACATCTGTATTTTATTATTCATGTAAACGCATAAAATATTGTGCCATATTTTTGCAGAAGTAACTTTATCTTTAACTTCGACCATTTTCGAAATAAAAAACTTAACTAAAATAATAAAATCAGAGGTTGCGGAAGAAGAGTTTATTAGTACATATCATTATACTTGATCAGAGAAATGGATATATTTCAAGGTAGTCGTGTATGAAATATGTAATAGATTGGTTTTGGGGAGATGATCTACAAGGTGTTGAACTGTTTCAATAAGTTGCCCGTTTCTTTGTAGACACAACTCAATCCTTCTGAGGAATGACCGTTGAACCCCACAAGAAAAAATTTAGACTTGTAAGGGCCGGAGACCTAGCTGGCCATCTAACAGGACCACAACGTCATATCCATTTGTTTGGAAATACATGATTCAAATCCTCCCTAACCTGATGTGAGTAATGTGTCGGTGCTTCATCCTGTTGAAACTACAAATCTTGTCTTATACGCTCTGGTACATCGGCAAGTAATATTGCTAGATGATTTTGCAGAAAATCTAAATACATTTCACTATTGAGGTGCCCGTCGAAAAAGTGCGGCCCAATCAGATATCCATCTACTATAGCGGCCCGTACATTCAAGGACCAACGATGCTGGTGATCTATTCATCTCATGAGGTGTGGATTTTCTGTGGTGTAATAATGAAAGTTGTGCCTGTTAACAAGACCATTCTTGTGGAAAGTTGCCTTGTCCGAGAAAAGAACTCTGCTAAACGTATTTGGATTTTCCGCTACTTTGTCACTTGTCCAAATGCAAAAATTGATTCGATTTTCATAGTCGTGATTGTTCCGTTCCTGGTGCAGCTGTACATGATATGGATGAAACTTATTCACTTTCAAGATTCTCTGAACGGAAGTTTGACATATATATGTTAACTGAGAAATCTCTCTTTGGCTTCTATATGGGCCCTCTGTCAGTGTCAACAAAACATGACTGGTTGTCTCCAGCTGTAGCAGTTTTTCCACCCCAAAAGACAACACCATAGCGCAACCGACTTTCTACATATGCTCTGTAAGCTAAAATAGCAGTTTTCTCATTTATATTCGACGATATATAAAGTTGGGCGTAGATTTACCTCACCAAGCCTTTCGCCAGATAATCTATGTGCTCACTCCAAGTTAAACGGTGATTCGCTCTAACGTCAAGGAATCGAAGGTGTTCTGAGAAGGTAACTGCTCCATCATGGTAAGTATACGTTTCCCTTTCCAATTCTCTGCCTTAACCAAATTTTACTATTTGTGTTTTCTCCATGTTCACTTTGAGGCCATCCCTAGAAAACCATCCATGATGATCCGACATCACATTTCTCGCCTCTTGTTCTATTGATTTAGGGTCTGACAGCATCACTGAGCTATCATCGGCAAACTGAACTACCGCATCTGGGACGAATTCAGATATTGAGCCCTATGGCACTCCCTTATGAATAGGAAGTGTTTTCGAGGTAATAGTATCACCAGTTTTGGGATGGTACTCTACAACACACTGAGTACGTCCAGTAAGAAAAGATTTTATTAAATTTAAAGGAGTAACTCTGACTTCAAGCCAATATAATTTCTCCAGCAGCAGGTCAGGACTAACACTATCGAAGACCCTACTAAAGTCCAGACACATGAGTGCTGTCACTTCACCCTTATTTAAACTGTCTAGTTTATGAATTATTGCTTAATATATGGTTCTCCATTTTGGGTTTCAGCAAGCACCCTATAAGTTTCAAAAAAATCAATAACTCTGTTTTAGATAATCTTTTAAAGTATCTTGTAAATATTACAGCTATGGGCCTATAGTTCTAAAATAGGTTTTTACTTCCTTTCTTGAATATGGGTCTTATTTTGGATATCTTGAGCACCTTAGGATAAATCACACTGTCAAATACGAGATTCACAATGTGTGCTATAACCGTAGCAATTGGTACTGGTGGGGAAGATAAACCTGTGACAAGAAATGGTGGAATGCATAATCTTTGTAATAGTCTGGTGCTGAGGCAGGTTGAGGCATATTTTCCATCAATATACAATCTACAGATCCTAAATCAAGCATAAAAAGGTATAAAACTCCATTATCTTGAATCCTTAGAAATATTCGAAGCCAAACACAATATAGACAATAATCAAATATTACTGCACAACCTAACTGATTTATATTATTCCCAAATATTTGGGAATTTTAAGTAATGCTAGTAATGTTAACTTCTAGTTCTAGATGTATTTCTTTATTTTTTTTATCATTAAATAACCTTTGTTTGAAAATCAAAAGTTTAATTCAAACAAAAGACTTTTGTTTTACAAAAGCTGTTCAAAGTGACCTCCTCCAGCTCGAATGCAAGATTCCAGTCTACACCCCTTTGATTGTCTATCTCTTTTAGAAACAACAGGATTTGTTTTTGTCGAATTGCACCCGATGGTGATTCTATTTCTTAAGTCCTCAACTTTTGCTAAGGGGGTAACCAAAGATTTCAAATGAACCCTCAGGAAGAAATCGAAGGGGTTTAAGTCTGGGGAACGTGTAGGCCAAAATTGAGGTTCAACACGACCAATCAAGAGATTCTCATACTCAAGCAAGCTGACTAAAATGAGTAGGAGTCATCGTGCATAAACCACATGGTTTGTCATATTTCCAATGGTACATCCTCTAAAAATTCGGGAAGTGTGAGTTCCAAAAAGTGGCGGTACACCTCTCTTGTAAGTCTCCCTGGTTCAATTGGGCAGTCACCCACAATGCCGATCCAAACGTTCAACGAGAACTGATGTTGACATCGATCTTCATATATTTGATGTGGATTTTCTTCACACCACATATGATTATAATGAAAATTCCTTATGGATTTTCTTGATAAATTTGCTTCATCAGTGAATTGAATCATTATAAAGATTTGAAGAAGTTGAATCAACACGCAAAAGCCATTGACAATACGAGTAGGAAAATCGGTGAGAAGAAGGGCTTGTATGCGATGTAGGTGAAATGGATACAACAAATTTTTATGAAGAATTTGCTAAACAGTTCTATTGCTGACACCTAAAGCGTCAGAAATTTTTCGGATGGAGGTGCCAGGATCGTCTTGAATTATTGGAAGAATCTCATTTTCTTCTATAGTTCTTACTTCCCTTGGCCTTCCTGCTCCTTCATATCGTCTTAATGTGCCTTTTTCATATAGACGTCGATGAATTCTTTCAAAAGTTTTTGTATTGGCAGAAATCCGGTTTGGAAATCTCTCAATGTACAACCGCCGAGCTTCTTATGCATTTCCGTCAGCACGTCCATACATGAAGTGCATTCGTAACGATTTGATAGGCGATTTGAAATTCAAATTCAATAGATTCAAAATTATTGGGAAACAGAAACACTGATATGACACTGGCATTTTTGAATACATTTATGACTGAGTTTAGAACAGCTATTATCAATAGGATCATAAGGGTTCCTAGAAAACTTTTCAACATTTTTCTACTCAAAAACTGAGCATTGTACAATAAAATGTCAACAGAGTTTTTTTCTTGAAAAATGATTGGAAACTCTAAAAATATGTTTCATTTTCGAAAAAATCAGTAGTGTCCTAGTTTTTCTGTGAGAAAAACCTGCGTTGTTCCCATACGCCTGCCACTGATGAGTCCAAAATATTGTTGCGTATTGAAAATTATGCGTCTTTGAAAGTTCAAAACACCCCCAAAATCTTACCCTAATATCTCAAACGGATTACGAAATCTTCAAATTTATCTTTCGATTAAACTTTGAAACCTTGTAAATCGGTAATAAAATATTTGCGGACCTGTCGGCAAATATATGATGAGACAAATATTTTCTTCACGAGGAGTCTACATATGTAAACTTGAGGCATATTTGAGTACTAGCCCATGTCAGGAAGGATTATTTATTGATCTACGGATTTTTGAATAATGCTTCTTGTCTCAAGTTAATGCATGTAGACACCTCGCGAAGTTTATCGCGGAAAATATTTGTCTCATCGAATATCGTGGCGGTCCACGAAAAACCGGAATTACTTTCATAACCTATAACTTCCACAATTATTAAGGTAGAGAAGTTAGAGCTTTCATTTTAGATTCTTTGAAATGCCAAAGTATGAAGGAATACAAGACGTCATCAAATTTCATTTTCGGTACAATTCAAAATGGCCGACTGTCTCAATTAGGTGAAATTTTTTTCATGGAATATTGAATATGATCCATGAAATCAAAACCTCAATTCTTTTTGATTATTATGAAGCATTATAGATGAAAATCCATAAAGAATTGATGAAACTGGGAAGTGAATTGAAAATGTGGTGTACCTTTGGACCTGTCGGCCATTTTGAATTGTACGTACTAAAAATGAAATTTGATGACAATTCTTGTATTCCATAGTCCTTTGACATTTCAAAGAATCCACAATGAAAGCTCTAACTTAATAATTGTGGAAGTTATAGGTTTTGAGAATAATTCAGGTTTTTGTGGACCACTCTATATAAAGAGAAAATTGCTAACATTGTAGTTTAGTTTCAAACTCTGGATTGCCTGATGATGAGCGAAAGCTTGAAGTACCTATAACGTTGAATAAACTTTTCCATCTTGAAGAGTTATATTTTTCAAGTAGTAGATGATACCCCAGTGTAGTTCACTTCTCCAAGTTCTTTGATCATTGGTAGGATATCTTCTGCAGCCCATTGCTTATAGTTTTTCATGAAACTTTCAGGTTATCCTATCGATTCAGTTAATTAAGCAATGCATATTATAGTTGAATTCTGGTAGACAGTTTGATGTAGAAACGATTCTGTGCAACTGTTGAAACGCGATGTGCAGCTTCTGTCTTTGTTACCCCATCCTCAACCATTCCAACTGCTAAATTGATTTTGTTAACATGCCTAGTTAAACTATTGTAAGGGTGACTAACTATTGAAAAATTTGAGACAGAAAAAAATGCGTTTCACTTCAAAGAGTTACCGTATGATTAATTGAATTGATCTCGAAATTCATGGAATGTGCAACTTGAAAGTGTTCCCACCAAAAAGCGTATAAATATTTACAGAAATAGAACACAACATCGAGTAATTTACTTTTAAATTAATGAATTAACGACTGTCATTGTCACGGACTATTTGATCTCCTTCCGATCGATTAGAACGAAAAAATATGTTTGAATTCACACTCAATGTCAAGTAATTAATTCGACCTCAGATGCTTCCATTCAACAATCAGCAATATACTTAAAGTTATAATGATATTCTTGCACGATCGTGACAAATTTGAATTTCAACAACGAATGTTAATTAGATTTTAAAACGATTTATTAACAGATATTCATGCAACTGATTACAAGAAGATCAATGTCGAATCTGAATTATATCCTGTTTGAATATTGTTCTTTTATTTAAATTATTTAACTCAGTTTTTCGTTTTGCAAATCAGTCGAATTATAAGACAACCTGACATTTTCTTGGATTCAGAATCATTGGTGTGCATTGCACCAAGAAATTAATACAGTACATCAAAAATTCAAATTTATTCAGTAGGTTCAGATATGTAGAAAAATTATTTTTCCAGTAATTCATAGTACTAAGGAATGCTTGAGCACAATTGAAATGAAAATGGTACTGAAACGGAGCTAATAATGAAAAATTTAAAACAAGTGGAGAAAATTAGAGTCCCCAAAAAACCTGTTGATTATAAAAATTGAAAGTACTGAAAATTGTTGCACAGAAAGTATAGTTATTTTGCTGATTCATATTTTTCACTCTTATTCGAATTTTTTGGTTTGTATTCGAAAATGATGTTTTGGAAACAGCTGCATGCCTCCTTTGTAGTCTCGCGCCCTACAGGTTGGAACTCACTATTGTATACACCAGGGGTGCTCAAACGATCGATCGCGATTGACCAGTCAATCGCGAGTGATTTTTCAGTAGATCCCGACAAGAAAAAAATCTTTAATAAGTAGGTAACTAAACTACAAAAATTTATTTCTTAATAAAATAACACTCTGCTAGCGGCAAAAGGCGGCTTTATCAAAGGAACGCGCGGTACATGTCAAAGAAAAGCCGCGTTTTTTATTATTGCCACTGCAGGAATTGGAGTCATTATGAATCGTAACTTCAAGGCAATATTACGTCGATAAAAAGTTTATCATTAAATCGTACAAAATGAGTGCAGCGTAGAAATCTGAAACGTATCATTTTGATAACGATTAGGAGAAAGAATTTTTATTTTGTATGGTGAAGAATAAGTGCATTTGTCTAATTTGTCGTGCGTCAGTTGCAATATCTAATATATATCATAAAACGGTTTACAAAAACTATGAAGAGGATTTTCCGCCACAGTGGATTAAGAAAACGAAAAGTACGTGATTTGGTATCTGGTTTGAAAAAAGAACAAACCATGTTCACAAGACCAGCCAAATAATCAAAAGCTGCTACGATCGCGTCATTTAAAATATCGCATATATTGGCGAAACACAAGAAACCTTTCGAAGATGGATAGGTTGTGAAGGAAGCATTTATTGAAGTGGGTGAGATTTTATTTGGAGATTTTAAAAATAAAACAGAAATAATGTCTGCTATTAGAGAACTTCAGTTATCTCGTCCGACTGCCACAACGCGTATTGAAGTCATGAGTCAGGACATGGCAGATAAACTAAAACATGATATCATGAAATGTACATACTTTTCTTTACAGTTCGACGAATCCACCGATATGACAGACACTGCCCAGCTGTGTATTTTTATTCGGATGGTATTCAATGACATGTTGGCTTAGAAATAATCATTCCTCTGAAGGGGAAGACCCGTGGCGAAGACATATATGACTTCTTCAATTTTGTAAAAAACTTCAAGCTACCAATATATAAATTAGTGTGCATTACAACCGATTGAGCATTAGCAATGACTGGAAACAAAAACGGTTGCGTTATGGAAATTGCAATAAAAATTCCACCTGTGCACGTAGCTTGCGACGGCGGCTCTTTAAGTTGCACTTGGAAGATAGGGAGTCAGCTGAACACACTGATTTAGTTCTTTACACGGACGTCAAGTGGTTGAGTCGCAGAAAATTCCTAGAAAGGTTTCAAGAATTGTTGCACGAAATAACAGCGTTTTTAGACGAAAGAGGTGATGACACTCAGAAAAATGGCTGACTGATTTGGCATTTTTGACTGATATCACAATGCACTTAAACACCATTAACTTGGAGCTTCAAGGTAAAGGAAAAACTATTATTGAGATGATAAGCGCAGTAAACGCATTCAAAAGTAAATTGAAACTTATAGATCAACTAAAAATAAAGGATCTGAAACATTTTCCGTCTTTGAAACCAAGGATTCCTCAGTTGAATTATGATACGTATGAGGCTGAATTATCGAATATTTTGGGACAATTCGAAATGCGTTTTTACGACTGCAGTAAATTGGTAAATATGCATCATTTATGAGTTATCCTTTTTCATGTAAAAACATTGAGGAATTAGCTACTCAAATCTCAAGTCAGTTTAATATGAACTCATGTTCTGTTGAAAATGAGTTGGTGCAGATTATATCAGATATACATCTCGAAGCTACAGCATCTGATGAAAATTTCTGGTGTTTTATATATGAAGATGAATATCCAAATCTAAGGCAAATCGCCCTTCAACTGACGGCAATGTTTGGGTCAACTTACTTGTGTGAGTCTGAATTTTCTGAAATGAAGTTAATTAAGTCAAAATATCGCAATCGACTAACTGACGATCATATGTCATCATGCTTGCAATTAGCACTCAGTGGTTACGTCCGATCTTAAGAAAAGTGTGCTGAGGACAAGCAGTACCATGCTCCAACATCCAAAGTCACTCCTTAATTAAGTTTGACATCATATGTAACTCTCTTGTTTTGTAACAACCAATAAAAACGCAATGTTGATAACTATGAGTTTTTCATTGGTATTATAGAGAAGAACCTGAATAAACCTAAGCCAAACCTTGACTAAAATAATGTATATTGTGCGGAAAGCTAATATCTATATATGCTACGGTACACCCTACCTAGGTAGTTACGTAGGGTGTATCGTGTATGTATGACAACCCTGCATCACACATACTTGCAGCCTCTCAGAGTCGATCGTAAGTAGTGTAAAAATGTTGGGGTTGATCGCCAGCAGATCAAGTTTGAGCACCTCTGGTATACACTGTTATTTCACGAAAATTCCTAGCTATATATCTGATACAATTTTTCACGTTGTTTTTGACAGGTTTTATAATATTAAAAATGAAATAAAGTGTAAAATAAAATGAATGAAAATATTTTCCATCTTGTATCAAATTCTCAATATTGAAAGTATATCAGAATCCATTATCTTTCAATTTATAACCTAGTTAACCTCAAATAATTAATTAATACAACGCCGAAATATTCTATCGATTTAAAACTTTATCTACTAAACTTTTATCCTACTAATGGAAGTATTTCAAGGAAATTCGACATGTAAAACGCCAACTAATCATAAGATCGACCTTGAGAATTAAATTCTTTCACTAACTTTTGATACAGCCCATATTATCAATTGGAATATCGTGACTAATGATGAATATCTCGTGGGCAGCTTTATTCCTGAACGTAAATTCTTTCATTCTGATCTCATTTCAGTAATTCAGTTCCGGTTCTTTGAAAGCTGTGTCCTGTTTGACATAATACAAGGACGAACTCATAATTCAGTGAGTGAACGTTCTTTAGGAATTGCTTCGAATTTCCTGGGACATTAAGAGAATTATTGACAAGTACGAAGAGTATTAAACATTTCGTGAATTACAGACTTCAACAAAAAATTAGCAATATCCTGAAGAATGATTGTACGAGGGATGTCTTTTGAGTCTACTGCTAGTACTGCAAATGAACCTGCATGATTCATTAATATACATTATGTCGGGAATTGATTATTTGAAAAAACTGCTCAAAACGATTGTCAAAATTTTTGTTGTTACTAAGTTGGCACAACTGTTTTCCATACTGACTCGGAGTTTGGACGCGATCTGTAATCAAGTTTGTATACAGTGCTCGATTTTGTCAATATTCACAAATATGTCTTGCGATATTTACTTTGGATGAAAATAAATCACAAAGAATTTGTCTCATATTTTGTATTGAAAACGGAATTTTGAAGGAGATTCATTAAATATCGAAGTGGATTAAGATTTTTGCGTTTTATTTCAAATTTCCGGATACTTTTTGTCACAGTGTAAATTGTTTACAGTGCCCGATTTTGTCAATGCATAAAAAAATCCTGAATTACACGATGAGATCACACGGTAGATAAGGCTATTTACTGAGCTCTTCCTGCTTTTTGTTGGTAGATCAAAGAGATAATGATGTCGGTGGGGTCTCGTTGGAATATGAAAATGAATGGTCTCGAAAATGCTTATATAATCCAAATGGCCAGTTATAAGACTAAAAATACACATACTAATATATCCAATTATAGGCCGATTTCGACTTTAAGTGTTTCTTCCAAGGTATTTGAGAAGGTCGTGCTCAACCGCATGGTTGACTTTTTGAATGAATTTAAAATTTCCTCTGATGATTAGCATGGGATTAGAGCCGAACATTTGACACAAACAGCTGCCTTAAGTTTTGTTGAATTCATCTACAGAAGCTTGGATGATGGTCTCCATGTGGCAGGGACTTTTTTCGACCTGTCTAGAGCGTTCGACTGCCTCATACTTAAGTTTATTGAGAGAAATATATATATAATGTTGGTTTTAGAGGTGTGTTCCTTGAGTGGATCCGCAATTTTGTCAATGATCGTGTTCTCTCTGTTAAGGTCCGGGAGGCTTGGTCTGCAAGATTTGGAGTTGAGTTTGAGGTTCCTCAGGGCTCCGTTCTGGGCCCGCTATTGTTACTCCTTTTCATTAATGATCTTCCAATCAATATGAATGCAGATAAAATCACCTTGTTTGCTGATGATACGTCTGTGATGGTCACTGCGGGGAGCGCTGAGGATCTCTCTGCTACACGTAGTGAGATTTTGTTTGCCTTCAACACTTGGTACAAGGAAAAATCGCTAATACTAAATATGGCTGAAACTGAGTGTTTTTAATTTAGATTGAGGAATACCAAGAGAAGTCCTTTTGTGTTTGGTGGTGGTGGGATAATGTTGAGGTCCAGCAATTGTGTAAAATTTCTCGGGGTGTACTTGGATGATGGCTTGATATGGAGAGATCATGTTGATCATGTATGTAAAAAACTGAATAAATCGTACTATGCTCTCAGCAGAATAAAATCATAAATCTATATTATAGTCTCGTATATAGGTATCTAAATTATAATGTGCTTCTGTGAGAAAATTCTGTTGACTGTTCTAGAGCACTTGCTTTCCAAAAGAGAATCATTAGGATGATATTTGGTCTCAACCCTCGTGAGTCGTGTAGACCTGCTTTCGTTTCTTACAGTATCCTTACTTTTCCCTATATCTACATCTACAGAATTCTCTTACATGTAAAAGATAACGAGCAACAGGTTGCAAGACTCTCAAGCTTTCATGATCACGCGACACGGGGTGCAAACATTTTATGCATACCTGCTCATAGGACTAGTAAGTATGAGTTTTCCCCCTCGTACCAGGGTATTCTATTGTTCAATCATCTCCCACTCCCTGTAAGACGGTTACCGAGATTACATTTGCAGGATCTATCAAGGCGAATCTCCAACGTAAGGCGTGTTAGAAAGTACTTAAATGACTCAGACGGGTCACACGGTAAATTAAGAGTATTACCTGAGAGATCTGCAGCGTTTGAGAGAGCAAACTCGTGGAAAGAAAACTTGGATTTCACACCACGACAATGAACCATCCACAAGGCTATTATTGTAAACGAATTTCTGACCAAAAATTCGAGGAATACCATGGAACAACCACCGTATTCACCTGATATGGCTCCAGCCGCCTTTTTCCTTTCTCCAAAACTCGAATTACCACTTCGAGGTACCTGTTTAGAATCGATAGAAGGCAGCGTTTAAAAAATGATTTGATGGTTGGATTATTCATTGGCGTAAATGTATTATTTCGGAAGGAGCCTACTTTAAAGACGATACAATAAATTTCAATGAAAAATAAATATTTTGTGTTTCATTGACCAATTTCCTATACATTTCTGATAGAATGTAGTCCCATCATGGTGAGAGACATTATAAATTCACTGAAAAATAGTAAATCTAGAGATTACTATGGCCTATCAGTAATGTTGTTAAAGGGAAATGTTGACAAAATTACTAGTCCACTTACTTATTTGATTAACAGATGCATCAGGCCTGGGGTTTTTCCTGATTGCCTCAAAATTTCAAGAGTTATTCCTTTACATAAAAAAGGTGTTGTCAGTGATGTTTCAAATTATAGGCCGATCTCTTCAGTGCCTGTTTTCTCCAAAGTGCTTGAAAGGATTCTTAGTAATCAGATTGCCTCTTAGTTTGAAAGTAAAAACTTGTTTTCACCGAATCAATTGGCTTTAAAAAAACAGAAGCACAACAGATGCAATAATTGAATTTGTCTCAACAACGATGAGATGTTCTGAACTAGGAATGTACTCTCCTAGCCTTTTTTTGGATTTAACCAAGGCCTTCGACTGTGTCTCTCTTGCAGCTCTCTTGGTGAAACTTGGTCGTTATGTGTTTAGCGAAGCGAGTATCTGCATTGTAGGATCCTTCTTAGAGAACAGGTATCAATATGTTTATGCTCAAGGTAATTGCTCCGATAGAAAACCAGTTAATGTAGGAGTACCGCAGGGTTCAATCTTAGGCCCTTTGCTATTTTTAATATTTAGTATTGACTTGCTTTGCATATTGTTCGCCGATTCCACGGTTTCCGTTGTCTGTGACGATCTTGATGAGCCTGGTGAGTTGTTTGAGATAGCTCATTTGGAGCCCTTTAGTTGGTTTTCGGGGAATCGGTTGGGTGTGAATGGTGAGAAGACGGAAAGAATGATTTGCAGTCTGGGACATACAGAGTCATCTAATTCTAAGTTTTTAGACATTCATCTTGATACAAGGCTCACCTGGAGAGTTCATATAGATCACCTTGCCAATAATTGAGTAAGAATATCTTCGTCTTGAGGTGTCTCAAATTTTCCGTTTCTTTTTACGTTCTGAAGACTGCATACTTTGCGCTCTGTGAAGCACATCTTAGATATGGACTTTTAGCTTAGGGTCTGGAAGGTGCAACTGAGAGAATTTTCAGATTGCAGCGACGAGCTGTCAGAATAATTCCGGTATTCGGTATAATACTATTTCAAAAGCCTTAGGATTCTAACATTACCTAATATTTTCATATTTCAATGCCTCGTTCATGCACATAATCACCTAAATGAGGTTGCTTCACGTAGTAGCATCCATTGTCACAATACTCGTAACAAAGATGCACTCTGCGTACCGTTTTTCAGATTACGTAAGGCGCAGAATGGTGCCGATTCTCTCGCTCTTAAGTTTTATGATACCTACTTCAGTTAGGTAATTTTCTAAAGCAATGTTTAACAAGAAACTTAAAACCTTTTATGAAATAACGTTTCGCATAACGTTTATGATTTTTAAATTTGTTTTATAGATTTTTGACTTGTTACGCAATGGTTCCCTATGGTATATACATATTAAAAATTTATTTGTTTTCTGTTCTTTTTGACATGTGCACATACTGTGATAATTATTGTATAAGGCATGAATGAATGAATCTGAAATCAGAAATCTAAGAGTCTATTTATGCCTGTAAAATGTTATCCATGAATATTTCGGCTAGTAAAAGACTGGGATAATTACCCATCATTAGACCTTTGTTGTTCATGAAAATTCATCATCGAAGTTGAAATAATTTGGATTCTATCTGAAGAATACATATAAAATATTTGTTTGTTTCCACAATCTATATATGTGTCTGATTTTGAAAAACGCAATGGAAATTTTATTATTATTAAATAGACTTAAAATTTCATTCCGAATAGAATATCATCAATAAATAAACAACCACTACAACGTTGACGACCTTACTATTTTCTTCCTGTCCACATTTAAAAAAACCAGTCTAGGATCATTTCTGAAATTTAAATGATGATGAAAAATGCAATACATTCGGATATGCGTCACGTTTTGAAATATTGAATATTCTTAATGGAATTTACTACTGAAAATTGTATGTGAACTTGATAGAGAAAGATGGTAGCAACTGGTTCTAAATTAATGATTTATTGTGTAAAACACAAAATTAATTTTGAATAATTAGGACGACTTCATAGGTATAGAGGAATTGAGATAATCGAAAATGTCTAGGCAACATATACGGTGATATACAGGATGTAAATGAGATGATTTCTCAAGCCATTTGAGAAATCTCAAGAAATGATAATGCGGTTTTTAAGTCTTCTACGTCCTGTAAACTAACATTTTCATTTGAATTTGGGAGGCTTTTACTTGATAAAATTCCATTTTTAATAATAAAAACAAGTAATGTCTTTTTGAATTTTACTTAATAATTATGATTCGTAACGCGTTTCACTACACCGTAGCTTCTTCAGACGAACGAATGTACAGAAAATAAGAATGAGAATATAAATATAAATGTTCTTAAGTAATTAAAAGCTTATTGGGTTGATTCTTCTTAAGTGGTTATTTATGACAAGTATATCCAATAAAACTAAGGAATAGATTGCTCCCCGAAGAGATTCAATAGAGGTGAAGGGCTTAAATCGACTTCATTAATGAGTCCACTTGAGTGTTTATGTTTGTTGATTTCTAAAGATTCCCAAAGATCTACCTTCCAATATCTATTATCTATTATCAGGCTTATTGTATGACAAACCCGTTCACGAATTCACCGAATTTCCTTTAGATTTCAAAGCTTCTTAGTTTTTTCAGCGTACTTGAATTATTACATCATCCCGATTTTTTCATTCAATATCGCCTCATCAATTAAGTACGTTAAGTGGCATATGTATTATAATAATTCATTATTTTTCAGATCGCGTCGTGCCTGAGGAAATTGCCTAGAATAAAAAAAAAGCTACGCATCATATAATCAAACAGGTTATTAGTACCTATTATATTCTAATTTCAGCAATAATTCAATTCGAAAATCACAGAAGAAGAAAGATCTTGATATTCTTGACGTAAATTGTAGGTGCTATGATAGTATTGTCTTATGTTTTAATAATAAAACTTATTTATGAATGTCTCGAGTAGCCTTGAACTGAAAAAGATATGAATATCCAATCCATTAGATATTCAATAGGTTGTTTATTTTGTTTTATGGGTAGGTGTCGACACCAAATGCAGAAAAATTGTTTCGTATTTGATTTCATTCATTTTTACTTAATAGTACTTGTTGGCCAAGTGAAAAATTGTTTTTGACTTTTTTTTTAAATAAAACTTCATCGACTATGTTTTCAAGCTAGAAAACCTAATTTTTATCGTAAAAGGTCTATTTTCGTGATTTCTGCAACGACCAACAGTGGAGTTCTGAAATGAACAGTTTCTAGATACGAGGGATGTCATTTAAGTTTTTTATATAGAGCTAGAATGGAACGATGGTCGGTTATCCATCGAATCTACCGACGTTACAGGGAAACTGGATTGTACGTGAGGAGGCGAGGACAGGGAAGAAACCGGGCAACCCGCGCTATACATGACCGTTTCATCGTCAATCAAACCATAAGAAATCCTCGTCCTACTGCTGTTCAGGCACGTACCTTTTGCAAGCAGTGGATAACATTAACGTCAGTGTGAGGACAGTCAGAAGACGATTAAATGAAGTTGGTCTGAGATCATACGCGCAAGCAAGAGCACCAAGACTCGATAGAGCCCATCGGGTAGCAAGATTGGCGTTTGCTAGGGAGCATGTAGCATGGAGAATCAATCAGTGGAGACGAGTTTTATTTAGTGATGAGAGCCGATATTGTGTGAATTTCGTGGATGGTAAAGATAGAATATGGAGGCGTCGAGGGGAACGGTACAATCAAGCGAACTTCGCAGGAACTGAGCAATACGGTGGAGGGTCAGTTATGATATGGGGTGGCATATGCTTGGGAATACGAACAGAACTGGAGATTATTGGATCACTTATACCCATCGGTATATAACAGAAATCTTGGAGCACCATATTGTGCCTTTTGCTCCTTACATAGGGGAAAATTTCCTTCTTATGCACGATAACGCGCGCCCTCATACTGCGCGCATAGTGATAGAATATCTCAATGAAGTTGGGATCACACGAATGGACAATTTTCACTCAACGTGAAGAGTTTAAGCAGTCAACGGTTTTGGAAATAACGAGGAAAACCTATCTTCTTGGTACTCCTTTTGGGATTTATCGTCCTTATAAAGCATTTTCGGAAAATGTTTTTCTTTATGAAAAAAGCTAAGGAATCACCCAATATTTTGCCGAATAATGCAAATGGTCTCAAATTAAATACAGATAAGAATCAAATCATAAACTTTGGTATCAACGAAGCAGCTAATATTAGGATTAAATTATTGGGTATAACATTTGATGGAAATCTGACATGAGTTGTGATATATTGTTTTTACAGAAAGATTATCCACTGTCCTATTTACATTTACAAGAATGAAAGAAGTATCAACTAAGGAAATATGCAGGCTGACATTTTCAAATTTTCACATTGTAGCTACTCACAGGATACAGGTAATACAGTAAAAAAATTTCTTTATAGATAGTAATCTACACTCGGAGGCAAAATTAGCGGAACACTCGAAAATTTAACCAAATTCGAAGTTCGATATTTTTCCTAATTCTCAACCGATTTAGATGATTTGTTCGGCAAGTTATAGATCAACTCTTCTGCTTTGTAGAAATTATAAGAGAAAACAAAAAAAATTTGAAAAAAATTTTATACGGGGGCAAAAGTAAAAGTGTTTTTTTTTGTCAAAAATTCGTAACACCCTGTGGAATTTCGTGGTCCGAGTTGAAACGTACAATATCATGGTCTGTCAAGACACATCTTCCTACAGTAACGCCCTTCTTGTTTCATGCGTTTATCTCTATTTTTGCAAAATATATTTAATTTCAAGTGGAAAATCACCATTTTGGAGAAATTCCATTGAATCAAGAAATTGTCATTAAAATTCGTCTATCAATTTGGAATTTTCTTATTATCACTCAGATAATTCGAATTGCATTAGTTATTGATGACAATTTGGTTAATTTGGTGAAAATTAGGAATTCATAGGAGATAACAGTCGGTAGGTATTAAAATATACAACCGAATTCTGGGACCATTGATAAAACTTTTCATTTACACATGTGCACACCTTTTTTATCAAATATGAAATACAACACACGTTTTTTGTATATGACCACATTTGCACTTGTTTAAAGAATGAGAGTTTTCCATTCTTTGATTTGATACAAATTCGATCGGTTGCGGTGTTTTGTGATTTTTTACTGTTTACGATTCGAAATGGTATTTTCATTCAGAATGAGAGATTTACCACCAACCTCAGTAGCAAGGACAGTTACATTGATCAAGGAAGGGCGCACCTACCGCTCAGTCGGTACCATGTTGGGTGTCTCGACGTCGGTTATCCATCGAATCTACCGACGTTACAGGAAACTGGATTGTACGTGAGGAGGCGAGGACAAGGAAGAAATTGGGCAACCCGCGATATACATGAACGTTTCATCGTCAATCAAACCATAAGAAATCCTCGTCTTACTGCTGTTCAGGCACGTAACCTTTTACAAGCAGTGGATAACATTAACGTCAGAAGACGATTAAATGAAGTTGGTCTGAGATCATACGCGCAAGCAAGAGCACCAAGACTCGATAGAGCCCATCGGGTAGCAAGATTGGCGTTTTCTAGGGAGCATGTAGCATGGACAATCAATCAGTGGGGACGAGTTTTATTTAGTGATGAGAGCCGATATTGTGTGAATTTCGTGGATGGTAGAGATAGAATATGGAGGCATCGAGGGGAACGGTACAATCAAGCGAACTTCGCAGGAACTGAGCAATACGGTGGAGAGTCAGTTATGATATGGGGTGGCATATGCTTGGGAGTACGAACAGAACTGGAGATTATTGGCAATGGATCACTTAATGCCCATCGGTATATAACAGAAATCTTGGAGCCCCATGTTGTGCCTTTTGCTCCTTACATAGGGGAAAATTTCCTTTTTATGCACGATAACGCGCGCCCTCATACTGCGCGCATAGTGATAGAATATCTCAATGAAGTTGGTATCACACGAAAGGACTGGCCGTCGCGGTCACCGGATTTAAACCTGATCGAACACGTTTGGGACATTCTTGGAAGAAGGGTTCGACAACGGAATCCAGGCAACGTTGAAGAGCTGACATTGGCTTTGGTGGAAGAGTGAGACAACTTACCCCAACAGATGATAGACAACTTCATTGGGAGTATGCGAAATCGTATGCGCGCTGTAATAAGAGCTCGGGGGTCATACTCGCTACTAAAATCAAATGTTTTTTGTGGGTCATCATGAACATTTTTCTCAACATGTTCATTTCATGTATCGCCAGGATACACACCTGCTCTCAATTTTGGACAGGAATGATAATTATTATAGAGTGTCACACAAAAAATTCAAAATAAATGTGCAAAATCAACGATTTTTCCAGTGTACTTCGAGTTCTCCGGAGCGTGAAATTGGCCAGTGAATTTCAAAAATTTTCATTTCGTTAGATTTCCGCTTCTCTAATTTTGATTTTATTTTTTGGCTAACCTCCGATGTTATGCACCTACGCAAGATTAAAAATAAATTCTTGAAATTTGTGACTTTTCGCTTCAAATTGGATATGTCTTGTAAAAATAGAGATAAATGCATAAAACAAGAAGGGCGTTACTGTAGGAAGATGTGTCTTGACAGACCATGATATTGTACATTTCAACTCGGACCACGAAATTCCACAGGGTGTTACGAATTTTTGACAAAAAAAACACTTTTAGTTTTGCCCCCGTATGAAATTTTTTTCAAATTTTTTTGTTTTCTCCTATAATTTCTACAAAGCAAAAGAGTTGATCTATAACTTGCCGAAAAAATCATCTAAATCGGTTGAGAATTAGGAAAAATATCGGACTTCGAATTTGGTTAAATATTCGAGTGTTCCGCTGATTTTGCCTCCGAGTGTAAATATGTATGCTCTTACATGAAATAAATTTTTAAGGAAGCTATTTCTTATTCCACAAAAATGTGATGCATTCATTTGATAGGCCTTTAAAAAAATCATTCAACCATTTGTTTAAATTTTTAAAATCAGATGAGAATTAGAGAAATTTTTCCGATCAAAACTTGTAAAAGACTTACCTATTTCATAGAAAAATCCTTCACCGCACACCCTTAAATAAACATTAAACACTAGCTCTTTCTCTCGCTCCACCCCACTACAAAAACTCAATGGGGATCACTTCAGGGGGGTACGAGTGGCCAATGTCTAGAATCTTACACCGGCAACCACGGACAAAGAATATTTCAGAAAAGCTCTATTCCTATCATTTCAAGAATTATGAAAGTGTCCCCACCAAGTTCCACTTCATGGATATTCCAACGCTTACTTTACGCCCGCAATGTCAAGATCACGTTTGAAATCTTATCAAGGTACTTCTGTATACCTTACGCATTCAAAAAGCCGGAATTCTGAGCATTCTTAAAAGTAATTTGCGTATGCAGATTGATATGCGAGGTTGGTGATTTTAATTGGGTGTGGGTGATTTATAGTATCATTATTACTATTTTGGGATTCTCTGTGAGGTAATATTGATTATTATTTGGTGTTTCCGGTTTTTATATTTTGTGTTAATGGTTGTTCTTCATTTGAATTGGCGTCATGTGTGTGAATTTTACGAATATTCGAATAATAACAGAGCGAGTTTAATGGTTTTTGAGTTTGAGATTATGTAAAAAGTCCGTGTTCGACCATATGCAAGTAACTTAAAAACCATACGAGATGTGAAAACTGAGCTGAATTTTGTTATCAGACCAAAAATCTTTATTTATTCATCCCAATCTACACTGTGCAAAGAGAGTAATCCAATTTCAATATTTCAAATTCATATTTTGGTGCAACTAATTAATACATTTTTTTCGGATTGGTTCGGGCATATGAAATCCTTACCTTCAGCCTTAACGTTATGGAAGAATAGATAGGTACGTTGAAAAACAACAGTACCCCAGGACCTGATGGACTTTGGTCGTGAAACATTGTGCATAGTCTATCTCATCCATTTTCTTTCATCTTTTCTGAATCAATATTCGTTCTTACTCCTTCCAAGAAATTGGTTACTAGCATCTATAGCACCCGTCTACAAATAAGGTGACAAATTATCTCTCTTCAATTACCGTTCAATCAGTTTCATCTCCATAGCAGGAAACGTTTTTATGTTAGAGTCGGAAACTCACAATCTTTTCAGCGTACTGTAACTGTTGTCTTCCACAGCTGTCTGTGCTAGGTCCCCTGTTATGTACCTCGACTGGTCTTTGCCTTTGAATTTGGATACATTATTATTATTATTATCGTGGATTTGTGCACTATCTCAGCTGTTAGCTGGATATAATTCACCTTTCCCAGATTCAGCAATCAAAGGGAATAGACTCGATTACAATATACTTGACATAAATTTCCTAACTATCCTAAATGTATTAAGAGTTACAGGTTTTTGTATTTCTATATAGGTATTCTTATGCAATTTTGATTTCTTAAGGCTATCATGCAAAGTTTTGAGTATTAACCCAGTCGAGGATACGATGAAAGGAACAATATCTATTTTATAAAGGTGCCACATCAGCTTGATTTCAATAGCAAGGTATTGGACTTTTTCTCCTGGAACTTGTTCAGCACGTTGTTATTATTCGGTATGGCGACATCCACCAGCATTGCTATTCTGGCTCTCTTATTATATACAACTGACCGGCCTATTATTCGTCACCATTCTGTCAGTGATAACAGGCCTATCGTAGTATAATCTCATAAAGTCGTTTTCCAATACGGGCGCCGGTTGATACTTGTAATATGGGAGGCATTCAGTGCAAGTGTGTGCAAGTTTCTGGTGGATAATGTTACATACTTAATTATGCCTGTGAAGATAGTTAGTATTGGCCAGTTGTTCGCATCCAGACGTTATATGCTGTATAGTATCCAACCTTATATGGCATTTTCTGCACTTATCTGTTTGTAGTGTTCCGTCCGTAATTATAAACTTTTTGTAGTTGTTTGTTGCGATGACTTGGTCTTGAATGACCATAAGGAATCCTTATGTTTCCGCGAATAGTTCTCCTTTCATCAACCATTTGTTGGAAGCTTCTTTGTCGATGTATGGTTGATTAATCTCATGGTGATGTCGTCCATGCAATTCCTTTCTTGACCATGGTTTTTCAGTATCTGATAGGAACGGTAGATTCAGCAGATCATCACTGGTAGCAAGATTTAGAGGTTTATATCCCTTATCAGCCAACGATACTACTCTGTGGAGGTCAGAAGTACGAGCTTTTGCAGAGAAGAAATCTCTGAGATTTTTGATCTCTTCGCTATGACAACATCCATCAATCCGCGTCTTCCTTCTTTCCGCTTTAAAGCTGTTCTTATCACATGGGATTTTGGATGGTTGATTCTTGTACTTTGTCAGCATCGTTTGGGTTTGCCTTTGAATATCATCCAGCTCTGTCTTGGTCCATTTTATTATTCCAAATGAGTAAAGCAACACTGGAATGGCGTAGGTGTTAATTGCATTGAGCTCAACATTGACTTCAGCACAGTCTTCAGAAGCTGACTGTACCGTGAACGAATCTTTTCTTTTGACTGTTTTTGGCCTAGCAATCTGGCTTGTTGGGATCTCAGACATTTATACGTTTCGCCATCTTTCATACACTGTATAATATCACCATTTGGGAGTTATGTTTCACCATCTATGAGATTCCCTCTTTGAATGTTCAGGGTTTTACATTTTTCAATCCCGAATTTCATATGAACATCTGCCGAAAACCTACTGACAACTCTCAGCAGATCATCCAATTGCTTTTTGTTCGAAGCATATAACTTGATGTCATCCATATATGGCAGGTGGGAGATTGTGTGATAGTTTCTATCTGCTTTTATCCTAAATTTGTATCCTGTTCTATTGAGCATTGACAATGAGTTCATAGCCAAAGAGAACCATAGTGGAATCAAAAAATCTCCTTGAAAAATTCCACGACGTATGGGTATCGCGTCGGTTTTAATTGACTTATTGTTCATGTTGGCCTGTAGGGAAGTGCGCCAGTGTGTCATTGTTGACTTCAAGAATTCTAACAGGACTGGATGAATTTTGTATATCTGTAATACTTCGACAAGCCAAGAATGGGCGTTACTATTGAATGCCTTCAGATAATCAAGAAAAGCTGAATGAAAATTCCGATGTCCTCCGTGTACCTGTTTCATTATCACTGAATTGATGATGAGTTGTTCCTTACACCCGTAGTGTTTCTTTCTGCATCCTTTCTGCTTCTCTGCTAATATATTGTTGTCATCAAGGTGTTGGTATTTTCGATTGGATATGCATGAGGTGAGTATTTCATAGAGCGTTGACAGACAAGTGATCGGCCTATACTGAGACGGATCCTGTGTTCTATCGCTCTTAGTTAGCATATATGTTAAGCCTTGTGTTAGGAAAGTGGGTGTTTTCCTGGGATGTTGAAAAACATACGTGAGCTGTTTCGCTAGGGCCCCATGGAGCTTATTAAACTTCTTGTACCAGAAGTTATGGATATTATCTATACCTGTGTCCTTCAAATTGTTGGTCGGTCTCACTTCTTCCTCCGTTATTTCTTCGAAGTCCATATGATTGATTTCAAGGCGTTGTCCTTCAGTATAATTATTATTATTATTATGAATACAATCTTTAAGACCTATGAAACTAAAAAAAAATCAATCATTACAATCAAGTAAATTAAACATAAAAATCAAAATTTCATAAGGATAAACTAAACCAAATAAATCAGTCTAGCATAATACAACTAATTCAACAAGTATCTGTCCAGTCTATTCTTGAAGCAGTTTATCGAAGGGGCATTCACTACATCCTCAGGAAGGGTGTTAATTGTTAAATACTCTATTTGGAAGAAATGCTTATCTACAGGTGGTGCTATACTGCTCATGTGTCAGTTTTGAACTGTGACCTCTCAGGTTGGAATTCTGAGACAGTTAGAAACATATTTTCGAGATCAACAGATAATGATGTATGTAAAATTCGGTAAGTGTGCACCACGATGAATTTCATATGGGAGAAAGGTGGCTGCGCGTTGAACTGAAGGGTAAAGGCCAATCCAAATGCCAACCTTTCCTGCACGAGTGGTGCCTTTCAGACACCCGGTGGCCCCTGCTATAAAACCGAACATCAAAGATTAAGAAAATGTAAACATTCTTCTCCACTACCAACAGGCATTGATCAGCGTGTTGGCGTAAATGACTAAAAACTTGCAAACTATGAAATGTCACGAAATACAATAAGGCCCTCTGTCTCTGGCGGCCAAATGATCCTTGTAGCAGCCAGACATGATCACAGGCAGAGGGTGCTAAGAATACCCGGGTAGGACCAATCTACCACGGACATCGACCACTGCATTCTGTTAGCTATAATGTCAGGACACTCGCATCAGAACAAAAAGTGCTAGAATTGGAAGAATGACTCAGTCACATCAAATGGGACATTCTACGAAATAAGAAGAAAGGGAGAATATCAGATAGTGTTGAAGTCTGGCCATCTATTGCATTACAAAAGGGATGAGACTGCAGTTGGTGGAGTGGGTTTCATCGTACATAAAAAACTAAAGCAATACTTTGAGAAGATACATAACCTAAGCCCTAGGGTCATATACTCAAAGCTGAAGATGAACAACAGCTGAAAAAAGTTTTCTAATTTTACCCCTGTTAAACGTGCTAAAATTATACTTTTCCAAAGTGAAAAACTCCTTATTTTGTATATATGTGCAAGCTTCCTAAAGAAACAAAATCTGAAAATGGAAGTATAGTGATACCTCCAAAAACTTCTCCAGGAAGGCCCCGAAGGGTTATTGATGGAGACTCTAGGAATACTATTCGAAAAACTCTGCTATATTTTTATCTTCGGAAAGAAATTCCCACTGTGGAAAAAGTACACGCAGTGCTCGTAGGAAATCAGTGCTTGCCTTTTATATCAAGAAACAAATTGTGGCAAGTTTTGCATGAATTCAATTTCTCATGGGAAAATCACCAGAGGAAGTCAGTTCTCATAGATAAAGAATAAATCGTATGCTGGAGAAGAAATTAGTTAAGAGCAATTGAAAAATATCGTGCTCAAAGTATATGGAATTATTATCAATTATAAATTAATATAAAAAAATCATACATAAAATGTAAGATTGACGAAAAGGCAAGAAACCGGGAAGTTAGTATACTCCGCATTCCACCTCATCACTGCGGATTCAATCCGATTGAACTAATATGGGCACAGGTGAAGTGGCTAGAAAGAGTACAAGTTTTAAGATGAAAGACTTTGAACTTCATTTCAACAGTGCAATAAAAGTGTTACCTCCCAAAACTGGAAAAATTGTATAGACCATGGCGTTAAAGAAGAAAATAAATGTGGGAACTGGATCATATTATGGATGCCATGATGATATGGGCCAAAATGATCGCCAACGTCCAGTGAGGATAAAGCACAGTAAGAAGAAGAAGATGATAGATCCTGTTATAGAGAATTTAGTTAATGAACTGTAAATATTTCATGAAAATATTACAGCTCAAAATATACATGAGCATTTTGACAAGCGTTATCTTGAATCTTATAATTTTAAAGTGTAGAAAGAAATTGAATTTAGAACTAGACGTTTCATAAAGTAGTGAAATTATTTATGAACATTGTTTAACATTCTGTAAGTAATATTAAAACTCATGTGGAAAATTTAGCTTAAGTTCACTATAATATAAAATAAATGTTAATTTCCATAATTAACTAGAATTATTGAGTTATCTGAAATATCATAAACATTATTTAATTATTATATATTTTAACGTATAGAATTAAGCGTAAGTGGAGTATGCATGAAATTCATGAAATCTTTTTTGGTAAACGTAACTATCTAGATTCTCACATTAAATTATTATCGTTTTTAATACATTAGTACTCAATTGATTCAATTTCATTTTCGAAGAGAACCTAAACAATATATTCGTCTACGTAACGAACTAAACACCTCAAATAAGTCTAGGAAACACTTCTGAATATCGATATATCGTATCCAGAACGATCAATATGGATAATTTTGTTTTGAAAATGAACACCTGCATCAATTTCTCACCAAATTACGAAGAGTTCCACAACAGATTTCAGTTTTCTTTATAAAAAACTAATAATGCAGCAGATGCGACGCTGCTGTATAATCATTTCATGTGTTCAGTGTTCGAAATCAGTTAGTTGGCACTTTGTTTCTGTTGTAAGCACAAATAAAAGATTCAAGTTTTGTGATTCGACTATGGAAAAACGACATTTGACTAGAGAAGAGATGTTACGAGCCGTTGGCATGCTCAAAGCTGGGAGCTCACAACGGGAAGTATCCAGGGTTCTGGGAACTAGCCCAAGTGTCATAAACCGTTTATGATCGCGTTTCAATGAAACAGGTAGCGTAGAAGAACGCCATACAGGTCGTTTCAGGATTACTACAGTCGCCCAAGACCGATTTTTGGTTTTACAAGCCAGAAGAGATCGTACTACCACAGCATTTCAATTAGCTCAAGAGCTACCACGAGTTCATAATGTACAAATTTCCGACCAAACTGTGAGAAGTCGACTGCACGAAGGTCAACTCCACTCCAGACGTCCTTTAAGAGTTCCACAACTGACCCATGGAAATCGCGCTGCTCGTTTAGCTTGGTGCCAAGAACATGTAAACTGGGATCAAGAGAGGTGGGCCATAGATCTCTTCAGTGATGAATCTAGATTTAGTTATTATCCCGATTCGAGAAGAATTCGAATATGGAGGGAACCTGGAGAGCAAAACCGTCTCCAGCATGCTCGAGAAGTTGTTAGACAGGGAGGCGTATCAGTGATGTTTTGGGGAGGTATACGCCTTGGTGGAAGAACTGACCTCGTTTTCATACAGAACAACCTCACGGAAAATTCTTACGCAAATGAGGCAGTTTTACCTGTAGTGGTACCGTATCTTCAAACAATGGGTCAAAATCCACTCTTCCAACAAGATAATGCCCCTCCTCATCGTGCAAGAGTTGTCTTGAGTTTTCTTGAAGAGAATGATATTGATCTTCTACCGAGGCCATCCTGCTCCCCATATCTGAATCCCATCGAGCATGTGTGGGACACCCTAAAAAGAAATCTCTTGCGTCAAAACGTCTTCCATCATGAACAGCTGCTTCGATTAGCAGTTCAGGGGGCTTGGAATGATTTGGGCCAAAATTTAATAGACAATTTAATATTGAACATGCCGCGACGATGCCAAAGTGTCATTAATAACAGAGATGGACCTTCTGGGTACTGAAAAATATAAGTGCTTCCATATCGTTTTGAAAATATTAGTCCAGGATTTTTTTTTGTGTTTTACTGAATTTCGTCATTTTCAAATTTCAATTTTTTTTCATAATAGGTGCTTTGGAGAAGTCCAATATTACTTTGTTTTCTTGAGAATACATTATATACAATACATCCTAACAAAAACCGAAAGATTTCTATAAATTCGAATCATCAAATTCATATTTTAAAGATATTGGTAAGTGTTCCCTAGACTTTTTTGAGGTGTTTATAAATCTTAGACGTCTAAAGTGAACATTTTATTTAAAACGGGGAAAGCATAATTCGCAAATGATAAAAGAGACAGAGAAGATCGTAGTCAGGTAGTTGGATCTTTCTTGGAGATTTGTACGAGGGTTTCTATCCAAGATTCGGCAATAAATTGGTGCCTGTTCATTTTTAAGGGATTTGCATACTCAATGATATTTTATTACTGTACGTCTTTACCAAATAGACATAGCTATTTCGCCTTGTTTCATTCCAACCTTAGCCGTGATTTATCATGTCTTCTCGATTTAAATGTCGCGTTTTATACTAATAATAACAACGATAAATATCACAAAGCGAAGGAGAATGCACAATGGGTCATGATCTTAACCTTCCTAAATTCACAAATAATAATATAGATAACTTAATATCGCCTAAAGTCTTCGTTCTTGGTTTTCACTATATTTTACAAGTTGTCACTGAAATTCATTGAATAAAAGGGGGGAGGGATCAACCATATCTTCTTTATTTAGCAATAGACCTACATAAATCTGATATTATTAAATGATATTCATATTTCATGAAGGTCTACATGCGGACTGATATTTTATCATTAATATGTATTATGACTGCACGAGTAATTGTTGCGAAAAATCTTGAAAGTATGAAACAACGATTTTATGCAGAGTTCAAGGTTTAAGATAATTGGAATGTATACTGACACATCTAATGTTTGTAGTAGCCCCCGCCTTATGGTATGCATTTACAATGTGTCATGGAAAATTCAATTAAATTATAGTTCGAAAAAAAAATAAATTTCCGTATGAATGAAAATGATGTACAGTATAAGTTATTTATTGGCGGGGTATTCATTCTGTAAATATTCTGCTAATACAGATACCGTGAATATTGAATTGAAATTATGTGGGATTAAAGAGGATACGTTTCTAGGTGACAAAATGAATTGCATATATTAAAAAATCAATTTAATTGAAGTTTTTGATCATATTGATTAATTACACAGTGCGTGAAAATGACACTTCAAAATTCTAACACGCGGGAGACATACCTAGTAAACCTATATCGGGTACGCTCCATCCAGTGGTAACCACCGTTTTTGAAAGTTAGCTCGTCGTTAGGAGATATTCGCCTTTGAAGTTAGCTGATTTTAGTGGGGTTCGTCGCTTATGACTTCAGTACATTATATGCTTGTAATTCCCAAACCGTTCGGAATATCGCTTAACTGTCTTCGGCAAAGTTTTAGCTATTGTCATGGCCAACAACTTTTCTGAATATACCAACATAGAAAAACCTCATTCAAACACCGTTTCTTAACAAAATGTCCAAAAACTCCATTTCTATGCCATTTTTCGTCAATTTTCTTCTAAATAATAGAAAAATAAAGGAATTTCGCTTTAAAATCTTAATATAAGAAAAGAAAACACTTTCCTATAGTTAAATCAAAAGTTTTAAACGCACAATCATGATTTTAACTCAAATTTCTCAGAGAAGTCACTGTTAATACGTATTTATTAGTATTGTCACTGATGTTACTACGTATTTTGCTATGTATTTGTGTGCCGTTTTTCATAGTCTTAGTTCTTATATTTCTTAATTTGACATTTCTTTTTGAAGTTTCTTTGTTTACACAAGTTATATATTTAGTAAAAATATCAAAACGAATTCGTGCAGTAAATTTAATAAATTTTGCTACATTTGTGGAAAGTTTACTATAATGACAAGCAAGCGTTCAATTTCTGAAGAAATTGCTGAATCGTACACACAATATTTCAACCAAACTGTAATCAAAGATGTGAACTGGGCTCCAGAAATCGTTTGTACTGGTTTTGTCATAAGATTGAGTTGATGGAAAAGAGGTAAAATGAAATGATTTATCATTTATTTCAAAATTATATCAATTGAAGCTATTTTTATTACAGGTGAATTCCAATCTATGCCTTTTGGCATTCCAGTAATTTGGACAAATCCTCAAGAACATAATCCAGATGACTGTTTTGCTTGTGTAATGAAATTGTCGGATTGATTAGAGCTAAAAAACGTAAAGTTGAACTCAGAGGAACTCGTCTGCATCGGTTTATGTAGCATCAAATGTATCTCCACAATGTAATCATGCCGAATTTTCTCAAAAAGATCTGGATAAAATTATTCGTCGATTGAAATTATCGCAGCGTCAGTCCATTATTTTGACTCAGGAATTGAAAAAAAAGAATGTCTTAGCACCTGATGTGAAAGTATATGGAGCAATCGGCCGTCATAGACAGTTCACTCCTTTATTCAAATCCATCGAAGACAATTCATTCGCGTACTGCACTGATATCAAGAAATTGGTATTAAAAATGCATCATCAGTATGAACCAGAAGACTGGCGTCTTTTCATCGATTCGTCTAAAAGTAGTCTCAAGGTGGTTTTGCTTCATGTCACAAACTCAAAAAACAGTGTCCCGATTGCCATCAGTACAAAAACGAAAGAAAATTACGAATCATTGAGAAAAATCCTAGATAGGGTGAAATATGAAGACCATCGTTGGAAGATTTGTGCAGATTTGAAGGTGATAACTCTTTTGAGAGGAATGAAGACGGGATATACGAAAAACATGTGTTTTATGTGTTTATGGGATACTCGATATGCCAGCGACCAATATGCCAATAAAAGCTGGCCTATGAGACAAGGGTTCAGATTGCGTCGAGAAAACGTCGTTGAAATTCCACTTGTGCCAATCGAAAAAGTGTTGCTTCCACCTCTGCATATCAAGCTTGGGATTGTTAAAAATTTCATCAAGGCCCTAGATCCTGAAGGCAATGCATTCAATGAGTTGAAGCGAATTTTCCCAAGATTGAGTGGAATGAAAATAAAAGAAGGTTTGTGTGAAACTATATACGTACCAATCAACCTAACTTATTCAATATTTAACACATATTTTTTCGAATTATTTTATTACAGGCATACTCAATGGACCTGATATTCGACGCTTGATGAGAGACCAACAATTTAAAAACAGTTTGTCGAATTTGCAGCTCGTTGCTTGGGATTGCGTCAAAGGAATCATCGAAAATGTACTTGGAATTCATCGTGACGAAAACTGGCGCATACACGTTGAAAATATGCTCGTTGCTTTCCGTAACATCGGTGTAAAAATATCTCTGAGAATTCATTTTTTACATTACCATGCAGACAAGTTTGCCGAACAATCACCATGTGAATCAGATGAGCATGGTGAACGGTTTCATCAGGTGACGGCTAGGCTTGAGCACTGGTATAGTGGAAAAAAACTTGATTCTCTATTAGGAGACATTTGCTGGAATTCACAGCAAGATAAAGATGGAGAAGGAGAAGAATGAACATGAATTTATATGTTTATTTGTTGAAAATTTTTCGAATTGGAATAAAAATTTGAGTTGAAATCATGATTGTGCGTTTAAATTTTTGATTTAACTATAGGAAATGTGTTATCTTTTCTTATTTTGAGATTTTAAAGCGAAATTCCTTGATTTCCTATTATTTAGACGAAAATTAACGAAAAATGGCAAAGAAATGGAGTTTTTGGACATTTTGTTAAGAAACGGAGTTTGAATGAGGTTTTTCTATGTTGGTATATTCAGAAAAGTTGTTGGCCTTGACAATAGCTAAAACTGCGCCGAAGATAGTAAAGCGATAAAGGCGAATATCTCTTAAACAAGAGCTAACTTTCAAAAACGGTTGTTACTACTGGATTCAGCGTACCCGATATAGGTTTACTAGGTATGTCTCCCGCGTGTTAGAATTTTGAACTAGCACAGTGTTATTATCTTCAGGCTTCTTCATTCCTCACGGCGCCCTTATGGGGGTGCTTGCTCTGTTGTGTCAATTTGTTATCATTTTAGCAGAAACTTTTTGATGACGTTTGCAAGACTGTAGTAGGGGGCCTCCTGGATCATCCGGGCACTAGGTGTTTCAGTGCCAAAGGTTTTCAGTCTAGTCGCCTTATGAGCCGGATATTCGAAGAGTATGTGCTCCGTTGTTTCGTCATTTTATAGGCAACCACGGCACCGTGTGGTTTCCGATAGTCTCATGATGTGAAGGTGTTTATTAAGTGGGTGTCCCGTCAATAGGCCAACTAACACTCCAAAAGACTTTTTATCAAGGGACAGTAGTTCCTGTACCCTATTCTTTGATTGCGGCCCCTTTATGAGCGTTTTTGACTGTCACAGTCCCGAGATGATTGCCCAATAATTCAGGGCCTGGATACTGTTCCAGTTTTGAAAGACGGAAAGCATGTGAGCCCATGGGATGGTCAAAATAGGTTCTGGTCATATCAGCCTAACACCTGTTGCCTTCTTGGAAAGGCTGTCTGCTATCTCATTTCCTTATCATACCCTGATGGGCTGGGCACCAAAGCAGAGTCACTCTGTTTGTAACACTGTCATAGCATTTTTAGATCTATGCGTCTCTGTAACCCCTGTGTAGGCTTTCCTGTATACATCGGAGAATGTTAAATATTTCTGCGTGTGTTACGGTGATGAGGTCTCCTAGACCAATCGAAATGTTTGTCTTTAGGCCGTGGACGACGATGTCTGTACCCATCCGGATTTTGGACCCGTCTGTAAACCAGGTGGGGTCCTGTCTGATGAGTAAGGTGTGGAACGATTTCCTTTTGGTGGTATGACGACCTTGAAGGGTTCGTGAAATAGGTAGATGGCTCTCATTTGTTCTCTAATTTTGTTGAGGAATGTAGAGGGACTAGTTGGATTTCTGTCGTTACACATATCTCCTTTCCACTTCCTCGAAGAAGCCACCATGGCCGCCTCCTCCACTATTATGTGTAGTGGGGGGACGCCCAGCAGACACTCTATAGTGATCGTGGGTGTGGTTTTCAAGGCTCTCGTGACTGCTAGGCATGCAAGCCTTTAGATCTTGTTTGTATTGATTCGTTTTGTCTCCTTGTCCACTGCAGGCCACCATACCGAGCGGTCTTATCACTGTCGTGTACAACCAATATATTGTTTTGTTTGAGTCCCCATCTGGGCCCGTATAATGTCCGGCAGGCCCAGAGTGTGTTTTGCTCTTTTTGCACTTGTCTTTCGAAGTCATTGTCCTAATTTAGTTTGGCGTCAAGCATCACACCTAGATAATTCACTTGTTTTGTTAGTGTTAGTTCCTCGTTAAAAATAATGAGTGCCTTAGAAGGCGGTAATTTCCTCGATTGAATAGAATCATGTTTGTTTTGTTTGGATTAACAGACAGGTCGTTCTGTCTGTACCGTTATTCCGTCTATTGCGTTTTGCGCAACTTCACATATGATGCTGAGTAAGAGATTGTCGCTGTGGTGTACTGAAAAAAGTTTGAAATAACAAAAGAAGACATGGCTCCGGAAAAAGAAAACAGCTTGAAGATTTACTACGTGTAATGATGGAGGCTTTAAAAATAGCTTGCGTTCCAAATTTGGGCTGAATATCTCAGAAACTGCAGGAGTTTTGAAGAAAAAATCAATTTTTCCGGAAATTTCAACACCCTGTAGCTCCGTAACGAAGCTTTTGCAGACCTATGTTTATATGAACTTTTTTTCTTAAAATTGCACGAAGATTTACCCCCTTAAGTTGTGACATACTATTATGTAACACCCTGTATATTCACTTCATTCACAAGTCAAGCAGCTTGACTTACAAGTCATGCCTTGAATCCCTACATTAGCCCAATGCTGGTGTTTTCTGGAGAATCAAAGAGCCGCATGCTAACTGTCCAAGTATTTTCTCTCTATATTCGGTCTAAAATGAGCATTTGAACGAAATATCAGCCATACTTCGTATGCTGCGTATTCAACTTTTATTTATTCAAATATTTCACAATTTCCTGAACGCCTTCTTTTAAGCGCATAATTTTTTATGGTGAAATTATGACATTAATTAAAATGGAATGTTTCTTGGCACACCATTGAGGAAAACTGTATAAAACCTGTAATCTTATCCTAATTGTTACTGCATATTTGATATATTAGTTTTTGTACTAAAGATATGTATATTTATTGATCTACGATCAATTATAGGACTTTAAATAGATTTCTTCCTTGAAATAAATGTCATTGGTTATAAATGAGTTGATGTAATCATTATTAACTTGATCGATAACAGTTATAATTCAAAGAATGTTTCTTTGTATTAGTTGTTACAATATACAGGGTGAAAATGAATAAGTGTGGAAGATTTCACGAGGTGATTCTTCAAGTCATTTTATGACAAAAAGTCCTCATGAAGTTTCAGTTTTTTCTTATGATTATAGTTTTTCAGATACTCAGTCGAAATACGACATATAGGTGCCTTTTTCAAATATACATAATCAGATCACAGAAACAATTATGAAAATTTACAGGGTGGCACTTTTTTGAGAGGTCACGTGTAATTTTTACCCCTACAACTCTTTTCAGAACGCCTCGGGCAATTCTGTATGAATTTCAATTGATTTTCACTATTTTTTGGTGCATTTCTTCCGAATTTGCTACAGTTTTTGTGTAAAATATTGATCAATTTCATATGTACCGTGGAAACAATAATCGTTCGGTGGTTTATTTCAGTAGTAAACGCCAGACTGATTTCTTTTATTCACAATTCTAAATTAATTATCATTAATTCACTTTTGTTGATATTTCGCTGATATGTAGTGATAGTTCAAGTGACTCTTACTTCGTTTCTTACCTACAGTATAAGATGTTAATTACTATTCACGAATAAAAAAACACGTCCTATTCCCCATATTCGCGGTTGAAGATTACTTTATTCGCGGATCTAATCGGTTCATCGGTGCATAGTGCATACATATGTATTAGTAAGAAGGAGTCGGTATTCTTTCTGAACGCTTCGTCAAATGGACTAATGAAAAATAGAATACACCTTTTTACTTCTACGCCTAAAGTAATTTTTTTGAATATCGCCGCTGCATTGGTTTGGCTTTTCCTTTGACATAAGCCGCCTTTGCCGCATTTGGTGTTTTTGAGAATGTAAACACAAAATGTTTAAATATAGCCACCTTATTATTCAATGTATAAAATATGTTGTTAAACGCCACTCTTTAGTCTTCCGCTTTTTGGTATGAGTCACTTTGACTCTTTCGAATTTTAATTAAGATGGAGTTTTATTCAAACGCAGAAATAGCCGACATGCAATTCGTCTACGATGCTCTAACGGTAATTCCGTTATGACATTTGTCATAATTTTCGAACGACTGTCAAAATTTTTTCTTTAAATTAAATGAGTTTCACGAAGAAATATTATTTGGGCGATGTCAACCCAAATTTTTGGGTCAATTATGATTCTAAAACATCTATAAATCATAATCTGCAGCATTTGGAAGACTGAACCTGGCTCTCGGGGCTCTCTCGGTCAAACAGAGAGGGAATTTGAGGAAGAATCGCAGGTTATGTATTTTTTTTATCTCCTTAGCCCTTCCCATGACCTTGCTTGCTATGACATATAAGAAGTATGATTGTTGAAATATTTTTCTACTGGTTTTTCTATTTCCATTGCTACAGATTCTTGTCCCAAACCCCCTTCCTTTCACCCTTGTCTTTGTTTGGAAATCATGGAATGCAAGAGAGAATGAAGCGGCTAAGCAGAAAAATCTTCGGTACTCTTTATTACACACGACACTAACACAACATAAACAGACAAGCTATTGCTAGTGCAATAGCGACAGGGAAACGAGTTTTTTTCCTCAATTTTTTTTTCACTCGTTTATTGAATCATATACAAGATAGTATGGTTCCGCTGTTACATTTCCTGAGTTCACACTTGTGTTTTTTCTGACACACACCAAAATTATAGATATAAGCATTTATTGTATAACGATAATTCCTGAAAAGCGTCGAGAAGATATGCTGAATTGTACCCTTCACGTGTTGCTCCTTATCATACTTCTCATCTTATCATCAAAGCTCATCTCAGTTAGCACAGTTATAGTGCCAAATGCGTCTGGGTGGTTTAAGTTCTTGGTTTAGCGGCAGCACAATGGTTCCAGTAGCAGATATAAGGTTATGGTCTGAGCTGCCTAGTTGTGCTGAGACCTCCACTCCAAAATCATCTGGTGTTCGGGAAGTCGGTTGAGTGATCAGGTATTCTTGTCGGTTCGTCGACTAGCTGCGTTAGATTATGACTGATAGCGAAAGTTTCAGCCTGTCTTTCCGTTTTATCTGTTCTATTGGAGTGGCGGAGCCAGTTTATGTTGTGCACGTTGAAGTCACCCTGTATAATGACCTTAGCTGCCGGATGATGTGTCTGAATCCAATCCATCTTATCACCTAGACACTGAAACAGTCTAGGGAAGTGAATATCGTTTGGGGAGCGATATAAACAGCATAAAAACAGTGTTTTATCCTGCAAACAGATTTTAAACCACGCAAGGTCGAAGGCGTCGTCCTCCATCGTGTCCTCTCTCTGGCATGCAACATTCGATTCGGTGAAAACACAGAGGTCACATACACATTAAGACGAAAATACGTTGTGTCGGTTGTTGACTTATTTGGGTTTCGGCTAGGGCCAAGCACATGGGCTTGTGCGTTTTGCAGAAGCTGGTGGACATTGACATTCACGTTGGTTTGTCCCATCGTCTGGTGTTGCAGAACTTTATCAAGAGTTTTCATTTCTTTCTAGAACGTGAATCAATTAGTGAATTCGCCGGATAAGTGCTCGACTTACCCTCATCATGAACCCACTAGGCATTCCCCCCGGAGATTCGAATGGGAGACTATTTTAACTCTGGATGTTTTTGTCCCAGAAGAGCTCATCATGCTTCGTTGTTCTATTTGGACTGAGTATCTACAAAACTGTAGTAATCATAGGAAAAAACTGAAAAATTTTGAAGATTCCAACCCTGAGTTACCTCGCGGAACCTTTTGTACTTGTTCATTTGCACCCTGTATGGTGAAATAAATTACTACTACTAATTCTAAATAGTAGTTTCTCAATTCATTGCAGTTACAACATTGATTTAAAAATATCACGAGATGTATTTCAATGAGTTTTTCGAGAATTGTTCCATAAATCATATATTGTAGAGTACCGACAGTTTGATATTTATATCATTGAATGATGTTCCTGTCGTCTTTAACAGCACAACAATATGCTGTACTTCTGCACATGCTATTGTTTCATCAGTTTCGTATTCTATCTTGCCAAACGTAAGCATATTTACCATATTGTCAAATTGTATACATACATTCTGTCGAAAAAGTACGGGAAACTGGTCGATGAAACAAAATATATTTATTTAAAATTAAAATTCTTATTCAAATAATGCTGAATATTCGATCGGGAATTTTAAATGAAATTCAACGTTAGAATCAGAAAATAATTCATAGAGTTGTTGAAGGAACTACAGAACAAGAATAAGAGTGAAAGTGAAATGTACATTTTCAGATAAAACACAGCCATCGAAAAACAAAAGCAACTGGTCAATGAAACAAAAATATATATTATATTTATTTTCCATCCAAATTTATTGTATGGCCTTCAAAGTAGGTCACTTTCGAAGTAATATATCTATGCCAACGAATAATTCAATAATCGAAACGAATATCTCCTTTATTTCTTTTATGAATTCAAAACGGGTACCTCGAAGTGGTAATGTGAGTATTGGAAAGAGAAAAAAATGAGCAGGAGCCATATCAGGTGAATACGGTGGTTGTTTTTGGTCAGAAAGTCATTCCAAATGATGGCCTTGTGAGATGGTGCAAAATCCAAGTTTTCTTTCCATAAATCTGGCGTTTTTCGAAAATTTCGCTTTTTCAAACGCCGCGTAACGCTCATGTAATATTCTTTATTTACCGAGTGACCTTTTGGCAAGAACTCCGAGTGCACAACAGCGATATAATCGAAGAAAAAGGTCGACATTACCTTGATTATTTCGGAACTATTCGAGCAGCAACTCTTAAACAATCGTGAGACACAGAAAATTCATTGCCTATGTCTCTCAATCTTAAATAACGATTTTCAGTTACCATTTCCTTCACTTTATCTATGTTAACTGGTTGAAGTTGAAGATTTTGATGGCCGACCAGAGCGTGACAAATCTTCCACCACATCTCGGCCGGTGTTAAATGCATTGTACCACTCATATGCACGTATTTTTGATGAAGTCGATTCGCTATAATCCTTCTGTAACATTTTCAGCGATTCCACATATGAAATTCGATTTACAATACAAAATTTGAGACAAATCTTTGTTGGATATTTTTATCCATTGTGAAAAACGCAAAACACACCTGTGAGAACTGAAAAATCGAGCACTGTAAACAAATTCAATGACAGAACGCGTTCAAACTCCGAGTCAGTAGAGAAAACAGTTGTGTTACAATAATTTCAACAACCGTTTTAAGCAGATTTTCTAAATAATGTATATGCTTCATCTTGTTCAAATTAAAAAGATCCAAGAAGAAATAATATATGGGCGATGTCAACCCATATTGGGTCCATAAAGATACTAAAACATCTATAGATCATAATCGACATAATCGCAGAACCCCAAGCGCTACAATAGTGCAACTAAGCAGGATGTGGCGCTTTGGGGCTGCAAAATTGGCGAGCAAGAGCAGATTTGTTTCAAACTAGCTCTTGTCAGGATCGGGATTATTCATTGATCTACGTCCTTTTTTTGAATAATTCGTCTTGTCTCAGATTCACATACATAGACTCCACTGGTTTTCTTTTTCGAAGTTTATCGCGGAAATATTTGACCTTGTATATATATATATATATATATATATATATATATATATATATATATATATATATATATATATATATATATATATATATATATATATAT
Organism: Cryptolaemus montrouzieri; assembly: GCA_013387265.2. NCBI lineage: Eukaryota > Metazoa > Arthropoda > Insecta > Coleoptera > Coccinellidae > Cryptolaemus > Cryptolaemus montrouzieri. The sequence continues at coordinate 5,244,406 of JABFTP020000062.1, forward strand.
ATATATATATATATATATATATATATATATATATATATATATATATATATATATATATATTTGATCTTGTTGTATTTTGATAATGAAAGTATGGCTGGGAATTGAGGCTGAAAATGAATCATATTGTACCATTTTACCTGAAAATTTGTCTTTACACAACTAGATTAGGATAATTTTCATGCATTTCATTGTGGTCATGATAGTGGTGGAAATATTTTCAGGAAAATTAGCATATTCAAACGAACTGCAACAATTATATTCTTTGTAAGCACTCTTTATCATAACTGACGGTAGAAACGACATTTTGTTGTGCATGTTAAGATTCATTAAAAACTCACTGAGAAAGAACTGGAAGATATAATAAGAGTTCTGGAAATTAATTAAAACTTCAGTGGAAAACTTCTAACGGGCTAGCTAGTTCTACTCAAGAACAAGTTTCGTTTATGACTCAAATTGATGCATGTTTATAACAGCTAATTATTTTTTTATCACTGACCTAGTCATGCTAAATTTTTCCAAATCGTCGAAACGTTATTCTGTATCGGTATTTGTGAATAGAGATTAATGAACCTGAAAGGGTTTCCCCTATAGAAATATTCTCGGAAGATTCTTAATGGGCATCAAAATAAAACGAGAATAGTTGGAAAGTTGTTCTGGGAAAACCACAGGAGAAGGTAGTCATTTAACTCTTACGAGAGCTATTCGAAAACTTACTTCGGTTGTCATTGGCTTTTATACAAATTTCAGTTTAGATATCATAATGCATTAGATTTCACGTTGATCGATTTCACATGCCTTATGACGTCAGTGTAGCACTATCTAATAGACTTTTCGCAGAGGTTAGAGCCATTTTAGCCGTCAATCCACTGTACTACTTATGAAAACAACGTTGTTGCCTTAGTAGTTTTGCCATACTTTACTGAACCTGAACTGTCAGATATCACACGCATTTACGATTTAGGTTGCCATTTAAATGCCGATTTCAGAACTTATTCATTCATTCGTATGAAAAAAAAGCTCCCCATCGATTATGTCAAATTTTGATTGAAAATACGATCGGTGCAAAGCATAGTATTTAAAATGTAAGCCCTCCCACATATTATAATGAATTTATTTATACTATCGACATAGCTAAAAAACAAAACTCGCATTGTTTTCTAAGCCTTGTATACTTGTTTTAGGATTAGAATCTCACTTAACATCTGTTAAATCAAATTTTTCATGGAAATCTAAATATTCAATACCAGTGAAAACGTGGGCTTCCGATTTATTTATCTGTCAAAACAGGAAGAGGAATCTAAAAGTTGCGGTTTGAAAAGTTGGTCATGCCAAGTTTGTTCTTTTCAAGGACGCTTGTTCAATTTTGGTGCGAATCTACGTTTTCAGTTGTTTATTTCTTCCTGATCAACCACAGCGTTCACGCCTGTAATTGGTACGTTAATTAACGATTTTTATACAATACCGCCTTCAACAGATTAATTCAGTTTCTTCTGGTACTCGAATTCAATTGAGTTTTTACTAATACTCAAGGATATATTATATACGAGGTGTTTACTAAATATTTTGAGGGGTGCTCCTTCATTTTATAACATCTTCAATTTGAATTCGATAGAGGGTGTTACATAAGATGCTGTGAATGGTGAAGATGATTCCTTGAGGAATGTCTAAAAGAGAACATTCGAATTGTGGAGGCCGTTACTTGATGTAGATCCATGATATAAATGAGATAAAAAACACAAGGTTTAACTTTAATCGACACTTTATTTGAAAAATTTTCGACGACGTTTCGCTGACACAGCAGCTTCATCAAGAATGACAAACAGATTGAAGAGTATGGTATTATAAACAAATCGTAGAACAAGTTGGATGAATAACAGGAAAATCCACACCGAGCCATTGTACAGTTAGTATGGAAGGTAATAAAAACTAATTAAACAAGTTAAGTAGGGGTGAATAATTTACATCTACCTGCTCATTCAAAAGCTTGTCCGAATGTTTGTATCTATTTATAGCATTAGAAATAATTAAGATTAATTAATCTTAGAAAATACAATTTTTCAAACGATGCCTTGAATTTAAGAAAATTCCTCTGAAAGACACTGATTTTATCGTAAAAATAGATTATTTTTTTCAGCTTCAGGGTGAATATCTCAGCAGGAAAAAATTAATTTGACGAAATCTATCACATTCCGAGAGATTGATACCTTATTCTGAGACACCCTATATATATATATATATATATATATATATATATATATATATATATATATATATATATATATACTGGGTGATGCACCAGAGGCGCGGTGCTCTGTAGCTCATACACTCTTGAAGGTTTCATTTTTTTTCCAACGTATTGTATGTAGAAAGTAAGAAACTACTTCAGCAATTTATTTTGCAGTCAACAGGCTGTCCCTATTTTCAATAAAAAAATATTGGGAGGTTTTTTCACATTGGAAGACCACTTTTTTGGTGAAGATTCACGATCGTCCTAAACTCTGCTATAATGTTTTTAAGTAATAAGTTTCTTTAGTGAGTAGTTTCGACACAAAATGTTTTTCGTAAAAATTCATGAAAATAGGGTCTCACATCATCGCATGCTCCTTCGGCCAGAGAAAATATTCTTTTCCTTTCGTTTTCTTATTGCCCAAGGATAGCTTTATTGATGAAATTAAATAGATTATCCTCATTTTATACAGGAGTCACTCAAAAAATTATTGAATATTATAATTTTACAAATATCATATCTTGATTTTTCCAAATGGAACATCCTGTATTTTATTATTCATATCAACGCATAAAATATTGTGCCATATTTTTGCAAAAGTAACCCTATCTTTATCTTCGACCATTTTCGAAATAAAAAAATAAACTGAAATAATAAAATCAGAGGTTGCGAAAGAAGAGTTTATTAGTACATATCATTATACTTGATCAGAGAAATGGAGATATTTTAAGATAGTCTTGTATGTAATACGTAATAGATTGGTTTTTGATGAGATGATCTACAAGGTGTTGAACTATTTCCATAAGTGTTCGAAATGTTGCCCGTTTGTTTGTAGACCCAACTCAATCCTTTTGAGGAAAGACCGTTGAACTCTCGACAACATTTGCGGATTAACTGACTGAAAGCCGTCGACTATTCTCTGTCTCATATCCAACTTTGTTGTAAAAGGAATCTGGTAAACGATGTCCTTAATATAACCCCACAAGAAAAAATCTGGACTTGTAAGGTCCGGAGACCTAGCTGGCCATCTAACAGGACCACCACGTCCTATCCATTTGTTTGGAAATACATGATTCAAATGCTCCCTAACCTGATGCGGATAATGTGCCGGTGCTCCATCCTGTTGAAACCACAAATCTTGTCTTATATGCTCTGGTACATCGGCAAGTAACATTGGTAGATGATTTTGCAGAAAATCTAGTGCGGCCGAATTAGATATCCATATACTATAGCAGCCCATACATTCAAGGACCAACGATGCTGGTGATCCATTCATTTTCTTGGTAGTCATACAAAATGAAAATTGACAATTTGTAAGTGGAAAACCCGTCCGATGTATAAAAACATTTTACTTTCACTTACAATAAATCATCCATCTCAGCTCCGTAGAGTGAACCTGCACCAGCTTCGATGACTTCAGCCTTTTTTTGTTCAGTCTATCCCTGATTTCAGCCCCTTTACTCTGTCGCTTGAATATGTTTTGCGGCAATAAATTTCTCAAAAAGCACGGGGAAGGAAGAACCCTTTTCCTCTATTCACAATATTTCTTATAGCTTCAGAAATAAAACGTCGAATTCTGTCTACCCTGTACATTGCAAATCGTATAATTTCAAAAACGTCCTTGGAAAATCTGAGTATTGTTTCACTCATACTCATTGAATGTGTTTTTTAGACTGAAACCGCTACTCCTCTTTGAGAGTTTTTCACATCAAACATCTCTTTTCATTATTGGAACACACAGTATTTGCATATCATATATTACCGCCACAAAAATTACGTTTATCATGACTTAATTAATGTCGTGTAAAATAAATAAGCTTTAAATATTTTCTGTCATTTTCCACATGAAAGAAAGGATAAATCTAAAAACCTTACATCGAATTAATGGTAATTTTCCATTCATAGTCATTCAAGCATTTATGTAACCAATCGTGGTTTCGCTGACATAAATCCATATGACACTCTGAGAACGATCATCATACTTGAATAAGCTTTGTTATTGTTGTTTATTACCTATTTATTATGTACTACTAGATTCAAGGTGCTTGTAATATATCCCACTTATATGTACAAGGAGGATCAAACTCGATGTTTCAGTACGGATAGATAGACAAAAAATGATCTTCCCTTTCTCGAGCTAGATTTTCGAGGAAAGTCATGGTGAAAACGGATTTCAGCTATTTATTTTAGTTTATTCCGGAATTCTGGATGAAATACTTACACATTCTATAGGCCCTTTTTGGATTAGACTGCAGAGACGTATTCGAAAAATTTTTCTACCGATCGTTTTCTCAGTTATGAAACGAATTTTTGTTTTTACAAATACAAATTATAAGCAATTTAAGTATCACTGGATTAGCATTTAGATCCTTTCAAAAGATGGTGTAATACAAATGGAGTCTAAATATTTCCAAGTATGAACATGTTTGACCCATTTAATCCCATGATTTGTTTTTAATTGAATCATAATCTTTTTCACATTCTCAATATCTGAGTAGTAAAGTTGAAACATAAACAAGCATAAAAAATATTTTTCAAGACATTTTAATGAAAAATTGGTGGACTCATTTGGATCTACTGGGACATATAGGCGTCTAGCGAAAAATTATTCTTTAAAAATTGAAGGTCAAGCAAATAACTTCTGCTGAAAGGACGAGTGACATACAAAACAGTTTCGTTCTAAGCATAAAGTTACATTACTAGGCTATTCAAGATGCTGCCGGCCTCTCAGAGATGGTGCCACCAATCTGTGAAAGCTAAGCTATTTCAAGAAGTACTAACCCGCAAACTCATTCTCTCAGAATTTCAGCTGAATCTGTAAACAAATTGTGACGCTAAGCTACTTATAGTAAACAAATTTTGGAAAAAGCAGAATTTCGTATTTTGATTAAATATCATTTTTTGCGTGGAAAAAGTCTGAAAGAAGTGGATGGAAAAGCTCGATAAATATTATCCGGGAACTGCTTCGTCGTATACAACAGTAAAATATTGGTTCGCAGAGTTCAAAAGAGGCCGAACAAACACAGAAGATGAACAAAACAGTGACCACTTCAAAAATCATTGAAAAAATCCATGTTATTCTGTTGGATGATGAAGTGAAAGTAGGTTAGAAAGCAGAGGCTATATGTATCTCAATTGGGTCCGTGGTTTGGATTTTGCATGAACAACTGGGCATGAGAAAGCTGGCGCAAGGTGGGTGCCGCGTTTATTAACAAACGATCAAAAACGTGAACGTGTTCGCACTTCTCAGCATTGTTTGAGCATGTTAAAGAAATATCCGACTGATTTTTGCGACGAATTGTGACCATTCATTAAACATGCATCCACCATTAGACGCCAGAATCGAAAGAATCGACCAAAGAGTGGGTTGGCCAAAGCGACTGAAGACGCAACAATCAGTAGGAAAGGTGATGGCATTAGTTTTTAGGGGTTCAAGTGGCATATTGTTCATTGACTATCTCAAAAAGGGAAAATCAGTCAATAATAACTATTACTGTGAACTTTTGGCCCGTTTGAACGACGAAATCACAACAAAACGGCCCCATTATCGAAGAAAAAAGTCATCTTTTTGCAAGACCTGCTCACAAATCAATCAGAGCAATGGGGAAATCGCACGAATTACGCTTCGAATTGCTTCCTCATCCCCCGTATTCACCAGATTTGACCCCCACTGACTATTATCTCTTCCCAAATTTGAAGAGATGGCTCCAGGAAGAAAGATTTGCGACCAATGAAGAAGTAGAAGCCGAAACTGAGGAGAATTTTGAAGGCTATGATAAATCGTACAATTCAAAAGGCATTGCAATGCTTGAAGACCGTTGAAATAAGTTTATTGAGCTAGAAGGAGAATATGTTGAATAATAAATACAAATTTTGGCTTGAATCTTATGTTTTCTTTGAGTGGCTGGTAGCTTCTTCAGACGAATTCGTCTGAAGAAGATACAGGGTGAGCAACCGAAAGATAGGGAAGACTATTTCCTGAGACTATTCAAGTTTCAGTGAGGTGAAATGGAACAGACCCATGCTGATCAATGGCAGTCATCATCAAGTACCATCCGCATCTCGAATTTCAACCCCTGTAGCAGGGGTGACATCCCTTGAAAATTTGGAAGAGGGTAGATAGGTCGAGTGATAACTCGAAAGAAAGGTATTATCTTTGTCTGCATTACCGTGAAAGAATTTTCATTTTTGATTGAAAACTGTAGAAGATACAGAGTGAGCCACTGAAAAATAGAGAAGACTATCGCCCCAAGACTATTGGAGTATTAGTGCGAAAAACTGGAATAGATTCATTTTAGATCAAAAGCTGTCATCTTCCGAAATCACCCTCATCTCGAATTTGAACCCCTAGAGCAGGGGCAATATTTCGATCCAGTGATATCTTTCAAGTAAAGGATTTCGATTGCCTTCATGACTTCTCGCAATAATTCTATTCTCATTGAGTTCCATAGGAGTTAGAGTGAAACGCGTTGCGAATCGCAATTATTAAGTAAAATTTCTCAAAACACAGTACTTGTTTTTATTATTGATAATGGAATTTTACCAAGTGAAAGCCTCCCAAATTCAAATATCGTAATTTTTTTGCAATTTCACTGTAAATTTTAATTAGAAAACATTTTCTTAGATACAAGAGTCGCTTTTATTCGAAATTTGTGATAGACGGTAACGTATAGAAGTAAAATAACAAGAAATTTGAATAATTTTTGTATTTCTCTTATGTTCGTATGAGCTTTCTCTTATTAAACCCCAAATGTAATCTCCCATCATATTCTCGTTGTACTACCTTGATATCGCCGTTCAAACTCCATCTCATTCTGGAGAAAAGGTTTTCCTTGTTCCTCGGAGTTGGCTCCCATATTGTTTTCAAATTCATCCAGATGAGATTGTAGCATATGAAGTTTATGCGACATTCTGCAGCCCATAATTTTGAAGCATTTTCACAATCAATTCTGCATAGTGAATAGCTCTATGATTTACAGTCGGTCAAGTAAGAGCATAGTCATTATTGTGAGAAAATGAAAATACAAAATACAAAAATTCTTTGAAATGTTGTTTTATTTGTTCGTAAACGTTCATGCAAGAACATTAATAGCAGGTCTAATCGCCTTCAGCGCCAATAATAGCCTGGCATCTTCTCGTATACTTGTGGAAACGATCTCCAAAATAGCAAGGCTGGTTCTTCCCAAGCTTCATCTTCATTTGAACCCAAACATTTTCAATTGGATTGGCATCGGGCGACTGAGACGGCCAATCGAAAATCAGGACACCATTTTCATTCTTTTTGTTTTGGGTCATTGTCTTCCTGGAGAATCCAAATCTCACTATTCTCTTCGTACCACTTTGAGCAGTCGACAACAAAGCTGTCTCGTAAATTTGGTTCATTTTCTGGGCGTTTAAGTTGTCCGTAAACACGTACAACAACAAACAAACATGTACTATGGACAAACATTGTAGCAATTTGAACAGGAAACAGGAAAGAATCAGTGAGACAACGAAACGCATGATGAAGACCAGAAGAGAATTATTAAGCAAGGACACAGCAGACAAGAAAGAACTGAAAATACTTAACCGCGAGATATCTCGCCAACTTAGGAGCAGCGACAGCACAATAAAAGCTTGGCAGTTCAGACTATAGAACAAAATAAAAGCATGAAGGTACTACGACGGACGACTTCATTGGGAAAACGTAACATTCACAAACTAATGGATCCATATGGTTCAATTATAACAAATAGAGCTGAAATAGTGAAGGTTGTCGAGGACTTTTACTCCAATTTGTATCGAAGCCTGAATCGCGAGAACGAGGAAGACAATCGCATACCTCATGTTATGAATCAGGGTTCGGAGGACCTCCCAGAAATAACAGCTGATGAGGTCCGAAAGGCACTATCAGATATGAAAAACAACAAAGCTCCAGGGGAAGATGGAGTAATTGCGGAGGCTTTGAAGATCGGCGGTGAAAATCTGATTCGTGAAATAACGAAACTTTTCAATAAATGTTTAGCTGAAGCAAAAGTACCAGAGTCTTGGCATAATGCTATAATAATAATTATGTACAAGAAAGGAGACCCCACAAACCTCTCGAACTATAGACCTATAAGCCTTCTATCGCACTTATACAAACTCTTCACCAAAATAATAACAAAGCGCCTCACAAACAAACTGGACACCTACCAACCTCGAGAGCAGGCCGGATTTCGGGCAACATTTGGTGTTAATGATCATCTCCAAACTCTCAAGACTTTGATTGAAAAGAGCATAGAATACAACTTGCCTCTGGTTCTCATATTCGTGGATTACGAGAAAGCCTTCGATACCGTGATACAGGCGATTATGCTTAAAGCGTTGGCTGACTGTAGAATAGATCATAGATACACTGCCATCATTAAATATATATATGAGCATGCCACTTCACAAGTGTGCCTTCACAATTCTACAGAAAATTCAGGATCGGACGTGGAGTAAGACAGGGTGATACTATTTCCCCGAAGTTGTTCACAAACCTATTGCAATATATGTTCAAGCAATTGGAATGGGATCAGAGGGGAGTAAATGTGGATGGTGAGCGATTAAGTCATCTTCGTTTCGCCGACGACATCGTCATTATAGCAAACAGATTAGATGATGCAAATGAGATGCTCTTGCAGTTGTCTAAGGAATCCAGTAAAATCGGATTGAAGATAAATATGTCGAAAACTAAAATGATGACCAACTTAGTACCAAGCCAACCAGTTTCCATCGATGGTGAAATTGTTGAACAAGTAACGTCATACAAATATCTGGGGCATGAGATAACTATAGGCTGGGACAACCAAACAACAGAAATAGGAAGGCGAATAAGGCTGACATGGGCAGCATTTGGAAAACTGAGAGATCTGTTCAAATCAGAGATACCGATTTGTTTGAAACGTAAAGTATACAATCAATGCGTTTTACCAGTTTTGACGTACGGTGCAGAAACCCTGACCCTAACAAAGAAATCAGCTAATGAAATATGTGTTGCTCAGCGTAAGATGGAGAGAGCTATGTTAGGCATAATACTACGGGACAGAATTCCCAACCATATCATACGCCAACGAACTAGAGTCCAGGATGCTCTCGAGAGAGTTGCTAATTTAAAGTGGAACTGGGCCGGTCATCTAGCAAGAACCACGGACGGTAGATGGACAAAGCGTCTTTTGGAGTGGCGTCCCAGAGATGAAGCCCACAGAAGTAGAGGACGTCCACCAGCTCGTTGGAAAGACGATATCAAGCGAGTGTGTACGAACTGGATAAATCCGGCCCAAAATCGCGAGGAATGGAGATCTTTGTGGAAGACCTATGTTCAGCAGTGGACTAGGATGGTTGACAGATGATGATGATGATGAAACATGTACAACGATCTGAATCCCTTTTCTGAGATGCATCCCCAAACATGAACTTTCATAGGGTGTTTAACGGTCCTTTGGAGCAATCTGTTGGTGGGTATCGTCCACGCATGCTGAATGATTGAAAATGCCAAAAAAGATGATTCATCAGTGAAAATAACATTGCCACAATCACGATCCAAAGGTTCCCGTCCCCATTCGAGACGTTTTTCAACGTGTTTTCTACTCAGCATTGGCTTTTGCACAGTACTTCGAAATGCACAGCTATTAGCAGGCAAATGCTTACGAATAGTTTCGTGCGATTTTATCAAATCTTTTATTGACAATTTCATAGTACCTTCACGCAGAGACAATGTTGGATTCTTCAAAAACAGAGCACAAATAATTTTTTCGTCTTTTTTTGACACTACGCCGATTTTGGAAATCGTACACATTTTTTTCGGCTTTGTAACGGTTAACCCACTTACTGACGAACTGTTTTGACTTTTGCATGTACTTTGCAGCAGCCGTTTGTGTCATTTGTGGTCCTTTGGGATGCAAGCACAAAAATACTGCTTCGAAGCGCGACGCGTAAACGGTAAACAACATTCAGCTGATTCTCCTTCATAAAGCATGAAGAAATATTCTGTCCCCCGTAAGAGAAGAAAAAAATTACAGAGTTTTCATTGACTGATCGCTGATCGTGACTACGCTTTTATATGACCGAATGTACAGAAAACCATCTGCTTTTGCTTTAAAACTTTTCCAGGCTCGTTTATCGCGAGCATTGAAAAGCTCCATAAAGCCATTACTGTTCATTATTTGTTTCATTTGCGGTCCAACGAAAATACCTTCTTTAACTTTAGCTTCAGATAATTTGGAGAGAAATTCCCTCAAATATTCGAAAGCCTTAGAGTTTGGATTCAGAACTTTTACCAACTGCTTCACCAACCCTAATTTTATATGTAGCGATGGCATCAACGTATTTTGGGGCTTTAAGTTATGTTTTCCGATATAAAATTCTACGGTATAGGCCATTTACGCTGTTGATAATGTACTGAGTCAGCTATGCTGCCCCATAAACGAAGGTAACAAGGGTATTTAGTATATCCACCTTGCATTCCCATTAGAAAACCAACCATTTTAAAATCCCTGATCACTGGCCATTGGTATTCTGTCTATTTAAATTTTTCTAGTATGATTTTCAGACTATTAACTTCCTTTCAACAATACAGAGTGTGCTGGAGAAATACTGGGCAATAGGTTTCCCTTGTGGAGCAACTACTTTTAAGCTCTTTGAAGAGCTGTCGATAAAGAGCCGTCATTCAGATGCTACGAATGGTATTCCGATTTCATTCAACAAGTTAGTCACATTGTTGTACTAACAAATACCGGCGTCTTTCGTCAAAAAACTCTACTCTTGGATAAGTTCAGGTCTCGTACTGAATCATTAAATTCACCCGAGCTAATGAAATGTGGCCCGAAATCACTACTATTAGTGTTAGTTAGTTGTAAACTAGATTCTGTTGAACTTTGTGACGCTCAAACTTCAAAGCTATCGAATCCTGAACGTGCCGATACAGACGAATTTTCAATATAAGGTGTCGGAGACGATGTTGAAGGAAGATCAGGATGAAAATCTTTTCTGCAATATCACCAGATCGAAGCTTACTTGAATTAACCATACTAAAGTAACAGTCAATAGGTTCCTTCCAAATACTTGGCATCGAAAACTTCATATGTCGATACCAAGCTAGAAAAGATAATGTTCAAACCGGTACAGTTTAATTCGACAATTTTCAAAATCTTGAATTTTGATTTTTCACCTTCTAAAGTATTTTTACAATTAACGCAGGCGAAGTGAGGTTAGGTCTTTTAACCTAACCTATTTTTCATTTTGATTCATGATTTTCAGGTTAAAATAGGCTTGAGATTAAGAGAGTAAGTGGCAGTCAGACCTGGTGTTGTGAATGGGTAACTGATGAAATCATATGAGACCGAAACTGCAGTCTATTGCTTCTACTTATGACATCCGACCGAGCTGTACCACTGTATGGTGGCCAAAGTTGACGATGATTATGAAGGGATCAGAAAACTAGCTCCTTCAGACAAGGATAATTAACTTTCCACGAAAGGTTGAATATTGTTCCTTGAATAAATAAATAATTATGTCTACACATATAGCGATAGTTTCGCAGGTTATCATTGATGAGATAAAGAACATCATTCACACTCTTGTGAAAACAAAATAGATTTCACTTTGGTACAATATTGCATAGAAAACAACCATATTTTTCCATCAATAGACAATTTACAAATCCTATACCAAGCCCTAAAAGGTATAAAACTCAATTATCTCGAATCCTTATGAATATTTGAAGCCAAACACAATACAGACAATAAACAAATATTTTTCAGAAGTTCTCAATTATAAATGAGATAAAAAACACAAGGTTTAACTTCAATCTACACTTTATTTGAGAAAATTCGACGACGTTTCGCTGACACAGCAGCTTTATCAAGAATGAAGAGTATGGTATTATAAACAAATCGTAGAACAAGTTGGCTGAATAACAGGAAAATCCACACCGAGCCATTGTACAGTTAGTATGAAAGGTAATAAAAACTAATTAAACAAGTTAAGTAGGGGTGAGTAATTCACATCTACCTGTTCATTCAAAAGCTTGTCCGAATGTTTGTATCTATTTATTTTCTAATGCTTCTAGGAGATCTAATTTTGAACTTTTTGATTTTATATGTAATATGTCAAAGTTTTTATTGAATGAATGGTTTTCTTTTATTAGGTGGTTTGAATAATTTGAATCAGATTTATTTTTATCGAAGCTACGTTTATGTTCAGATGTTCTTATGCCAAAACTCCTATAGGTCCTACCGATATAAATTTTATCACAAGAACCGCAATTGAGTTTATAGATTCCTGATTTACTTGATTTTTCAACACTAGATTTATTATTTTAATATGTTTACCTAAGTTATTAGAAGTTTTGAAAGTTATATTAAGATTTTGTTTGACGAGAAAGGATTTAATATTTGTACTTGCAGAACCGCAGAATGTTAAACTGTTGAATATTTTATAGTCTTTATGAATAGGGTATACTTCATTTATTGCTTTCTGAAACAGTTTTTACGAATGATTAGATCTATCATATCCGGATTATATGAATTATTAATGGCTATCTGTTTGATGATGTTAAACTCTTTATTATAATCTTCTACTGATAAAGGTTAAAAAAAGTTCTCAATTATGTATTAGTATCCATTGCTAATCTCTAATATGTATTTTAACTGTTCTGTTAACCCATTTCTCTGTACTTGCATAAGAGAAAATTGCTAAGTTTGTATTTTAGTGTTAAACTCATAGTTACACATCACATGGTAAAGGTTGGATCTATTTCATTTTAGTATAGAGTTTTGTAAATTGATTATTATAATGTATTATCGTTGTAATTTATACACTTTCAAATTATGTTTTTTAATTGATATTGTGTGATCACTTATCTACTTTATCTATATGTATATTCAAGGGTTTCCGATAATAAATTATTATTTTTTATATTCTCAACTCTTGGAAAGAGGCGAAGCTTGTCATGCCACAGGCATGATACTTTTTATGTACAGAGCGATGAAGTAAATTTTATTTTAGTCCTGTTACAATCATTTTGATTGATACATCGTGTATATATTTTATTAAAGATTAATCATTGAATGAATTATGTTAAATAGTGATTCATATCGATTTTTCATATTATTCATATTCTTGTAAACATACATCTGGCCTAGGCTCGGGAATCTGCGTGCACACTGTACTTCTATAATCCTCGAGACTATCATCAGCCAGTCTCCGATCAAAAACGTCATTATAAATAATAAAAGGAACATATGGTAACCTTGGACCAAAACTATGAGTCCTATCCCCATAAGCTGCCAATAATTCTTTTCCTCTGTTACTGTTGAAACAAAGGGATATAGTTTTCCAATCTAAACCAGTTTCATTGGCGCACTGAAAAATAAATTATTATTAGAAATGATAACATTAAAGCGTGATTCATATTTTTAAATGACCCTACGTTGAGCAGAAAGTATAACCTTGTTATCTTTTCCGAAACCATCCAATGTACAGGTCGTCAAACATATCTGAAGTTTCCTATTCTCTTAGATAAAATTACTGGTTGCGCAGTGGAGGGCGCCTTTCAAGTGTTAGTTCATCAAAGCTCTCGTCGAGTGAACATCTTGAAATACACTATGTGCAACAATTACTTGGTATAAGGTATTCAAAAATGGAATTCAAAACGAAAGTAGCGAATGAAGTGTTGTGGGGCCAATCTAGGGAAGTGATAGCAAATATGATTTATTTCATGCAGTAAAAGGCAAGAAACGACGGGAAAGGAACAAAATGTCGTGCTCAAAGTAAGAACATTTTTATCTGGATGAAACTTGGGTTAGATTATCATCAAGGTTACACCGTTTAGAAAATTTGGAATGATAAAAACATAAAAGATTGTCGACGAGTCTTCCATCAAGGATTGTCTACAGGATTTTAGGTTCTGTCAGGAAAAGAATGACGTATAGGTAGTGTTAACGGTCTTGTGGATGGGAGTTATCATAATTTCAAAGTAAAAGTATTGGAGACTATCATGAGGACATGAATGCTTATGTTTTCTGAGAATATTTTGAACAGTTGTTTGATTTGATTTCCCTAGGGCTTGTTATAGTGATGGATAACGCCAGCTACCATTCGCGACAGATTGAATTGATCAATCTTCATGGCGTGAAGCAGATCTTATCAGATGGCTGATGGATAAAAATATTTCATTTGAAGAAAAAATGGTGAAAAAAAGGTTATTATCAATTATAAATTTACATAAAAAACTATTCAAAAAATATTAGGGGGCTAAAAAAACAAACACTGTCGTATCATTCTTTACTTGAACCATTTCGCCGCATTTTCAGGCCCCTATTTGAGAACCTCTGGATGAGACCAGAGCACAGAAATTTTCGTCATCCAGTAAGCTATAATCACATACGTAAAATCCGAAAGTCATTTAGTTCCGAAGTTAAGCGAAAGCAAAGTTTCGCATTTATGACACATTCACTCACTCATGATCATCAGAATGGAATAAGTACTTCACATAAACTCAGAGAGCTAAAATTTGGTACAGGATTAGGGTTTAATGGCAACATGAAGAGGAAACTATAAAAACTAAGATAATCAAAGATCTGGAGTACCTGGTGACCCTGATTAAAAAATACAAGAGTTCAACCAAGCTATTACAGTAAAAAATATTCAACTTGGTGGGCCTCTTTATTTGATGTCAAAAATCAAAGGTCTGAAGTATCTGATGAAGAACCATCAGCTGGTCTCAGCTGAAAGTTATATGGGATTCAAGTCGGAACTTCTAGATGTCCATCTTGAAATATCAATTTCGGCATTTTGCAGAAATTCTGTAACTACTCTAGCTGCATTAGGCCCAGCATTATCATGCATATAAATGAAGTTTTCGCCAATCAATAGTCCGAAGGGTACAATATGGGGTTCAAGGATATCTGCGATGTATCTGGCCGCTGTCATTCTTCCATTATCCATTAGGACTAACTCAGTTCGACCTTGGAAAGAAATGCCTCCCTATACCATTACTGAGCTCCCTCCGAAGTTTTCGTTTTGCCGGATATTGCATTGCTGATACCGTTCCCCAGGTCGTCTGTATACAGGCATGCGTCTATCATTTGATAGTAGACAGAACCTGCACTTGTCGGAAAAGAGAACATTCGACCATTCTGGAATACCCCAATTTGCATGTCGTGTAACTCGATGCTCTCTGGTGAGACGCGGGCCAGTAGAAGCCACACTTGGTCTGATAACGTCTTCTCTGAGCCTGTTCCTAACAGTTTGCAATGAAATATGCACATTTCTGGAAAGTGCAAGTTCATTTTGTAGCATTCTAGCCGTACAGTGTCGAACTCTTAGTGCAGTTAAACGAAGCCAAAGATCATCAACTGGTGTTGTTGTTATCCGATTTCTTCCCTGTCCGGATCTTCTTCCATATTCCCCTGTTTCGTGGTACCGATTAATTGCTTTTGAAATATTGCTTTGGTTAACATTCAACAAGTTAGCCACGTAACGTTGGCCTTGTCCCTCCTTTAGAAGTGTTACAATTCTTATCACTTCAGGATCACTCAAATAGTTCAAAATGAAGTGGAATATAGGGTGTCACATCAAGAGAAATATAGCTGTGATCTATAACTTCTTACCGAACACTTATTTATAGCGATACATAAGACTGCATAAGAAACATTCAAAGTTTGTCTTATTTCTTGCTGTATCATCTGCAGAAAATGAAGTTAAATACTCTGCTTATATCTGTTAAATGATTCTCATCTGAAATATCGGCGAATATGTCTATTATTCAACCATAATAATAACTTCTTATGGCAATATAGGTATAATTTTGTATATATGAGCATTTTGACAAACGTTATTTTGATTTTCATAATTTTAGAGTGTAGAATGAAATTGAATTTAGAACTAGAAGTTTTATAAAGTCATGAAATTATTTATCAACATTGTTTAGCATTCTGTTTGGTAATGTTAAAACTCATGTAGAAAGTTTAGCTGAAGTTCCTATAATATAAAATGAATGTTCATTTCCATAATTCACTAGAATTATTGAGTTATCTGAAATATCATAAACATTATTTAATTATTATATATTTTAACGTATAGAATTAAGCATAAGTTGAATGTACATGAAATTCGTGAAATAATTATCATTGGAAAATGTAGCTGTCTAAATACTCACTAATTCAAATACATTAGTGTTCAATTGATTCAATTTTATTTTCGAAAATAAACCTAAAATACGTCTACGTGACGGACTACAAATCTTAGACGTATAAAGTAAACATTTTATTTGAAACGGGGACAGGAATATTCGCAAGTATCAAACAGACAGAGAAGAATGTAGTCAGGTAGTTGGGTTTTTCTTGGAGATTTGTACAAGAGTTTCTATACAAGATCCGGCAATAAATTGGTGCCTGTTCCAAGACAAAATCATAGAAACTACATTTATTTTTAATTTGCCCACGCACAACATTTCTCATACTCAATTAGCTTTATTACGTCTTCACCTATAGCAACAGTTTTTCTATCGCCATGTAAAAAATTCTTAAAAGCAGGTCTGAAAACCCTGGCTATGAAATCGTTAAAGGCCAGTGTGATCATTTAAAAAGATTTTCCAAAATTAGTCAAGTAGTCTATTGGAATAATTTCAAATTTTATAATTATCTTCTTACGCGTTTTGTTTTAGTAGCTTGTGTTCTATTAGATGACATGACGCAGTTGATGAATTTGGCGTCAATGCCTTGGCCTTTTTTTTGATCAAGAGCACAAGCTTGATACATGTTTCCATCACATTCTGTTTTTCCATGTTGGCATTCGAACGTCCATTGACCATTCTCTTTAGTTTGCTGTAAGACATAAACAAATATAAGCATTTTTAATTAATGAATGAATCAAAATTGTTCAATGAAAGTTACAAGAGAACGAATCGAAGTATACAAAACTAGTTAATATCGAATATTTTCACCCTCTCGAAATCAAGGATTTTATTCCGTTCTGATTATATTGATATATTAAAAGAGATATGACGAAAAACAGAAAACATTTCGAAACTTTAGTACCCTGTATCTTGGAAACGAAGAATTTCAGGGACTATGTTTATGGGAAATGAAAGTCTTATATTGATCTTAGCAATTTAATTTTTATTATAATGGGTTGAACCTGAATCACCCTGTATACCGAGCCCTCCACGGCCTGTTTAGTGTGAATCTGGATTAACGAAAACAAGTAATATTTGTTGAGGAATTTTACTGAATAATTGTGATTCGTAGCGCGTTTCACTACACCGTAGCTTCTTCAGACGAATGAATGTACATAAATTATGACAACTATATATAGGTACAATTGAGAATATAAATACAAATGTTCTCAAGTAATTGAAAGCGTATTGAGTTGCTTCTTCTCAAGTGGTTATTGATGACAGGTATATTCAATGAAATTAAGGAATAGATTGCTGCCTGAAGAGATTCAATAGAGGTGAAGGGTTTAAATCGACTTGTTCATTGATGAGTCTACCTAAGTGTTTGTGTTTGTTGATTTCTAAAGTTTCCAAAGATCTACTTTCCAAAATTTATTATCTGTAAGCAGAATTTCAAACTGTGAGTCGAAAGAGTGATTATTTACTAAGAGATGATTCGCGTAATTTGAATCTGATTTTTTATTTGAAAAACTGCGTTATGTTCCGATATTCTCCTATTGAAATTTCTGTGTTCTACCAATGTAGAAATTATCACAGTCATTGCAATTCAATCTATAAACACCTGATTTATTATTTTTATCGGATTTGGTTTTATTGTTTTTATATATTTGCCTAAGCTATTATTAGTTCGGAAAGCTATGTTGAAATTATTTCTACTCAAGAATAATTTCAGTTTTTCACTTGTAATGCCGACGTAGGTTAAGGTGTTGAATTTTTGTTTCAATTTATCGACAGGGTGAACTTCATTGAATGCGATTCTACTTTGTTTTTATTCAGAATATTGTTTATTATTTTGGGATTATAACCATAATTTTCGAGTTAATGAAAAATTAAAAATTCTACCATCTTCAAACATTCGCAGAGAGACCAATCAACTAGCATCGAATGGTTACTAATCCGGCACTTCTTCCATATTCCCTGTTTTGTGGTACCGATTAATTGCTCTTGAAATAGTGCTTTGGTTAACATTCAACAAGTTAGCCACGTAACGTTGGCTTCGCTCTTCCTCTGGAAGTGTTACAATTCTTACCACTTCATGATCACTCAAATAGCGTCCAGGACGTTCAGCAGCCATTACAATAAATTCAAAGATTCGAAAATCAACAAGAAACACAGAAAACTTGCATTAATTTGGTGTGAAAACTGAATAGAAATTGAATGAATACTGATAGTCAAATAAACTCATTCTTGTTTCAGACGTGTTTATATCATATGGAAACAAATGTTACTACATAGATAAGATTTTTCTCCCTCATATGTCCAAAAACATAAGTAACCTACCTGACTTCTCTTCTTTGTTGATCTCTAAAATTTCCCATAGATTTAGTTTTTGTCTATTATTTTCATTGTGTAAAATTTTGAAATTATCATTAAAGTTATGGTTTTCTTCGAGTGAGTGATTAGAATAATGGGAATCTGATTTATGATAATTAAAACTACGTTTGTGCTCGGTTAATCTAACTTTGGAATTCCTGAAAGTTCTACCAATATAAATTTTATTACAATACTTTCAAGAAAGTTTATAAACACCGTATTTATTACCTTTATCAATTTTAGATTTGCAGTTTTGATAGTCTGCCTAAAGAATTATCAGTTCGGAATGCTATATTGAAATTATAATGCGAGAGAGATGATTTTGATTTCAGACTAGGATTACCAATATAAGTTTAGCTGTTGTATTTTGTGTTAGAACTTTTTATACTTGGAAATACTTCCTGGATTGCTTTTTGAAATTTTTGGGTGAAATCATATTCTCAATCATACTTGAACTGTAACCGTTATTGACTGCTATCTGTTTTCTTATATTTTGTTCTTTAATAAAATTATTTTGTGACATTGGGATAGTAATGAGGCTATGTACCATACTATTGTAATCAGCTAATTAATGTGGATAAGGATGTGTAGATGACCTGTGAATAGTAATATCTGTATGCAATGGTTTATGAAAAGTAGAAAAATCATGTTTGCCGTTAATTTTAGTAATATTTAAATCCAGAAAGTTAATGAAGTTTTCTGTTTCTATCTCTAACGTTAGAGATGGGTTTTCCAACATACCCCTTGTACTTGTACCTATTATAATATGAAGTAGGAAATAAGACTAATATATAAGGAATAACTCTGTTCATTGGTTTGTATCTATCATAGTTTTGTTAATATAGTGAAAATCTAAATACCATAGTTTTATTTCATTGAAAATATGTTACCATTTAGTGTAGAAAAAGTGCAAAGAATCTGAAAATGACATCAGGCAGATGACTGTCGTGTTCCGAAAAGCATTGCTATAGTCGATTCTCAAAGTTCTGCATCACTCGGTATAACAAATATGTGTCGATTGCCCTATCTTCCTTTGTGATGGCTTCTTTCAACTCTTGCAGATTTCGAGGTTCATCGACGTAGATCTTAGCCTTCAGGTTTTCCAACAAGAAATAATCACAAGCAGTGAGACCTGGGAAACAAGAGGGCCACGGCACATCACCAAAAAGAGAGATTACATGACCAGGAAAAATGAGACGCACAACTTCTTTTGAGGCTCTGGCTGTATGTGCCATGGCACCATCCTGTTGGAATCAAACATTTCTTCTGTTCATTCTTCGTCGTCGTAATTCTGGGATGAAAAAGTTCTCCAGCATTAAAACATATCGCTCAGAGTTTACAATTATGGCACTTCTCTCATCCTCGAAAAAATACGGTCCAATAACCCCAAGACGGCTAATAGCGAAGTGACTTTCTTACTGTGAAATGGGGATTAATGCAGTTTGCAGGGGTTTTATGCTGACAAATATCGGCAGTTCGATTTATTAACCGAACCGCTCAGATGAAAATGAGTCTCATCACTAATCATTATCACTGGTTCATTTTCATCAGCGATAACTGCTGGCATTGTGCAAAATCTCCTTCAATCAGGTGCTGGATAACCATGAGCTTAAAGGGATGAAAACGGAGGTCTTGGTGAAAAATTCTGCGTCCTAACACTTCGGGGACGACCTTGAGGTTTCGAATACACTGCTAATGCAGTCGTTCTGAAATTCTGTACCCATCGAATGATTATGTCACGTTTCGGAACTGAAGCATTACGACCAATGTTGAAGCGCTGATGAAAGCGCCACGGCACGCAATGATATACTCTCTGGATTTTAAATTCTCTTCAACTGCAAACGCACAGTGCACTCTTGTCCTGATAACCATTGTGAAGTGGTAACTCCTCCTGAGTCCAATGACCTCAGCCGCTCCTCTCTACTTCCCCGTCGTTACGTGTACTACCTGTTCCAAAAATGCCCTTTCATTACGACCCAACCTGTACATATTTATTTATTTATTTTCTTTTCACATCTACACGTATTTATTTGTTTCGCATTTTAGCCATTTGTGTATAGGACTCAGTCCTTCACTCGTATTTCAATAAATAAATAATAAATAACGACGATCGCAATGAAGAGGACAAAATCACAACTTATTTGTAAATAAAACTATCCCAGTCAGCTTCTTACCAATTGAAATGTTCCATGGCAAACTTCAATCGAACTCTTCTATGTGCTGCGTTTAGAGCTGGGTCTCGAGCTGCGACAGGAGACATCAAACCAAATTCCCTGAAACGTTTCAGTGCTAATTTGGCCTCCACTGTTCTGTCGAAGCTTTATTTGAAGATGACAAACAGGTAACAGTCGCCTCAACGAAGAAATTCTTAAAATAACGAACAAGGTTCGTCGTTGTTGCCCGAGGTCGTTCTTGGTCAGGTCTTCTTTGATGAATACCAGTCTTCCTTGTACCTGCAGATCATTTTGGAAACAGTTGAATAGGAAACTCCAAGCTTTTGGGCTATTCTTGTAGAAGTCCTACCCATGTCATCTATAACCACTGCATCAGTTTTCTCCGGGGTGAAATTTCATAATTGGCATTATTACCGAAAATTAATACTTTCATGAAACACCAACGTTCTCGCAAAATTGATCAACAGCTGGTGTTATTAATGTGCGCCAACGAAAACCATTGAATTTTGTTGGCATATGTCTAGACATATCCCAAAAATATTAGCTAGTTGCCTACTAAAAAATTTGAAATTTTGAAATTGCGCTTTAATTTCTTGGCCAAGTGTAAATGTACCAGTTTCGGATACATAAATAGATTTGTTTGAGGACGCTTATTCTATACTTACATTAGCATGTCCATATGGTACCCAATCCAAAGTAATATAGTCTTTTAGGTCTTCATAATATGGATAGACTTGTCTAGTTATCAAGTGTTTACTGCCTGGACACCTGCTCTCATAGTAAATTGAAACTTTGACAGTATTCTGTAAAGAAAAAATGAGACGAAACATAAATATATCAACTAGTTGCAATTTTATATGTGCTGGTGATACATTTTTATATCAGGTCAGTTCAAACAGTTGCGTAAATTTTGAATTTACACGGGTTACGTATTTTCGATTTTCGATTTTCTGTGGCGCTAAGTTGGTACTTTTATGCTTCACTTACGTAGACAAAGTCGGTCATGCATTATATTATCACAAGAGATTTATTGAAAATCACGATTGGAATTTTGGTCTCTCGACCATCTTCAGCTGATAACAAGTACTGAACAAAAGTTGAAAATACATACATACATAAACAGGTAGAAACAAAATTAATGAGGCTGCAAACAAGAGGTAATAAAGGAATTATTTTTTTTTCATTCGCGCTTCCCAGGAATAGACGAACCTGTTACACCACATAAGTGAGTGCCTGGGAAGTTGTTTAACGTAAACGAGTTCCACAGCTCACCGGCCCTGTCAACACAGGAATTCTTATAGAGAGAGGTTCGAGGGGTTGTTAAATGTACCGACATATGATGAGAACTCCTTGCTAGCCTAGTGCTGCGGCAAAACATAAGTTTTCCCTGAACAAGGTATTTCAGCTCCTTGGAGCATCTTCCGTGGAACTCCATACATGGAAACAATATTCCAAAGCAGACGAAACCAGGGTACAATCGTCTGCAAAACCGAAGATCTTGTTCTCGGACAGCAGATCGTTTATCTGCAACAATTACAAGGTTGGCGAAAGAATGGATCTCTGAGGTACTCCTGCTTGCAACTGGAAACAATCAGATGTTATACCGTCGACCACAACTTGTCTTCTTCTTCTTCTTTAAATAGGACGATGTCCTGTTTTTCTGTTACAGCCCCTGCTGCGAACCGGAGCTCCAGCACTCACGCCATCGCTTTTTCGGCCTACCTATGGGTCTTCTAGTGTTGGGTTTTTGTGTTTTTGCCCACTTCGCCATACGTTCGGGGCCCATTCTGTCTACGTGATCTCTCCATAGGCGTCGACGTGCTCTTGTCCACCTCACCACATCCTGGACACCTAGCTCCCTTAGCGTATCCTCATTCCTTATTCTATCTCTGCGTGTAATACCTCTTATAGCTCTTAGTGTTCTCATCTCTGTTGTCCTCATTAGTTGTTTTGTTTTTGTTGTCTCAGCTCTTGTTTCAACCGCATATGTCATCACGGGTCTCACACAGGTTTTATAGATTCGGATTTTGCTTTCTGTGCTTATGTACTTATTCCGCCAGAGAACATCTCTCAGGAAGCCAGATATTCTCGATGCTTTCATTGTCTTCTGTTTTGCTTCTTGTAATAGTTGCCTATCGCTCGATACTTCTTTTCCTAGGTATTTAAAGTGTGAAACTTGCTCTATTATATGGTCGTTCACTATAAGTTTGCATCTAATTGGATCTTTCGCTATTACCATCGATTGGGTTTTCTGTGTTGATATTACCATGTTATATTTTTCTGCTGTTACTTTGAACTTTTGTAGTAGGCGTTGTAGGTCGTCCTCATTCTCGGCTATTAGTAAAGCATCATCTGCGTAGCATAGTATTCTCATAGTTTTGTTACCCATCCTATAGCCTTGGTTCATTTGGTTAACACCTGCTATTATTTCATCCATGATTAAATTAAATAGACATGGGCTGAGGCTGTCACCTTGTCTAATGCCTGCGTTAATTTTGATCTCGCTTGTAAGTCCCTGTGTAGTTTTTACTTTCGTCTTATTAAAGTTATTTAGTTCTTTGATTATGTTTATGTATTCATTGCGTAAGTTTTTATTTCTAAGGATAGTGATCACATCGTTCATTCGAATTCTGTCGAATGCCTTTTCCAAATCTATGAAACATATAAACATCGGTTTGTCAAACCCTATGGACTTCTCCACCAGTTGCCGCAATATAAAAATTGCATCCGTTGTTGATCTATTTGGTCGGAGTCCCTGTTGTTCTTCAGACACACCTACTTTGTCATATATCTTTTGCGATAGAATTTTAGTGAGTAGTTTCGATGCAGAGTTAAGGAGTGTGATGCCTCTATAATTTGCTGGGTTTGTCTTCACGCCTTTTTTGTATATGGGTATTGTTATGCTCTCTCCATTCTTCTGGTATCTCCTTGTTGTTTTCAATTTTTTGGAATAGTTTTGTTATTTCTGCTCCCCCATATTTAATTAGTTCGTTATTTATGTTGTCCGGACCGGGTGATTTTCTATTTTTTAATTTATGGATTACTTGTTGTACTTCTTCTAGGCTGATAATGTCATTTTCTGTTTCTTCGTAGAGTGTATTTTGTTGTTCGATTTCTCGTTCCTCATTGTTACCGTTATCATTATCTCCCAGGTATAAGTTCTGGAAATATTTCACCCACTCTTCTGGTTTTATTACATTGATCTGCAGTTCTTCGGTGATTGGTTTTTTCCTGTTTCTCAACATGTTCCATACCTTTTCTGTGCTCCTCGTAAGTCGTGTTCCATGTCATTTGTAAATCTTTTCCAATATATTTTTTAATTCTTTAATTTTGTTCGTTGTTCTATTTCTTTCTGTTTTATATCTTTGGTACTCTTCTGGTGTTCTGTGATTGACATATCTGATATATGCGTTCTTCTTTTCTTTTGCTAAATCTTTGATTTCCTGTGTGAACCATGGTTTATCTTTTCTATGAATATTTATATTGATTCTTCGTTCCCCAATGGCTTCTTTTGCGCTGTTAATTATGTTGTTTTTCACTTTATTCCATGCGGCGTTTATGTTGTCTGTGTCTACTACAGGGTTAACGTTGATCTTTTCCTCGAGTCGTGTTTGGTATAAATTCTTAGTACTTTCGTTTTGTAAAGATTCAATGTTGAATTTAGTGATGTACTTAGGCGGGTTTTTTTCTCTATTCTATATGACAGGCGGTACTTGCAGATAACCATTCCGTGCTGTGTTCCAACATCCGCTGATGTCAGTGTCCGTACGTCAAGTATTTCTCGTGGGTGAATTTCCCTATTGGTGATCACAAAGTCAATCATAGATTTTTGTCCTCTTGTGTTGGTGAATTGTCCGGTTTTCTCTGGCGCACCCTATATATTAGTACCCAATTTAAATCTCTAATAAGTATTTTACGTGTAACTCTAAATAGCTATAACGTTGAATGAACTTCTCCATCTTAAACAGTGATATTTTTCACTTAGTAATATTCGCAATTCTCATAAAGTTTGTATATACTAGATTTCTTTCTTCTATCTATTTTATTTTTATTATTTTTGATGTTTGGACAGATTATTATTGGGTCGGAATGAAATGTGTAATTGGAACTTTTCCAGTATATGCTTTAAATTATATCCAACATTCCCTTGTTATGTGAGGCTACATTATCTGTGTTGATCTTTAGAATTTTGGTACACAATTATTATTATGAACTATTTGTTTAATAATACAAAGTTCTTTATCGAAAGTATTTAAAATGAAGGAACATTCACTAATCTGTGAATCATGCTGTGAAAAGCTGCTATTTTGTGTGGCAGCATATGAAGAAATTTTAAGAAAATTCATGAAAAATGAGTGAGTTCATTTTGCGAGCAACACTAAAAAAAGAGTTTCCCGAAATTAGATAAAACGAGATGATGATTTATTTACTCACATTTTCGGCATTTGTATAAGTTATCAATGAAATAATTCCCAAAAACAAATTTATCTTCCTAAAAAATTTTCCATGATTTCTTTTATATCTTCACTTATATCACTTCAATGTAGATACCCAAGAACTACTGACTCGTAATTCCAATGGATATATAAGTCGAAGCACAATTATTTATTGAATGTAACAGGTTTGATTCTCAACAATTCTCGGAAGCTTACTATATTTTATACCCAATATTTATTATTCACTTTTTAATGATATGCAAATGAATTCAATAATTCAGATTGATTCATTGTGAAAAAAAAATAAAGGCAATTGTTTTTGAGCTGAGTTATTTTAGAAAAGGGTTATACAGGGTAGGTAGAAAGTAGGTATTAAAATTTGTTGATATACGAAGAACAGTAGGACATATAAAATGATTGGACTATAAGAAGGGGTGAGTATCAAGACACTCATGTCATGAAACAATTAAAACATGATCCTACTCCCATTTTCCAAAATTCCCTAAAAACTTTTCTTAGAGAAATCGCCAGCTCCTTTTTCCAAAAATCGATATGACCCCTCATTGATAGGAAACCGGCTGCACCAACACTCTGTGGACTCATGAGAAACCATAAAGAAAACATTCCGATTCTTCCAGTTGTCTCATATACGAGCTCCCCGACATTTAGGCAGTTGAAATAATTCAACGTATTTTCAAGCATCTCATTAAATTTTCCCTTCTCTTGGCATAGACGATATGAAATTTGTCATATTTTTCGAACGACTGTCAAAATTTTTTCGCAAAGGTTTCTTTAAATTAAACAAGTTCCACGAAGAAATAATATATGGGCGATGTCAACCCAAATTATTGGGTCCATAATGATTCTAAAACATCTATAGATCTTAATTGGCATCACTTAGAAGACTGAACCTGGCCATTGGGGCTCTCTCGGTCAAACAGAGAGGAAATTGTTTTGTTGAGTTTGAATATTGAAGGGTTTTCTGCTATTATACTTCAAAATTGGCGAGCAAGAACAAGGAAGTGATTATGTTTCAGGAGACTCACACTGCGACGGAAGAACATCTCCGTGAAAGAGGAAATATCGCAGGTTATGTACTTTTGATTATCTCCTTAGTCCTTTTTATGGCCTTGCTGTCCCAAACCTTTCAAGAGAGAATGAAGCGGTTAAGCAGAAAAATCTTTGGTACTCTTTATTGAGCTCACACTTGTGTTTTTTTCTCTGACACACACCAAAATAATAGATTTATTTATTGTAAATACAATTATTCGAATTATTGAATCATATACAAGATATATATATGGCTATATATCTGTTACATTTCCTGAGCTCACACTTGTGTTTTTCTGACACACACCTAAATTATAGATATATAAGCATATTATATATATATATATATATATATATATATATATATATATATATATATATATATATATATATATATATATATATATATATATATATATATATAAAGTATCCTAGTACTGAATGCCCAATTTCAGTCTCCAAAGTTTTAGACAATGCTTGAGCCAACCCACTTGTTGAAAACCGGGGTTTTGCTATTGGTTTACCCCTCATTCTACTCCTAGCTGAAATTTTCATGAATAACATAGAAAATATAATTTTTGAATCAACTATAGCGCTCAAACGGTCAATCGCGAGTGCTTTTTGAGTAGATCTCAAGAAGAAAAAAGTAGGTAATTAAACTACAAAAATTTATTACGTAATAAAATAACACTCTGCTAACGGCAAAAGGCGGCTTTATCAAAGGAACGCGCAGTACTTGTCAAAGAAAAGCCGCGTTTTTTATTCTTGCCGCTTTTCTAGAAATTTCGAGCAAGTTTATTATTAAATAGTACAAAATGAGTGCAGCTAAGAAATCTAAAACGTATCAATTTGATAACGATTGGGAGGAAAAATTTTTCTTTTGTATGGTGAAGGATAAGTGCATTTTTCTTATTTGTCGTGCGATAGTTGCATTATCTAAGCGTGGTAACTTATAGAGGCATCGTAAAACGGTTCATAAAAATTATGGAAAGTCATTTGATATCTTGATTTTAAAAATGAAACAGAAATCATGTCTGCTATTAGAGAACTTCAGTTATCTCGTCCGACTGTCACAAGGCGTATTGAAGTCATGAGTCAAAACATGGCAGATAAACTAAAACATGATATCATGGAATGTACATACTTTTCTTTACAGTTCGACGAATCCACCGATATGACAGACACTGTCCAGCTGGGTATTTTTATTCGTATGGTATTCAATGACATGTTGGCTAAGGAAAAATTCTTGACAACCATTCATCTGAAGGGGAAGACCCATGTCGAAGATATATATGACGTTTTAAAAAACTACAAACTACCAACATATAAATTAGTGTGTATAACAAGCGATGGAGCAGCACCAATGACTGGAAACAAAAACGGTTTCGTGGCATTGTGTCGAGCTCATGAATATTTCCCTTCATTTTTTCATTCCATTGCATTATACATCAACAAGTTTTGTGTTCAAAAGTTTTAAACACGGAGGAAATTATGGGCATTGCAACATAAATTGTGAATTCCATCCGTCCACGTAGCTTGCAACGGCGGCTCTTTAAGTTGGTGTTCGAAGTTGAAAGATAGGGAGTCAGCTGAACACACTGATTTAGTTCTTCACACGGACGTCAGGTGGTTGAGTCGCGAGAAATTCCTAGAAAGGTTTCAAGAAATATTGCCCGAAATAATAGCTTTTCTAGACGATAGCGGTGATGACACTCAGATGTTGAAAAACGAAAAATGGCTGACTGATTTGGCATTTTTGACTGACATCACAATGCACTTAAACACCATTAACTTGCAGCTTCAAGGTAAGGGAGGTGATTAGCGCAGTAAACGCATTTAAAAGTAAATTGCAACTTATGATAGATCAACTGAAAAGAAAGGATCTGAAATATTTTCCGTCTTTGAAAGCAAGGATGCCTCAGTTGAATTATGATAAGTATGAAACTGAATTATCAAATATTTTGGGAGAATTCGAAATGCGTTTTTATGATTGTAGTAAATTGGCAAATATAGCATCATTATAAGTTATCCTTTTTCATCAGTCAGTTTAATATGAACTCATATTCTGTTGAAGCTGTTGAAAATGAGTTGGTGCAGATTATATCAGATATACATCTCAAAGCTACAGCATCTGATACAAATTTCTGATGTTTCATATCTGAAGATAAATATCCGATCTAGGGCAAGTCGCTCTTCAACTGACGGCAATGTTCAGGTCAACTTATTTGTGCGAGTCTGCATTTCCTGAAATGAAGATAATTAAGTCGAAATCGACTAACTGACGATCATATGTCATCATGCTTGCAATTAGCACTCAGTGGTTACGTACCATCTTATGAGAAGTATGCTGAGGACATGCAGTGCCACGCTTCAACATCCAAAGCCACTCCTTAGTTAAGTTTAACCCCATATGTAACTCTTTTGTTTTGTAACAACCAATAAACTCGCAACTTTGAATAAGTGTGAGTTTTTTCATTGATATTATAGAGAAGAACCTAACTAAGCTAACCTACTTATTGAAAAAATTTTTCTTCTCAAGATATACTCAAAAGAAAATATAAACTTCAATTCATTAATTCATTGAATGACAGTTTCTGTCAAATTCTAAATATTTTCATTTGTTTTAAAATAATAATACAAGCCTTCTGTGATTTATTCTTTTACGATTCTATTTTCTAATTTGCTTCTTCTAATCCGTGAGAAATTAATTATTCCTAGTTTCTTAAACATTCAATATTCAGATATGTTCTTTGTTTATCGCTTATTATTATTGAAGAGTCATTTGTGGAATTGTTTAGACGCTCCGGTGAAACTAGCTAATTTGTGATCGAACGATAAGAGAATTTAATGTTTTTACTCTTACTCTTACCCATGATATTGCTGGTAAAAAATGGTAAGCTCAAAAGTTGATATACCGTTTAAAAGCCAGATCAATGTATTAGTTTTTTCCAAAAACAAAACGGCTACTTATCGATCAGTTTTCAGTGGTACAGCTAACAAGAAAATACCACTAATTTTGTTCATTTCACAATTTTTTCATTCAGCCTTTTACAACACCCGATATACAAATTTTTTTACCATAAGTACTCACCTATCTTATAGCGAATTCAATGCTCATTCCGATGGTATGGTAAAATTTGATGTAGCTGTAAGAGTAACAGAGATATTCTCGTTTTTATAAAGAGAAGCAAAAATTTCGTGAAATCAAGAAGTGATTAATAACTAGATAATTATTAACTTTTCGAAAAATGTTATGGAACAATATTTGTTGCAAATGAATTGTGCTATCACCTACTGAAGTTTGGCACTCTTTATAGTAGACACCCTGTATGTAAGAAAATTGCTAACTGTTTTTCAGTTTTGAACTCATATTTGCCTGATGATGAGCGAAAGCTCGAAATAGCTATAACATTGAATAAACTCAAACAGTGATATATTTTACGTAAATATTCGCAACCCTCATAATGTTAATCTAACATATCATATAATAACAGCCAAATCTATTTAATTTTTCATAAATCTTTTATACGAATAAATATTTATATTGAAATAATAGAAGTCTATATCAAAATTCAGAAACTTACACAACGAAAAAATTTTTGTATTTGATTCTACTTAAGAGAAAAATTTTTTTATGAGAAAAATAACTTGCATTGCGTTTTTCTCGGTAATAAGAAAAAATAGTAATTTTTCTCACTACTATCCAGTTAAATGGAGCTTTCAAAATATGACCACCTGTATAGCTAAAGATTAGCAATTGAGAAACAGAGCTTGTATGCAAATTATCATGTATTTATTGCTGTCTGTTGACTGGGAAATCCCAAAATCTCATCGCAGTTTATACTTTATCTTTATTATCTCTAAAAGGAAAGTGTCAAACAAAATCTGCTATTAATTGAAGGAGTGCCTTATATGTTAATATTATTACTCTTATATTATTTCATGGTAAAAGCAGGTATTTAGATTAGTTTGAGGAAAACCCAAATAAGGTTGCATACTTCAAGAATTGAAAACATTGAGTACTAGTATGAACTTACGGTATTTAGTGACATTCATATAGTCAAAGTCACTATACCAATGTCACAAAACAGTTTCTATTGTGGTGAAGTTGCGTTATTGGGTCATCTACAAATAGACAACACTCAGTCCATTAGAAAATAATCCTATTAATCTGGCGTATCAAGTACAATTGTCTACAGAATAGTAAAACATCACAAATTTAATCCCTACAAAATAAGATTGCACTATGTAGTGAATGATAACGACTCAGATCTTCGCCTACAACTTTACGAAAAGTTGAGTGAATATTGAATATGAATAATAATCCCAACTTTCTTATAAGGACCGATTCCTAACTGTGCCCAAAGTCAGATACATAAGTGCAGGGTTGCTCAATCTTGAACTGCTGGCGATCTACCTCAATATTTTTAGACTACGTACGATCGACTCTGAGAGGCTGCAAGTATGTGTGATGCAGGGTTGTCGTACATACAAGATACATCCTAACTACCTACTTAGGTAGGGTGTTCTGTAGCATATATAGATATTAGCTTTCCGAACAATATAAATTATTTTAGTCAAGGTTTGGGTTAGGTTTAGTTAGGTTCTTCCCTATAATATCAATGAAAAAACTCATAGTTATTCAAAATTGAGAGTTTATTGGTTGGTACAAAACAAAAGAGTTACATATGGTGTTAAACTTAGCTAAGGAGTGACTTTGGATGTTGAAGCGTGGCACTGCATATCCTCAGCATACTTTTCATAAGATAGTACGTAACCACTGAGTGCTAATCGCAAGCATGATGACATATGATCGTCAGTTAGTCGATTGGGATATTTTGACTTAATTATCTTCATTTCAGAAAATGCAGACTCGCACAAGTAAGTTGACCCAAACATTACCGTCAGTTGAAGGGCGATTTGCCTTAGATTCGGATATTTGTCTTCAGATATAAAACACCTGAAATTTGTATCAGATGCTGTAGCTTTGATATGTAT
Organism: Cryptolaemus montrouzieri; assembly: GCA_013387265.2. Taxonomy (NCBI): domain Eukaryota; kingdom Metazoa; phylum Arthropoda; class Insecta; order Coleoptera; family Coccinellidae; genus Cryptolaemus; species Cryptolaemus montrouzieri. The sequence goes on from JABFTP020000062.1 coordinate 5,275,786, forward strand.
ATCTGATATAATCTGCACCAACTCATTTCCAACAGAACATGAGTTCATATTAAACTGACTTGCTATTTCAGTAGCTGATTCCTCGTTGTTTTTACATGAAAAAGGATAACTCATAAATGATGATATATTTGCCAATTTACTGTAATCATAAAAACGCTTTTCGAATTGGCCCAAAACATTTGATAATTTAGCCTTATACGTATCATAATTTAACTGAGGAATCCTTGACTTCAAACACGGAAAATGTTTCAGATCCTTTCTTTTCAGTTGATCCATCATAAGTTGCAATTTACTTTTGAATGTGTTTACTGGGCTAATCATCTCAATAATAGTTTTTCCTTCACCTTAAAGCTCCAAGTTAATCATCACCTCTTTCGTCTGAAAAAGCTGTTATTTTGGGAAATAATTCGTGAAACCTTTCTAGGAATTTTCCGCGATTCAACCACCTGACATCCATGTGAAGAACTAAATCAGTGTGTTCAGCTGACTGGATGGAATTCACAATTGACGGATGGAATTCACAATTTTTGATGCAATGCCCATAATTTCCTCAGTGTTTAAAATTTTTGAACAGAAAACTTGATTGTTGATGTACAATGCAATGGAATGAAAAAATGAAAGCAAATCTTCATTAGCTCGACAAAATGCCACAAAACAGTTTTTGTTTCCAGTCATTACAGGTGCTTCTTCGGTTGTAATACACACTAATTTAAATAATGGTAGCTTGTAGTTTCTTATTGAATTGAAGAAAACGTCATATATATCTTCGCTACGGGTCTTTCCCTTTAGAGGAATGATTGTCAAAAATTCTTCCTGAGCCAACATGTCATTAAATACCATCCGAATAAAAATACATAGCTGGGCAGTGTCTGTCATATCGGTGGATTCGTCGAACTGTAAATAAAATTATGTACATTTCATGATATCATGTTTCAGTTTATCTGCCAAGTCCTGACTCATGACTTCATTACGCCTTGTGACAGTCGTACGAGATAACTGAAGTTCTCTAATAGCAGACATGATTTCTGTTTTATTTTTAAAATCTCCAAATAAAGTCTCACCCGCTTCAATAAATGCTTCCTTCAAAACAGATCCATCTTCGAATGGTTTCTTGTGTTTTGCCAATATATGAGATATCTTAAATGACGCGATCGTAGCAGCTTTTGATTGTTTGGCTGGTCTGGTGAACATGGTTTGTTCTTTTTTCAAACAAGATATCAAATCGAGTACGTTTCGTTTTCTCAATTCACTCTGTGGCGGAAAATCCTTTTCATAGTTTTTATGAACCGTTTTAAGATGTCTCTCTCCACGCTTAGGTATTGCAACTGACGCACGACAAATATGACAAATGCACTTATCCTTCACCATACAAAAGAAAAATTCTTCTTCCCAATCGTTATTAAAACGATACGTTATAGATTTCTTCGCTGCATCTTTTTTGTACTATTTAATAATAAAATTCGTATCGATGTAGTATGGCCTTCAAGTTTAATTCAGAATGACTCCAATTCCTGCAGGCTTAACATTTAAATCGGCGTGAATGAAAGTCTCGAATGTTTCCGTCAAACGAGCCGCCCGAAATTTTTAGAAAAGCGGCAAGAATATAAAACGCGACTTTTCTTTGACAAGTACCGCGCGTTCCTTTGATAAAGCCGCCTTTTGCCGCTAGCAGTGTGTTATTTTATTACGTAATGAATTTTTGTAGCTACTTTTTTTCTTTTCGAGATCTACTCAAAAAGCACTCGCAATCGACCGTTTGAGCACCCCTGCACAAGAGCAAGCAGTGATCATCTACATTCTGAATAATTTACGTACCCAAATCAAACGCTCCTAATTATTCAGGTGAAATTAAACAAATGCATGAGCAAGACATTTTTAATGGAGGTATTCGAATTACAATTTGATACATTGGTTATACTGATGAGAAACAATTCCAAAAAATTACAACATGGATAATTGTGCTGCCTTGTACACTTTCAACTTATCAGCTACAAATTTCTGGCGTTTCTTAGAAAAACTATTTTGATATTTATAAGAAGTATTAATACTATTAGACTTAATAAAGGTTCCAATTTGAACTCTTGCTAAAACTTGAAGATAAGATCCTATAAAAAGGATTATTGAAATGGCTTTGATAGGATTCACATGCATTTGTTTTGTGGATTAGCACAGATCAAGATTTAGCTCAGAATACTGGCGGAAAAAGTGAATCTTCGGAGAGTCGACTAAATAATCAGAGAATTTTTCTAATCTTTCATCATTTGGACGTATAGAGCACAACTCGAATATAAAGCACTCAATCACTTCAGGTTCATCGAAAAACATAAGTCCGAAGCAGATCTGAGCCAACGATCACTCTCCGATGCACTGTCCTTGTATTCAACTGGCATGCCTATTTGCTATGTTTTCTTCCACCATGGCTGGGCCAGGTGAAACGGATAACCTATCACCTATCAGTCCGCCGATAGCCCTTTCATATATATTGAATATAGTGAAAATCTAAATACTTTAGACTTATTTCATTGAAAACATGTATTTCGATTTTCATCAAGTAACGACCTCCTCAATCAAATTATCTTCGAAACCGTTGAAAATAAGTATCGGGAACCTAGGTACCATTCAAAAGGTGCTAAAATATACCACCTATTTGAGCTTTTAGATATAGAGTCTGCCATTACAAGAAAAGAACTGTGAAATAAGATTTGTATGATCCCCAACTTCAAAAATCGTTTTAAATCAATATTAAGAGCACAGAAACTTTTTTTAAGAGTGTTCAAATTTTGGAAAATGAATGAGACTATTTAAGATAGGTATAGGAAATTTCTAAGAAACTCACGTTCATTTTTCCTCACAAAGTCAAAAATGAAACAAAATATTGGGTATCCTATCTGAAAAATTATAACTTTATAATGAAATACGCTGTATTCTAAAATATTTTTAGTTTGTAGTCCTTTCAGTACTAGATATTACTGCACAAAAAAATTTCAAAAGCTGCCTTCTCCTGAGTTAGATAGGGGGTCGAATTTTCGTTATATTAGGTGCGAAACTAAGTTCTCGCTGTTTGTCAAAAGATGGCTCCAGCAGTAAGTGCTGGTCGATTTTTACATATCCAGAATATCTTGAACAAAGCTTAGACATATGGTAACCAAACCACTGTGACACATTAGTGATTTTGTTTTTGCGTCATATACTTTTAGTTGTGAGAATATGTTTGTATTTGTGCCAAATAATCGTCACTTGCGGGAAGTGTTGATTTTCTTCTTTCATTCGAAGAAAACGGCGGCTGGAGCTCATAGAGAGCTCCAAAAACTTTACGGAGATGCTGCTCTGAGTGAAACAACGAGCCGGGATTAGTTCTGTCGCTTTAGAAACGGTGATTTCGTGTGGATGGCCGTCCCCGTGAAGGAATGCCAAAAATCTTTGAAGACGCTGAATTGGAGGGATTGCTCGATGAGGATCCGTGCTAAACGTAAGAAGGACTTGCTGTGATGCTGCTGTGATGCTGTGTATTTGGCGGGATCAAGTCGGTGTTATTTATTATGAGCTGTGAAAACGGAAAGAAACCATCACTGGGGAACGGTATCGAACTCAATTGATGCGATTGAGTAAAGCATTGCGCGAAAAACGGCCACAACACGAGCAGAGACGCGAAAAAGTAATTCTACAGCATGACAACGCTCGGCCTCGCGCTGCCAAACCCTTTAAAACCTATTTTGAAAAGCTCAAATTGTAATTTGTAATTTAAGTTGAAACACCTGATTCCAGTCAACCATCTTTATGTGTCATGCCACTGGTTAACAATCTGATGCGCGTAATACACATATGATAAGTACATGTGCTACGAACATTCTTCAGTCTAGGCGTTGATATTCTTTGCAGACCTTCAAGCGAATGAGTTGAACTTGAAAATCCTCCTAAATAGCAGTTGATTAAATTATATTAAAATTCATATCAAAATATAGGCCCTAGGTGGAGTCCTGTACCTAGACCGACATTCGTAGGTGGAAACTGCTGAATGGAAATTCCTAAGTCAAGACCCATGAATAGAAATTCCTATGTGGAGACCCATGAATAGAAATTCCTAGGTGGAAACCCATGAATAGAAATTTCTAGGAGAAGACCCATAAAAAGAAAGTCCTAGGTGAGGAGTCCTGACTGAAATGCCTAGGTAGAGACTTGTTCGTGGAGTTCAACAGCTGAAATAGAGGTTTTTCCCAAAGGCAGCAGTAAGACCAAGAACCACCAAGATAAGTCCTATTGCCTGTATATAACATAAAGAAGTATTTGTGACACTATGTATTATTATCATAATTTTTGTATTTGATTAAATATCTAAGTAAAACTTTCTTGGCGTTTCTTCCAAGGTTTCAGTGACGAATATTAAATTAGAGTCTCATTGCTCATTTTTCTCTGGGCTCAACCAGAGTATAAAAGTTATAATTTAGTTACAAAATGGGAAGTCCTACCCCATAAGCCATATTCTCCAGATATTGTACCATCCGATGATTACTTGTTCCGTTCGATGGCACATGGTCTGGCTGATCAGCAGTTTCGCTCATATGTAGAGCTCGAGAAATGACTTGATTCGTAGATAGCCTGGAAAGACGAACACTTCTACCGTCACGGTATTCGAGTTCTGCCAGAAAGATGGGAAAAAGTTCTATATTTTGAATGATTCATTTGTAATCATTTTCACAATAAAGTTGTATTTTCCTAAAAAAACCGCGAGAACTTGGTTGCGGACCTAATAATACTCTGTACTATACACCATACACATACATAATACACTACCTGGAATCAATTATTTAATCATGTATTCTACAGTGTGTTCCAACGAAAATTTGACACCCCTATAACTCCGAAATGAGTAACATTAGCGAAAAACACCAAGACACGTCGATTTTTGTTTCGAGGGGAGCATTTTCGAAATAATTCGAAACTTGTCAGATCAACCCCTACCCCAGCAACCCTAATTTCGAAATTCATCATAGGAATAAGGGTCGAGTGGCACCTTACTGTAAAGGTCTGTCAATTCTCCATTCTGATTTGTCATTTTAGAATTTTAAATTAACATACAGGGTGTCCCAACCGAGGGTAAGTTGAATTCCTGCAAATCCCAAATACTAAATGAAATCGATTTATTTTGGCATAATGCAAGCGCAGGTTTATGCTCGGTCTAGAAAAACGACCTACACTTGTGAATTTGGAGTTGGTGCAATCAACCCCTATTTCCAGCATCCCCAACTCAAAAATCATTCGATCGATAATAGGTCAAGTGGCACCTCGTTGGAAAGGTACTGCAATTTTCTCTTCGAATTTGGTATTTTCGAAATTCAGAATCATCATACAGGGTGTCCTGAAGCAGGAACATTGAAAATCCAAATAACTTTTTGAAACTGGTTCATTTCGGTATACGAGAACATGTTTGATCCGAGAATAGGACTTTCTTGTGTGGTTATAGAATTTTTGCAATCAACCCTTCCATTCAGCATCCCCAACTTGAAAATCATACAAATAATTCAAGTGGCATATCTTCAGAAAGGTTTTTGAATTCCAGAATGATTAAAGCATTTCATTCAGTTCGGCTCTCCATACAGGATGTCGCTTTCGAAAAATTCAATATCGTCATTTGAAATTATCAACTAAAATTAATTCGAAACTGTTAAAAGTATTGGGGTACGATGTGTTGAGCATCAATTACGAAGAAATAAAGCTGATTTCTGCATTGAAAATGTTCACATTTTTTCATTTCCATCTGGCGTGCAGTCATCTGTTATTTCTCATTTTGCAATGAAATATTATTATTATTCAGATCAGTTCCTCATTATTGTTGTTGTTCGTTAGTTGAAATTAATCTGAAAATGGTTTATTCCACTGAGGAAAGGGTCGAAATTGTATCGACGTATTTTCGAAATAACAGTTGTGCCAAAGAAACGGCTAGGATATTCGATAGGAACCATCCTGAAAGAGAAAGGAGTCAGTCACCAGTACGTTAAATATTTGGTTGACAAATTCCTAGCTACGGGTTCGGTGGCAAACAAAAACATGAAGTGGCATGTCCTGTCAGAAATGAGGCAACGGAAGTGGCAGTAGTGGGTCATCTACAAATGGAGAATACTACTTCGATCAGAAAACTATCTCGTCTGACTGGTGTATCAGCTACAACTGTCCATAGAATCGTGAAACATCACAAATTTCACTCCTACAAGGTAAAATTAGTGCATGAAATAAACGAAGATGATCCAGATCGTCGTTTACAGTTTTGTGAAAATCTAAGTGAAAACCTAAACGCTAAACCAAATTTTCTGAATATCATCTGTTTTTCTGATGAAAGCACCTTTATGCTCAGTGGTGAAGTGAATAGACATAATTGTCGATATTGGGACACACAGAATCCTCATTGGTTTAGAGAGGCCCACACGCAAAGGCCTCAGAAGTTGAACGTTTGGGCAGGAATTTTTGGCAATCATCTAGTTGGGCCTTTCTTTATTGAGGTAATCTGAATGGAAATGGCTACCTACAGTTGTTAGAGGAACACATACATCCTAGATTGACAGAAATTTTACAGAACGATCCAACTCTTTCTGAGGACGAAATGCGTTTTCAACAAGACGGTGCTCCTCCGCATTATGATGCTCGGGTGCGCCAATATTTAGACGAAAATTTTCCAGGAAGGTGGATTGGTAGAAGAGGACCTGTTGAGTGGCCAGCCAGGTCACCAGATTTAAATCCCCTAGATTTTTTTTTTGTGGGGCCATCTAAAATCTAAAGTTTATGCCACAAGAACAGAAAACCTGGAGGAGCTGCGGATGAGGATTATCACAGAATGCCGACTTTTGACTCCTGAAGTTTTCGCTAATGTGAGAAGAGAGTTCGAAAATCGTCTGTATAACAGTATGGAGGTGGGCGGAGGTCATTTTGAACAATTGTTGTAATAATCAAGTTAGTTTTTTGTTTTCAATTGAATACAAGTTCAATAAATCTCGTTTTCCTGTTTAGATGAGCATCCAATCAGTTTCTCCATCATCCCCTCATCCTGATCATCACGCCAGAAAACCTCGATTGCCAAACTGAAACCAATGTCTCAGTGATTCAGAAAATAGAAAAATCTTTCTGGAACTTTGCCACTCAACCTGTATTCACTTGTATGATTTTTGAGTTGGGGATGCTGAATGGAAGAGATTGATTGCAAAATTCCATATTCACGCAAGAGAGTCTTATTCTCGAATCAAACATAAACATGTTCTCGTATTATACCGAAATGAACCAGTTTCAAAAAGTTATTTGGGTTTTCAGTGTTCCTGCTCCGGGACACCCTGTATGCTGATTCTGAATTTCGAAAATACCAAATTCGAAGAGAAAATTGAAATACCTTTCCAACGAGGTGCCACTCGACCTATTTTCGATCGAATGATTTTTGAGTTGGGGATGCTGGAAATAGGGGGTTGATTGCACCAACTCCAAATTCACAAGTGTAGGTCGTTTTTCTAGACCGAGCATAAACCTGCGCTTGCATTATGCCAAAATAAATCGATTTCATTTAGTATTTGGGATTTGCAGAATTCAACTTTACCCTCGGTTGGGACACCCTGTATGTTAATTTAAAATTCTAAAATGACAAATCAGAATGGAGAATTGACAGACCTTTACAGTAAGGTGCCACTCGACCCTTATTCCTATGATGAATTTCGAAATTAGGGTTGCTGGGGTAGGGGTTGATCTGACAAGTTTCGAATTATTTCGAAAAATGCTCCCCTCGAAACAAAAATCGACATGTCTTGGTGTTTTCGCTAATGTTACTCATTTCGGAGTTATAGGGGGTCAAATTTTCGTTGGAACACACTGTATATTTTATATTGTTGAGTTGGATTTCCGATACATGGGGCACAACATCGTATTCATTTTTCAAACTTTCTAATCTCTCTATTTGATATCTAATTCAATTAATTAATAATTTTTGGGACTTCGTATTGTATAGTTTTATCAATATGAGCACGATAATGAAAAATGATCCAAGAACAATAGCATCCAAATTTCCATCTGACTTCAAATAGCAATTGAATCTACTTTTAAACATCTCACGTGACACGTTCAAGGTTTCAAAAATTAAATTCATTTTGGTTCCAGCAAATCGGATAACACCAGATAATGTGATTAACATAACATTAATATGTGTATTAAATTGTGTATTACTGGTGGATTACTTTCCCTCTCGAGTAATCAGTATTTCTTAAAACAAGTACAGGAAGTTTATATCTCTCTTGATAGCTTTGTTTTCACTTAAAGTAGTTCCTAGAGCAGAAGCAGTGGATTGATTTTCAACAAAGTATTCATTGATGAATCATATTATTATTCGAAATTATTGTTCTTAGTTGGCCTAGTGTTCGAATTCATGTTGATTGACATTTAAGAAACTGGTTTTAAATAGTCAAAAATGAATTTCATTAGTGTCAGCTGTTTGCTTTTATGTGGTGTTTTCGCTTGTGTACATAGTATTTCTGATAATACGGTGAGTGATTACTAAAGTCTTCTTTATTGTAATGCTAAGAAATTTTAAATTGATAAAGTCTTTTGATAAATATGAAAGTATGATGTTTGCTACTCACTAACAAAAATGATGATAGGAAGGTCCTTTATCTCCTTCATTGAAGATATTCTAAAGTTCTTTAAGTTTGACATAACTTATATTTAATTGATACACTATGCACTGAAAAATTTGAGTATTGAAATATTTCCTTGAAGAAAGTGAAAGTATTTCTCTCAATTTGCCACATTTGGTATTCATTGAATAAAAGTGAGTGTTCCAAAACATTCAGTAACGAATTGATGATTTATAATATAAGAATAAAATAGAAATGAATGATTAATTATAACACTTGGTAATGTTCCACAAAAATATATGGAGATACTCGACATATGTTTCTGGTTATCATCACGTTATCAAGAGAAATACAATACTGAAGCAAAAATGAGTGGTTGTAATTTAATATACGTAGGTTGCCTTTCAATTTTTGCGCCTCACAAAAAATAAGTCACTTAGCTTTATTGTTTTTCAAAGTATTCTCTATGAATATCGATATACTTTTCCATGTGCTTAAACCAATTCTCGAAACACTTTTACCACTCCGAATGAGATACCTCCAAAACATGGTTTTGAAAGACTTCAACTGCCTTTTCTGCCGTCGTAAATTGTTGCACACTCAGTTTTTTCTTGATGTGTGCAAACAAAAAGAAATCGTTCGGTACCAAATCGGAACTATAAGGTGGAGGGCAAATTAATTCAATATTTTGGGTGTTCAAATACTCCATCGTTTGATGATGGAGTGAGCTTGCATTGTTATGATGCAGAATACTTTAGCCACTACTTTCAAACGTTCAGATTTCAGAGACTGGTCATTTTTTGAGTTTGGCATGGGTCTTCGTCTATTAAAGCCTGTAGTTCAGTATCTTCGAACTTTTCTTCTCTCTTGAGTGTTCTTTGTCGATTACACTAAAATCACCAGATTTGAATCGTCGAAACCATTCCAATCCGATGAACATGATCGCTGTAGGCTTCAATTAACATTTTATGAGATTCAGTGGCAGTTTTCTTCAAATTCAAATAAATTAATAACGCTTCGCGCGAATTATGTTGGCTATAAATCGCTCTAAAACAAATGGAACTGATGAAGAAAAAGTGAAGCTTTATGTATGTAATTTAATTGATAGATGTCAATGCTACATTTTAGTTTAAAACTTTTATCAAAAGAGGGAAGTTGCTCGCCAAGGTGCTTATCTGTATGCAGTCACACAGTATCACTCGCAATTGAGAAAATTACGAACAATAAGAGTGGTTCCCAGGACAACCTCTTTCTGCGCCATGTGAATTATTGAACTGTCATCCATTTGAGAACAGAGGCGGGAGAAGTGAAGACTAATGAGATCCTAATCAAGAGGGGTATCTTTCAGGGGGATACCCTCACTCCTCAGTGATTTTGCCTGGCCTTGAATCTCCTAAGCTGTCTCTTAAACAACAATCCAGACAGCTACATCTTCGATAGACATAATAATATAAGAATCAGTCACCAATTATATCACGATGACCTCAAGCTGTACACCAGCTCAAAAGATCAAATGAAGCGGCAAATTGAGACAGTGAAGGCGTTCAGCGATGAGATCCGTATGGAACTTGGTCTTGAGAAGTGGGCTGTATTGAATGCAAAGGGTAAGGGTAAGGTTGTTGATGGGGCACCTGGAATAGCGCTCTATGACGAAAGCATGTTCCCTGCATTAGAGCCTGAAAAGCATACAAATACAAAAATAGAGATCAGCCATGACGAAAATTATATACATAACCAAATTTTTATGGAATCACTCGGTATTTCACATTATTGATTGTTTTCAACCATGGATCTCTGACTACTTGTAAAGAATGAAGTTTTTTGTTGTAAAAAACTGGATAGTATGATAAGAAATGTTGAATTATCACCACTTGTTCGGGATATTGTATTCAGTCGTCACTGAGATTTGAAACTGTGAATTTCAAAATTCAAAAAAACCTATAATTGGGGTCGAATAATTGCTTGTTGAAGAAGAAGTGACACAGAGGGATATAGCGGCTACAATGGGGGTATAACAGGGGGTGATTTTAAAAACCTAAGCCCGATACGTGGAGCTACAATCTCTGCAAAATAGGCCTAGAAGAAGTCGTAGGAAGATCATTTCTGAAGAACAAGACCTCTTTTTGTGCCAAATTGCAAGAAGAGACCCCCTAGTGCGTCGCACCCCATACTCCAAAGTCAATTTCTGGAATCAACAGGCATCAGTGTATCACTCGAAACGATACGTCAAAGACTTCGTTCAAGGGGTTTATAAAGCAGAAATTCCTTAAGAGTTCCAGAGCTAACCTGACAACAAAAAATTAACAGACTTAATTGGTGTATCGAGCACCAACATTAGATTATTGTAAATTGGCGAATTCGGATGAGACCAGAATTGGTGTTCGATCTGATGACCCCCGGATTCGGATTTTAAGGGGTCGTGAAAGACAATCTAGACTCCAAGAACAAGACAAATTCCGAAATAATACCAAGGCGGCAGTGTGATGTTTTGGGGTGGCATTATGCTGGGAGCAAAACAGATTTGATTTCGTTTCATGCGAATGTAACGGTTAAAAATTACGTGGAACTTGTGCTGGAGCCCATAGTGAGACTCTGGCGAGGTGCCCACGGTGAGAATTTCACTTTTATGAAAGATAATGGCTCCTCGGCATACTAGCAACATCGCGTGACATTATCTTGAAAAGGAATCGCCACAGAAGAGTGGCGGAATATACCCCTAGAGGAGGTCGAAAAACGAATCCAAAGCATGCCTAGACGGATTCATATATATAAATATGCTTTGGATTCGTTTTCGACCTCCTCTAGGGGTATATAAAGATTAAGTTGAATTTTATTTGCTAACCCTTTCTTCAAAAATAAACAATGTTTTTACTGGGGAATCGGGGTTAAGAGAACGGAAAGTGTTAGGTTAAAAACTTATAATTTGCGGTGTTTTTACGCGTTTCGGCACAGGGCCATCATCAGAAAACATTCACCACTGCAGAATTATTATCTAAAACAAAAATCATAATCTCAGTAAAACACATACAATTCTTACGTTAAAAGCTATTCACCTTACACATTCTCTCTTGACATCATTATCATCACTGGTAAAACAAAAACAAAAAAGCAATACAACAATAACAAGCAATAACAATTAATATTTGAGTATAACTGGTTGCAGCAATCTATTGAAGGGTGTATTCAAATTATCAGATTAATGTAGACATTCATAAATCCGTCAACGGCAGCTCTTGAATTAATTGTCTTAGGTTCTTTTTGGATTTCGATCATTTCTATTCTAGAATGTTCTTTTTAAAGTCGTTGCCTTCAGATGCAAGAACTCGTACATCAGCAAAATTAAATTTATGTAGTTGTTCAATACTATGTTTTGCTAGGACGGTACTTTTTTCATTAGATCTAACGGAGGAGTCGTGTTGGTATATTCTTTTATGCAAGTATTGTTCAGTATTACGGATATAGCAGGCTTCACAGTCCTGACAATTAACCTTGTATATACAGTGTGTTTTGTTCTCATGGCGTGTTCTTGGCCTCAGAGCGGTGAAAAATTGTTTGAAGAAGGTTTGTGTCCAATCTTGATGTTATAATTTTCTAGGCATTTATCAATATATATATATATATATATATATATATATATATATATATATATATATATATATATATATATATATATATATATATATATATATATATTAAAGAGGAATAAAGTTAATAATGAAATTCGAAAATCATTCAACAGAAAAGTTTTTGAAATACATCCCTGCCTTCAATTCAAAAAAGTGACAGTAGAATTTCAAAATTCTTTTCAGATGCTTTAAATGTCGAAAATAAAAACACAATTGCAAAAATTATCCGTATTTTCCTGGTATATAAATCACATGTGTACTTATATGATAAAAAATATAAAGAACTGTTCGTTGAGTAATTTATTGTTATTGTTTTTCAGACTGTCAGAGTATCAATTTACTATGAGTGCCTCTGTCCAGACAGCATTAATTTTATCAATAACCAACTATATCCGAATTATCAAAATCTGAAAGATAAAATTACTGTGGACTTTGTGCCATACGGCAAAGCAAGTGTAAGTACCTTTTATTTAAATTAATAATGATATTTTACAGAATCAGATTAGATCAAAGGAAGTGACGTTCACACGGGTATCATTTAATCATACCAATCACTTTGGAAAGTGGGTTTTCGTAATCAAAAAAATGTGTTTCTAGTAGTCCAATTAATAAATAACGAAAAAGGCCCTTAACACACAAAAATTTTCGGAAGCAATTTTTTTACGCTAGAAGGTCACATTTATTGTCGAAATAACGGATCCACTCTTTTATAATAATTATGATAATAATAATAATAATAAGTTCTTTATTTCCTACAGGTAGAACTCAATTACAGGAAAAATTTAAATATTTATATAACAAATCAACAACTTAAAGCGTAATCATGAATAATGAATTAATATTAGTAAAAACCATGCAGCTATTCGAAACTTACTTGGTTCAGAAAATGACAAAATAAAATGAACAAATCAGAAAGCAATAAATGAAGTATATCCTATTCATAGAGACTATAAAATATTCAACAGTTTAACATTCTGCGGTTCTGCAAGTACAAATATTAAATCCTTTCTCGTCAAACAAAACAAAAACAAAACAAAAAAAACAAATCTTAATATAACTTTCAAATCTTCTAATAACTTAGGTAAACATATTAAAAATAATAAATCTCGTGTTGAAAAATCAAGTAAATCAGGAATCTATAAACTCAATTGCGGTTCTTGTGATAAAATTTATATCGGTAGGACCTATAGGAGTTTTGGCATAAGAACATCTGAACATAAACGTAGCTTCGATAAAAATAAATCTGATTCAAATTATTCAAACCACTTAATGAAAGCAAACCATTCATTCAATGAAAAACTTTGACATATTACATATAAAATCAAAAAGTTTAAAATTAGATCTCCTAGAAGCATTAGAAATAAATAGATACAAACATTCGAACAAGCTTTTGAATGGGCAGGTAGATGTGAATTATTCACCCCTACTTAACTTGTTTAATTAGTTTTAATTACCTTTCATACTAACTGTACAATGGCTCGGTGTGGATTTTCCTGTTATTCATCCAACTTGTTCTACGATTTGTTTATAATACCATACTCTTCATTCTGTTTGTCATTCTTGATAAAGCTGCTGTGTCAGCGAAACGTCGTCGAATTTTTTTAAATAAAGTGTAGATTAAAGTTAAACCTTGTATTTTTTATCTCATTTACACCCTGTTTACTTCAAAATAAATTGCTGAGGTAGATTTTTACTTCCTGAATACAATACCGTTCGAATCTTCAAGAGTGTACAAGCTACAGAGCACCGCGTTTCAATAAAAAAGTCAAGTCAATTAACACAAGTAGGCAGGTTCAACACCAATCAAAACATATTTGATTGGTTTGGATGTAGATAACACGTTTTCCAACATCCCAGCGGACGAATGCCTTCCATTGGTCGCAGACATCTTAAACAAATCACCCGTTAACCCGGCTGTTCAAAATGATTTCACGGTTTTGCTTAAGTTGTGCCTACAACAGAATCATTTAAAATTCAATAACAAATTTTATGAACAACCTCACGTGGTAGACCGTGATGTTGTTCAAATCTCCATTGAGCCTCTACTAGCTGACATTATCATGGCGTATATTGAAGTCATCATATCCAATCCCTCCAAATCAAAATTAGTACATTTTTGGTATAGATATGTAGACGATATACTAGCATTTTTTATTGGAACCGCTAGACAACTAGACCAATTTTTAATTTACGTCAAAAGCTTTCACCCCAAATTGAAATTAAAATAGAGAGAGAAGTCGATAACCACTTTTTTGACCTAACAATCGCTCATAAAAATACCACACAAAGTTTTGATATATATCGAAAACTCACCTTTATTGATATTTGCATCCCTAATGACACACCCAAAATCTCATGAATGCGCTGCGTTTAATTCAATGATTCATAGGGATCTCTCTCTGTCATTATCCGAAGAATATATGTCCAGAGAAGGGTCAACTATCGTAGAAATAGCTAAGAACGATGGTTATCCCTTAAATATAATAAACGAAACAAACACAAATAGAGTATCATCATATTTACCCACGTATAAAATCAACCAACACAGATAAATTCATTTCATTAACATATTTTGGCCCCATCAGCGAAAAGATCGCAAATGTCATTCCAAAACAGTATAAAAAAATAGCTTTCAAAACCCACGTGAAACTCCCCAAAAATTTTCCAATGGTAACGATAAAACTGATAGAATTGAAAATACTGGAGTCTACAAATTGTCCTGTATCGATTGTGAAGGCGTCTATATAGGTCAGACTGGTTATTCATTCAAAACTAGATACGAAGAGCATCAATCAGATTACAATAACCAGAGAATCGACGAATCTACTTTCGCTGCACGTTGTTTCGAAAATGGCCATCATTTTAACCCATAGATCAACTTCGAATTATTCGATGAAGTCTGAACTACGTGATAGTTGATATTCATAATGAATAATAAAAAAAAACAAGTTACTATGTTTTATCTATCACTAATTTATTGATGTAAAGAATGACAAAATTTCACATTGGTTGGACCGGTTTCGGACATACGTCCATTATCAACAACAAGCTAATGAAAACTGAATACTCATGTACAATACAGGAATTACCATCAATAAAATGCTAGTAGAGGTCACAGTAACTTGAATAAAGGTGATTGGTAGGTAATTAAGTCTACCTGGTCGTTAAGGAGCTTAACCCTTTCTACCTTAGATGCCTTGAAAATTTCCATCGATTCAAAGAAATTGAGTTTATAAGATTTATCACAGGAATGAAGAATTTTTAGCTGTTGAAGTTCTGGAAAAGGATGACATTCATTCAGATAATGTGCAGCTTAAGCTCAATCATATTTCTGATGTAGGAATGACCAGAAATGTTCTTTGTATCTAGCCTTGAAAGACTAGAAAAATTTCTTAGAATCCGACATTTTCAAACTCCAACCAAATCCCTACAGAGATAAACTTCTGAACTACCAGTATGACTTTTGAATAGAAAAGTTTTTGGTTGACCTGCACACCACGAACGGTAGTCTCCTGAATATATTCTTATACCTGGTCTTTATATTCTATTTTTCCAGAAACCTCAAACGTTTCTGAAGCTATCTTCGAGCTCAGTGCCTGAGTTTTCAATCGAAGGATACGTCGTGATAAAACTCTTCATATTTTTTCAGCAAACCAAATCATCAGAAGGCTCGTGGACGTTTAGATGTCAACACGGCCCAGACGAATGTCGAGGCAACAAATATCAGGCGTGTGCTCTTGATCAGAAAAGAGGACAAGATAACGACGTGAAACTCGTTAATTGTATTATGGCTTTAGCTGATCCATCCGATCCTGATGAAATCAAAGACGTAAGTCTCACTTGAATAACCTCACCAATAATTTGCAAATTATACAGGGATATCAACCGGGACCGTCCGTTAAAAACTTTTTGAGTTGAGTGATACCATTTCCGGTTATACCGGAAGTGAGTCATCACTTTGTTATTTCAAATGGCAATCTACCTTTTTTATTATACATTTAGAACCGACATTTAAGCAAGGCATAAAATACCCAAGTTGTTGGCACTTATCTGTCAAAACTTTTGACAGATTTAATTATTTTTGTTATAAACTCGATTTTTGAGGAACATTTGAAAAACTTGTAGCTCGTAGATCTTTTGCACTACAGACACAGTTTTTGCTTGGGTGGATGAAAGAAGAATCAAGGAATTTTTTTAGCAGTCTACACATGTCAAATGTTCATTGCGTTGATTTGTATGATTTTTTCAATTTGACCTTTTTCAAACAACAATAACTCAATTTTTTCGTGCCAATTTTCATATCGCCATCAGATGAAGCGTCAAATTTCAGATGTAATTGTATCAGCATGTACTATTCCCATCGCTTATAGTTCCGAAATAATTTGGGAATATATTGAATTTTGATGATTTTGCAAGAACTAACAGAGAATGCTTTGAAATATTTGAATCAAGTAGCTGAACTGGCTACGCTCACTTGACAGGTGCCTACAATTAATGTACTTGACACTTCGTTCATTCGAATTTGATATTTCAACAAGAATTGTTGGTAATTTGAAGTGAAAATTTTTGAAAAACACCAGATTGATAATAAAATGGCTGATTATTTGAACGAGGATATGTTTAATCTCTTTTTAATTCATGGCGAATGTCAAAAAGCGGTGGGTAGAACTTGCAGCCAATTCAATAACCAATTTCCAAATTTGGCGCCTATGAGTAAAACAAAATTTCGAAGGATTAGAAGCAATTTTCTGCAATTTGGAAGAACAAAATACATAGAAACTAGAAGAAAACCAATTCTCTAGGACGACGACAATCAAATTAATACGCTAGCGTATTTTCGTGCCAATCCACATATTGGATATTGGATTGAGTTATATTTCCATTCAAAGGATTCTCAAGAAACATAACATGCACCCGTATTCTTTTATCAGACTACAAAAATTGAAACCAACTGACCTTCCCAAGCTGCTAAATTTCTGTGAAAATTTATTAATTCGGCTTCAAGAAGATGAGACAATTCTGCAAAAAATTATATGGTCTGATCAAGCCAAGTTCAATGAAAGTGGAATAACCAACAGGAGAAATCGACATTTTTGGGACACAGAAAATCCACAATTCATTGAGGTTATTTACTTCCAAAATAAATTCAGTGTGAACGTTTTTGCAATTTTAATGAATGATTTGTTGGCTTATCACATTTATGAGGAAAATCTTAATGGACAAAGATAACTGGAAATTTTGAGAGGAACATTAGCAAATTTTTAGATGGATTACCCCTTAACATTCTGAGGGATTGCTATTACCAAATGGATGGTGCACCAGCACATAAAACACGAGCTGTAGATCGGCAGCTAACAGAAATATTCGAAGATAGATGGTGGGGTAATCAATGACCAAATTTATGGCCTCCGCGTTCTCCGGACCTGACGCCCCTCGATTTTTATTTATGGGGCAAAATCAAGAGTGAAATGTATCTTATTCCTGTGAGAAGTAAATAAGAGTTACTAAAGCGCATTCATAATGCTTTTCGTAATATTGATCCGAAGGAAATTAGGAGGGCAACTCATCATGTTCGTATACGAGCTGTCAAGTGTATCGAGCAAAATGGGGCCCATATTGAACATTTATTCAGATCGTAAATTAGTTTTCTCCTATGATGTTTGCTATCATTTATTCGTATTAAGTTTTGACAGATAAGTGCTAACAAATTGGGTATTGTTGAAATAATAAAGTGATGACCCACTTCCGGTATAACCGGAAATGGTATCACTTCGAAAATATTTCACTTCAATTGGTAATCGCCAGTTATGGCCGCGTATAAAATTTTAGCTTGATATTGTAATTGGAACTCAAAAAGTTTTTAACGGACGGTCCCGGTGGATATCCCTGTATGAAAGATTCGTTTATTGAAGGTATAAATGTTAGTATCGTCTTGTAAAATTAAATATGATTAATTAATATCACTTAATATTATTTTAGTATTTTCGATTGATAACTGACAATTTCGTATTAAACTTTCAAAGACACCATAGACACTCCTGTTGGCGATCTACAATGGCTTCCTATTTGTTTTTGAGGGGAATATAGATTGCCAATTTCCCGACAATATTTAATGAAAGTTAAATGAAGTTTTTTAATATTTTTTAAATATTTAGTCTAGCAGCTAAGAAAAAGTGATCAACATTGTAATATTCCTCAGTTGAATTTTTGGGTTGAAAGGAGTTCACTTATACTTTTATATTCTTCAGCCACAAAAGAGACGAAACGTATGCAATAAAACTGGGAAACAGGAGACAGCACCTGCATCATTACTTTATACATTTATATGAAGTTAAGTTTTTTCAGTGTGCAGTTAACAATGGCTACAATTGGTCCACCATTACAACTTGTTATGAGAGTAATAGAGCAAGTGAGCTCCTTGCATTATACGGCCAAAGGACCCTCAATGTATCCCCAAAAATAAGATTTATTCCAACTATCATATTCGATGGACAATTCGACCAGGATCTTCAGAATGAAAGTTTATACAATTTTCTGGGTGCTACTTGCTCAAAAATACCAAAACCGACTCCAGATGTTTGCAAAGGATAGAAATATTGATTTGGATTGATATAAAATATGTATGTTGTTCTTCAGGGTGTTCATGTTTTATAAATGATGTAATATATTAGATGTCAAACATTGGGTGCGTTTCATTTAGTAAATGGTGAGGAGACTATCTATCGTCCTGAGCTATTCAAGTATTAGTGCAAAAAATGGAACAGATTCATTCCAGATCAAAGGCTGTCATCTTCCGAAACACCCTTCACATCTCAAATTTCAACTGTTCCATTTTTTTGCACTAATACTTGAATAGCTTAGGGCGATAGATAGTCTCCTCTATTTTTCAGTAGCTCACTCTGTATCTTCTACAGTTTTCAATAAAAAATGAAAATTCGTTCACGGGGATGCAGACAAAGATAATACCTTTCTTTCGAGGTATCACTCTACCCATCTACCCTCTTCCAAATTTTCAAGGGTGGTCACCCCTGATCTAGGGGTTGAAATTCGAGATGAGGATGGTACTTGATGATGACTGCCATTGATCAGCATGGATCTGTTCCATTTTACTTCACTGAAACTTGAATAGTCTCAGGGAAATAGTCTTACCTATCTTTCAGTTGCTCACCCTGTATCTTTTACAGTTTTCAATTAAAAATGGAAATTCGTTCAAGGCGATGTAGACAAAGATACCACCTTTCTT
The DNA here is from genome assembly GCA_013387265.2 of Cryptolaemus montrouzieri. Taxonomy (NCBI): domain Eukaryota; kingdom Metazoa; phylum Arthropoda; class Insecta; order Coleoptera; family Coccinellidae; genus Cryptolaemus; species Cryptolaemus montrouzieri. The sequence continues at coordinate 5,295,255 of JABFTP020000062.1, forward strand.
TTGAGTGATCACTCGACCCATCTTCCCTATTCAAAATGTTCAAGGATTGCAACCCCCGCTTAGGGGGTTGATATTTTAGGCAAGTTTTGTATCCCAAAAGATGTCCCTCTTGAAACAAAAATTGACCTGTTTTTGCGTTTTGATCAGAAATGAATATCTTGGTAGATATAGCCTCTGTTTAGTTTTCGTTGAAGCACCCTGTATATATATATATATATATATATATATATATATATATATATATATATATATATATATATATATATATATATATATATATATATATAGGGTTTTACCCCGACGAGTTGCCCATATATCTGTTCATGCAATCAAACTGATTTCATGAAAAATATAAATCCACCACCCGGTAATTAATACCATTGCCAGGCAATGATTATAATCAAAACATATCCTGGAGTAATTATATATTAGGATAACGTTAAATGCTATGAGAATATATCAATCTACCAGATATATATATATATATATATATATACTATAGCATCATCAGACAATGATATCAATGTACCAACGAGTAGTGTCAGAGGCTTTCTCCCGGAAAAATCCAGTGTACGGACCTTAGCCAAGTAACACTGAATATTACTCATTAATAGTTTCCTTTGTGTGAAGTGGTGAACGATCGAATAGAATACTGCTCTGAATATAAATATGACAAAATTGTCAGTTAATTATATTACATTTATATAAACAAATAAATAAAATATGAAATGAGATTCTGAGCAGTATAAACTAAAGAGAAAACCTATGACTCTACCTCATTATTATTTTCGGAAAGAAACCTACGAAGAATATTACAAGATGTGATGACTGTTATCTTTTGTAACTGTTCAAACAAATTTTTCTTCAGACCCAAAATCTCAATACTTTTGTGAAGATTTCTAGGAATAACGCCTGTTGTAGAAATAATAATCGGTAGAATAAATATTTTCTTCATTTTCCACATTTTTTAATCTCGTCGCCAAGCATCATATATTTAGAAATTTTTTCATTGTATTTATTTTGTATATTATGTGTGTCGGGTAAAGCAATATCAATTATATATCTTATTTGATTCTGTTTATCATTAAGAACGATATTTGGTCTATTGTGTTTTACAGCTCTGTTGCAAAGAATTGTTTTATCAAAATAAAGTTTATATTTGTCATTTTCACAAATAATCTCAGGTTCATATTTGTGAAATTTTTTCTTTTGGGAATGAGGTCATGTTTAATTCCTAGATTAAAGTGAATGATATTAGCGACGGCATTATGTCTTTCTAAATAATCTGTTGAAGCAAGGACTGAGCAAGATGATAATATATGAAAAACTGTTTCTGAAGAACAGAAACATCTACGACAAGAATCATCTATATTTTGTTTGATGATGTGTTTTCTATAATTCCTCGTGAAAACAACCTGATCCTGGATCGCAATTGCCAAGCCTTCTGTTTCAGCAAACAATTCTTCAAATACTAACCATTTATTCGATGCGATTTCATCAATATAATCATTTTTCAATTCTTTTGGGTGCTTTCCGTGTAATTCCTTCTGCATCAAACTTTCTCTTTTAGAATTATCATCAAATATATCAAAATCTACCTTTTGCATTGTCAAGTTCAGAGGTGTAAGATTATAATCTGAAGCAACAACAATATCATGTAATTTAGACGTTCTCTGTTTATCATGAAAATGGGAACGTAGATGAAAAATCTGTTTACTATGAAGATTATTCAAATCAATTAATCCACGACCTCCAAGATGTCTAGGTAGTGTAACTCTCTGAACAGCTGACTTTGGGTGGTGCTTATGATATTTACAGAGCATTTTCCTCGTTTGACATTGCATTCATTCATTTAGATCAGTTTTTTTAGTTTTTTTATATATATAAATATTCAAGAATGTTTGCTATTTGTGTTTAAACATAAAGATCTATTTGAAAAAAAGACTGTTACCACATACAATACTCGAACAACATCTCTGAAGTATCCTCAACATAGACTATCAAAAAGTGAAGAGGGTCCAGAATATGCCTGCGTTACCTTCTACAATAAACTAACTCCGCAAATAAGAGCCATACAAGACTTACACCAATTCAAGAGGATGATATTCAAGAAGCTACTTAAACTAGAACCATACACTGAAGAAGAATATATGGAGAGCTGGAATCTAGGACTCTGTATCAATATTTGACGTTTATTTCACTCGTGTAACTCCCAATGTATTGGGTTATTCTATTCGAAATAAAAGAGATTTATTTATTTACGCTGATGATATAGTTATTATGTCTGTCGGAGATGACGACGACGTTTCCGACAGACTTCGGTAGGCTATTTCAGCTATCCAGGAATGGTGTTAGGGTGAGAAACTTAGCATAAACCCCCATGAAACCCTCCTGGTACCATTCTCCTGGAAAAGGAGGATATCGGTTTTTCCCCCGTGGGAGAATTATTTATTTCAGTTGCGAAAAAACCAAAATATCTTGGATAGTAAGCTCACGTGGAATTCGCACCTTGAAAACATAACGCACAAGGCTAGACATTCCTTATCGACATGTCAATTGACCTGTGTGAAGAAATGTCTTGTCCCATAGCAACTGCATTTGCTATATGTGATTGTGGTGATCATATACGGTTGTAGTACTTGGTGGGAGTGCAGCCTTGAAAAGCAATCGTAACTTAAGTTCTCTAAACTGCAGAGAGCGCCTTCATGATGATTACAGGAGCTTTTCGCTCTACATCTACTGCGGCAATGGAATTGATACCGCAACTAGCCCTCTTCACTTGGTGATTAGAATGACGACCTACAGATTCCATCACCTTAACCGAAATGGCATCAGTATGTTCAGCTTCGTGCCCGGTACTTTACAGTCTGAAATCAAGGAAAACGAAATGCTGAGTATGAAGTCTGACATAGCTATACCCAGAACCAACATAGAGCTGCATTCCTGATAATCAGACAGGAAAGGACCGTCTACTTGAGTGCCCCTGTTGGTTCACAAACGGCTACAGCAAAAACTGTTGGAGCTGGTCGAGGTGCTGTCAAGGAACAGTCGATCTGTGCGAGCTTGCGACTGATTTTCAAGCAGATATATTCGCCATTAGTTCTAAATTTTAATCTGCAGAATTATCTGTAGATGTGGCATGTGATTTTCGAAAACATTTCTTTATCGAAGAATCGATAGGAATTATTCTAATTTCAAAATGACGTATTTTCTTGGTTCACCCTGAGCTAAATTTACAGTAAATATTTAGTTACGAAAGGTTAATTTTCAGGAAATACGGCGAAAACAAAAAATCGATTTTAGACGGTTTCCCGTTATATTTTAAAAAGAAATGAACTGTTTGAATTTGGGAGGCTTTTACTTGGTAAAATTCCATTATCAATAATAAAAAACAAGTACTGTGTTTTAAGGAATTTTACTTAATAATTGCGATTCGTAACGCGTTTCACTACACCGTAGCTTCTTCAGACGAATGATTATGCAGAAAAATGTAAATGAGAATATAACTATAAATGTTCTCGAGTAATTAAAAGCTTATTGGTTGCTTCTTCTTAAGTGGTTTTTTATGACAGGTATATCCAATAAAATTAAGGAATAGATTGCTCCCCGAAAAGATTCAATAGAGGTGAAGGGCTTAAATCGACTTGTTCATTGATTAGTCTACCTGAGTGTTTGTATTTATTTATTTCTAAAGTTTCCCAAAGATCTACCTTCCAATATTTATTATCTGTATGCAAAATTTCAAACTGTGGGTCGAAAGAATGATTATTTTCTAAGAGATGATTCGCGTAATTTGAATCTGATTTTTATTTGAAAAACTGCGTTTATGTTCCGATATTCTAATATTAAAATTTCTATGTGTTCTACCAATGTAGAAATTATCACAGTCATTGCAATTCAATCTATAAACACCTGATTTATTGTTTTTACCTGGTTTGGTTTTATTATTTTTATGAATTTGCCTAAATTATTATTAGTTTGGAAAGCTATGTTGAAATTATTGCTACTTAAGAATGATTTCAGTTTCTTACTTGTAATGCCAACGTAGGTTAAGGTTTTGAATTTTGTTTCAATTTATCGACAGGGTAAACTTCATTCAATGCGATTCTACTTTGTTTTTTATTTAAAATATTATTTATTAGTTTGGGATTGTAACCATTATTTTTGGCTATTTGTTTAATCAAATTTAGTTCTTTATTGAAATTTTCTGATGATAGCGGGATGTTAATCAATCTATGAATAAAACTATTGAATGCTGACATTTTATGTTGATATGGATGACACGACGAGTTATATTTTATAATATCTGTATGTGACGGCTTATGGTAAATTGCGAAAACATGTTTTCCATTTTCATTCGAAATTGTTACGTCTAAGAAATTTATCGAATTATTGCTTTCTATTTCGGTTGTGAATGCAATTTTTGGATGTAATGAATTTATATGATTTTCGAAAATTTTCAACTGTCTATCTGTTCCTGTGAAGCAAATAATGATATCGTCTACATAGCGATACCAGTATAAACAATATTTACTGAGTGGATGATTATGAATTAATTTCTCTAAGTTATTATTTGCTTCAATGGAACAGATAGACAGGACCTCTATTGAATCTTTTCGGGGAGCAATCTATTCCTTAATTTTATTGGATATACCTGTCATAAATAACCACTTAAGAAGAAGCAACCAATAAGCTTTTAATTACTCGAGAACATTTATAGTTATATTCTCATTTACATTTTTCTGCATAATCATTCGTCTGAAGAAGCTACGGTGTAGTGAAACGCGTTACGAATCGCAATTATTAAGTAAAATTCCTTAAAACACAGTACTTGTTTTTAGAAATGAACTGATTAATAAAGTATGAAATAAATGGATAAATCTACACCTATAACCTTGTAATTCAGATTTTTCTTCGCTCCTTAATTTTTATTTACAAAAAATGTTTTTTCCAATTTTACCAATTATTTAACATATGAAGGTTTTCAGAAATTTATTCAAAAAGGCTCTTAGGTTATATCTTTTTATACGACTATACTTTTTATATTGCAATGAATTTCGAAAAATTATACATTGGACCATTTTTGCCGGTTGTTATCATGCTTTCTCACCCTAATAACAGCGTGAAGCATTATGTGTTGCATTTCCTACAGAAAAAGCATGTACGTAGATAATTTGTAGGTAGATTGTAGTTCTAAAACTCATATAAAGTAGTTCTGATGTGAGCTTTTGAAGTTTTGAATATTTCTGTCAAGATAAGATCTTGTATTCTTGAATTTGTACATTTCTTTTTGATTTTTGAGTATTTAACATTATTTATATCTTGTAATTCACTTCATCACAAGTATTTTTGGAATAATATAGATTTGTGATATTGTAATAAGTATGGAATGAAGGTGTAAGTGAGAATGGAAATAATGGTTCAGGTCGTTGAAAATATCTAGTGCCGGAAAGATATAAATAAACAGAAATATTTTCTTGATGCATCACATGGTGAGTGTTATATTCTTCTTCCCAAATAGATTGATTAAATTACCGAGTTTTTCCTTTTTCAGATTTATCAAACATAGAATAAAACTTATACAAATAGGAACATTTCTAGTCAAATGGCATCTTCAAGACGTTTCACACGTCAAGATATCCACAATTTCAGCTTTGGAAGCACTTATTGTCTTGAAAATCCAAGGTGCAATGAAGAATTTCAGGAATTCTTGAAGAACACTAGGCGAACTTCTTATATACCAACTTTGAAGCTCTTTAGTAAGGCCAGCAATTCAAAAGAGTATAAGGAAGACGAATTCAGTGACCTTATAGATGAAATAGACGATTTCAATTTACGTGAACTCCAGAAGCAGCATAGTGATGAACAGAAATTGAATAATATTAAATTGCAGTGCAGTAGTATCATTGATAAAAATGTTTATAAGTTGTTTATACCCTTTTTGAAAGACGAAAAGATGAAAACTAAACATTAATCTGATCTTTTCAGTTATAGACACTTGTAGTTGTTGACTTTGTTATTCAAAGTTTGTTTAATGTTATGATATGAGTTGTATTCATTGAAGAGGTTTTCTAATTGGAACTATTTTGTGTAAAAGTTAAATAAGAGCTCAAAGAGCAAAAAATTCAATTGAACAATTGAAGGTGAAGTGGAATACTTGATACTTATAATTTAACTATTCCAATTTCTCCTTTTCATAATTCGAAATTTTGTTAGAGTATTAATCTCAGGGATTATCGATTGATTAACAAAGATTTATATTACGATAGAATTTTTCAATAATCAATTCAAGCAGACTTCATAAAGTTATGTTGGATTATATCAGAAAAATAACAATATTCTGTCATTTGGTGTTTCAAGCATAGTTGGCTAGTGAATAGTGAAAAAAACAAATTGTATTATTGGTATTGTTTGCTTTTTCCAGAAACTATAGTTCATATTATACAGGCTATGAAATATCAAGTTGTTATATAAAGTTTTTATTTTATCTTTGGAATGTACATATAGGGTTATCCACTAAAAACCGAAATTACTTTCATAACCTATAACTTGTTTGTTTGTTTGTTTTTTTCTATGGACCTACAGTTTATAGTGGACTCCGTACCACTCACCTAGACTATGCAGTGATATTTGCCACCTCTCAGGGTTACAAGTTACCTGGCCTTCAGAGGTTATGGACCAAAAACTATGGTTGTGTGTTCAATCTCTATATATGACTTCGTCAAATTCACTTTTTTGTTCAAGGACAACATCCATGACCTGAACCCGGATTCGAACCAGAAACCTCGGCTAAGCATATTCCTACATACTTGCTCACTAACCGTGCAGCTACCGAGGCGGTCGAAACCTATAACTTCCACAATTATTAAGTTAAAGCTTTCATTTCAGATTCTTTGGAATGCCAAAGTATGATGGAATACAATAATTGTTATCAAATTTCATTTTCGATACAATTCAAAATGGCCGATACGCTGAGAGTACACTACATTTTCAATTCGCTGTTTTTTTTATTGAATATTGAATATGATCCATGAAATTAAAATCTCAACTCTTTTTGATTATTATGAGGGATTAAACATGAAAATCCATGAAGAATGGATGAAACTGTGAAGCGAAGGAAATTCCAGTTTTGTAAGCGAAGCGCAAATTGGAATTGTTGTTTCACTTCATAACTTCCAAGATCCTTGAGTGATCGTCTCTCTTCTAGACTCAATCGGGAGTAGAAGAGCTGAAACATACGGTTATCGTCCTAAAATTGGAGTTTTTATTCAATTTAAAATGGCCGAAAATAAACTTTCATGACAATTTCTGTATTCCATCATCCTTTGGCATTCTAAAGAATCTAAACTGAAAGCTCTAACTTAATAATTATGGAAGTTATAGGTTATAAAATCAATTCCGGTTTTTCGTGGACCACCCTATATATTTAAGTACACACAGAAAATGCAATTCGATCCGGAAATTTTGTTTTCTCAGTTAGTATTTGTTCTCACCAATCAGTATTTCTTTTTTCATAAACAATTATAGCCCAAAATTTTGGTTAAATATCGATATTTTTGTATATTACTTCAACGAAAATATTTTTGTTTTTTTAGTCACCGCAAGGCTCCTTGTTTGAGAGGAGCACCTATAGGTCAGCTATAGCAGCTTTCAAAATTATTATTTTTACAATTAAAAATGTTAGAATACAGTTAGAAGTTATAAAAATATGTGTCCAAATTATCACATTACTAAGTTCGATGGTTTAAATTGTTTGGAAAAAGAATGAAGAAGTCTCTCTAAGATAACTGATGTCTTCAAAAACATATTGCAATTATGGTTGAAACTGTAAAATGCTTAAACAGTTGATACATCCAGTAATTTTATCTTTACAAGACTTTGTTTTTAATTATGGTAATCAAAGTAAAACTGAAGGATTGATTAAGTTTGTGCATCAAGAGATTTTTTGACAAAAACGAATCATTCTTCAGTTAACATTCTTATAAAAACTATACAATGTACATAATCATTTTAATGAGAAAAATTCATAACAAAGTAAAAGACGCATGTATTTTTTATGGGAAATAATTGTGACTGAGTATATGAGCTGTTTTTCCCCAACTTCAATAAATTCTTGACATTCATGAACGGCGATTTGCTCAAAAAAATGTTTATGAAATTTTGAAACAGAAATACACTCCCCACAAAAATTGTCGCATCACCTTACTTTTACGACAATACTATATAAACTTTTAGGTTGGTCATTCGAGAGTCGCTTGGTAACTTTCAGAAGTGTAAAATGAGAAGATATCCTTCAAAAGAGATGAGTTTCCATAATCGAGTGTTTCCTCCCCAGGCCCTAATTACTCCCAGTATACATCTTGGAAGCCCCTCAAACAAATTTTGGTTGTACTCTTGAGTCACTGAGTTCCAAATTTCAGGAAGCAGATTTTCTAATTGTTGGAGTGTTCTACAAGGCATCCTACGTTGCTGAATTTGCCACTCCATGTTGTCCCAAACATGTTCTATGGGATTCAAGTCGGGACTTCTGGCTGGCCATATTAAACTATCAATTTCGGCATTTTGCAGAAATTCTGTAATTACTCTAGCTGCATGAGGCCGAGCATTATCATGCATATAAACGAAGTTTTCGCCAATCAATGGGATAAAGGGTACAACATGGGGTTCAAGGATATCTGCGATGTATCTGGCCGCTGTCTTTCTTCCGTTATTCACTAGGACTAACTCAGTTCGACCATGGAAAGAAATGCCTCCCCACACCAGTACAGAGCCTTCTCCGGAGTTTTCGGTTTGCCGGATATTGCATTGCTGATACCGTTCCCCAGGTCGTCTGTATACAGGCACCCGTTTATCATTTGATACTAGACAGAACTTGGGCTCGTCGGAAAAGAGAACATTCGACCATTCTGGAATACCCCAATTTGCATGTTCCCTCGCAAACTGAAGTCTTGCAACTCGATGCTCTCTGGTGAGACGCGGACCGGTAGAAGCCACCCTTGATCTGATATCGTCTTCTCTGAGCCTGTTCCTTACAGTTTGCAATGAAATATGCACATTTCTGGAAAGTGCAAGTTCATTTTGTAGCATTCTAGCCGTACAGTGCCGAATTCTTAGTGCAGTTAAACGTTCCCTGTCTGGCCCTTCTTCCATATTCCTCTGTTTCGTGGTACCGATTAATTGCTCTTGAAATAGTGCTTTGGTTAACCTTCATCAAGTTAGCCAAGTAACGTTGGCTTCGCCCATCCTCTAAAAGTGTTACAATTCTTACCACTTCATGATCACTCAAATAGCGTCCAGGACGTTCAGCAGCCATTACAATAAATTCAAAGATTCGAAAATCAACAAGAAACACAGAAAACTTGCATTAATTTAGCGTGAAAACTAAAGAGGAATTGAATGAATACTGATAGTCAAATAAACTCATTCTTGTTTCAGACGTGCTTGAGGTCATATAGAAACAAATGTTACTATATAGATAAGATTTTTTTCCCCTCGATATGTCCAAAAACATTTGTTAACAAAGAAACTGCGATCGAGCTGCTTAATCGATTGTGGAATTCAGAATACCATGTGATGCGACAATTTTGTGGTGTGTGTATAAGCAATACAACATTGGAAAAACATTAGTCAGACAAGCTTATGATGGGAGTTCTTTTGCCGAAGATTAAATAACAAAAGAAAATTAAAATAATCGCACTTCAGAATACTACTGCATATTCTAACGTAAATAAAATTAATTTGGATCTACAGGATCCATCTAAAAATATTCAGGAAAGCAGTAAAAATTTTTCTGAATAGAATTTACAGCTTTCTTCTAAGAGAAAAAAGTCTTTAAGATATTTGTGACACATATTGACGGATCTAGTAAAGTTATTGGAATTGCATCACAATGAAGTTATTTTAGAATGAAACAAAATTATTTGAAACTTTCATATGTAGTTTAGAAGACTAATGACTGGAATGATTTTTGCCTGAAGAAATGCAATGATTGAAAAATATTGACTGATTCTGACTTCACATTTTGTTATACACATTTGATCTTATTTCTACACTAACGGTTCAAAATAGAATATTTTATACAAGTAAGTAAATGTAACCAAGAAGTTACGCCACTTTTTAAGTCTACAAAATTTTAGGAGTTGCAAATATTTCAGCAAACTTAACGCATTTTTAACAAGTTCTAAATTTTTTTTTTTATAACCTTTATTGAAATTTACAATCTACTTTCTACAAGTATTGAGTAAATGTGAGCTATGTATTAAGACATGTGGAAGTTATCAAACTTATTGATACTTCTTCAAAATACTTCAATTAAAGTCGATTGGCCAAGTTTTCTGTAACCTTCTACTGCTGAACGGGTTTTCTGCTAGTTGGTCTATGTAGCTGTTCTCATGTCCTTCCAAATTTTGATGATATTTTGTATATCTTGTTTTGATTTCTTCGTTAACGAAAGGATTTTCAAATCGTTATGTATGGTCAAGTTGGAAACGTACGAGGGTGAATCTGTGATCGCACGAAGTATTTTGGATTGAAGTCTCTGTATAATTTGAATGTTTGAATTCTTCGCGCATCCCCAGAATTGAATGCCGTATGTCCATATCGGTTTAATTATGGCTTTATAAATCAGTAATTTATTTTCGAGGGACAGCTTGGATTTTCTGCCTATGAACCAGTTCATATTTCGAATTTTCATCTGTATTTGAGTTTTCTTAGCTTGGATGTGATGTTTCCAAGTAAGGCGTTGGTCCAAATGTATTCCTAGATATTTGGCTTCAGTTTTAACTGGAATCGGATTACCATCTATTACAACAGGAGGACATATGTCTCTTTTGTTGGTGAATGTGACTTGGACTGATTTCGTTTCATTGATGATAAGGCGCCATTTTCTGTACCATTTTTCCAGCTCATTCAGGTGTTCTTGGAGATTTTTGGAAGCTGTTGCTGAATTCTGATGAGATGTTAATGTTGCTATATCGTCCGCAAACGAGGCTAATGTGGTGTTCTGACTCTCTGGAATGTCAGATGTATATATAACATATAGCAAAGGTCCCAGTATACTTCCTGTGGTACTCCGGTTTTATTTTATTTGGGCTAGATAGAGCATCACCATATTTCACTGCAAAGTATCGATCCGTCAGATATGATTTCAATATCAGATAATAAGGTTGGGGTAAAAGTTTCTTTAACTTGAAGAGCAGACCAATATGCCAAACCCTGTCAAAAGCTTGCGATGAGTCTAGGAACACAGCAGTGCAGTACTTATTGTCTTCTAGACTTGTTGATATTGTGTTTATAACACGGTGTATTTGATGGGCGGCTGAGTGGTGTTCCCTGAATCCTAGTTGGTGATTGGGTAGGATTTTGTATATGTCCATATCTTTCTTCAATCTCTTAAGAAGAAGTTTTTCAAACAGTTTTCCCATAATTGGTAATAGGCTGATAGGCCTATATGATCTCACATCGTTTTCAGGTTTGTTCGGCTTGCATATCATTATAATCTCTGCGTACTTCCAGATAGTCGGAAAATAAGAAAGGCTCATCATTCGGTTGAATATTGTATTGAGTAGAAGTATAGCTCTATGTGGGAGTTTTTCAATGTTTCGGCAGTTATCAGATCAAAACCGGGCGCTTTCTTATTTTTCAGCTTCTTAATTTCCTGAAGAACTTCCTTAGGTTTGAAAGGTTTTATGGGGAGAGACATCTGGCACGCAATATCTAGAAAAGACTCAACTTCTGTATCATTGTGTCCCGTATGGGGTTCTTCCGGGTGAGTACTTGTGATAAGTGTGATGCGAAAATATTTGATTTATCCTCATCGGTATTGGCCCATTCTCCATTTGTCTTTCGGATCGGAAGTTTACGTGTTACAGGTCTTTTATATTTTTTTTGTAGCTTTCCAGATGTTGTGATCGCTGTTATTGTCGATATTCTGAATATGATGTTGAAATTGTGCGTTGGAGTGCTCTTGGAGAATTCTGTGGAGATTTCTACCTAGGCGATTATACACTGTTTTGTCCGCAGGGTTACGAGATCTTTGCTATCTGCCTCTTGCCTGTCGTTTTGATGTTATCAATTCACGAATTTGCAGTGGTAATTTCGTTTCAGTGTCGTCCTCTCTTAATTGTGATGGCGTGCTTTCCCAGGCTGCTTTCTGAATCATTTCCGTAATATATCTTGTAGCTGCCTCCAAATCTTCAGTTTCTTTGAGTTCAACATCCAGTCTAATTTCGTTAGTTAATATTTGCTGAAATTGGTTCCAGTTTGTTCTGGTTGTTGTTAGTGTATTTTCTTTTCCCGAAATTTGGCGTTTGTACTCAGTGTCAACAAAATTGGCGAGTGATCCGATGATAGATCTGGAGTTGATTCTGTTTGTATATAGTTGTTATTTATACCATTTGTGACGAAAAGTCTAGGATGTCTGGGATTTTGTGCGGATCAGTTGGCCAGTAGGTTGGGGTTCCGGATGAAACTACATCTAGATTCCTGCTTGATATTACCTTCATTAAATTGCGTCCCTTGGGAGTTATTAGTCTGGATCCCCAGTGGGTGTGTTTTGCATTCCAGTCTCCTCCAATTATGAGTCTTCCGTGAATTTCTGAAAAACTCAGTATATTTATTTTCGTCTATATTATGTCGAGGTGGGGAGTAAACAGCTGATACATCAAAGCTCCATATTTCCGTGTACACTGTGATATTTGTTGCCTGTATCTCTTCAGTAATATAATTTGGTATTGTATGATGTTTGATACTTTTCCGAATAAGTATGGCTGAACCGCCGTGTGCTCTCCCATCTGGATGTTCAGCAGAGTAGATGTTGTAGTGTGGCAGTTGGAAAACCGTTTTCTCACTAAAGTGGGTTTCTGATATTAACATGATGTCTATTTTATATAAATTCAGGAATGATATTAATTCATTTTTGTGGTTTGGAAGGCCGTTCGCATTCCATGAAGCTATACGTATTAGTTTAGTCATTGTGGAATCTAGTGGAGTTTATTCACAAGTGTGGTTAGCAGATTAAATATAATCTGATTTTGGTTCATCATTTGCGTGATCATGGATTTTAGGTCTGAGAGGAAACTTGTCATCATCGTTTCTAAGGAATTCGAGTCTCTTTGCTGGGAGGGTGTTCTTCGTGTGCTTTATTTTGTTGGAGTGCTTTGGCATAAGACATCTTGCTTGGCTGGGCTATAATTTTGGCTGGTTGTTGATCGATTTCATAGATGGTTTCTGGGATGTTCTGGACTCTGTTATGATGTTTGTGGTTCATGTTTTGGTTCTTTGATCTTGATAGAAGTTTATATATTTGGCATCCCTTGTAGTTGGCTGGATGGCTACCTTCACATAAGGCACATCTTGCTGGAGTTGTTTTTGGTTTATTGCAAGTTTTGGAATCATGTTGATTCCCACATTTCACGCACATAAATGGTCTATTGCAATATGATTTAGAATGCCCGTATTCTTGGCATCTAGTGCATTGTATAATTTCTTTCTTCATTCTTGGTGGTTCGATACTAATTTTCTGATTTAGGATGAAGTTCAGTTGATATATGTCCTTGTTATTTTCCTTCGGTTCTAAATCCACATAGAAAAGCGGAAGTGGATTTTTCATTTGATCTCTTATAATACTGATGTTCCTGACTATGTGTCCCTGCTTTTCTATTTCTGCTTTTATGTCATCAGTCGGAATGCTGGAGTGTAGATATCTGATAACTACCCTGTAGGCCCTGTCTTGTTTAATTTGATAGGTATGAAAAATTATGTTTTTTTCTCTTAAAAATCTTACCAAAGTTCTGTAGGTTTCGGGAATCATAACGTTAATTTTAACGCAATTGTTTGACAGTGTTTTCGAATAATATTGTTCATCTGCAATAACTGTTGACAGAAGTTTAATCATTTCAGGGTAGTCTGTGACTCCATGTATGAAAATAGGTGGTGGTTTCGGTATTTTAGGTGGTGTTTGTGTTGTATCATCGGTTTCAGTTCTGTCATTTAGATATTGAAATCTATTACGGGTTTCGATTGTTGGGTTTTCATTTATTTCAGGTGAAAGGTTAGAAAATTTTCTTTTCTTGACTGTTTGCCATGGAAGGTTGTTAGTATCCATATTTTTGTTGTTTAGTCGTCCCCAGGGCAACTATTAATATTCATTCATAAGATTCAGTATATTATTGTTTTACTGAATGGAAATTAAATACTTATTTACGTACGTTTGTAGCAGATGACTTGAAAGTGATAATATGGGTTGCTGATAACACATGCACTCCCGAGCACGGTTCAAACGCGAATTCAAGTTCTAAATGACTCCTAAATATTGTCTGAATCAAAAAATTGGAATGTCATAAAACTCTGATAGAGTATTTATATTCCCAAATGTTGGATTAAAAATTAATCAAACTGGTATATCATTTAAAGATAATTTTAGATAATATTGACCACAGCAAATTTCAGTTACATAATATGAAATTTTCTAAAGAACAAATCGATTCTTTCTTCAAAATCTACACTCTTTTATTTGAGTTTGGAAGGTTAAGAGAGATGCAAGTTTCTTATTCAACTCTATCCATCTTAGACAGACAATCACTGATTTTGCTAACTTTATTTATGAAAATGGTATGATTGATGATGAATTGGAATTGTATAAGTTATTAAGTTAACTTTTTTCTACACAACAAGTCTGAATAAAAGTAAAACGGCCGAAATGTGTGCTTACAAGAATTATGTGAGAAAAAGATTTTTACTGAAAACTCGTTAATGAATTTGCTTTTTCCGAAACGCAGGAAGTCGAGCATTCTCGACACGTGAGGTGTTATTTGTTATACCTAGAGGGGAATGAATATCATGAAGCATCACCTAAGTGCATTTGTATATATTTGTAAAATATTTGGGAATAAATTATTGATTTTATTGGGAGTATTTGCTTTTATGAATGGGTATTATTTCGGCACATTTCAGTTTTTCTGGGAATATCCCATTTTCCAGGTGATATTCGCGATGTGACACAGGGGGTCCGAAATGATATGAGCGATATACTTAATCAGTTTTATAGGATTTCGTTCAAACGTACAGCAGTCGTGTTTTCGAGAGAAATTATAGTATCGTGGATCCCAAGTGGATCTCCAATATTTCTTGGTGCATTCAAAGAGCTGCCTGGCTATTCAACATGAAACATGATTTTTTGCGTACTGGCGTAGGTCTCCATCTTGTTGAAACTAACTTTTTGAACCAAGTATATCACGATTATTTCGATCAGGATAAAGTCATTAGATAATGATGGCACAATATCAAACCGCAGAAAAATAGGTCCGATCTTCCTGTCTTTCAATATGCATAAAGTTTCTGGGGTAATAGACGGTGATATTCCTGATTTCATTATGAATTTTCTTTGGACCAATATCGATAATATAGCCTGTTTACTGCGCTTTTGAGACAAAAAGTTGCTTGAGGCCAGAATAACATTTCTCAAAAATGTCAATAATTCACGATTTTTGGAAAAAAGTCACTAACAGATCAATTAAACTGTCTGCATAAAACTCGATTTAATTGTGAAATGTCGGTTTTCCCTGACGCCTATGCTGGAAAAGCAGTGAAATACTTAGATATGACTATGGAGAGAATAACACATTTTCTCCATTAAACGTCTCCATAAAAACCTGTGTCGGCACTTTTCTGGTCATTAACAACTTCAAAACCAATTAGGAAAACGTTAAAGCAAATAATAAATTTATGCCTAATTTGTGCAGTATGTTCAGAAAAAGACCGACAAAAAAAATAATTGCAAGCTAGGTTTCTAATTACTACCACGTTCTCTTCACTTTTGTTCGAGCTTCTTTGTTTTCTTCGTTCTTCCGGCCTGCTAAAGAACCTCGTGCGATCCTCTAAGATGATGACGAAGACAGACAGATGAAGACGATAAAGATAGGAGTTCGTGGGACAGAGTTGGAGGAAGAGGGATTGCATGCAGTAAAAATATCGACATGAGAAACGACAGGGGTGGATTGTTATCCTTTTATTTTCTCTTGATTGATTGATACGTGACCAATAAAAAAAATTGCTAACATATCATTAAATTGTTGATAGGACTTTCATTTCGACATATAGATTGCCCTCCATTTTTTCGTTCAAGAATTAAAAAAGCCGTCTAAGATGTCAGATTCAAGAAGCTGATCTTCAAGACAGTCAATCAGGATACTCGATTTTGTCGATAATAATAATAATATGGTTGATGACACTGATGAATCTAAAGTAAAGAAAGCTGTTCAGTGAATCGTAGCCTTGGCAATTTCTCATGTGAGTTTTCCAAGAATTCCTGATTATTGGGATACAAACGATGAAAATACTCAATTTCTTTAATATTTTCGAAAAGTTTTCTGGAGAGATAAATTGTGGCAAACTGCAAAATATGCACTTTCGATTGATAGAACGACATATTTGAGTAATTTTTTCTATTCTCGTTTTGCGGTAATGATTCATAAGTTTTTAGAAAAATGGGAGAAATTTCAAATTTGAAATTACGAAAAAACTGCAGGAACAATTTCTTTATACAAGGGTGAATCGATAAGTTAGGTAAAAATTAAACAATCATCCACTTTTCTCCACTAGGTGTTATTTATTTCGCAACATACTTGCTTAAGTGATGCTGGGGTTTTTTGTTCAACTCGAAATACATCTTTGTTTCGGAGATGACTCCAGGATCTGTTGAAAATCTTCCTCTTTAGAGCCTTATTCTCATGTATGGAAATAACAGTTGGACAGGAAGTCCGCGGACTAGCATATAGATGGCATTACTATGATTAAATCATATGAATTCTTGTCATTTTTCTTCTTCATGTGCCATCTTCGAGATTAGGGGTTAGCGGAACTCTTCTCGATTTTCGGCAAATTGACAGAGTTGTACGAATGTAAGGCTTGTACATGCCTTGAAGTTGCGGTACCAGGACATCTTCTTTCTTCCGATACCTCGTTTGCCTTCGATTCTACAATTATTAGTTGAAGAAGAAAGTATTTTTCTCCTCGGAGAATATGCCTCATCCCTATATATTCAATTTTCCTCTTCTTTCATTTGAAGAAGTTGGTAGTTTATCTTCATCAGTGGCATAACCTTCTCATTAGTTTTTTGGCTAAAAACCTTTAAACGTTATGTGTATAAATTTCCCAGCTGTCCAGTAGATGGTTCATGAAATATAATATTTTGAGTGAAGCAGCTTTGGCTATTTTGTAAATGGTGGATAAAATAGATTTTCGTGTGTTAATAAAACATTGTTCTTATTGAAAAACTTATTGTTGTAATGGTGAACATTGTTCGTAATTCGCACCATGCAAATCAAGTGTTGAGAAGTGGTTTACTATATTTGAAGAGGCGAAATGAGAGTCGAAGATGATGCTAGCAGCCGACGACCGAAAGAGGCTATTACCGACTGAAACATCAAGAAAGTCCACAAAATAGTTTTGAATAACCGCGAAGTAAAGTTGTTTGAGTTAGTTGTTACTCTAAAGAGATTGAAGGAATGTATGGGAAATATAATACATTAATATTTGGACATGCGAAAGCTATGTACGAAGTGGGTGCCACGTGTTCACAATCGATCAAAAACAACATTGTGATGATTTAGAGCTGTGTATAGCAATATTCAACCGTAAAAAAGACGAATTTTCTCGTCGATATATACAATAGATGAGACTTAGATTTATAACTACAATCCAGAGTCTGATCGACAGCCAACTGATTGGACTGGGTCTGAAGAACCAAGGCCAAACCAGGCAAGGCAAGGTAATGCCATTATTGGGGCATTTAAAGAAAGAAATCACAAAAAAGTGGACTCATTTGAAAAAGAAGAAAGTGTATTTTCTTCAGGAAAATGTGCCACTTCAATAAAACCATGGCAAAGTTGTATCAATTGAGCTTCGAATACCGTACTCTCCATATCTGGCCACCAGTGGCTTGAGCATTGAGAGTTAGGTCAGGAGAATACGCTGGATAAGCTAGTACTTCATAATGTAACGCCGCTAGCTAGGCTATTGCAAAGGCAGAAAATGGGCAAGACTGATGTGATAGAACAGGAATTGCGTTTTGGCAATATTTGTGTCAGTCATGCATAGTACTCTATGATCTTTTGGAGAAAATCAATAAAGAAAATACCCTGCGCGTTCCAGAAGAAGGTGGTCATTACATTGCCGGCCGTTGAAACCACCTTGGCTTATTTTTCTTAAGTTTTGGTCCATTGACAACAAACGTGGCACCCATTTTGTCAATAGTTTTCGCATATGTATATGCTCATGCAAAATGTTTACAGTCTTTGCTATATCATTTAACTAATGGAGAAGAATCACTATACTATTCGTCAAGAAATCTTTTGGTTTCCATGATGGCTTTTTTGCATAGAAAATAATGTTTTATTAGCAGTCGGTAATCATTATTTTTTTTTTCATTCTATCATAGAAAGTGCAACTCGTCCGGTTAAATCAAAACTAATTGATATTCATGTTTGCATTTTTAAGACATTGTATTGTCGAAATATGTTATAACTTGTGTACCAGTATCATAATTTCTTTAATTTTTACCTAACCTTTCGATTTACCCTCGTACTCTCGCTCACATGTCATTGATTCTCATTAATTCTGTTCGTTATGGTGTTTTCGGGAAGAATTAAGAACAAACACGAAGAACGATTGAAAAAACAAGGGGAACTACAAAAAGCGCTCTCTTTTATTCTTATTCGCCATCTGTGGGGGATCGAGTCCATTAGTTACATTATAAATACGAAATTATAGGATGTCAAATCCGACTAACTTCTTGATAAATTTCGCATTTTCAAGTTGGACTAAACTTCATATATAATGCGAAAATCGTGAAACCTCGATGCGTTTGAATATATTTGATAATCAAAAACGTCGTCAATATCAGATTCGTTGAGATAGAACAACATGGTGCATATGTCAATTTCCCGAATAGTATTCAGAAGCAACTCTTGAATCTCACTGGATTTTATCTGTTCGAACTTATGTCGTCCTATTCCATTCGCCATTTCAGCAATTTTTCTAGTTATAGTTTGAAGCCATGGTTCAACAAAGACTGCGAAAGAGCCTCTGCAGCCAAGAGCAGAGCTTACAAGTCATGAAAGATAAATCCAACAGAGGACACAAGAACAACCTTCGTACGAATACGGAACGTATGAAACCTGAAAACTGCAAGAGCAAAGGCCAATTCCAACGAAGGGGCAAGCGGGATTAGACAATTCTGGTCTATGGTGAAGACTGTCAGTGCCAATTTCTGCAAATCTGCGATTCCGCCTCTTGTTAGAGAATACGGAAGTACAGCATCATTTCCGAAAGAGAAAGCCGATCTCTTTGATCTCTTGTTCACAAAGAACTATGTGCAAGATTCATCTAACGCAATACCACCGTACATTCCACCTACAAATTCTTCCATGAAATTAAGTTCAGAGTCCGTACTGTGAGACGGGCACTCGAGCAGCTGAACTGGAAGAAGGTAGTTGGTCTAGACGAAACACCGCCAATTGTACTGAGAAAGTGTGCTCCCGAACTGGCACCCATTCTTGACCGTCTGTTTCAGATTTCTTATGAAAGCCAGATTTTTCCGAGCAGCTGTAATATAGCGAGAATTCAACCGATCCCAAAGAAACGAATGACGTCCTTACCCCAAAACTACCGCCCTGTTGCACTTCTTCCCATTATGTCCAAAGTGATGGAGAGAGTCATAAATGATGAACTCATCAAATATCTTGAGTTGCAGGGAATTATTAACGACTGTCAGTATGGTTTTCGCAGGCACAGATCGACAGGAGATCTGCTCGCCTATGTGACTCATGTTTGTACATCAACGATGGAAAAGCATGAGGAATCTAGAGCAATAGCCCTCGACATCTTTAAAGTCTTTGATAGGGTTTGGCATGCAACCTTATTGAATAAACTTGCTGCATATGGACTTCCCGAATTGCGGGTTTGGATGAGTAGTTTTCTCTCAAATATATGAATACAAGTTGTGGTCGA
Source organism: Cryptolaemus montrouzieri (assembly GCA_013387265.2). Lineage (NCBI taxonomy): Eukaryota > Metazoa > Arthropoda > Insecta > Coleoptera > Coccinellidae > Cryptolaemus > Cryptolaemus montrouzieri. Next base: position 5,315,262 of record JABFTP020000062.1, read on the forward strand.
CGGTATTACATCTGATTGTTTCTAGTTGCAATCAGGAGTACCTCAGGGATCCATCCTTTCGCTAACCTTGTTTCTGTTACAGATAACAGATCTTCTGTCATCTACAGAGAACAAGATATTCGGTTTTGCAGACGATTGTACCCTAGTTTCGTCTTTCAGTAGTCTGCGGCCGATTACATCTGTGGAATTTCGGCGTCAGAGATGTCAACAAAGTAATAATTGGTCAACTCGGGGTTTCGCTGGCATGAACATGTATGAGCAATAGATAAGTCGGCATCAGCTTAACTTAGTTTTCTTTTCAGAGCCAAGCGATACTTCACGTCATCTCAGTTGTTGCTTCTGTATATGGCGCAGATTCGACCTAATTTGGAATATTGTTCCCATGTATGGGATCTGCGCCCAAAAATTCCTTGCGGATGTTGGATAGTGTGCAAAAACGGGCTGTGCGCCTCATCGACCACCCGGAGATCACCCGCGATGTCCAACCTCTGGCTCTCAGAAGACAAGTTACTGACCTTTATCTGTTTTACAGATACTTCTATAGAAGATGCTCCAAGGAGCTGTAAGACCATGTTCCGGGAAAATTCATGTTTTGCCGCAACACTAGGCTGGCAAGGATTTTCCATCACATGGCGGTACATTTAAAGACCCCTCGAACCTCTCTCTATAAGAATTCCTTAGTTTACAGGGCCGGTGAGCTGTGAAACTCGCTTCCGCCTAACATCTTCCCAACATCCCACAATTTGGCCCTCTTCAAGAAGCGAGTGAACCTCAATTCTTTCCAGGTGTCCACTCAAATGACGTAACAGTTCCGCCTATTCCTGGGAACCTAGCATAAAAAAAGGCACCGATTCTTCGTCATTTTCTGCAGTCAGAACAGGCCACACGTTTCTCCAGCATGGTTTCAATGTATATGGGTTCGGTTCTTCAACTGATTGTTTTATAATTAAGATACATTTTGCTATGTTAAATTTCTTTCAGCATTCTTTGTCATTTATTTCAGGATCATATTCCATATAATTCAATATGATTTTGAAGGTTCGTTTGATGTAATAGAGCTTGAAGGGTTGGATTCTTCCTTTGCCTATAGGTTGGTTGAAGCAAAGAAGTCGTGTTGGGAAGTAAAAATCGCACTTTCATATTTGAATGCATAGTTTCAGTTTCAAGAGGATGAACTGGTGCAATGTCCAAAACTAGAATAGCTTTAAAGTCTAAATTCTTGTTTTAAATAAGTTCTGAAACAAAACAATTCCGGAATCAGTCACAAAATATAGCGCTTGTAACCCACGCTTTCTTATTAGCAGGTCAAAACACTGAAAGGTCGTTCTTGTTTTGATTTTTAAAATCACGAGGTTTTGACGATCTGTGGGGCATCCGTGATTTTATGATACAATCTCCAGATGCATTAGAACATAGCAGCAGTGTAACTCTATCCTTTGCTGCCTTAAGTCTTATCCTTTTCGCTCTTGGGAATGAATGTTTTGTTTAGCATTCTCTTCGGAAACAGTGCAGTGTCATCTGCATTAAATGCTTGCTCAGGTTTGTATGACCACTTCCATTATTTCTATTTCTACATAGGAATGCAACATCGCTCATAAAAACATAGATATTAGAACATCGATATTCTGAAAACTGAAATATCGATGTTAGAAAAATCGAAATTAATGATCGATATATCGATGTTCATATCGATGTTTTTTAGAAGAAATGGGACATTGTTTTAAACGTTTTGAAGTTTTTTTAGTATAATCATTATTTTATTTCAACAGAAAACAAGTATGTATTTATTTCTCAACACAGAATTCGAAAATAATAATTTTGACAACCTGGTGCCCATTAACCGGTTTCTCCTCTTTGTGTGATTGCAGCTTCTAGGTTCTATGATATAGTAAACGTCAAACAACAAACAAAACAATGGCCGTCAATGTGGGCGAGCGAAGCAACTGCTTAGTTTTGCACGCGTTTGTTTTGCCGAGAGAGAGAGAACGAGACACTAAATAGAAAAATCTACGCTTGTGAGTAAGAGAGATATATGTTTGCGTGTGTAGCTGTAGATGTTACATCGATGTCATAAGTTTCGATATTGATGTTAAAACATCGATATTTATGAACGATACATCGATAATTGAAAAACATCGATGTATCGTTTGCATCCCTATTTCTACACCACGAACAATTTTTGCTGACAGTGAAGTTCTGTGGTCTTTTAATTTCGACCAGGTCCGGAAAAATCTTTCCTTTCGCCTCTTGGTCTTTCTTTCGCCTTTTTCTACTGTTTTCTTTTTGTCTCTTACCTATTTATGGCGTTGGTTCGCCAGCCTCTCTTTAATGTTTCGGATCGAGTGAAGATATCTCTGTTATCCTCCTTCTTTTATTCTGTTTTTTTTCGTTCTCGTATTCTGTTTTCAACTGAAACAGGGAAATGTGCTTGTCTGTTTTTCTTGTCTTTGTTTGTAGTATCTTCTTTTTTTCCTCGTTTATGTGTTCCTTTATTCCCCAGTTGAAATATGATACGTATGTGGCTCAAATATCAAATATTTTGGGACAAACGAAATACTTTTTTATGATTGCAATAAATTGGCAAATATAGCATCATTTATGAGTTATCCTTTTTCATGTAGAAACATTGAGGAATTAGCTACTGAAATAGCAAGTCAGTTTAGTATGAACTCATGTTCTGTTGAAAATGAGTTGATGCATATTATATCAGATATACATCTCAAAGCTACAGCATCTGATACAAATTTCTGGTGTTTTATATCTGAAGATAAATATCCGAATATAAGGCAAATCGCCCTTCAACCGACGGCTGACGATCATATGTCATCATGCTTGCGATTAGCACTCAGTGGTTATGTACCATCTTATGAAAAGTATGCTGAGGACATGCAGTGATATCCTTCAACATCCAAAGTCACTCCTTAGTTAAGTTTAAAACCATATGTAACTCTTTGGTTTTGTAACAACCAATAAACTCATAATTCGAATATTTATGAGTTTTTCCATTGATATTATAGAGAAGAACCTAACTAAACCTAAGTCAAACCTTGACTGAAATAATGTATATTGTGCGGAAAGCTGATATTCATATATGCTACGGTAAAGCTTACCTAGGTAGGTAGGTAGGGTGTATTGTGTATGTACGATAACCCTGCATCGCACATACTTGCAGCCTCTCCGAGTCGATCGTAAATAGTCTAAAAGATCGCCAGCTCTAGACAGCGAAGTTGAGGCTACAGAGGACCTTATTCTATCATAGTATTTTTTTTTCATTAACTGTACAGTTGAGTTGTTGAAATTGAATAAGCGTGATACGGATGTAAACGACCCTTTAAGGCGTAAACGATAAAGCGTTTTTGTTTTAACTTTAAGCGGTAACAATAATTTTTTTCGTATCGAAACTCGTTTTTCAATTTTTTTAGGCGACATTATAAGTTAGGAAGACAACGATAGAGACGTATTACTCGATTAGAATTTTCATGACGAATAGAGAAATGAAACAATACAAAGGGCTTTCACCATAGGACTTAACGTCTAATAAGTGGCTTCAAACAACATACTTTAAGCATTGAGTAATAAGAGCTTTACTTAAAAATTTTGTTTGCTTACATTCTCAAAAACACCGACCGCGGTGAAGGCGGCTAATGTCAAAGGAAAAGCCGAACCAATGCAGCGGCGATATCATTTAAAAGCATACTTAAGGCATAGTATTAATGAGGTATATTTTACTTTTTATTAATCCATTTGACGACGCGTTTACAAAGGATACTGAATCTTATTTAATATCAAATATGTATGTTCCGATGTACTGATTAGGTTTGTACTGCATTTATGAAATTATAGCTGATGTTTACAGCTCAAAGAATCCTTTTATGGATTTTGTTCATAATTCAAATTTGCATCAACTTGTTACCGAACCCACGAGATTTAGAATTAACAATCTTCCTTCAACTCTTGATATTATATTCACAAACTATACACACTTTTTGACGGATCATAAGATCGGTGAACCTATTGGCATTTCTGATCATGCAGTCATCACAGGTCATATTCAATTCAACTTAGAACGATCCTCAGTTGGCGACAATATATAAAGATACGAGGTTATCAATTACGACAATATAAATAGACTCTCAACTAATACCAACTGGGATGAGGTCCTGGGTAAGTCCGGAGACTCTGAGGAGGTTTGGTATAACTTCACAAACATTATTAATGATTACAAAGCCCAAAATACAAGAGTGAAGACATGCTACAAAAACCAAATAAAACCTTGGATAGATGGTGAATTGATTTCCATCATTAGGCAGAAAGGAAAGCTCTGGAGAAAATACAAGCAAACTTATATGGAAGCAGATTTTCTCATTCACAACCAATTTGCACAAAAATTGAAGAAGGATATCAGTGAAGCTAGAAGCGTATTTGAAGAGTCACTAGCTCATAGTGAAAATCCAAAAAAGCTCTTCAAGTATATCCGTTCATCATTATCGTCGAAGGTCACGGTTCCTGTGCTTCAGAAAGAAGATGGGACGTTCTGTGGAAGTCAATCGGAATCTGCGGAAGTCCTTGCGATTCATTCAAGAGCAAAAACTAATGTTAAGGATGTTCAATTTACACCCGAATTTGTTGAACGTCACCTTCCAAAACTCAATAGTCTCCCGGTCCTGATCTGATATCCCCACTGTTTCTCAAGAACTGTTCTGCACCCTTGGCTATTCCATTGTCAAAAATAATGACACCCATCATCCCGTCCATCTGGAAAAAAGCGAATATCACCTCAATTCTTAAAAAGGGAAATAAACTGAAGCCAGATAATTATCGTCCAATCAGTTTAGCGTCTGCGATTTGCAAGGTCATGGAAACCATTATAGTAGAATCTTCATCAGAAATTTTCACTGAACTTGAAGTTATTTCAAGGTGCCAACATAGTTTTTTGAAGGGACGTTCTACCATGACAAACCTGGTCTCATGCGTCAACGATTGGTCGTCTGCACTAGATAAAAAACACACCTTTTGATGTTATTTACCTGGATTAAGCCATAGCCTTTGACAGGGTTCCTAAAGTACGACAGCTTCACAAATTGGAACGCCTAGGTATTCGTGGCGATCTACTTAAGTGGATGGATTCATTTTTATCCGATAGAAACTTTTGTGTCAAAGTTGGAAAATCGTTGAAAATGTGAAACTAGTACTGAGTGGAGTTCCCCAAGGCTCTGTCTTGGGAATACTCTTTTTTGTGATGTATACTTGCGATCTTCACTTGCATATTTCAGATTATTCAGACCCTACCTTGAACCATCATGTCTTGCAGTCTGACTTAGATTCAATCTTCCAATGGTGTACGGACTGGATGCTTCCCTTAAATGCAGCGTGCAAAGTGCTTGGTCCTTCACATGGGTGCAAATAATCATTGTCTCCCATATTAATGGTCATTCATTAGAAAAAGTCAAGAGCTACAACGACCTTGGTGTTGGACTTGAGTTGGTCCTGGCATATTCTCAGTGTCGTGAAAACGGTGAACACTAGGCAGTATTTGTTGAACCGAACTTTCGAAAACGTATCTTTCCAAACATCTATTTGGCTATTTGAAGTATACATTCGGCCAATCATGGAGTATTGTGGTACAGTATGGTGTTCCGAACTGCGATGAGATATGCAACTTCTAGAAATGTTCAGCGCCGATCAACCAGACAGTCTTTCGGACGAAATAGACCTCTTTACGAGTGCAGGCTTAGAGGAGATCTGATCATAACATTTCGCATCCTGAAGTATGATTATGGAAATCTGAGAAGTATATTTGCCACTAATAACAGTAGACTCCGAGGACATCAGTTCAAGTTGAGAAAAGATGTCTTCACTACGAGAACTAGAAAACACTTTCTCAGCAACCGTATCCTTTCGGTGTGAAATGGTTGGCCAGCGGAGGTTGTTGAAGTATCTTCCGTCAACATTTTCAAAAATAGAGTGGACCGGATTTTCTCTACAGAATTATCGACCTTATAATTTAGTTAGTTTTCTTCAATTTTCGCCTCCTCCTTCCTAGCATGTATTTACATTCACTTTTTTTCTCTTACACTTGTTTTATTTTTAGTTGAAAATTCATTGTTGTTTTTGCCTCACGGATAGTTAAAAAACATGTTATTTTTGAAAGGGCCTTTAGCCCCTACCTATATTAAATTGTATTAATAATAATAATATTGGTCAAGGTTACACAAAATATAATTTTTATAGTCTGTGGATTGAAATATAAAACAAATTATAGTTTCATCTCAAATATTGTATATTTTATTTAATTATTAAGAACAAATTGGTATTGGAAAACCCATGCCATTTCCATTTCGTGTTACACTCAGTTCCATAAATTTTTCTCGGCAATCAGTTATTTCAGGTTTTTCCCATGATGACTGATTTCAAAGAAAACGAGATTTTCTGTAGAAATGGTGTTGGCTAGTACGACTCTGACAGTGTGTCAGTTTGTCAGTGTATGTAGCGTACATTCGTAGCGACTTTAGGGACCCAGAGAGGTTTTGCCGGTGCATGGATTTCGCTGGGATGGATTTAGACATTCTTGCTTCGAACGCCGTGACGTGATCACCGTCCCAACCGGGGGAGTTACTGGCGCGAAAACAATATACGAGCGTGTTTTCCAAAACTATTAAATTAAGTGTAGGTGAAATTTTCTTAACTTGTCTACTAGGTGTTTGCAGATTTGCTGAAGGAAAATCCTTGAAATTTTTGAGGAAAAAACAATGACAAGGTAAGAAGATTTTTAGATTTGAAGTCTTGATTTTTTTTCACTTAACAATTACAGACAATTTTTGAAAAGCAATGTTAGGGAATATACACTGTAGAATAAGTGAATTTAATGGTGTTTTATTTCGAATTTTTGACCCGGCAAAGTTTGTCCTACTAAATTTTGAAATTTATCAATTAAAATAGTTCGAACGTGAAATATTATCTATTTTTTGCCAATGCCAAACTATGATTTTTTGTAGTCTTTACGAACCTTGAAATTGTCTTGAATTTTTTCGTTCGAAACGTTATTTTAGGATCAAGCAACTCCAAAACGACCTGTTTCTTGGAAATTTGCGTTATCAGTATTATTATAAATATTGAAAAAATCCCCGAATATATCAAACCGCACACTTTTAATATCTTTCAATATACAGGGTGTCTACTATAAAAGGTGCCAAATTTCAGTAGGTGATAGTACAAGTCATTTGCAACAAAAAATGTCCTATAACATTTTTTCGAAAAGTCAATAATTATCGAGTTATTTACTACTTGATTTTACGAAATTTTTTGCTTCTCTCTATAAAAAAAAAATATCTCTGTCACTCTTACAGCTACATCAAATCTGACTATACCATCGGAAAGAGCATTGAATTTGCTATAAGATAGTTAAGTACTAATGGTAAAAAAATTTGTATACCGGGTGTTGTAAAAGGCTAAATGAAAAAATTGTGAAATGAACAAAATTAGAGGTATTTTCTTGTAAGCTGTACCACTGAAAACTGATTGATAAGCAGCCGTTTTGTTTTTGGAAAAAACAACTACATTGATCTGGCTTTTAAACGGTATATCAATTTTTGAGCTTACCATTTTTTTACCAGCAATATCATGGGCAAGAATAAGAGTAAGAACATTAAATTTCCTTTATCCTTCGATCACAAATGAGCTAGTTTCACCGGAGCGTATAAACAATTCCACAAATGACTTTTCAATAATAATAAGCGATAAATAAATTACATATCTAGATACTGAATGTTTAAGAAACTAGGAATAATTAATTTTTCTCGGATTAGAAGAAGAAAATCAGAAAAGGAATCGTAAAATAATAAATCACAGATGGCTTGTATTACCTGATTTTGAAATAAATAAAAATATTCAGAATTTGGCAGGAACTGTCATTCAATGAATGAATGAATTGAATTTTATATTTTCCCCTTTCGCGGTTCTATTTTCTTTTTAGAAGAAAAGAAAACATGTCTAGTTTCTCAAATATTAAATATCGAGATATGTTATTTGTTTATGGTTTCGAATCGAAATTCCGGTGCAGCGGGGCAGGAGTATGCATTGCGCTTTCCAAACAGACAGCAACCTTGCAAAAAGACATTTGTTGAAGTGTTTAGGCGCTCTGGTGAAACTGGTTCATTCGGTGGTTCAAGAATTAGAGAAGGTGGTGAAAATGCTTAGCAATGGAGATAAGCACCTGCAATATTGCAGGCTGTTCGCGAGGACCCTACAACAAGTACTCGGAGAATTGGTGCTACATTGAGACTTCATTATTCCACTGTTCATAGAGTTCTCAAGCGAAATAATTTACATCCTTACCATTAGAGTAAGACCTATTGCCAGTGGATAGTGAGGTGAGGTCGCAATTTTGTAGGTGGTACATGAATAAATTATTGAATTGGGGATCAGATAAAATTCTATGGACGGATAAGGCAACTTTTATCAAAGTTGGTAAGATGAGTTTGAGAAGTTCCCATATATGGGATACAGAAAATCCTCATGGCACTATTGTGTCACACTCTCAGCACGAGATTAGAGTAAATGTGTGGTTGGGGTTGAGGAGGGGTTAGCTTGTCGGGCCAGTTATACTTCCCGATCGTCCCAATTCAAACGAATTTTTAAATCTATCAAATAATGAACGTTCTAGAAGAAATGCCTATAGCTATTCGGCATCACCTTTGGTTTCAAATGGATGGCTGCTCGGCTCATAATTCTAGAATGGTCCAGAATTGGATGAGTGAGAGAGTTGGGGAGAAATGTATAGGACGATTCGGGCCGGTGAGATGGCCACCCAAAAGCCCTGACCTTACGCCGCTTGATTTTTATGTGTGGTGCTCATTAAAGACTAATGTTTACAGAATTCCTTTAATACTCGAGAAGGATTAATTGAAAAGATTCGGATCTGTTGCAACGAAGTGAGTCAAAAACACATTGAACTTCAAATAGTAGTGGATAGTTTAAGAAAAATATATGTTAAGTGCATTCAAGACAGATGAAGACATTTTGAACACTTGGTAATAGAAGATATTTGTGTTTTCGATTTTATGTTCTTATTACTCTTACCCATAATATTGCTGGAATAAAATAGTTAGCTCAAGGGTTGATATACGATTTGAAAGCCAGTTAAATGTAGTAGTTTTTAACAGAGAAAAAAACAGCTACTTATCGATCAGTTTTCAGTGGTACAGCTAACAAGAAAATACCACCAATTTTGTTCATATCACAATTTTTTCATTCAGCCTTTCACAACACCCGGTATACAAAATGTTTTTACCATTAGTACTCATCTATCTTATAGCAAATTCAATGCTCTTTCCGTTGGTATAGTCAGATTTGATGTAGCTCTAAGAGTAACAGAGATATTCTTGTTTTTAAAGAGAGAAGTCGAAAATTTTGTAAAATCAAGAAGTTTCAAATAATTCGATAATTATCAACTTTTCGAAAAACTGTTATAGGACATTTTTTGTTGCAAATGACATGTACTATCATCTACTGAAGTTTGGCACCTTTTATAATAGACACCGTGTATAGAAATATTTGCGATCTACTGATGTAGAGTTCATCATTGTACTGATATGAGTATGTTTTGGAAACAAGAAACCATGCGGGGCATAACTCATATCCGACTGAATCTCAGTCAGTATACAGAGTGCTCCTTTTTTTCGCCACACATTTCGAGACTATAAAACATCGAAAACTACCTTTTTCAAATTGTAACCTATATTTTTTTTCAATTCATTAGATTCGCCGTAAAAAACGAAATGTTCCCCATATATACCCTGTACCTGATATGTCAAGTTATCAAGTTATGGCGAAAAAACGAATTTTGCGTACCTACCTGAAGTTGGCAAAGAAGGCTTAGATTTCTGCACGTGCATATACAGTTCCCTGAGCATTATTAAATAACTGTCCTTTCGTCATTGTATAATTGATGAATTAAGAGAAAAAAAAGCGAAACTGCAGTTGAATATCAAAACGAATTGAACTATATTTCCCTAATGTAATCAGTTCCAAGTCCACCAATATCCAACAAACAACGGACTTCTTATAAATGAAACAACGAATAGATCTTTAAGCTTCTAATTTCATTCCAACGTTTCGACACCAGATGTGTGTCTTCTTCAGGGAACTACAAATAAATTCACATTTGGAGATGGACAAACCGAAAATAGGACGAATAACATATAAATGTTGCGCATATTGAAACGTACATTGATTAAAACTCTAGAATACAACTGAATGTTGAAATTATAAAAATCGTTCGCTCAACAATAGATAATAAAAACTACATGCAGATAACAGAACTTTAAGTTAAAATTATTAAAAATATTTCTTTCAACAGAATATAAAAACTACAGGTAGGTAATAAAACTTTAAGTTAAAAAAATCTCTTGTTCACAAGTGACTATCACGACAGGTTAAAACACAGAAGAAATTGATCGAGCAAAGAATTTGTTTTACAAAAAACCCATGTTAATTGACATATTATCCGTCATATAAATTTTAAAATACACTGTTACATAAAAAGAAGTATATTCTATGTCAATACAAAGTTCATACGCAAGAAAAAGAAGAAAAATCAATGCATACAACGTGACTTCAAACACTATCTAACCTATAAAATTACCATACGTGAAGCAAAATATATGCTTATACAGGGTGTTTCCGAATAAGATGTCATTAATGAAGGATGCGAATCCCTGAATGATTTGAGCAAGAAAGTTCGAAGAACCAATGGTCAAAAATGCTTCGTTGCCGAGATACAGGGTGTTAAAGTTGAGAAAATTTTCGATTTTCTCTCGATAAAACCTAGACTTCTCAAGATTTCGGGCTCAAATTTTCCCATAAGCTATTAAACACAATCTGAATCACCAGGTGAGGCCAAATTTTGGAACAGTATACAGGGTGATACTTTTTCATGGGCCATAATCCATTTTTACCCTCGGAACTTTTTTTTGGTACGCCACTGGCACTAACAAAAAATAAAATCGAATAGATCATTCAATTTGAAATTTTTTTGACTCCTGCATTTTGATCGTAACTATCACCGTTTCTGAGATATTAATTATTGAAAATAATCCAATAGTTTTCCCATATCGAAGCCATGGAGATATTATCTTAATAACTGATGCAATTTTTCAGGAATTGAGCTAAAATTTACATCAGATATCTCCTTATTGTATGTTTATAACAAAATGAGGCAGAAATTCCTGACAGTATACAGGGTGTTATTTTTTCACGTGCATTTTCCTCTTTTTGCCTCCTGAACTTTTTTGTGGTGCGCTACTGGTATATTCTGAAAACAGAATCAAACAGATTATTCAAAGTGAAAACTTTTCTGTTCCTTGTATTTTTCCGTATCTGCCACCATTTTCGAAAAATTAATCAACAACGCCCGAACAGGCTACCCCTTTGCCTCCGTATATTTTTTCGGTGCATAACTGACGTTTTTCGTAATCAGAAACGGATTTTTCATTCAATTCGGATAATTTTGTGCTCATCTTGATCCTCATGTCTTTCACCGTTCTGAATTGAAAATCATCAGAATTTATCGTGTCTTCCTCATATCAAAACACATTTTTGAATTCGAATTCAATGATCAGGGAAATGATATCACCCTTTATACTTTCTCATAAATCCTACCAGTCTAGTGGTGCAGATCTTAAAATGTGAACTTCGTTTGAAATTCGAGCTCAAGGTCTTCACAAATTGCCGAAATAACATGAAAAATATCTTCAAGCTTTCAATACGGAAGGGACTATACGATTACTTTTCTTGATTAATATCTCGAAAATGGTGGCAGATACGGAAAAATACAAGGAACAGAAAAGTTTTCACTTTGAATAATCTGTTTGATTCTGTTTTCAGAATATACCAGTAGCGCACCACAAAAAGTTCAGGGGCAAAAGAGGAAAATGCACGTGAAAAATAACACCCTCTATACTGTCAGGAATTTCTGCCTCATTTTGTTATAAACATACAATAACGAGATATCTGATGTAAATTTTAGCTCAATTTCTGAAAAATTGCATCAGTTATTAAGATAATATCTCCATGGCTTCGATATGGGAAAACTATTGGATTATTTTCAATAATTAATATCTCAGAAACGGTGATAGTTACGATCAAAATGCAGGAGTCAAAAAAAATTTCAAATTGAATGATCTATTCGATTTTATTTTTTGTTAGTGCCAGTGGCGTACCAAAAAAAAGTTCCGAGGGTAAAAATGGAACATGGCCCATGAAAAAGTATCACCCTGTATACTGTTTCAAAATTTGGCCTCACCTGGTGATTCAGATTGTGCTTAATAGCTTATGTGGAAAATTTGAGCCCGATATCTTGAGAAGTCTAGGTTTTATCGAGAGAAAATCGAAAAATTTTCTCAACTTTAACACCCTGTATCTCGGCAACGAAGCATTTTTTGACCATTGGTTCATCGAACTTTCTTGCTCAAATCATTCAGGGATTCGCATCCTTCATTTATGACATCTTATTCGGAAACACCCTGTATATATATTTTTTTTCTTTCACCATCATGGGTATTACTTGAACTGCTGGAAGATTTCTCTTAAAGGCAGCCAAGGCAGCTTCACGAGCATGTTAAAAATTTTCTGACCATCCTCGTGGTCTGTAGTATCACCTCCTTCTGAGCAATATATATAATATCAGTTTTAAGCCCAAGGCACTCGGTATTTTGAGGGAGATGTGATTCCACCAATCCGTTAGTCGACATAACGAGTGGGATAACGGCGATCGACTTGAGTTTATGGATTTCCTTCATTTCCACGGCAAGACCCTCGTACTTACTCAGCTTCTTCGCGTACGCTTTAGATAAGTTCTCATCAGCTGGTATCATCACATCAATCAGAAGTGCAGTTTGTTTGTGTTTATCCACTAGAACAATATCAGGTTTATTATGTGCCATAGGCCTGTCCGTGATAACTGTCGAGTCCCAGTATAATTTGAAGGTCTCATTCTCGCTTGCCATGGAATTATGCCTTTCGAGGTAATCTTTAGATGCCATCATTGTACCATATATATATATATATATATATATATATATATATATATATATATATATATATATATATATATATATATATATATTCATGACTTCAAGAAATTTTGGAAATTTATAAAATTGATAAGACACTTCGTCATTTTCTTGAATTCGTAATGAAAAATTGGAGAACCAATCTTCATTTAAATATTTCAAAACAATCGTTAAAATCCAAAGTAATTCCAATCAAAGAGGCATTTTTCAAGGTGATTCTTTAAGTGCTCTTTGGTTTTGTTTTTGCCTCAATCCATTATCTCATGAATTAAATGCTACTAGTTTCGGCTTCAAAATAAAGAGTTTATTAACTGAATTCAAATTAAGTCACTTAATTTATTTAGATGATATTAAATTATATGCCGGAACCAGATCTCATTTAAAAAGTCTACTTGAGATTACTTTCAACTATTCCAATGATATTCATATGAAATTTGGGCTTCCAAAATGTAAAAATCTTTCTATTGAAAAGGAAAGATCACCTCTGATTATATAAAGATTTCCAATATCGAAATCGAGCCAATGCATCAAGGAGATACATATAAATATCTTGGATTTTGTCAAGAGAAGACAATTAACCATAGCAGCACTAAAGAAATTATTAGAAGTTCATATTACAAAAGACTAAGAATTATCATCAAGAAATATTTAACTAGTAAAAACCTTTTCAGAGCTATCAACTCCTATGCTGTTCCTATTCTTACATCTTCTTTTGGAATTATTAAATGGTCTAAAACTGATCTAAATGAATTACAATGTCAAACGAGGAAAATGCTCTGTAAATATCATAAGCACCACCCAAAGTCAGCTGTTCAGAGAGTTACACTACCTAGACATCTTGGAGGTCGTGGATTAATTGATTTGAATAATCTTCATAGTAAACAGATTTTTCATCTACGTTCCCATTTTCATGATAAACAGAGAACGTCTAAATTACATGATATTGTTGTTGCTTCAGATTATAATCTTACACCTCTGAACTTGACAATGCAAAAGGTAGATTTTGATATATTTGATGATAATTCTAAAAGAGAAAGTTGGATGCAGAAGGAATTACACGGAAAGCACCCTAAAGAATTGAAAAATGATTATATTGATGAAATCGCATCGAATAAATGGTTAGTATCTGGAGAATTGAATTATTTAGAAAGACATAATGCCGTCGCTAATATTATTCACTTCAATCTAGGAATTAAACATGACCTAATTCCCATGACCTAAAAAGAAAAAAATTTCAAAAATATGAACCTGAGATTATTTGTGAAAATGACAAATATAAACTTTATTTTGATAAAACAATTCTGTGCAACAGAGCTGTAAAACACAATAGACCAGATATCGTTCTTAATGATAAACAGAATCAAATAACATATATAATTGATATTGCTATACCCGACACACATAATATACAAAATAAATACAATGAAAAAATTTCTAAATATATGATGCTTGGCGACGAGATTAAAAAATGTGGAAAATGAAGAAAATATTTATTCTACCGATTATTATTTCTACAACAGGCGTTATTCCTAGAAATCTTCACAAAAGTATTGAGATTTTGGGTCTGAAGAAAAATTTGTTTGAACAGTTACAAAAGATAACAGTCATCAAATCTTGTAATATTCTTCGTAGGTTTCTTTCCGAAAATAATAATGAGGTAGAGTCATAGGTTTTCTCTTTAGTTTATACTGCTCAGAATCTCATTTCATATTTTATTTATTTGTTTATATAAATGTAATATAATTAACTGACAATTTTGTCATATTTATATTCAGAGCAGTATTCTATTCGATCGTTCACCACTTCACAAAGGAAACTATTAATGAGTAACATTCAGTGTTACTTGACTAAGGTCCGTACACTGGATTTTTCCGGGGAGAAAGCCTCTGACACTACTCGTTGGTACATTGATATCATTGTCTGATGATGCTATAGTATGTATATATTCTGGTAGATTGATATATTCTCATAACATTTAACGTTATCCTAATATATAATTACTCCAGGATATGTTTTAATTATAATCATTGCCTGGCAATGGTATTAATTACCGGGTGGTGGATTTATATTTTTCATGAAATCAGTTTGATTGCATGAACAGATATATAGGCAACTCGTCGTGGTAAAACCCTATATATATTATATGTTTAACTTTTGCTTGACGTATCGTAATTTTATAGGTTAGATATGCATTGATTTTTCTTCTTTTTCCTGCGTATGAACTTTTATTCACATAGAACATACTTCTCTTCATGTAACAGTGTATTTTGAAATTTATATGACGGATGATATGTCAATTAACATGTTTCGTAAAACAGTTGTACATAATTTTCTTTACAGTTCGACGAATCCACCGATATGATGTATTTTTTATTTGGATGGTATTCAATGACTTGTTGGCTAAGGAAGAATTTTTGGCAATCATTTCTCTGAAGGGGAAGACCCGTGGCGAAGATATATATGACGTTTTCTTCAATTTTGTAAAAAACTACAAGCTACCAATATATAAATTAATGTGCATTACAACTGATGGAGCACCAGCAATGACTGAAAACAAAAACGGTTTTGTGGCATTGTGTCGCGCTAATGAAGATGGCCCTTCATTTCCTTCATTCCATTGCGTTATACATCAAATGGTTTTGCGTTCAAAAGTTTTAAACACGAAGGAAATTATGGGCATTGCAACAAAAATTGTGAATTCCATCCGTGCACGTAGCTTGCAACGGCGGCTCCTCAAGTTGCAGTTGGAAGATTGGGAGTCAGCTGAACACACTGATTTAGTTCTTCACACGGACGTCAGGTGGTTGACTCGCGGAAAATTCCTAGAAAGGTTTCAAGAATCATTGCCCGAAATAACAGCTCTTCTAGACGAAAGAGGTGATGACACTCAGATGTTGAAAAACGAAAAAACATTTTCCGTCTTCGAAAGCAAGGATTCCTCAGTTGACTTATGATACGTATGAGGCTGAATTATCAAATATTTTGGGACAATTCGAAATGCGTTTTCATGATTTTAGTAAATTGGCAAATATAGCATCATTTATGAGTTATCCTTTGAGGAATTAGGTACTGAAATAGCAAGTCAGTTTAATATGAACTCATATTCTGTTGAAAATGAGTTGGTGCAGATTATATCAGATATACATCTCAAAGCTACAGAATCTGATACAAATTTCTGGTGTTTTATATCTAAGACGCATATCCGAACCTAAGGCAAATCGCCCTTCAACTGACGACAATGTTTGGGTCAACTTAATTGTGCGAGTCTGCATCTTCTGAAATAAAGATGATTAAGTCAAAATATAGCAATCGACTAACTGACGATCAGATGTCATTATGCTTGCGATTAGCACTCAGTGGTTACGTACCATCTTATGAAAAGTATGCTGAGGACATGCAGTGCCACGCTTTAACATCCAAAGTCACTCCTTAGTTATGTTTAACACCATATCTCTTTTGTTTCGCAACAATCAATAACCTAACTAAATCTAACTCAAACCTTGACTAAAATAATGTATAATAAAAAACAAGTACTGTGTTTTAAGGAATTTTACTTAATAATTGCGATTCGTAACGCGTTTCACTACACCGTAGCTTCTTCAGACGAATGAATATACAGAAAAATATAAATGAGAATATACTATAAATGTTCTTGAGTAATTAAAAGCTTATTAGTTGCTTCTTCTTGAGTGGTTATTTATGACAGGTATATCCAATAAAATTAAGGAATAGATTGCTCCTCGAAAAGATTCAATAGAGGTGAAGGGCTTAAATCGACTTGTTCATTGATGAGTCTACCTGAGTGTTTGTATTTATTGATTTCTAAAGTTTCCCAAAGATCTACCTTTCAATATTTATTATCTGTATGCAAAATTTCAAACTGTGGGTCGAACGAATGATTATTTTCTAAGAGATGATTCGCGTAATTTGAATTTGATTTTTATTTGAAAAACTGCGTTTATGTTCCGATATTCTAATATTAAAATTTCTGTGTTCTACCAATGTAGAAATTATCACAGTCATTGCAATTCAATCTATAAACACCTGATTTATTGTTTTTACCTGGTTTGGTTTATTTTTTTTATATATTTGCCTAAATTATTATTAGTTTGGAAAGCTATGTTGAAATTATTGCTACTTAAGAATGATTTCAGTTTCTCACTTGTAATGCCAACGTAGGTTAAGGTCATCGACGACAGGTAAACTTCATTCAATGGATTCTACTTTGTTTTTATTTAAAATATTATTAATTAGTTTGGCATTGTAACCATTATTATTGGCTATTTGTTTAATCAAATTTAGTTCTTTGTTGAAATTTTCTGGTGATAACGGAATGTTAATCAATCTATGAATAAAACTATTGAATGCTGACATTTTATGTTGATATGGATGACACGACGAGTTATGTATTATAATATCTGTATGTGACGGCTTATGGTAAATTGCGAAAACATGTTTTCCATTTTCATTCGAAATTATTACGTCTAAGAAATTTATCAATTATTGCTTTCTATTTCGGTTGTGAATGCAATTTTTGGATGTAATGAATTAATATGATTTTCGAAAATTTTCAACTGTCTATCTGTTCCTGTGAAGCAAATAATGATATCGTCTACATAGTGATACCAGTATAAACAATATTTACTGAGTAGATGATTATGAATTAATTTCTCTAAGTTATTCAAGAAAATTTCTGCTAACAAAGGACTTAACGGATTGCCCATAATCAAGCCGTCTTCAATAGTATAATATTTGTTATTGAAATGGAAATAATGTTGATCTAAACAAATTTGTAATAATGAAAGAATATCTGATTTAATGATAGTATTGACATGATTCTTTTCTAATAATTCTTCAACTAAGTAATACGTATCTTATCAGAATCATGTCAATACTATCATAAAATCAAACCAGGTAAAAACAATAAATCAGGTGTTTATAGATTGAATTGCAATGACTGTGATAATTTCTTACATTGGTAGAACACATAGAAATTTTAATATTAGAATATCGGAACATAAACGCAGTTTTTCAAATAAAAATCAGATTCAAATTACGCGAATCATCTCTTAGAAAATAATCATTCTTTCGACCCACAGTTTGAAATTTTGCATACAGATAATAAATATTGGAAGGTAGATCTTTGGGAAACTTTAGAAATCAATAAATACAAACACTCAGGTAGACTCATTAATGAACAAGTCCATTTAAGCTCTTCACCTCTATTGAATCTTTTCGGGGAGCAATCTATTCCTTAATTTTATTGGATATACCTGTCATAAATAACCACTTAAGAAGAAGCAACCCAATAAGCTTTTAATTACTCAAGAACATTTATAGTTATATTCTCATTTATATTTTTCTGTATATTCATTCGTCTGAAGAAGCTACGGTGTAGTGAAACGCGTTACGAATCGCAATTATTAAGTAAAATTCCTTAAAACACAGTACTTGTTCTTTATTATTGATAATGGAATTTTACCAAGTAAAAGCCTCCCAAATTCAAATGTAAAATAATGTATATTGTGCGGAAAGCTAATATCTATATAAGCTACGGTACACCATACTTAGGTAGGTAGATAGGTATGGTGTATCGTGTATGTACGACAACCCTGCATCACACATACTTGCAGCCTCTCAGAGTCGATCGTAAGTAGTCTAAAAATATTGAGGTAAATCGCAAGCAGTTCAAGTTTGAGCACCCCTGTTCTAAATGCATTGAATTCTGCTGAAAGAGCCTCTCGACTTACAAGGAGAAATAATTGATATTGAATAATCTTTAGTATTCTAAGAGACAACCAAAGATCGCAAAATTCACTTCGAACAATTCATATCTTCCTTTCGGTTAATTTCAGGTGGCAAAGATTTAGTTTGTATACAATAAGAAAAATAGAAACATATATAATGTTGATTGAAATAACAAAGATGGTGCCACAGCACCAAATATTTTTTTAATGTTCCGTCTTTTGTGGACACCTGGTAATTCTCCTATTTTTCATTGATTTTATCACATCAGACATCCATTCAGCATTTACGTATTTATAATACATCTTCATTTCTTTCGTTTTTTCCGATTTGAGCAATCAAGTGAAGCATTCAGCCATATATACTGTTATCCCAATGTGTACGAGGGATGTCTTCTAAGTTTTGCATATAGGGATATAGTGAAAGAATAGGGAGCTTTTAAAGACTTTATTTTTTCTTTGATTTACATTAACAAATCAAAGAGGTTCATTCTTAGTACTGAAAGATTAATAAATGGTGTCCTCTATGTCTTAGCATGCGAAACATAAAAGATATCCCTCGTATTCACTATGTTCCTGTTGCTTGAAAGTATTGCTATAACTTTTCGTCTTATATTATCTTGAATTCAAATAATCTGGTTAATGTACAAAGATTTCTTGAAATCCAATAAAACTTTGTATTGGTACCGTATTCGTTCAGATCGAGTATTTCCCAAAGAAACTTGATCATGACTTCACCTAGCAAGTTTAATTTATTCACATACCCAACAATTAACCTGTGTGAGAAGTTTCCGATATGCCATACTGTATAATGCTCAATATTATTTTTATTTATTCAAACTTTCTTCTCCATTTCGAAAACAGCCAAGAAATTCTGCTGGTTGAGTTGAGAATAACTATAGAACATTTTTTCTCGAAAGCGACATCCAAGTCTAGCCCATTTCAACCCATCTCTGACTTAATTTACACAACAAACAAGGTATACCAGGCAGGAAACAGGTGATAAACATAATTAATTTTCAAGATTCAAGTACATTCATATGCGGAATATATGAACAGAAGCACGAGATATTTCAAAACACAACCAAAAAGATTAAAAACCTACACGTTCCATTTAAATTAATTTTTTCAGTTCTTCTTGGACGAGATAATTGCAGTTTTTGCTGACTAATAAATATGTTTTCTAAGCTGAATAATTTGAATAAATAATGCTATGGTGGTAATGAAATGTCGGATTTGTTAGGAAAAAGATAAAAAATGGTTAATGGTAATAAACTATATTTGTTATCTATCAGGATATTGTAGTAGCGTTCCAAGTGTCTTGTTCACGCTACTGTGTTTTACGGCGAGAACTGGAGTCGATTCCGGAATAGAATTTGAAAAAAATTTTGAGGATTGTTATACAGTGTGTTCCAACGAAAATTTGACCCCCTCTAACTCCGAAATGAGTAACATTAGCGAAAACACCAAGACACGTCGATTTTTGTTTCGAGGGAGCATCTTTCGAAATAATTCGAAACTTCTCAGATCAACCCCCTACCCCCAGCAACCCTAACTTTGAAATTCATCATAGGGAATAAGGGTCGAGTGGCACCTTACTGAAAAGGTCTGTCAATTCTCCACCTTGATTTGTCATTTTTAGAATTTTAAATTAACATACAGGGTGTCCCAACCAAGGGTGAAGTTGAATTCCTGGAAATCCCAAATACTAAATGAAATAGATTTATTTTGGCATAATGCAAGCGCAGGTTTATGCTCGGTCTAGAAAAACGACCTACACTTGTGAATTTGGAGTTGGTGCAATCAACCCCCTATTTCCAGCATCCCCAACTCAAAAATCATTCGATCGATAATAGGTCAAGTGGCACCTCGTTGGAAAGGTACTGCAATTTTCTCTTCGAATTTGGTATTTTCGAAATTCAGAATCATCATACAGGGTGTCCCGAAGCAGGAACATTGAAAATCCAAATAACTTTTTGAAACTGGTTCATTTCGGTATACGAGAACATGTTTGATCCGAGAATAGGACTTTCTTGTGTGGTTATAGAATTTTTGCAATCAACCCCTTCCATTCAGCATCCCCAACTTGAAAATCATACAAATAATTCAAGTGGCATATCTTCAGAAAGGTTTTTTGAATTCCAGAATGATTAAAGCATTTCATTCAGTTCGGCTCTCCATACAGGATGTCGCTTTCGAAAAATTCAATATCGTCATTTGAAATTATCAACTAAAATTAATTCGAAACTGTTAAAAGTATTGGGGTACGATGTGTTGAGCATCAATTACGAAGAAATAAAGCTGATTTCTGCATTGAAAATGTTCACATTTTTTCATTTCCATCTGGCGTGCAGTCATCTGTTATTTCTCATTTTGCAATGAAATATTATTATTATTCAGATCAGTTCCTCATTATTGTTGTTGTTCGTCAGTTGAAATGAATCTGAAAATGGTTTATTCCACTGAGGAAAGGGTCGAAATTGTATCGACGTATTTTCGAAATAACAGTTGTGCCAAAGAAACGGCAAGGATATTCGATAGGAACCATCCTGAAAGAGAAAGGGGAGTCAGTCACCAGTACGTTAAATATTTGGTTGACAAATTCCTAGCTACGGGTTCGGTGGCAAACAAAAAACATGAAGTGGCATGTCCTGTCAGAAATG
Organism: Cryptolaemus montrouzieri; assembly: GCA_013387265.2. Taxonomy (NCBI): domain Eukaryota; kingdom Metazoa; phylum Arthropoda; class Insecta; order Coleoptera; family Coccinellidae; genus Cryptolaemus; species Cryptolaemus montrouzieri. Next base: position 5,336,739 of record JABFTP020000062.1, read on the forward strand.
AGGCAACGGAAGTGGCAGTAGTGGGTCATCTACAAATGGAGAATACTACTTCGATCAGAAAACTATCTCGTCTGACTGGTGTATCAGCTACAACTGTCCATAGAATCGTGAAACATCACAAATTTCACCCTACAAGGTAAAATTAGTGCATGAAATAAACGAAGATGATCCAGATCGTCGTTTACAGTTTTGTGAAAATCTAAGTGAAAACCTAAACGCTAATCCAAATTTTCTGAATAACATCTGTTTTTCTGATGAAAGCACCTTTATGCTCAGTGGTGAAGTGAATAGACATAATTGTCGATATTGGGACACACAGAATCCTCATTGGTTTAGAGAGGCCCACACGCAAAGGCCTCAGAAGTTGAACGTTTGGGCAGGAATTTTTGGCAATCATCTAGTTGGGCCTTTCTTTATTGAGGGTAATCTGAATGGAAATGGCTACCTACAGTTGTTAGAGGAACACATATATCCTAGATTGACAGAAATTTTACAGAACGATCCAACTCTTTCTGAGGACGAAATGCGTTTTCAACAAGACGGTGCTCCTCCGCATTATGATGCTCGGGTGCGCCAATATTTAGACGAAAATTTCCCAGGAAGGTGGATTGGTAGAAGAGGACCTGTTGAGTGGCCAGCCAGGTCACCAGATTTAAATCCCCTAGATTTTTTTTTGTGGGGCCATCTAAAATCTAAAGTTTATGCCACAAGACCAGAAAACCTGGAGGAGCTGCGGATGAGGATTATCACAGAATGCCGACTTTTGACTCCTGAAGTTTTCGCTAATGTGAGAAGAGAGTTCGAAAATCGTCTGTATAACTGTATGGAGGTGGGCGGAGGTCATTTTGAACAATTGTTGTAATAATCAAGTTAGTTTTTTGTTTTCAATTGAATACAAGTTCAATAAATCTCGTTTTCCTGTTTAGATGAGCATCCAATCAGTTTCTCCATCATCCCCTCATCCTGATCCTCACGCCAGAAAACCTCGATTGCCAAACTGAAACCAATGCCTCAGTGATTCAGAAAATAGAAAAATCTTTCTGGAACTTTGCCACTCAACCTGTAATCACTTGTATGATTTTTGAGTTGGGGATGCTGAATGGAAGAGATTGATTGCAAAAATTCCATATTCACGCAAGAGAGTCTTATTCTCGAATCAAACATAAACATGTTCTCGTATTATACCGAAATGAACCAGTTTCAAAAGTTATTTGGGTTTTCAGTGTTCCTGCTCCGGGACACCCTGTATGCTGATTCTGAATTTCGAAAATACCAAATTCGAAGAGAAAATTGAAATACTACCAACGAGGTGCCACTTGACCTATTTTCGATCGAATGATTTTTGAGTTGGGGATGCTGGAAATAGGGGTTGATTGCACCAACTCCAAATTCACAAGTGTAGGTCGTTTTCTAGACCGAGCATAAACCTGCGCTTGCATTATGCCAAAATAAATCGATTTCATTTAGTATTTGGGATTTGCAGGAATTCAACTTTACCCTCGGTTGGGACACCCTGTATGTTAATTTAAAATTCTAGAAATGACAAATCAGAATGGAGAATTGACAGACCTTTACAGTAAGGTGCCACTCGACCCTTATTCCTATGATGAATTTCGAAATTAGGGTTGCTGGGGTAGGGGTTGATCTGACAAGTTTCGAATTATTTCACAAAATGCTCCCCTCGAAACAAAAATCGACGTGTCTTGGTGTTTTTCGCTAATGTTACTCATTTCGGAGTTATAGGGGGGGTCAAATTTTCGTTGGAACACACTGTATTTATTTGCATTAATGTATTATTTCGGAAGGGCCCTACTTCGAAGGCGATACAATATGTTTGGATGAAAAATAAATAGTTGCGTTTCATTGACCAATTTCCGATACTTTTTGAAACATTGTTTATCCCATGAATACGAGGTGTGTCAATTAAGTTCGCGGAAAAGTGCCCGGGAGGGTCCGGAAAGTACATAAATACTTGAAAATATCTTATATTCCTTCGCAATAGTCTTCCCCGAGCTCGCTGCACAGGCGCCACCGTTGAACCCACTGTTTGAACCACACCCTCAACCCCCCCGCAAATAGGTCTCTCAGAACCGCCGTCGTGATGCTTTGGACTTTCGAAACTCCGTCATATCTGTTTCCTTCGAGGGGGGGCCAGATCTGGACTTTAGGGGGCATGTGGAAGTATTTGAATGCCGTTTTTGGTTAAAAATCACGAACTGCGAATGATGAGTGGGCCGGAGCATTGTTATGATGAAGCACTCATTCGCGCTCCGCCAATTCGAGTCGTACACGAAACATACAGGCCTTCAGACGCTTTGAAACTTCATTGTAGAATACTGCGTTGACTGTCTTACCTGCTGGAACGTATTCGTGGTGTATCATCATCATATCAGCTCCCAGTCATCCACTGCTGAATGTAAGCCTTCTCAACCTTTTCCATTCTTCTCTGTGCGCGGTGATACCAGTTGGAGCCTGCTTATCTAAGGTCATCTACCTATCGTTTTTGTGGTCTTCCAATGCCCCTCTTGCTTGTTCTAGGTTTCAGTGCACTAGTCTATTTGGACATTCATCTTCTGTTTTCCTGGCTACGTGCCCTGCCAACTCCATGTCAATTTACTAGTTCTTTCCATTATATCTGTAACACAGGTTCTTCTCCTTATCTCTATGTTCTGGATTCTGTCTCTCAAAGTCACTCCCAGCATGCTCCTTTCCATATGTCTTTGGTCAACTGTTAGCATTTTTGCGCCCTTCTCAGTTAGGCCATAGGTTATGACGGGGAGAACGCAGGAGTCCAACACCTTCCTGCGTAAGGAGATGGGAACATCTCTGTTCCTAAAAATGTTACTCATTTTTCCAAACGCTGTCCATTCAAGTCTGGTTCTGCTTTTCATTCCAGCCACCTGGTTTTGTTTTCCAAGCTTTATAATATGACAAGATAAATGTAATCTTCAACTTTTCGTATCAGTTGATTATCTATTCTCACCGGATTTTCGGTGTTGCTTAAGAGTTTTGTTTTGCTTAAGTTCATATGAAGGCCTACCTCCTTGGATGTCTCGTTCAGTTGAGTTAACATAGTTCTTAAAATTTCCTCGTTTGATCTGATCAAGACCACATCATCGGCGAACCGGAGGAGATTCAGGTGTTTTGCATTTACATTGATACCTTTTTCGTCCCTTTTGAGTTTTTTTATGATGTTTTCTAGAGTAAGAGTAAAGAGTTTGGTAGATATTGTATCCCTTTGTCTTACTCCGCTCTGAACTGGAATGTCTTTCGTCTGCGTCTCTTCGTCGACCCTCATTCTCAATGTGGCGCTTTTGTAGATATTTCCCAAGAGGGTGGTGTATATGGAGTCTATCCTTGCATCATTCAATCCTTTCGTTACTGCCCAACGTTCGATAAGATCGTGGTTTATAACTCCTTTAATATTGAAAAATGCGATGAGTAAAGATTTCACTTTCGATTTTAACATTCTGGCTTTCTCTACCCACTGCATACTCTGCCTTTTTGTCTCAGGGTCGTATTCGAAGACCCACGACTCGTCACCAGTGATAACATTCGTCAATTCGAGAAATCATGTCTTGACAGATGGACAATAGGAGCTCTTTCTGCTCTACTGTGGGCACTTTGGGAACCATTTTCGCACACAGCTTACGTATCCCTAAATCTTTGTGTAGTGTCTCCTTGTTGATGCCCAACTCGTCTTCCAACATTCTAAGGCTTACCTGACGGTCTCCGAACACTCGCGAGCGCAGCCGATCGAGGTTTTATGCGGTTCGAGAGGTGGAGGGAGATCCTCCACACGGATCATCCTCCACTGACTCTCTGCCGCTTCTGACCCGCTTTGCCCAATCGTAGACAGTTGGTTTTTTCAGACATTCTTCCTTATACACGTCGGTAAACTGTTTTATAATTTCCACGGAAGTTTCGCCGCGTTTGACCAAAAATTATATAACTATTCTTTGCTCAGTTATTTTATCACTCATGACAAACGGTGGGTCAAAACAGTTCGATGTTCAAGGGACAATAAATCACGAATTATACTACCGATCAACATCAAACTTGCAAAGGGTGACGCAGAAATAAATTCTGTTTCGAAATCTAACCAATGCTAATGCTGCAGAGTTACCAACCGCCGCAGTAGTGCCAACTTCCACGAACTTAATTGACATAAACACCCCAAAAAAGTCTAGGGAACACTTACCAATATCTTTAAAATATGAATTTGATGATTCGAATTTATAGAAATCTTTCGGTTTTTGTTAGGATGTATTGTATATAATGTATTCTCAAGAAAACAAAATAATATTTGACTTTTCCAAAGCACCTATTATGAAAAAAATTTGAAATTTGAAAATGACGAAATTTGGTAAAACAAAAAAAAAACCTGAACTAATATTTTCGAAACGATATGGAAGCACTTATATTTTTCAGTACCCAGAAGGCCCACCTATTAATGACACTTTGGCATCGTCGCGGCATGCTCAATATTAAATTGTCTATTAAATTTTGGCCTAATTCATTCCAAGCCCCCTGAACTGCTAATCGAAGCTCCAGTTCATGATGGAAGATGTTTTGACGCAGGAGATTTCTTTTTAGGGTGTCCCACACATGCTCGATGGGATTCAGATCTGGGGAGCAGGATTGCCACGGTAGAAGATCGATATCATTCTCTTCAAGAACGTTCAAGACAACTCTTGCACGATGAGGAGAGGCATTATCTTGTTGGAAGAGTGGATTTTGACCCATTGTTTGGAGATACGGTACCACTACACATCACTGATACCTCCCTGTCTAACAATTTCTCGAGCATGCTGGAGACGGTTTTGCTTTCCAGGTTCCCTCCATATTCGAATTATTCCCGAATCGGCATAATAACTAAATCTAGATTCATCACTGAAGAGAACTGTGGCCCACCTCTCTTGATCCCAGTTTACGTGTTCTTGGCACCAAGCTAAACGAGCAGCGCGATTTCCATGGGTCAGGTGTGGAACTCTTAAAGGACGTCTGGAGTGGAGTTGACCTTCGTGCAGTCGATTTCTCACAGTTTGGTCGGAAATTGGTACATTATGAACTCGTGATAGCTCTTGAGCTAATTCAGATGCTGTGATAGTACGATCTCTTCTGGCTTGTAAAACCAAAAATCGGTCTTGGGCGACTGTAGTAATCCTGAAACGACCTATATGGCGTTCTTTTACGCTACGTGTTTCATTGAAACGCGACCATAAACGGTTTATGACACTTGGGCTACTTCCCAGAACCCTGGATACTTCACGTTGTGAGCTCCCAGCTTGGAGCATGCCAACGGTTCGTAACATCTCTTCTCTAGTCAAATGTAGTCTTTCCATGATCGAATCACAAAACTTGAATCTTTTATTTGTGCTTACATTAGAAACAAAGTGCCAACTAACTGATTTCAAACACTGAATACTTAAAATGATTATAAAGCATCTGCTGCATTTCTAGTTTTTATAAAACTGAAATCTGTTGCGGTACTCATCCATATTGATCGTTCTGGATACGATATATCGATATTCAGAAGTGTTCCTAGACTTTTTGAGATGTTTATCTCCTAAGTACCAAATTATGCCATATAATAAAACATAGTGAAATCAGTACATACTTGATATAGGTGGAAAAGCGGGATATATAAATTATATTGTTATGATTCTCCTGATTTTATATTCATAATAAATTAACAACTAGTTTTTTAAAAACAAAACCGTATCTTAAATTTCACAAAATACAAATTTCCATCTTGACCATCTTGATTTCCGTTTGTCACCAATTCTCTCATCTGTTTCTCAGGTATAAACGACATTGTTATATTTTTATTACCCCCAATATTTGAAAATTTGATGAAACCAGAAAAACATGTTAAATATTTGTATTAATTACTGTTTGTGAATCTTAAGTTTTACTGCAATTATTTAATTATTTAGTCGAAAAGATTCACCTAGTGATTAGCAAGACTTCTATATCTAACATTCATTAATATTTATATGCTAGTTCAATATATCTTTCCAACGCGGTTTTCAAAATATTTATCAATCAATTTGCAAGCATTAACTATCCATCAATTATAGAATACCGATCTCCAATAGCCAATAATTTTCCTCCACTTTTTCTCTTTGAAGACCATTAATCAAATCTGCCAATACAAGAAATTTAGTGTCTTTATCGAATTGGTAATAAATGTTGCCCAGCCTACCTCTGCAGATATCCTAGAATGAGTATACAGTTACTAGCTAATTGGTTTATAAAGGATTGTTAATAACTTTTTAATTGCAATTTGCATAAAGTACACGCCCAACATGTTATCTTACATGTACATTGTTTCGTACAGCTCAGATCGCTCCTGAGATTAAATAAATCAACTTGGGATCTAAGAAGAATTTACATTCTATAGATAGTCTTATGTATCTACTTGTGAATATAGAATATACTTGAGATAGATAAGTTTTGATTTTTTAATACATTTCAAAAATTTAGGTATTAGGCATATTTTACTGAAAATATTTTAGACTATACAGGGTGTTCCATAATAAAGTTATATACCGAAGTTATGATTTTTTAAATAGGACACCCTATATTCTGTTTCATTTTTGACTTTGTGAGGAACAGTGAAGGTGACTTCAAGCGTTTCTGAAATATTTGACATTTTTGTGCCCTCAATATTGATTTTAACGATTCATATCCGAATCAAAGACATCCAGACAGCGATTCCTCACAAACATTTTGGTAAACCAGAACGCAGCTCATCCAAAAACGAACAGACAGAGATGAAGAAGACGAATTGACAGTTTTAGCGACCGTCGTTGGAAATACAACTACTAGTCAACGGAAGATTACCGATGAAACGGGAATTAGTAGAGGAAGTGTATCCAGAATCTTGAAGAAACACGGATTCCATTCGTATTATACAGTGTGTTCCAACGAAAATTTGACCCCCCCTATAACTCCGAAATGAGTAACATTAGCGAAAAACACCAAGACACGTCGATTTTTGTTTCGAGGGGGAGCATTTTTCGAAATAATTCGAAACTTTTCAGATCAACCCCTACCCCAGCAACCCTAACTTTGAAATTCATCATAGGGAATAAGGGTCGAGTGGCACCTTACTGTAAGGTCTGTCAATTCTCCACCTTGATTTGTCATTTTAGAATTTTAAATTAACATACAGGGTGTCCCAACCAAGGGTGAAGTTGAATTCTGGAAATCCCAAATACTAAATGAAATAGATTTATTTTGGCATAATGCAAGCGCAGGTTTATGCTCGGTCTAGAAAAACGACCTACACTTGTGAATTTGGAGTTGGTGCAATCAACCCCTATTTCCAGCATCCCCAACTCAAAAATCATTCGATCGAAAATAGGTCAAGTGGCACCTCGTTGGAAAGGTATTTCAATTTTCTCTTCGAATTTGGTATTTTCGAAATTCAGAATCAGCATACAGGGTGTCCCGGAGCAGGAACACTGAAAACCCAAATAACTTTTTGAAACTGGTTCATTTCGGTATAATACGAGAACATGTTTATGTTTGATTCGAGAATAAGACTCTCTTGCGTGAATATGGAATTTTTGCAATCAATCTCTTCCATTCAGCATCCCCAACTTGAAAATCATACAAATAATTCAAGTGGCATATCTTCAGAAAGGTTTTTGAATTCCAGAATGATTAAAGCATTTCATTCAGTTCGGCTCTCCATACAGGATGTCGCTTTCGAAAAATTCAATATCGTCATTTGAAATTATCAACTAAAATTAATTCGAAACTGTTAAAAGTATTGGGGTACGATGTGTTGAGCATCAATTACGAAGAAATAAAGCTGATTTCTGCATTGAAAATGTTCACATTTTTTCATTTCCATCTGGCGTGCAGTCATCTGTTATTTCTCATTTTGCAATGTAATATTATTATTATTCAGATCAGTTCCTCATTATTGTTGTTGTTCGTCAGTTGAAATTAATCTGAAAATGGTTTATTCCACTGAGGAAAGGGTCGAAATTGTATCGACGTATTTTCGAAATAACAGTTGTGCCAAAGAAACGGCAAGGATATTCGATAGGAACCATCCTGAAAGAGAAAGGGAGTCAGTCACCAGTACGTTAAATATTTGGTTGACAAATTCCTAGCTACGGGTTCGGTGGCAAACAAAAACATGAAGTGGCATGTCCTGTCAGAAATGAGGCAACGGAAGTGGCAGTAGTGGGTCATCTACAAATGGAGAATACTACTTCGATCAGAAAACTATCTCGTCTGACTGGTGTATCAGCTACAACTGTCCATAGAATCGTGAAACATCACAAATTTCACCCTACAAGGTAAAATTAGTGCATGAAATAAACGAAGATGATCCAGATCGTCGTTTACAGTTTTGTGAAAATCTAAGTGAAAACCTAAACGCTAATCCAAATTTTCTGAATAACATCTGTTTTTCTGATGAAAGCACCTTTATGCTCAGTGGTGAAGTGAATAGACATAATTGTCGATATTGGGACACACAGAATCCTCATTGGTTTAGAGAGGCCCACACGCAAAGGCCTCAGAAGTTGAACGTTTGGGCAGGAATTTTGGCAATCATCTAGTTGGGCCTTTTTTATTGAGGGTAATCTGAATGGAAATGGCTACCTACAGTTGTTAGAGGAACACATACATCCTAGATTGACAGAAATTTTACAGAACGATCCAACTCTTTCTGAGGACGAAATGCGTTTTCAACAAGACGGTGCTCCTCCGCATTATGATGCTCGGTGCGCCAATATTTAGACGAAAATTTCCCAGGAAGGTGGATTGGTAGAAGAGGACCTGTTGAGTGGCCAGCCAGGTCACCAGATTTAAATCCCTAGATTTTTTTTTGTGGGGCCATCTAAAATCTAAAGTTTATGCCACAAGACCAGAAAACCTGGAGGAGCTGCGGATGAGGATTATCACAGAATGCCGACTTTTGACTCCTGAAGTTTTCGCTAATGTGAGAAGAGAGTTCGAAAATCGTCTGTATAACTGTATGGAGGTGGGCGGAGGTCATTTTGAACAATTGTTGTAATAATCAAGTTAGTTTTTGTTTTCAATTGAATACAAGTTCAATAAATCTCGTTTTCCTGTTTAGATGAGCATCCAATCAGTTTCTCCATCATCCCTCATCCTGATCCTCACGCCAGAAAACCTCGATTGCCAAACTGAAACCAATGCCTCAGTGATTCAGAAAATAGAAAAATCTTTCTGGAACTTTGCCACTCAACCTGTAATCACTTGTATGATTTTTTGAGTTGGGGATGCTGAATGGAAGAGATTGATTGCAAAATTCCATATTCACGCAAGAGAGTCTTATTCTCGAATCAAACATAAACATGTTCTCGTATTATACCGAAATGAACCAGTTTCAAAAAGTTATTTGGGTTTTCAGTGTTCCTGCTCCGGGACACCCTGTATGCTGATTCTGAATTTCGAAAATACCAAATTCGAAGAGAAAATTGAAATACCTTTCCAACGAGGTGCCACTTGATCTATTTTCGATCGAATGATTTTTGAGTTGGGGATGCTGGAAATAGGGGTTGATTGCACCAACTCCAAATTCACAAGTGTAGGTCGTTTTTCTAGACCGAGCATAAACCTGCGCTTGCATTATGCCAAAATAAATCGATTTCATTTAGTATTTGGGATTTGCAGGAATTCAACTTACCTCGGTTGGGACACCCTGTATGTTAATTTAAAATTCTAAAATGACAAATCAGAATGGAGAATTGACAGACCTTTACAGTAAGGTGCCACTCGACCCTTATTCCTATGATGAATTTCGAAATTAGGGTTGCTGGGGGTAGGGGTTGATCTGACAAGTTTCGAATTATTTCGAAAAATGCTCCCCCCCGAAACAAAAATCGACGTGTCTTGGTGTTTTTCGCTAATGTTACTCATTTCGGAGTTATAGGGGGGGTCAAATTTTCGTTGGAACACACTGTATTCAGGTCCACCGGGGGCTGTACGAGGGTTTGAGTTCTGTATGTGGATGTCGAAATGATCGGAAGGAATGAAAATTTTGCGGAAAATAATCGGCCCAGTTTTCATTATTACGATGATCAGAATCCTTGGGTTGCAATCGTAGACCCGCATATCATCGTACCATTTTTTTTCGATGAGCACTTACACGAAAATATATTTTCGAGGTTTCTTCGTGATCATCTACAAGAATTGTTAGATGATGTGCATAATTTCATGAACACACACTTTCCTAATAAATGGATCGGCAGAAGTGGATTCCGAAATTGGCCTGCAAGATCACCTGATCTAACTGGGTTAGTTTTTTCCTATAGGGGCATGTAAAAGGTAATGTTAGAGAATCATTTGAAGACAGGCTAAAATTGTGTATTGTTCAGAATGGAGGTCATTTTGAACATCTAATGTAGAAAATGACATGTAAAGTCTTTCTATCTTTATTTTGCAAATGTTTCGTTTTTAATATTAGGTTTGAAATATGAATTGATGGATAGGGTGGGGCGTAATGGAAGGGCGTTTGTGGAACTGGTAGTACACGTAACGGTGACTGAATAGAGGGGAGCAGCTGAGGTCATTCGACTCAGGAGAAGTTACCATTTAGTTCGCAATGGTTATCTGGAAAAGAGAGCATCGTGCATTCGCAGTTGAAGATTATTTAAAATCGGGAGAGTTTTTCATTGTCGTGCAGCGGCGCCTTTGCCAGTGCTTCAACATTGGTCGTAACGTTTAGTTACGAACTATGACACAATCATTCGTTCTCGAAGTGTAAGGACTCCAGCTTCCGTGGAAAGAGTGTAATTCAAGCTGCAGCACTCCAAATGAGTACTATGGAACTGTTCGAAGAATTTTACACCAACCTCCGCTTTCACCTCTTTAAGCTTGTCCAGCACCTGAATGAAGGAGATTTTGCACAACGCCAGCAGTTTGCCGAGAGAATGCAAATGATTATCGCTGATTAAAATTATATAGTGATAATGATGAGTGATGAAGTTCGGTTAATAAACAGAACAGCAGAAAACCCCCGCGAACTGCATCAATCACAGTGATTGGAACGTATTTTTCGAGGATGAAATTGTAACTGTAAACTCTGATCGATATGTTTTCATGTCGGAGAAGTTTTTTGTCCCAGATTTGCCACGACGAACAATGAGCAGAAGAAATGTTTGGTTTCAACAAGAAGGTGCCACGGCACATACAGTCGAAGCCTGAATGGAAGTTCTGTCGTATTTCTCCTGGTCATGTAATCTGTCGTGTTGGTAATGTGTCGTGGCCCCCTTGATATCCTGATCTCACTCGCCGATCTAAGCAAAAAGGAATATACTTTGAAAATTTATGGTTAATAAGTGTTCTGCCATCCATTTTTTACATGTAAAAACCTGATTCTACTAATAATTTCAATGCCTTCCAGTTTTTAGCTGAATAGAAAATAAGTGTATAGTCGGCATAACTAATAATATCGCCCCTGGTGTGCATGAGCAGCCATCCATTCAGATATGTGAACAAAATGGGTGCCAAGATAGTACCCTGTGGCACATCATAATCCACAGTGCTTAGCTCACTAAGCTCACCATTTAATTTGACTAGTTGTCATCAAGGTAGCTCTTCATCAACTCCAATTCAATACCATCAAAAACAATATGTTTCAAAATATCCAACAAAATGCTATATCTGTATCAAATGCTTCAGCTAAGTCAACTAGAATACATAATGATACTTTATTTTTATCAAAGGCCTTGTAAATCTTTTCAGTAAGTTTCCTGATGGCATCCTTCGTCGATATTTTTCTCTAAATTCATATTGTAACAGATAATATACTGTTTTTATTTAAATTGAATGATAATTTCTCTCTTATGACCTTTTTTACAATTTTAAACAAGTTAGGTAACAATGAGATCGGTTTAGAGCAGGGGTGCTCAAATTTGAACTGCTGGAGATCTACCTTAATATTTTCCGACTACTTACGATCGACGAGGAGCTGCAAGTATGTGTAATGCAGGGTTCTCGTACATACAAGATACACACTACCTACCGACCTACCTAGGTAGGGTGTACCGTATCATATATAGATATTAGCTTTCCGCACATTATTTTAGTCAAGGTTTGGGTTAGGTTCAGTTAGGTTCTTTTCTATAGTATCAATGAAAAAACTCATAGTTATTTAAAATTGCGAGTTTATTGGTTGTTACAAAACAAACCAGTTACATATGGTGTTAACTAATGAGTGACTTTGGATGTTTAAGCATGATACTGCATGTCTTCAGCATACTTTTCATAAGATGGTACGTAACCACTGAGTGCTAATCGCAAGCGTAATGACATATGATCATCAGTTAGTCGATTGCGATATTTTGACTTAATTATCTTCATTTCAGAAAATGCAGACTCGCACAAGTAGGTTAACCCAAACATATAAAACGCCAGAAATTTGTATCAGATGCTGTAGCTTTGAGATGTATATCTGATATATTCTGCATCAACTCATTTTCAACAGAACATGAGTTCATATTAAACTGACTTGCTATTTCAGTAGCTAATTCCTCAATGTTTTTACATGGAAAAGGATAACTCATAAATGATGCTATATTTGCCAATTTACTGCAATCATAAAAACACATTCGAATTGTCCCAAGATATTTGAGAATTCAGTCTCATACGTATCATAATTCAATTGAGGAATCCTTGCTTTCGAAGATGGAAAATGTTTCAGATCCTTTCTCTTCAGTTGATCTATCATAAGTTGCAATTTACTTTTGAATGCGTTTACTGCGCTAATCATCTCAATAATAGTTTTTCCTTTACCTTGAAGCTGCGAATTAATGGTGTTTAAGTGCATTTTGATGTCAGTCAAAAATGCCAGATCAGTCAGCCATTTTTCGTTTTTCAACATCTGAGTGTCATCACCTCTTTCGTCTAGAAAAGCTGTTATTTCGGGCAAAAATTCTTGAAACGTTTCTAAGAATTTTCCGCTACTCAACCACCTGACGTCCGTGTGAGGAACTAAATCAGTGTGTTCAGCTGACCCCCATCTTCCAACTGTAACTTAAAGAGCCGCCGTTGCAAGCTACGTGCACGAATGGAATTCACAATTTTTGAGGCAATGCCCTTGAGTTTCTCCGTGTTTAAAACTTTTGAACACAAAACTTGTTGATGTGTAATGCAATGGAATGAAAAAACTGTAGGGAAATCATCATTCTTTCCAGTCATCGCTGGTACTCCATCGATTGTAATTCACACTAATTTATATATTGGTAGCTTGTAGTTGTTTACAAAATTGAAGAAAGCAACATATATAGCTTCGCCACGGATCTTCCCCTTCAGAGGAATGATTGTCAAAAATTCTTCCCTAGCCAACATGTCAATGAATACCATCCGAATAAAAACACACAGCTGGGCAGTGTCTGTAATATCGGTGACTTCAATACGCCTTGTGACAGTCGGACCAGATAACTGAAGTTCTCTAATAGCAGACATGATTTCTGTTTTATTTTTAAAATCTCCAAATAAAGTCTCACCCGCTTAAATAACTTCCTTGACAACCGATCCATCTTTGATGTTTCCCAATATATGAGATATTTTGAATGGCGCGATCTTAGCAGCTTTTGATTGTTTGGCAGATCGTGGTATGTTCTTTTTTCAAACAAGATCAAATAACGTACTTTTTCGTTTTTTTAATTCACCCTGTGGCGGAAAATCCTTTTCATACTTTTGAATTTGGGAGGCTTTTACTTGGTAAAATTCCATTATCAATAATAAAAAACAAGTACTGTGTTTTAAGGAATTTTACTTAATAATTGCGATTCGTAACGCGTTTCACTACACCGTAGCTTCTTCAGACGAATGGTTATGCAGAAAAGTGTAAATGAGAATATAACTATAAATGTTCTTGAGTAATTAAAAGCTTATTGGTCGCCTCCTCCTAAGTGGTTATTTATGACAGGTATATCCAATAAAATTAAGGAATAGATTGCTCCCCGAAAAGATTCAATAGAGGTGAAGGGCTTAAATCGACTTGTTCATTGATGAGTCTACCTGAGTGTTTGTATTTATTTATTTCTAAAGTTTCCCAAAGATCTACCTTTCAATATTTATTATCTGTATGCAAAATTTCAAACTGTGGGTCGAAAGAATGATTATTTTCTAAGAGATGATTCGCGTAATTTGAATTTGATTTTTATTTGAAAAACTGCGTTTATGTTCCGATATTCTAATATTAAAATTTCTATGTGTTCTACCAATGTAGAAATTATCACAGTCATTGCAATTCAATCTATAAACACCTGATTTATTGTTTTTACCTGGTTTGGTTTTATTTTTTTTATATATTTGCCTAAATTATTATTAGTTTGGAAAGCTATGTTGAAATTATTGCTACTTAAGAATGATTTCAGTTTCTCACTTGTAATGCCAACGTAGGTTAAGGTGTTGAATTTTTGTTTCAATTTATCGACAGGGTAAACTTCATTCAATGGTTTCTACTTTGTTTTTATTTAAAATATTATTTATTAGTTTGGGATTGTAACCATTATTTTTGGCTATTTGTTTAATCAAATTTAGTTCTTTATTAAAATTTTCTATGAATAAAACTATTGAATGCTGACATTTTATGTTGATATGGATGACACGACGAGTTATGTATTATAATATCTGTATGTGACGGCTTATGGTAAATTGCGAAAACATGTTTTCCATTTTCATTCGAAATTGTTACGTCTAAGAAATTTATCGAATTATTGCTTTCTATTTCGGTTGTGAATGCAATTTTGGATGTAATGAATTTATATGATTTTCGAAAATTTTCAACTGTCTATCTGTTCCTGTGAAGCAAATAATGATATCGTCTACATAGCGATACCAGTATAAACAATATTTACTGAGTGGATGATTATGAATTAATTTCTCTAAGTTATTCATGAAAATTTCTGCTAACAAAGGACTCAACGGATTGCCCATAATCAAGCCGTCTTCAATAGTATAATATTTGTAATTGAAATGGAAATAATTTTGATCTAAGCAAATTTTAATAATGAAAGAATATCTGATTTAATGATAGTATTGACATGATTCCTTTCTAATAATTCTTCAACTAAGTAATACGTATCTTTTGGAGGAATGTTGGGAAATAGATTCTTAACATCGAAAGAAATAAGTTTGGAATTAGGTGGTATAGTGGTATCTTTGATATTGGCAATAAGTTCGTATGAATTTTTGACCGAAAATTCAGATTTAAAATTGCAATGTTTTATTAGCAAGTCGTTGAGGAATTTTGAAAGTTTGATCGAAGGTGCCGTTATATAAGAAACAACAGGTCTAATAGGGTAATTAGGTTTATGAAGTTTTATCAACGAATATAATTCGGGGGATTGTGGATTGGAGTTAATGAATTTATATTTTTCTTGGTCTGTAATTAATGATTTTGCTGTCGAAATTATGTTTTTAACAACTTTCTGAAATTTTGCGGTAGGATCCTTAGTTGATAGTATAGTTTCCGGCTGTGAAGAATTCTTCAGTTTTAGAAATATAATCGGTTTTACTAATCGCAATGACGGTGTTACCTTTATCTGCTTTAGTGAATACTAAATCGTTCTTGGTACTATTTTCACGAATTGTTTTTATTATCTTATAATCGGAATTGCAATGAGGTGATAATTTCGAAAAGTCTTCTTTGATGATTTTTGCTGTTTGATGTTTGGCTAAAATATTATCATTGGAGTTTTTGAGAATAATTTCGGAGTCTATGCCTAACTGTTCAAAATTAGTTTTATTATGTTTTGGATGTAAATTATGTTTGAATCCTTTTCTAATAGATCTTTTTGTGGTTGTGTAAAATCGGTATCAGTTAAATTAGTGAATCTTTCAAAAATTTATGGTCTGAAAATTCATCAGTTGAAGGTTTGGGTGGAGAAATTTTGAATTTAAGTGAATTCAACTTTTCTGTTGTTGCTGAAACTTTTTATGAATTAAAATTTTGACATCGTATCTGGATTCAGAGTCTAAAATATCAAACTCAACAGGGTGCAATCTAAACAATAATTCCGTATGGATTACCTTCAAATATATGTTTGCAACGTCCCTCCTGTTGTACTGGATCTTCATATCCTCTTTGAGCCATATGCGTTGGCCTTTCTCAATTGCTCTTCTTGCGTTCCATCACCTCCCTTAAATTACGGTATTTTTCAGCAATTTTGAGTGCACTTGGAAATATCCCTTCATTCAGAATCGTATCAACTAGATACGTAATTGTTGAAACTGAAAAATCAATTCCAGTTTTCAGAATTTCCGCTGATATTGTACCAATTCCACAAATCTTTTTGTTTTTTGAATTTGAAATTATATCAGGAATTTCTTCTGTATGTGATGTTCATAGGTATACTATTTTTCAAGAGAATTAAAAAACCTTTTCAAAGATGTCCCTCGATCCACTCTTTCTATAATCAATGTCGACTTAGAGGGTAGAGGGTTGATTTACTTGCTCGGAAAGTACTCAGAAATTTGTCCCCCTCCAATTGCAAATTGAGGTGACTCAGAGCTTTTTCCACTACAATCAGTCTTTCTTGACACACAGGGGGGTGGAAAATTTTGCGTTGTAGATATTTTACATTGCTCAAAGCTCTTTTTGGAGTAAGGAAATTATTGAGCATGTATTTCGTGACATATTTAGTTCCAAAATCGCATTTTTCTACATTTAATCACAGAAATTTATGATCAACACAGATATTAATCGAAATTTTTTCTCAGTGAATCTTCTTTATAATATAAAAATCGAAATGTCTATAAAAACGAGAGGTAATGAGTTTGTATGCTTGTACAATAACGTTTCAAAACTCAGGACTAATGGAAAAGAAAAGAACACTCATTAATAATGAATGGCAATCAATAATGAAGAATAGGACTTAATCCAACTTTTATAACTTTATGGATTGCACAATGAACTGTTACATCAAGATAATAATTTTCAGTCAAAATGATTTTCAATCCTATCGAATTCACATGACGTTTAACACATAGCTTCTTCTGCAGAAGGTACATTTGAATTTAATAATTATAAAAGAAGAGATTTAAATATTTTACGATGTAATGCCATAAATGCCATAATACTTCACTGAAATAAAATATAATTAATGAAAGAGGTTGAGAAGGATAAATCATTCGCTGCCATAAAATTATGAGTGCATCAACCTAATCTTCGACCTCCACGTACGTATAGCGAATGGTTGGCCAGGCTTTGACATCTCGCATTACATTTGCACAAGTGATACTTTTGAGCCACTGGACAAGCTTTATATCAATATCAACCTTGAATATTTGATGAAACTAATGCTTTCATATTTTTATATTTGTTGTTGAATATCTGTTTATTTGGAACGAAATTTCTCAATATGTCTGGATCCCTTCAGAATCTAACCAAATTTCCATTCGATAACACAACGTGAAGAGTCTAGGTTTCTGAATTCTTCACAGAGTGGTGAGTGAAGCCTGAAATTGTTATCGAACAAATGCAGCACTTACACCCTCTATTATAAAAGTAACCGAAATGTTTTGAAAACAACAGTACTACTAGTTCAATCTGTTCTAATATTGTACTCGTCGATAACTTGGTACTTCACTGACAGCTGTTGAAAATGATGTTTGTATGCAAATAACTTGAGTTATTGCGTCTGTTTTGTTTTAATCTCTTAATCCTCCAAATCTCGGTTATCCTCTTAGAGCTCCTTGGGCTGTAAAACGGGTCGTTGTTACCTCCAGACGTCTGGGTAGATCTGTCTTCGAGGTTTAACCTAGGACCCGAATTATTAACAGGTAAACTAACAATCCACTTCTAAAACTTGAGATCCAGTTGATGAAAGGAAATTTTCTTCATTCATTGGAGATATACAGGGTGTTACATAGTAGTATGCCACAACTTGAGGGGGTAAATTTACGTGCAATTTCAAGAAAAAAAGTGTTTATAAACATAGGTCCGCAAAAGCTTCGTTACGGAGCTGCAGGGTGTTGAAATTTCCGGAAAAAATTGTTTTTTTCTTCAAAACTGCTGCAGTTTTTGAGATATTCAGCCGAAATTTGGAATGCAAGATATTGTTCATAGCCTCCATCATTACACGTCCTAGATTCTACTGGAAATTTACAAGGTGTTTTCTTATCCGAGGCCATGTCGTACAATCAATTTTCGTCTTCTTCGTTCAATTTAGAAACTTTTTCGACACTTGTAATTATTGCGTATATCGAACCGTTCTCGAGCAAAAATTATTGAACGATTGTATGCATTCGCTGAATTGAAAGCACTTCTAATTAAAAAAATGACTTGATGATTTTTTCATTTATTCATTTATTTTGACAAGTTGCTAAAGTTGAACCAGTGTCTGCTTGAATTGTTTATTAAATTAACGTCGCGGTCACCGGATTTAAACCCGTTCGAACACGTTTGGGACATTCTTGGAAGAAGGGTTCGACAACGGAATCCAGGCAATGTTGAAGAGCTGACATTGGCTTTGGTGGAAGAGTGGGACAACATACCTCAACAGATGATAGACAACATCATTGGGAGTATGCGAAATCGTATGGGCGCTGTAATAAGAGCTCATTTTGGTGGGGGGTCATACTCGCTACTAAAATCAAATGTTTTTTTGTGGGTCATCATGAACATTTTTCTCAACATGTTCATTTCATTTCACGAGAGTGTATCGCCAGGATACACACCTGCTTTCAATTTTGGACAAGAATGGTAGTTATTATAGTGTCACACAAAAAAATTCAAAAATAAATGTGCAAACTCAACGATTTTTCCAGTGTACTTCGAGTTCTCCCGGAGCGTGAAATTGCCAGTGAATTTCGAAAATTTTCATTTCGTTAGATTTCCGCTTCTCTAATTTTGATTTTATTTTTGGCTAACCTCCGATGTTATGCATCTACGCAAGATTAAAATAAATTCTTGAAATTTGTGACTTTTCGCTTCAAATTGGATATCTCTTGTAAAACAGAGATAAATGCATAAAACAAGAAGGGCGTTACTGTAGGAAGATGTGTCTTGACAGACCATGATATTGTACGTTTCAACTCGGACCACGAAATTTCACAGGGTGTTACGAATTTTTGACAAAAAAAACACTTTTAGTTTTGCCCCCGTATAAAATTTTTTTCAGATTTTTTTTGTTTTCTCTTATAATTTCTACAAAGCAGAAGAGTTGATCTATAACTTGCCGAAAAAATCATCTAAATCGGTTGAGAATTAGCAAAAATATCCAACTTCGAATTTGGTTGTAGTATTGTAGTGAAAGTAGGGTGATGCGACAATTTTTGTGGGGAGTGTATTAGATGGCTTTGATACTCAGTGTGGTTCATATGATAGATACATCAATATTTGTTCGTTATACAACGAAAAGCAATCATTGGCCGTTTTAATCTTAAGCAATTTGAAACAATTTTGTGGCACATTGTGGAACTTTAATAGAAACGATGAGTAAGCTATTAATATTGCTTGAGGCTATTTAAGTACCAAACAAAAAGAAAACTCCCAAGAGCAAAAGAGTATGGATCTATATAAACGAGATGTATTAAAACAGGCGTCCTTGGGAATGAAAAAGAAGTTGTTGCCTTCAATTCAAGACTTGAGAATGTATAATGGTACTAATATGATGAAAAAGTATCGATATAGCATTTCTATTTTCACTTCAAGCGGTAACACTAATTTTTTACGAATCGAAACTCGTGTCCCAATTTTTTTAGGCGACATTATAAATTAGGAAGATAATGATAGAAACATATTATCCGATCACAATTCATGTAACAAATTGATCTGTCGAAATGTGTATCAAAAATAAACATTGTGAAAATCAGACAAAAGTATTTTATATTATTTGTATTGAGAAAAAAGTGTTCTTTGCTGTATAGTCCACAGATCCATTACTGCAACGGCCAAAATTCATTAGTTCCCTTCGATTGTTTTCCTCCTCCAAACTGGTTTGGAGTCATGAATTTTCTAACAATAATGCAGTGAAATCATCAGTTAATGCATATTTCGAGGAGGCTATTGAACCCATTGAATATTGCTAGAAAAGATCATAGAAAGCATATAATGTTGAAAAATAAAAATTTTTGGCCTAAACTTCTCTGTTATCTTTATTACTTAGGTACTTTTGAGATTAACCTCGTTTAATAGTAGATTTGGTGAAGCCGTAGAGCAGGGGTGCTCAAACGGAGATCGCGAGTGCTTTTTGAGTAGATCTCGGGAAGAAAAAAAATTCAATGAGTAGGTTACTAATTACAGGAATGTATTACGTAACAAAATAACACTCTGCTAGCGGCAAAAGGCGGCTTTATCAAAGGAACGCGCGGTACTTGTCAAAGGAAAGCTGCGTTTTTTATTCTTGCCGATTTTCTAGAAATTTCGGGTGACGCGTTTGACGGGAACATTCTAGATTTTCGTTCACGCCGATATAAATGTTGCGGCTGCAGGAATTGGAGTCATTCTGAATAGTAACTTGAAGGTAATATTACGTCGATATAAAGTTTATTATTAAATAGTACAAAATGAGCGTAGCTAAGAAATCTAAAATGTATCATTTTAATAATGATTGGGAGGAAGAATTTTTCTTTTGTATGGTGAAGAATAAGTGCATTTGTCTTATTTGTAGTGCGTCAGTTGCAATATCTAAGGGTGGTAACTTAGAGAGGCATCATAAAATGGTTCGTAAAAACTATGAAAAGGAATTAAGAGTGAATTAAGAAAATGAAAAGTACGTGATTTGATATCTTTTTTGAAAAAAGAACAAACCATGTTCACAAGACTAGCCAAACAATCAGAAGCTGGTACGATCGCGCCATTTAAAATATCTCATATATTGGCGAAACACAAGGAACCATTCGAAGATGGATCGGCTGTGAAGGAAGTTATTGAGGCGGGTGAGACTTTATTTGGAGATTTTGAAAATAAAACAAAAATCATGTCTGCTATTCGAGAACTTCAGTTATCTCGTCCGACTGTTACAAGGCGTATTGAAGTCATGAGTCAGGACATGGCAGATAAACTAAAACATGATATCATGCAATGTACATACTTTTCTTTACATGTGTTTTTTTTTCGGATGGTATTCAATGAGTTGTTGGCTAAGGAAGAATTTTAGACAATCATTCGTCTGAAGGGAAAGATCCGTGGCGAAGATTATATGACGTTTTCTTCAATTTTGTAAAAAAACTACAAGCTACCAATATATAAATTAGTGTGCATCACAACCGATGAAGCACCAGCAATGACTGGAAACAAAAACGGTTTTGTGGCATTGTGTTGAACTAATGAAGATTTCCCTTCATTTTTTTCATTCCATTGCAGTATGCATCCACAAATTTTGTGTACAAAAGATTTCAACTGACGGAGAAAATTATTGTCAATTCCCTTTGTGCACGTAGCTTGCAACTTTAAGTTGCAGTTGGAAGATAGGGAGTCAGCTGAACACACTGATTTAGTTCTTCACATGGACGTCAGGTGGTGGAGTCGCGGAAAATTCCTGGAAAGGTTTCAAGAATTATTACCCGAAATAAATTTTCTAGACGTAAGAAGTGATGACACTTTGATGTTGAAAAACAAAGAATGGCTGACTGATTTGGCATTTTCGACTGACATCAAAATGCACTGAAACACCATTAACTTGGAGTTTCAAGGTAAAGGAAAAACTATTATTGAGATGATCGGCGTAATAAACGCATTTAAAAGTAAATTGCAACTTATGATAGATCAACTGAAAAGAAAGGATCTGAAACATTTTCCGTCATTGAAAGCAAGGATTCCTCAATTGAATTATAATAAGATTGAGGCTGACTCATTAAATATTTTAGGATAATTCGTTTTTCATGTAAAAACATTGAGGAATTAGCTACTGAAAGGGAAAGTCAGTTTGATATGAACTCATGTTCTGTTGAAAATGAGTTGGTGCAGATTATATCAGATATACATCTCGAAGCAACAGCATCTGATACAAATTTCTGGTGTTTTATATCTGTAGATGCATATCCGAATCTAAGGCAAATTGCCTTCAACTGACGGCAATGTTTGGATCGACTTATTTGTGGGAGCCTGCATTTTATAACATGAAGATAATTGAGTCAAAATATCGCAATCGATAACCTAACCTAACCCAAACCTTGATTAAAATAATGTATGTTGTGCGGAAAGTTAATCTCATATATAAAATTTCCATGTCACAATGTTAGTTACCGTACTCCTCCAAAACGGCTCTACCCAATTTTAACAAATTTTATATGCGTATTCAGTAGGTCTGAGAATCGGCTACTATCTATTTTTGATACCCCTAAGGGATAAGGGTTGTTCACCTTAAATTTTTTTTTAATTTTTGGACTTAATTTTTGTTTTTATTTTTTATGATGTGGCATTAAAAGATACATACAATCCTAAATTTTACTTTTTATCACTAACCCTATTTTTTCATAGCCATTTTAGTAATTTAATCATTTTTCTTCCCGCTCGATAACTGATCAATTATAGTGTTTTTAACTGTATCTCGATTAAAATTTCCTTTAGCTTATGGCAAATTCAATTCAATTCATTTAATGAAAATAAACATTTATTTTTATTATTGAAGTTTAATCTTGATTTATGCTAGTGTTACCAATCTTAGATTCTTAAAATTTGCCGCGCCTTTACTGGTGATTGAAATGCTACACTATACCGGTGTGACTTCTGAGTAAATAGCACGGAGTAGGGATGAGACTGAAGATAAGTCTCCTGTTTCACTCACACAATAGGACGTCTCTCACTCCCTACACAGTTTTCGGCCATCATTATTGTTTATGTATCAAGTGTAGTAGTAATGTTTACAATTATCATATTGCTATCTCAGTGTAACTCTCATATAATAATTAATATGTGATATGTAATTTTAAGGAATAAACTATAATACCTTAAAAAAAAACATTGTTTGGCATTTGTTATTTTTATATTCCTTATCGTTCATAGCGCTCCATGCCTATTTCACGCATATACCACATACTTACTTTATGCCTACACTAGAATTTATCTAAAAACTAGAGATAATTTATAAGGCAAAACAACGTTTGCAAGGTCAGACTAGTATCTATATATGCTACGGTACACCCTACCTAGGTAGGTAGGTAAGTGGGGTATATGATATATAGAGAAGAATCTAACTAAACCCAACCCAAACCTTGACTAAAATAATGTATACTGTGCAGAAAGCTAACATCTATATATGCTACGGTACACCCTACCTAGGTAGGTAGGTAGGTAGGGTGTATCGTGTATGAACGATAACTCTGCATCACACATACTTGCAGCTTCTCAGAGTCGATCGTAAGTAGTCTGAAAATATTGAGGTAGATCGCCTGCACTTCAAGTTTGTACACCCCTGATCTAGATATTCACATTAAATTATTATCTTTTTTAAAAACGTTAGTGTTGTCAATAATAAAGTATTGATAATTTCAGATTCACAAAGTGCTCTCGAAAAAATTTCTAACTGGAAAATTCAGTCTAAAATGATCATATTAGTTCAGAAATTAGAAAAAAGAATTATTGATATGAAAATAATGATATAGAAATTCAACTGGCATGGGTTCCAAGTCATACAAATATATATGGAAATGAACAAGCAGATAAATTATCGAAGTCAGGGTGTGAAAACAGCCAATCGAAAATTTGAAAGCAGACGTGCACGAATTCTTTTTTAATATTAAGAAAGTTGTATAGGATAAATTGATGGTAGAATTTGCTCAGATAGGACAGACAAAGGGCATAATATATTCCTCTATGATGAATTTGAAAAGTCTAGAGAAGAGACCCTGGTTCAACGACCCTTTTTGTTGTAGAAAGCCTATAACAACTATAGGTTTGTTCCTACAGCGATCAAAAACAGTCACGGACTGTTACGATTGTGCGCAGTGTGTTAAAGTACGTTCCAAGAGCATTTCTGGTATTTCTCAAACTCCGCTCAAACTATGAGATGGGTGTTCCAACTGAATCTTCGGACTAAATTATGACTGTCAGACGAGTTTGCTGACGAAAACAAATCAAGTGTCGCGAACCTGTGCAATGAGCGATGATGTAAATAGCAACAAGTTAAATTTGTGACTGAACCATTTTTGTGGTTGAATTTTGTCTGATTTATTTTTGATAAAACTTACCGTTTTGGAGAAAAATGGAAAAACCTAAATTTTGCATGTTTGACCTTCAATAAAATTTTTTGCAGGAGTAGGATCTGAGGGGATTTTTGACATTTCATTTATAATGATGTATTTAACGTCTCTGCAAATTTTCAGCTCTATGGCTAGGTCAAATGTCTATTTTGACTGGACTATCAGACGAGTTTGCTGACGAAAAGCAAATCAAGTGTCGCAAACCTGCGCAATGAGCAGTGCAACAAGTTAAATTTGTTCTGTGGTTGAATTTTTCTTCGGGAGGAGTGGCATTGAGGTGAAAATATTTTAGAAATAGAGTTTCGGATCAGCTCCATAACCGTCTAATAGGCCACTCAACTGGGGATACCCTGTACAGCGCGAGTATAAAGTATGTTATAAAATTCTTACTTTCTTCCACTTTAGTTTTCGCAGAAAAATGCTCTCTAGGTCAATTTTTATACTTAGCTAAAAATTTTCTAGTCAAGTCGAAAATTTTTTTTTTTTTTTTTCCTCAAAAACTGAAGTAGCAAAAGTTATGAATTTTATTCTTATATGTCCGTTCACAAATACTTATTACTTTTTTTGCGACAGTAACTGTTATTCCATAGAAATTCTATAAATACACCCAGTAATTCCATGTATTTTAAGATTAGGATGTAATATTGACAATTCCCGTTGGAAATAAACGCTTAAAATTCAACATTCAAAAAGAAGTAGCCGTTACGTGCTTCATCTAAACAAAACTTTTTCTTTTCAGCTAAATTCACTGGTGACATAAATGATTCTATTGAACACCTAATCGATCTTTAGAACAAAAAACGTTCTATATCATAAATTCCTTGCAGGCTTCATTAACTCAATCAGCCGTGAAATGAGTAGATAATCTAGTCAATTAAAAAAAGATTAACCATCAGTTTTGACCACTCAACCTGGTTTGACGAGAAAGGATTTAATATTTGTACTTGCAGAACCGTAGAATGTTAAACTGTTGAATATTTTATAGTCTTTATGAATAGGATATACTTCATTTATTGCTTTCTGATACAGTTTTTCACGAATGATTAGATCTATCATATCCGGATTATATGAATTATTAATGGCTATCTGTTTGATGATGTTTAACTCTTTATTATAATCTTCTACTGATAAAGGTAAATTGAGTAACCGATGTACCATCTGTTTAAAGCTGCAACTTTGTGTTGAATTGGATGTAATGAGTAGTTATGTATAATTGTATCAGTATGTGTTGGTTTACGAAAGACCGAAAAACAGAAGGATAAACATTCCGAAATGTGCTGGTGGTAATTATAAATTAGAGATTTTTAATATTGAACGAAATGACATTTGATAAATATATTGATGTGGACAAATCCAAATGCATAATTAGTTGGAAACTATCTATCTATTTATAGAAATCAAAATAAAATGTTTGTAATCCCGTTCGATTTGAAGACCTTTTCTTTCAGAGTATATGTTACAGTGCAACACGGAAACAAGCATATATTCGCTTGGTGTATGCCCGAAACATTTGCAATATTCAATGCTAGCAGATTTTCCTGTTACAACTTGTTCTACGATTTGTTTATAATACCATACTCTTCATTCTGTTTGTCATTCTTGATAAAGAGCTACTGTGCTCATTTGATAAATTATTGTGGACAAATCCAAATGCTCAATTAGTTGGAAACTATCTATCTATTTATAGAAATCAAAATAAAATGTTAGTAATCCCGTTCGATTTGAAGACCTTTTTCTTTCAGAGTATATGTTACGGTGCAACACTGAAACAAGCATATATTCGCTTGGTGTATGCCTGAAATATTTGCAATATTCAATGCTAGCATGGCCACCGTGAGGGCTACTGGCGCTTGCGTGCAGAAAAGGATTTTGACGCCCTTAAGGCATTTTGGATCATGTTTTTTATTTTTTTTAAAGTAGGAGGTAGGTAGGTAGCAAAAAACTGAACTTTAGAGGTCTTATTTATTTGTAGACTAAAATATCAAAATGAAACAAACAGAACAAAATCATAACAAAATAAATTCTTGTTCACACCCATTTTAAAACATTTACTTAAGTAATGGGATACAGACACGTTGACTCGTTGTTTATAACTACTAGAAAATAACCTAAAACAAAAATCACATTTTTTAGGAACAAATAACAGAAATATTGCCTAATGTACCTATATATAAGTACTACTTCTACTTATACTTATATATTTGAAAAAATAGGCAGATATTTCTAATAATAAATACCTAGGAACTTCGATTTTAAATCAAAATGAGAGCTAGGTCTAGGTGTAATAGAAAAATTAAAGATAGCTATTGTAGTAGCGATATTTTCTGTGATTTTGCTATTGCAAATTCATTAACTACATCGCTTAAATTTATACCGTCAAAAATTTCTTGTTCAATTGCTAATATTGTTAGCCCAGACAATCTTTCTCGAATCATTGTCTATCTTAAATAATTTTTAATGACTTTTAAATTTGAAAAAGTTGGCTCGCCAGAAGCTACAGATACAGGCAATGTCAAAAGAATTCTTAGTGAAATGCTTACGTTTGGAAAGGTGGAGATTAAATTGTTTTCAAATATATATTGTAAAATACTTAAGGGGTCAGTATCATCAGGTAATGAAATTAACTTTAACGCTTTAATTTCGTTAAACAGATCATTGAGTCTATATCCTTATTATCCTGATCTGTCAGTCGCTCTTCAAGAATAGAACAATGTTTCAAAAGATCGCTGTCACTTAATTTGAATATGTCGCTAAAAAATCCGAAAATATTATCATACTCATTGAATAATTCAAATCGGTTATTTAGAAAACTTACAGTTTGATCTATAATTCTTAAGAAAAAACTAATTTTAAAGGCGGTTTTTGGATCAAGAGGGGTCTCATCTCGGTGTTCATAGTCAGACAGTTTTGGTTTAAATTTCCTCCTAACCGTTGGTAATGGTGGAAAGTCTTCTCAATTTCGAGAGAGGATGCTACTTCTTTCGCTTGCACAAGAATTTCTTGAAATGATTGGTCAGATCTATATTGCTGGAAGTGATCAACTAAATTTTTTAGGTAGGTTTAGCATACTTTAATATTAATTGTAGCACTTTGCACTTGTTTGCTGACAATATTTAAATGAAATAAAACGTCATGCCAAATAATAATTCCACAAATAATTGGAAATTTGTACAGACGTTAAAAGGAAACTCGCTTTATGTCTTGCATCAATGTGAAAGGAATTATCTTCAGCCACTTCTAGAAGACTTACGCAAACCTTAATTAAATAAACTTCAAGGGGCTTTATTGCGTCAATTCTGATGGACCATCTCATTTCACTTTAAACTTAACCCAGGGACATTTTTACTCAAAACAAACCACCCTTATGTAGATGACGAAAAAAAATTATATAACTCTTGCACAAGATTAAAATAGTTCATTGTAGCACCTTAGAAGCGTTATTTACTGTTAAGTTCAAAGTACGAGCCGCACAAGGTACGGATTCGCATCACGAATGCGTTTTTGAAGCCCAACATGTTTTCCCTTCATATTTGTCCCATTATCATAACCTTGTCCCCTAATGTGTTTCAATTCTAAATTTAATTTTTTCAAGTTTTCTATCACAAATGTATATATCCCTTTGCTGTAGAGTTCAGTATTGGATTAAACGCAATAAAACTTTCCTTAACTTCAACCTTTTTTGAAGTGGTGTTAAGGACAACATACCTCAGAACGAGACTAATTTGCTCAGTGTGACTAGAGTCTGGTGTACAATCTAATATAATTGAAAAATATTTTGAACTGCGAACCATTTCTAAAATATTATTTCTTACTTAGGACGACGAAAATTCAATTATTTTATTCTGCATTTGCACGCCTAAATAATGAGTCATTTTAACAGATTTTCTTTGAGAGTTATACACTAGGCTAACGTGCTGTCTCATCACTGAATCAAAAGAGGCAATCATCTCAACAGCATTTAGAAAATTTTTGTCATGTTCAAAAAGCAATTGAGAAGAACCTTGAAATGCCAAGCATTGTGTAGATAAATACTTAACAATCGCAATAATTATTTCCAACACGTCTCGCCAATATTTTTTTCCGTTTCTAAAATCCGCAGATGATGAGCATTAACAGTCATAGATGTCTCCAACATTTTTTTTCAAAATTTACCCAATTGTTTATATAACTGTTTTGTCAAATTGACGTTTCGTGTCTCTTAATAAGCAAAGACAAGTGTTGCCAATCAGATACTCCATTTGTATCATAAAAAGCGTTAGGAGTTTTACATTTACAAAACAACTTACAACAAAAACAAAATACAGAATATTTAGAAATAGAGTAAATAAGCCAAGCCCTTTCGACTTTTTCTCTATTTGCTAGATTTCTTTCAATGTATTTGCACGAAAACTTTCTCTTATCTTTATTACTAGGAAAGCTTAAACTGATGTCTATCAAGGGCCACGTTTAACCAATATTCTAGCCATCTCATTGGTGATTCTTTCGGGTCACAAACCGGAGTCTGAAAGAAATAACATATATCGATGCAAGCCTCATTACAGCCTTCATCGAAAGTGTCACTTGCAGCAGGTATTTCGGTAGCTGACATTACCGAACTTTTTACACAAGCTGAATTACCTAAAGTGGATTGTTCAAGTGCTGTAGACGAGAATGGTGTCATCGCTGCATCGGGCTCTGCATCAGTAGAAGTTGTTTTGCTGCAACAACCGCTGGCACTTGTTGCAGAACCTGAAATGAGATTTCAGATGGTCCACTCACGGTTATTGATATTACGGATTTAGAATCTTGAAATTCGGACGATTCGGCCGCACCAACATCGATAGTCTCCGTGGAATCTCGATTGTTTTGCAAGAAATGCTTTGAAGATCCAACCATTTTTCCCCTTTCTTGTAGTCTCAGCTTCTTTTGCTCGCGAAATTTCGCACCTGAAGGCCTCTTTCTTTATCCTGAAAGAACATATAAATAATTAGTACTCATGGGAATTAGGAAGTAACTTCTAAAGTAACCACAATAATAAGCACCATGTGGGTAGGGTAGGAAATATTCTTAAAAAGTTAACTAAGCAGCCAATAGTCTGTAACCCTTTATAGTCTAGATTATTATTAAGTGAGATGTGGCCGATTAAAGTTTGCATATTTGAGTAAAAATCAATTTGTTCGAGCCCTTTCAGCTTAAATCCTTTCAACAATAAAGGCAAGAAAGATATTAAACTAATTTGATATTATAGCCCTTAAAACCCCTACGAAATGGTTTTTAGAAAATCAATAGCATAAAAACTAAGCGATATATGGATAAAACCAGTTACTTTTTAAACTCGTACATGACATTTCAATTAATAAAAGATATTTGGCTAAAAAATTAATTATAACCAGTATCCTATAAAGGGTTAATGTTGATAGTATAAAGTAGGAACACTTACCATTTTATAAAAAATCAAGCCGTTGAAATTACAGTCAGCAGGTATTCGGCACTTAATTAAAAAAAGCACTAAACAAAATATTACACAAAACAACACCACACTTGACAAAATAAAAATAATTTTATATGTAAAAATTAATAGGATTACTTGTTTTTATTCACTTTTTGCACGGTTCAGTTAACTAACTGATTTAAAAACGCCTGTGGCGATGCATACTAATAAAATTTCGTGTGTATTTATACCTAATTCTATTCAATTTCTCAACTTTTATTTTAATATTTTTTTGGACCCTGGGTTTCGGCGCCCTAAAGGATGGCGCCCGTGTGCATTGCAGACTTTGCACATATGGTGCCCTGAATGCTAGTTAGCATTAAATAAGTTAGATAAAGAAAATTATTCTTTCACAACCTTTCATTTCATAATTTTCCATTTAAATTTGGATGCATTCTACAAATTGCACCCTTCGAACAATGCAACTTTATTGACAAACGGTCAGACGTTCAGTTCTGCAGACAGAAATTCAATACGAAGCGAGAGAAAGAGAGATGGAGCATCGAATTAATTTATAATTTATCGATTTCAAGTCTATTATTTTATCGTATACAACCCTGTTCGCTTAGTTTCGTTGTTAACGATGTAAATGTTCAGGTACCTACCTGGTTTCATACTATTCCGAATGGGGAAATGAAATAATAATTCAGGGAAGTTCTTAACGACATGTTAGGGGTATTTTCGTTTTTAATTTTCCACATTTACTTTGTTAGAATTAAAGGTAATGTGAAGGGGGATCCAATGAGGTGGATATATGGTGACTCGAAAAGTGTACTTTTCAATTAAATTATTATTTCCTCAGCCTAAGCCACACACTATGTTCGAAGAATGGTTGTTGGTTGTTCTCCAAGTGTACAGAGGATGGGACAAAATAATTTCAAGTGAAACCATAGTATATTTGGTAAAGACGTAGGGGTGCTCAAACTTGAACTGCTGGCAATCTACCTCAATATTTTTAGACTACCTACGATCGACTCTGAGAAGCTGCAAGTATGTGTGATGCAGGGTTGTCGTACATACACGATACACCCTACGTACCTACCTACCTACATAGGGCGTACCGTAGCATATATAGATATTAGCTTTCCGCACAATATACATTATTTTAGTCAAGGTTTGGGTTGGGTTTAGTTCGATTCTTCTCTATATATCAATGAAAAACTCATAGTTATTCAAAATTGCGAGTTTATTGGTTGTTACAAAACCAAAGAGTGGTGTTAAACTTAACTAATGAGTGACTTTGGATGTTGAAACGTGGCACTGCATGTCCACAGCATACTTCTCATAAGATGGTACGTAACCACTGAGTGCTAATCGCAAGCATGATGACATATGATCGTCAGTTAGTCGATTGCGATATTTTGACTTAATTATCTTCATTTCAGAAAATGGGGACTCGCACGAGTAAGTTGACCCAAACACTGCCATCAGTAGAAGGGGGATTTGCTTAGATTCGGATATTCATCTTCAGAAATAAAACACCAGAAATTTGTATCAGATGCTGAAGCTTTGAGATGTATATCTGATATAATCTGCACCAACTCATTTTCAACAGAACATGAGTCCATATTAAACTGACTTGCTAATTCAGTTGCTAATTCCTCAAAGTTTTTACATGAAAAAAGATAACTAATAAATGATGCTATATTTGCCAATTTACTGCAATCATAAAAACGCATTTCGAATTGTCCCAAAATATTTGATAATTCCGCCTAATACGTATCATGATTCAACTGAGGAATCCTTGCTTTCAAATACGGAAAATGTTTCAGATCCTTTCTTTTCATCTGATCTATCATACGTTGTAATTTAATTTTGAATGCCTTTACTGCACTAATCATCTCAATAATAGTTTTTTCTTTACCTTGAAGCTCCAAGTTAATGGTGTTTGAGTGCATTGTGATGTCAGTAAAAAATACCAAATCTGTCAGCCATTTTTCGTTTTTCAACATCTGAGTGTCAACACGTCTTTCGTCTAGAAAAGCTGTTATTTCGGGCAATAGTTCTTGAAACCTTTCTAGGAATTTTCTGCGACTCATCCACCTGATGTTCGTGAGAAGAACTAAATCAGTGTGTTCAGCTGACTATCTATCTTCCAACTGCAACTTGAATAGCCGCCGTTGCAAGCTACGTGCACGGATAGGATTCACAATTTTTGTTGCAATGCCTATAATTTCCTCTATGTTTAAAGCTTTTGAATACAAAACTTGTTGATTTATAATGCAATGGAATGAAACCGTTTTTGTTTTGTAACAAGAGACTTTTTTACCTAAAATAGAGACTTATAGGTTGTATATTTTCGAGGAAATCAAACACTTAAATAGAAACTTGCAGACTTTATTTAAATTTACAGAAAAAAACTTAACTTGAAGAACAAATAACAGTGATTCA
Organism: Cryptolaemus montrouzieri; assembly: GCA_013387265.2. NCBI lineage: Eukaryota > Metazoa > Arthropoda > Insecta > Coleoptera > Coccinellidae > Cryptolaemus > Cryptolaemus montrouzieri. The sequence continues at coordinate 5,368,750 of JABFTP020000062.1, forward strand.
GTCCTGAGCTGTGGTCCCTTGGTACTTGGGCGATTGTTTGCAGGTCTGGTTAAAGCTGCAATTTCCTTGTAGTTTATTTCGCTCTCAACTTGCCCTGGACCTAGGACTGATTCAATACATATAAGAAAAACTGCACAACACAAAACTCTAGCGAACCTGACTGTCTACACGGAAAACTATATCAAAAAAAACTGCATTACAACTTAAAGAACGTAGACAGCACGTGGTTCACTAAAGTTAAAACAAAATATATCAAATAATGAAGCAATAAAAGAAAATAAAAAGAACTGAAAACAAGAATTAATACGCAGTTTGATAGTAAGAAAAAAACATGGCTGACGAAAATTCAACTCACCCCGTTTTACAACAGGAATAAACACTGATCGGTAAATTAAAGTTTATGAACTCTTGCACTTGTAATATATATTATATATATATATATATATATATATATATATATATATATATATATATATATATATATATATATATATATATATATATATATATATATATATATATATATATATATATATATAGGGGTATTACCCCGACGAGTTGCCCATATATCTGTTCATGCAATCAAACTGATTTCATGAAAAATATAAATCCACCACCTGGTAATTAATACCATTGCCAGGCAATGATTATAATCAAAACATATCCTGGAATAATTATATATTAGGATAACGTTAAATGTTCTGAGAATATATCAATCTACCAGAATATATACATACTATAGCATCATCAGACAATGATATCAATGTACCAACGAGTAGTGTCAGAGGCTTTCTCCCCGGAAAAATCCAGTGTACGGACCTTAGTCAAGTAACACTGAATGTTACTCATTAATAGTTTCCTTTGTGTGAAGTGGTGAACGATCGAATAGAATACTGCTCTGAATATAAATATGACAAAATTGTCAGTTAATTATATTACATTTATATAAACAAATAAATAAAATATGAAATGAGATTCTGAGCAGTATAAAATAAAGAGAAAACCTATGACTCTACCTCATTATTTTTTCGGAAAGAAACCTATGAAGAATATTACAAGATTTGATGACTGTTATCTTTTGTAACTGTTCAAACAAATTTTTTCAGACCCAAAATCTCAATACTTTTGTCAAGATTTCTAGGAATAACACATGTTGTGGAAATAATAATCGGTAGAATAAATATTTTCTTCATTTTCCACAGTTTTTAATCTCGTCGCCAAGCATCATATATTTAGAAATTTTTTCATTGTATTTATTTTGTATATTATGTGTGTCGGATATAGCAATATCAATTATATATGTTATTCGATTCTGTTTATCATTAAGAATGATATCTGGTCTATTGTGTTTTACATCTCTGTTGCAAAGAATTGTTTCATGAAAATAAAGTTTATATTTGTCATTTTCACAAATAATCTCAGGTTCATATTTGAAATTTTTTCTTTTGGGAATTAGGTCATGTTTAATTCCTAGATTAAAATGAATAATATTAGCGACGGCATTATGTTTTTCTAAATAATCTGTTGAAGCAAGGACTGAGCAAGATGATAATATATGAAAACTGTTTCTGAAGAACAGAAACATCTACGGCAAGAATCATCTATATTTTGTTTGATGATGTGTTTTCTATAATTCCTCGTGAAAACAACCTGATCCTGGATCGCAATTGTCAAGCCTTCTGTTTCAGCAAACAATTCTCCAGATACTAACCATTTATTCGATGCGATTTCATCAATATAATCATTTTTCAATTCTTTAGGGTGCTTTCTGTGTAATTCCTTCTGCATCCAACTTTCTCTTTTAGAATTATCATCAAATATATCAAAATCTACCTTTTGCATTGTCAAGTTCAGAGGTGTAAGATTATAATCTGAAGCAACAACAATATCATGTAATTTAGACGTTCTCTGTTCATCATGAAAATGGGAACGTAGATGAAAAATTTGTTTACTATGAAGATTATTCAAATCAGTTGATCCACGACCTCCAAGATGTCTAGGTAGTGTAACTCTCTGAACAGCTGACTTTGGGTGGTGCTTATGATATTTACAGAGCATTTTCCTCGTTTGACATTGTAATTCATTTAGATCAGTTTTAGACCATTTAATAATTCCAAAAGAAGATGTAAGAATAGGAACTGCATAGGAGTTGATAGCTCTGAAAAGGTTTTTACTAGTTAAATGACTCTTGATGATACTTCTAAGTCTTTTGTAATATGAACTTCTAATATTTTCTTTAGTGCTGCTATGGTTAATTGTCTTCTCTTGACAAAATCCAAGATATTTATATGTATCTCCTTGATGCATTGGCTCGATTTCGATATTGGAAATCTTTATATAATCAGAGGTGATATTTCCTTTTTCAATAGAAAGATTTTTACATTTTGGAAGCCCAAATTTCATATGAATATCATTGGAATAGTTGAAAGTAATCTCAAGTAGACTTTTAAATGTTATCTGGTTCCGGCATATAATTTAATATCATCTAAATAAATTAAGTGACTTAATTTGAATTCAGTTGATAGACTCTTTATTTTGAAGCCGAAACTAGTAGCATTTAATTCATGAGATAATGGATTAAGGCAAAGACAAAACCAAAGAGCACTTAAAGAATTCACCTTGAAAATGCCTCTTTTGATTGGAATTACTTCGGATTTTAACGATTGTTTTGAAATAGTTAAATGAAGATTGGTTCTCAATTTTTCATTACAAATTCAAGAAAAAGACGAAGTGTCTTATCAATTTTATAAATTTCCAAAATTTCTTGAAGCCATGAATGGGGAGAACTATCAAAAGCCTTTTGGTAGTCAATGAAGGCTGTATGAATATTTCTCTTCTTAGTTTGAGCTTGATTCAAAGCAACAGAATATATTACAAGTTGCTCTTTAGTACCAAGGTGTTTTTCGACATCCTTTTGTTGTTCGGAAAGAATATTATAATTCTCCAAATGTGCATAAATTTTTGGGTAATACATGCAGTTAGAATTTTATATATTGTTGGAAGGCAAGTAATTGGTCTATATTGAGACGGATCAATAGTATTATCACTTTTCGGTTTTAAATAAGTAATTCCTTGTGTGAAAAATAAAGGAGTAGCTGAGGGTTCTTTATTATAAATGAAAAATATTATATATATATATATATATATATATATATATATATATATATATATATATATATATATATATATATATATATATATATTATATTTAAGAGCTAACGTTACAAGTGCAAGAGTTCATAATTATAATTCTTTCAATAGTTTTTATAAACCGTTTTACGATGCCTCTGTAAGTTATCACGCTTAGGTATTGCAACTGACGCACGACGAATAAGACAAATGCACTTATCTTTCACCATTCAAAAGAAAAAATTCTACCTTGCAATGGTTATTGAAATGATACTTTTTCGATTTCTTCGCTGCACTTAGTTTGTACTATCTAATAATAATTTTTTTATCGACGTAGTATTGCCTTCGACTTGAAATTCAGAATGACTCCAATTCCTGCAGGCACAACATTTATATCGGCGTGAACGGAAGTCTCGAATATTCCCGTCAAACGCGCCGCCCCAAATTTCTAGAAAACCGGCAAAACTAAAAACGCGGCTTTTCTTTGACAAGTACCATGCGTTCCATTGATAAAGCCGCCTTTTGCTGCTAGCAGAGTGGTATATTACGTAATGAATTTTTGTAGTTTAGTTACCTACCTATTAAAAATTTTTTTCTTCTCGAGATCTACTCAAAAAGTACTCGCGATTGACCCTTTCAGCACCCCTGGTCTAATGTAATAGAGCTTGAAGGCTTGGATTATTGCTTGGTTCATAGGTTGAAGCAAAGATTTTGTGTTGGGAGGTAAAAATATCACTGTTATATTTAGATGTATAGTTTCAAGTTCGCGAGGATAACCTGGTGAATTGTACAAAACTTGAACTGAATTATTTTTTTCAAATAAGTTTCAACTTCTGAAACAAAACAGTTACAAAAAATAGCCCTTGTAACCCACGCTTTGTTATTAGCCACCAATACACTGGCAGATAGTTCTTGTTTTAATTTTTTGAAGCAAGAGGAATTAATGGTCTGTGAAGCGTCAGTGGTTCAATGACACATTATACGTATAGTAATTCGGTAGTCTTTCATTCGAGTAAATAAATAAATATGCAGCACAGAAAATTGCAAAAGTAATAAACTAATTAAGATGAACAAAACAATTTTAATAATTTAAAAGTTATCATAAATGATTCTTGAACAGGGCGAAAATTTCGGGAGTACAAAGTTACCCAAGGTTTGTTGTTTTCAATTATCTATTAACTGCCCTAGAGCGCAATGAAAAAGGGGTTGAAAAAAACGAGGCTGTACCCCATTCATGTTTACCCTTCGTATATTAACTAGAAGATTCACATCAACTTGTTTCGAATTATATTTATTAGTAAATACGCATGTGGGTTTGATAGCTTCCTTCCTTTCTAATTTTATATGCAAAATAAATCAGATTGTCAAATGCGATTCGTATTATTTCATTTCTGTCGCTCACAGACATATTGGATGATTTATTACTCAATTCTTGAATATGTTTGTAGTTTATTTCTTTCAATAAGGAAATATTCATTGATACGCCTGTAGACAATATTGAATTCCCAAATAACTTCCTGCAATATAATTCGAATTGTAAACCAATTTTCTTGATGTTTGAGGAAAATTACAATGCAGATATATTATTTGATGTTTTTATCAAGTTTCAAGTGATTTCATGAAAATATATGATACAGAATGTATATCCGGACACATCCGAAAAAAGCATATGTTAATATTAAGTTGCCTACCTAAAACGTAATTTGAAATATTGAAAATTCGATTGACGAGGCTTTTACGTGATAGAAATCCATTTTCACAAATACGAGTAAATGATGATTTCTACTTAAATATATTATTATATGCTCGACGCGGTTCGATACATAGTATCTTTATCAAGAGCGAATAAATACTAAAATATATCTCACTAATAGATTTTTATATATACTAAGGAGGCAATGTACTCAGAGCTATCCGTACTTGAACTAATGTTTAGGAAATAAATTTAATAAGGGTGAGTTATTTATGTCTACCTGATCATTAAGAATTTCAGGTGAATACCTAAATCTGTCAATTTCAAGTACTTCCAGAAGGTTGAGTTTTATACCCCTATTCTCTGAATGTAGGATTTTTAAATCTGAATTGAAAGAGTGACCATTTTCCCTAAGATGATTTGAATAATTTGAATCGGTTTTTGCATTGATGAAACTGCGTTTATGTTCAGAGATTCTAACATTAAAATTTCTTCCTGTTCTACCTATATAAAACAATTGCAATCTGCACAATCCAATCTATAAACATCTGATTTATTTTCTTTATTAATTGGAGATTTATAATTCCTGATAAACGAACCTAAATTTGTTGATGTTTTGAACGCTATATTTAATTTGAATTTTGAATTGTGCTTTTCCTATATGTAATATGCTTGTCTTACTAAATTTGCATCATAACCATTATTTATTGCGATCTGTTTTATCAAATTCAATTCTTTGGAATAATTATCATTAGACATCGGTGTGTTCAAGAGTCTATGTATATAGCTATTAAATGCTGCAACTTTATGTAGGTGAGGATGTGCCGATGTATAATGAATTGTGATATCTATGAGAAAGCTTATGATAAATTGAAAACTGGTGTTTATTATTTGATCTTCTTATTGTTAGGTCTAGGAAATTGATCGAATTGTTCTGATCTATTTCAGAACTGAATTTAATTTTGGGTTAGGTTGTTGATGAAATTTTGAATACAGTGAACTGTCTGTTTGTTCCTGTGAAACACACAATAATGTCATCGACATATCGATACCAATATAAGAAATGTTTACTAAGCAAACATCTAATAAAGCCATAATGTCGTATTTAATTCGTGGATTCGTCATATTTTAAAAGTGTTAACAAATTATTGATTATATTATACGGATCTTTCGGTGAATTTTTTAATACATATTCTGGTTTAAAAAATTTTGTAATTTTAAACCGTGGAATACTTGGAAACTATTCGTAATTCAAATGATTTGATAAGAGAAATATTAAATTATTTTCTATTCAAATCATTTGAAGTAATGAAAAAAGTTTAAATTACAAAATTTGTCAAGAATTTGTTTCAAGTATTTCACCGAAACATCCGTATAATATAATCAATAATTTGTTAACACAAAATATGACGAATCCACGAATTAAATACGACATTATGGCTTTATTAGATGTTTGCATATCTTAAAATTATTTTTTATTTAACGATTGTTTTATAAAAGTGATGAGAGACTTATAATGGGACACCCTTAAGCTTCTTCTAACAGAAATCTTCATGGATAACATAGAAAAACTATTCATAAACACCCGCTTAGTAAACATTTCCTATATTGGTATTGATATGTCGATGACATTATTGTGTGTTTCACAGGAACAAACAGACAGTTCACTGTATTCGAAAATTTCATCATCAACCTGCACCCAAAAATAAAATTCAGTTCTGAAATAGAACAGAACAATTCGATCAATTTCCTACACCTAACAATAATAAGATCAAATAATAAACACCAGTTTTCAATTTATCATAAGCCTTCTCATATAGACGTCACAATACATTATACATCTGCACATCCTTACCAACATAAAGTTGCAGCATTTAATAGCTATATACACAGACTCTTGAACACACCGATGTCTAATGATAATTATTCCAAAGAATTGAATTTGATAAAACAGATCGCAATAAATAATGGTTATGATGCAAATTTAGTAAGCAGCATATTACATGAGGAAAAACAAAATTAGATTTACAACATATATATCCAAGACAAGAAATTCAGTAGTTTAACATATATGGGCAATATTAGCAATAATGTGAAATCCCTTCTTCAAAATTCAAATTTAAATATAGCGTTTAAAACATCAACAAATTTAGGTTCATTTATCAGGAATTATAAATCTCCAATTAATAAAGAAAATAAATCAGTTGTTTATTGATTGGATTGTGCAGATTGCAATTGTTTTTATATAGGTAGCACAGGAAGAAATTTTAATGTTAGAATCTCTGAACATAAACGCAGTTTCATCAATGGCAAAACCGATTCAAATTATTCGAATCATCTTAGGGAAAATGGTCACTCTTTCAATTCAGAATTTGAAATCCTACATTCTGAGAATAGAGGTATAAAACTCAACCTTCTGGAAGTACTTGAAATTAACAGATTTAGGTATTCACCGGAAATTCTTAATGATCAGGTAGACATAAATAACTCACCCTTATTAAATTTATTTCCTAAACATTAGTTCAAGTAAGGATAGCTCTGAGTGGATTGTCTCTTTGGTATATATAGAAATTTGTTAGTAAGATATATTTGTAGTATTCATTCGATCTTGACAAAGATACTGTGTATCGAAACGAGTCAAGCATTTATTAATATATTTTAGTAGAAATCATCGATTACTTGTATTTGTGAAAAATAGAAATTGTGCTTTAATTTTCTGGCGCAGTGTATTTCTCGAAAACTTTTATAGAATATCTAGAACATCAGTGTATAACGTCAAAACAAATGATTTATTACCTGTTCAATTTTAATAACAAGATTAAATTATTAGAAAATAGGCATGTCATGTTTGAATGAAATAACTTATTTATAATGCTTAATTGCTTCCTGAAGAATGAGAAATCAACAGATTAAAATATGATGGAATACAGAAATTCTTCGCATTTCACACGAATTTATTTGTTATTTTTCAAGTGGCATTGCAGGAAGATGAACGCATATTTTTCTGGTACGTGGACCAGTTGAAATCAATGTCCACAAAGCCATTTGGGAAACAGGTTCCCCGTTATTCTGCGAATGTTACATACAAGAATGTTGAGATAAAACAAATAGTCCGTGTTGGACCGTCTTGCCTGAGTTGCTTTCGATGTTCAGTCCCTATGAGGACATCAGATGTGTATAAACAACAGGATGGTAGATGTAGAAAATGAATGGTGATCCATCAACGTCAATACTGGATAAATTGATAAATACGTTCGTTTTTTATAAGTTATTCCGGATACAAGACCATTTCCGAAGATAAAGAACATTCTAATGAGTGTGTATCCGCTTTAGTTCTCACAAAGAGAATTGAGATCTCTATATCACAAAAAAATGGTCTAGACCATCTGCCAATGAAAGAATAACGCAATACAAAGATTTATTCGGAATCTCATTCCCAATATCATATTTTTGTATAAAGGAACAAATGCCCCCGCCATGGACTATCGACAAACCAAACTGCATTCTCACATTGACAAAATATAACAAGTACAACATAAACACGAATACCATAAAAACAGAACTGCAATCGATTCTCAGTGATTTACCTGGAGACAGATTATACACGGACGCATCGAAAATTAATGACGAGGTGGGTGCTGCGATCGTACAGTGTCAGTCGGTTACGAAATTCAAATTACAAGTACTTACACAGCGGAGCTATATGCCATATTACAGGGTGTCAAACAAATAGAGGAAAACAACGTCCGATCCGTAATACTCATTTCAGACTCTCTAAGTGCAATAAGGTCACTAGATAATATGTACGCAAAAGACCCCCTAGTGCAACAAATATTTAAGGCCATGAATAACATTCAAACGTCGGGAAGAAGTGTATCATTTGTGTGGATACCCTCACACATCGGTATCCAAGGTAATGAAGAGGCCGATATAGGAGCCCGGGCGGCAATAAGTGCGGTGGACTCAATCGTTGAGTCGAAAATCTCGTTTGTGGACTTCAAAAACTACATTAAGAACCAAATTATAAGTGCGTGGCAAAATGAATGGAACCAGTCTTCCTCGAAATTACGCGAGTGTAAACCAAGTGTTGATTCGTGGAAATATAACTTACCCTTGCGTAAGGACCAAGTCGTCTTACACCGGCTGCGCATAGGACACACAAATATGACTCACAGCTACCTCATTTCGAAAGAACAGCGACCCATTTGTCAGCATTGTCAGGCGCCCTTAACCATCAAGCATGTTATAATCGACTGCCCAGGGTATGCAGCGAAAAGAAATAGTTTTCAAATTGGCAATAGTTTACGTGCAGTACTGAACAAAGATCTCACTAAGCTCATGAATTTTCTAAGAGACTGTGATTTATATAACTCAATTTAGCTTCAAATTCTATGTTGTTCTTTTTTTGTTTTTATTCATGGATGCGCTAATAACCCTGCGTGGTTGATGCGCTTATTCTAAATAAAAAAAAAAGAATTGAGATCTTTTTGAAATAATGGGTTTTCCAATATGAAGTTTTTGAACATCTCGCTTTTTGAAGCGGTCAGTTTTGGACATTTGACAAGTAGAAACTTCGCCATTAATAAAAATGGAACGATACACGCTTCAACAACGCATTGTTATTATTAAAATTCACTACAAAAATGGTGGAAATTTTGCAGTCAGTTCGCAGAACTAAAACATTTTTGGGTCGTCGTGAAGCACCTTCGCGGGCGGCAATAGTGAAACTAGTGGAAGAATTCGAGTTGCTGGGATAAGTAGAAATCCAACCCGTGAACGACGCATAAGAACAACTGAGAATATTTCTGCTGTAGCCCAAAGTGTTGAAAAACCCAGGTTTATCCATTTCTCGTCATTCTTTCGAACTGGGCATTTCTCAAACTTCATTACAACGTATTTTGCGTAAAGACTTGGGTCTTGAGGCTTATAAAGTTCAGTTAACACAAGAACTCAAGCCGCCTGATCATCAACAACGCCGTATCATTGCAGATCGATCCGGATTTTCATCGAAAAATCATCTTCAGTGATGAAGCCCATTTCCACCTCGTTGGTATGTCAACAAGTAAAATTGTCGCCTATGAAAACCCAAGAGTTACTGGTAAAAGCCTCTCCATCCTCAACGTGTCACTGTTTGGTGCGGTTTTTGGGTTGGCGGTGTCATTAGACTTTACTTCTTCGAAAATGAGACTATAGTAACTGTTTCGGTGAATGGATTGCGATTGATCAGTTCATTTTTGTCAAATGGGTACCAATGTGTATATGCTAATAACAGCTGGTCGAAAAAGGAACTTATTTCAGTTGGAGTGCCTCAAGGCTCTTTATTGGGGCCATTATTATTTCTGATTTTTATCAACGATCTTTCAGACTATATGACTGACTGTATAAGTATATTATTTGCCGATGACTTCACTGTTTCTGTCTTGTGTGATGACCTCGAGGGGTAGATGAGTTGTTTGAGGGGACGCAGTAGAGGGCTTTTGAGTGGTTTTCTGAGAACAAGTTGACAATGAATGGGGCTAAGACAGAAAGAGTGACTTTCAGTATGAGAGCTGTAGAGGCAAAGAGTGTTCGATTTCTTGGTTGTTCTGGATTCGAGACTCACCTAGGGACTTCATGTAGATGATCTGTCAAAGAGATTGAGCAGGAATATTTTCGTTTTAAGAGATTTACGGGACTCTGTGTAGCCGTAGGTTTTAAGAAGTGCCTATTTTTCTTTATGTGAGTCAATAAGGAGGTATGGTTCATTAGTGTGGGGTAACGCTAGCGGGGTTAAAAGAGTTTTTAGACTTCAGAGTGGCAGGAATTCTATATAGTGATTGCTGTAGAAACGCTTAACATATTAACCCTGCCAAGCCTTTTCATTTTCGAATGTCTAGTTTATGCTCATAAGAGATATCCATCTGTTGATTCAAATCGAGACATTCATCAGTAACATACTAGAAACAGTGAAGATGTTCATATTCCTTTGTCAGATCGAGAACGTCGCGGAATGGCCCGAATTTCCTAGCCTTTTCTTATTACAATAAATTACCTGTGACCTTCAGAGGTCTATCACTTGATGGTTTCAAACAAAAAATAAGAAATATTCTTGTTGATGAGGGATTTTACAGTGCCAATGAGTTTTCAAATTGGAATTTTGTGTAATCTATGTCTTTTTTTTTCTGTAATATACAGACCACAAAAATTGTCGCATCACCTGGTATTCTGAATTCCACAATCGATCAAACAACTCGATCTCAGTTTCTTTGTCAACCTATGTTTTTGGACATATGAGGAGTAAAAATGTTATCTATGTAGTAACATTTGTTTCCATATGATCTCAAACACGTCTGAAACAAGAATGAGTTTATTTGACAGTATTCATTCAATTTCTCTTTAGTTTCCACGCTAAATTAATGCTTCTGTGTTTCCTGTTGATTTTCGAATCTGTGAATTTATTGTAATGGCTGCTGAACGTCCTGGACGCTATTTGAGTGATCATGCAGTGGTAAGAATTGTAACACTTCTAGAGGAGGGGCGAAGCCAACGTTACGTGGCTAACTTATTGAATGTTAACCAAAGCACTATTTTAAGAGCAATTAATAGGTACCACGAAACAGGGGAATATGGAAGAAGGGCCGGACAGGGAAGAGATCGGATAACAACACCAGTTGATGATCGTTGGCTTCGTTTAACTGCACTAAGAGTTCGGCACTGTACGGCTAGAATGCTACGAAATGAACTTGCACTTTCCGGAAATTTGCATATTTCATTGCAAACTGTTAGAAACAGGCTCAGAGAAGACGATATCAGACCAATGGCGGCTTCTATTGGCCCGCGTCTCAGCAGAGAGCATCGAGTTGCAAGACTTCAATTTGCGAGGGAACATGCAAATTGGGGTATTCCAGAATGGTCGAATGTTCTATTTTCCGACGAGTCCAGGTTCTGTCTAGTATCAAATGATAGACGCATGCCTGTATACAGACGACCCTGGGAACGGTATCAGCAATGCAATACCCGGCAAACCGAAAACTTCGGAGTGGGCTCAGTAATGGTGTTGGCATTTCTTTCCATGGTCGAACTGAATTAGTCCTAGTGAATAATGGAAGAATGACAGCGGCCCAGATACATCGGAAATATTCTTGAACCCTCATGTTGTACCCTTTGGCCCATTGATCGGTGAAAACTTCATTTATATGCATGATAATGCTCGGCCTCATGCAGCTGGAGTAGTTACAGAATTTCTGCAAAATGCCGAAATTGATATTTTAAGATGGCCAGCCAGAAGTCCCGACTTGAACCCCATAGAACATATTTGGGACAACATGGGGTGGCAAATTCAGCAACGTAGGATGCCTTGTTGAACACTCCAACAACTAGAAAATCTGCTTCCTGAAATTCAGTGACTCAAAAGTACATCCAAAATTTGTTTGAGGGGCCTTCCGAGACGTATACTGGCAGTAATTAGGGCCCGGGGAGGAAAAACTCAATTTTGAAAATGATTAGTAACCATTCGATGCTAGTTGATTGGTATCTTCGCGAATGTTTGAAGATGGTAGAATTTTTAGATTTTTCATTAACTCGAAAATTGTTGATATTTTCCATCATAAACTCATCTCTTTTGAATGATATCTTCTCATTTTACACTTCTGAAAGTTACCAAGCGACTCTTGAATGACCAACCTAAAAGTTTATATAGTATTGTCGTAAAAGTAGGGTAATGCGAAAATTTTTGTGAGTGTATTTTATTAGTATCTAATCATTTTTAACTTGACTTGTACATATACCTGTTTGTATTTTATAATGCACCATTAAACTGATTCTTAGCGAGTGATGATTAATGGTTTTTCATGGCCGAAATTGGTAGAGGCGATTGATCTGGACAACGTTTACTTTCAGCAAGACGGCGCTACGTGCCACACAAGCAATGACACTATCGCTCTTTTGAGAGAAAAGTTTCCTGACCGTCCTATTTCTCGAAATGGGATCACAATTGGCTGCTGAGATCTTGTGATTTAACACCTTTAGACTTTCTCCTTTGGGGTTACGTGAAAGATAAGGTCTATGACTATACTACACAATCGATCCAAGACATTAAAGATTGAATTCGTGAAGTTATCGAGCCGCAATTATGCGAATTGGTGTTGGAAAATTTCATGAAAAGGATATGGTCCTACAAACGAAGCCGTGGCGGCCATTTGGCTGATATCGTTTTCCATTACACAGGTCAACATTTGATCTAAGCGGGAACATCGCACGCGATATATGGTACAGGGGGTTTTTGGGGTCGCTGATGACGATGAGCGGGTTGGTTTAGCCCCTTAACGTCAAGTTCAAGGTCATTTCAAGGTCATGCATAGAAAAAAAATACTAGTATTTTCTCAATATCAAAATAGAACCTCTTCTTGGAAAGCTCTGTATTATAATTACCATATTCAAAATTCTAGAAATTAAGCTTCGTAAACTAGATACGTTACAAAGGCTGTAGCAGTATAAGATATTAAAAATTGCATTCGTCTGCAAGTGGGCGTTCAAAAGAACATACATTTTGTTTGAAGCGTATTGGAAATTGGTTATTAAAAAAATATGCCTAGAAATAATTTCAAAATTTGTGTTGTTGTCAAGTTAGTACAACTGTTTTCTATACATTGAGTTTGTTTACAGTGCTCGATTTTGTCAGTTGCCACAGGTATGTTTTGTGATTTTTGCAATGGATAAAAATATCGGACAATGAATTTGTCGCAAATTTTGTATTGAAAACGGAATTTCGTGTACCGAATCGCTAAATACGCAACAGAACGGTGAATCGATTTCATCAAAAACACGCGCATATGAGTGGTACAGTGCATTCAACAGCAGCCGAAATGTGGTGCCATCAATATCTTCAACTGAAGTTGATATCGATTAAGTGAAGAGAATGATGATTAAAAATCGCCATTAAGTTTGAGAGATAGGCAATTAACTTTCTGTTCACGAATCAATTCGTATCATTTTAAACGATTTTTTGGGCATGAAACGCGTTGCCAACCAATTTCAAAAGACCTGATTTGAAGTGAATCAACAACTAGTCAATTTCGACCCCATATTCATGAAACGCAATCAATAAGCTTCGCTTTTCAACTGAAGCAAATCCGAAAACACACGTCAAAGTCGATCAAAAGTCAATGTGATATTGACTCTTTTCTTTGATTATCGCTATGTTGTGCACTCGAAATTCTCGCCAGAAAGTCTGGCGATAAATAAAAAAAGTATTATGCAACGTTTCAGAGAGCAAATATGTCCAAAAAAGCCATCATACAATGAATGCACACTGGTATGTTAGTGTAAATTCATCAATATTTTTAATCTTGCATCTTCAAGCGTTCCCGTCAAATGTTGTAACATTCCTTCTTTCATTTTGATCCTTAGTGTATATTCGATATTCAATAAGATTAGTGTTGGAAAAGTGTTTCCAATTAAAAAGACGGTAGTCATCATAGTCTATTAACAAATAGGCGGGAAGAAGCTGAATAACAATTTTCCAGTAGCAGCTCAGGTAATTATATTTTATACTTACCTAGTAATATGCACTGTCCCACCTTCATTTAAACTATTCGTGTTAGTTTTTAGAACAGGATATTGCTAGATAACTAATAGAATATGATAGATAAATCAGATGAAAGGAAGTCATGAGTTTAAATGTTTGATTTTTATCTTTGATACAAGTAATGAAGTGATGAGGTTGAATTTTGGTAGTAGAACAAACAATTTTGTTTTCAATTGAATTTCAAATTTTAAGTTATTTCTCGCAGTTAAAATTGAATGATTTTCAGTAATTTTCACAAGAATAATGAAATAGCTTGATGTCCAATTATCATTTCTACCGTTTTTGGGATGCCGTTAATATTGAAGAGAAAAATGGAAATGTCCAGTTTTGATTCTAACTTTCGGATTTGCTCAGTTCTGAATCTCTCTTTTCATATTCCTCACATTAGAGGGCCTGCGCAAGTTGAAGAAATGATTTATTTTCACGTTTATTGTTATTTTATTGATATTATCGTACAGTCGAATAGGAAAAATAGACATAAATTTTACAAAAGTACCAAAAAATCGGTATTAAATTATGAGATCGCGTATGTTCTCTGAAAGTTCGCATAGAAAATCTTCATAATATTTCTTCAGAACATCGGAAAAATATTTCAAATTTTCATTTTGCATCCTGCTTTAGACATACTCGAGATTGCATTAAAGCTCTCATTCCCTCACCCTTTTTAAAAACTGATTTGTACTCCCCTAGATCTGACCGATAGGACTGTTCGCCTTGAATAGATATGGTATTTTTTCGGTTCTTTTTCAACAAAACTCTTTTGCACACATTACAACGGAAATGCCATTACGAGCGGGGTTTTATCGCATTTTGGGCATCTTTTTTCCAGTCGAATATTTCGACATCACGGCCCAATACGAAGACTGTTCATGCTCTCTAAATATTTCCATGAAGTCATGTAGAGAAACAATAGTATCTTTTTTAATAGCCTTTTCGATGCGAGCGAACAAGTTCAAGATTTTCAACACACCTAGGTGTCTTATCACTTAACCATTTGATGCACATTGTAACCATTATTGAGTTCTTGTTTTGCCCCCCATAACCATCTTCAACAAGGTGTATCCTCAAAATTTGTAGCACGTATGCATATGCATATGAAAAACGGCGCTGGCAATTTCATTGGCTCCTTTCAAGTGCTGATCTCCCTTCCCTGTGTATAAAAATACATTTTCCATCGATAATTTTGAATGGGACAAAGCAACAAAGTTTAGACGAAGTGCACGAACTCGAGCCTACTTCGCTAACAGTACCTCGCACCGTGTAAACCGTGTAAACCCGTGAGTTTCCTCACCACGAGGAAACTCCGGCTGCGCCGGCGCCTGTCGGTTTAATCAAAAAATTTTTTAATTATTTAATTTAATTATTTAAACCTTACTACATAGACACTATTCACATTATCTGTTCGAATTGATAACCACCAACTCTTATGCAAGATCTAGCTCTCGAAACAAGAGATCTTTGTATTTTGAAATAAATTTGAAAATTGTTATTTATCTCATTAGAATAACGAATTATTCTCTCAAGTAGCATATCTCTATTCCTAACGGGTACCGCATAAAAATGCCTTTTTATATGGCCCCAGAAATAAAAATCTAAAGGATTTAGGTCTGGTGGCCTAGGTGGCCATGCGATATGTCCACTTCTTCCTATCTATCGATTGGGATGGGTCACATATAGATGATCTCTAAACGCTCAACTAAAATGTGGTTGGGCACCATCGTTCATAAACCACATATTCTGCCGACTAGCCAGCGGAATATTCTCCAAAAGTTCTGGCAAGTTATTTAAAAGAAAGTCTGAATCATTTGCGCCGTTTGAAAGACGTGGCAACACAAATGGCCCAACACAATGCCGACCAACATATCCGGGCCGAATATCGTTTCGAAACAGTTGTTGGTGTCAGTTTTGAACAATGACATAAGACCAAAAGTGAAAATTATGATAATTGAACCAATAAAAGCATTATTTCGTTGCACTTGCGGAAAAGGCCTCAGGGGACAGCGCCTAAGTTCTTTGAACATAGTGAGGGTGGAGCAATTGTTTCCTCTAAATTCTGTGGACCGTACTTTAATCACAATCTCTTTGAATATAGTCTTCTAGTACGTGAAGATGCTAGACCAAATATTAAATGCGTTATAACAGTCCGATTTCTCGAATTGATCATTTATATCTTTTAAATTCAGTTTTCATCGGTTAATTGTGAGGTACTTGAAAGAAGATCGTTTTCTCGTTTCTGTGGGAGAACGGAAAGCAGTACTCATTCTATGTTTCATTTTCACTTTATTGTTGTGAAGAGAATAATTTCGCTTTTTATTAGTTTTTTTTAAATCAATAGTTTTTTTATATAACCGAGTCTATATAAGTTCGGAATTCATTAGATTCTCTCTTTCCATTTAGATCCCTTCGGAATCGTTTATAATTTTATTGGAGCTGTGTTGTAGCGATTGTAGTGAATAATTTTCAGTAATAGAAATTAAGTATTCTTTGATTTTCTGGATATATTCCAATCGTCTGAGGAGTTATAAGTAGTCAGTAATTTTGCCGGATTTCCTCGACAACCAATTCAATTAGAGAGTGGAGAGATTTCGAATTTTCTCTTGTTATATTAACCTAGATCGATACCTGCTATTCCAAGGGTAAGTCGAATTCATTCTGTTCATTTTAAAAATATATATTCGAGAGATATGGTATTGTTATAGATTTTTTTCCCCGTCAAGATATCTTGTAAGCAGTAACATACACGAATACCAGAAAACAGTAAATCCAATCATCTCATTCCCAAAAAGCAAAGTGTCTCTTTATGATCAAATCTCATTCTTCGTTAATTGTTGACTGAGCTCTATCATTGAGTTTTAATTTGTTGAAAAGCTTAGATTGTTTTAAATTGAAAGTTTGTACTATGTAGTTTAAGTTTATCTCATCTGAGAGTCCTTTTATAGTAATTGGTTAAAGTTTTTAGTTAAGTTTTTTTGTAGTAGTTACCTTGATTATAGTTAGTAATTTATTAATCAGTTACTGTGATTTCGATATTTATCTTGTAATAAAGCTAGTTGAATGAAGTGATGAGTATTATTCCTATATCTAGGACCTAGGTTCTAGACGAAGATCTCACACACCGAGATAAAGGACACTGATCTAGCTAGACATAGGTAATTAATAGGTAGTGTCAATTGTAATTTTTTTCAACTAGACTTGCTATAATTTAATCTCATTCAACTTGATTATTTAAATTTCTTGATCCAGTAGAATTGAAATATTTCTCCAATTTTAGATATTCTAGAAACAAAACCATTATTCTTCGAAAGTGTATTTCATATTTAAATATTCTTATGATAACGATAGATACAAAAATTTAAATGCGGGAACTGTTAAATATCTTAACAATAATAAAGGTTTCCAACTATGATTTTCCTGTATCTAGTGTAGTGTCTAACTGGCATACTGAATGTGTATCGCCGATTGGGGAAAAGGGGTAATATTTCACAAGATAATATTAAGTTTTTAGTATGAAAACTTATATGAATGATTCACGATGGTTCCCCACCACAACTCAACTTAACGGTTAGAGAATGAATAGAGATATTCTGCCTGAGAGAATTCATTATTCTAATGAGATACAAAACAAATTTATATTTAAATACAAAGATGAATAGTATGAAAAGTTAGTGATTATCAATTTAAACAGATAATGTAAATAGTACGTAGTAAGGTTTAAATAATTGAAAAAATTAAATTAAATAAGCAAAATTACCCACCGTTCTCCCTTAGGCGTTGATCGACTAGTTAAAATATCTTCTGATTTGGAATAGTACTATTAGGAAATCTTTCATGATACAACCTTCAAGCTTCTAAAGCATTGCTAGAGACAAGACCATACATGAGATGCATATCTGCATGTGTATTCCATATTTCGAATAAGTTCACAATGAAATTCACCACGAAATCCGTAAATCAGTAAAATAACAGGTATTGAAATAATTATAATTTCAATCAAAGTGTCAGCTATGTGACATTATAATAATTTCTACAATGCACTGACTTAATTTTTGTTTTCAATGGTTTATTAAAAGTGAAACAATTTTTCGTTTATTTTTCTTATCATACAGGGTGTTAAAAGAATAAGCATTACAGTGTTACACTCAGTCCACCCCTGGTAAACCAAAAGAGCTGAAATGATTGCAAGGATACTATTTATGTGGTTTATGTACGATGGTCTTTCACCACAATTTAACGGTAAGGGAATAAATAGAGATATTCTGCCTGAGAGAATTCATTATTCTATTGAGATACAAAACAATCTTTAAATTTATATTAAAATACTAAGATCTCTTGTTTGAATAGATAGATATTGCACAAAAGTTAGTGATTATCAATTTATAATGTAAATAGTGTGTATGTAGAAAATTTTAAATAATTAAAATAAATTATAAATTAAATAGGCAGTAACATTTTTACTGGCAATATCGTTCGGTCTCCGAGCCGATTTTTCTCGTTACTGCTTCATGTTCTCAAGATCTAGAAATTATATTTGTGAAACACTTATCCCCTTAAAACTAAGAGGGTAAAAAGTGTTAGGATTAGCGCATATGGGGCAAAATTGAAAAATCAAAAACAACATTTAATAAAATACAAATTTTTCAAACAATGTCTTGAATTTCAGGGAATTCCTTTGAAAGACAAAGATTTTATCGTGAAAAAAAACAATTCATTTTCTTGAAATCTAGGGGTAAATATCTCATCAGGGTTGCATTTTACGAAAAAATTTTATATGAAGTTGTGGCATTATTTCGACGGGATCCATCAAATTCCTAGATATTGATATCTAATTCTGCGACTGACTGACTGGATTGACATTGTTTTACATTTTATGTTATTAAGAACAAGCTAATTGCATCAACACTAAGAATTATGCATTACATTCGTTCATTAAGACATGCATATAAATTTTTTTCTGTTACTTTGATGAGAAAATCATGAAATGTAGTGAATTATGTTTCTATTCTCACACGCAAAAGCAGAAAAATTAAGGGTCTTAATAAGCAAAGCGTTTCAGACAAACAGACTGACAATTCAGATGTTTTTGTGGGAAATATAATAACAGTTAGTTATGCGATAATCCATGAACAATCTGTTATGTTTCAAGGAATAAAAAACGAGTAATTATTGATAATAATCCAATTAACTTTGATAAATATATTTATTGCAAACAAGGTTCGAACCAAGTCTAATTGGCTCTAGTTCATTACCTTACCATTGTAGTGAATAACTTTGCTCACTTTGGAACACAAAACCATCATTTGATAAGATCTAGACAAATTGATCTTCGATATGTCTCCCGTAACGGTTCTAGAGTTATGGCGCGAGCATTAAATGCCCTCCTGGGCAAAATCCCATAGAAATAGCTAATTGTCGGTGTCTAACCAATGCTCAAGAACTATAATTTAACAAAGTGCTCTGTAAGTTCTGATTAAATAAATTTCCTATCATTTCAGCCTATCAGAAGGTATAATAATCCGTTCAGGCAAAATACAGTTCGATCTTTAATTTATGGCTTCATTCATAAGGGGAAATATGAGTATTATCAATTTATAAATGCCGGTTTTAGAAACCTCGAATGGAAAATTTAAGATAGGTGGTCAAAATTGACATAAGGTATGATGTTTGCGTATGATGACAGTTTGGAAATTTAATTATACCTCACGGACTTTTGGGAGGTACCGAATAATTTTTGATTATAATTCGAGTGCCTGTCATAATTTTGGGATATTAATTTTATTCTAAAATGTATAACAGGATAAGTATGCACCGTTCACAGAATGTGAGGAGTATTAAGAATTATGATTATGTTGTAGTAATATCGCAGCTGTCACATGTTTACAGTTTCTTGTGACCTTTTTGTTATTTTATCTGGATGAAACATATTTTTCAGGTTAGATACGATGATATAGAATTCACTTAAAGTTACTGTATCGATTTTGGCTCTCGTATTTGGTAGTTAGACATGATCAAAACATAAATGAATGTTTTTTCCATGTTATACATTCTGTCCGGAAAGTACCGGGAATTGATTATTTAAAAAATCTGCTTGAAACAATTGTCAAAATTTTTGTTGTTGCTAAGTTGACACAACTGTTTTCTATACTGTCGCGGAGTTTAAACGCGATTTATGTTTCTGTATATTGGAAGGACTGACTTAAATATTATCCCAAACACGAGCGCGATCTGTCAACTAGTCTGTTTACGACAGCTATTGAAACCAGTAGTCCTCAGTGGTACTCTGCGAATTTTACAATGGAAAAAAGTTTTTTTTGTTTCACTGGCCTTAGTGTAGCAGAAACTATCTAGCCATCATCTTATTGAGATTAAAATTATTATCAGTAAGTATATTATCTCTTTCTTTATACAGGGTGTTTCAACGAAAACTAAACAGAGGCTATATTTACCAAGATATTCATTTCTGATCAAAACGCAAAAACAGGTCAATTTTTGTTTCAAGGGGGTCATCTTTTGAGGTACAAAACTTGCCTGAAATATCAACCCACTAAGCGGGGGTTGCAATCCTTGAACATTTTGAATAGGAAGATGGGTCGAGTGATGACTCAAAAGAAAGGTAGTATTTTTGTCTACATCGTCCTAACCGAATTTTCATTTTTAATTGAAAACTGTAAAAGATACAAGGTGAGCAACTGAAAGATAGGGAAGACTATTCAAGTTTCAGTGAATAAAATGGAACAGATCCAAGCTGATCAATGGCAGTCATCATCAAGTACCATCCTCATCTCGAAGTTCAACCCCTAGATCAGGGGTGACCACCCTTGAAAATTTGGAAGAGGGCAGATGGGTCGAGTGATACCTCGAAAGAAAGGTATTATCTTCGTCTGCATCCCCGTGAACGAATTTGTATTTTTGATTGAAAACTGTAGAAGATACAGAGTGAGCTACTGAAAAATAGAGGAGACTATCTATCGCCCTGAGCTATTCAAGTATTAGTACAAAAAAATGAACACTCGAAATTTGAGATGTGAATGGTGATTTGGAAGATGACAGCCTTCGATCTGGAATGAATCTGTTCCATTTTTTTGCATTAATACTTGAATAGCTCAGGGCGATAGATAGTCTCCTCTATTTTTCAGTAGCTCACTCTGTATCTTCTACAGGTTTCAATAAAAAATACAAAGTCGTTCACGGGGATGCAGACAAAGATAATACTTTTCTTTCGAGTTATCACTCGACCCATCCATCCTCTTCCAAATTTTCAAGGGTGGTCACCGCTGCTCTAGGGGTTGAAATTCGAGATGAGGATGGTACTTAATGATGACTGCCATTGATTAGCATGGATCTGTTCCATTTTAACTCTTTGAAACTTAAAAAGTCTCAGGGAAATAGTCTTCCCTATCTTTCAGTTGCTCACCCTGTATCTTTTAGTTTTCAATTAAAAATGGAAATTCGTTCAAGGCGATATAGACAAAGATACCACCTTTCTTTTGAGTGATCACTCGACCCATCTTCCCTATTCAAAATGTTCAAGGATTGCAACCCCCGCTTAGGGGGTTAATATTTCAGGCAAGTTTTGTACCCAAAAAGATGTCCCCCTTGAAACAAAAATCGACCTGTTTTTGCGTTTTGAAAATGAATATTTTGGTAGATATAACCTCTGTTTAGTTTTCGTTGAAGCACCCTGTATGATGGAGCGAGTTCAATTGTAAGACTAAATTAACAATTCTATGCGAAAAGAAAATGCATTCTGCAAATCAATAGTCTCTTGGACCTGTCTGGAAAAATTCTTAATTGACTTTCTAATATAACTTGATTGTCACTTAAATTCTGAAAAATTTCTGTTCGAAATTTGTCTAAGAATGTTCATTTGCGATTTCATTTCATTCTGAATTTTATTTTCATTTGAATTTAAAGTTTACATGATCTTTTTATGCGTTTTGTATCATCCACATCTAATGTTCAGTGCTTTTCCTATAGCATTAATGAGTCCTCTAATCATTCTTACTGGACTAGAAAATAGATTTATTTTATTGGAAATGATTTCAGAGAGATATTGCATTAGCGATTTTATTTGAAAGAAAAATCGAATAATGATATGCTATCTGAGATTTAATGGTGTTTTGTAATTGCGATAAGGAATATATAATTTTGGTTAATGAATCGTATGCAGTGGTGAGGTTTAGATGATATAGGAATGTATGCTCAGAACTGATTATTTAAAGTTGTCTGTTTAAACAGCTAGTATACGATTACCTAGTTCTTTCATATCTAAGCCGATTGCTACTCCCTATCCTAAGATTAGTAGATGGAAGAGTTTTATTGTTTTTTCTTCTTCGATTTCTGATATTTTTCGAAGTTCTTCTCAGTCTAGGTTCTTCACAGATTAATGATTGGAACTTCGTAGAGATTTGCCACTTTCCCACTTACTAGATCCTATCGACTTCGCCGACTGATTGTGAAAAACATTTCTTAAAAACTAATTTTATTTGAAGCAGCAATACAGGGTTCAATATTATAATATGTTGTTTCCGGTGTATACACTTCCACAAGAGTACCTATAGAAAGCAGTATCAGTCACTCTATAAGACTACAGAAAAGAGGTACTCAAAATGTTCAATTACTCAGGTTGGGATTCTCTATCTCTAAAAGGGTTAGTTTCTAGATCAACGCCTGTCAACTCAAACTCTTCATATGAAACTTCTAAATTTATTCAAGCTAATATTTACTCGACAGCCACAATTCAACTAGCAAAATTTAATACTATAAATAATAAATTAGATAAGAAAACTCAAGAAAGGGTAACTTTGAAATTGACTAAATTTGACGTGAAGCGAAATATTATATACAAAGTGACGTTTGACAAGTAGGCACCTACATACACAAAATTGACTAATCTAACTATCTATGATCAAGCGACACAAATTAATAAATAAATTAAAATACAATAATTGGTGAAAGACGTTCTTCAAACAGGCGAAACAATTAAGAATCTATATCACAATTATAGCTGAGAATGCACTCTAGACTTCAACTGTCTTCCATACAACATTAAAATTCTTTACTACACTCTTGAGAAGAAAACTAGCTTACTTATGAATACTAAGGAAAAATTAATTCTCTTATGATTAGGACATTACATTTGAGTTGAATAGAATTGAAACTCAGCGGATAATGGAAACAATTGAAATGACCAAGGTACTTATCTTGACATGATTGTCTTCAGGTAAAGATGGTCCCCAACGTATGTCACAAAGTTGACGGTGGAGTTTGCTAGTACTGTTAGCGAGGTTGTTAGATTACAGTTAAATCGGTTCTATTGCTTAAACTATTGCTGCTGAGGGTGGGTAGAAGTTCTATGTGATCGGTTTCTCCAGTTCCAGAGTTTACAAGGTTTCCAAAGGTGGACATATTCAAGAGGTGCTCAGAAAACAATTGACTCCAAGACCACTGGTATAAGTTTTTCAACCGCGTGTTCCAAAATTCACAAATCTCTGTACTTTGTAGCATAGGCTATCCAGACAAGCAAATTTAAACTAACGTCGCCTTACAGCCTGAAATATTTCACAACTATCGAAATTTTCACACGGGCTGCAGCTACTAGGTCGGAACACGAGTTGTGAGCTTTACAAGATGGTTGAAATGGAGGAGGAAAGGAATATATACATTTCCACGTTCATAAAAACCAAATTCGAATTCGACTAGATGCACGAATGACGAACTTTCAATCTCAATTCAACGTCGAAAGCAAACAGCTCAACGGACTTCTGAAAGAATTTGATGGGCATAGATTGAATCAATGAAGTCAAAAGTATGAAAGTGGTGCCAAAAAAAATGTTGGGGAGATAATTTTGAAGTTAGTGAATAGTTGAAAAGTGTCTATGGGTATTTAGCGAAACTGAATCGAAATAATTCTTGAACTACGTTGGAAAATTATTCATGTGTCCACGTTACTTCCTAGTTCCTATGTCAGTTAGTTGAAGTGAACTGAGAAGGACAACCTAGAACAACCGCTATCAAGGTAAACGAATTGTCACTCAAATAACAACCGCCTCGGTAGCTGCATGGTTAGTTAGCATATTGGAACTACTTAGTCGAGGCTCCTGGTTCGAATCCGGGGTCAGGTTATGGATGTTGTCCTAGAACAAAAAAGTGCTGAATTTGAAAGAGTCGCCTAAAGAGGGCATAAACTTCCGACGACCAGATAACTTGTAATCCTTCTGGTGGCAGTTATCAATGCACGGTCTAGGAGAGTGGTTCGAAATCCACAATAAATTGTAGGACCAGCTGTGTGAATGGGCTAAGTTCCCGAGCACATTGTTAAAAGGTGCAAGCAAGCAACTCAAATAACCTTACTTTATTGTTTTGAATATTTTTAATGCCAAAGATTCAACAGACATACCGAAATACGGTCTGAAAGACTTTAATTTTCGAATAGAATGAAGTTAAAAAAAGGTAAGGGTTATTACGAAAGGTTTTACTAATGGTTAGTCACTTGATTTCATTTGGTTTAGGTTCAGTGAATGAGAAAATCAATTTTGAAAGAGCTATGGACCAGAATGTGTGTGTGCATTGAAGTTACTTTGGAATGATCAGTTATATGTGAAGGAACCAAACTGCAAGGATTGAATTTTTACTGTAATATACCTGAATAAATGGTTGAGACTTTAAGAAACGGAAAAATTACTTTTGAAATATGAGCTATCTTTTTGCTCCAATTAAAAAGGCTGTGACTGAGAAAAAACGAACTGTAACAATATATTGTACAGAACATTCAATAATACTTACTTGACTTTTAATGTTTACAAGGGTTTATATATGAAGGAAAAGACAAATAATAACTGATTAGATAAATGTGGTGAAAGGTGATTGATGTATTTAGTACTTTCTAACTTCATAACTTGCGTTTTATGCCCAAACAATCGTTTAAAATAGTACCAATTGATTCGTGAGACACAGAAAGTTGATTGCATATCTCTCTTAAACTTAAGTGACGATTTTCAATTCACTTTATCGATGTCAACTTCAGTTCAAGATGTTAATGGTTGACCAGAGCGAGACAAATCTTCCACTGCATCTCGTTCGCTGTTTAATACACAGTTTCGCTTAATCCAGGTGTTTTAGATATGTCGATTTTCCGTAAGCCTTCTGTAACATTTTCGATTCGACAAACGAAATTCCATTTGTAGTACAAAATTTGAAACAAATTTTTGGTCGATATTTCAATCCATTGTAAAAATCGAAAAACACACTTGTGAGAATTGACAAAATCGAGCACTGTAAGCAAACTAAATAACAGATTGCATTCAAACTCGTGTTAGTATAGAAAACAGTTCTGCCAACTTAGCAGACAAAAATTTAGACAGCGTGTATTCTATAAAAAATCATTTCTTTCTGGCGTTCCATCTGAAATTGTATGAATGGCTTCGATTCAGCAATTCAGATGTCGCAGAATAAAATACATTTCCTTTCCGCCATAGGCGAGATAAAATCGAAACTTGGCAACTTGTTTTATTTGTACAGCTGATTGACATGTCTTCTCTTATTTATTTAGAACGCCGAGCACGGTATGAGAAAAACGGACCAAAATAACATAGATTGTCTGGAGAACTTGTTATTTTATTTGTTTCACCGACAACTGACGGCTTATTTTGTATTTCCGGTATGTTGCTTGAGATACGTGAAAAGAAACTGTGAAACAAATATCGACTTTCCTGGGATATTTAAGATATTCTGGAAAGTTCAAAAAATTAATTCTACTTAGTTATCGTAGCTGTGGACAGAATTTCTGTTGAATAAATCGAATTAAACAGTTCGATGTTAAGGCTTATCTGTATACAAACAGAAAGGCAGAATTCTTAATCGTATAAAAATAGGCGAACATACAAGAATTTAGGATAACACATTGTATAGATTGAACGTCATATTATGCATATGAATGCACAATTTTCATTATTAGTAGGTTGCCTTTCAATTTTGCGCCTCTGTAACTTTCACCACTGTTATAAATGCTGTTACGTAGGTTTCCTGTTGAATTTTGCGCCTCTGGCACTTTTACTGTTGACAGCACCCATCCGACAACTGTGTCGTGTGAATTTTGACATTTTTAACCTAAACGTACTTACGTTGCTTTGCTTGCTTGCTTGCTTGCATCTTTTAAGAATGTGCTCGGGAACTTTGCCCATTTACACAGCTGGACCTACAGTTTATAGTGGATTCCGAACCACTCTCCTACACCGTGCAATGATAACTGCCACCACAAGGATTACAAGTTATCTGGTCGTCGGAAGTTTATGCCCTCTTTAGGCGACTCTTTTAAATTCAGCACTTTTTGTTCAAGGACAACATCCATAACCTGACCCCGGATTCGAACCAGGAGCCTCGACTTAGCAGTTCCAATATGCTTGCGCACTAACCGTACAGCTATACGTTGCTTTGTTTATAGTAATTGAAGAATTCAACTTGCACAAAAAATTGAATAGACGTGACGATAGTGTGACATAATCAAACATTTAATGAAAATACACATTCAAAGGATTCAAAAAACTGACTTAGTTTTATTTAAAAATTTGAGATTGATAACATTTTCAATAAAATAAAAGAGTAAAATACTGCAATCGGCAATTTTGACTGAAACGCCAATCACAGCGCATGACGTCATACTTATGTAAGCTTCACTGTGTTTTGATTATTTACTACTGATTGCGCGTTACGATTGACTTTATATTTGTTTCTGTGATTTATCGACTTTACAACACGAATCTATCTATAACAAATGAACCAGGTTTTCTTAAGGCAAACAGATCAAATTTGGATCGATTTATTCATGTTGGGCGAGTTCCTCGCAACAAATAAAGAATTTTGCTCGTCCGAATTTAGAAACGTGAAAACCTCTTCGTAAGTATTTTATTTGTTTTCATCTTTAACACTAGATTCGAATATGAACAAGTAGTAACCAGACTCGTTTTGAATTCATAGAAGTTCATTTTGTTTTACTTTCATAGGTTATTTTTACAATGAACTTGTCCCCTTGCAGTATAGGTATATGTTTGCTATTTTAGAGTTATTACCAAACATACATACTCAAAACATTTCTACTTGGTCTTGATGGGTTACTATCAACATCATGATTGATTTTAAATGGTGATGAAGAAACAGAATGTAGACACGGCTACAATGGTGATGTCATCTGATTTACCAAATTAACTTTTGTTTGGTTAGCTTTACTTCTAAATGTTTTACATATATGTACTTGAATTACTTTATCCAACATTCTTGATGGTAATTGGGGAACTTCTTCAACAATCTGCTGAACTGTAAAACAAATTTTTTGTTATTTTTAAGTGCAATGTTACAATTATGAACACAAATAGAAAATTACAAGGTTACAAAAAAATCTATGTAGTTTTATAGCCAGTATCACAGAATGAATCTCAAACGTAGATCATTTCTTGAGATTTGTACGAAGGGATGCCGCTATATAAGATAATCTGTAATACGGGCCTAAGTATACCAACAATGTATGCAATAATAATGAATTAATATTCTAATAAATAAGTTAGTAAACTATACCTGAACTACAAGATGCCATTTCTTCTGAACTTGATGGCTCTTTAACTTCAGTACTTTCTTCAAAGTGCTGTTCACTCTCTTCAAGAATCATCATCCTTCGTTTTTAACTATATAGGGTCGCTCTGTTGTGTTAGATGTTTGTGTTTTCCTGTCTGGTTGGCAAGTAAATTTTGTGGGCATACATCCCGGTTTCATACGTACTTGTGATACCGACCCCATCACATGGTATTACATATAATTTTCCATATGATTTGGCAACTGAAAACTGTAAAGGTAACAATTAAAATTGATCATAAGAATGATAACCATGGCTAACACAAACATAACCTCAATAAATGACTAGTTATTCCATAGCCTCTACATTTCAACTATTTCACGTCAAACAAACATTAAGTTAAAAATCTATCAATACATGATAACATATTCACATCGAAGTGATCTTCACAGAAATAAAGTGGCGAATTTGTCTTTACATCGTTCGGGCTTCGCCGTGTAAGCTTTAACCATTTATCTCTTATTGTTTTCTTGTATGGGACATGTACAAACACCTTGTTGGGTGTCGTTATTGATGTATTTTTGCACTACTGCACACCACTTATAAACTTTAGAACTCATTTTTAACACAAGAAATACGCAACGTTTGTTTACTTTGCTGTCTAGCTGCGCGTAAATAAATTTGACGTTTACGTAAGTATGACGTCACACACGACGCCATGACACGGCGAGTTGTTTTCGCGCAATATTTAAAAATGATTATGAAAATGGCTTTAAACTTTAGTTTATTAGCGAAATAAAGGTTTTGTTGTAAACAGTAGATGTGTATCCGCATTACGGAAGAGGATTTCAAAATCTTTCGTCATGCCTATTATCACGTTAACATTCTCGTGGGATGATTTTCTATGTTTTTGACGTGAATTAATTCGACAACAGTGCCTCGATCAACATGCCACTGTGAAATGCTGATACAGGGTGGGGCGTAATGTAAGAACGTTTTCGAAATGAGAATAACTCAGCTGATTTTCAATGTAGATCATTTTAATTACGTAATATGAAAGCTTAAATGTTACCATTTAGTGTAGAAAAGTGCAAAGAATCATGTTTTGAAAATGTCATCAGGCAGATGATGTTCTGCATCACCGCTTTAACAAACACCCAAAACATTGAATTAATGGGCCATCTACCTTATAGTCCCGATTTGGCAACTAACGACTTCTTTTTGTTTGCGCACATCAAATTGGCCTGCAAATCTAATCTAACTTGCCTTGATTTTTTCCTATGGGGGTATGTGAAGAAAATTGTATTTCGAAATCCGCCAAATACGGCTGACGAAATGAAAGAAAGTATAAGACAAGCATTTCGATCGGTAACACCAGCCATGCTAAGTAACGTTAGAAGATCATATGAAGAGAGTTTAACATTGTGTATCACTCAAAATGAAGGCCATTTTAAACATTTCATTGAAAAAATGATATGGAAAGTCTTTTTATCTATATTTTGCAAATGTTTCGTTTTCAATATTAGGTTTAAAGTATGAATTAATGTGATATTATGAATTTGAATTTGTTCTCAATATTTATGGTAATCAAATATAGGATTTATTATATCTAATTCGATGTTTCTTTTGAAGCAATAATCGGAAATTGGAGTGAAAAATTGAAATTCCTTGAAATTCGCTAAAAATTGGCTCAACTTTCGAATATCTTTGAAACCATTGAAAATAGGCATAGGGAACCTTGGTACCAATCGAAAGGTATTTAATTTATACCACTCAAACGACCCTTTGGATATAACTTATGCTGTTTGAAAAAAAAAACAGTGAAATGAGATATGAATGAGCCCCAACTCAAAAATCGTTTTCGAACACTCTGTGTAACATAGATCAACAAAATGTATAATTTGGGAACTATTTGAGAGGTATAGAGAATTTTGAACTCACCCCAATATAGGTTGCCCCATTTAAAAATTCATAACTTTGGTTTGTGAGTTTATTATGGAATTCCCTGTATAATCTAAAATATTTTTAGTTTTTAGTTACTACAGCAAACAAAACAAAATTTCAAAAGCCGCCGTAACATATATGAGTGCTGGAATTCTTTCATGATCTGAGATATCGGATTTCGGGGTAAAATTTAAGCAAATTGATTATATATCACATGCGCGACGGAAGATTAGGTATACCTAATCTTCCGTCGCGCATGTGATCTTTAGAACCTTTCCAAAAATGGGAATATAATCAATTTGCTTAAATTTTACCCCGAAATCCGATATCTCAGATCATGAAAGAATTCCAGCACTCAATTTTCAATTCTCACGTCGTCCACAAATAACCCCACGTAACATTCCATCAATCGCCCCTCGTAAATCATCTTAACATGTGTGTGTATGTGAATCACCACGTTCGTTGATCCAACACTGTCTAATAACCTGTGTACCCCAACAAATGTGTATTCCACATTCATTTCTCGGATTCGCATTGAGTTTCACCGAAGCGAAAATGGAACGCAGTCCTATAAGATTACACAGGGGAGGGAAGAGATTGTCGAGCATAGAAATTAATCAAGAGGCTAACACTGACACGTCATACTGAGGATTTATGTAACTAATTTGTAGTAGGCTTGCTAAAAACATGGATTTGAAGGTTACAAACTTAAGAGGTGAATGAGTATGATACATGGTCGTTAATGATGATGGTTTCGAAGGCGTTTACGGGGAACGAATGCAGATGCATGCAATTTTAACATAACCATTTTCGGATGAACTCTGTCACCTGAAACTGTTGTTTCAGCGGTGTTTCAACTTCTCAAAGCAATTCTGAAAAGTATCTCTAGAAATTCCTTTCATTGCCTGTGACGAATCCGTTTTAATGTTATGAAGTTGTTTTATTTCGTAGAGATTTCTTGACAATTCATATAATTCTTGGATTTGATGTGCCGGTATGTCTTTCACGGTGAGACCGTGGTATTTCGTGTTATCCAAGAAATGTTTTGCTTTTATGAATGGAGCTTTGATATACAAGAGGTTGATCAGAAAGTTTTCAGGTTTTGTAATAATAAATAACAAGTACTGTGTTTTAAGGAATTTCACTTAATAATTGCGATTCGTAACGCGTTTCACTACACCGTAGCTTCTTCAGACGAATGAATATACAGAAAAATATAAATGAGAATATAACTATAAATGTTCTTGAGTAATTAAAAGCTTATTGGGTTGCTTCTTCTTAAGTGGTTATTTATGACAGGTATATCCAATAAAATTAAGGAATAGATTGCTCCCCGAAGAGATTCAATAGAGGTGAAGGGCTTAAATCGACTTGTTCATTGATGAGTCTACCTGAGTGTTTGTATTTATTGATTTATAAAGTTTCTCAAAGATCTACCTTCCAATATTTATTATCTGTATGCAAAATTTCAAACTGTGGGTCGAAAGAGTGATTATTTTCTGAGAGATGATTCGCGTAATTTGAATCTGATTTTTTATTTGAAAAACTGCGTTTATGTTCCGATATTCTAATATTAAAATTTCTATGTGTTCTACCAATGTAGAAATTATCACAGTCATTGCAATTCAATCTATAAACACCTGATTTATTGTTTTTACCTGGTTTGGTTTTATTATTTTTATATATTTGCCTAAATTATTATTAGTTTGGAAAGCTATGTTGAAATTATTGCTACTTAAGAATGATTTCAGTTTCTCACTTGTAATGCCAACGTAGGTTGAGGTGTTGAATTTTTGTTTCAATTTGTCGACAGGGTAAACTTAATTCAATGCGATTCTACTTTGTTTTTATTTAAAATATTATTTATTAGTTTGGGATTGTAACCATTATTTTTGGCTATTTGTTTAATCAAATTTAGTTCTTTGTTGAAATTTTCAGGTGATAACGGGATGTTAATCAATCTATGAATAAAACTATTGAATACTGACATTTTATGTTGATATGGATGACACGACGAGTTATGTATTATAATATCTGTATGTGACTGCTTATGGTAAATTGCGAAAACATGTTTATCATTTTCATTCGAAATTGTTACGTCTAAGTAATTTATCGAATTATTGCTTTCTATTTCGGTTGTGAATGCAACTTTTGGATGTAATGAATTTATATGATTTCCGAAAATTTTCAACTGTCTATCTGTTCCTGTGAAGCAAATAATGATATCATCTACATAGCGATACCAGTATAAACAATATTTACTGAGTGGATGATTATGAATTAATTTCTCTAAGTTATTCGTGAATATTTCTGCTAACAAAGGACTTAACGGATTGCCCATAATCAAGCAGTCTTCAATAGTATAATATTTGTTATTGAAATGGAAATAATTTTGATCTAAACAAATTTGTAATAATGAAAGAATATCTGATTTAATGATAGTATTGACATGATTCTTTTCTAATAATTCTTCAACTAAGTAATACGTATCTTTCGGAGGAATGTTGGGAAATAGATTCTTAACATCGAAAGAAATGAGTTTGGAATTAGGTGGTATAGTGGTATCTTTGATATTGGCAATAAGTTCGTATGAATTTTTGACCGAAAATTTAGATTTAAAATTGCAATGTTTTATTAGCAAGTCGTTGAACGAAGGTGCCGTTACATAAAAAACAACAGGTCTAATAGGGTAATTAGGTTTATGAAGTTTTATCAACGAATATAATTCGGGGGATTGTGGATTGGATTTAATGAATTTATATTTTTCGTGGTCTGTAATTAATGATTTTGCTGTTAAAATTATGTTTTTAACCACTTTCTGAAATTTTGCGGTAGGATCCTTAGTAGATGTTATATAGTTTCCGGCTGTTAAGAACAGTTACTGTTCCCACAGAGTGGGAAAAGTAACTAAACCATATCAATTTGTCTAATCATTTGAAAAAGATCCGTAGAGCTCTGGTTAATAATTGACACTTTCTTGATGCCTATGCTTATACTAATACCTAACATTCTTAAAGATCTCATTAATAACTGCAGATAGTTGATAAAATAAATCCTTAAAAACAAGAGTGGTTTACACAGTTGGTACTAGCTAGACAGGGGTTCCCAAACTTTTTTGTACCACGCCCCCCTCTAGTTATTTGGGGACCCCCACGCTCCCCTTTGTACGTATGATGAAAATTAAAACAAGTATTACATGAAGAACGATTATAATTACTGATATTTGCAACATTGTAACACAGATACATGTTCAATTTAAGGAAGGTAAAGCAATAGGCCTACCTACTTACAAGAACAAAACATAAAATGTAATTTAGTGGGATGGGTACGCTTGCATGTTCAGGATAAGTTGACAGATCCTGGGTTGAGTTTTAGACAAAGCACAGCGAAGGTCACTTTCGACTTCAAGTTTGTTGCGGTACTTGGTTTTGATCGCCACAAGAGTTGGAAACGCTTTTTCGCACATGTATGTTGTTGAACAGGTTTCTCTGAAATACTAGGGTAGACTTCTAAGTACTTTAACCAAAATGAGGGCTCGTCCATTTTTTCAAATCGTATCTTGCAGCAGAGTCATTTTTTATTTTTATTCCCTCATCTTGCAACTCTTCATGCAGCAACACTATGTCCATGTTCTTCGAATGGTCGATTATCAAGTTTTTCAAAAGCGGTCCTCAAAACATGCTTCTTCTGAGATTGACACTACTTTGTTGAAACTTGAATAGTTACTAGGGTTCATTGACACCTTACATATCCAAAGTTGTAGTTTCTCAACGTACATCTTGATGGCATCCCGATGTATTACTATATTTGAGTCTGCACCTTGCAGTCTTAAGTTTAGGTGTTTTAACGTGTCGAAAAAGTTTGATAAATACGCCAAAATCACTTGGTTAATGGGTTTTTTGAACTCTGCACTAAGCTCGTTTTTTTTCTACAGTGCCAAAAACGTAATCACTTCATCACGGAGCTCAAATAGTCTTCCCAACATATTGCCTTTTGATAGCCATCGTACTTTTGTATGAAATAGCAGCGTTTTGTGGTCACTTCGTAAATTTTCACAAAGATTTTTAAACAGTCGAGTATTTAATGCATTGTTCTTTACGTATTAGACTTCTGTAATACATAAATTTTAAAACAGCATTGAGTTAGTTTGAAAGCCTTTTTGCTGCCAAGGCTTGGCGGTGAATAAAACAATGAATCCCAACCACGTCAGCATTCTTTTGGATGCACAAAGCCTGAGCGAGAACCGAGCATTGAAGGAACACCATCTGTGCATACACCAAAAAGTTTTCGCCATGAAAGTTCGTGTTTCTCAAAAAAGTCTGAAACTGATTTCATCACATATACAGATTTAGTAGTGGTCACCAGCTCAGTAGAAAACATCAGTTCATCCTTCATTCTTTCATTTTCAATGTAACGAACATATACAATCAAATGAGAACATTGTGTTACGTCTGTACTCTCGTCAAGCTGGATAGCAAAAAACGGGGATTTTTTTATTGCATCAACTACCTGGATTTTCATATTCTCGACCATATCATCAATTCGGCGTTTAAGGGTGTTGTCTGAAAGTTATCTATTATCAGTTCCATGGACAACATCGGCTGCTTTTAAAAGGCGTGGTTTAGCAAGCGTTTCACCGATAGTATGACTTTTCTTTTCCTTAGCAATAAGAAGAGATAATTCATAGCAAGCTTCAAGCACTTTTAGAGATGACTGAGCAGAAGATCCAGTGCTATCTAACTTCATGCGTTTTAAATTCTGAGATTTTGCAGCGAAAAACTCTAGGTTTGTCCTTTAAAGAGGCATGTTTGTTTCACAAATGTCTCAGAAGACGATTAGGCCTCATCGCGTCATTGCTCAATACTTCAACACTGAAGTAATAAACCCATATTGAATATAATCGTCAATATACTTGCGTTTCTTTGCCGTGTTCATCTTATCTGATTCAGCTTCACGCAGAACTCACACAACACAAAAACAATTACTCCAATTCAAACGTCGCAACAATTATAGAACACCCACAATACAGCAAACACGCTGACTGATATTTAACGGAAAGCATTGTGCCAGAACGGACTAGTTTCAACTCAAGCACTGAACAAACTGCAAGGATATTGACATTCAACTGAGGATGCGATGGGGCTGAGGGGTGCGGGGACACTCGCACTCACACCAAGGCCAAACGGAGGTATTGGTACACACGGCCGTTGACGTCGAGGGGACTGTTTTGAGAACCTTGAACTCTGGTGTGTAACTTTAAAATTGTAGCCTTCTTCGTTTACAACTTTATTGCAACTTTACAAAACAATTATGAAACCTTAGAAGACTTTATTTTAAAGATTTGAGGAAATTATTTTGTAAATTTTCTATTTATTTCAATGGGAACCCTGAGCTAGAAGGATGTGAGAGTTTCATATTTATGAAAATGAATATTTTGTGTTCATATACTATTTTCTGGTACTTGTTTGACAGAATTAACAAATGTCATGACATTTTTAACAGCTGTCAATGATGCACTAAGTTATCGACGGGTACAAATCCAAAAATGGCACTAGTAGTACTGTTTTTTTGAAACAATTCGGTTACTTTCAGAATAGAGGGTGTGATACGATTAAAAGTTACCCTCGGAAAGAAACGAAAGGGTTCGTAAAACAAAATTCTTATAACCCTCTTCGTTATCATTGAATTAAGGTAAATACTTTATCTCAGAAAAACTGTATTCTCTGATTCCCTTTGACCATTTTTATATCGAATTATCCTTGAAGGGATTTTCATTACAACGTAACTACATTACTGTCAACGATTTTCAACAGAACATGAACTGCTTTGGTATTTAAATTTATCCTTAGGGGTCTGCTCTAATAAAAAATTATCTACAATCCACGTAATCACATTTAATTCTGTTACAGGAAACCTGAATTATAGGATGGTATAAAATCGTTTGTAATTACTCATACAAAGCATTCAACATGAAGATAGACTTATTAGATATTTATTAAAGGTATCTCGCCTCAGAAATTATTGAGGAAATGTCTGAAGCTATGATGAAGCCGTTTCGTCGATTCTGCCATTCTTCATTATTCCATGAGAATATTATTGAATCCGTTGCGTTAGTCTGTATATGCCCTAAAGTAAACGATAGAAATGCCGTTTTCTCGATTGGTTCGTCGCTTAAATCGGGGGATAGATAGCTAGTCTCCCCTTCGATTCGAAGAAAGATAATTCAATTTGAGTTCACAGCGGTTTTGGATGCCTTCTGGTCATCCCTAGTTCCGCTTCGAGAGATTGGAGGTTTATCTTTCTCTGAATATATTCATTATTGTTTTTTTATGTGTGGAAAAAATGATGAACTACCCCAAATAATTGGACAGTGTTTACGCCAATATTGGAAAGGACCCTAATAAATACTATGAAATTTAATGATGGAATTCTCATTTGTACTAGTTAGTACAGTATATTTTTGGATTGAGGAGGTCGTTACTTGATGAAAATCGATATACATATTTTCAATGAAATAAAACTAAAGTATTTAGATTTTCACTATATTAACAAAATATGACCGGTTTCACTACACTGTGGCTTCATCAGATAAATACAAACTAATGAACAGAGTTATTTCTTATATATTAGTCTTATTTCCTCCTTAATATTACAATAGGTACAAGTACAAGAGGTATGTTGGAAAACCCATTGAGTTGCTTACTTTATGAATTGAAAATATTGAGTAAAGGAGAAGGATTTAGATCTAATTCACTAATAAGTAACCTACCTGAATTCTTTTCTTTGTTAATCTCTAAAATTTCCAATAGATTGAGTTTTTGTCTGTTATTCTCATTGTGTAAAATTTTGAAATTATCATTAAAGTTATGGTTTTCTTCGAGTAAGTGATTAGAATATTGGGAATCTGATTTATGATAATCCGAGCACAAAAGTAGTTTTAATTATCATAAATCAGATTTCCATTATTCTAATCACTTACTCGAAGAAAACCATAACTTTAACGTTCTGTAAAAAACTAGCCAAGTCTCGATGAAGCTGCTTGTTTATCTCTAAGAAGTAATGAAATCTAGACAAAGTCATGACAAATCTGAGGTTCCTCATTGCGATTTCTTTATTATTATAGTTAATGTTGAATACGTTCAAACTAAAATCATATCACCTGACATCTGGGAAAAATATTTTACAGAGCTGTACCAAGATGAAGAAACAACTGATACATGGGTGAACGAAGGCGAAACGCCAGATGATGTTTTGATAACAGAGGAAGAGCTGAGAAGAAGAATACAAAAGCTAAAAAACAGGAAAGCCGCGGGAACAGACAACATCCCGAACGAATTGCTAGAATATGGGGGAAAGAAACTCACCGTGAAGCTGCTAACTCTTTTCAATAAAATTTTGAACACATCACAGATTCCTGTAGAATGGCGCATCAGCATCACTATTTCTATTTTCAAAAAGGGGCAAAAGACATCACCTGAAAACTACAGGCGTATAACCCTGCTAAGTACGTCCATGAAACTGCTCACTGGCTTCCTAAAAGACAAATTGGAATCACGTATCGAGAATAGAGAGGAACAGTTTGGATTTCGAGCAAATAGATCAACAACGGCGCTCTCTTCATAATGAAACAACTAAAGGAGAAATCAATAGAGTACAACAAGCCTGCTTACATCTGCTTTATAGACTTAACAAAGGCATTCGACAAAGTGCGCTTGACAGACATCCTACAAATTCTAATAAAAAGACAGTCCCCATCCCAAATCACCAAACTAATTAAAAACTTAAACACCCTAAATGTGATGAAGATCAAGTCAGGCGAACATACTACACCCAACATAAAAACACCAGGCGGAATTAGACAGGGTGACAGCCTGAGCCCTTTCCTTTTCAACCTCTTGATGGATGAGATAATACAACATGTCACACCCTTAGATTTGGGATACAGAATGGGCCACTCTAAAATATCTGTGGTCTGCTATGCTGACGACGCAGCTATAAAAGCAGAAACGGAGAACGATCTTCAGAGACAGCTTTTTAAATTCTATCAAGTCAGCCAACAACTCAACATGGTAATTTCAATATCAAAAACCAAAGCCATGACATTCTCCAGAGAACCTGTCAGGTGTAAAGTGGTTGTGGAAGACAAGTCAATCGAGCAAGTCAATGTCTTTAAATATCTAGGCATGGACATCTGCAGCTATCACGATCCGGCGAAGGAAGTAAGAAGTCTCATAACTAAAGCAGCAGCTCTGTCAGGGTGTCTTAGAGATGTGATATGGTCAAACCAGCACATGGGAACAGATAGCAAGGTGAAGATCTATAAGACTTGCATCAGACCTATCATGACTTACGGCATAGAAGCACGCGAAGACCCAAACAAAACTAAGAACTATCCTCGAAAAGACCAGACTGGACAGGGTAAGAAACACTGACATACGAGCTCAATGCGGCATAGTAGACATGTTCAGATGGGGCAAACAAAGACGAAGAGAATGGTATGTGCACGTGCGAAGAATGCACGAAAACAGATTACCGCGCATAATGATGGAGAGCAAGCCACATGGAAAGCGCCCACCAGGAAGACCCCCAAAAAGGTGGCAGGAAAGCTGGCAGTCCACCTCGCAAGAAACCATCCAGAGACGGCTTCGGCAAGCAACTGACCAATAGGTCTATTTAAAAGAAGAAGAAGAAGAATGTTGTGTGACTTGGCCGTTGAACATTCTTTATATTTAACGTTATTTTGATGGAAACACAAATTGAATACGGCAGCCGTTTGTTGGGGAGCAAATGGGTTGTGAGCTGTTAGAATTTTTGAAGAAAACTTTAGTACATATTTATTCTTCATGTAATTATTTTATGAGAATTTCTATTATAATGTAAAGTATCGCATCTCAATCAACAAAAATGATTCCACAAAAGAGTAGTGGGTAACGTTCATGTTTCCGTTGATGAATCGATTGAATGAAGAACACCTTAGTGTGGATGTATATATTTATTTAATATTTCATTCAATTGCTAATTTCGGTTCACATATCTGTGCCTACATAATTTCTTTTATCACATTAACTGAAACAGTGTATCAATATCCACCCAGATATGTGAATATCAGAAATTTTGTCCTGAATTTTTCAGTATACATCTGTTTCTACATAATGTTTCTGCTTTTGTAGTTATCCTGGTCCCTTAAGCCCCTTCTTATCAGAAATGTGTTGTGTTTGATCACTGAAGATCTTAAGAGGACATAAGTGATTGTGTTTTCAAATTAGCAAGATTCCATGGGGCGATAGTATGCATAATATAAAAACATAAGCTGCGGCGATTATTGTGATAAACACACGTATTGATCCTAGAATCAGTATGTTACAAGTATTAAGTTAGTTTTTTTAAGTTTAGTGTGAGAACACCAGACCTACGCACCTCTGTAGGACTACTTATGTAATATGCAAATTTTGGAAATAAATTGAATTGAATTGAATTTATATCATGCCTTCTAAAAGACAACAGAAAATCCCCAAATTCTGATTGAAAAATTCATATTTTCCTTGCGGTTGATTTCGAGTGGCAATGAAATGAGAAAAAAATTATTTTGCATTCAATTTTGTACAATAAAGAAAAAATAGAAACATACATTATGTCTTTAGGCTTTCATAAACACCTCAAAAAAGTCTAGGGAACATTTCTGAATATCGATATATCGTATCCAGAACGATCAATATGGATGATTTTTTTTAAAAAACACTTGCATCAATTTCTCACCAAATTATATGGAGTGCCGCAACAGATTTCAGTTTTTTTATAAAAAACTGAAAATGCAGCAGATGCGACGCTGCTTTATAATCATTTCATGTATTCAGTGTTTGAAATCAGTTAGTTGGCACTTTGTTTCTGTTGTAAGCACAAATAAAAGATTCAAGTTTTGTGATTCGACCATGGAAAGACGACATTTGACTAGAGAAGGGATGCTACGAGCCGTTGGCATGCTCCAAGCTGGGAGCTCACAACGGGAAGTATCCAGGGTTCTGGGAAGTAGCCCACGTGTCATAAACCGTTTATGGTCGCGTTTC
Organism: Cryptolaemus montrouzieri; assembly: GCA_013387265.2. Taxonomy (NCBI): domain Eukaryota; kingdom Metazoa; phylum Arthropoda; class Insecta; order Coleoptera; family Coccinellidae; genus Cryptolaemus; species Cryptolaemus montrouzieri. The sequence continues at coordinate 5,408,706 of JABFTP020000062.1, forward strand.
AATGAAACAGGTAGCGTAGAAGAACGCCATACAGGTCGTTTCAGGATAACTACAGTCGCCCGATTTTTGGTTTTACAAGCCAGAAGAGATCGTACTAAGGTACGAAGGTTAACTCCACTCCAGACGTCCTGTAAGAGTTCCAGAACAGACCCATGAAAATGGCGCTGCTCGTTTAGCTTGGTGCCAAGAACACGTAAACTGGGATCAAGAGAGGTGGGCCACAGTTCTCTTCAGTGATGAATCTAGATTTAGTTATTATCCCGATTCGGGAAGAATTCGAATATGGAGGGAACCTGGAAAGCAAAACCGTCTTCAGCATGCTCGAGAAGTTGTTAGACAGGAAGGCGGATCAGTGATGTTTTGGGGAGGTATACGCCTTGGTGAAAGAACTGACTTCGTTTTCATACAGAACAATCTCACGGAAAATTCTTACGCAAATGAGATAGTTTTACCTGTAGTGGTACCGTATCTCCAAATAATGGGTCGAAATCCACTCTTCCAACAAGATAATGCCCCTCTTCATCGTGCAAGAGTTGTCTTGAACGTTCTTGAAGAGAATGATATCGATCTTCTACCGTGGCCATCCTGCTCCCCAGATCTGAATCCCATCGAGCATGTGTGGGACACCCTTGGAATTATTTAGGCCAAGGTGTAATAGACAATTTAATATTGAGCATGCCGCGACGATGCCAAAGTATTATTAATAACAGAGGTGGACCTTGTGGGTACTGAAAAATATAAGTGCTTCCATATCGTTTCGAAAATATTAGTTCGGGATTTTTTTTACCAAATTTCGTCATTTTTTGAGGTGTTTATCATGTGTAATTCTTCACCATACTTAAACTTCTCTTGAATAAATTTGAGTTTTCGAATTTGTACGTTAATTTCTTTGAGCATTGTATGTCCATTTGTTCGTAAACTACCTCATCAAATCAAATCGACTACCATAAAATATAAACGAACCATTTCGTTTCATAAATCGAGAAGCTAGCTTTATCAAAATTCAGATTTCTGCCATCCTAAGTGATTTATAGACCTTAACATCGCTAGATAATCCCAACAACGGTACTTCTTCTCCTATGGGCCATCATTACATCATTCCTTATTCATAGAGCCTTTTGAATCATTACTTACACGCTTTTACCGTTGTTTTCCGATACCGAAGAATATATCACGCTATTCCTTTATACCGCGAATATGGATACGATAGAAAGAGGGCAGAATATACAGAGTGACATTCGGTAAGCAGGCGTTTGCGAAAAACCATAGAAGTTGTAATTTTTATCCACTAAAGAATTTATTGCTGCAATCGGCTGCAAAAGAGGGAGGTGGTGTTGTGAACGACCTCAATTTTTTTTTCTGTTTTTTTGGCATGACATCTATTGAACATATTCAATAAGCTTACAGTCATTGAACAAACAACATCCTATTTTTTCATTTTGTTGTTAAATTTCGTACCGGGAAGTGATGATTTGCGGAATGCAGTAATTTTTTGTTTCCATTTGTGGAATGCTCGAAAGCAACATGCAAAAGTTTCAACGGTTCTGAGATAATGATTTTCATGTGAGGAATGAAGAATGTGGAAGACCTCCAAAGAAGTTTGAAGACACTGCAACCAATATTGGATGAAGATGATACTATGAGTCAAAAGCAAATGGCATCCATGTTGAATGTTTCACAACAAACAATTTCAGACCGTTCGAAAGTTATGGGAAAGATCCAAGAATGCAATGCTCTGGGTTTGGTGCGATCAGAAATGTGTGGTATATCATGAACTTCTCAAACCTGATGGGGCTGTTAATACTAATCGCTACAGAAAACAAATGATCAATTTGAACCATGCATTGATCGAAAAACGACCAACAAAAATGTTTGAAGACGCCGAACTGCAAGCAATATTTGATGAAGAAGTGGTTGAAACATCATAAACTAACACTAAATGCTGAAAAATCAGTATACTTACCTTTCACCTTTTACGAATCCAATCTTCCAAAGTAAAGCGCACTGAATATCGACAAGGACACTATCATTAGTGAAGCCACTTCAGGCACAGTAAAATTTTTGGGCATTGTGCTTGACCGACATATGAGGTGGGTTCACCACTGTAGTTATGTGGCAAAAAAACTTCGGAGGTTACTGGGCATTTTCAAATACTACAAGAGTGAAATGAATATAAACCATCTGAAAATATTATATCACGCATTCGTGCAAGTACATCTTACATATGGGAATGTTGGGTGGGGAGCAGTGTATGAGTGCCATGTTGAACAACTAAATATTTTGCAGAAATGGATCCGGCAAATCATGTATGGTAAAGAGCTCATATTTTCGAGTGAAGAGATTTTTGCTTTGTCAGGAATGCTTGACATTAGACAGTTGTATGCTCTGAAACTAGTAACTCAAGTATTTACGAGTAAGATGAATGCAAACCCCATTGATCATAAATATGATACAAGGGGAAAAGAATCAGACTACAAAACACTACGCTCGAATAAAAGAATAGGACAAAGATCCAGCAAGTATCTGGCACCACGAGTATATTCGCGTATATCAGTAGACTTGCGAATATTGAAAAAACTACGAATGTTTCAAAAAGAAAGTGGAGCTTTGGATTCTTTGTGCCGGAAGAACAGAAATAGACAACTTAATTAATCAGCGGAAAAACGAAAGTGCCTAGTTTGAGTGACTGAGTTCAGAAATTTCACGGAGTGACTTAAAAAAAAAAGAGAAGGAAAAAATATCTAAAATGTGTGAAAAAAAACCTAAATTGTGACTAAAATACCCTAAATTGTGACTAAAATACCGGATTTGACTAACGCCCGATTGGGGAAAAAGAAAACCTATCGTGACAAACAATTCAAGAAACATAGTTACTTTTTGTTTCGTAGTTACGCGCTGTGAAACTAACTTTACTTTCAAATAGAAAAAAAAAACATTCCGCGCAAATGAAGTTATTATAAATTTAAATTTAACAAAATATACCTATCTTAAAGGCGAACAGGCGAGACATTCTTCGGAATGATTAAGCCTCTTCTTTTTCATTGTTTATTACTCTGTATGTATGAAATCAATTGTAATAAACTTTATTATTATTATTATTTATTCAAAAGTATATAGGGTGCTCCTGAGAAGACCAGACAATTTTATTTCCGTTATAACTTTCGCAATTTTAGACTTAGATAATTCGTTCTTGCTTCATTGGAAAGCCAAAGGTCTAGGTTTTTCAGAAATTTCGAAATTTCACTTCCGGTGAAATCCAATATGGCTGACTCATTTGAAACTGAGTAATATTTCAAGATCGCTGGAACCTTTTTTTTCACTAAAAAATTCAGTCCATAATTCAGTAATTTCTGAACAATTTGACATATTGATCTTAAAAATATTCTAAGAATTGGTAAAAAGTAACGTGAAGAATTTTTTTTCATTCTGTTTTTCAGCTGAAATCGAAATATTTTCTTCACCTCATGGCGTTGGCACTCCTGAAGTTTTTGTGTTTTTCATGGATCTTCTAGGAAGACAAAGAAGCATTCTACTAAAACCAACCTAAAATTGGATTTCCGTTCGAATTCAAAATGGCCGACTTCCTCAAATATTAACAATTTTTCGCGGTCTTAATGAATCAACTGCGTAATTCAATCATTAGATTGAACCTTTCCCATCATTTATAGGGGTCGAACTCGAATATTGATTCATATTTCATTCTGAGTACTTGATTCATTCTGCTGAATGTTTTCACTCATGTAATTTGTAAATCAAAATCATATCGTATTATTATTCTCGCAGATGTTTTTAACAGTTGGCATCTCTGAGATATTTGGGAAACAGTCATCCTGATCTTCTTCTTAATAACCCTCTTGTCCGAAATTTTTCGATCATAGATTGTACTTCTTTTGTAAGTAGGGGCTGGAAATTGGCGTAATATTTGCCTAGCAGTTTAGCCACGCACAAATAAACATTCGATGAAACGCTCATCCTCATTTGTTGAAACCATTGTTAAAAATTTCAAACGTCAAAAACAAGCAACACCAAGATAAAATTCGAGTTTAATCCAGATGTCGTCCAAAACTTCATTGGTTTTATGAACGATAGGTCTCCAATAGTATCTATTTGTTAATATCTTTAGTAAGGTTCACTACTTTATTTTCGAAATGTTTTCGAATTGGTGTTTAAGACAACGTAACCATTTATGTTCAACTGCTGAAAAATGTTTAATAGAAATAAAGTGATAATTATTTATTATAGTGGACTTATGCACTATCTCAGCTGTTTAGGTTCGTTCAGAATACAGTCACCGTCTGAAGACTGTGCTGAAATCAATGTTGAACTCGGGGAATCTAGTCAAAGCAATTAACACCTACGCCATTCCATTTGGAATAATCAGATGGACTAAGACAGAACTGAATGACATTCAAAGGCAGACCCGAACGATGCTGACAAAGTACAACAACTTTGAAGCTGAGTCCACTATGGTTCTGTTTAGCTATGAACCTATTGTCCTCAATGCTCAATAGAATAGGATACGGATTTAGGAAAAAAACAGATAGGAACTATCATACAATTTCCCACCTACTGTATATGGATGACATCTAATTATATGCTTCGAACAAGAACCAGTTGGATGATCTGCTGAAAACTATCCGTAGGTTCTCGGCAGATGTTCATATGAAATTCGGGATTGAAGAATGTAAGACCCTGAACATTCAAAGAAGGAAAGTCATAGATGGTGAAACACAATTTCCAAACGGTGATATTATACAATGCATGAGGGATGGCGAAACATACAAATATCTAAGATACCAACAAGCCAAATTGCTAGACCAAAAACAGTCAAAGGAGAAGATTCGTTCAGAATACAGTCAGCGTCTGAAGACTGTGCTGAAATAAATGTTGAACTCGGAGAATCTAGTCAAGGCAATTAACACCTACGCCATTACAGTGTTGCTTTACTCATTTGGAATAATCAGATGGACTAAGACAGAACTGGATGACATTCAAAGGCAGACCCGAACGATGCTGACAAAGTACAACAATCATCATCCAAAATCGTCTGTGATACGAACAACTTTGAAGCTGGAAGAAGGAGGAGGCGGATTAATAGATGTTGTCAATTTACACACCGAACAGATGAAAAATCTCAGGGAATTCTTCTCTGCAAAAGCTCTCACTTCTGACCTCCATAGAGTTGTATCGTTGGCTGATAAGGGATATACACCTCTAAATCTTGCTACCAGAGATGACCTGGTGAATCTACCGTCCCTACCAGATACTGAAAAACAAGATCAATGGTCAAGAAAGGACGATATCCCCATGAGATGAGTCAACCACACATCGACAAAGAAGCCTCCAACAAATGGTTCATGAAAGGAGAATTATTCGCGGAAACAGAAGGATTCCTTATAGCCATTCAAGACCATTTCAGCGGATTCTTGCGGAGGACAAAATTAGAATTATTCCGTGATTTAATTTGCATACCATCTTGTTCATATTGAGAAAAGATTTATAATTGCTCATGGAATTTTTTCAATAAGAGGGTGAAAGTGGAACTGCCAACCGAATTGGCTGAAGTTTTTCATAACTCGTGAAAAAACCCTTTCTTTTTGTGGTCGAAGCCAATCAAGTGGCTCAAAGGTTAAACGGAATACTTTGAACGAAATTTGTGAAAAATTTCCTTTCCAAATCCGTCCCATCAAAGTTTTGAAAGTTGATCAAGAGAAACCCTTGACATTTTTCACCGTTTCACTTACTACTTTTCTGATAGGGTTATCCTCAAAAAAGGGGGATACACATTTCGATGAAAAAATATAAAAATTTACAGGATCTGTACAATTTTTGTTCGAATGAGGCTCAACGATATTTTTTATCGCTATTTCATGAATGAGTGGAATACTTTTCAAGTGAGACTCTCATTTGTTCCGATTTTTTTGTATGTAACTATTCATCATTTTCTTCTTTGTAGCTCAATTTTCAAATTAGCAATGTTTTCAGGAAAACTGTATTGACATTTCCCTTTCATTCTCACTAAAAATAAATTCGAACACATCTTGAAGAAATGTGAAGCTTTCACATAGGGAATCAGCTTTCTGAGTTTTGTGATCTAAGTTAGATAGTTAAAAATTATTATGTGATCATTCAGAAATCTTTCAATAGTGCTAAATCTTTTTACAGTCAAATTCAAACTAAAAAGCAATTTCTTCCCCTGTGCCCCCATATTCCAATGTCAATTATACCTGAGAAACAGATGCGAAAAGTAGAGACAAACTGAAACCAAGCTGATCGTTAAATATTGGTGGATTAAATTTGTGACTTGATGAAATTGTTTGATTATTTTGTAAGATTTGTTCACTAAATAATTACCGGACTTCAATATCTAATGTATTTGAATGAATATTGACATTTTTCTTTCATTTGCAGGTATGATATACAGGGATCCATTCGAAATAAGAAAAATAATGAGGTAAGAACATAAACAAAATTTGACATCCATCACAACATATTGCATAGCTGTATCAATAATTTCTTTATTTGAGTTTATGGTAATTAAATATTAATATTGAGATTCTAAGATGATTCTTGATACAGGAGATGTTCGAAAAGAAACTATTATTATCTGAAAATTCAGCTGAGGCGTATATTGATCTGAAAAACTCACTTTATTTCGGATAAACGTTCGAAAATGAAAAACATAGGGCGTCGCAGTTGAAATATATTACTTCCATATAAATCACTATAATGAAAACCCTGTATATTCAAAATTAATTTTAGGTCATGTTAAAAATTAAAATTGAAAGAAACTTGTTTCTACATATGATTCTTCAATATATTAAACAGGAATGACATCCTGTACTCAGAACATTCAAATTCGATTGGTGATATTGATGATATATTTATTTTGTGGAATTCCATGTCAAAATATGAAAGAAAAAAATCGCTTTTGTCAGTTTTCCATGTTTATTTGTTTATACACGATCGGTTTCGACCGATCAGTACTGAATACTAACTAAGGTATAATTATGATTTCAAGATATATTTTTTTCTTGAAAATAAAGTACAGAAAGTTGATATTGACTGAGTTCATTAATTTCCAAACTTTCCAACAGATCCATTCCTTCCTTCATTCCATTTGTGGAGGACTTTGAGATTGTCTAAAACTATGGCGTGGATTGCTGATTGAATGAACTCAAATATTGGGGATTTCTTGTCTGATGATATATGTTCTTTAAATCTGCATTCCAAATTTCTACCTGTTCGACTTACATAATCTGCAGTCCAATCGCTACATTTGATTTTGTAACTACCAAATTGTTTGAGTTTATCTGTTTTCTGTTTTGCATTGAAAAGTGATTCGCTAAGATTCGAACTGCTTTAGGCGCTTATTTTGACTCTTCGAGAATTTTATTTCATGAAGAATTGGGATGGCTAGCACATATTCTCTCCTGAATACAATATAATGATAAAAATAAAATGAAAAATTTATTTTGAAAATTCAAAATAACAACCTCAATCTCAAGCGGTAAAAATCATAGCAATTTAATTTTCAATGGAGAACAGAAAACAGATAAATCCAAACAATCTGTTATTTAGGAGTTGGAATGTAATGAAAACCCTTCAACTTATGTAGGTCGAACAGGTGGAAATTTTGAATGTAGATTCAAAGAACATATATCACCTGTCTTCTTTTTCTTTTATTCCTTTAATCCCTTGGGGGCCTTAGGACCTCAACAAAATTTTCCCATCTCACCCTGTTTTCAGCCAAACTCTTAATCTCACCCTAACTCTTTCCATTTCCTGAAATCTCCTTGTCAATTGTTCTTCGCCTTGTTTTTCTTGGCCTGCTTGGTTTTCGGGCTCTTTGAGGGTGTCAGTCTGAAGCAGCTTTGCTGATGAAGTCGCTTCTTCTCAATGTATTACCATCCTTACTCGAATTACTTTTCCTATAGGTTCTTCATTGGATATCCTCCATAGGTCTAGCTTTGATATCTCCTCCGGCCATCTGATGTTCAGGATTCTTCTCAGACAGGAGTAAATAAGGGTTTGCAGTTTCCGGGTGGTAGTTTTTGTTACGTTCTATGTCTGGCATTCGTACAGAAGGACAGACTTGACGTTGGCTTGGAATATTCGAAGTTTGGTTTTCCTCCTCAGATGTGGTGATCTTCATCTGCTTCCCCCGTAAGATGTAATGATGCTGCCGAGATACTAGAAAGATACAATATTTTCTTTTTTATCTCCACTTAGGTAGATTTCTTATTTCTTTTTGGAGTTGATGGTCATATGTTTGCTTTTTCCGCCGCTGATCATGAACCTAGCTTTCGCTGCTTCTTGCCTGAGTTTATCTATTTTGTTCTTCATATCATTCAGTGTTTGTGATATGAGGCAAATGTCATCGGCAAAACATATGTCTTCCAATTTGTTCATCTGACCTCACCGTATTCCTCTTTTGATTCTAGTGACTTTTTTTCATAATTTTATCAAGGACGAGTAGGAATATCAATGGTGAAAGCAAACATCTAACCTAACCTAACCTGTCTTGTACCGAATCCGACGTTAAAAGGGTCGGATATGTTTCCCCCGGGCAGAACATGATATTAGTATCCATTGTACATGCTTTTGATAATGTTCACAATCTGGTCAGGGACTTCAAACGATTTCAAGGCCTTCCTCATAGCTTCTCGGGATACAGAGTCTAAAGCACGTTCAAAGTCCACGAAGGCAAGATATAATTGAGCTTGAAATTCTACACTTTGTTCCACAATTATTCTGAGAGTATTTATCAGACTGTTGAGCTCTGAAGCCATGTTGGTCCCTTCTGAGCTTGGTGTTTAGAGCCGTCTTCACTCTGTTGAGTACTATTCTAATCAGCACTTTTCTTGGGATTGATAGAAGAGTGATGCCTCTCCAATTTCGGCATTCAGATAAATCTCCCTTCTCCGCCAGTTTGATGAGAAGACCTTTCTTTCAGTCCTCCAGTTGTTTGGAGTTCGATATTTGTTTAAAGAGGTCGTGGAACATGTTGGTGGTTACTTCCAGTAATACTGTTTTCAGTCATGTCTTCGTCCTCCTCATTCGTTGATTGGTGTACTCCATCCAGAACATATATCATTAGACAAGAAATCCTCTATATTTGAGCACATTCAATCAACAAACCACACGATAGTTTTAGACATTCTAAATGTTATCCACAAATGCAATAAAGGAAAAAGAATATATCTGTTTGGGAATTAATGAACTCAGGAAAACTCAACATTATACTACTCTCAATCAATCAATGAAATCAATAAGTCCTCTCTATCTAACATTTAAAGTAAAAATATATCTTGCAATCATATTTGAATGACCAAAAGAGTCGAAACCAGTCGTATTTCAACAAATAAACGTGGAAAACTGACGAAAGTGATTTTTCTCTATCATATTTAAATTCGACCCCAAAAGATTTAAAATTGTGATTATTAATAATTCCTGTTAGAACTATTTTAATGGCTGTAGTTCCTAGAGCAAAACAATGTTTGCTCAACTCTCGAGCTACAAATTTGACGGTCTAGAACTGACAGATTTAATAACGACCGTCTATTAATCACGAAGAGATGCTAGACTTTTGGTAATTCCAAACAGGTACCGAGCTCAAAATAATTAACGGGTTCTTTTGAATCGAATGGTCTATTAGTTGAATTTCTGACACTTTGATTTAAAAAACTATTAAAGTTAATAGAACGCACACGAAGTTGGCATTGAAGTTGAGTAATACGTTTTCTGAAGAGGAAGTGCATCTGATGAAAGAAGTTGCTGGAAGATATAATTTCTAATTGTTTTTTAAACTTGTGCTTAATGTGACGACACTAAAATATGGAAAACAGGTGATTTTGATATTAAACGAGAGTTTTATACTCATTTCATTCATACAGGGTATATCATGATTAACTTTTCAGGTTGGTTTAGGAAAAAACTTCTACAATATGATTCATAACAAGATACTGTAAAAAAGATAGTAAATTCCCAAATGATTTATAGAAAAAGTTGATATACTCAAATAATGCTTCGATTCCGATATACAGGATGTTTCAAAAATTTTCAGGTTTTTGACAATAGTAAATTTTCGCCCAAAATTGACACATGAGTTATTCACCAGAATCTATATAATGGAATAGGCCTAAATTTTGTGATTGTTTACATCAGGGGTGCTCTAACTTGAACTGCTGGCGATCTACCTCAATATTTTCAGACTACTTACGATCGACTTTGGGAGGCTGCAAGTATGTGTGATACAGGGTTGTCGTACATACACGATACACCATACCTACCTACCTAGGTAGGGTGTACCGTAGCATATATAGATATTAGCTTTCCGCACAATATACATTATTTTAGCAGAAAGTTTGGGTTAGGTTTAGTCAGGTTCTTCTCTATAATATCAATGAAAATACTCATAGTTATTCAAAATTGCGAGTTTATTGGTTGTTACAATACAAAAGAGTTACATATAGTGTTAAACTTAATTAAGGAGTGACTTTTAATGTTGCAGCGTGGCACTGCATGTCCTCAGCATACTTTTCATATGATACGTAACCACTGAGTGCTAATAGCAAGCATGATGACATATGATCGTCAGTTAGTCGATTGCGATATTTTGACTCAATTATCAAGTAAGTTGACCCAAACATTGGCATCAGTTGAAGGGCTTTTTGCCTTAGATTCGGATATTTATCTTCAGATATAAAACACCAGAAATTTGTATCAGATGCTGTAGATTTGAGATGTATATCTGATATAATCTGCACCAACTCATTTCCAACAGAACATGAGTTCATATTAAACTGAATTGCTATTTCAGTAGCTATTTCCTCAATGTTTTTACATGTAAAAGGATAACTCATAAATGATGCTACATTTATCAATTTACTGCAATGGTAAAAACGCATCTCGAATTTGATGATTCAGCCTCATATATATCATAATTCATCTGAGGAATGCGTTTAATGCGGTAATCATCTCAATGAGAGTTTTTTCTTCACCCTGAATCTCCAAGTAAATGGTGTTTAAGTGCATTGTGATGTTAGTCAAAAATTCCAAATCAGTCAGCCATTTTTCGTTTTTCAACATCTGAGTGTCATAACCTCTTTCGTCTAGAAAAGCTGTTATTTCGGGCAATAATTCTTGAAACCTCTATATCGGCGTGAACGAAATTCTCGAATGTTCCCGTCAAACGCGCCGCCCGAAATTTCTGGAAAGGCAGGAAGAAAAAACGCGGCTTTTCTTTGACATGTACCACGCGTTCCTTTGATAAAGCCGCCTTTTTCCTCTAGCAGAGTGTTATTTTATAACCTAATAAATTTTTGTAGTTTAGTTACCTACTCATTAAATTTTTTTTTTCTCGGGATCTACTAAAAAAGCACTCTCTATCGACCGTTTGAGTAAACCTGTTCTAGGTAATTTGGTGAATTGGTTTTCGGGTCACGATAATGTTGATGTTGAGATTATCTATACTAGCAAAGCGAAAATACTGTGCGATGGTGGAATCACTTTGTTTTTACAAAAGGAAGAGTGATGCTCTTTGTATCTATCGCAAAAAGATCTTTCTCTCTGGCTTATGTATACACCGTTATAGTAATTTCCGTGTACTCCTGAATTATCTAATTTGTGAGTTTTGTCTTTGCCATCAAAAAATAATTGAGATAATTTATATGTAGGTTTGAAGGCAATTTTGTTGTTGTGACTCAACATTTTAATGCCGAAGACAAAACTAACGAATTTGACAAATCAGGAGTATACGGACTATGTTGTCCTGATTGTAACGGTGTATAAATAGGCCAGACAGAAAGATCTCTTTGTATTATACACAAAGAAAATCATTCTTTCCCTTGTAAAAAGAAAAGTTACATTGCCTAGATAACAACTACCGCTTCCCTAGTATAGATAATCTTAACATTATTCATCTTGCCCCAAAAAGCAATAATCTGAATTACCTAGAAATTTTATTTTCACATCAAACTTTTGTATTCATGTATTATTTACTCAAGTCGTAATTCAGGTGGAAATTTTCGAGTTCTATATCTAATACACTCGAATTTTCACTCATAATCTTATTTAAACAATAAATTTCTCGAAGATAATTATTAAGATGTTGACATTCAAATCTGACACTGACGCTGTTTTGAAATTCATGGCAATCCATGATGATGTTCAATTAACGAATTTTCATTCCTATTTAGTTATAGAATGGAAATACATGAAAAACACATAAAAGTCAAGTGTGTTAGAGTAAATATTCAAACTCAAGAGCGAGATTGTTCAAATTCAATCAAGAATCAAGGAGTTTCCAAACTCAACAAATAATTAGTTTCAATATACAGAATACGTCAGTGGCGCACCTAAATAAAATTGAGATGGCAGAGAGAGAACGCGATCCGCCAAAAAAAAATGCCTTCCAAATTTTGGTAAACTGTTTGTCAAAATTTTGCGAAATTGAATTTTCGACATTTGAATTTGGGAGGCTTTTACTTGGTAGAATTCCATTATCACAACCACAAAAAGATCTATTAGAAAAAGGATTCAAACATAATTTACATCCAAAACGTACTAAAACTAATTTTGACTTCGGAATCATTCTCAAAAACTCCAAAGATAATATATTAGCCAAACATCAAACAGCAAAAATCACCAGGGAAGACTTTTCGAAATTAACACCTCATTGCAATTCCAATTATAAAATAATAAGTACAATTCTTGAAAATAGTACCAATAACAATATAGTATTCACAAGAGCAGATAAAGGTAACATCGTCAGCGCGATTAGTCAAACCGATTATATTTCAAAAACTGAAGAATTCTCAACAGCCGGAAATTATATAACATCAACTAAGGATCCTACCGCTAAATTTCAGGAAGAAGTTAAAAACGTAATTTCGACAGCAAAATCAGTAATTACAGACCACGAAAAATATAAATTCATTAACTCAAATCCACAATTTCCGGAATTATATTCGTTGATAAAACTTCATAAACCTAATTACCCTATTAGACCTGCTGTTTCTTATGTAACAGCACCTACTTTCAAAATTCCTTAACGACTTGCTAATAAAACATTGCAATTTCAAATCTGAATTTTCGATCAAAAATACATACGAACTAATTGCGAATATCGAAGATATCAATATACCACCTAATTGGAAACTTATTCATTCAACGTTAAAATTTATCTCCTAACATTGCTCCGAAAGATACGTACTACTTAGTTAAAGAATTGTTAGAAAAGAATCATGTCACTACGATCATTAAATCAGATATTCCTTCATTATTACAAATTTGTTTGAATCAAAATTATTTTCACTTCAATAACGAATATTATACTAGTGAAGACGGCTTGATTATGGGCAATCCGTTAAGTCTTTTGTTAGCAGAAATATTCATGAATACTTTAGAGAAATCAATTCATAATCATCCACTTAGTAAATATTGTTTATACTGGTATCGCTACATACACGAAATCGTTATTTGCTAAGAACTGATAGACAGTTGAAAATTTTGAAAATTATATAAATTCATTTCATCCAAAAATTTAATTCACAACCGAAATAGAAAGCTATAATTCGATAAATTTCTCAGACGTAACAATTTCGAATGAAAATGTAAAACAAGTTTTCGCAATCTACCATAAGCCGTCACATACAGATATAATTCATAACTCGTCGTGTTATCCGTATCAACATAAAATGTCAGCATTCAACAGCTTTATTCATAGATTGATTAACATTCCATTATCACAGACTTTCAGAATTTCAAGAAAGAATTGAATTTAATTTAACAAATAGTTAAAAATAATGGTTATAATCCCAAAATAATAAACAATATTTTGAATAAAAAACAAAGTAGAATTGCATTGAATGAAGATTACCCTATCGATAAATTGAAACAAAAATTCAACACCTTAACCTGCGTTGGCGTTACAAGTGAAAAACTAAAATCATTCTTGAGTAAAAATTATTTCAAAATAGCTTTCTAAACTAATAATAGCTTAGGCAAATATATAAAAAACAATAAAACCAAATCAGATGAAAATAATAAATTAGGTGTTTATAGATTGAACTGCAATGACTGTATTAATTTTTACATTGGTAAAACACATAGAAATTTCAATATTAGAATATCGGAACATAAACGCAGTTTTCTATATAAAAATCAGATTCAAATCATCATCTTCTGAAAAATAATCACTCTTTCCACCCACAGTTTGAAATTTAGCATACAGATAATAAATTTTGGAAAGTAGATCTTTGGGAAACTCTAGAAATCAACAAACAAAAACACTCAGAAGGACTCATTAATGAACTAATCGATTTAAGCCCTTCACCTCTATTGAATCTCTTCAGGGAGCAATCTATTCCTTAATTTTATTGGATATACCTGTCATAAATAACCACTTAAGAAGAAGCAACCCAATAAGCTTTTAATTACTCATGAACATTTGTAGTTATATTCTCAATTGTATCTATATATAGTTGTCATAATTTCTGTACATTCATTCGTCTGAAGAAACTACGCTGTAGTAAACCGCGTTACGAATCACAATTATTCAGTAAAATTCCTCAAAAATATTACATGTTTTTGTTATTGAATTTTTGAGGTATGTAATCTTCAAAAATATATAGCAACATTTCTGATTCGATTTTTGTCTCAAGTAACTGAAGAACAAAGAAATCTTTATAATGGCGTTGTGAAGTTAAAAACATATCCCACAGATTACATTGGCAACAAGTTTTCTTTAATAGTTACAACATCAATCAAATATTGACAAGTTAGAACAAATTATACATTATTTATGAACCGACAACATCTATTATTCATTTTCGATACAAAATTATTACGTTTGAGCGATCGAATAACATGGCGCCTAAAGCTATATTGCCATCTGTCATTATCTGCTTGAAAAATCCACTATACTTATACAGGTACACCATCTGTCGATCCATTTCGGGAACTATTAACTATTTCGTTTATTATTTGTTGCTGGATGGAACATCTACAGTGGCTGATTGTCTATAACAGCGGTCAGGAAACCAGGGTTAATTACCCAAAATGGGGTAAAAATGAAATTTTTGTGAGTAAAAAGTATATATTTTTAAGTTGCTATTTTATAAACCCGTTAGTATTTTTTTCAACTTAAACAATTTAGCGACATATGCAGGCCACGCCATCTCACTACCCTCCACTGGAGTGTTCTCGAGTTATATCTTTGCGCAGTTAAGCGCAGCCCCGACTACCTGCTCAGTCCGTGCCATGCCGTCAAGATACAAATACATTGACGAGTCGGAGAGCGAGTTTTTACTAGTTAGCTGCTGACAAGAACACCAACTCTTGTTTTTCAGTATCTGATAGGAACGGTAAATTCAGCAGGTCATCTCTGGTAGCAAGATTTAGAGGTGTATATCCCTTATCAGCCAACGATACCACTCTATGGAGGTCAGAAGTGAGAGCTTTTGCAGAGAAGACTTTTCTGAGATTTTTGATCTGTTCGGATTTTGGATGACGGTTGTTGTACTTTGTCAGCATCGTTCGGGTCTGCCTTTGAATATCATCCAGTTCTGTCTCAGTCCATCTGATTATTCCAAATGAGTAAAGCAACACTGGAATGGCGTAGGTGTTAATTGCCTTGACTAGATTCCCTGAGTTCAACATTGATTCCAGCACAGTCTTCAGACGCTGACTGTATTCTGAACGAATCTTCTCCTATGACTGTTTTTGGTCTAGCAATCTGGCTTGTTGGTATCCTAGATATTTGTATGTTTCGCCATCCCACATGCATTGTATAATATCGCCGTTTGGAAATTGTGTTTCACCATCTATGACTTTCCTTCTTTGAATGTTCAGGGTCTTACATTCTTCAATCCTGAATTTCATATGAACATCTGCCGAGAACCTACGGATAGTTTTCAGCAGATCATCCAACTGGTTCTTGTTCGAAGCATATAATTTGATGTCATCCATATACAGCAGGTGGAAGATTATATGATTGTTCCATCTGTTTTTTTCCTAAATCCGTATCTTGTTCTATTGAGCATTGAGGACAATAGGTTCATAGTTAAACAGAACCATAGTGGACTCAAAGAGTCTCCTTGGAAAATTCCATCTACGTATGGGTATGTCGTCGGTTTTAATTGACTAATTGTTCATGTTGACCTGCAGAGACGTGCGCCAGTGTGTCATTGTTGTCTTCAAGAATTCCAGCAGGGCTGGATGAATTTTGTATATCTGCAATACTTTGACAAGCCAAGAATGGGTGGTACTATCGAATGCCTTTAGATAATTGAGAAAAGCTGAATGAACATTCCGATGCCAACGTGTGAATGTTTCATTATAACAGAATCTATGATGAGTTGTTCCTTGCACCCGTGTTTCTTTCTGCATCCTTTCTGCGCCTCAGCTAATAAATTATTGTCATCAAGGTTTATTCGATTGGATATGCATGAGGTGAGTTTTTTGTAGAGTGTTGGCAGGCAAGTGATTGGCCTATATTAATACGGATCCTGTGTTCTATCGCTCTTAGGTAGCATATATGTTAAGCCTTGTGTTAGGAAAGTTGGTGTCTTCCTAGGATGCTGAAGAACATACGTGAGCTGTTTCGCTAGGGCTCTATGGAGCTTATCAAACTTCTTTTACCAGAAGTTGTGGATATTACCTGTACCTGTGGCCTTCCAATTGTTGGTCGCTCTAACTGCTGTTGTGATTTCTTCCTCCGTTATTCCTTCGAAGTCCATATGTTTGATATCAAGTCGTTGTTTTTCATTCTTGATCCATTCCGCATCTTTATTTTGTTCTTTAGGGTTCGAGCATAGTGATGGCCTATAATCGGTCAAGCACTGTGCGTCAGGTGTTATTGTTGGTCGCAGTTTTGTTATTTCCCTTATGAAAATTGATGTTTCCTTTCAGTACACTTGATGTATCTTGAGAGTCTCTTTGCTTTTACTTGGAGTTTCTGCTTCAAAGTGTCCATATACACGTCGATATGTTATTTGTTATCAGAGTGTTTTGTGTTCGTACCAATTTTTCTATGAATTTTGCGTATATGGGATTTCAAGCGCCTTGAGGGCTTACTGTTTCTCAGGAATTCTATGAGGCGAACGATCTCAGCACTAATATTGTCAATATCCTTCTCCAGTCGTTTCTGCCATGAGGGTTTTCTGACGCTTTTTGGCTCAGATCGAATTAGAGTTGTGGAGACTTGTTGTTTGTGTAGTCGAAGAACTGAAGAACTGCTACCGCTCCACAGTATATCAAAGTGTGAATTTTCTCCAAGGAGTTCTAGTCAGTGTATTCTTCAAACACCGAGTTTATGCTTGCTAGGATGATATTGGTGTTCTTGTTCGTCTTGAGTTTGGGCAGTTTAGGTCGTTTAGTTGGGTTACTACCACTGAGTTCAGTTATTGCTCTGTTGAGTTCTGATCTTGCTAAATACAAGAATTCACTCTACGGGTTCGTCTCAGGGGGGCGCCCTATGTTGATATTCGTCACCGTGGCTTCGATGTTATCTGTAACACTTTCATTGACGGTAGGTATACCGTTATGAGTATCATCTACACCTGTGAGTTACATTATGACTTCTTCTCGTATGGTTTGCAACGTTTCTGAAGAAAGTAGCCTGTTTCTATCGATTGTTCTTCGTTGATCCGAAATTCTCTGCTCGGATAAGTGCTGTAATTCCGGATATTTTTCTACGAACGCAAGATGTAACGTGTATCTGTATGCTGTCGTTTCTGATTCCAAGTTTGTAATCTTGCAATAGGAATACATAATGAAGGAAATCATTTTTGGGGTCCACTTCTGCGTTTCCGGCAGTCGTGGTCGTAGGCATAATGGCTTGCGCCACCGTTGAAACATCAAGAGTCGGTTGGGAGGTATTGATGTTGTTTCCCACTTGGTTTTGTGTTGCAGTATCCCTACTTGATATCACGCTGCTTCCGTCGCTAACCGAGGGAGACTGTGACTCACTTTCCGAACAAGACCCTTTTCCTAAATCTTGAACGCGATAAGATGTTATGGTGGTGCAAAGTCGATTTACCCGTTTATTCCTTAGATTGTACATCATTGTATCGGTGACTAATTTCTGGTTATTGATGGAAAGAAACAGTCCAGGAGAAAAGAATTGTGCTTCTCTTCTGATTTTTAGCTATGTCTCTTCAACAAACTTACGGTAAACCTTCAGCAAAAGGTAAGCTGATGAAAAATCCAATGAACGATACTCGTTACGATGGTTACAATCATTGGCCGGAATACATAACTACCGAAAGGCTATGCAGATTTTGTGGTGGAAAGAGCAAATTTATTTGCACAAAATGTGGAGTTAGATTACATCCCAAATTATGTTTCAAAAATTTTCATACATTTTAAGTGACTTGTGCGCACAATCCGATTTATCGGATGACGCTTAATTTTTTTCATATAAAAGTTGAATGAATTTTGTTTGTTGATTATATTAATATGACTACTGAATACTAAGAAAATAAAAAAAAAGGGTATTTGTTCAGTTATTTCAAGGGAAAAGCTAATTTTTCCAGTCCGGTCCTTAAATTAGATTTTCGTGTACAAACAGTATTGTAAACATGAACCATGTTATTTGTGATACGAAATATCGAGGAAATCGATCAATGCGATCAAGAGTTATTGCGATTAAAAATTCGATCGAAATCCTTAAAACAACCTGTATATCGAATACGAATAGTGTCGCCTCGTATTCTCGCAGACTCGAGCTCCCCTTGGTGTACAGTTAACCTATGTACGTTCACTGTGAATTAACTTGTAAGCACTTTATCATAGAACGACCTAATGAAGTTTGAGAATGACAAATTTTCAAAATCACCCAGCAGTTACAACAAATTCGTTTGAGGCATCTTCGGAATCATTAAAGAGTATCTGTAGCAAATCTAACGAATATGAGAAACCCTGTATATATAACTACTAGATTTTATTGTTTTCTTCATACCATCTTAGTTTTTTCATAAATCTCATTAAAGGATTTCCTCCAGGTTTAGTTTAATAAAGCAGTTATCTTCTACATATAATTGGTATAAAATTAATAATTTTTATTCCATTAAATGAATTCCTTGATTTAATGAAGAACAATCGAATCGGGCTTCTGTATAATCCTTCTAATTAAGAAATCTATAAATTACGTCTGAGTTTAAATAACTGTGAGATTGAGGAAGAACTTAAGATCATTGTTCTTTGCGTCATTGCTGTAAGTACGAAGAAACCCGGTAAGAATTGAAAATGAAACAGAGAACTTGGACTGTGCGTCAACTGGACAAAGCGATAAATCTGAAAATACTTCTCATTTGTTTCTTTTTACAGTATTGTTCTCTATTCATTTATATTAGAATAGAGAAAATAATTTTATTTCGTATACAGGGTGTTTGAAAAAGATACGGCAATATTTAAGAAGGTAATTGCTGAAGTCATTTCATGAAAAAAGTCCGCAAATACACTCGGAGGCAAAATTAGTGGAACACTCGAAAATTTAACCAAATTCGAAGTCCGATATTTTTGGATGATTTTTTCGGCAAGTTATAGATCAACTCTTCTGCTTTGTAGAACTTATAAGAGAAAAAAAAAATTTGAAAAAAATTTTATACGGGGGCAAAACTAAAAGTGTTTTTTTGTCAAAAATTCGTAACACCCTGTGGAATTTCGTGGTCCGAGTTGAAACGTACAATATCATGGTCTGTCAAGACACATCTTCCTACAGTAAATCCCAACTTGTTTTATGCATTTATCTCAATTTTACAAGAGATATCCAATTTGAAACGAAAAGTCACAAATTTCAAGAATTTATTTTCAATCTTGCGTAGGTGCATAACATCGGAGGTTAGCCAAAAAATAAAATCGAAATTAGAGATGCGGAAATCTAACGAAATGAAAATTTTTGAAATTCACTGGCCAATTTCAGGCTCCGGGAGAACTCGAAGTACACTGGAAAAATCGTTGATTTTGCACATTTATTTTTGAATTTTTTTGTGTGACACTCTATAAGAATTATCATTCCTGTCCAAAATTGAGAGCAGGTGTGTATCCTGGCGATACACTCGTGAAATGAAATGAACATGTTGAGAAAAATGTTCATGATGACCCACAAAAAAAAACATTTGATTTTAGTAGCGAGTATGACCCCCCCGAGCTCATATGCTCAATCGGATTGATATCAGGGCTCCTTACCGGCCAGTCTATTCGCAATATCTCAAGTTATCAAGGTGATCGCTCTCTTAGTACACATTAATATTTTCTTCCATATGCTATTAAACTCAAAATTGAAAATAATGTATTTTCATCAGCATGAAATTTTCACCCATATTGTTGAGTCAATAGGATCTGAAACTTGCCATAGGTTACTCTTAGTAGTCATGGATCCCCTAGCAACTCTGATAAAGACTGTATTTTCTTCCATACTTATGCAACCTCAAATCCTTTCGGACCCGCGTCCACAATCGTCTCTTGTAGTGAATTGTCCTGATTGAAACGCTTACCAGTTACTGAAAAAATTACATTAAGAGATTTGAAGCAAAACCTGGATTTGCCAAAAAACAAGAAGTTTCCCAATTTAAAGCTATCGAACTATAAACCAGAGAGTTGAGGAGGATAGATTACGACTTGATCGAATTTTTTGCTGAAAAGTGTATTTGTCCAGTTGGTCTCTTCCAACGTTAGCGTGTTGTATGTTGGCAATATGGAAATGTTGAAATTCTTTATGGCGCTACAGTACTGAGTCTTGAGTTCGCACGGGAACATATGTGAATAACCTTTACTTGTCGACACAGCTGGCAACGTTCAAAACTGATACAAAATCGTAAAATCAAATCAAAAAGAAAATAAATCAATTGATAGAAACATCGTTCTTGGATACATAAACCACGAAGAACGGATGAATATCATTATAGTTTATTAAAACGTTCAATGAAAGATTCTATTACTAAATGACAGTACACATTAATATTTTCTTCCATATGCTATTAAACTGAAAATTGAAAATAATGTATTTTCTTCTTGTTGGTCCTACTAACTTTGGGGGCGGCTATCTTAGCCGGGTTCAGTTCCATCAGATCTTGAGTTATTGATATCTTATTCTGGTTGGCAACTTTTTATTAATACATATTTTTTTAGGTTAGGTTAGATCTTGGAGCACATGTTTCTCTCATGAGAAATAAAATGAAAAAATAAATTAAGATTTTGCAAGAAACTATTACATATTGATTACAGCACTTGATCAGTTTTTCCGTGTAGCGTTTGCTGTGCTTGAAAATTTTAATTTTCCATGATAATCCCACGCGAATCATGAAGTTTAACTGGCAGAATGTGCTGTTTGTGGCGTTAGATGGCGTAGGTTGGACTTAGACAAAAATATGCCAAATGCTTGAATCGAACCACGTGTTTTATTCAATTCTACAATTACGTTTACCACAACGCGCGGCGTGTGAACCAAGGGATTTTGTTCGTGTATGTGACCTCATCTTGGTAACGCTATCCAGGTGTTGATCGTACCGTGTACCTTAGTGTTAGTTGTACCAAGAGCCGGAATTAATGAAACTCGTCTTGGCGGCTCCCCTGGCAAGATAATCCGCTTGCTTCTTGTCTGCAATCCCGCAGAACCCAGGCACCTAAACTAAAGTTACCTGGTTCCATTTCGCCAGCTCAGTTATTAACTGCAGACATTCCCATACCACCTTTGACCTGGTTTTCCTCGCTTCTTCTTCTTATGACGCCGTCTCCAAACGAAAGTTGGCGATCCAATTGGCAATAATTGTTTTCGACACTGCAGCTCCAAAATTTCAGTGGACGTTCTTCCAAACCACCTCCGTAGATCTTTCAGCCATGAGTTCTGGCGTCGTCCAACTGATCTTTTTCCTTGGACTTTCCCCTCAATAATCAGGCGAAGGATCTCATATTTTTTCCGCGTATGATGTGCCCGATGTACTGGAGGTTTCTTCCTTTGATGGTTCTCATCAACTCTCGTGATTTTCCCATTGTATTTAGGACGTCGATGTTTGTCCGTCTCTCCATCCAAGAGATACGCAATATTCTACGGTATAGATACATTTCGAAAGCGTCTATGCGTCTCTCCATTTCTGGATTAAAAGTCCAACTTTCACATCCATAAGTAAGGACAGGAAAAACATAACAACGAAGTAGTCGCATACGAAGCTGAAGATTAAGTCCGCGGTTGACGAAAAGGTCTCTCATGCCAACGAAAGTTTTACGGGCTTGTTCGATTCGAGATTTGATCTCTATTTTCGGGTCACTTTGGCCGTTCACCGTGGCTCCTAAATACCGAAACGAATGCACCTGTTCCACAGGTTGGTTGTTAATGCGTATTACAGCCTCCACTGCTTGCTTAGAAAACACCACATTTTTAGTTTTGTTAACGTTAACAGATAGTCCAAAGCGTTGGCTGTGCTCTCTGCAAGTTTTGAAGGTTGTAAGCTAGTACCACCCAGGGGTGGAATTATGTTGATTAAACAGGCTTCTGGGGAATTTTATGACTTACAAAAGCTTAACATTTTTCGTTATTTATTTTTATTCAATTCCTATAAGTGCCATCTTCATTCCGATTGTTCTCAAACATTCCTTAATGCTGGTGGATTGCAGGAAAAATAATTCTTCAACATATCAAACTTTTTTGAATATTTTCTTATTTTCGATTTTGTGCTCTGATTTCTTGGAAGAGTGTATTTTAAATGGGCGTTAATTGGAATACATCTCTAACTTTTATAGAGCAGATAGAAAAAATGCTAAAATTCGTAGGTTGTAAAGAACCAACTTAGTAAAATCTCATAGAAAAACATGAAATTTTCTCGAGCAGCTGAACTGCAAGAAGGCAAATGGTCTAGACGAAATACCGACAGTCGTCCTCTCGAACAGACGGTTAAGTCTGTTCCAGATTTCTTATGAAAGCCAGACTTTTCCGAGTAGCTGGAAAATAGCGAGAATTCAACCGATCCCAAAGAAAGGAAAGAAGTCCTTACCCCAAAACTACCGTCCTGTTGCACTTCTTCCCATTATGTTCAAAGTGATGGAGAGTCATTGATGAACTCATCAAATATCTTGAGTAGCAGGGAATTATTAACTATCGTCAGTATGGTTTTCGCAGGCAAAGATCAACAGGAGATCTGCTCGCCTACGTCACTTGTGTTTGTATATCAACCATGGAAAAGCATGGGGAATCTAGAGCAATAGCCCTCGACATCTCTAAAGCCTTCGATATGATTTGGCATGCTGCCTTGTTGAATAAACTTGCTGCACATGAGCTTCCCAAAAAAATGCGGTGTTGGATAAGTAGCTTTCTTTCAAATAGATCAATACAAGTTGTGGTCGAGGGTATAACATCTGATTGTTTCCAGTTGCAAGCAGGAGTACCTCAGGGATCCAGTCTTTCGCCAACCTTGTTTATGTTGCAGATAAACGATCTTCTGTTATCTACAGAGAACAAGATCTTTGGTTTCGCAGACAATTTTACCCTGGTTTCGTCTTTCAGTAGTCTGCGGCCGATTACAGCTGCGGAATCTCAGCGTCAGAGATGTCAACAAATTAATAACTCAAACTCTGACTTACAGAGGATATCTGAGTGGGATCATTTGAACCTTGTGAGCTTCAACGCTAGTAAGCCGCAAGCAACTACGTTTTCTAGAAAGGTCTTCGCTGGAGAACCTCCTCTAATGATGCAAGGCCAATAAATTGCATCCAAAGATTCGATGCACCTTCTCGGAATAACGGTCAACTTCAGGTTTTGCTGGCATGAACATGTATCAGCAATAGCTAAGTCGGCATCAGCTGAACTCAGTTTTCTTTTCAGAGCCAAGTGATACTTCACGTCATCTCAGCTGTTTTAGAACAATGTTCCCATTTATGGGGATCTGCGCCCAAACATTCGTTGCGGATGTTGGATAGTGTGCAAAAACGGGCTTTGCGCCTCATCGACCACCCAAAGACCACCCCCGATCTCCAACCGCTGGCTTTCAGAAGACAAGTTGCTGACCTTTCTCCGTTTCACAGATACTTCCACGTAAGATGCTCCAAGGAGCTGAAAGACCTTGTTCTGGGAAAACTCATATTTTGCCGCAACACTAGGCTGGCAAGGAGTCCTCATCATATGGCGGTACATTTAACGACCCCTCGAACCTCTCTCTATAAGAATTCCTTCGTTTACAGGGCCGATGGGCTGTGGAACTCGGCTCTGCCCAACATCTTCCCAACATCCTACAATTTGGCTCTCTTCAAGAAGCGAGTAAACAAACACCTCAATTCGTCCCAGGCTCCCACTCATGTGGTGTAACTGATTCGCATATTCCTGGGAAGCGCGCATGAAAAAAATGAAAGAAATCAAGTGGCAACAATATGTTAATTGACATGTTTCCCATCAAAATCAAGTACATACGTTCTGATTTAATGTGCCCTGAATGTGTTAGAATTATTATAGAATGATTATCCGCTTATCTGGTCTAACATCTGCATTAATGGTTGTCATGGAAAGAAAACGAGATAACGACCTTTTTACACTTCTCCATCGATAAGTCTCAAATTAAAGAGCGATGAACAGAATTCATTCCACTGATTTACTTGTTTTGTTCGTTAATTAAATCGAGCTGCTGGTTTTTGTTGCGGAGAAAAGATTGGAACAAGCTGGCCGCTAGGCACAAAAAAAATCCCCTATGTCTATCAGGGATATGATGACGTCACGGCCTTGAAATCAATTTATAACCTATAATCTTATAAATAATTAACACGCATACTCTACTAGAAAATGCAACGTGGTTTTGTTGTTATTCATCAGGATACACTATACATGGTATTCGTCAATATCATTTATGACTAAAGAGCGGATTATATGTGAGGCCGCAATGTTAAAAGATGTACATATACCGGGTGTTCACGCGAAATGACCGATTGAAGTAATTTTTGTTATTGTCTTGAATGTTATTCGAACTAAATGCCGAAAATATATTCAATGCTGTGGCACTTCCGGTTATACCGAAAGTTGACACCTTCTTTGTTATTTCAAATAGCATAATGCATGTTTCTATTTTTTTTATTGTAGAAAATTAAATTCTGAACAATTTTTTCTCATATCATTGCCACCTAAAATGAACCGAAAGGAAGATATGAATTGTTCTATCGGAATTTTGCGATTTTTAGTTGTCAAAATTTTTTCGCAAATTTTTCTTCAAATTAAACAAGAACCACGAAGAAATAATATATGGGAGATGTCAACCCAAATTATTGGGTTCATAATGATTCTAGAACATTTATAGATCATAATCGGCATCACTTAGAAGACCGAACTTAGCCATCGGGGCTCTCTCGGTCAAACAGAGAGGGAATTGTTTTGTTGAGTTTGAATATTGAAGGGATTTTGCGATTATACTTCAAAATTGGCAAGCAAGAACAAGGAAGTGATTATGTTTCAGGAGACTCACACTACGACGGAAGAACATCTCGGCGAAAGAGGAAATATCGCAGATTATGTACTTCTTGAATATCTCCTTTGTCCTTTTTATGGCCTTGTTTGCTATGTAAAATCTTTTCTCAAATTCAAGTGTGTTTAGACATATAAGAGTCAGGTATGATTATTGAAATATTTTCCTGCTGGTTTTCTTTTTCCATTGTTACAGATTCCTGTCCCAAACCCCCTTCCTTTCACCCTTGTCTTCGTCTGGAAATCATGGAGTGCAAGATGAGAATTGAAGCTACTAAGCAGAAAAATCTTTGGTACTCTTTATGAACACACGACACTAACACAACATAAACAGACTATCTATTACTAGTGCAATTGCGACAGGGAAACGAGTTTTTTCCTCAGGTTTTTTCACTCGTTTATTGAATCATACGCAAGATAGTATGGTTCCCCTGCTACATTTTCCTGAGCTCACACTTGTGTTTTTCTGACACACACCAAAATTATAGATATAAGCATTTATTGTGAATACAATTATTCGAATCTTCTCTTTTTCAAAAGATATATATATATATATATATATATATATATATATATATATATATATATATATATATATATATATATATATATATATATATATATAAAATGAATGTTTCTATTTACGAATCTTTTTATGTGAGATAGAGATAACGATATTATGGCATAGGGCTTAAGTGATATTTCTTTATTGCAAAACCTATATTTCGGTAACATTTTGTACAATCTTCAGGGACTGTAAAAAGACACAAACTGTAGATGATAGACATTAAACTAAAATAAGGATACACTTACAGCTATGCGAAATTTAATAATTTGAGACACCGGAAGGGCATAGATCACTCCATACATAGTTTCATAGTTTAATGTCTATCTATCTACAGTTTGTGTAATTTTTACAGTACCTGATGATGGTACAAAATGTTATGAAATGTAGGTTCTTGCAATAAAGAAATATCACTTAAGCTCTATATAATATATATATATATATATATATATATATGGTTAGATGTAGGTACTTTTCAAAATATTTCTAACCCAAAAAGCATGAACGTATTGATTCAATAATGCTAAAAATATCAGAGATTTAACTGGTGAAATAATATTTTATGGTTTTCAAAATCCATAATATATATATATATATATATATATATATATATATATATATATATATATATATATATATATATGGTTAGATGTAGGTAACTTTCAAAATATTTCTAACCCAAAAGGCATGAACGTATTGATTCAATAATGCTAACAAATATCAGAGATTTAACTGGTGAAATAATATTTTATGGATTTCAAAACGTCTAGATCTAAAATTAATAACAATCAAGTCCAATTATTTTGGAATACGAGAGCAATCATTTCAAGCGAAACTAAAAGGCGACGAAAAAAATCGACATGCTTCATTCAGCGAGGTATTTCTGGTGATTCGAAGATGACTTTCTTGACAAGTAACTGATGTAATCGACAATACCTACTAGAAAGAAGAAGAACGAGAAGTCAATCCCCTTCAATAGTAATTGGCTTCAGATTTTCTCTCTCGGAATTATGACCAGAATTACTTTGATGAAGATTTTGAGATGGGTCTCGTATTGAGAGATCGAAATGCCTTATTTGAAAGATTTCCGGTCATATAATCGGCGAATTTGAGGGTCCTTCAGCGAAAAATCATAATTTTTGGGATAAAATCGCTTATAACTCGGAAACGATGCATATTAGGTATAGGAAAACTGATAACAGATTAATGCCCATTAATATTATAAGTTGAATAATGTGTTCAAAAATAGGTAGTGTAATTTGAAAAATTAAACTTTTGTACTACGATTTGCCACAGGTTTTGGACCCCCCCTGTATACCTTGATGCCTCTAAATGCATTGAATTCTGCTGAATGAGCCTCTTCACTTACAACGAGCTAGAAATAATCGTTATTGAATGATCTTTAGTATTTTTATGATGCCTTCTAAGAGACAATCAAAAATCGCAAAATTCAGATTGAAAAATTCATATCTTCCTTTCGGCTGATTTCAGGTGGAAATGATATGAGAAAAAATTGTTCAGAATTTGATTTTTTATATTAAAAAAAAAGAAACATACATTATACTATTTGAAAAAACTAAGATGGTGTCAGCTTCCGGTATAACGGGAAATGTCTAGTTGGAATAACATTCAAGAGAACAAAAAAAAAACTTTCCTCAAACGGTCATACCTTTCTCCATATATTTTTAATGTCCCATCTCGCGTGGACACCCGGTATATGTAATGATTCTTCGAAAATATATAGAAAATTTTGGAAAATATGTGAAGTGTAAACATTATTTGAAACGGTTTTTAAGTACAACAATAACAACAAGAAATCTCAACTAAGAATTTATTCATCAAAAATAAGATTGTTCTATTCCTATCTCAAAACTGAATGTTTTTCAAAAATTAGTGAAATTATCACGCTTTCTGCTAAATATGAAAGAAAGATGACGAAAAACTTCGTTCTATATCTACTGCGCATGTTTTAAATTAGGCAGCACGTTTCCATCAAATTTAGTTCAAAGTTGAATTTCCCTTGGAAAATTTTCGAGTTCCTATGAAACCAATATTTTCGAAAACCGTTTTCAATTTACCGAACACAATTTTACCCATTTCACATCTAACTTTTTCGCACTCATTCTCGAAATTCTCAATTATTCCTACAGAATCGATTGAAAGTTGCTAATGTTTTTCCAAACAAAATTGAATGAAGAATGAAGCTATAAATATATAATGATACTACAGAAGAGGAATAATCTTATAATCCGCACTGATCCACGTTCCTCATCAGTTGGTGGTTGCTGAAGATTGAGGAAGCTTTCAGAAAAAACCTTATTTACGTTGTTTATTAAGTTATTCACGTGTGAGAAATTTTCCTCGAATAATTTCTGCTACTCTGTTACTGTTACTCATTCCTATATACGACACAAATTTCCTATTACTGTTTTTTCACCGTTTAACTCTCTAGAAGATTAGGTGATAGATAGCACTGGTCTACAATGGTTTTGTTGCCCTAGATATGAAAATGATTTTGGGTCTATTTATGCACACAATTCGTGAAACTATCAATGATTTTGTAGGATTTGCTCTGATTTCTTTTTAAATCTTTATTTTCATTTTACATAACAAAAATCGTAAAACAAGAAACAAAATAACAGATATATTTATAATGTCAGTTATCTTTTGAGAAATTCGGATACATCGAAGTAAATAAAGAGGAAAATGTCGAAAATATATTTCATATTTCCATAAAACGCCTTTTATGAGCTTTTCTTCTATAATTTTTCAGGGGACAATCTCTTTTCAAAGACCAGCAGTAATCTGCCATCATGTGACAATCCCATCGACCTTGATACCTTTCTTCCATCACTTTTAGATCTTGATGAAACCGCTCTCCCCGTTCCTCACTATAATTTCCTAAATTATCCGGAAATTTATTTAGATGATTGCGGAGATAGTGTAACTTAATACTCATATTTGCTCCTAAAGTCTGAAAGTTTGTCAGCATATTTTGCACAATTTCTTCATAATTTGCTGCTTTATGGTTACCTAGGAAATTTTTGACAACCAACACAAAACTTTTCCAAGCTTTACTTTCCGGAACAGTCATAACTTTGATCAAATCTGAGTCTTTCATCAATTGCCGTATTTGAGGACCATCAAATATTCCACCTTTCAATATTTCCATACTAAGCTTCGGAAATTTTCTGCAAATGTACTTAAAACAATTTCCGTCTTTGTTCAACGCTTTTACAAATTGCTTAATCATACCTAACTTAATATGTAATGATGGAAGTATGATTTTGTCTCTGCTCACCAGCGGCTCCTTATTACGTTGGCTTTACCGACAGTTGAAGAATTTCTTACAGGCCAAACATCTTGTTCCCAATGAAGTTGCTTTGCTCTACTATCCCACATACAAATAAAGCAAGGGTATTTTGTATATCCACTTTGTTGGCCAAGTAAAAATTAACCATTTTAAATCCACACAGATCGGCCATTGATGCTCAGAGTATTTAATTTTCTCTAAAACTAATTTTACATTTTCATATTCTTCTTTGAGTTTCGTTGAATGGGCAATTGGAATTGATGCAAATTTATTTCCATTGTGCAATAAGACGCATTTTAAACTTCTTTTGCAACTATCAATAAAAAGGCGCCATTCAGTAGATTTGTACTCTTTTGAACCCATGTCTATAAGCAGCTTCGCGATATCATTACAATACACTAATCCTTCATTTTCACTAAAAAATTGTAATAACTCTTTTTCTCGCGTTCTGTATGTTGTAATTGTTACTGTTGGTGCCAATAAATTTTTTTCTTTCAATCTTGAGGCAGTTCTGATCCTTGTTTTGATAAATTGAGATCACGTATTAAATCACTGAGTTCATTTTGAGAAAATAACTTTGGCGTAGATGTTTCACCTTCCCATTCACTTCCACTAGTAGATGGTCCCGATTTCTGTGAACTTGGTAACATCATTGTTTCTGAGGGCATGCGAATTACTTTTGAAATGTATATGGGCCGAGGAAGATTTTCACTGTGTAGAACCGGACATTTCGTAAGTCTGGGTATCTCCACGTTTGATTTCGATTAAAACCTTTAACATCTACTACGCAAAAGTAACAATCATCTAAATGATTCGTAGGCTCCATCCAGATCATAGGAATACCAAAGTCTAATCCAGAACGTTCACCTTTTTTCCACAACCGTAAAGACTCAACACAGGACTTACAAACTTTATTAGGAACCCATGGTTTACCTAATTTGTTCATTTTGAAACCAAAATATTCAACATAAGTCTCCTTGACAAAGTCTGTGATATTTCTTTTTGTTTTTTGGTATATAAACACCGCAAATATAACAAAATAAATCACTACAATATTTACACTTTCTTCGTGACGAACTCATATTTTAGACTAGAAGACAAATATATAAGAATGGACATTCAGTAATTGAAACAAAATATTAATCCATGACACTTTATCCAGATTTACGTGTATATGTACTTCAATATTGTCAAATAACTGAGATCTCAGCTGTTCTGTGGAGCAAGGGGTCTGAGAGTGGGGATCAGGTGATGTTTGTATGCGCGAAAAAGTTGCGCAGAAGCCTAATCATGACTGGAAAATTAAATTTTATTTCTAACAAGCTTATAATTGTTCAAAATATAAGAAATGCAAAAATCATGAAAATACGAGCACATTGAGAACTTTCATGAATATATTTGTAATCTGGGCACTTGAAAACATAAAAATTTGCGATGATATCCAGGGCAACAATAAAATTTTTTTTTTGTAGAGCTGTGTAATGTATGTTGGGTTATTGCGATGAACTCTTTCAATCACTTAAATCACAAACTAGCAGCTCATAATTCAATGATCCATTAGGCCTTTTTCATTCCACTGTCATAAAAAAAATAAAATTATGGAAAGTATAAAATATATCTTGCTTCATCTTCGGCATATAACTCTTCTGTTTTAGGTAGAAAAAAGACTCAAAATGTAACAGAACACTAACGAATCGTGAAGTAAGCTCTGTGGCGTAATACCATTGAAAATCACAGAGCACTTTTTCAAACACCTCTAGAGTATTTGTTACAGTTTCAAATCTATTTATTATTCAATTTCGGATATCGTAGTTCATCGATTGTATTCACCGCATTTCAGTAGCTAACTAACGAACCGATCATACCAAATATCCCAACATTTTTGGCATGTGTGTATTTTGAAACGTACCTCGTACTTACCCTGTTCGTTCTTAACGTTGCACATAATTACCAGACAAATTCACGAATGTAGCCCACCATTTCACATTTCATTTTTCCTGTTTTATATGGCAATATATCAAGCGTCAAACGAACCCTAAATATAGGGTTCATTTCCTCCCTTCAAAGAAGAGGGTGAGAGTCTTTGAGATAAATGGCTATTTCATCATTTTTCCTTTTTCACGGAAGTCATGGAAACCAGATTTATATTACGCTATTTCCACTGAAAGTGCATCGGAATGGAATAGTGCAAGTCTGACTCACTCTATAAAGTGTTTTATAAAACTTGTTGTTATTTCATCGTCATTCATAATTTATAATATACCGGCTGTGACCGAAACTAGGGCCACCCCTGTAACTCTTTTTCAATTTGGAATATTTTGATGAAATTTGGGAATCGGATAGAAGACAACATTTTGAATTTAATAACATTAATATGTTTGACATTTCGTTTCAAGTTATGCCGGAAATGATACCGACTTTAAATGGGACACCCTGTATTTTCTTGCTTATTTTAATTATTCATCTCATTCTACGACCTTTTGACATATTTTTGAAAGAAAAAAACCCAAGCTTTTGTTTTGCAATTTTCATCTTTCGTTCTAGAAGGCCATGAACAGTGACATTTGGCTTAGCTAAACATCACCTATCACGAAAATACAAGATTGCATCTAAAAATTTAATTGCTGAAAGAGTTCAATAGTTTTCTACCCAAGAAATTCGAAAATACAACTTTAAAGTCCATTAAACCTAAGGTAATACAGTCATAGCCTCAAATAAAGCAGATTATTTATTGAAAATCCAAAATTTCATTGAATCTGGTTGTTATGAAGAAATTGATAAAGATCCAACTAATAGATTTCAATCCATAGTAAAAAACGCTTTATAGTATGCCAAGTCTATAATACCTAACAACCAAAAATATAAACTTTTCATTGACAACCCGCAATCACCAAAACTTTACTCCCTCGTCAAACTCCATAGAACAGGGTATCCCATTAGACCAGTAGTTTCATATTTTCAAGCTTCAGCTGCAAAACTCTCACGCTTTCTCATAGACATCACTCGACAGTACGCTAATTTTGAACCTAAATTCTCAATAAAAAACTCTTCAGTCCTAATAAATAAAATTCAGCACACGATACTACCACCTAACGCTAAACTTATGTCATGGGATGTAGTAAATCTCTTCCCTAGTGTTCCACCTAGTGATGTAGTGAAACTCATCAAGCACCCCCTTTAAATTAATAAAGCCAATCCGATAATTCAATCAGAAATCTTACACCTTTTAGAAATTTATTTAGAACAAAATTATTTTAACTTCAATGGAATATTATATAATAGTAAAAAAGGTTTAATCATGGGTAATCCTCTGAGCCCTCTGCTCGCTGAAATTTTCATTGATAATATTGAAAAAACTATCCAAGAACATCCGTTATTCAAACACTTTATTGGTTTAGATATGTCGACGATATCATTTGTTGTTTCACTGGCACAAACAGACAATTAGAGTCTTTCAAAACATTCATTAACAAAATTCACCATAATATTAAATTCACGTTAGAGATAGAAACAGAAAACTCCATTAACTTTCTGGATTCAACTATTAATAAAATTAACGGCAAACATGATTTTTCTATTTTTCATAAGCCATCGCATACAGATATTACTATTCATAGCTCATCTACACTTCCTTATCCACATAAATTAGCAGCTTACAATAGTATGGTACATAGACTCATTAATATCCCAATGTCACAAAATAATTTCATAAAAGAGCTAAATATAATTAAACAAATAGCAGTCAATAACGGTTACAGTCCAACTATGATTGAGAACATGATTTCACGCAAAAATTTCAAAAAGCAAAAAAGTATAAAAAGTTCTAACACAAAATACAACAGCTTAACTTATATTGGTAATCCTAGTCTAAAATTAAAATCATTCCTCTCGCATCATACTTTCAATATAGCATTCCGAACTGATAATTCTTTAGGCCGACATATCAAAAACTGCAAATCTAAAATTGATAAAGGTAATAAATCCGGTGTTTATAAACTGTCTTGCGGGGATTGTAATAAAATTTATATTGGTACAACTTTCAGAAATTTCACAGTTAGATTATCCGAGCACAAACGTAGTTTTAATTATCATAAATCAGATTCCCATTATTCTAATCACTTACTCGAAGAAAACTATAACTTTAATGATAATTTCAAAATTTTACACCATGAAAATAACAGACAAAAACT
The DNA here is from genome assembly GCA_013387265.2 of Cryptolaemus montrouzieri. Classification (NCBI taxonomy): domain Eukaryota; kingdom Metazoa; phylum Arthropoda; class Insecta; order Coleoptera; family Coccinellidae; genus Cryptolaemus; species Cryptolaemus montrouzieri. Next base: position 5,442,215 of record JABFTP020000062.1, read on the forward strand.
CAATATACTGGAAATTTCAGAGATCAACAAAGAAAAGAATTTAGGTAGGTTACTTAATAGTCAATTAGATCTAAATCGTTTTCCTTTACTCAATCTTTTCAATTCATAAAGTAAGCAACTCCGATGAGTTTTCCAACATACCTCTTGTACCTATTGTAATATTAAGTAGGAAATAAGAATAATATATGAGGAATAACTCTGTTCATCAGTTTGTATCTATCTGATAAAGCCACAGTGTGGTGAAACCGGTCATGGTTTTGTTGATATAGTGAAAATCTAAATACTTTAATTTTATTTCATTGAAAATATTTAATTGCTTATTTAAATTTTTCCTCAAAAAGTAGCATTTCTTCTGAGACAACTATATCGGGCCACCGGAATTACAGAAGCAGTAATTTTTTATCTTTTCTTTATACTCACATCAGTCTATTCTTAACGGTTTCGAAGTCGATATGTTCCTTATTTATGGAGAGTGTAGGAAAATAGCGTTCAAGCTGAACATTTATTTAGAGAGCGCTTTCCATATTCATTCGAATAGAACCTATTTCCCTTGTTGATATTAATTCAACCACATCAAAATATCAATACGTCTATTTAGGTATCTTCGTCAATAACGTAATCGTCCTCTTCAGCAGGTTGTACCTCACGAAATTTTCGTTCAACTTTAGAGAAATAGGATCTATTCGAATGAAGTCTTTCCGGATAGCGCTTTCTATATAATTGTTTAGCTTGAACGCTATTTTCTCTGCACTCTTCATGATTGATGATTCATAATCAAAATTGAATTCACTATTTCCCAATATCGATGATCAACAACAATGGAATTTCGTCATGTAATATGAACAAAAATTTTGCATCGCCAACTGAGCTCGAAGCTCATATGAGGGATGTCTGTTAAGTTTTGCAAATAGAGCTAGAATGAAACAATTGACAGATTTTGAAGTCGTTATTGCTTTTTGAGGTATTCTCCGGGAAGATTAATACACTTCTGGAAGTCTGGAAGCAGTTATTCCAATCGTTTGGTGCTACACTCAAAATGGCCTTTTGGAAGGCAATTTCAAATTGATATCAGATGCACAACGAAATACTCGATAAGAACACACATTACACAAGCAAAAAAATTTGATGAAAACTTATTTATTGAAAACACATCACATACTCATTCTTTTTTGACACACAAATTCAGTAATATGTTTCTCTATATGCAAACCCTTTTGGATATTTCCTTATAAGCCACTTTCTACATTCATCGTAACCAAATATGATCAAAACGAAAGGCGTGGTGAGTATATAAGGCCACCAGTCCACCGGCTCGAACTGGAAGAATGTTTTAACACCCGGACAGTACACCGATAAAATCATCACAAACATTGCAAATACGATGGAATAATTTAATGGCATATTGGACATTCCTTGCTCGAACAAGGAAAGTCTCCTCGTCTTGCAAATGAGCAAATCTGTAGTCTGGGTCATGACTATGGATACGAAGAAACCAGCTACGCATTTTCTCTGCAGATACATTCTTTCTGGATAAGTCCATTCCTGGCCGTAGGAGTCTTTGAGATCGTTGATGGTTTCAGAGTCCCAAAAAACACGTAAGCCTGTGAACAATTGAAAGTATAGTTTAATTTTGGTAAAGATTTGTGAGATTGCACCACAATCTAATTGGTTATGTGGTGACATATTCCAGTCTGCATGCAAAACTATGAAGATTTGCTTGTATACACGATAAAAAGTTTTATTTGGAGGAGTAGATCACCAAATGGCCAAGTTCCAATTTAAGTAAAATCACCTCCAAAAGATAAGAATGATATATTTTGCAGTTTCGACACTAAATCAACCACAGCAGACAAGAAATAACATTTGGGGAATCGACAAACAGAAGGAGACTATATTCAACAGGGTTGAGCATCAGAAGAATATCTATGGGCTCACCATTAAGCATACACAGAGTTGATAGAATGGCAAGAAATCACTTGGTTTGCAATAAGAAAAACTATAGTCAAGAAATGCTTGTAGATGAGTCTCGTTTTGCCTCAATGTTTAGGACGGACGTCGATTAGTATTAGGAAAACCTGAACAACGGTTGCTTCTAAGTTTATTGATGAGATTTCTCGATTTATTTTTGGATCAGTTATGGTTCAAGCGGGTATCCCTTCGGAATGACTTTGCAATTAGTCTTCGTTGATGATTGTCCAACTGTTCATGTGATTAAGTTAGATTACATACAGATACAGTTGTTACCAATAACAGAATGAAAGAGTAATAAGGCGTATTGAGTGGACTGCCTTTAGTCTAAATTCAAATTCCTCTGAGAATATCTGGGATAAGTTAGGAGAACGTATTCGAACACATATTCCAGATTTAATTATTTCTCAGTAGCTCAGGGAATTGCTTCAGCATGAGTGTATTAGGATACAGAAGAAGGTTGGATCTTGACATCTAGACGCCAAACATAGACCTTTGTATCCGATTGAAGATCCCAGTAGTATCTTGGGGGACTCTACAAGAAATGATAATGCGGTTTCTTAAGTCATCTACGTCTTGTAGAGATGTGAACCAACGTTTTCAAATGTCCCCTGGTAAAAAAGTCTATTGGATTCAGATCAGGTGAACGAGCTAGCCAAAACTAGGATCCACCTCGGCCTATCCAAGAATCTGGATATGTTTCCTTCACATGTTGAAGGAGCACAATCGTATATGTACCACATTCTCGCCCTGTCGCCTAAAGGGGTAGTATCAAATAGATCCAGCAGCTCGTCAGGTATAAACTGGGTGTATGAATCCCCATCCGATCTAGGTGGAAGGAAATGTGGATCAATTAGATGATTTTCAATCATTACAAATGACACGTTCAGAGAAAGGTGTTCTTGGTGATGAGCTTCAATGAAAACATGAGCATTTTCTTCTGCTCATATGTGGTTGTTGTGGTTATCCATAATTGCATCTCTTCAAAGAACTTGCTTCTTCCGTGAATAACATATGCTCTAGAAAGTAGGTTGTTACCTAATCATATCTAGCATCCAGAGCGAAGATGTAAGACGGCTAAGAAAAATAGGAGGTAACAGTGTCTGGACTCGTTGTACAAGATATGGATATAAGAGATGTTCTTTCAAAATGGCAAATACCGTAATATGATTAACATGTAGCTGTAAAGCAATTTTCGTAGTGCTGAAATCGAGTTGCACGTCAATTGAATTAAATACAGCTTCTTCTAATTCTGGTGTTCTAATATCCCGGTGGCGATCACAATGTTTTCTAGTTTTGAACCTACCTGTATGATGAGAAGATACACGTTGAGGGTACATTTCAGCATATCTTCTCGACGTTTTCAAGAGAGTCCATAGACGAAATGCATGTCGGCCATTTCGTTTAAATAAACCTCCATAATGAAAATTCGAAACAATTACTGCAACTATCACTGCCTATCATCGAAGGTGAATTGATAACAGTTATTTAGAGTTGTTAATAAGAGAAATCAACAGTAGACCGTCGTCTACTAGTGAAATAAATCACCGGACCAGTATTACTTTTCCATCGTACACATGAAATTGATCAATTTTGTACACAAAAACTGTGGCAGATGGGGAGAGAATGTAATTTATGATTAAAAATTAATTGATAACTCATAAAAAAAATTTAATTACCTGGGAAGTACTGCAAAAAATTGGAGGGATAGAAAGAACACTTGAGCTCTGAAAAAGTACCACCCTGTAGATTCTAATAACCGTTTCTGTAATTTGATTATTTGGATTTCAAAAAGGCAGCTATGTGCTGAATTTGAACTGAATATCTGAGAAACTTCAGTGATTAAGGGAAAAAAACTGAAAAAAGCAACACCCTGTATTTCGACAACGAAGCGTTTGCCGACTGAAGTTCATAGCAAATTTACATCATAAAATACCTATAGTAACAACAAAACAATGATAAAATAATAGAGTCTGTGGTAGAACCCTGAGTAATACCATTTACTTAAGGATTATAGCGTATCAATAGTTATTTTATTGCTTACTCACCAATAAGTCTATCGTAGTAAAATCCATGTTGGGCCATAATGAAAAAATACACGATGAACGCTCCTACAGATTGTATAAAACCAATTTGACCATACGCCAAATAAATCAATCTCGTATTGATCAGTCTATCCTTCTTGGGATCTCTTGGATTCCTCCTCATTATGTCCGCTTCTGGTTTCTCATAGGCTAGACTGATGGCAGGCCAAAGATCAGTTCCTTCAACACACAGTCGTTGTAGTTTCAATTTTATGGTATTCAAGAAGAACGACAGGAATACAATTTCGAGGAACGCGAAGAATAACTCATAAATTATATTGAAATGAATGGTGCAGCTGCAACAATTCGCATTGACATTAATTTAGAACAAGATGAAGATGATAATCTTGTAAGTTCACCATTCTCCCTGTCATTCTCATTAAGAATAATCGCATTTTTGATTTACATCACGTGGGAGGAGTTGCAGTTATAAACTAATCGCATTGTCGAGATGTACTTGTATAACCTATAATTATCCAGGCCTTTCACCTTTCCTCGAATAAGAATGGTTTTACATTTAGTAAAATATTCTTTACCACGGTACTCTAAATCAATGAAAGCTGAATTCACTCCGCCTTCACTGAAACCATTGATTACATGGTCTTCGAAATGGTCGAATTTATGTTTCCCGGTGATTTGTAAAATGGTGTGAAGGTATTCTTTAATTGTCTCGTAAATTCGGTACGGAATTATGCATAAATCTGTCTAGAGCAAGATCTGAGATGTTGGATGAGCCATAAAAGAAACCTTGACCCTGTGTTTAAAGTATTTATAGCAGGAGTTATGGAAATTATGTTTATCATACGTGATCGTAAAACTCCTTACATGTACTGAAATTCGCTCGAATTTTATTAGGTTGAAATGATAGTCAATCTCCGTCTGGGTAAGTTGAGATTTATTTTAGGTTACAGATGGGGACTAGTGTTGGTTTGGAATATATCTAAAGAATTGTTCTAGCGATGGTTCTTTTTTGAAGACATGATGAGTGAGGTGGGGGTGCGGTGGTAGCCTAATTTGTCAATAGGTAGTTGGCTGTATCATTTGTACCATCAGGATCAAGTCTATGTTGAGCTGATTACACCTGGCCGACAAGAAAATTGTTGTAAATGAAACAAAGCTGCATTCATGGCAGAATTGGTTTCCAAATACTAAATGAGAAAAAAGAAGTTGAAAGTTTTCTCCACATATAATGGTACAATATCTGATGTGTATAGAAAAAATATCATTAAAGTTTTTAATAGTATATATTGACTCCATTGACTTTTACATACACTAAATGTACTTCACGTTTAAGACAAACAGAAAGATTAAAAATATTGACTTAAAATAGTAACTGTTTTCAATTTTTGCCTTTTATGAGAAGTCATATCTTTTCTATACCCAGCAGTAATCACCCATTATGTCTAGATCCTATCGTCCTTGATAGCGATTTGTAGACATCTAAAAGTTTATTAACAAACTCTTGGTAGTCTGCATCCATATTGCATGCTCTTAACAATAAAAATGCGTTACTTCAATCTACATAGCATCACTCAACTTGGCAAAGACTTCTCCTAAGTACTTGAACCCATCGCCATCTTTATTCATAGCCTTCACAAAGATTTGCATCAGTCCAAGTGTGAAGAGGAGGCAGAAGGATATGTTTTGGGTCTACAAGAGGTCTAAACATTTTGAGATCCTGGTTGACATTCATTTTTTTGTGGCCAAATTGTTGTTATATACTGCTGATTTTCTGCACGGCTGTCCCATAGACAAGGAAAGCTCCAATATTTTGTAAATCCTCCCACTAAAATTCCAATAATGTTAAAGTTCCCTTATATTTCCCGTTTATGCTTGTTGTAGTTTACTTGATCCAAAACACTCCGCATTTTTCATAACTTTCTTTAATCATCATTGAATGAGCAACTGGCATAGAGGGCTTTAAATTTCCATTATGCAATAACACAGCTTTTGAAGTGTGCTTAGACGAATCTATAAATGAACGCCACTCAGAGGGGGAATACTCAATATTTCTCATCGATTCAAACAAGTAGAAATCAGGCAGAACTAAGTCTGTTTTGGTACAACAACTTTATTCCTCAATTAAATACCTGAACCTTGAATACATATTGGTAAGTGTGGGCAACCGAATAAATTTTGGCAATGAAGAAGAGAATTTTTATTTACCTACCAATATCTATGAGTACTATGGCCATCACTGTCAAAGATTGGGGTAAGTTGAATCCAACAAGAACAATGAAGGGGACAATTTCGGGAACGTTAGACGTCAAGACATAAGCTATGCTCTTTTTGAGATTGTCGAATATAAGCCGACCCTCTTCAATACCGGTCACTATGGAAGAAAAGTTGTCGTCGAGAAGAATCATGTCAGCTGCGTTCTTTGCTACGTCAGATCCAGTAATCCCCATCGCAACGCCTGAAAAAAAATTAACTTCGATCATTTTTACATGTCCAACCAGTTTGGTACCATTACTGTCATAAACACCTTGGAATCACAGGTCACTTATTATTTTTTATTTCAACTGTCCAGATTTTCTTTTTTTGTTACAAAAGTTGAGTATTAATTACTAAAATAGAATCTTTGGACTACTTCAGGCTAGCAAGCAACAAAAACAGTGGCTCGCTAGTTCAATGATTCCAAATTGTCATCTCCGAAGTTTTAACTAGGTTATAAAAAACTGGAAATGTTAAAGAAAAAGTAGAATGAAGAAAACAAACGCAGCTCGAGATCTCCTAGTAGCTTCGTCGACGAACCATCATCATCATGTGAATAGTTGATTGGGAAACTTTTGAATGCCACAGTAGATAGTGTATTAACTTCAGAAGACGTAAATATTGTGTATCAAAGTCTAATGTATCGTATTTATTTCTCAACACAAAGTGCAAGATCTGAGCGAGCCAGAGTAAAACTCTCAAATAGTCGTCCAAGAGTAGGAAAAAAGATAGAGGTGGTCATTTGGAGGTTGTAAAATAATGGAATTTGCTACGACGAATAGTTTGATCTTTATCCGTGCGAAAATACTATGTATCGGACTGTTTATGAAGTAGACATAATCAACAATATTCTACCCAATTTTTATGGCGCTATAGGTGATAATTAAATTGTTTTGTGTCGAAGACAATGCTAGACCTCATAGTGAGATAAATGCCTTGGGAAATAATAATAATATTAATGGACGACATCACCATGAGATTCAACAGCCACATCTCAATAAAGAAGTATTAAACAGATTGTTGATGAAAGAAGACTTCCAGGAAACAAAAGGGTTCATTATGACCATTCAGGACCAAGTCATCTCCACAAACAACTACAAAAATTTTTTGCTTGAGGAGGTCGTTACTTGATGAAAATCGATATACATATTTTCAATGAAATAAAACTAAAGTATTTGGATTTTCACTATATTAACATAGTAGTATATATAGTAAATCTCTTCCCTATTGTTCCACCTAGTGATACAGTGAAACTCATCAACAACGCCCTTCAAATTAATAAAGTCAATCAAAATTTTAAACCTTTTAGAAATTTGTTTAGGACAAAATTATTTGAACTTCAATGGAGTATTATATAATAGTAAGAAAGGTTTAATCATGGGTAATCCTCTGAGCCCTCTGCTCGCTGAAATTTTCAAGGATAATATTGAAAAAACTATCCAAGAACATCCGTTATTCAAACACTTTATTTATTGGTTTAAATATGTCGACGGTATCATTTGTTGTTTCACTGGCACAAACAGTCATTCAAAACATTCATTAATAAATTTCACGATAATATTAAATTCATGTAAGAGATAGAAACAGAAAACTCCATTAACTTTCTGGATTTAACTATAACTAAAATTAACGGCAAACATGATTTTTCTATTTTTCATAAACCATCGCATACAGATATTACTATTCACAGCTTATCTACACATCCTTACCAACATAAATTAGCAGCTTACAATAGTATGGTACATAGACTCATTAATATCCCAATGTCTTAAAATAATTTCATAAAAAGCTAAATATAATTGAACAAATAGCAGTCAATAACGGTTACAGTCCAACTATGATTGAGAACATGATTTCATGCAAAAATTTCAAAATGCAATCCTGGAAGTATTTCCAAGTATAAAAGTTCTAACACGAAACACAACAGCTTAACTTATATTGGTAATCTTAGTCTAAATTTGAAATAATTTCCCATTATTCTAATCACTCACTCGAAGAAAACCATAACTTTAATGATAATTTCAAAATTTTACGCAATGAAAATAATAGACAAATACTCAATCTATTGGAAATTTTAGAGATCAACAAAGAAAAGAATTCAGGTAGGTTACTTAATAGTCAATTAGATCTAAATCCTTCTCCTTGATTCAATCTTTTCAATTCATAAAGTAAGCAACTCCGATGGGTTTTCCAACATACCTATTGTACCTATTGTAATATTAAGTAGGAAATAAGACTAATATATAAGAGATAACTCTGTTCATTTGTTTGTTTCTGATGAAGCCACAGTGTGGTGAAACCGGTCATTGTTTTGTTAATATAGTGAAAATCTAAATACTTTAGTTTTATTCCATTCAAAACTACAAAAAGTTTATAATCGAGGACGGAACATTACAAGAGTAGAACTAATGAGAAAATGATATGAGAAAGAAATTCACGGACAGATAAAAAATGCTGAGAATTCATGAACTACTGCGTGAAACGTTGAAATGGTAAACCTTAAGACAGATACAGAAGCTCTGATAACAGCTTGGCAATTACAAGCCTTAGCAATAAAGTACATGATATGAAAAATGGTATCGAATGAAGATGTAGATATAGTATCAGGCTGCAATATGTTTGCTGAAAGAGCCTACTTCGACCGCCAAAACAGAGTTGCATTTGTGACCATATAACAGCTTGGTAAAAACAAGTCTCAGCAGCTAAGTCATTGAGGGTTATGATTATGAAAACTGGCATCGAATAAAGATGTAGATGTAGTATCAGGCTGCATCATCTTGGCCAAAGAATAGTTTGACCGCCATAACACAGTTGTACGTCGCCTATGACCTGATCAGCTTGCTAAGAACAAGATGTAGCAGAAAACTGCACGAGGGTTAAGATTATGAAAACTGGCATCGTGCGAAGATGTAGATATAGTGTCAATCTGCCTCATTTTGGCTTATTTGGATCGCCATAACACAGTTAAACGTCATCTGTGACCTGATAACAGCTTACTGATAACAATCAGCAGCAGCAAATTTCATGAGCCTAGTATTATGAAAACTGGCATCGAACGATGATGTAGATAGAGTATCAGGCCACCCTATCTCGGCAAAAAGAGCTCGTCATAACGCAGTTGCATGTCACCTACACTGAAATCGTTAGGAAAGTTTTGAGAAGAACCTTAGATGCACTGTGTATCTAGTGGTTCCATAAACAACCAAAGAATAAATTACTACGTGATCCCAGAGAAAATAATAATTTAACGTGTATCAACCCACCAGGATATAAACGGTTCTTTATATACCTGAAGTGAAAATCGAACCGATTATCAAAGTTATAAGAATAATGATAATGAACAACAAAATTCGTGTTAAAGGCCAAGTTATTCAAGATTAGTGAAAGCTGTTGAATCCTATTAACTGTATAAAAACATTACAAAACTGAAAGATAATGAAGATATTAAAATAAGTATGTATACAGCAGTTAATGTATAGATAAAAGGAAATGAATAATACTCAATACAAGAAGGACACACCCACACCAAAAAAATTCTTTATACAGGCATATCAGGATAAAAATCGATGTGACCTCCAAGGTCACACAAGCTTATTCCAATAGGGCATGTATGAGACATGCTTCAGAGAAGCCTGAATCAACATCAACTGAGGCAAGGAGCTTGGCCTCAGTTAATGCAGCAAGATTTGATCTTTCAATCAATGTAAACACCTCAAAAAAGTCTAGGGAACACTTACCAATATCTTTAAACTATGAATTTGATGATTCGAATTTATAGAAATCTTTCGGTTTTTGTTAGGATGTATTGTATATAATGTATTCTCAAGAAAACGAAATGATATTTGACTTCTCCAAAGCACCTATTATATTATATCATTCCAAGCCCCCTGAACTGCAAATCGAAGCTCCTGTTCATGATGGAAGACGTTTTGACGCAGGAGATTTCTTTTTAGGGTGTCCCACACATGCTCGATGGGATTCAGATCTGGGGAGCAGGATGGCCACGGTAGAAGATCGATATCATTCTCTTCAAGAACGTTGAAGACAACTCTTGCACGATGAGGAGGGGCATTATCTTGTTGGAAGTGTGGATTTTGACCAATTGTTTGAAGATACGGTACCACTACAGGTAAAACTATCTCATTTGCGTGAGAATTTCCTATGAGGTTGTGCTGTATGAAAACGAGGTCAGTTCTTCCACCAAAGCGTATACCTCCCCAAAACATCACTGATCCGCCTCCTTGTCTAACAACTTCTCGAGCATGCTGAAGACGGTTTTGCTTTCCAGGTTCCCTCAATATTCGAATTCTTCCCGAATCGGGATAATAACTAAATCCAGATTCATCACTGAAGAGAACTGTGGCCCACCTCTCTTGATCCAAGATAACGTGTTCTTGCACCAAGCTGAACGGGCGTGATTTCCATGGGTCAGTTGTGGAACTTGAAGGACTTCTGGAGTGGAGTTGACCTTCGTGCAGTCGATTTCTCACAGTTTGGTCGGAAATTTGTACATTATGAACTCGTGAGAGCTCTTGAGCGCTGTATGGCGTTCTTCTACGCTACCTGTTTCATTGAAACGCGACCATAAACGGTTTGTGACACTTGGGCTACTTCACAGAACCCTTGATACTTCCCGTTGTGAGCTCCCAGCTTGGAGCATGCCAATCATAAAGTATCTGCGTGTGCATCTGAACAAATTAGAGAATTCGAAATACGTATTGAGAAAGCCAAAGCCTACTTCAACAACATGAGAGTTGTTTTATGTAATCTTAAGTTGAATTTTCAAATAAGAACTCGTCTATTGAGGTGCTATGTGTTCTCTATATTGCTGTATGGTGTGGAGTTTTAGACGTTAACTGATGCTGCTTGTAAGAGCATAGAGGCCTTCGAAATGTGGTGCTATCGTCGCATGTTGAGAATATCTTGGATACACCATGTGAAGAATTAAATAGTTCTCGAATGCATGAACAAAGATATAGAGGTTATGGGAACTATTAAAGAGAGAAAACTCGCATACTTTGGGCATATAATGCGGAACGATAAGTATGAAATCCTCCATCTGGTCATGCAAGGAGAGATGGACGGTTAGAGGGGACCTGGAAGACGAGGAATCTCATGGCTAGCCAATCTTAGGTAATGGTCCGGGAAAACATCTTAGGAATTATTTCGAGCTACAGTCAATAGAGTAATATGGGCTAAAATGATCACCAACGTCCAGTGAGGATAAGGCAAGAAGAAGAAGTGATTAAAATTACCATTAGAGATTTATATGAAGAAATAACCTTGTGATCTTATAGTGCTGCAAAAAAGGCTACTAATCGCAAGTGTGAAGTAATGAAGGAATATTCAAAAATCTCGATATAAATTTTCGAGTTTCCTTAACTTCCTACCCCACTGTTGTGATTCAAATTCAACAAGTAATAGAGGTATTAATTATTACTTCATTTGTAATTGGAACGGTAATTTCGCGAGAACAACTGCGAAATTGGTGTTTGAATATAATAAGTCAGTTGTGCCATTAAGCATGAAATATAAGTGCTTCCCAACCAAGACCAGATAAGAGCGGTATGATTGTTACATTTTCAAATAAGAATGATGCGAATGCTGTGGAACTCTTACCTATATCAGCCTTCTTCAAAGCAGGCGAATCATTTACACCATCACCTGTTACTGCTACAATTAGGTTTTGTCCCTGCAGTGCTTCCACAATTTTGAGCTTCTGCTGAGGACTAGTTCTTGCGAATATAATTTCCTTATATCTGAAGAAAGCGTTAATCAAATCTGTTTTTGGGGAATTGAACGAAATGACTTTACCTCATCAGGGTCATCTCCAACTCCACGTCTGTCATCTCCCTCAAGTCGTTTCCAGTCACAACACCTGCTATCCCTTGTCTGGGAAATCTGGAATGACTCAGCAGCGATCCCTCTTGTCTCTTGAGCACGTCAGTATGGACGATGCTGTCATTGGAAATTATGCCAACTTTCTTGGCGATCGCTTCCGCCGTAACTGGATGATCTCCAGTTACCATTATCACGCGGATACCGGCTTCTTTGCATAATCTTACTGCATGAGGCACGGCTAATCGGGGAGGGTCCATCATAGATAAGAGACCTATGAATCTATAGCCTGAAATAAAAAATGACGGTTGAGTACAGGCCACATCAAATATAAATGCACTTAAGCATGCATCAAATTCATATATTGTCTGTCAGATAGCCTCATTATCTAAAAGTTGTCATTTTGAAATTTGAGGATTAACTTTTTTATTCTCTACTCTTGGGAGGAAGAGATGCCTCATGCCAGGATGGAGACCACTTCTAATGAATGTAATGAATGTTTTGGTGTGGAGCCCTATACATAAGAACAGTTCTCCAGACTAGGTTGCGCCTGTGCTGATATATGCCAGCAAACTCTGGTTAACACAATTGACTGTGATGATGAGTACATGACTTCATTAATCTTTCAAAAAAGAATATCAGTGATGTTACCTTCAGCCCTAACGTGGTTCAAAACAGATAGGTACGTTAAAAACAATAGCGTCCCAGGACCCGACGTACGTTATATTTTGGTCCTGATACATTGTGCACACAGTCTATCTCATCCATTTTCTATCATCTTTTGTGAATAACGTCGTTCGCACTCCCTTCCAAGCAATTGGCTGCTAGCAGCTATAACACCCGTCTTTTAAAGCGGTGACAAATTATCTCCCTTCAATCACCGTTCACTCAGTTTGGCCTTCATAGTAGGAAAACTATGTGAAAAAAATCTTCATCTCTATGTGGGCGACTGATCAAAGGCGTTTGATCTCGGTATTCCAGTTGACATGATTCATTTGGATTTGTCCCATGTGATGTGAAAAAATAATTCTCTAAACAGTGATGAACTTTGTTCTTACGAATGAACTGATTCCTGAAACATAACAAGGGTCTTTACAGAATCACAAATCTTCTACTTTCTGTGGGTGACTGAACAGAGGAGTACTAATAAAACGCTTATGGGTTAAACTCTAGCATCTTGGTATCACAGATAACTTCTTGAATTAGATAGAGAGTTTTTTGTCGGGTTTTATGTTAGAGCCGGAAACTCACGATCTTAGAGCGACCTGACATCAGTGGTGTTCCACAGGGGTCTGTTCTAGGTTCCGTGCTCTTTCTCCAATTGCTCAATGTTGGCCGATGACACTAAGCTGTCCAATGCTGCTCTCGTTAATGCTGACTCTCCAACGGAAAATTGACTCCATCAGGCGGTGGTGTATCGACTGGTCCTTTTCTTGGAATTTGGATAAATGTAGGGTTGAAGTTAAACGAATTGAGACACTTCTGTCTCTTTTCCACAATTTATTTAATAATCACGACCGGTTTCGACCGCAGAGTCGTGATTATTGAATAAATTGTGGAAAAGTGACAAAAGTGTCTCATTTCGTTTTGCCTCAAAAATAAATTTCTATAAAATAAATAAATCATCAACACTATCAAATGTAGGATTCTTTACATGGGTAAGAGCAACCCTCTCACTCGGTATACTTTCGATGGACGACTTCAACTAGTACTACTTCTCATCGCGAACTGACGAAGATTTAATGTGGTCCGATTATATCCAGGATTTGGTGAATCAAACATCAAAAAACGTGTTCATGCTCAGGAGAACTCTTAAGAACCGTCATCATATGACTTGCAGTCTGCTCTACAAAACATATGTCAGACCAATCATGGAGTTTGCGGGTCCAGTATGGCATTCCACCCTGTAACGCGACATGGATTTTTTGGAGTCGATACAGTGTAGGTAACAAGAATCCCCTATGGCACCACACGTCCCCCGTATGGAGAACGACTCAATAATTTCGAGAGGTCATACTTCTCCCCCAGACTCTCTCGAGGAGTACTGATAGTCAGCTGCAGAATCCTCCACAACATATTCAATTGTGACCTCTCTGAATCAAAGAAGACAATGGTCACTGACTAAAACTATATAGACTATATAGGCATCTTATAGGAAACAATTTTCACCAAATAGGATTTTTGAGTAATGTAGGAATGAAATATTTAATTTTTCTCCTGTTATTTCTATGTGAATCTATTTGTAACTCCTTCTAAGGTCCTATTCTAAAAGTGCAGAATTGTTGAAAACAATAGCTCCCTGAAACATCAAAGTGCGTCTGTGATTAAGACAGAACACCTAAAAAAGCTTAGTAGACCAATTAGAGATCAGATAAAGGCATTACAGCTATAGCGTTAAATAAACAAGATTATATTTCCAAAATATTATATTTCATTAATGATTCTAATTATTCAGTTATATCCCGAGATCCAACTAATGAATTCAATAAGGAAGTAAAGACAGTCGTTGAGAATTCAAAATCCATCATTACAGATAGCGAAAAATTTGAACTTATTTAACCTCAACTTTATTCTTCCGTTAAATTACACAAAAAGGTTATCCAATAAGACCAGTGGTATCATTCATACATTCCCCAGCATTCAAGATTTCCAAATTTTTAATACATATTTTGGAAAAATGATGTAATTTTGAACCGTCTTAGTAAACATTTCCTATATTGGTATCGATATGTCGATGACATTATTGTGTGTTACACAGAAACAAACAGACAGTTCACTGTATTCGAAAATTTGATCAACAACCTGCATCCAAAAATAAAATTAATTTTTGAAATAGAACAGAACAATTCGATCAATTTCCTAGACCTAACAATAACAAGGTCAAATAATAAACACCAGTTTTCAATTTATCATAAGCCTTCTCATACAGATATCACAGTTCATTATACATCGGCACATCCTTACCAACATAAAGTTGCAGCATTTAATAGTTATATACATAGACCCTTGAACACACCGATGTCTAATGATAATCATTTTAAAGACTTGAATTTGAGAAAACAGTTCGCAATAAATAATGGTTATGATGCAAATTTAGTTAGCAGCATACTATATAAGAAAACAAAATTAGCTTTACAAAGAATATATATATATATATATATATATATATATATATATATATATATATATATATATATATATATATATATATATATATATATATATATCCAATCGGTGAACACCAAGACAAGAAATTCAATAGTTATCATAATTTAAGTATAACAAAATACAAACAGAAAAATAAAAAGAAGAGCTCCATAGAGTATTCGACATTTTCACTTAAAAATATATAAAAATCTGAATACTGAGTGTTGTAAACTATTTGTAAAACTAAAGTTGGTTGTTGAGATAATGTTTCAGTGCTTGTTTTCTGAAGCCATTAATATGAAAGTATCAAATTTTTATTTAATAACATTTTACTAATTACATAATCAAAGCATCATAGTTTAAAATGAAAGATAATACATTGAAAATCTCATTTTTGCTCTGATAGAGAAAGATTTCAAGTATAATGACTGTTCAAACTTGATTTATTGACTAGTTTATTTTCTCATAGATGTAAAATAATAGAATTTTTGTTTCTTTGCTTCTCCCAGAAGGTAAAAGTCTACTTTCATTCAATAAAAATTCTCCAAAATAAGGATTCTATCATAAATTTTCATCTAAAATTTTACAATACTTATATCTTAATGTATATAATTATTGCTATTTTAAAATGTCAAGCTTACATTGTATAGCTGCTATTCATTTATATACATATATATATATATATATATATATATATATATATATATATATATATATATATATATATATATATATATATATATATATATATATATATATATAATATTAGCAATAATGTGAAATCTCTTCTTAAAATTCAAATTTAAATATAGCGTTCAAAACATCAACAAATTTAGGTTCATTTATCAGGAATTAATATAGATTGGATTGTGCAGTTTACAACTGTTTCTATATAGGTAGAACAGGAAGAAATTTTAATCTCTGAACATAAACGCAGTTTAATCAATGAAAAACCGATTTAAATTATTCAAATCATCTTAGGGAAAATGATCGCTCTTTCAATTCAGAATTTAAAATCCTACATTCTGAGAAGAGAGGTATAAAACTCAACCTTCTGGAAGCACTTGAAATTAACAGATTTAGGAATTCACCGGAAATTCTTAATGATCAGGTAGACATAAATAACTCTCCTTATTAAATTTATTTCCTAAACATTAGTTCAAGTACGGATAGCTCGGAGTGGATTAGTATTTATAAAAATTTGTTAGTAAGAAATATTTGTAGTATTTATTCGCCCTTGATAAAGATACTGTGTATCGAAACGCGTCGAGCATTTAATAATATATTTTAGTAGAAATCATCGTTTACTTGTATTTGTGAAAATGGATTTCTATTACGTAAAAGCCTCGTCAATTGAATTAATATCATATGCCATAACTCAGAATTGCTGTTGTGCAGTGTTAATTGGCAATGAAAAAAGATATTGATCGAAAAATTTACGCAAAATGTCATACTTTCTAACATACTTCTCAAGTACTAGCCAATTAATATTTCACTTACTTTTTCGAAGTCATCGTCGTCAAGTTCAATTCTTCAATCATCTCCCTTTGAATACTTCATTCATATCTTATAATTAACAAACTTCTTCTGAAATTAACTGATAACCCATGCTCCTTTCAAACATAATAGACCTTCTGACATCAACCGAAAGATGACGGGGATAGAAGAACAATGACATGTTTATGGAGTAACAAAGAACAGGCACATAACTTTTCCCTGTTTTGGGGAGTCTCAAGTGGCAAACTTTGTACCGGAAGGAAGTCGTGAGGGAATGCCAGTTCTCAGCTATTTTCAGATTTTCCAAGAAACCCGGTGAAATACGATAGACGTGAAATGCCGGTGGTTTACTGGCGGAAACACGAACTAAAGTTTACACTGAATTAGCGAGAGATTAGCGCTGGAGTGTGAATTTAATTGTTAGTTCTTCGGAGTGAAACATGTACAGGGTGTACAATTTTCGACGTTTTAGTACAGCTGCTATGTGGAAAATAGTTAGAGTTCCTTATTCGCGGATAAAAAAATGCGACCCAATCCTTATATTCGCGGCTAAAGATTTTTTTATTTGCGGATCTAACTGGTACATCGGTACGTACATATGTATTAATAAATAGGATTCGGTATCCTTTTGTAAACGCGTCGTCAATTAGACTATAGTCGATTTGGTAAAGCCGTAGAGTAATAAATCTTTTGGTGACAGGATGGTCGTAGGCGTATCACTCGGATAAGGGTTACAGATATTATTGAGTATATTCTCCGAATTTAACCCCAAGAAAGAAAATTATTACATATATATATATATATATATATATATATATATATATATATATATATATATATATATATATATATATATATATACATACAGGAATATCCACCGGGACCGTCCGTTAAAAACTTTTAAGTTCCAATAACAATATCAAGCTGAAATTTTATACGCGGCCATAACTAGCGATTTCCAATTGTAGTGAAATATTTTCGAAGTGTTCCAATTTCCGGTTATACCGGAAGTGGGTCATCACTTTATTATTTCAAATGGCAATCTACCTTTTTTATTATACATCTAGAACCGACATTTGAGCAAGGCATAATATACCCAAGTTGTTGGCACTTATCTGTCAAAAGTTTTGACAGTTTAATTATTTTTGTTATAAACTCGATTTTGAAGAACATTTAAAAAAATTGTAGCTCGTAGATCTTTTGCACTACAGACACAATTTTTGCTTGAGTGGATAGAAAAAGGATCGATGAATTTTTTAAGCAATCTACACATGTCAAATTTTATTGCGTTGTTTTGTATAAATTTTCAATTTGGTCTTTTTCAAACAGCAATAACTCGAATTTTCAAATTACACGTGCCAATTTTTATATCGCCATCAGATAAAGCGTCAAATTTCAGATGGAATTGTATAAGCATGTACTATACCCATCTCTCTCTTTACTTCTTACAGGAATAAGATACACTTCTTTCTTGATTTTTCCCCATGAATAAAAATCAAGGGGCGTCAGGTCCGGAGAACGCGGAGGCCA
Source organism: Cryptolaemus montrouzieri (assembly GCA_013387265.2). Lineage (NCBI taxonomy): Eukaryota > Metazoa > Arthropoda > Insecta > Coleoptera > Coccinellidae > Cryptolaemus > Cryptolaemus montrouzieri. The sequence goes on from JABFTP020000062.1 coordinate 5,460,493, forward strand.
TAAATTTGGTCCTTGATTACCTCACCATCTATCCTCGAACATTTCTGTTAGCTGCCGATCTACAGCTCGTGTTTTATGTGCTGGTGCACCATGCATTTGGTAATAGCAATCCCTCAGAATGTTATGGGGTAATCCATCCAAAAAATTTTCTAATGTTCCTCTCAAAATTTCCAGGTATCTTTGTCCATTGGGAATTTTTACATAAATGTGATAAGCCAACAAATCATTCATTATTCAATGTGGATTTTCTGTGGCCCAAAAATGTCGATTTCTCATGTTGGTTATTCCACTTTCATTGAACTTGGCTCCATCAGACCATATAATTTTTTGCATAATTGTCTCATCTTCTTCAAGCCGAATTAATAAATTTTCACAGAAATTTAGCAGCTTGGGAAGGTCAGTTGGTTTCAATTGTTGTAGTCTGATAAAAGAATACGGGTGCATGTTATATTTCTTCAGGATCCTTTGAATGGAAGTATAACTCAATCCAATATCCATTGATGCTGACTTAATGGACGCATGTGGATTGACACGAAAATACGCTAGCGTATTAATTTGATTGTCGTCGTCCTCGAGAATTGGTTTTCTTCTAGTGTCTATGTATTTTGTTCCTCCAAATTGCAGAAAATTGCTTCTAATCATTCGAAATTTAGTTTTACTCATAGGCGCCAAATTTGGAAACTGGTTATTGAATTGCCTTCAAGTTCTATCCACCAGTTTTTGACATTCGCCATGAATTAAAAAGAGATTAAACATATCCTCGTTTGAATAATCAGCCATTTTATTATCAATCTGGTGTTTTTCAAAAATTTTCACTTCAAATTACCAACAATTCTTGTTGAAATATCAAATTCGAATGAACGAAGTGACAAGTACATAATTATATATATATATATATATATATATATATATATATATATATATATATATATATATATATATATATATAAAAAGGGGTTTTACCCCGACGAGTTGCCCATATATCTGTTCATGCAATCAAACTGATTTCATGAAAAATATAAATCCACCACCCGGTAATTAATACCATTGCCAGGCTATGATTATAATCAAAACATATCCTGGAATAATTATATATTAGGATAACGTTAAATGTTATGAGAATATATCAATCTACCAGAATATATACATACTAAAGCATCATCAGACAATGATATCAATTTACCAACGATTAGTGTCAGAGGCTTTCTCCCCGGAAAAATCCAGTATACGGACCTCAGTCAAGTAACACTGAATGTAACTCATTAATAGTTTCCTTTGTGTGAAGTGGTGAACGATCGAATAGAATACTGCTCTGAATATAAATATGACAAAATTTTCAGTTAATTATATATATATATATATATATATATATATATATATATATATATATATATATATATATATATATTATCATTTCACAAATGCTGGAAACGCTTTCTAATTTTACTTCTGTTAAACGAGCTAAAAATATCCCAAAGTGAAAAGTTAATTTTAATGAATATATACGATGCTTTAATGCATCAAGGTCATTTACCTTCAATCGATAAAACTTTAAAATGTGATGATAAGAACTGGACAGTCCACAATATACAAGCTTCTCAAGGAAAGAAAATCTGAAAATGGATTTATAGTGAAACCTCCAAAAACTCCAGATGGTTATTGATGAAGACTTTAGGAATACTATTCGAAAAACTGTGAATTCTTTCTATGTACTGTAAGAAATTCCCACTGTGGAAAAAATACACACTCTTTATCAAAAAAACAAATTTTGATTCCACTTGCATCTGTTATAGTAACGAATAATGTAAGATACCATTCGCTACAAATTCAATTAACACCAACATCTCCATGACGTAAAGCAGACATCATCAGATGGTTTTCTTTTTGGATTAAATCAGATTGAACTAATATGTCCACAGGTAAAGGGTGAAGTGTCTAGAAAGAACACATGTGTTAAGATAAACGACGTTGAACTTCATTTCAGCAGTGCAATAAAAAGTATTAAGTCTCAAAACTGGAAAAATTGTATCGACTTAAAGAAGAAAATAAAATGTGGGAATTGGATCATATAATGGATGCTATGATAGGTCCTATTATAGTGAATTCAGGTAATGCAGATACGTAGCGTAAGCTGAGTATACATGAGATTCATGAAATAATTAACATTCACGATCACGATCTGCCTATTTCAATCCACTGCTGGATGTAGGCTTTTCCCATATTGAACCATTTCTTTCTGCTAATAGCTTCTCTCATCCAAAGAAGACCCGCTGATTTTTTAATATCGTCCCTCCACCTTGTGTTTGGCCTGCCGATACTCCTATGCCCCACTCTTGGCCTCCATTCCATGAGCCTCTTGGTCCACCGATTGTCATTTCTTCGAGCTACGTGACCTGCTCATGACCACTTTAGTTGAGCTGCCTTCTCCATGACATCTGTCAGCTTGGTTTGTTCTCTTATCCAAGTATTTCTTATGCGATCTGATAGTTTAATATTTAATATTATTCTCTCGTGGGCTCTTTGGGTTTTCGTCAATTTTTGGACCAACTTCTTAGTAAGACACCATGTTTCGGCTCCATATGTAAGCACAGGAAGAATGCATTGGTTGTAGAGGTTTTTCTTGAGGTTGTGGGGTATGTCTGATGTCAGGACATGTTTTAATTTGCCAAATGCCGCCCACGAAAGGGACACTCTTCGTGTAATCTCGTCACTCATGTTGTCTTTTTTAGTAGTTAGTTTTTGTCCCAGGTATATGTAGTTTTCGACATTCTCTAGTTAATGACCTTCTACGTGGATTACGGGGTTATTGTTTGTGTTAGTCATTATCTTCGTCTTGCTGATGTTCATTTCTAGGCCAACATTTTTTGAGTAGTTGTTCAAGTCTAGGATCATATCTTGTAATTCTTGGACGTTACTACTTATTAGTATAATATCGTCGACAAAGCGTAGATGATGTAGAAGTTCGCCATCAATGTTAATTCCTTTCTTATGCCAATCCATTTCTCTAAAGATTTCGTTCAAAGCTGCAATAAATAGCCCCGGTGACACTGTATCTCCTTGTCGAACACCTCGTTTTATTGGAATGTCGTTGGTTTCATTCCATAACTGGACATGCATTATGGCGGAAGAATAGATGTTTTTTATCAGGTTCGTGTATCTGCTGTCCACTCTACATGCATTAAGAGAATTGGGGACTGCCCAAATTTCTATACTGTCAAAGGCCTTTTGGTAGTCTATAAAGGCTATATAAAGATCTAAATTATACTCATTGCACTTTTCTATTAGGTGTTTAATTGCATGAATATGATCCAGCGTACTGAACCCAGATCTAAATCCAGCTTGTTCACGGGGTTGCTGGAAATCTATTTTTCCCGTTAATCTTTTGGTAATTATTTTGGTGAATAATTTATACAGCTGGGATAAAAGGCTTATTGGTCTATAATTACCAAGGTTTCTTATGTCGCCTTTTTTGTGGAGAAGAATTACTTCAGCCTCAAGCCATGCTTGGGGGACTTGACTTTGATCCAAGCATTTGTTGAACAATATTACCAGTTCTTGTTTTAGGCGAGGACTTCCACATTTGAGCATTTCTGGAATTATGTCATCTGGTCCAGCCGCCTTGGAATTTTTAAGATTATTCAGGGCTGAGTTTAATTCATTAACAGTAATTTCGGGAATATCCTCAGAACCGACATTACATATTTTTCTCTTTCCATCTTCCTTTTGCTGTGCGTTTGGTTGTAATTTGGAATCATATAATTCTTTATAAAAGCTTTCTATTAATTTGAGCATTTGATCTCTATCTGTAATGACCTTCCCAGCTTTGTCTTTAAGTGATGTCATTTCTCTTCTTCCTATACTAACATGTCTATTAAAAATTTTTGGGCCTTTGTTATCCTCAATAGTTTCTTTTATGATCTTGGTATTAAATTTCCTAATGTCTTTTCTGATTTCTCTTCTTATTAATTTGTTCAGTTCAGCCCATTCGATTAAGTTCCTATCTTTGTCTGGTTTTAGTTTCCTTCTTTCTTCAAATAATTTCGCTGTTTCGTCACTTATTTTTCTTCGACTTCTTTTCGTCACTGTTTAATTTAATTTAATTCATTTGCATGTGTATTTAAGCCGGTATGTCTTAGAGTTGGGGGTGCCTTATCAATATTTTCGTCTATTTTTAATTGGTACTGTTCTTTTCTATTGATAAGGACTTCAGGGTCTACTCTCTTTTGGGGCTTCAACGTTAAATTTCTCTTATGTGTTTTTATTCTGACCTTTGCTCGTATCATTCTGTGATCACTTCCCACATTTACTCTGCTGACTGTAGCGACATCTTCTAACATTACATTTAACATTACTATTTAGATATTCACATCAAATTGTTATCGTTTTTGAATATATAATTGATTTCAATTGATTCAATTTTTTTTCGAAGACAACCCTAAAACATATCCGTCTACGTTACTGATTACAAATAGACGTATAGTGTTAACATTTTATTCAAAACGAGGACAGCAATATTCGCAAACAACAAAAAAGACAGAGAAGATCATAGACGGGTAGTTGGGTTCTGGAGATTTGTACGAGGTTTTCTACCAAAATAATACAGAATAATAGAAACTCTATTTATTTTTGAATTCACCCACGTACCACATTTCTAAGGGAATTGCATACTCATAGCTCATAATTAATGAGCTATTTTTACTCTACGTCTCTACCTAGTAGACTATAATAACTATTTTACCTGTTCTGTTAACCCATTTCTCTGTATCCTTGTATAAGAAAGATGCTAACTTTGTATTTTGCCTGGTGATGAGCGAAAACTCGAAATAGCTATAAAGTTCAATAAACTTTCCATCTTAAACAGTGAAATTTTGTACGTAGAATTTTCGTAATCCTCACAATTCAAGATGAAGGTTTGACTGAAACTGACTTGGAGAAGAAGCTTCAACAAGGACTGGAAGCGAGATATTTAATTTTGAAAAATCTTAGTGAAGGTTAAAGAATGGCAAATGAGCTCTGCCATTTCTTTATAGAAATGGTCCATGGAACGATGTCTTATTTCAAAAGGCTAATCGCTAATGACACTGCTGAATATCACTCTGAAGGAGTTTTTAGAAACTGCCAAGCAAGATTAAATTACAACATTGCATGAGCCTGAAGATAATTATCAATCAATATGGTCTTCTTAAAATCTTTCATTCGCTGTAACTATTTAATTGTTCGAAAAATCGTTTTTTCGATTTCATCCTCATCAGAAGTACAAATTTCTTCTTTCGATGAAGAAACTCTATAATATTAATCTCCTCGAATATTTTCTGATTATCTAACCTAAAATAAAATTTATTTCAATATCCTTAGATAATGTATAACTTTTTCTGGCACAGAACATTGTTCTGTGAAATTAATGAAGAGTTTCTTGCCACATAAATTCCAAACAAATTAATTTTGAGAAAATATCCAATTATCATACACCTCTTACCTTCCAAAGGAAAATTCTGTTTTTCGGCATTGAACACATAATCAGGTCCATAAGTGTCGGGTAAAAGTAAATCAGCAAACGCCAAAACTCTCTCTCCTCTTCTACCTACGTGCAAAATGGCTTCCATCAGTTCGTTCGAGATATCTTCGTCGAGCTCAACGAGATTGTCGTTGGTCAAGTACGTTTTGCATCTCGCGATTATTCTTTCGGGGGCACCTTTGATCACCAGAAGGTATTTGTCATCGGGAAGCCTGTGAATGGATAGTTGGAATTTGTTGTTCGAGTTAAAGGGCACTTCGCATATCTGAAAATGGAAATGAGACGGTTTGACGGGGTAATAGAACTGAAACGTTCGGAATTCACATTGGGCGAGGAATTTCCGAGATTCGGTATTGTGGAGAATTCTGGAATATTTAGTCGCAATGATTGGCATTTCTGTTTGGGATTACGGTGTTCAATGTATGAGGAAGGTTTAGGATCAACCCTTTCGTATGTAGAGCATCAAACTCTCCTGTTAGTATACTAGGATAAGTTGTGACGTCATTTCGAAATATCATCTTTCCAAATTCAGCCCGATCTGTTACTTACATACTATGCTTTCCTCCAACCGTATTTTAACTAACATCATGTGAGATTATAATATAATCGATCTAGTTTTTCAAATTCTTGTAGCTCTCTTCAATTCGAATATATCAATAGAAGTGGAAACATTGATAGTATCAACATAGGGTAAAAGAGGGTAATCGGAATCACTTGATCCTTAAAAGCCCATAATTTTGCATAGAAATTTTTTTTTTCTGATTTAACTCGACCAAATTAGTCTTCAGTCATAACAAATATATAAACCACAAAAATTGTTGCATCACCTGGTATTCTGAATTCCACAATCGATTAAGCAGCTCGATCGTTGTTTCTTTGTCAACATATGTTTTTGGACATATGAGGAGAAAAAAATCTTATCTATGTAGTAACATTGGTTTCATATGATCTCAAACACGTCTGAAACAAGAATGAATTTATTTGACTAATCAGTATTCAATCAATTTCTCTTCAGTTTTCACGCTAAATTAATGCAAGTTTTCTGTGTTTCTTGTTGATTTTCGAATCTTTGAATTTATTGTAATGGCTGCTGAACGTCCTGGTCGAGTGATCATGAAGTGGAAAGAATTGTAACACTTCTAGAAGAGTACCACGAAACAGGGGAATATGGAAGAAGGACCGGACAGGGAAGAAATTGGATGACAACACCAGTTGCTGATCGTTGGCTTCGTTTAACTGCACTAAGAGTTCGGCACTGTACGGCAAGAATGCTACAAAATGAACTTGCACTTTCAGAAATGTGGATATTTTATTGCAAACTGTTAGGAACAGGCTCAAAGAAGACGATATCAGACCAAGTGTGGCTTCTACCGGCCCTCGTCTCACCAGAGAGCATCGACTTGCAAGACTTCAATTTGCGAGGGAACATGCAAATTGGGGTATTCCAGAATGGTCGAATGTTCTCTTTTCCGACGAGTCCAGGTTCTGTCTAGTATCAAATGATAGAAGCATGCCTGTATACAGACGACCTGGGGAACGGTATCAGCAATGGAATATCCGGCAAACCGAAAACTTCGGAGGGGGCTCAGTAATGGTGTGGGGAGGCATTTCTTTCCATGCTCAAACTGAGTTAGTCCAAGTGAATAATGGAAGAATGACAGCGGCCAGATACATCGCAGATATCCTTGAACCCCATGTTGTACCCTCTGACCCATTGATTGGCGAAAACTTCATTTATATGCATGCTAATGTCGGCCTCATGCAGCTAGAAAAGTTACAGAATTTCTGCAAAATGCCGAAACTGATATTTTGAGATGGCCAGCCAGAAGTCCCGAATTAAATCCCATAGAACATGTTTGGGACAACATGGGGTAGCAAATTCAGCAACGTAGGATGCCTTGTAAAATACTTCAACAACTAGAAAATCTGCTTCCTGAAATTTGGAACTCAGTGACTCAAGAGTACATCCAAATTTGTTTGAGTTAGTTTAGTTAGAGCCCGGGGAGGAAACACTCGATTTTGAAAATGATTGGTAACCATTCGATGCTAGTTGATTGGTCTCTTGGCGAATGTTTGAAGATGGTAGAATTTTTTAATTTTTCATTAACTAGAAAATTGTTGATATTTTCCATCATAAACTCATCTCTTTTTTTACACTTCTGAAAGTTACCAAGCGACTCTTGAATGACCAACCTAAAAGTTTATATAGTATTGTCGTAAAAGTAGGGTGATGCGACAATTTTTGTGGGGAGTGTATATAGAAGCAAAAAATTTGTTCAAATAGCATTGGTGTATTTTGATGACGTCTCTCTAGAGATACGTTGCCAGGTTCATATCCTTGTCAGGCGACAGTTGGGTTCTTGGTGAGTTGGAAGCTCACCACTCAGCTCTTTAGACTTTGCCATATTGTCGTAGATCTATGTTTCATCCATGGTCACGTGGTGCAAAAAATCTCTTCAATCTAGTTTGGAAACCTCCAAATAACGCTCAGAGCCGTCATTTCGATGGGTTTTGTTCTACTGTGAGCAAACGCGGCACCCACTTCGAAAAAATTTCAAACTTTCCTGGAAAAGTGAAATAGTGCCTTTTGATATCTTTAGAGTGTCAGATAACTCCTGCAATTCATTTTACGATCAACCATAACAATTTACAACACTTCTTGATATTTTCGAGCGTAATCACCTCTTTTTAACTTACACAGAGCGTAATAATTTCATAAAAGAGATAAATATAATTAAACAAATAGCAGTCAATAACGGTTACAGTCCAACTATGATTGAGAACATGATTTCACGCAAAAAATTTCAAAAAACAATCCAGGAAGTATTTCCAAGTATAAAAAGTTCTAACACAAAATACAACAGCTCAACTTATATTGGTAATCCTAGTATAAAATTAAAATCATTCCTCTCTCATCATTATTTCAATATAGCATTCCGAACTGATAATTCTTTAGGCCGAGATATCAAAAACTGCAAATCTAAAATCGATAAAAGTAATAAATCCGGTGTTTATAAACTGTCTTGCGGGGATTGTAATAAACTTTATATTGGTAGAACTTTCAGAAATTTCAAAGTTAGATTATCCGAGCACAAACGTAGTTTTAATTATCATAAATCAGATTCCCATTATTCTAATCACTTACTCGAAGAAAACCATAACTTTAATGATAATTTCAAAATTTTATACAATGAAAATAACAGACAAAAACTCAATCTATGGGAAATTGTAGAGATCAACAAAGAAAAGAATTCAGGTAGGTTACTTAATAGTCAATTAGATCTAAATCCTTCTCATTTACTCAATATTTTCAATTCATAAAGTAAGTAACTCCGATAGGTTTTCCAACATACCTCTTGTACCTATCGTAATATTAAGTAGGAAATAAGACTAATATATAAGGAATAACTCTGTTCATTAGTTTGTATCTATCTGATGAAGCCAGAGTGTGGTGAAACCGGTCATAGTTTTGTTAATATAGTGAAAATCTAAATACTTTAGTTTTATTTTATTGAAAATACATCTCATTTATATTAAATTAAATTTCCTCAAAATGAATCCAGCAGCAACATTATTAACGTTCAACGTTATTTAAATATTATGTCCAACCATCATACCCATTCTTGATTTCCGAATAAGTCATGAAATCTCTGGAACTTTACGCAAGTTGGTAAAATTTCCCCAATTCTTGGTTTGATATCGAAGTGTTGATATTTTTAAAAGAAGTTAAAAGGGATCTCAAGTATTGTATAAACCAGACCACTTCCTGGACGGCTCGGAAATAAAATCTCGAACGTATCGTTTGGAAAGTAAGAACCGTTAATTGTTTCTCGTGATAAAGTCACATTCGTTGAGCCACGTGGAGACCACACACTTTAAATTACGGACGGGAATCTCTTATCGACAACTCCAACCCCATTAACAGGTTAGATTTAAAATAATCGATGCATTTCGAGTCGATACCAATCCAGCTGCATTTTTACTGTCGTTTCATGTTGGAGAAGTTCGTTTGAAGAAGAATTATACGTTGGGAAAACTAAGAAACATATTTTTGTCAGAAACACATTTACTTATTTGGATTTGAGATTGAAGGTGTATTGCTTCTTCATTATGAAATGAAGACATGGATATTGAAAAGAAATACCTCAAAGAGATTGGAGGCTTTCGAATGATCAACGTTCAAAAAATATGAAAAATGTTTTGGTAAGAGCCATGAAGGTCTGAGACAGAAAAGGTATGGGTACAAATGCCTTTCTTGGTTGAAGAACCTGAAGGAATGGTATAACTACAGTTATATAACCCAATTTGATCAAATATTGTCATGACAAGACAATTCTTTTATATTTTCAAAAAACAAGAGGAGGCTGAATAATAAAAGGTCCAGTCGTTAGGTATGTGTTCGGTCCCTTGAAAAACGCAAGTTCGAAAGTAGCTACAAACTATTAGGGTTTATTCAAACTTATGTAAACGCGCAGTATGTATGTATTTCAACTTAACTTCAGCACTTGTCAGCTAAAGATGGCCGAGAGGCTGAATTGCTGAAATTCAATAAACTAACAAGTAACCATCACGTACTAACGTCGGAAACAATCATCTAATCATATCTTTCTATTCTTATATAGGAACTGTATACACGCGTTCTGGATGGATGTGAACGAATAAAAAATATGCCAAGCATTTTCGACCTGGTGTTAGCTTCAATGAATTTCCGCCTAACGCTAGATAGATAAATATACATAATGAGTGAGGGCTGCCAAACAGCGGGGCCAATTCGACTCTGCCCTGAGTTTGACACACAAGCTCCATTCTTCTTGTAAACCTTATAAGCTTTGTGGTTGAGTGCTTAATGAGCTCAGTCAGCTTCAGTTCGTTAGGTCCGAGTTCCTTTAGTCTGAATGTCCCCAGGTGGGCACTAACATAAAACGTTTTCCATTGAATATCTGTCTTCTTCACATACTCTACATGAAGCATCATCAATCAATTCTAATTTGTTCAGGTGATTCAAGCATTGGTTTTCGCAGTGGAAGGTCCACTGATGTCAAGTCGAGAGTGTCTGAGACCTGGGAGAGTCAGCGCTCACGCATGTTCAGGTACAACCACCGGTTATTTTCATCCTTGCAGTCTGCAGAGGAATTTTGAGCCTAGGCTCCGGTTCCAGGAATCCCAAGCCTGATTCTCGAGCGACTAATGAGTCCGCCTTCTCATTGGCCTGAATGCCCGAGTGTCCGGGTACCCACATCTGACGGAGCGTGTTTCGTTCTGCCACTTTGCGATATTCTTACACCCTAAGTGACGTTCAGGTGTCGAATGTGTTCAGAATAGCTTGGCTATCGGTAATGATTTTTAATGTCCTAGTCGTTAATCTCTTCGAAAGAAAGAGTTTAGCACAGTGGTTGATGGCGAATATTTCTGCTTGAACATCACTTGCAAACCCTCCAAGGCAGATTGAGTACCATTTCGGTAAAGATGTTGGAGTGTATAGGAAGCCAGTATAGCTGCTACAGCTCTAATCACCAAGTGAAGAGCTGCAAGGTCCAGTAGATAGATAGATACATAGATAATTTATTCATTCGTTATACAAAATATTAAAAGTATGTGCATATGTCAATTGGAAAATAGTTAAACAGAAATTCAACAGCAAAAAAATCACAGTGGATAAATATAATACAAAAACACAAGAATAAAAAAACACATCAGGTGGTGACCTACAGGCGTTTAAAATTCAATTTAAAATAATCTTCAATGTCATACAGGGTATTTTGTAAAAATTTTTTATCACAGATTTTGTTTGACACTGATCTAATAGATAATGGTAGTTTATTGTATATGAACATCTCGGAGGAAATGGAAATATGTCGTGGAGTACGACAGGGATGTGTTCTCTCTCCAACACTGTTCAACCTGTACTTTCGTGAAGCCCTAGAAGGTCAACAAGGTATAAAAGTTAATGGACTACCTATAAACAACGCTACGCAAATGATACTGCTATCATAGCCAGTAGCTTAACAGATCTGCAACAACTAGTAGAAAGGGTTAAAAATACTCAGAACGATACGGCCTGAATCTAAATATATCAAAAACAAAATATATGTTCGTAACCAAAAGAATAGACATACAGGGATATCTCACTGTCAATGGGGAGAGAGTACAGCAGGTCCACACATTTAGCTATTTGGGAACGACTGTGTATGATTCGTGGGACTACAAGGGGGAGATATTGTGCCGAATTGAGAAGGCCCGACCGACATTTTTGAGAATGAAAAAGATGTTTATTGCCAGAGACCTAACACTTAATCTTAAGATCAGAATGCTCAGGTGTTATGTTTTCTCTGTTTTGTTGTATGGAGTAGAGTTGTGGACTGTCAATGAGACAATTATTAATAAACTGAACGCTTTTGAGTTGTGGTGCTACAGACGTATTCTCAAAGTTTCATGGACGCAGCATGTTACTAACGAGGAGATCATAAATAGAATGGACAAGAAGACGGAAATTGTTCAAACACTGAAGGAACGGAAGCTTCAATATCTTGGCCACATAATGCGACACGACAAATATCGACTACTACAATTAATCCTTCAGGGAAAACTTGAGGCGAAAAGAGGCCCTGGAAGAAGATGTCACTCGTGGATGAAGAACTTGCGCGATTGGTTCGAATTGACTACAACTCAGCTGTTTCGAGCAGAAGTTAACAAAGTTAGAATTGCCATGATGTTATCCAATGTCCGGAACGGATAAGGCACCCTTAAGAAGAAGAAGAAGTTCATTGTATAATTTATGCGAAATAAAAAATGGACCATTCTGCGACCTGCTCAGTCTGGCAAAAGGCTTATATACATTCTCTCTGTTAAGTATATTTTAATCATAAATATGACTGCGTAATTTCATTGAATCGAAATTTTTATGAATATAACAGAGGCATTCGAGTATGAAAAGACTGGGCAATGTTAAAATTCCTAACTGTTTAAACTTTTCTCTGCAGCATTCCCTATATCCTATTCCGCTAACTAACAACGCTCCAGGCCAAGAGCGCATATTTTAAGTTGGATTCACAAAGTACGTAGTAAGCTGTTTTAAGGACATTCAAGGATACAGTGTTCTTCAAACTCCTCAGCACAAAAATATTCTGACTTAATTTGTTAGCAGGGTAATCGAGATGGATCCTCCAGGTGAGCCTCGTAACCAAATAGATGCCAATAAACTTTGCACTGGAAGATTCTGCATGTCTCAGACTAAATATCACCTTCTCAGTTTTCCGAGCATTCATACCTAACCTATTTCCCGAGAACCATTCCAAGGCACTCAACTGCGCTCTCCCAGCCAGCTCCACAGACCCCCCCCTCCCGAGATCACCACAGTCGACAGAGATAGTGGAATCATCCGCGAACAATATGCTCAGGTAGTCAGTCATGTAGTCAGGGAAATTATTGATAAAGATTAAAAAAAGTAGAGGACCCATAATTGAGCCCTGCGGCACGCCAATAGAGACCCTGTCAGACCAACTCCTATTCGCATAAACAAACTGATACCTGCTTGATAAGAATGATATGATGAGATTCACACTCCCTCCATCAAAACCGTAGCGCCCAAGCTTGTCCACCAAAGCTGAATGAGAGACGCAATCGAACGCCTTAGTCAAGTCAAGAAACAGAGACAGTGAGTACAATCCTTGTTCGAAACAGCAGATAGTGTTTGTTATAAAAGCAATAATGGCTTCGATGGTACTTCTCTTATGTCTGAAACCAAACTGAGCACCCAAAAAAGCCCATTTTCCTAAAAGAATGCAACCATCTGATCGCTCATGATCTTCTCAAGTACTTTAGAGAAGACTGGTACCAAGGAGGTAGGTCTACAGTGGGCAACATCACTTGCATCACCCTTCTTAAACAAAGGGATAACCTTAGATAACTTAAGGCAATCAGGAAAAATTCCATTTTTCAAGCATCTATTTATTAAAAAGGTGAGCGGGCAAATGATACCGCCAACATTTCTCTTGTCATTCGATGTTGATTTAACTTTTATATTTTTGATTAATATGTGATCTCTAATTGGTCTATTAAGCTTTTTAAGGTATTCTTTATTAATCACGGACGCAGTTTGGTGTTTCGGGGAGCTATTGTTTTCAACATTTCTGAGGCAATTTCAGTATCTATTGCTAATTGTTCAAAATTCGCTGTATGATGTTTAGGATAAATATTGTGTTTGAATCCTTTCTCCAATAACACCGTTTCATCAATGGTGAAAATTGTTTTGGTTAAATTTATGAATCTTTTAAAAATTTAGTATATATACAAATTTTTAGTAGATATATGTTGTTGCATTCATTCGCTCTTGACAAAAATACTGTATATCGAAACGCGTCGAGCACTTAATAATATATTCAGTAGAAATCATCGTTTACTTGTATTCATTTCAATTTCCACTAAATAAATTGAACATTTTTTATATTCAAACTAAAAATGATGTGAAAACTACTTCAAGAGGCCATTTCACTGGTTTTTGTCAAAATTATGAGGACAATTCCGATCCCTCTTTCGTATTACCGATTATCGACCATCGTTTCAGTTCATTTAAAAAACACGTGCCTTTCATTGCAAATAATTTTTTTACTCGAAATCGTTCGCAATTTTGAACAAACTTTAAGAAACGAAAATGTTTTTCCAACAAATATTCTTAAAAAGACCAGTGGTGCAATATACTATCATTTAGATGGTGTCAAATGTGACATCACCCCGGAAAAATATCACACTGTATATTTTTGCAACTACTATATCTGCATATCTAAAAAAATTGATAAGTAAGAGGCTTCCTTGAAAACTACAAGAGTTGCAAACAGAAACGTGAAAAAATATCTGAGCTTCAACATCCTGTATTTCAATATATCCTCTATGACGAAATAAATATTCATTTTGAATTACCTACCTTGGGTTTCAATTCTCTTTTCATTGCTACATCTCCTATAAGAGCTTCTAAAAATTTTAATATAGCTGACTCGCTGGCATCGCCTGCTACTCTTCTTCTATTAATAGGGATGTTCTTGTCTTCCTTATCAATAAACGTGGCTCTGCTGCATAACATCGCTATATCGACTAAGGCATTGAAAGCCTGGCTATCTCTGTCAACATCCGAATAATTCTGGAAATTTATATTGGAATAAGGTAACTATAGGTACGTATGGCCATACGCCAGAGAAGAATCCAGGGAGAGAACTGAAAGATAATGGACATTTGAACATATACTACTGTGCCCAAAATGTAAGGTGATTCAGGATTTATTTTGAAAAATCTTGATTTTTCTTCCAAATCAATTTCATCGTCTTCAAAGCAATCTCTTTCAGATACATCGTATTTATGCCATACTGATTTTCCAATATTCAAAACAGTCGAAGTTGATTTCCGAGATGGCCTTCAGCTACCTCTTCGATGCTGATTGTATCTCTTCTATTGACTCAAACCGGTGTCCCAGGAGTGGTCTTCTGAGTTTGATGAATAACCAGAACACGGTGACAAATCAAGAAAACATGGCGACTGTGGAACAATATGGAGTTTCTGGCTAAATGGCCCAAAACATCCTGCAAGATAGTATTGACTGATCCTTTTGAAATACCAACAAGATCAGCAAGATCTCTTATTGGTAATACATGATCCACAAGCACCAAATCTTTCATTCTTTGGACGTGAGCTTTGTTGGTTAAGGTTGATGGTGAATTGGAATGCTCTTCGTCTACTACACTTTCGACCGTTTTGAAATTCTTTATACAACTTGTAAACAGATTTTTTTCGACTAAGCCTCATCTTAAAAGCTTTATGCACCATCCTCAATGAATCAGTAACAGGAAATTCATTCCGTGAACAAAATTCAATGCAAATCCTTTGCTTAACAATTGCACGTATCATGAATATCGATAAATTCACTTCTAGGAGCGCAGAGAAGTAAGCGTATCTCAAACACTTATGAATATTTTGATGTGAACCCTTGCACAGATATCCTACCAATCTAAAAATAGGACCAGTACCCCAAATCCATTTGCTCGCGCAGCTTGAATTCGAACGTCACCTTACTTTTCGGTCACAGTATTTTATATAAAAACAGAAAAAAGAAAAAATAAATTACATTAAGTACATCCCACTCCTGACCATCGAAAATCATATGCGAGACTGTCATACGATTCTCCGTTAATGTTCCAGTTTTATCCGAGCAAATCACGTTGCATGCCCCCAGAGTTTCTATGGCTTCCAGCTTCTTCACCAGGCAATTCTTGGAAGCCATTCTCTTTGCTGTCAGAGTCATACAAGCTGTCAGGGTGACCGGTAGACCCTCGGGAACGTTTGCGATTATCAGCGCGATGAAGAACGAGAAACTGATGAAGAAATTGTATCCTGCTTGAAGGCATAGAATGAAGAAAGTTAAACCTGAAAAGAAATTAATTGCGATTTTTACATACTAGTAAATGTCAAGTGATACTGACAAAGTCAAATGACAATCTGCGATAGTTCACAAGTTATTATGATTCTCGTATTTTATTTTGCTTCTTAACAGCTCTATAAGTATGTAAATTCTGTCAATAAAGTAACGATTGTGAACATTTTTGTTGTTGTTAAGTTGGCTCAACTGTTTTCGATACTGACGCCGAGTTTGAACGCAAATCTAACCATTTTCTCCAGACTTGGTACTATGCGACAACCTTATAGTTGCCACAATATCTTCCAAATAAAAGTTAATGCAGAAGTTAAAATCTTGCCTTTGTGTGTTTGAATAATTGATTCCAAGCAACTTCTATCTTGAAGGTCAGTTCAAGAATCAGGGATTTGATCGTGGAAGTTGACATTGATATTTTATAGTGAAGAAGTTTCAAAAATAGCAGATTCATATTCACAAATCTAACTCATGATAGATAATATAATTTGGTCTTATCGGATTCCCTTTAACGTAATACCTATTGTAATGGCGAGTACTGTGATTATTTTGATGAATCGTCGTATTTCCTTGTGTATTGGGGTTTCTTCCTTCTTCAGCGTTGTTGTCAGAGCTGCTATATGACCTGCAATAAAAAGAAACCTCAATTGGTTTAGGTGTTATATGTATGTTTGTAAAGCTCACCTATAAGAGTATCATCTCCACAGCTCACAACAATTCCTCTTCCTTTTCCCTCCACGATATTCGTGCTATAGAAAGCTAAATTTGCGGTTTCTAAGGGATTATCGCTGGTACATTTCGGATACTTGGATTGTGGATCAGATTCTCCGGTGAGCGGGCTGTTATCCACCTGAGGCATCAGTGTTTCATAATAAACTAATGCTTTGTTCTGACTAAACTTACTTTCAAGGAAGACGAATCAATCACTCTTATATCAGCAGGTACCGTTCCACCAGCATGAATTTCAACCAAGTCTCCAACAACTACTTCTTCACTAGGAATTGTGTATTCGGTCCCATCTCTTATGACTATAGCGTAAGATGGTACCATTTTCTTGAAACTCTCCATGATGGCTTCGCTGCTGGATTCTTGATAAAAGCCGAAAACTCCACTGAATGTCACCACGACGACAAGAACGGAACCTTGAAGAATGAAATTGATACAGTAAATTAATTATAAATCGAACTTTTCTCAGTGTAAATCTCTTCCTCTTTTTCAACATTCCTCACTTTTACAAGGAGGGATCAATAGGTAAGCCAAAGTGCTGCTAATCAATGAATGATGTGAAAAAATTGGTTCAAGAATTCTTTATGCAAAGATGAGCTCAGGCTTTCACTGTGAGGACGTCGTTCAAGAAAACCTTTCCTTCATGTTGATATACATCAGGTCCTTTTCAGTAATCTCTAATCTGAACTGATTTTAATTACCAGTCAACTATCTCGAGGTCCATCAACCATTGTTTTTCTCTCTCACCATTGGAATGAACAGTTCGATAGGATTTTTTCGGCAATTAGCTGCTAATGTTTTTCAATAAGCTCTACAACGGCAACAATATTGTTCTTAGCAATTCATTATAAATTGAATTTCCGTTACTTTTCCTCTTTCTTTGAAGCACTGTACTGAGCCGTCAAACGACAGGTCATTTCTTAGGGTTTAATGCTTTCAATGTTAAAACATTTATGACATCAATGTAATCGATTTTGGCTGTACTTGCAACAAATCCATTCACACCACTCCCCCTCCCCATGAACAACATGCTATATTTAGCTCAGAATTGCTGATCAGCTTTAAGATTTCATTCACTCTGGTATATAAGAGTTGTATATATTGTCGATACTAATACAAACCACATTCCAATTCAGGAATGTAGATAAAGTATCTGGTTTTCCGATCTACTCATCATAATTATCGTCAACCATAACCACAGAATAGTGCTACAGTCCGGTCGGATTTCATGAAAAGATGCAATATACTGCACTCGTCTCGTTTGCAGTATTGGACACCTATTTGCAACACTAGGCCAGATTGTCACCTTTTTATTTCAATGCGTTGGAGTTCAACAAGTACACGTGGATGTATTGGCGCCCTCTAATGAACTAACATAGAAGCTACTACCAGTGCCACCAAGAAATGACGAAATGTTGAGATATGATGTACACCTGTCTAATAGCCAGACTAGTACAATGAGCTTTAGCTCTTAGACAGACTTTCGGATACAATGTGTAGCGTTGTGGTAGATAGTTGAACTAGTATGGCTTTTTTAATTTTTCTGTTTGATCTATCCTTTGTTTTCGTCATTCTTGTAGATGCAGATAGTAGACTATGGGTCAGTTGATTGGAGGGTGCTAATACACGTGCTTGATGCGTTCAAAACGGTCAAACCAGACCAGCACTGCAATCTATTGCTCCTATTCTGTACCACTACTGTGTGGCCCTTGTTTCGGGAATTATGGAAGGTGAACTGGAAAACCAGCATCTTCAGTGAATGATATTCAATATTCTGTGGAAGGTTGAATATTGTTCCCCGTGTTTAGTTATCTAATACTAATAATCTCTTCAGATAGATGTTCCTTACCTAAGTAGAGATGATCAAAACATTCTGGATTCTCAGGGTCACTGAGATAAGCCAAAGTGAAACCAAGAAGGGATAGAACAGCTCCCATCCATAACAGAGCGGCAAAACCGCCGAATAGGAAGCCGAAGAATATTAACCATCTCGATTTCATTTCTGAAGCTACCAAACAATTCGGTCCGTTCATTTTTAAGAGATGATCTGCTGTCATGCGGGACAAGCCAGTCTCGATGTTCGTTCCAAGCCTGAAAGTTGAGATATTTTATTTGACATTAACAGTTAATTCAGGACCAAGCGTGATGGCATCATATCGTAAATGACTGGAGTGCTGAAGAGAGGTTTAGTAACAATCCAGACAAAACCAATTTGATTCCTTCACAAAACGCAGAAAGTTGCATCTGAAAGTACCGTTTCCGAATGGACATACTATAGGGACACTGATGAGTCTTACTATGTGTTGTTGGATCGTGCCTATGGACATGTTTCAAACTTTTAGAAGACACTTTGGTGTTACAGTTTAAGATAACCTATTGGTTATTTACTGCGCTTATACAAGCTATCATTATAATCGCATCGTTTCGTTGTTCGAGACTTAAACATCAAAATTTCTACTCATATTGTTTTGGAACCGCTATGTTTTGACTCCGTCTATCATCTGTTTGTTTTCCCAACTTAGAGAATACTTGGTGATCCTGCCGACTTATTATTATTATTATTATTGTTTATTAGAACATTAACAAAAGCCAAGGTAAACCTATATGGCTCAAATTACAAAAATACAATTGATTGCAATACATCAGTGAGTACAGGATAAGAAACAAAAGAATAATAAAATTCAACCACAATTAACCTCTAGAAAGTCTATGTATTGTTCCGCGTAGACCATCGATCGAAGGTTCGGTTCGATAAGAAGTGATCTCTGGTGGTGCATCAAACATTTTTTTTTCTGTATAGCTTGAAGATATGACCTCGAAGACGTGTACTGTTATTCAGACGAAACATGGTTGAAAGGTCTTCTCCAAACAGATTGTTGAGTGCCCTATATATGACTATGAGGTCACCACGAAGTCGCCGATCTGCAAACAGTGGGAGATTTAGAAGACGAAGGCGATCCTCGTATGAAGGGCGTACAACTCCGAAGGGCATTCTCGAAACTCTCCGCTGAATAGATTCCAGCGAGTTTATATTGCCAAGCAGATGAGAATCCCAGACAGGTCCAATTTCCAAAAATTGGTCTGATGTAAGTGGTGAAAAGGACGCGACAGGTATTGATGCTGCATTTTCCAAATACCTTCTACATAAGATACGAAGTTCTGGAAGCTTTTGTGTATACGGAATGGATGTAGTCAGACCAGCTGAGATTGTCTGATAATGTAAATCCTAAGTTGATATGCTTTTGCATGATGCGATGGTTGTTCCTTGATGTGGTAGCAAAGTCTGGGATTTTTCCTACCAATATGTTGTATGACACATTTCTCGGGATTAAGATGTATCAACCATGCCTCACACCAACCCTAAATAATTGTGAGATCCTGTTGTAAAGTATGATGGTTTTGTAGTGGATCAGCGTAATTCGTTGTGTCATCTGCGTACATGGAAAATGTAGAGGTGAGTAGACTAGGTAAATCAGCTGTATAAATCGAAACTAGCAGAGGTCCCAACACGGATCCTTGCGGGAGCCAGAAAGAGAGTTACCAACGCGCACACAAAACTCACAGTCAGAGAGAAAGGACACCACCGCGAATACCAAAGTGTTCTAGTTTCGCGAGTCTACGTGGGACTTTATCGAACGCTTTGGTGAAACATAAATAAATTACGTCAATGGAAGTCCCTGAATCGAGCGCAGTGGTCCAGTCATGGAGACATCTCAGCAGATTAGTGATCACAGACCGACCCGATAGGAAGCCATGCTGGTTTTCGGGTATGATATAGTTATCGATCGTGAATTTGAGTATCTCAGACATAAACATTCTTTCACAATTTTTCGAGACAATCGATACTAAACTTATGGGTCTGTAGTTAAGAGGAGAAGTTCTAGTGCCTTTCTTGAATATTGGGGTAACTGAGGCACAAAACCACTGTGTCGGCAGCAAACTTGATCTGTAAGACTCGTTGAATATCACTCTTAAAGGTGCCGATAGAGACAAGGCGTGAGTCCGTCTGGACCTGGAGCCGAGGAAGTTTTCAAATCAAGCAAGTGCTTCTCGGTGTCGTCAGCAGAAAATAAAATTGTGCTCAGTTCTACAGGGGATCTAGGAGAAGTTATACGTCTGGTTCAACGCTGAAGGATGAAGCAAAAGCACTAGCGAATACCTCAGCGGATTGTTCGTGATCGTCGCATAGTTTCCCTTGTGAATCTAGAACAGATGGTATAGTAACCTTCGAATAAAGAGTGGAGCACACATATTTGAAGAACTTCTTTCAATTCGATGGATTGAGTAGCTTCTCCTTGTATATTCGCCTTTTTGAAGAAATCGTGGAGCTCAGGACATTTGAGAGATTCCTGTGGTTTTGGTAGTCCTGTATACGTTTACGTCGAGTGTACTTCGACTTAATTGAAAAGGTAAAACTTTCAGTGTTATTTTTTTACCTATTATTTTTTCATTCATCCTCCAGTATTAAGGAATGCTTGAGAACAATCGAAATGAAAATGTAGTTATAGAAAATGGAAATACAACCTGATATTTCCACCTCTAGCAAAAATTACTGCATGACATCTACGATTCATACTAAAAATCGATGACCTTATAGCATACTGATCCATTTCGTTCCAAATGTCGATCAATATGTTTCGAACCTCGTTCACGGTAGCTGACTGGTTTTGCTAGCCTCTTAATCTTCTATTGAGAATGTTCCAAATATGTTCTATGGGATTCAGCTTAAGTCTTCGTGGACCTATGTGGTACAACACATTCTGAAAGAAAAGGATCCTACATTCTGCCTCTGTGTTTTAAGGTAGTAATTGGTTAATTCTTGCTTCGGAAAATCCACAATTTTAGCACTTACTACAAAATAACGGTTCATTATAGTCAAATCCGTTAGTTCCGCAGGTATATCGTAAATATTTTTGATTTGGATATTGTTCAACTTACGTAAGTCTTTCCACATATTTTGCGGATTGGCTGATATTCTATTTGTTAAGTTATCCCGCTTTGCTCTTCTAACCTCACAATTACTCGCCTCCTGCCGAAAGGCAGAAATAGAGCACGTTCAAGGATCAAAAAAAAATTGATCTGTTTATGGTAAAGAATGAAAGAAGTATATTGGTGTCGAAGAGGAGTTGAAGGAAATGATCACAGAATTATATCTAAATCGCCTCATCTTCCATAATAGTATGAGATCCGGCTGCAAAATTAATACATGAAAAATGTAGATAGTCAAAAGCTAATTTTTAAGTATTCTGATAGATTGGGAATTCATTTTTCATAAGGTGCCAATTAAAAATTACCCGCCAATGTTATTAATTAATCCATTAATGATCAATTTTAGTTAAAAATTTCGTTAATATCTTATGGAAATAAAACCTACACCACTTCTTAACAGTGTAATTGTAAAGTGTGTAACGTCACAGTTGCAGCTGATTGCTTACCCGTAACCTCTTCGCAGCCAGGTGTAAACAGGTATGATTTTAATACAACTTTTCGTTCATGATGTATATTAATTTCGTTCGTGTCACGTTGAAGCTGATTTTTTCTGTATTTAATGCTATATAGCTGCTTGTAAAAAACCCGCAAATTGAAGTTTCCTGCCCTTAAAGATGCTAGGTACTGAAAATAAAGTGACAGAGAGTGAGTGCGTGACGTTACTTGTTAGACGAGGATGCTAAATGTCAGCTGTACTCGTTTTTCGAGCCATTGCGCATGCCTCAACAGATAGGGTTCTCAACCAACTGTCTAAGTAGTAATAACTACGATTCTATTTAAATGCTCCAAAAAACTTTAACATATCAAACGATAATAATAAAATTAAAATAATAATAATAATAATAATAAGAAGACAGCAATGCTGGTGGATGTCGCCATACCAAATAATAACAACGTGCTGAATAAGTTCCAGGAGAAAAAGTCCAAATACACAGACCTTGCTATTGAGATCAAGCAGATGTGGCACCTCGACAAAATAGATATCGTTCCTGTCATCGTATCCTCGACTGGTTTAATACCCAAAACTTTGCATGATAGCCTTAAGAAATTAGAATTGCATAAGAATACCTATATAGAAATGCAAAAGCTGTAATTCTTAATACATGTAGGATAGTTAGGAAATTTATGTCAAGTATATTGTAATCGAGCCTATTCCTTTGATTGCTAAATCTGGGAAAGGTAAATTATATCCAGCTACTAGCTGAGATAGTGCATAAGTCCACGATAATAATAATAATAAAACAAACTTAGATACGTACTTTGTAAAAATTGGATTTCATGAATTCTAGTTTAGTTGTTTTCAAAACCACACATGATGACAAAACTTTGATTTTAAAGTAAAAATCTAATTTATTTTTAAATAAAATTGAAAGACTATACTTATCAAAAATAATACATTGATTAATTATGACAAAGAAAATGTTATTATGTAGGTAGTGTTTGAGCAAACGTTGACTTTATTAATAATTTCAATACAGTCACTTATAAATTACAGTAAATTAACGGACGATAATTATTGAGTTATAATAAGTTACAGAATAATGAACGTTTTATACAAAACAAATAGGAGTGTCAGATAGAAAAATAGCCAAATTATTAAAAATTATAAAATTTTGTTTCCTGTCACTTATTAAAAATCAGATTCCTCGCTACTGTCACTTTCATCGCTGCTATCAATTTCGTCGCTACTAATATCAGAGTCTTCTTCGTTGTCAGCAGATCTGTCCTGAGAATTACCTACTATGACACTCTCTACCTCTACAGGTGTTGAATCTCCTTCAAACCATGTTGGCTTAAGAAAACCATCCAACACTAACCAGCCGTTATTCTCTGCACTAAACTTGATGCAATCTGGATCAGAAGCACTCAACCACATAGAATTCACATAAATAGTCCTCAACATTTTTTGATGTAGAGATTTCCAACATGGCATAATATGAGTAGAGTCAAAACCTTTGATATTTTTTATAAATTTCTCATTTTTTTTATGTTTCGAGTCGTACATTTTATTAAACAAAAAGTATCTTGCCTCATTCACACTTTTACAATCGGGTTTCCCGTACATAAGGCACGTAAATTCTTGAACCGCTGTAATTTTATCCTCATCAAAAATGTCAAGTGGGTCAATTAGTGATGTAAAATTTTTTGAATTTTTTCATGCTTTATGAATATTTTCAAGGGACGAATTTTCCCTTTGTTGAAGAAAGCAGCAGTATAATCACTTTCCGTAAATGCATGAAATGCCGGAAGCGCATTACACAATGTAGGGCCTAATTGTTTCCATAATTTTGTACAATTTATACAAATTTCGTCTTTACTTCCTTTTTTCGATGCACTATTTGCTAACCATATATTTAAAGTAGGAAATTTGTGTGTGTTACCTAATAATATTATGAGAATATCAGTATCAGAAGCTTTAATTAAAATGTTTGAATTCTCCTCGACCTTGCTTATATGATACACAATCCTTGTGTCAGCTTCCTCATGTTCACAAGCTAAATCATCTTCTTCAATTTTTACAACTCTATTTTCTATACAACGATATGAAAAACATTTTCTCCAACAGTAATAGAAATTTTTTATCTTTCAATATTGAAGTGAATGAGTCATTATCCCAATGATGAGCTAAGAATTTAACCAGAGCTTCTTTAAAACAAAAATTTTTTAAAGATTTTAAAAAATCAATAAGTATCCACGAGCTCCAAAACAATGTGGTTAGAATTTCCAATAAACATAAGCCGTAGCTCAGCTGCTTGACTGAGAACCCTATCTGTTGAGGCATGCGCAATGGCTCGAAAAACGAGTACAGCTGACTTTTAGCATCCTCGTCTAACAAGTAACGTCACGCACTCACTCTCTGTCACTTTATTTTCAGTACCTAGCATCTTTAAGGGCAGGAAACTTCAATTTGCGGGTTTTTTTACAAGCAGCTATATAGCATTAAATACAGAAAAAATCAGCTTCAACGTGGCACGAACGAAATTAATATACATCATGAACGAAAAGTTGTATTAAAATCATACCTGTTTACACCTGGCTGCGAAGAGGTTACGGGTAAGCAATCAGCTGCAACTGTGACGTTACACATTTTACAATTACACTGTTAAGAAGTGGTGTAGGTTTTATTTCCATAAGATATTAACGAAATTTTTAACTAAAATTGATCATTAATGGATTAATTAATAACATTGGCGGGTAATTTTTAATTGGCACCTTATGAAAAATGAATTCCCCAATCTATCAGAATACTTAAAAATTAGCTTTTGACTATCTACATTTTTCATGTATTAATTTTGCAGCCGGATCTTAGACTATAAACACCTGCGCTCTAATTCTGATTAGCGATATCCTCCTGACGTCAAGAAAAAAGAATTCATTTCGTGAATAGCATGACATAGAACCGAAGCCACACTAATGAATTGTCATTTTCCTTTCACAATCCATTTAAATCCACAGAAGAAACATTCCTAATGACTCTTTAATGATATAAATACATAGTAAGATAATGTAGCATTAAAATGTTCATTGAACGAGGTGAGAAGTGAAACAAGTTTTTCAAAAAATTCGAAACACGTATATTGATACGTTCTGACGTTGACAGCGTAAAAAAAATGTTAAGGCGTTAGAATTCTTCGAATTGTGATTATTGAAATGAATAACGTGTATTGCCTCCGTGCGTTTAAAGAAATAATAGCCTGTTTAGAAGTGAGGAGAATTGTAGTTCGTGATTTCAAGGCATTAGTTGAATTAATATAAATTTCCACAAAGTCTTGAGTATATTCATATTCTTATTCGAAGAAATTGCATTTCCGGTGCTGTGGGAAATTGAAACAATATTTTAAAGTATATATTTAACCACTATAGAAACTAGACATTTTGTTAAATTACTGTTCTTCCCAGAATACTTTTTCAGTATACAAGCTTATAATTTTGAAATCAGGTAACCATTTTTCATGACTTCTGCTTCTTCGAATATCCAAGAAAATAGTAATGATTTCACAGCGATGCAAATTTGATCAGTTTTTTTAACATTGAGGGTAATCAAGGAATTCTATTTTCTACTTGAAAGTTATTTAACATTCATTGCTCAAATTATTGATATTCTCAACACACAGAACGATCAATATGGATGATTGTTTAAAGAAATGAACACCTGCATCAATTTCTCACCAAATTATGTAGAGTGCAGCAACAGATTTCAGTTATTTTTTTATAAAAAACTAAAAACGCAGCAGATGCGACGCTGCTTTATAATCATTTCATGTATACAGTGTTTGAAATCAGTTAGTTGGCACTTTGTTTCTGTTGTAAGCACAAATAAATGATTCAAGTTTTGTGATTCGACCATGGAAAGATGACATTTGACTAGAGAAGAGATGTTACCAGCCGTTGGCACGCTCCAAGCTGGGAGCTCACAATGCAAAGTATCCGGGGTTCTGGGAAGTAGCCCAAGTATCATAAACCGTTTATGGTCGCGTTTTAATGAAACAAGTAGCTTAGAAGAACGCCATACAGGTCGTTTCAGGATTACTACAGTCGTCCAAGACCGATTTTTGGTTTTAAAAGCCAGAAGAGATCGTAATACCACAGCATCTCAATTAGCTCAAGAGCTATCACGAGTTCATAATGTACAAATTTCCGACCAAACTGTGAGAAATCGACTGCACGAAGGTCAACTCCACTCCAGATGTCCTTTAAGAGTTCCACAACTGACCCATGGAAATCGCGATGCTCGTTTAGCTTGGTGCCAAGAACACGTAAACTGGGATCAAGAGAGGTGGGCCACAGTTCTCTTCAGTGATGAATCTAGATTTAGTTATTATCCCGATTCGGGAAGAATTCGAATATGGAGGGAACCTGGAAAGCAAAACCGTCTCCAGCATGCTCGAGAAGTGGTTAGACAGGGAGGCGAATCAGTGATGTTTTGGGGAGGTTAACGCTTTGGTGGAAGAACTGACCTCGTTTCCATACAGCACAACCTCACGGGAAATTCTTACGCAAATGAGATAGTTTTACCTGTAGTGGTACCGTATCTTCAAACAATGAGTCAAAATCCACTCTTCCAACAAGATAATGCCCCTCCTCATCGTGCAAGAGTAGTCTTGAACGTTCTTGAAGAGAATGATATCGATCTTCTACCGTGGCCATCCTGCTCCCCAGATCTGAATCAAATCAAGCATGTGTGGGACACCCTAAAGAAAAATCTCCTGCGTCAAAACGTCTTCCATCATGAACAGGAGCTTCGATTAGCAGTTCAGGGGGCTTGGAATGACTTAGGCCAAAATGTAATAGACAATTTAATATTGAGCATGCCGCGACGATGCCAAAGTGTCATTAATAACAGAGGTGGACCTTCTGGGTACTGAAAAATATATGTGCCTCCATATCGTTTCGAAAATATCAGTTCAGGCTTTTTTCTGTGTTTTCTAACCAAATTTCGACATTTCCAAATTTCATTTTTTTTATAATAGGTGCTTTGGAGAAGTCAAACCTTATTTTGTTTTCTTGAGAATATATTATATACAATACATTCTAACAAAAACCGAAAGATTACGATAAATTCGAATCATCAAATTCATATTTTAAAGATATTGGTGAGTGTTCCCTTGAACAGGTGTTTACATCGATTGAATGATCAAATCTTGCTGCATCAACTGTGGCCAAGAGCTTGGCCTCAATTGATGTTAACTCGGGCTTCTCTGAAGCATGTCTCATGCATGCCCTATTGGAATAAGCTTGTGCGACCTTGGAGGTCACATCGATTTTTTTCCTGATATGCCTGTATAACGGTATCACCAAAATTGACAGATATATATCATTGTTATATGTTTAGCTACATAATTGAATACATTACCTGTTTTTATTATTTTGACGAAGTTAATCATCTTAATGATTCAATAATTATTTCCATGCAGCTAAGCTGGTCTCAAAATCTATAAACTTTTATTACGTTCATAATTAATTGGATTGGGAATTGGAATTTAGGTATAGTTAAATTAATAGCATTTTAATGATTTTCAACTAAGTACCTATCTACCAAGGTAGACCAAATAATTGGGGGATAAACAAATGTATCAAACCTATTTTTGCAACTAATTTTCCCGCCGTACATAGTATCTCCCTTTCTACCTGCAGTTAGGGATACAATAGACCAGTTCAGTTCTTAAATGGTTATCTTAAATATGTTTTCTATAACTTAACTGTTTTGTTTCGCTTACATGAGATAACACAGTCGAAATTCGAGGATTGCTGAAATTTTGTTCTCTACATTTCTAGTGGTTGAATACTGATAATCGATATTGAACCTTAAGGATGATTGATATGGCTCATTTTAGAGTTCGTGGGGCCTAATCGTCGTACTTTTGTTAATATAGATCGCCGATTGATGGAAACGGGTATTTATTTGCAGGATATTATTAACATTTTCTGTATGAAATCTTATTTAGGTACATTTAAGAAAAATGCAAGTAACTTAGGTTGAGACCGCTCATTCAGTTGAACTAGAAGAAAGCATTTTAGATACTCCAGGGATCTTCATTCGGCAACAAAGATCTATGTGTCAACGTCTAGACAGAGAAATGGCTGAAGAAGACTCTACTATGATCGCTTCCTTTACATTATGTTTTCATCAAACACATAAAATTGATCAATTTTTAACACAAAACTTGGGTAGATACGTAAAAAATTCAAGATATAAAAATGATTAAAACTTGATTGAAATTTCATAAAAAAAAATTTTTAATTACCTGGGGTGTACTAAAAAAAATTTGTAAGGGTAGAAATAACACGTGTCCTCTGAAAGAGTATCACCCTGTACATTTTCATGATTGTTTCTGTGATCTGGTTATGTAGATTTCGAAAAGGCGCCATTTGCTGAACTTGAACTGAGTATCTGGAAAACTGTAGTATTCATGAGAAAAAAACTGAAAAAACCTGGAGATTTCACCACCCTGTATTTTGGTAAAGAAGCGTTTGCGGACATATGTTCATGGGAAGTTTTCGTCATAAAATGGATCGAGGAATCACCACGCGGAATCTTTCGCACTTCATTTATACCTTTTTTATACAAATTTCGGGAAAGTCCCAGGTCTCATTTCTTGGGAAATCACCATTCAATCTCGATTCTCGTAGATTCACCCATTCTCCAAAAAAGTTCTGCTGAATATGGTCAAATGTATCAAATCTTAATCGATAGATTGCTATACTTACACTTTTGGCCACTAGGTGACGACACTGCATGAATTTATATCAGTTTCCTATAGGGTGCAGTTTCTCACTTGTAATGTCAAGGTAGGTTAAGGTGTTGAATTTTTGTTTCAATTTATCGACAGGGTAAACTTCATTTTATGCGATTCTACTTTGTTTTTTATTTAAAATATTATTTATTAGTTTGGGATTGTAACCATTATTTTTGCTATTTGTTTAATCAAATTTAATTCTTTGTTGAAATTTTCTTGTGATAACGGGATGTTAATCAATCTATCAATAAAACTGTTGAATGCTGACATTTTATGTTGTTATCAACATAAAATGTGAGAAACTGAAATCATTCTTGAGTAGCAATAATTTCAACATAGCTTTCCTAACTATTAAAAATTAGGCAAATATATAAAACATAATAAAACCAAATCAGGTAAAAACAATAAATCAGGTGTTTATAGATTGAATTGCAATGACTGTGATAATTTCTACATTGGTAGAACACATAGAAATTTTAATATTAGAATATCGGAACATAAACGCAGTTTTTCAAATAAAAATCAGATTCAAATTACGCGAATCATCTCTTAGAAAATAATCACTCTTTCGACTCACAGTTAGAAATTTTGCACACAGATAATAAATATTGGAAGGTAGATCTTTGGGAAACTTTAGAAATCAACAAATACAAACACATAGGTAGACTAATCAATGAACAAGTCGATTCAAGCCCTAGTGAATCTCTTCGGGGAGCAATATATTTCTTAATTTTATTGGATATAACTGTCATAAAGAAGCACTTGAGAAGAATCAACCCAATAAGCTTTTAATTACTTAAGAACATTTATATTTATATTCTCATTCTTATTTTCTGTACATTCATTCGCCTGAAGAAGCTACGGTGCAGTGAAACGCGTAACGAATCATAATTATTAAGTAAAATTCCAAAAAACACATTACTTGTTTTTATTATCAACTCTACATTTTTTGTATTACCAATTCAATTGACTATTTCAGGATAACATTCAACGAAATTCTACATTAGCAGTCAGCCCTATCACAACTCCAGGAACCAGCTTGACTGTTTCCCAAATGTATCAGAGATGCCAAATCTCAATAATCTCTGTGAGAAGAACTGCGCAATTCTGAATGAATATTCGAGCTCGACCCCTCAAAATGATGGGAACGGTTCAATCTAATGATTGAATCACGCTGTACGACCGCGAAAAATTTTTTAATGTTGATGTTTGAGGAAGTCGGCCATTTTGAATTCGAACGGAAATCAAATTTTAGGTTGGTTTTAGTAAAATATGGCTCTTTTCTTCTCAGAACATCCATGAAAAACACAACAACTTCAGGAATGCCAACGTCATGAAGTGAAAAATATATTTCTATATCAGCTGAAAATAAGAATGAAAAAAATTCTTCACGCTACTTTTTTACCAGTTATTGGAATATTTTGAAGATCGATATGTCAAATTGTTCATAAAAGACTGAATTATTGACAGAATTCCCCATTCAAACTTTTTATTGAAAAACAAACGTTCCAGCCATCTTGAAATATTGCTCATTTTTGAATGAGTCAGCCATTTTGGATTTCACCGGAAGTGAAATTTCGATACAATTCCTGAAAAACCAAGTCCTTTGGCTTTCCAATGAAGTGAGAACGAATGATCTAGCTCTAAAATTAGGAAAGTTATGATGGAAAAAAACGTCCGGTTTTCTCTGGCGCACCCTAAACACCTCAAAAAAGTCTAGGGAACACTTCTGAATATATATAAAAAACTAAAAATGCAGCAGATGCGAAGCTGCTTTATAATCATTTCATGTTTTCAGTGTTTGAAATCAGTTAGTTGGCACTTTGTTTCTGTTGTAAGCACAAATAAAAGATTAAAGTTTTGTGATTCGACCATGGAAAGACGACATTTGACTAGAGAAGAAATGTTGCGAGCCGTTGGCATGCTCCAAGCTGGAAGCTCACAACGAGAAGTATCCAGGGTTCTGGGTAGGTAGCGTAGAAGAACGCCATACATGTCGTTTCAGGATGACTACTGTCGCCCAAGACCAATTTTTGGTTTTACAAGCCAGAAGAGATCGTACTACCACAGCATCTCAATTAGCTCAAGAGCTATCACGAGTTCATAATGTACAAATTTCCGACCAAACTCTGAGAAATGGACTGCACGAAGGTCAACTCCACTCCAGACGTCCTTTAAGAGTTCCACAACTGACCCATGGAAATCGCGCTGCTCGTTTAGCTTGGTGCCAAGAACACTTAAACTGGGATCAAGATAGGTGGGCCACAGTTCTCTTCAGTGATGAATCTAGATTTAGTTATTATCCCGATTCGGGAAGAATTCGAATATTGAGGGAGCCTGGAAAGCAAAACCGTCTCCAGCATGCTCGAGAAGTTGTTAGACAGGGAGGCGGATCAGTGATGTTTTGGAGAGGTATACGCCTTGGTAAAAGAACTGACCTCGTTTTCATACAGAACAACCTCACGGGAAATTCTTACGCAAATGAGATAGTTTTACCTGTAGTGGTACCGTATCTCCAAACAATGGATCAAAATCCACTCTTCCTCCTCATCGTGCATGAGTTGTCTTGAACGTTCTTGAAGAGAAAGATATCGATCTTCTACCGTGGCCATCCTGCTGTCCAGATCTGAATCCCATCGATCATGTGTGGGACACCCTAAAAAGAAATCTCCTGCGTCAAAACGTCTTCCATCATGAACAGGAGCTTCGATTAGCAGTTCAGGGGGCTTGGAATGACTTAGGCCGAAATGTAATATATAATTTAATATTGAGCATGCCGCGACGATGCCAAAGTGCCATTAATAACAGAGGTGGACCTTCTGGGTACTGAAAAATATAAGTGCTTCCATATCGTTTCGAAAATATTACTTCAGGATTTTTTTTTGTGTTTTACCAAATTTCGTCATTTTCAAATTTCAATTTTTTTTTAAATAGGTGCTTTGGAGAAGTCAAATATTATTTTGTTTTCTTGAGAATACATTATATACAATACATCCTTACAAAAACCGAAACATTTCTATAAATTCGTATCATCAAATTCATATTTTAAAGATGTTTGTGTGTTCCTAGACTTTTTGAGGTGTTTATATTTCTACAAGGAAAATTATGTTTTAATTAATGATACGAAAAACGTCTGAAAGAATCATTTCATTTGAATCCATTCTATATTATATAGAAATCTATTTTATTTTGAGGCGACATCAACATTTTGTTGAGTGTTTTTGTTGAATACATTAATTCTTTACATTTCTAAAATGACTAGTTCTTTTTTTCATTCATTCTTTCAATCATTGTCATTAATATTCCTGTTGTGTCTTGGAAATTTCAAGCATTCTCTAGATTCTTTTCGTCGAAAAACCCGGAATAAAAGGTTATCTTCCCATAAATAAGTGCGGAAAGGGTCACATCGTTGCGTGACTGCCTTCTGGAACATGTTGTGTATTGAAATGTTGCTTCCACGCTCTACCCTCATAAATTTATTCATGATGCATTCTAATAGCTGGCAATTATGAAATTGACCACGTATAAAAGCATTCACTGAACCTATGCTTAATCTAGTCCCCTTTGGGCGCGAATGAATTCACTAACAGAAATGCAAAACGAAATTCAAAGGTAAAATATTCGCAGACGAAGGTATCAATGAATGTAGGCATTCTGGTTATTTATGTATCCGGAACTGACACTATCCGACACATTTCATCGTAAAGCAAGACAATTTACATCATATACGTGTTGTTATCCTTTTTTTTTCATTAAACTAGCTGAATCATCATTTTCAATTCAGCCAATATGAAAATTTATCTGTGGAGTTCTCATTTCGTACATTCGAACACCTACACTTCTTTCGGTATGCGATATGACGTTCTCATATCATTTTAGTCCTAATATGTTCTGTTAAAGTTGCATTGAAAGATGTCTTACTGTAGCGAACCGTTGTTTCATCGAGGAAATTCTTAAATAACAGTCATGGATCGCCGTTGTTGATCGAGGTCGTCCTTGCTCAGGTCTCCCTTCATGACTACCAGTGCGGATCATTCTGGAAGAGCTGAACGAGACATCCCTAGCTTCTGGCCTATTCTTTTAAAAGTCCAAACTAGGTCATCTATCATCACTACTTAAGCACATTCTACAGAGGTCAAAATTCGTTCCATTGTTATATACAGGCTTTTTGAACAGAACACGACAATATTTAAGTAGGTTATTGCTGAAGTAATTTCATGAAAATAAGTTCAAACACGGGTCCCCAAGTACTTCGCTACCAATTTACAGAGTATTAAAGTTTAATGAAGAAATGCAGTTAAATTTGAATTTTTGTAAACCGCTTGAGATTTTGAGGTAAAATTCTGGGAATGTGGAAAGCTTTCAAATAAGTTTTCAATACGAAACTTTTGTACTCACCGCGTAAGGAGGGTTTGATGTGGATTTTCTTCACACCAGATATGATTATTATGAAAATTTCTAAGGGAATTTGTTGAAAATCTTGCTTCATCATTGAACAGGATCAGCATAAGAAATTGAGGAATTTGAATCAACTAAGGCGAAAAGCAATATGCAACACTGGCAGAAAAATTGGTAAGAAGACGTGCTTGTACGCGTTGTAGGTAAAATGGATACAACATATTCTCAAGAAGAATTTGCCAAACAGTTCCATTGCTGACACCTAAAGCGTCACCAATTTTTCTTGAATTATTGCAAGAACCTCATTATCCTGTTCTTACTTCCCTTGGCCTTCCTGCTTCTTCATATCGTCTGCGTATGCTATTATTTTTTCTCTCAGTCCTCCGATTACTTTTATTTATTTTTCTCAGTACGTGCTCTACTGCTAAGTTAAACAGTGCAGCTGACAAAGCGACTCGTTGTTTAAGTCTTCAGTCAAGTCTGAACTCTCCTGTTTATACTTTCGAGGTAATTCATTTCGATGTTGTTTCTTTAAGTGTCATCCAGATCAATCTAATTTTGAGTGTATTCCAAGTTCTTCTAGGACTGCCACGAGTTTTGGTCTTTTATTGAGTCAAATGCTTGATAAAGTCGATAAACAGCATTTCGAGATCAATTACGCGTTCGTAAGCCTTCTCCATTATCTGCTTTGAGGTATGAATTGACAAACCCGCATTGGTATTATCCTATTGTTTTCGAGGCTTTGGCTAGACCTTCCTGCATCGTCGAGTGTTGAATTTTGTATGAGGTTTAAAATAATGTTACCCTCCTGTAGTTTTGACACGTATCTTGGTCTCCTTTTTTGTGTATTGTGACTATTTTGCCCACTTTTCACTCCTCTGGCATACGCCCATCTTTCCAAATTGTTTGTACCAGTTTGTATAGATCTTTTTTCAATGCTTCTCAGCCATATTTATTTTGTCACTTCCAGGTGCATAAACTTTTGTTTATATACATTTCTATTTCTTCTAATACCGGTTCTTCAAGTATTTTCTCTCCTTCGTTCTCAGTTATGATGACTCCTGGATTTGTCCCAGCTTCCGTAAGAAGTTCTCCAAAACAATTCTTCCTTACCTCTTCATAATCATTCTCCTCTTCTACTGAGTCCTCGCTTCTGTTTTTTATTCAATTGTAGACTCTGTTGTTCTATTTCATTTTGTTATAGAAGTTTCTTGTATTTCTTTCTTTTCTTGACTCCACTATTTCCTTCATTCCCAATCTATGCATTCCCTTTTATTTTTCTTATTATTTTGGTGCATTTCTTCACTTATCCATTTTAGATTTTTTTCTAGCATCTTCTTGCACTCTTCATTGTACCAGTCTTTTGTATCTTTCAATTTCAGGAATCCTACATGTTTTTCTGCGGCCGCTTTTATACTCTGATTTTCATCCACTTTACTTCTATGTCTCCATTATATTCTTCAATTTTCAATTCCGCCTTAATTTGTTCTGCGTAATCGTCTATCACATTCTCTTCCCACCATTAAGTTTACTTTCCTT
The DNA here is from genome assembly GCA_013387265.2 of Cryptolaemus montrouzieri. Classification (NCBI taxonomy): domain Eukaryota; kingdom Metazoa; phylum Arthropoda; class Insecta; order Coleoptera; family Coccinellidae; genus Cryptolaemus; species Cryptolaemus montrouzieri. The sequence continues at coordinate 5,495,312 of JABFTP020000062.1, forward strand.
TTCTCGGTCTCCCTTATTTTTTGTATTATTGTAGTCACTACTGAGAAGTGGTCTGAGTCTGCTCACTCTCCTCTAAAAGTTCTTACATCTATCACTGAGGTTGCACTTTTACCGAAAATTGAACAAGAAGAAGAACAAACCTTAATCGCAAAACTAAGGTTTCTTGCAAAAACTCAATTTATTTCTTATAAGGGAACATGTGTCAAGAAAAACCTCAAATTTTTACTGCATTTGTCCTGATATATCAGTGGAGAAACATGTGTTAATAATAAGCGTGTCAGTTTCTTGGTGCAATGTAGTCGACAATACATACGTACCTCTGAACCAAATCTGCAACAGGTATTTGGTGAACATCGGTAGAAATTTCTTTGCGAAAGTCATCTAACTCCTGGTCAGTCCTATGAACTACTAATGGCTTCAAATAACTGACTCCAGTAGTACTAACAGATGTTACTGAAATGATACTTTGACCATGAGGTTTCATATTTGTAGGCATGAAGTTTTGACAGTACTCAGTGATTGACAATGCCAAAATTTTTTGAAATAATTGTGACATAAGTTTTATTCAGATTATTAAGGTTCTAGATAATGCTCCCATGTACGTTGAAATATTGATTTCTTCTTTTGATTTTACGGAATGATAAATTTTAGTCTAGGTACAGATAATGAGTGAGGGCTGCTAGTGATCTATTGTGGCCTACTCTGTCCTAAATTCCATCTACAAGCTCAGTTAGTTGATTTGTGGGTGGGATCTTAAAGAGCTCAGTCAACTTCAGTTGACTGAGTTCACCAACTAGACACTCGCACATGACGTGTTCCATTGATTCTATCTATTCTTCACATAGTCTACATGGAGAGTCCTCAATCAATCTCAACTTATTTAGGTGACTGCTGAGGCGTTAGAACCTTCAGGCGTAGCCTGGAGAGTTTAAGCCAAGCTTTAGCTCTCGCAGTGGAACGTCGAGAGTGTCTGAGTGGCTCAGACAGTGCCCTCAAACCTTCAGTTGAAATGATCGATTATTTTCTATCCTTGCAGTCTCCAGAGGAATTCCGAGCCTAGGCTCCGAACTAATTCCTCAGACGGCCAATTAGTCCGCCTTCTCATTGATCTCAATGCTTCTATTGCAGCTGAGTAATCGGTGATGATTTTCATTGACGTATTTATTGATACCTCGCAAGCAAGAGGTTAGCACAGTGGCCAATTTCTGCTTGAGAAAGAGTCGCAAGCCTGCCGAGACAGCACCAACACCTTGGGGCCGTCTGAAAATCAACAAGGATCCTCAAATATACGGTCCTTGGAACTGGTCCATTCCTTACTGCTAGGAATGATGATCTGGAATGGTTAGTTTTAGGTATTTCTATGTCATACTCAGCATCTCATTGTCCTCGGTTCTATACTAAAAAGCGCCAGGTACGAAACGCAACATACTTGTTCCATTTGGGTGAGGTTAGCATTTATAGCTCCTATAATCACGAAGTGAAGAGAGACAAGGATCATTGTTAGTTCCATATTCGCAGTGGGTGTAGAGCGAAAATCTCCAGTAATCATCATGCAGACCGTTCTCTGCAATTATGGAGCTTTTTGAGGCTGCACCTTCAGCAAGCAATGCAATTATAGGTCTATAGTCTCACATGTCATCTGACATGCCCATAATGAATATCTAGTCTTGTGTATTATGTATATCAGGTGTGAATTCCACGTGAACTTTCTTTCCAAGTAACCCCCAAATATTTGTTTTTTTCCACTCGGGATAAGGGGAGAACCAAATACCCTCTTTTTTAGGTGAATGAACCATAAGAGTTTTGTTGGGGTTTATACTGAGTCTCTCAACCTCACACCGCCTCCGGAAGTAGTATATCGAAGACGTTGTCATCATCTCCGACTACTAAAATTACTATATCGTCAGCGTACGCTTCTAGATAAACGTCCAGTGTGCCGATTATTGCCAGAAAAACATCAATGAGTAGGGAGAACAGTACAGAGAATAATACTCCCTTTGAAAGCTGAGCCTGACAACAACAAAACTGACTACTTTCCCTTTCAGGAAAGTGCGGATAACTTTGACATTTAGCTTGTTGCTTATCCATTCCGAAATAATATTTGTTACTCCTCTGGCTCTCACAGCCACGCATAATGAACGCCAAATTAAATTCACAATCTATATCCATGAACGCTGTAGGTGCAGTCTCCTTGCGGTCCAGAGACTGAGTGATACTCCCGACAAGGCTGTTAAGTGCCAGATCAGTTGATTTACCTTTCTGAATGCCGTATTAATGTTCACTCAGAGGCTTTAGCGATATGACCTCGGCCCTGATGATTCCATCTAACGTCTTGTCCAAAGTTTTCAAAACGAAAGACATGAGACTTATCGAACTGAAGAATTTAGGATGTGAGTTCGATATACCCACCTTAGGAATGCACCTAACTAAACTTCTGCCAGATGGTCGGGACAACATTCCAGGTCAGACTCGACAGGAAGAGCCCAATGAGGTATGGAAGGGAGCCTCCACCCCTTGCTGTAGCAAGGCAAGCATGATGCCATTCTCCTCAGAACCAGAAGCCACAAATGGCTTAAATGTGCTAATCGCATACCTTACTGCTCCGGGCATGATGCTGTTCTTGCGTTCTTCCAATCGCAGCCGTCACCCTTCACGGCGACGGTGTTAGAGCTATCATTGATATCATTCTGGTTGCTTTATCTTGTTCTTCCTTAAACATTATATTTAGTCTTGCAGGATAGCAAACATTTTTTTAATTATATTCAATTCCTTATTGTTACCTCATCTTATTTTCTACAGATAGAGGTTTGTTAATTTTATGTTGATAAGAAAGGGAAGGCAAGAATATTTATTACTAAACTTGAAAGTTAATCATGAACGTCCTGTATATAACTAATAATTTCACCATCGAAGAAAATGAATCCCCAATATTTTATGTGCCGATAATTCAGGTACCAGATGGTCTGCTTATTCGTGAGAAAATAGAAATGGGAAGTCCGTCTCAACTTGAGAATGATTGCCTCAGGGTAATAAATTACCATAGGTCAACGTGGGCCTTGTTGCACATGTGCTGGTACACTATTTCATGCATTTAAATGTACCTACGCTTTACAACTGAAATAACCATAGCGTTTTATAACTTCATGACTGCTTTAGGATTGTTTTCGTTTCGCCGAATTTGATGCAGTTAACGGTTTAATTTTATCAGTATCGTGTGGGAAAAACGGGATGAATCATTTTATTGGTATTCGATGGGTATCCTCTTTCAGCAGCAGATTTTAACCACAGACATTCCTAAGATGATGCACAATAAAAAAACTAGGAAATTTCAAACAGATGTACAAAAACAGTTATATTTTATTCCAATTAATAATAACTTTTCTTGGGTATTTTTGATAATTTGTTAAATTGACGCACCATGTTTCAACATGGTGCGTCAATCCTTCTCATATCTGTACGACTTGTCACAAACAGCACACTGATGCCTAAAAGTCCCTCTTATATGATTATAGTTCATGTGATTTTCTAAGTACTTATCGGTCTTGAACGATCTTTCGCATAAGGTACATTTGAATTCTTTGGTTTTGATGTGGGTTTGCGAGTGAACCTTCAGTTGATACTTGCAGGCGAACATTTTTTTACATTTTTCGCAAGAGAATTTTTTCGGTCCGTGGTGTTGTTTCCTGTGCTTTTTTTGCATTCGGGGATGGGAATTTTTCCCGCAACAAAGAGACTATCTGCATCCTCATCGTCGTCTTCAGTAATGAATACTTCGATTTTCGGTTCCAGACATCTGGAAATATCAAATGCTAGAATAATGCCGAATTTCGATACAGGGATACAGCTATGTACTACCAACCAGATATATATATATATATATATATATATATATATATATATATATATATATATATATATATATATATATATATATATATATATATATATATATGATTATTATATTTATGTATTTTTTAGGGGAAACAGAAGAATTAAGACGATTTTAGGGGTTTTTGTCACCAACTTTAGGGATAAATATTTTTGAGGGTTGGCTAACACTGGTTAGGAGCTTCACCATGAAACAAGCTGATCGCAGCTCTTCTGTCGACTGAATCCACGTCTATAATCATAAAAAATCATCGCACGTGTTATAATTGCCTTTTTTGTCGAAGTTGAATTTTTCAAATGACTATAAACAAAACAAAAATTCCTCCTACGTCAAATTGTTGTGCGTGTAGATTAAAAAATGTCAAAGTACATGACGCAGTTGTCGAATGGGAGCTGTCAACAGTGAAAGTGTAAGAGGCGCAAAATTTGAAACACATTCTTTTTTAGAATTATAATAATCCAAATAAACAACCGACTATGACATTCATTCAAATTTAAAGGGAAAGATGACAGATGTGTAAATATATGGAAACGAGAGCTGAGTACAATTGTCTATCTCAATGAAAGTATCTTTCAGTATACAATAATCAATGAATCCTTGACAGTTATTATATTCTTTTTCATTCGTTCACACTATCAATTTTGGTAATTGGCACTATTTGTATAACAATTGTAGTCATCTGAATTGAACATATTGTATTAATAAACACTTCTTCAGTTCTGAGTGGACTCTTCTATCGAGATGTATCGAATTAGCATAATTCTCACAAACGTAGGTACCGCTATGACCTTAGGTGTGTCAATATCAGGGACTTGCCTATAATATATTCTTATGGGCCGTAAAATGTACGCTATAAATGGCCGTAGACGATTTTCGTATTGTAATTACAGAAAATTCACACGTTCTGTATGTTATTCTCGGTAAATTTTTCCGGTATTATGGTTGTTTATATTGTCTGGTTACTTGACAGTGAATTGATGACTATTATTAACATACTGTTTAGTTTGTAGAGGTATAGACTAAGTACTACAATCGGAATAATCTAATCACGGTAAAAGGATATGATGATGCTTCCAGAAGCTTGTGCCATTTAGTAATACAGTAAAAGCTCTTTATTTGCCGGGTATATGTTCATTGAAGAATTTTTATTCAAGGAACAATATTGAACCTTCCGTAGAATGTTAAATATCCTTTCTTGAAGGAGCTGGTTTTCCGATCCACCCTTTATAATCACCGTTAACCGGAGCCACACAGCAATGGAACAGCACGTCAGATGTCATAATTAGACGAATAGACTGCATTTTCGGTTTCATTTGATCTCGTCAATATTGCATACACATTCACAACATCGGGTCATCTCAATTCGTTGGAGCGTGAGGAAACATATAAAGGTTATGGCGCCCTATAACGAACCGAGACAGATGCTACTCACTATTGCCACCGGGAAATCATTATAACAAAGGGTAGATAAACAGAAAACTTCGCGAAGTCACACTAATTCGACTATTCACCGCAACGCTACACACCGTGTCAGCGAGGAAGCGGTCTGTCGAAAGACTAACGCTCCTCATTCCTATCTGGTTATCAACCAGGTACATAGTTATATCAATAATCTCGAAAATTACTATTTGCGAAATTATCGTGTAGACACATTGAAGGACTTTTATTGAAGGAACAATATTCATCTTTCCGTAGAGTGTTTAATATCCCTTGCCTTAAATTTTTAGTTTCGTCATTTTCTTATGTATGCATGCTTTTTTGTAATAAATATTGTACTAATTGTGACAAATGTAAACATCTCAATGTGAAAACATGCAAATGAATTTACTTTACTTTACTATTATGGCATACTTGATTTTCCAATTTCTAGAAGTCTGTTCTATTTTTGATAATTAGAAGAAATAAAAATCATTAGAAGAAAATAATATAAATCATAATACATAGGGAAGAAACATTACGTCAATTCAAAATTCTCTCAGTTCAGTTCGTTTTCATTATATTAACTGCAGCTTTATCTGGTATGTTTTATTTCCTAAGGTATTAAATTTAATCTTGCCTCTATTGCAGTATCTGTGAGCGATGGTCATGTTTCACCTGAAATCCGAATTCATGAAATAAATAAAAAATCATTCGAAATTATGAAAGTTATGACAAGAAGTATTCTTGCTAAAATAGTCTAAGCTCTGAAAGTCTACAGACGAATAGCATGAAAATGGATTAGCGTATTCTTTTTTTCAACTTACTTCGTGCTTGAAGTACCGTTCTGCTGACAAAAGCCGAACGTTTACTCAACGTATAACCACCTTTTGTTTGCATTCTACATGACCCTTCTCAATACAAATATTAGCTTATGCATTTATGCTAAAGAACAAAGACCTTATTCAGATCTGTTAGACGAGCATTAAAAATAGAAGACCATTTGCTAGCCACCTTTATAAGAATTCTTTTGAATTTGTATTTAGCGCAAACAGGTTCCGCAAAGTTTATAATATCTGCTAGCTCTTAACTCATATATTCCTTCGAAATGTACTATTTTCATTTGCTATATGTTTTTATGATCCAATTTTTATCAATTTATTGATATTAACGTTTCTCTCTATAACATAATAATGAACCCGGCAGACGTTGTCCTGATCAAATTTTAGTTTGCATGCTTGTAGCGGTTTCAGTGATTTTTATCACGATATTCGAGTTTTGCACTCACAAAATATGAAGGAAGAAAATATGTTTCATAACGAAATATTTCAGTGTATTATTTTCCATGTATGGATGTTAATGAGCTGCAGTTCCATCTGAAGTCCAGTTGAAGTCAACTAAATTGCAAAAAAATGTTCTATATTTAACACTTTGTAAACAGCTTAAATTATCTCTTAGACTTTGTACTGAACTTTCGATTTGGCCCCCTTCAAGAAGCGAGTAACATACACATTAAATCATCTTGGGTGGTCACAGCTACGACTTTACAGGCATGGTCTCCTCCAAAGAGTTGAGAATAATGACATTGAGTCATTGTTATTAAAACTATTCTGATTGCTATCCCTAGTTCATAACATTTCGGAAAAATATAATATTATCATTAATATCTTAATGTACATGATGTGTGAACTAAAATGTTTATTGCTTTATTTTTTTCAGAATACAAATAGCCATCTTGGTTGTGGTGAGCCTAGTTGGGTCATCTTTAGCCAACCTCCAGTCAACAGCTAAAAACCATGAACTTCTCACAAAGATCGGTCTGACTAGAGTGAGAGCACCACAGAGTCATCACAGAAAAAGGCTGGCAATACAATCGAGGCATCACAGTAGATCAGATGACTCCCACATGTTCATCATTAAACTGCCTCCAAATCCTCATTACTATGGTTTTAATAGTCCAAATAGCATAGAAGAACCAACGAAGAAAAAGAATATACCAATAGGTAAATATTCATAAGAATAGAGTAATATTCAAGTAGCCATATAATAAGTATACATATTGCGCAGAAAACTCTAAACTGTAAACAATGTTTGTTTATTTTCTTAAGTGTCCGGTCAACCTTATTTGTTGGCTGCAATTTAGCAGAACCATTGAGCAGCTAGAAGAAGGATACTTTCCACAAATCGCCCAGGCAATTTTAATTCTACCAGCTTTCTCGTGGATCTTCGAAGTTATTATCACATGTAAATTGTCATTGCTCTACAAATATCAACATAGGTTCGGGAAAGACAAATCAAACACCACAGCAATTATTAACTGGGTGGAATTCACATTTGAAGTTTTCGAAGACAGAGAAGAAGACATCCTTATCTGTCTTTATCTCAGTAAGGCATTTTTTTTCATTCTCATTGCTTGGGAGGGAGCGATACTTGTCATACTATACCTGTGACAGCGACTCGCTTTTTGAAGAGGGCCAGATTGTATGTTTTAGGGATGATATTCGATGAAAGCGCATTTCACAGCATACTAGCCCTGTATACAAAGAAAAATTATAGAAATAGGTATGTGGCATTGCTAGTTGGACCCTCTGTTGATGCAATTTTTGCCAAGAGATCCGCTTTTTCCTCAGGTGATGATGCGATAAAACCGTCATCTTTAATCAAAGACGGGAAAGATGACTAGACAATTTTGCATTTGACTGTATGAGTTGGGAAAGAATGCTTGAATAGCATGAGAGTTATGGATTGAAGGGTTTTGTTCTGTAATAGTTCTTTCGTGGCCGGTGTCAGAAGGTTGAGTGAGTTGGCATCATTTCTCCTAGGTGTGAGATTGTTCGGGGTGTCTCTCAAGGATCCCTACAAGCACCGATTACTTCTCTACTGTATATGAATGATACAACCTATTGTGAGGTCAAAGTGTATATACTTTTCAACATTAGCTTTATCAGTTGAATTAGTAAAGTTGTTGGCCTTCAAGACCAATCATTGGACGAATCTGAAAGATTGTTGAGCTCAAACAATTTGATTACAGACCAGACGCAGCAGATTCGTTTACCATAAAAAAGTCTGCTTACACTGACTCCTCTATGGATTTGGGCTCCACATTGGGAACATTATTATCCTGGACTTAACATTAGTTTTATGGATGCTCCGGAAGGAAATGAACGTTTGAAAATCAGAAAAGAGCGATGACAATCTTGGCCCAAGAACCACCAACATTTGGTTGAAGGGAATTATTCAAAAAGTATAAATTACTGGCTCTGTGTCATGCACACACAAGCATAAGTCTCCATAGAACCAACCTCATGGATTGCATGTTGATTTTGTTGACGAGAAAGCATACTGTCTATTATACTTGCTTTATAACAATTATTGGCCGCAAATTGTTTTATAATAGTGAATTTTATTTAGTGGTATTTTAGTGGTAAGTCTACACTGATACAAGCAGCTATTTTAAATTGAATTGGATGTGCAGAAGAATTGTGAATGGTAATATATATATATATATATATATATATATATATATATATATATATATATATATATATATATATATATATATATATATATATATATATATATATATATATATATATATATATATATATATATATATATATATATATATATATATTATTTTGAAAAAGAGGATTAACAAAAATGCGAATACTTGTATTTACAATAAATACTTATATCTATAATTTTGGTGTGTGTCAGAAAAAACACAAGTGTGAGCTCAAGAAATGCACTAGCAATAGCTTGTCTGTTTATGTTGCGTTAGTGTCGTGTGCACATAAAGAGTACCAAAGCTTTTTCTGCTTAGCCGCTTCATTCTCTCTTGTACTCCATGATTTCCAGACGAAGACAAGGGTGAAAGGAAGGGGGTTTGGGATAGGAATCTGTAACAATGGAAAAAGAAAACCAGCAGATGAAAATATTCAACAGTCATACCTCTTATATATCTAAACAAATCTAAAAAAAGATTTTACATAGCAAGCAAGGACATAAAAAGGACTAAGGAGATAATCAAAAAGTACATAACCTGCGATATTTCCTCTTTCGCGGAGATGTTCTTTCGTCACATTGTGAGTCTCCTACAACATAATCACTTCCTTGTTCTTGCTTGCTAATTTTGAAGTATAATCGCAAAATCCCTTCAATTTTCAAACTCAACAAAACAATTCCCTATCCGTTTGACCGAGAGAAAAATATGAAATATGGACGAATAAGCCGAGGTTTTCTGATAGTTCAGAAGATTATCTCTTGGGCAAAGTTTGATGTCGTTTGAAAATTCTGGTGGTTTATTAGAAATCTTCAGTTTTTTAGGTATTTTGTGAATAATTTGAAGTTCAAAACTAGATACAAAGAGCATCAATCAGAATGAAATAACTAGAGAATCGACTAATCGACTTTTTCTTCACATAGTATCGAAAATAGCCATCATTTTCCACCAGAATACCTAAAGGGCAAAAGTTAGATTTCTTAGAATCCATCAAGATTTTCAAATTTCAACAAACTCCCCATAGAAATAATTTTCTGAACGACCAGAATGACTCGACTTATTCGTCCATAGTCGATACCTTCAAATAAAACTTGATGTTTTTAACATAATTCGTTCATTACATCTTGTTTGCACCCTATTTAATTTCGTATCTACAAGTTTGCTGAAGATGGTCAAAAAACCCGCTTGAAATTCAATAATACATATGTTAGTTCAACTTCTTATTATCATAATAATAAATGATCTGAAAAATACTGGGTCCATTCCTCATCAGGTTTTTACTGGAAATTATCCCTTCTTAAAGATCATTACTTCGTTTCAATTCAGTAACCGTTGTTCAAAACTGAATACTTTGATTTTTCAGGTTTCAAAAGTAATGGTAAACCTGCGAAAGTATATCACTGGAATCTGCCTGTCCTCAAAAGCATGGCTTCGCACAAATTGAAATCCAGGAAGAACGACGTCCACGATCGTACAATCAACGATTTTCCCAACCCTGAAAGCTGGAACGAAGTCCTCGACAAGTCTGATACCGAAAAATTCAAACCGAAAAAACCATCGTATTACGCTCCATCAAAACCGAAAAAAGGGTCTTTCATGAAATATTTCCCTGGAAATGGAAAACCGCATTCGTTCTATGTCATCGAGAAAAGCAAAAAGGCGCATTATCATAGACTTTTGCCATAAAATGTACTTATCAGTGAAATTTGACATGGGCGCGCAAGAAATTCAGTAGAAAAATTTCATCGCTCAGTATAAATGTTTTGAAATGTTTGAGGGAGTTTTCTAGTAGAAGAAAACTTCAATTTTGCATAAACGCCCATGTTTCCGTGCAATAACATCTTCTTTCATGGATTGTCCTCGACTGATATACTCTTTTGTATTATTTCATAGTGTTAAATGTTTATTATTAATAAATTAAATATTATAAGTGTAAAATTTGTGTTATTTTTTACCAAGTATTTCGAATTAATGCCTGTTATAAACATAAGTTCTAGTAGGAAAAATTCCTCGTTGATAAAACGTCTAGAAATCTTCTTTAGCTCCTCAGCTAAGTGGTGATATAGTGCGCAAGCATATTGGAACTCCTTAATCGAGGCTCCTGGTTCGAATCCGGTGTCAGGTTATGGATGTTGTCTTTGAACAAAAAAGTACTGAATTCAAAAGAGTCGCCTAAAGAGGGCATACACAATCTCTAGTTAATTCGGGGTGATTAAATTCTACAGTCATTAATTTCTGCAGGAGATTACTCACCGAAAACAAGAAAAAATGTGTCCAAAAGTCCTCTGTTCTCGAGATGAAGGGTGTTGAAATTCTCTTTCCCGTTTCTCTTGGTAACTTGTAGTTTTCAGGGAAGCTAGTTTCAATTTGCCGATAATGAATTTTTACTCATCAATTCATGAATGGATGCACTTTTTTTGTAGGCGATATTAACATAGACATCCTCAAGGAAACAGAGTAATCGGGAGAAAATCTTAATGTAATGAACGCAAACCAATTGTTATCTTTTATGACACAAGAGTCACACCTCAAACGAAATCATGTTTGAATCATACAGGGTTTGGTTAGGTTAATTATCTCAGTAATTTACCGAGCGATTTTTTTGAAAATTGGTATTCCTACATTGCTGAACATAAAGAATTCAGTGTTGATATTTTGTGCTCGCTAGTGTTTCCGGTGTAGCCGGTGTAACAGTCCGATTTCTCGAATTAATTATAAGTAGTCGGTAATTTTGCCGGATTTCCTCGACAACCAATTCAATTAGCAAGTGGAGAGATTTCGAATTTTGTAAATTTTAACCTAGATCGATATCTGCTATTCCAAGGATTTTTTCACCGTCAAGATATTTGAGTTTTCATATATATATATATATATATATATATATATATATATATATATATATATATATATATATATATATATATATATATATATATATATATATATATACACTCGGAGGCAAAATTAGCGGAACACTCGAAAATTTAACCAAATTCGAAGTCCTATATTTTTCCTAATTCTCAACCGATTTAGATGATTATTTCGGCAAGTTATAGATCAACTCTTCTGCTTTGTAGAAATTATAAGAGAAAACAAAAAACTTTGAAAAAAAATTTTATACGGGGGAAAAACTAAAAGTGTTTTTTTTGTCAAAAATTCGTAACACCCTGTGGAATTTCGTGGTCCGAGTTGAACCGTACAATATCATGGTCTGTCAAGACACATCTTCCTATAGTAACGCCCTTCTTGTTTTATGCATTTATCTCTATTTTTACAAGAGATATCCAGTTTGAAGCGAAAAGTCACAAATTTCAAGAATTTATTTTTAATCTTGCGTAGGTGCATAGCATCGGAAGTAAGCCAGAAAATAAAATCAAAATTAGAGAAGCGGAAATCTAACGAAATGAAAATTTTGAAATTCACTGGCCAATTTCACGCTCCGGGAGAACTCGAAGTACACTGGAAAAATCATTAATTTTTTATATTTTTGAATTTCTTTGTGTGACACTCTATAATAATTATCATTCCTGTCCAAAATTGAGAGCAGGTGTGTATCCTGGCGATACACTTGTGAAATGAAATGAACATGTTGAGAAAAATGTTCATGATGACCCACAAAAAAAAACATTTGATTTTAGTAGCGAGTATGACCCCCCCGAGCTCTTATTACAGCACGCATACGATTTCGCATACTCCCAATGATGTTGTCTATCATCTGTTGAGGTATGTTGTCCCACTCTTCCACCAAAGCCAATGTCAGCTCTTCAACGTTGCCTGGATTCCTTTGTCGAACCCTTCTTCCAAGAATGTCCCAAACGTGCTCGATCGGGTTTAAATCCGGTGACCGCGACGGCCAGTCCATTCGTGTGATCCCAACTTCATTGAGATATTCTGTCACTATGCGCGCAGTATGAGGGCGCGCGTTATCGTGCATAAAAAGGAAATTTTCCTCTATGTAAGGGGCAAAAGGCACAGCATGGGGCTTCAAGATTTCTGTTATATACCGATGGGCATTAAGTGATCCATTGCCAATAATCTCCAGTTCTGTTCGTACTCCCAAGCATATGCCACCCCATATCATAACTGACCCTCCACCGTATTGCTCAGTTCCTGCGAAGTCCACTTGATTGTACCGTTCCCCTCGATGCCTCCATATTCTATCTCTACCATCCACGAAATTCACACAATATCGGCTCTCATCAATGAATAAAACTCGTCTCCACTGATTAATTGTCCATGCTACATGCTCCCTAGCAAACGCCAATCTTGCTACCCGATGGGCTCTATCGAGTCTTGGTGCTCTTGCTTGCGCGTATGATCTCAGACCAACTTCATTTAATCGTCTTCTGACTGTCCTCACACTGACGTTAATGTTATCCACTGCTTGTAAAAGGTTACGTGCCTGAACAGCAGTAAGACGAGGATTTCTTATGGTTTAATTGACGATGAAACGGTCATGTATAGCGCGGGTTGCCCGATTTCTTCCTTGTCCTCGCCTCCTCACGTACAATCCAGTTTCCATGTAACGTCGGTAGATTCGATGGATAACCGACGTCGAGACACCCAACATGATACCGACTGAGCGGTAGGTGCGCCCTTCCTCGATCAATGTAACTGCCCTTGCTACTGAGGTTGGTGGTAAATCTCTGATTCTGAATGAAAAATACCGTTTCGAATCGTAAACAGTAAAAAAATCACAAAACACCGCAACCGATCGAATTTGTATCAAATCAAAGAATGGAAAACTCTCATTCTTCAAACAAGTGCAAATGTGGTCATATACAAAAAAACGTGTGTTGTATTTCATATTTGATAAAAAAAGGTGTGCACATGTGTAGATGAAAAGTTTTATCAATGGTCCCCGAATTCGGTTGTGAATTTTAATACCTACCGACTGTTATCTCCTATGAATTCCTAATTTTCACCAAATTAACCAAATTGTCATCAATAACTAATGCAATTCGAACATAAAAATCGCAAACGACAATTTCGACACGCCTGAGTGATAATAGGAAAATTCCAAATTGATAGACGAATTTTAATGACAATTTCTTGATTCAATGGAATTTCTCCAAAATGGTGATTTTTCTCTTGAAATTAAATATATTTTGCAAAAATAGAGATAAACGCATGAAACAAGAAGGGCGTTACTGTAGGAAGATGTGTCTTGACAGACCATGATATTGTACGTTTCAACTTGGACCACGAAATTCCACAGGGTGTTACGAATTTTTGACAAAAAAAATACTTTCAGTTTTGCCCCCGTATAAAACTTTTTTCAAATTTTTTTGTTTTCTCTTATAATTTCTACAAAGCAGAAGAGTTGATCTATAACTTGCCGAACAAATCATCTAAATCGGTTGAGAATTAGGAAAAATATCGAACTTCGAATTTGGTTAAATTTTCGAGTGTTCCGCTAATTTTGTCTCCGAGTGTATATATATATATATATATATATATATATATATATATATATATATATATATATATATATATATATATATATATATATATATGTATATAACTACTTACCATCGAATATTAGAGATATAAAATCTCTAAATTGTTATAGAAAATAGGTTAAAATGTGGATAAAAATGGTCAAAGCAATAGTCAAATAGAAGAAAATGTTTTGGATGTAGCTGATTATCATGGTCTGTGATGTCATCAGTGTAGATAAATGTTATTATTATTGTTTATTTTCTTAGCGTTCAAGTGCGAGCTATAAGAGCACTTCACGAACAAATGTTTTTACTTTTGAATATAAAGTTTTTGAGATACCTTTGGTTTAAATGTAGTTAATAAGTTGAAAATATGTAAAGAACAAATCAAATCTTTTCACTCATAATGAACATTATTATTATTAGATGTGTCCAGTAACTTCTAAAATATAAACAGTGATATTTTTCCAGTGTCATGCTACGTTTAGCCCTATCAAAATCATGATGTAGTACGCTTTTCAAAAATTATTATTGAAAAATTTTTCGATTTTAATACTTTCTTATTTCTTAAAATTTTTCGAAATCGCAACCATTTTAGAGTAAAAATAGAAACGAAACTGTTTTCATAATTCATAAAAACTGAGGAAATAGTATTTATAAGAAGTTTTCACCCTATTTTCAGTTTGAATATACAGAGTGTTCATTTTATTTAGTGGAAATTAAGAAACTGGGGTGAAATGGTTTCCCTCTTTGTAGAGTAAGAGAGGGTCGAAATTCCGTTGAAACACACTGTATTGATCCCAAGATTAAATTGGCAGTGAGCTATGGAAACCCCATTTTATCGATCAAATAATTGACAGTGATGTCAATTTCATAAACGTTTTTATGGTGCTCTTCTCTGAAGAATATACAACAATATGACAAGTCAAACTTTGCCAATATTACAACCTCGTTTATTATTAGGGCTACAAACTCACCTACAAGGAAATGCTCAGTTTATATCTGATGAAGAAATATTATATCCCGTTGGATCTGTGCTCGCTTTGCATAATATAAATCAGAAAAGGCAGAAGTATATACGATTGCCGGAAAAAGGAAAATCTGTAACATCAATCGTTGTGAGCCCAAACAAGTAAGTTATCAGTTTTCTTAATGGTGATAAGTGAAGAGCAGATTATATGAAAATTACATATATGTACCAAATTTCCATCAAGATATATATTTCACGAATTGTTAAATATTTTCATCGTGTACCTAGATTCCAAGGGTTATGAATCAGTTGACCTTTATTATCTATCCTCTAAACATTTAAAGAGCTAAACGGTGAAGAAACCCATTAGAAAATTTGTGTCCTAAATGGGAATGATTCTTAAACTATACCTAATTCTATTACCTGCCATACCTTTCTCTTCAATTCAAATGACTTTATAGGTGGTAAAATATAAGCGGCATATTTAAGCTTCTTTAATTTTCACAAGAAGTATTTCGAGTCGTCCAATGTTGAAACATCAATATCAGACACGATGGCACACTTATACATATGACTGGTGATTCCAGATGATGGTCGCTAACCTCCATTGAGGAGAAGGCACACCAAGAAGAAGAAGTGTTGAAATCGTCCTCAGCTAAACCGGTTATCTGGTAGCAGGTTAGCTAAGATATCTAAAATTTTCGCCATTGTGGAAGTTCTGTGTCGCTGTTACGAAAAACTAGGACTTTCACAGATCGACGTGTATACTCAAGCCACCACACGTATTCGCCAGGACACCTAACTGGCTAACTAGTCTGGTTGAACTTGGAATCCTAACCTTGAATCGCTATCGCATTCAACTAATCTAGCCACCTCAGCTATACAACAGAATGTGAAGCTGATTCAGTGAAACTTCAATACGTTTTGTCTGCGCATTTAGGGAGACGCGATAACCTCAATCCTTCTCAAGCTGTACGTTTTGCGTGTTCTGTTCTGTGCTGGTCGACACAATCGTCCCTAACATTCGCGAGTTTGCATCAATTTGGATGATTAATTGTGCTGTTTATGTATATATGTTGGATATTCTTGACTTATAAATACTCGTTTGAAATATCTTTATTATTTAACAAACTAAACTGTATTGTATTAACGAATGCTTCTTATAAACTAATTTCTAATTGAATATCTATGATCAGTTCATTGTTATTTGACAGTTGAAGTTACACCGAAACAGAATAATTACAGCACTTCCTTCAAACACACAAATCATAGTAAGATCTCAAAACTCACACATTCTGTTTGTTTCATTGTTTGTCAAATGCTGAACTACATTATTTCACATATTTTGAAGACATATCCACTCGTATATCTTCTTGTTTGAACATCATTAGCAAAATTTGAGTCACTGAATCCATGTAGCTTCAAACTTGTTCTGTTGTAAGTTATTCCAAAGTGAATAGTTCCAATAGGATATCTCATGACTCTTTTAACAGCATTCCAATTCGCTTTTATGTAATTATTCAGATATCTGTTTACTATTCCAGCAGAATGTACAATGTCAGGTCGACTGCCTATTGCTAAAAACATTATAGATCCTACAGCTTGTTCATACATTACTTCACCTTCTGCTAGGAAATGTCCTGTTTCTGCTGTTGAATTAGTCTGTTGATCCTCTGGTGTATTGACTGAATCTGCTTGTTCAAGTCAAAATCTTTTCAGTATTTGCTTGATATAGTTAGGTTGACTTAGAAACAATGAGCCATCACTTTATTTTGTTATTTCCAAGCCTAAATAATTCTCCACTACACTTATAGTAACATCAAAAGTTTCTTACTCAAAACTACTTTGATTGCATTCATTTCTGGTGATATCACAAGTCCATCATCAACATATATGACAAGGGGAACTTTTGTATTGTTGATTGATCATTTGCAAACACATTTGTCTGCAAAATGTTTTAAGAAACTATCAAATTTCTTGTTCCAGCACCGAGGTGCTTGCTTCAGTCCATATAAAGATTTTATGAGCTTGCATACCATGTTTGATTGGCATCTGAGACCTTCTGGAGGTGTCACGTATATTTCCTCCTGCAGATGTCCATGAAGAAGAAATGCTGTCTTTATGTCAAGCTGCATAATCTCCTATCCCTTTCAAGCTGCTACAGCTAACAACACTCAAACTGAGTCATACCTTGTTGTTGGTGAGAATATTTCTTTATAATCAACAACTTCTGCTTGAACATATCCTTTGGCACATAACCGAGCTTTGTATCGAGAAACAGAGTTGTCTGGATTTCTTTTAATTCAATCGATGAAAATGTATTCTGAGATGACGGGAATTGGACAGACAGGGTTTATAGTGAAACCTCCAAAAACTTTTCCAGGAAGGCTCCGAATGGTTTTTGATGAAGACTTTTATAATACTATTCGAAAACATGTGCATTTTTTTTATTTTCGGAAATAAATTCTCACTGTGGAAAAAATACAGGAGCTGTGCTCGTAAGAGATCACGACTTGCCTTTTATATCAAAAACACAATTGGGGCATGTCTTGCATGAATTAAATTTCTCATGGGAAAAACAACAAGAAGTCAATTCTCATAGAAGAAGTCGTTTGCTGGAGGAGAAATTATCTAAGAGCAATTAAATAATCGTGCTAAAAGCAAGAACATTTTTCATCTGGATGAAACACGACCTATCAGTAAAAGGCATGAAAGGTACCCAACGTCGTTGTCAAATAATTTTGTTTCTCACAAACCTATTGTGCCCATTCACTCTTAGTTTATGGAGCTCACCGTGATTCCTAGATTCAAATTACATTTTGCCAAAAAATTAACGAAAACTCCACTGATATTTGTTTGGTATTTTCCCTATTAGAAATTGTATGAATTTCTTTCCTAAACTCAAGTTTCAAAGTCATCTTCTCTAGAAATCGAACTCAGTTCAAATTTACTTCCGCCACTCAGTTTTGCCAAGCTTTCACTTCAAGAAATTGACGAAATCAACGATAATCGAGCTATCTAAATTGGGGTTTTTCTTTCATTCGTCCTACTTATATGTGGTTACCGGGAGGTATGATTCGCGTATCTAAAGATTCGTGCATATTTCGGCAATAGATTCGTGGAAAGAAGTCGTCATTTTACGACTTGATTTTCGAATTGGCGATCAATTTTGAGACCTAGATTTTCGAAGAAAGAATCAGAAACATTGAACTGTTTCCCTCTTTCTACCTATGTACTACTTGAGTCAAGTTCTGCCGAAAGTGAGTATGACGAATATCTAGAATATAGTGCTGTCTTTCTTCTGAAGAAAAACAATGTGAAGGAAAATAAAAACCTAATTTCAACATAACTCTAGAGTCATACAAATACATTTGTTCTGTCACAGTAATCTATATATTTGGAATATCATAATATGATACATGTCAAATATACAATGATTAAATGAATAAAACAAGAGTTATTTACAATCAACACTGAAATACTAAATATTGAAAGATTTCACCAAAAACGCTTTAATTTTCTCCGGCTTTCACAGAAAACTTATTGGTGTTGTGGAAACAGGCGAAAAACCCCAAGTAACCTTGTACGATTCGAAAACGTACAAAAGAAAACGTCAGCTCACCGTATCTACTGAGAAAGGTGAAACGATATTTGCTACTAGATTTGCTGCAGTCGCCTTCACGCAAGATTCGAGAAATATCATTTGCGTATCGGGAGAACCAGATTGGGTATTGTATTCCTTCAAATGTGATAAGGGCAAACTTGAAAGCACCGCAAGGGCAAACAACGCTAATGGAACAGGAACTGTCATTGAGGTACAATTCCCCAAGGGTCTATCTTGGGATCATTATTGTGTATTGAACGCACGTCTTTTTTTTAAGATTTCAGGAAATCCAGTAGATTCCAATCAACTGGTACTTGTTGGTGAAGGGCTACTGAGAATGTTACAATGCACAGATTTTCAATGGAGACAATTCGGATATAGCAAGAGCGACCAGATGGTTTTGAACACTGCATGTTGGTTATCCCAAGACAGAATTTTGATAGGAACGAAAAATGGAAAATTCCTATTCCTGGAGAACGGCGAGTTGAGATCAGTGTTCTTAGCACACGATCTTCCAGTGATAAATTTAAAATTTAAGGAAGAGTAAGTTAATACACTACATGGTGAATCTGGTTGAACTTTACATACTTCAACGGGGGATGCAATTCGATGGGGGTAGATTCTTGTTGGTAGTTCTACAGGGAAATAGGCAAAAAGTCCCTCTAAATTCTCAATAACACAGGTCAACATTTGATATAAGCGGGAATACCGCACGCGATATACAGTACTAGGGGTTTTTGGGGTTGCTGATGACGATGAGCGAGTTGGTTTGGCCTCATCACGTCAAATTCAAGATGATTTCGAAGTCTAGCATAGAAAGATCTGCCAAAAAATCTGGAAAAATTCATGGTTAGGTTTTTATGTCTCCGAGTCCAAATCCGTTGTTTTTTCCAACCCTCGACTTAGAGGTCATTTCAAGGTCAAGCATAAAAAAAACCGTCAACAAATCTGGAGAAATTCATGCTTATGTTTTAAATGTCTCCCAGTCCAAATTCGATGTTTGTTTGAACCCTCAACCTATTTTAGAGATCATTTCGAGGTTATTTCAAGGTCATTTCAAGGTCAAGCATGGGAAAAACCGCCAAAAAAAATCTGGAAAAATTCATGGATATGTTTTTATGTCTCCGAGTCCAAATCCTTTGTTTGTTTGAACCCTCAACCTATTTCAGAAGTCATTTCAAGGTTATTTCAAGGTCAAACATTAAAAAACCGTCGAAAAAATCTGCAAAAGTTCATGGCTATGTTTCTATGTCCTCAGGTTCAAATCCGTTGTTTGTTTGAACCCTCGACCTATTTAAGAGGTCATTTCAAGGTTATTTCAAGATCATTTCAAGGTAAAGAATGGGAAAAACCGTCAAAAATATCAGGAGAAATACATGGTTTTGTTTTCATGTCTCCGAGTCCAAATCCTTTGTTTATTTGAGCCCTCAACCTATTTCAGAGGTCATTTCAAGGTTATTTCAAGGTCATTTCAAGGCCAAACATTAAAAAACCGTCGAAAAAATCTGAAAAAATTAATGGTTATGTTTTTTATGTCCCCATGTCCAAATCCGTTGTTTGTTTGAACCTCCGACCTATTTAAGAGGTCATTTCAAGGTTGTTTCGAGGTAATTTGAAGCTATTTTGAAGTACAAGTGCTGAAGAACCCATGGACGAAATCTAATGAAAATCATGCATATTATATTAAGCTCTGAGAATCGGAATCTGCTGTTCTCTATGTTTTATAAGGTCTAGATCAATGGCATTTGAGGGGCAAGTGTTAAAGAAACTTCTAAAAAAATCGTCATAAATTTTGAATATGCATACATAACATTGTATCACCATTTCTCCGCTAGGTGGATCGAGACATTTTCATGTCTAGAACTGCAAAATTACTTTTGGGATACTTATTCACAGCTGGGTAAACTCTTTTTCACTCTGCGTTCCAGGGTGGCTGTTATCTAATTTTTATGCTCTATATGCGAGCTTAAATGTATCTGGTGAATGCTAGGGTTTTTCATTCAAGACAACATTGGAGAGACGGCAAGAAATAAAGTTGTTGATACAAAATGAAATAAAAACGTTATCCGCTAAGATGGTTTTTTTAACTCGAACAATTTTACATTGACCGTATGAAACTTAGAATCCATGCCCAGGGCCAGAGGGTATTAGTATAATTGGTATTCGATCGCAGTCTAGAGTACGTACATCCACTCCCAGACCCGCCTCAATCTCCTCATTCCAAAGATCGGTGCATGTTCTTAATAATATCAATTGTTGCAGATGGTCTAGCACCCTTGGATGTTTCAAGTGTGCATCTAGTCCACCATACAGTAGCACCATACAGCTGCACCATACGTTAACCTAGGTCTCATAATCGCTGTGTACAGCCACAAGATCTAGTCCCCAAGTTCTCCCGAAGGCAGAGCGACAAGCCCAAAAGTAACACCCAAGTACTTCACCTCCTTTGCCTGAATAATTTCCTGTCCAAATAGAGTTAGACCTCTTGGTTCCTCTACCTTGTATCTCCTGGTAAAGTTATCTGCAATCGATTCACTCGGATTTACGGACATGCCAGCTTGACACAATCATGAATTTTTCCAGAATTTTTTGACGATTTTTTCTATGTTTGACCTTGAAATTACCTTGAACTCGCTCATGTCATTATTTTTAAAACATTGTTAGTTTAACACCTCTGACTGATATGTTGAGTTCCTCATCAGATTTGACTAGAAGGTTCTGGTTCGAAATATGCATGGTCGGACTCAGGTTTTTTGAAAATCTGTTGTGGAAGCATAAAAAACTTTACTCACCTGCTTTTTTCGACTATCCTACGAATTCGCAAAAAAACAAACATTTTAACGTCCATTTCATTTAGAGTTTACATATATACCAATTTTCCCATCAAAAAGGTATCAATTCGTCGCGGCCTAGGCGGAAAATTCATCGAAGTAGAAATCAAGATCACATCCGTGTATCACTTTATATTCACGAGTTGTACTCTGAACATTATGGAACGATAAAAACTAAGAATCACAGAAATCCTACCAAAGTAACTTGCAAAAAATATACTCACGTAGAAAATTCAAACCAGTTTGGAGAATAACAATAATCTTCGAATTTCACAGAGAATATTTAATATGTTCTCCATCAGAATAAACAAATTTTCTGGCCCAAACCTAGAGGTGATTAATAGATTTCCTGATAACGTCAGGCTGATTGCGCATCGCGAGCTTCACGAATTCTGTTTTCCACCGGCTGTGAATAAATTTCCACCTTATGAACTAAATTCCTTAAGTATCCCCCTAAAACATAAACAATGAGGTTCAGATCTGGAGACTTGGCTGGCCTAGATATCGGATCTCCACGGTCTATCCCACTTAAAAATCGTTCTGTTCCATTAATTATTTAGAATAATTGGCAATTCCAAAAAAAAAGTGTAGAGACATCAACAAAGATCTACGGACCGTAGAAAAATGTACAGTTCATGCGGATTCACCCTGTATTATCAATGCATCTAATTTTTCTTCTTACTAATTTAATTGCTTCTAATAAGGATTTCTAAACGGTGAGGTATATTCTCGAATGAAGGAATATAATTAAAAAAGAAGATTTTTTTATGATTTCGATTTTTAGGGCACAACCGCAGCTAACAGGATCCCAAACGAGTTTACCAATGGACAACTATTTAGCCCCACAAGAAGAGGGGCAAAATTACTGTATCAAGTCACTGATCAACTTTTCCAGAGGGTTTGCATTTGCGTATTTAAATGGGACAGTTCATCTCTACGAAAAGGAAACTCCTCATAAATATCGCAAAAGAAACGTCTTCAAAATTCCGGACCATACCATAGTCAGGGAATATGAAAAGGCATCAGAAGAAGTGAGAACCTTTCTGATACTAGGTGGGATGAAAAGTATCCTTTTTGACCCCAAAATACGCTGCTACTGCAAAAAAATTTATGATGTCTTGTAGTCCGTTCATATGTTGGCAGACATACCAAATTTTAGTGCGATAGTGGTCCTTGTTTTGTTTTGACAGCTGATCGTTGTCGAAGTGTTTCCCATCAAATATTGGTTTCGAGAGTTTCGTGGTGACCGTAACTCGACTACCGATGAAGTCCGCATCGGCACGACGTCCCATCCGGTCAAAGAAGACAATGTCAGAAGAATATAGGGTTGTTCGGAAAGTAATTTCGTTTTTTTTTTTGTGGAAATTAAAGACAGTTTTTGTATAATAATCAAATACTTGAATTATATATTGGCCAATCTGGTACAACACCTTTTGCCATCTTTCTGGTAGAAGCATAATTCCACTATTATATCATTTTTGGTCTTTGCGGGCAAAAAACTGATCGAGGTGGTTTTTGACCTCCTCATTTGGGATGGAGGTTTTACCGTTCAAAAAATTTGGAGTGATCGGAACAAATAATAATTCGATGGTGCCAGGTCTGTGAAGGCTTTTGGCGAGCGACCAAACTTGTGTTAGATCTCGTGTTGTCTTGGTGAAACACTACACCTTTCCTGTTGATTAGTTCTGGCCTTTTCTGCTGAAATGCATCGTTCAGTTTGTCCAGCTGATGACAGTAAACTTCCGAATTAATCGTTGTGTTATCCGGTAAAAGCTCAAAATAAACGATTCCCAGCAAACAGACAGCATCACCTTTTTTTTGGTGAATATCGGTCTTGGAGACGAAATTTTTCGTCCCCAGTGATGATGCGCTTCCAAAAAAGGATCATCGTCGTGACGTTTGACGAGCGAATCGCAGACGTCAGTGCGGCGACATAATTTCTCTCTGTGGGAACATGAGGAACCAATACATCGAGCTTCGAGGATAATCCCAGCCCTCTCGATTGGTCATAAATTGTTGAATTTGATAAATTCAATCTCAATCTGATCTCACGTGTTGTTATTAATGGTGTTGGCTGACCGGAAAGTGAAGGTACTCGAGCTATCAGGCGCCACAAAGATTAGTACTGAGCGCACACGCCTTATTTTAGGCGAGATTTTGCATATGAAAGGCCTGGATCCCAGCAATGGACTCAAGCAGGCACGACTGCTCGAAGCAGCCAAGATAGGCTCAATGGGTTAGAAATGTTATGGCGTTGGTTTTCTGGAATTGTCATGGCATACTCCTCGTGGACTACCTCGAAAAAGAAAAAACCATAAACAGAGAGTATTACTGTGCACCACTGGGGCGATTGAAGACGGAAATCGCTGCAAAACGGCTTCCCATGAAGGATACTTTATTTTTTTATAAGAGAATGTGCACAAGATCACCGCAACCACAGCTAAAATCAATGATTCAGGGCACCAATTGCTTCGGCATCAACTGTGTATGCCCGATTTGGCCCCCTCGGACTATTATCTCTTCCCAAACATGAAAACATAGCTCACCAACAAGAAATTCAGCTCACTCGAGGAAATCATTAACGCAGCGGAGGAGTATTTCAAAGACCTTCCATAAAATTACTTTTCGATCGGAATCAAGAAATTGGAAAATCTCTTAAATGAGAAACGAGTTCGAAGGGGACTATATTAGATGAAATAAAAAAACTCATTCCCAAGGTTACTTTTCACCCCGCCTATTACATGTGGTATTACCGTAGCGAAGATAATCACCATTCTAGGTTATGACTGAAGTAAACTGTATCAGCATTAACCCAGCTCAAGATCGCTTGATGGTTAGCTGCAAAGAGAGCCAGCTTTACTCAGTAAGACTGTGGCTTCAAGATATAAACTCGAGCGCAGAAGTTGCTTTCACTGAGTTTGGTTATGTTCTTCACAATGGTCCTGTGGGTTCAATGGCTGTTTGCTCCTGGAAGCCTATTTTACTTACTGCAGGTAAATTAGCTATTTTTACTTATATAAATATTGCATGTACAAAGAAGGCTTGAACCAGGAGTGACACCTAATTTTTCACTCGTACTTCATATATGTATTTTTATTATTTATTATCGTGGACTTTTGCACTATCTCAGCTGTTAGCTGGATATAATTTACCTTTCCCAGATTCAGCAATCAAAGGGAATATGCTCGATTACAATATACTTGACATAAATTTCCTAACTATGCTACATGTATTAAGAATTACAGCTTTTTGCATTTCTATAAAGGTACTCTTATGCAATTCTAATTTCTTAAGGCTATCATGCTAAGCTTTGGGTATTAACCCAGTCGAAGATACGATGACAGGAACAATATCTATTTTATCGAGGTGCCTTATCTGCTTGATCTGTGTATTTGAACTTTTTCTCCTGGAATTTGTTCAGCGCGTTGCTATTATTCGGTATGGCGACATCCACCAGCATTGCTGTTCTAGCTCTCTTATCATACACCACTATGTCCGGCCTATTATTCATCTCTATTCTGTCAGTTATAACAGGCGTATCGTAGTATAATCTCATAGAATCATTTTTAATACGGGCACCGATTGATACTTGTAATATGGCTGGAAGGTATTCAGAGGTCCGTACTTATGTGCAAGTTTCTAGATTATGCCTGTGGAGATAGTCCGTATTGGCCAGTTGTTCGCATCAGGACGTAATATGCTGTATAGTCTCCTATCTTATATGGCATTTTCTGCACTTATCTGTTTGTAATGTTCCGTCCTTCATTAAAAATTTTTTGTAGTTGTTTGTAGCGATGATTTGGTCTTGAATGGTCATAAGGAATCCTTCTGTTTTCGCGAATAGTTCTCCTTTCATCAACCATTTGTTGGAAGCTTCTTTGTCGATGTGTTGTTGATGAATCTCATGGTGATGTGGTCCATGCAATTCCTTTCTTGACCATTGCTCTTGTTTTTCAGTATCTGATAGGAACGGTAGATTCAGTAAGTCATCACTGGTAGCAAAATTTAGAGGTATGTATCCCTTATCAGCTAACGCTACTACTCTGTGGAGGTCAGAAATGTGAGCTTTTGTAGAGAAGAATTCTCTGAGATTTTTGATCTGTTCGGTATGTAAGTTTACAACATCCATCAATCCGCGTCCTCCTTCTTTCCGCTTTAAAGTTGTTTTTATCACAGACGATTTTGGATGGTGATTATTTGTCAGCATCGTTCGGGTATCTTCTTCTTCTTCTTCACCGTGTAGAAGGCGTAGCGCCTGTTCAGTTCCAGTTTCCCTGCAGCAGTTCTTGTGAAGTTGATTGCCAACTGTCCCGCCATCGTTTTGGTGGTCGTCCAACGGGTCTTCTTCCGTGTGGTATGTTGTTATATACGATTTTGGCTATTCTATCTGTGGTCATTCTGTTTACATGCTGGTTCCATTCTCTTCTTCTCTTTCTTACCCATCTTACAATATCTTACAATATCGTATGTTTCACATTTTTCCCTTATGTCGGTATTTCTTTGTCTATCATTCAATGTGTAACCGGTTATAGTTCTTAGCGTTTTCATTTCTGTTGTTCTTAGTATCCTCTTTGTTACCGACGTTTCCGCCCTTGTTTCTGCCCCGTATGTCATAATTGGTCGCACACATGTTTTGTAGATTCTGGATTTGCATGGTATACTGAGGTGTTTATTTCTCCAAATTGGTTGTTTAAGATGTCCCGATACTGCAGCTGCTTTGTTCACTTGTCTCCTCACTTCATCTTCAAGGTATCCTGTGCTTGTTATTTTGCACCCTAAGTATTCGAATGACATGACTTGGTCTATAGTGGCGTTGTCTATTGTTAACTTGCAGCGTAGAAGTTCCTTAGCTATGGTCATGCATTTTGTCTTACTTGTTCAGATTTCCATATTGAAATTTTTTGCGCGTTTGCTAAAGGCGTATAACATTCTTTGTAGGTCGTCTTCTGATTCTGCAATGAGTACGGCGTCATCGGCATAGCATAAGATGTTAATTTTGTAGGTTCCCATGCGGTATCCTAGTCCTAAGTTTCTAACGGTCTCTACAAGTTGGTCCATAACAGTATTAAATAGTAGAGGGCTAAGACTATCACCTTGGCGGATGCCCGACGTTGTTCCGAAATGCTGCGTTAGGGTGTGGTTTGTTCGTATTTGCGTTGTTGTATTAGTGTTCAGATCTTTTATGAGTCTTATATATTTTTTGGATTTTCCAGTATCTTGATTACATCCTTCAGTTGGACTATGTCAAAGGCCTTCGTTAAGTCTATGAAACAAAGATATGCTGGAGTGTTATATTCAAGAGACTTTTCTACTAATTGCCTTGTTATAAATAGTGCATCGACCGTGGACCGGTTTTTTCGAATCTTCATGAAACCATACTGATGAGACGGGTGTATCAAATTCACCATCAGAAATCTCATCAGTTCATCGACTATGATAAACTCCATCATCTTCCCAACAGCATTTGGGAATTACTTGAATATTGGAGTGACGGAAGCGATCTCCCAAGCAGTTGGCAGTTCGTTGTCAAGGAATGATCTTTTCATTGTAAAGCTGAGGGGATAGTTCAAGTTCTGGAAACTTGGTTATTATGTCAGGTCCTGGTAAAGCGTTTTCAAGTTAGGTTATCTTAGATTCAATCTTTCTTGCTGTTATACAGATTTCCAATACTCCGTTGGGATTTCTGACAGAACCTCTAGTTACATGATTTTGTATTGGTAGTTTGTGTGAATAAGATATAAAAAAGTACTGCGCTAGTATATCTGTTGATTCTGTTGAGTTTCTCTCACTATTTCCAAATTTGTCCATCACTAAGAGCGTAGACTTCTATGAGTTGAGATGAAACCGAATATATTAACAAAGCTTCTTACAGTTTCCAAAATTACGAGATTTCTATCATAGTTTTATCTAGCCGTCGAAATATCTTGGCTGAGCTTTTTGAGAAGTTCCGGAGGATATTGTAATCCCTCTCGGCTCTAGATCTTATGAACCTTCTCCACAGAGATCGTTCCAGTCTGATAGCTCTGAGAAGACAATCGTTAATCCATGGCTTCATTTTATTTTGATAAATTCGTCTCGTTATGGTGTTTCGTGCATTTCGACGCAACGGCATCAACCAATATGATGGTACTTGGATTTCTTCCCAATGATTAGTGTTGTGGTATATTTCCGTGAATATTTGTGAATATGTGGCTATCAAAATATGATGAGATTTTGCAATAGGTGGTAGGATCACTATATCTGATAGCAAGTCAAGCATCATTAGACAAAAAAATCAAGTATGTTACGCGCATTATTGAATCGAAAATGTGTTAGTTGCCTTACTAGTTGTGTTAAATTGGTTTCCAAAAGCATTTTAACTAGAGGATGGTCGTCTTTTGTGACAGAGTTATCTTCAATAAGCAAATTCAATGTGGGAAAATTAAAATCTCCAAAAATTCATATATTCGAGTCAACTACTACACATAGACGTGGTGTCTTCTAATATTGCATCAAGCAGACGTTGTATACATGTCACGAGTAAATTCAGACGATATCAAAAGTAAAGAAACATCATCAATATTGCCACATACAAATGGAAGAACCGTAACTCTGAAGGTTTGAAAATGCTTCATGGATATAAATAGCAACACCTCTCTTGCTTTTTCAGCAATCGTAAACGCTATTGAAGAATTCGTCTGAGCTGTTTAGGTGGAAACGTAAGGATCATTAGATACTTTCATTCCAAAGGCCACTTCAAATACGAAAGGAATGCAATATGGAATAACTTTTTTCATCTTATCTAACGCTCAGATAGTGATTTTTCAAATTCAAGTTGAAGCTCGACAGCAAACTGAGACCAAATAACTCGGAGATACTCGGTCTAGATGAACTGTACTTGTCTAGTAGACAAATTTTAGATGCTAGGAAGCTTGAGATTAACAGAGGCCATGAAACTTCATCTCTCGACAAGAATGACGTTAATAATTAGACCACTGCTGCTTTATTCTCGTATGAAGGAAGAAGCTGCAAGACAATTCTTAGCTGCTTAGTACCAAGAACTTCAGAAGGCGACTACTTAATGGGAAACCTTTGAGTATACTACAAACTCCGAATAATATGTTAAACACCCTAACCTAATAGCTTAAAGTGCTTGAATATCAACTCAGCGTATTACAGTGACCTTAACTTGAACCACCTGGTTTTTAAGGTTGCAGAGGTGGAGGAGAAACAACTACCATAAATAAAAATTAAGAGTTTCCTTAATTGAGATAACCCTAATTGAAATGATAACCATGCATTTGAATGAAGCTTGTACAAATGAATTTTCCATTGTGGTATTTTGTTAAAGGTCAGAAAGATAGGACGTTGAAGATTTGGAATTATGAGAGTGGGGAGCTGGAGTTGGGTCAAAAATTCCAGGATGACTTGTATGGCGTTGCCCTGCATCCAACAGGTTTATACTGCATTGTGGGCTTCTCAGACAAACTGAGATATTTAACAATCATGATAGATGAGTTTACCATAAATAGAGAATTTCCCATAAGGGTTTGCAAACAATGCTCCTTCAGTCAGATGGGACATTATTTTGCTGCAGCAAACGGGAACTTGATACAGGTCTGTTATACTTCCTTTCATTTCAACAAACGACAACATACAATTTTCTAGGTATACTGTAGCATCACCTTCGAGATGTTCTACACACTGAAAGGCCACAACGGTCGAATAACAGGAATGAGCTGGACTGCCGACGACATGAAACTGTCTACGTGCGGTTCAGAAGGAGCTGTGTATGAATGGAACGTATCAGAGTCCAAAAGGACTGCCGAAACCATCATAAAAACCTGCCCGTTCCACGACTGCATCGTAACTTCTGACGGCAAGTCAACGCTTGCTATCGGAAAAGATGGACATATAAGAGAGTTGATCAATTCGAACGTGTACAGAGACGTTGTTCTGTTGAACTCACCATTGGATTGTATAGTGCTGAGCAGGTTGGACACTATGTTGTTTGTGACAGGAAATAATGGTAATGTATATAGCGTGAGGCTACCCCTTATGGAGAAATTGGAAACTTTGGAATTTAATATGCATAGTGCTTCGATAACAAATATGATGATATCTTTCAACGATAAGTAAGATGGTTCATCTGGAGACAGCTTTAAAAATCTATATACACTTTATTTATTTCAGATTTATGTTGACTGGTGCTCAAGATGGTAGCATATGCTTTTGGAGAATTCTAAATACAGATGGAAGAGCAATAAAAATTGACAAAGAATTTGCCGTTGCTAGAGAGATCCTCATTTCGAGAGAAGTTCTCGAAGACAAGTTGAACCAAATCAGAGACCTCCATCTCAGGATGCATGAGCTCGAAACGGAATTTGCTTATCAGATGAGGCAGAATGACGTCGTTCACAATTTAAGAATGAAGGATGTCCACCAAGGATATTGCGGCGCCATAGAAGAACTCAAGGAGAAAAACGAACAACTTGAGTCAGACCATCAACAAGAATTGCACAATATCAACATGGAAATTAACAAAATGAAGCAAAGTCACGAACAGTTCGTGCATAAGTTGGAAGCAAACTACAATGAGAAGTTGATTTACGAGTATGATAAATACATGAGGCTTGAAGAGAAGATGGATAAGATGAGGTTGGAATACGAACAGCAACTGGAGGATTTGAGACAAGCCAAAGCTGATACTGAGGAAGCTATAACTACAGGTTTCCTGGAGAAGCTGCAGGAAAAAGACGCTCAGCACGATGAGGTGAGTAATTCCTGCAGTAGTACTTGTTGATATACTTTTGATACTTTCAGCTTCTAGAACAAGCGAAGCAAAGAACCGAACAACATGAATTGATCAAGCAGCAAATAGAAGATGACGCAGATCGAGAAATATACGAACTCAAAGCTGCACACGAGAAAGAACTGAAAGAGGAACAAGACTTGAACGTACGAATCAGGGGAGAAACCGCAATGGTCAAGAAGAAACTCATAACGTCCCAGAAAGAAATCGACGACTTAAAACACACCGTCTTTCTACTCGAGAGCGATCACACGAAATTCAAAGGCGTCATTGTGGATCGTGAAAAAGACATCGCAGATTTGAAGAAAGAAATAACCGAACGCGACCAAACCATCCAAGACAAGGAAAAGAGAATCTACGATCTCAAGAGGAAGAACCAGGAGCTCGAAAAGTTCAAATTCATCTTGGATTTCAAGATCAAAGAGTTAAAATCGCAGATCGAACCTAAGGAAAGAACCATCCGCGAGCAGGTGGAACAGATAAACGAGATGGTGAAAGAACTGGAGAATCTGCAGAAGATAATTTTGAGCCTAGATCTACAACTGGACGAGTTGAAGGAAAAACTGGCGGCTTCGGATAATGAAGTTAGGATAGAGGTTGCCAAGAATCGTAGGATGAAAGAGGCACTCAAGAATTTGAGGTTTGATATCCACCAAGCCAGTGGATATATACAGGATGTTCCAATGTTGATCAAGACTATAAGGGTACTTCAATTCTGATAGGTAACTATGTTCTAGAAATAATTATTCCTTTGTTGCAGAATATCTATCACAAGTATAACGCAGATAAGGATTTCGCAATGGCACAAGAAGAGGATAAAGAAGCTAAAAGCGAATTTCTACGACAGAGGGAATTTCTGGAAAGAACTGTCAGCAAATTGAAAGAAAGGGTTAGTATTTCACTAATCAATTGACAATAATAAATTGATGATGCATTCTTAAAAAATACTGAAGGATTTCGAAATGCTACCAATTTGATACCATTTCGAGGATCCAAAACTTAAGAGAGAACCCTCAAAGGATCTCTTAATACTCAAAGACTGTGTGCTGTGTGAATTCTATTTAATGCTAGATTGTATCATTTAAAGATCAGGATGTAGATACCAAATGGGGTTTGTAATACTGACGAAACCTACCAGTCCTTTCTTGAACTCAGTGATTAATTTGTTTTGCTGATTTCAGGTTATAAGAAACCAATCCAGTGTAGGAGTTGATAAATTCCGTTTGGTGGAGGAGAATGCACTTCTCCTGGTGGAAACGAATAATTTGAGACATGACCTGAAGACAGAACAGAGTCAGAATAAAAAGTTGCAGTCTGTTCTTGGATTTAGTAAGAAGTATGTTCTTCCTAGAGTGGCGCAGCAAAAATTACACAACGCTATAGCCACTAGGGAGGAGATCAGGGACGAGTTTCAGCAACGTCTTAACGTGAGTATTTTTTGATTTCCCAATGATTTTGATGAGAAAATTTTCTGACTTCTTTTTCGTGTGTATTAAAGGCTGATGAAAAAGCTCTTGCAGTTCTTGCTGGTGAGAACAAAAGGCTCTTGAAGATTGTTGCTGAAGATAAAGAAGAAGATGATGAAGATAAGAGTTGGGCGATGTCCAACATCGAAGAGGAAGCAAGCAAACTAAGTTACAAAGAAGAAAAACCTCAACTCGAGAGAATACGAGATTCTCAAGAAGAAGACTAAAATTAAATATAATTCATGATCTCAATTGTCTTTTGCTTGGGATTTATCATTTATTAAATTCTTTTATTTCTAATTGTTTCTGATTCTGATTCTCTATGCGACTTAGTGTAAAATTAACTATTGAAGAGATCTCTACCTGTCTTAACAACTAGTCTTCATCAATAACATCACGCGGCAGATAATATCCAGAATAGTTTGCAAACCTAGTAGCTGATGAGGTACAAACCTGAGCAAGTATCTAGTGCAAAGGAAACAGCACTGTTCTGCCCCTGGATTCAGGGCAACAAAGGAAAGAGTTACACTGCTGCTATGTTCTAATGCATCTAGAGATTGTGTCATTAAACCACTGATACTTTAAGGATCGTTAAATCATCGTGCTCTAAAAAATCAAAACAAGAACGACCTGTCAATGTTTTTACAAACGCTATTGTGTGTGACTGGTTCCGGTATTGTTTTGTTTCAGAAGTTGAAACTCATTAAAAAAAGAATTTAGACTTTAAAGCTGTTCTAGTTTTCGACCATGCACTAGGTTACTCTAGCGATTTTGAAACTACGCCTTCAAACATAAAAGTGACATTTTTACCACCCAACTCGACGCATTCGTTTCAACCTCCAAAGGATGGTTCATACCAAGGAATAATCTACATCTTTAAGCCCTATTACTTTAATGAACCTTCAAAATCATATTGGAAAATATGGAATGTGATCCAGAGTTAAATGTTATGGAATGTTGGAAAAAATTTGACAGAGCATAATGTTATATGATATAATATATATATATATATATATATATATATATATATATATATATATATATATATATATATATATATATATATATATATATATATATATATAACAATCAATCAGTCAAAACTTAAATTATATAACATTTGAATTTGGGAGGCTTTTACTTGGTGGTAAAATTCCATTATCAATAATAAAAAACAAGTACTGTGTTTTAAGAATTTTACTTAATAATTGCGATTCGTAACGCGTTTGAATTACACCGAATCTTCTTCAGAAAATGAATTTTCAGAAAAAATAAATGAGAATATTAACAAGGAATCTGATCTTTCTTGAGTAATTATATATATATATATATATATATATATATATATATATATATATATATATATATATATATATATATATATATAAAATCAGATTCAAATTACGCGAATCATCTCTAAGAAAATAATCATTCTTTCGACCCACAGTTTGAAATTTTGCATACAGATATTGAATATTGAAGGTAGATCTTTGGGAAACTTCAGAAATCAATAAATACAAACACTCAGGTAGACACATCAATGAACAAGTCGATTTAAGCCCTTCACCTCTATTGAATCTTTTCGGGGAGCAATCTATTCTTTAATTTTATTGATATACCTGTCATAAATAACCACTTAAGAAGAAGCAACCCAATAAGCTTTTAATTACTCAAGAACATTTACAGTTATATTCTCATTTATATTTTTCTGTATATTCATTCGTCTGAAGAAGCTACGGTGTAGTGAAACGCGTTACGAATCGCAATTATTAAGTAAAATTCTTAAAACACAGTACTTGTTTTTATTATTAAATTATATAAATTGATTTTTTCATCTATTCATTTTTCATTTTGTTACCTATTAACGTATCTCCTGTAATCCGATGAGTTTATGAGTATTTTGAAAATTGGAACAGAATTTTCTTTCAATTAAATTATGAATTTCAAGTTTCAATTTCTAACGACGTCTTCAATCGAACTATATGAACCTGCTCGAACGGAATTAACGTCCTAAACCCAAAACGTAATATTACTTTTAGCTAAAAAATCAAAACAATTTTTATTATGAATATTATTATTTATTCAAAAATACAAAAGATAATACTTATTGGAGACATGATTAAAACCTAAGTTTGTATAAACTATGATATAATTAATAAGTCATTTAATGAAAGTATACAGTAAAAAGGGGTCACCATACTTCAAAACAAAATGCAAAAATTCTTATACTAGCTTCGCTATAAATAGAAACTTCTATAAAAATCCTTTTATTTGCCGCAGTCTTTTGACTAGATAAATCATACAATATTCGAATTTAAACAAACAATTCAATTTTTTATTAAACTCTTCGAAATCTAATTGCCATAATATATATATATATATATATATATATATATATATATATATATATATATATATATATATATATATATATATATATATATATATATATATATATATATATATATATATATATATATATATATGTATATATAAACTGCTGTTCGTTAGTCTTACTAAAACTCGAGCTGAACGGATTTATCTTATCTTGGTCTTGAAATGTTTGTGCAGGTCTCGGGAAGGTTTAAAAGGTGAGAAAAACTGGCGTACCACATGTTTAAGGGGTTTGCATACTTAATGAACATTTATTACTCTACGTGTTTAACATATAGACTATAGTTGTGAAATTGGTGAAATTGTGTTCGGCAAATCGAAAACGGTTTTGGAAAATGATGAAGGTATTGAAGAAATTCGAAAGGTTCTGAAAATTTTCCAAGAAAATTTCAACTTAGAAACCAAATTAGCCCAAAACGTGCTACCAAAATTAAAATATGCTTCTAGCACCTCAGTAAATGTAGAACGAAGTTTTTCTCAATATAAACATATGTTTACATGCGTCATAATTTCACTTCAGAAAATTTTGAAAATCATTTGGTTATTAATTCGTTTTATAATAAAGAATAGAATAATAAGTTTGATGATGAAATTCTTAGTTAAGAGCTCTTATTGTTATTTTTGTGTTCGAAAAAACCTACAAATGATATTTATACTCTACATATTCTCCAAAAATTTTTACATATTTTCGAAAAACCATCACATATATATGTACATATTTTCAAATTTTAGTCTAGCATATAATCCGTTCTTCACTTATTATCATTCATATCGATTAGATGAAACATAAAAATATTTCAACTTGAAAAATATATCCCACTAAAGGTTAGTACTCTCAACTAGTTCAGATTTTGGTGGTGTCAAAAATTGCCTTAATTTTTGCCAAAACACTTTTTGTTTGTCATCATCGGAATCCCATTGAAGATATATTCTTGTTTTAAGCAAGTATTTCAACGTGGGATTCAAATGAACGTCACTAACTGGACCTAATTTAATCACAACAATACTTTCATCAACGCAATCTCCATTAGGATTTTCGAAAAATAATCTATGATGTTCTGCAATCTGACTTTCCCAATTGCACCAATAGGATTTCGCGTAAGAATTGCTAACAATAAGAAGAGTTTTTCGGCTCTTAGCTATATGTTCTAGAACCGATTCAGAAATGATGCTTCCCACTTGGAAATCTCTTTCATAAACGCATAATTTCAAACATGGTTCATGGTTTTCCAACATTCTCATCAACCTCATAACAAAATATCTATCTTGATTACAATAAGATACAAAAGCATCGTACTGGTAATTTGTATAACCGGTTTTTGCAGAAGTTCTAATTTTACCTTTTCTGGTCAGGTAAAGTCTTACTAGGAAAGCCCAGTATCTAATATGCCATCTATAAATATATCCTAACACTCCTATAGTTACAATAATCACAAGTATAATCACTAAAGGTATAATAACTACCAAAATATTGAATTTCTGTCTACAATCTAATGAAGAATTTATAATGCTTTTAGTGAAATTACTCAAGGTAATATCTTTAGGAGAAACACAATATATTTTGGAATCTTTGGTGAGGTTCAGAAATTTTTTAAATCATTTTATCTGAACTCATCTGATTTTTAACTTTACAATCGCAAATGAAGGAATTGTAATTGATTTCAATATGAGTTAAATTGTGGAAATCTTTCAACATAGCAACACTCAAGTAACCAATTTTGTTAACGGATAAATATAATTTATGAAGATTATTCTTCATGAAAACTCTACTATCCCAAGTAAGAAGATAATTCTCTGAAAGATCCAATAATTCTAGTTTATTAAAGTTTGCGAAATCACGATGAGAAATACGTTGGAGACTATTTTTCTCAATCCTAAATGTCTAAGATTTTTAAGATGTTCAAGTAGATATCCATTAGATGTTGTTAAAGTTGTTATATCATTTCCTCCGAGAAAAAGCTCTTCTAGATTACCAAGTCCCTGAATATTTCAAAATAAAATATCACCCAAACTCTGAAGAATCTATTATCTTCAAGATTCAAGGTTTTGAGATTTACCAAACCTGACAGAGTATCATCTTCTATTTTTAATATATTACATTTCTTGAGATTCAAAATTCGAAGCTCAGGTATATATCCAAAATCAGTCTTTGTTAGAAGAATTAATCTTGTGTTTTCCAAACTTAAGTATTCCAATTTCATTCTTTTAAATTCGCTTCTGGTGAGAAAAAATTCCCAACCATACACATCAGTGTTTTCTTGGAGGTCCAAGTATGTTAGATTAGGGAGTTGTTCTGATGCTCCAAAAAAAGATAGTTTATTTTTTGCTAATATTAAGGTTCTTAGATTGGGTAGATTGGTGAAAGCTTGGTTATTGATAGATTGTGCAGATACATCACTAAGATCAAGTGAAATTAAGCTTGGCATCAAAAGAGGAAAACTTTCATTATCTAATATATCAAATTGGTTTCTAGCTAGAATAAGTGTACTTATGTTTGATTTAGCAACAATTTCAAGAAGAGATCTGTGTTTATACGTTCTGAATCCAGATGAATATAAGTCTAGTAATTGCAAATTAATTCCCATATCAAGCGTTTCTCGTAACATGTCAATTAAGAAATCAAAGTCAATTCTATTTTCACCTACACGAAGTGCAGCCAATTCTTTAAGAGGTTTCAAAGCTCTTGGATGAATATGTTCAATTCCACATAAAATCATGTTGAGTTCCACCAGCGAGCTTCCTTCCATTGGATGGAAATCGAATTCAGATATATTCTTAAATATATTTTCATTCAAGTTTAACTTATATAACTTGGGTAAAATATTCGCCTTGAGTGTCACTGACAATTGTTTGATACTATGAAGTCCATTTTTGACTAAATGAAGTTCCTTCAAATTTACCAAACCTTGAAATGTATCAGGATGTAGAGACAAAAGTAGGGGATTAAAGATGAAGCTTAAAGTGGTTAACTTTGTCATATTTTCGAAAACAAAAGGTTGAATGTAAAGCAACTTTTGATTTCCGTCTAGCGTCATAACTTCAACATTTTCCAAATTTATAAAATCTCCTCGTACGATTTCTGTAATAAAAGTAGATTTTAGAATAAGAACAGCTGTTACAACCTTAACATTTCTTGGGAATCCTAAGCATGGTATATCTTTATCCTTGAAATTGAAGCAGAGTGTGTAAACGTTTGGATTTTCTCTACAATGGCAACCATGTTCAACGTCTCCAACATCTTTCATTGGTATTTCTTTATCTGTTGTTATTTTTCCCTTTTCTGGAATCGGTGGACAATAGTGCGATATACAGGGTACTAATGAAGTTGAAGACTGAAAAGTTATCAATGTTAGAAAGAGAACCAGCATATCCATTTGTTGTTTTCATGACAAACACCTGAAACAAATAATTATTTAAGAAATTACATAGTAGAAAACTTTTTCTTTCTTTACACTCGCGAATCTCAGTCATTTTAAGTTGAAAACTTGAGTAATTTACGTAAAAAAGGGTCAACATCGCGTCAAAGATAAAAAAACAATTTTTACCAAATTCTCGCTCTTTATGCTTATATAGTATTTTCATTCTTCATGAAAGTTGTAGAGCATAAAATTCCATTTGAATTTAGGAGGCTTTTACTTGGTAAAATTCCATTATCAATAATAAAAACAAGTACTGTATTTTAAGGAATTTTACTTAATAATTGCAATTCGTAACGCGTTTCACTACACCGTAGCTTCTTCAGACGAATGAATATACAGAAAAATATAAATGAGAATATAACTATAAATGTTCTTGAGTAATTAAAAGCTTATTGGGTTGCTTCTTCTTAAGTGGTTATTTATGACAGGTATAT
Organism: Cryptolaemus montrouzieri; assembly: GCA_013387265.2. Classification (NCBI taxonomy): domain Eukaryota; kingdom Metazoa; phylum Arthropoda; class Insecta; order Coleoptera; family Coccinellidae; genus Cryptolaemus; species Cryptolaemus montrouzieri. The sequence continues at coordinate 5,533,469 of JABFTP020000062.1, forward strand.
CCAATAAAATTAAGGAATAGATTGCTCCCCGAAAAGATTCAATAGAAGTGAAGGGCTTAAATCGACTTGTTCATTGATTAGTCTACCTGAGTGTTTGTATTTATTGATTACTAAAGTTTCCTAAAGATCAACCTTCCAATATTTATTATCTGCATGCAAAATTCCAAACTGTGGGTCGAAAGAATGATTATTTTCTTAGAGATGATTCGCGTAATTTGAATCTGATTTTTATTTGAAAAACTGCGTTTATGTTCCGATATTCTAATATTAAAATTTCTATGTGTTCTACCAATGTAGAAATTATCACAGTCATTGCAATTCAATCTATAAACACCTGATTTATTGTTTCTACCTGGTTTGGTTTTATTATTTTTATATATTTGCCTAAATTATTATTAGTTTGGAAAGCTATGTTGAAATTGTTGCTACTTAAGAATGATTTCAGTTTCTCAATTGTAATGCCAACGTAGGTTAAAGTGTTGAATTTTTGTTTCAATTTATCGACAGGGTAAACTTCATTCAATGCAATTCTACTTTGTTTTTATTTAAAATATTATTTATTAGTTTGGGATTATAACCATTATTTTTGGCTATTTGTTTAATCAATTTTAGTTCTTTGTTGAAATTTTCTGGTGATAACGGGATGTTAATCAATCTATGAATAAAACTATTGAATGCTGACATTTTATGTTGATATGGACGACACGACGAGTTATGTATTAAAATATCTGTATGTGACGGCTTATGGTAAATTGCGAAAACATGTTTTCCATTTTCATTCGAAATTGTTATGTATGTTATGTATGAATTTTTTTTGCAACATTGCAATTTTGAATCTAAACTTTCGGTCAAAACTTCATACGAACTTATTGCCAATATCAAAGATACCACTATACCACCTAATTCCAAACTCATTTCTTTCGATGTTAAGAATCTATTTCCCAACATTCCTCCGGAAGATACGTATTACTTAGTTGAAGAATTATTAGAAAAGAATCATGTCAATACTATCATTAAATCAGATATTCTTTCATTATTACAAATTTGTTTAGATCAAAATTATTTCCATTTCAATAACAAATATTATACTATTGAAGACGGCTTGATTATGGGCAATCCGTTAAGTACTTTGTTAGCAGAAATATTCATGAATAACTTGGAGAAATTAATTCATAATCATCCACTCAGTAAATATTGTTTATACTGGTATCGCTATGTAGACGATATCATTATTTGCTTCACAGGAACAGATAGACAGTTGAAAATTTTCGAAAATCATATAAATTCATTACATCCAAAAATTGCATTCACAACCGAAATAGAAAGCAATAATTCGATAAATTTCTTAGACGTAACAATTTCGAATGAAAATGGAAAACATGTTTTCGCAATTTACCATAAGCCGTCACATATAGATATTATAATACATAACTCGTGTCATCCATATCAACATAAAATGTCAGCATTCAATAGTTTCATTCATAGATTGATTAACATCCCGTTATCACCAGAAAATTTCAACAAAGAACTAAATTTGATTAAACAAATAGCCAAAAATAATGGTTACAATCCCAAACTAATAAATAATATTTTAAATAAAAACAAAGTAGAATCGCATTGAATGAAGTTTACCCTGTCGATAAATTGAAACAAAATTCAACACCTTAACCTACGTTGGCATTACAAGTGAGAAACTGAAATCATTCTTAAGTAGCAATAATTTCAACATAGCTTTCCAAACTAATAATAATTTAGGCAAATATATAAAAAATAATAAAACCAAACCAGGTAAAAACAATAAATCAGGTGTTTATAGATTGAATTGCAATGACTGTGATAATTTCTACATTGGTAGAACACAGAAATTTTAATATTAGAATATCGAAACATAAACGCAGTTTTCAAATAAAAATCAGATTCAAATTACGCGAATCATCTCTTAGAAAATAATCATTCTTTCGACCCACAGTTTGAAATTTTGCATACAGATAATGAATATTGGAAGGTAGATCTTTGGGAAACTTTAGAAATCAATAAATACAAACACTCAGGTAGACTAATCAATGAACAAGTCGATCTAAGCCCTTCACCTCTATTGAATCTTTTCGGGGAGCAATCTATTCCTTAATTTTATTGGATATACCTGTCATAAATAACCACTTAAGGAGAAGCAACCCAATAAGCTTTTAATTACTCAAGAACATTTATAGTTATATTCTCATTTATATTTTTCTGTATATTCATTCGTCTGAAGAAGCTACGTTGTAGTGAAACGCGTTACGAATCGCAATTATTAAGTACTTGTTTTTTATTATGCATAAAATTCCGTTTAATTTGTATCTTTTCTCACTTGATTAACCATATATCGCGAGAGCGCGAGCGTGTATCTGTATATGGCCTAATGGAAGGTCAATTTTGCATAATAGAGTGGGAGGACAAAGTAAGGTTTCGTCATTTCACCAAATCTGAAAGTAAAAACAGATCTATCGCAGGCCAAAGACAGTGCTCTGTTCATATTCATTCTCCGCGTACACCGATAGTTTTCGTAATAGCGATGTCGTTATGACCACATCTAGTTTGAAAGTTGCCATGTTTCTATTTTGTTGCTGTTTGAAAAGAAGGAATAAAAGGTAAGTCGGCGTAATTCATATTTTGTTTAGAAGTCTCTTTCGGGGCAAATTGGTGTATGGCAGCGGGGATAAAGTGGGGTATTGCACCAAGTAGGGTGTAAAGTAAATGAAATGGATAACGTCAGCCAGAATTATGGTTTTAATATAAACATGAGAAAAACCAAACTTTTGGTAATCAGCAAACCTAGAATTGAGAATAGGAGTGCGCTTTGGAAACCAGGATATAGAAAGAGTTAGTCGATTCAAGTACTTGGGCTGTCGGCTTAACGAAGAATGGAATTCCGATATGGAAATCAAAACGAGAATAGAAATCGCCAGGAACACGTTCTTCAAAATGAAAGTGCTGCTATGCAAGCGAGATTTGAGCATAGCAACAGGGTGGATAACTGCACAATGTTATATCCTGTCCACCCTTCTGTACGGTGTTGAAGGATGGTCGTTGAAAACTCGAACAATGTCAAGTCTTTATTCATTTGGAATGTGGCTATACAGAAGGATTTTGAAAGTTCCGTGGGTAGAACATGTACCAAATGCTGAAGTGCTCAGAAGAATGGGGAAAGAACGAGAACTTATAACCACAATAAAGAAAAGAAAAGCAGCATACTTCGGCCACATTTTTAGAAACAGCAAATACAACTTGTTGCAATTAATCATTGAGGAAGAAATAGAAAGCAAACGAGGTTTAGGCCGAAAAAGATTCTCGTGGCTTGAGAACTTGCGCGACTGGCTCAAGATCACACACGCTGGCACACTTATGCATATGGCACTTGATAGAGAAGAATTCCAGATGATGATGATCGCTAACCTCCATCGAGGAAAAGGCACACCAAGAAGAAGGGATGAATAGTAACCTCCGTGATCGCCAGAGAGCGCTGCTACTGCAAAAAAGTTTATGATGCATTGTAGTCCGTTCATATATAAGTAGACATACCAAATTTCTGATTGTTGTTGAAGTGTTTCCATCATGTTGAGTATTGACAAAAACTACTTTTTCTCTCATAAAACATTATATTTTCAGAGGTCAAATGGCAAAGGAAACAAAAGAAAAATTGGATAAATATTATGGGGATAATGCTTCGTCAGATTTCACCGTCAAATACTAGTTTGGAGAGTTTCATGGTGGCTGCAACTCCACTACCCATGAAGTCCGCAGCGGCACGACTTCCAATGCAGTTGCAGAGGACAATGTCAAAAATAAATATATTTTGGGTGAGATTCTGCATATCGATAGGTTAGCCGCGCATGCTGACTCCTGACTATAAACACGAACGCGTGAGCACTTCTAAATAGTGTTAGGATTTGCTGATGCGGAATCGGGTGGACTGTTGACGTCGATTGGTAGAAATAGTTCAAGATCTCATGGCACGTGCGTCACCCTGCGCGAAAAGATAAAGTTCGGTCCATACTACCCTTACATGAATAAGTTGTGCATCTCCAATTTAAATCGCTGGTGGCACAGTGCCGCATTCAGATCCTAGTTATCGGTGTTTCGGAAAGTATATACTCTATTTTCAATATTTTCACAGAGAATCGGAAATTTTATATCCCGGAAGGTCTATCAATTTAGTGAATTGAGTTCATCGAATCGGCAGTTTCCGATTATTTTATTTCTTCTCTGTGATAAATGTCAATTTGGATAATTTCGTTCCCGTTTGTAACAATACACACCTTTCATTGGGATTTATCAATATGTCTAGAAACTTCAGCTCAGAAGGAATTCAAGAAAGATGATGATCGTCCTATGATCTATTATACTCTTATAAGTATATATACAGAGTCCGCCACATAAAACCTCCTAGGCTCATAACTTTATCGGTTTTTGTGCTAGGGAGTTGAAAGATATATATATATATATATATATATATATATATATATATATATATATATATATATATATATATATATATATATATATATATGATGGGACAAATATCTTCGCGAGAGTCTACATATGTAAACTTGAGACAAGAAGAATTATTCAAAATCAAATCAAGAAAAGAGCCACAATAGTGCAACTAAGCAGGATGCCGAGAAAAGAAACGACATACTGCAGTTTCGCCCTTATTAGGAGCTCATCAGTGTTGCATATCGCTTCTCAGCATCCTATAAAGCTACATCGGGGTACCCTATCGTTTCCAGAAAGGACGCACCTCGTACATACGTATGAGAGTCGCCCTCTATGGACCGACACGGCGAACCCGCTACCGGACTTCGTGAAAGATACGAAGAATAACAAACAGATGTGGAAACGTTAAAAATTCCAAACATTTAGGAAACATCTTTCGCCGTTCCGTGAGTCACATCAACGGTAGAAAACGAGCGAAATAATCCCGCTGGAAAAGTGCTCTTAGCCTCTGTTTCCGAGATAAAACCTCCCGTCGAGGATGCCGAGAAACGAAGCGGCAGACTGCAGTTTCTCCCTTATTAGGAGATTCCAGAAAGGACTTTCTGGAATCGATAGAATCCACAGAAATTCTGTGGATAGTACTTTTACATGAATATCTTCTAGTTAAACTGTATGTGCGGTCTTAAAGCAACCTGAGTTACTTGTATTTCACTTAAATGCACCAAAATATAATTTCATACGAAAAACAATAAAAAATATCCTGCAGATAATAACCCGTTTCCCTCAATTGACGATCTACATTCACAAAACTACGCCGTTTAGTTAGCTTTTTGTTTGAAAATCGCTCCAAATAAAGCTTCTAGCACGCAAAGCATTACATTTGTTAAAAATTCAATTGACGAAGCTTTCACGTGGTAAAAATCCATTTTCACAAATACAAGTAAGTGATGATTTCAACTAACATATATTATTAAATGCTCTACGCGTTTCGATACACAGTATCTTTGTTAAGAGCGAATGAATACTACTAATACTACTACTAGTATTCATTCCCTCTTGACAAAGATACTGTGTATCGAAACGCGTCGAGCATTTAATAATATATTTTAGTAGAAATCATCGTTTACCTGTATTTGATTACATTTGTTTACGCACATCAAGAAAAAACTGCGTGGGCAACCGTTTTCGACGGCAGAAGAGGCAGTTTAAGATTTTCAATGCCTGGTTTTGGAGGTACCTCATTCGGAGCGGCAAAAGAGTTTCGCAACTTGATTTAAGTGCATGAAAAGCTGTATCGACCCTCATTTGAAAAACAATAATGATTTCATCAGTACTCACAGATATGTTAAAAACTAAAAGAGATTTTATAACACAGATCAATTACCACTCGACTGTTTCTTTGAAACACGTTTCTACATACTTATAAAATGATGAAGAAACTTGCACGACGAGTCGAATAAAAATGACAATTAAGTAACACACCAACTTCATTTATTCATCACCACGAACTAAGTAATATAAAGATATCTCTGTTTCAGGAATAAAAGAACGCATTTCCATTTTCCAGGGACTTTATTATTCGCATTTAATTGGTATACAATATTTTTTCCAAGAAGGGACATTCCATTCAACCTCTGCGGTAGGACAATTGACGTTTCACAGATCGTTTATTATAAAACAAAAGATCTATCAATTGAATTTTTATATAACATTATTTGAGAAAGTATTGCAAAGCAAAATCAAAATATTGTGGATTTCCATTTTATTTTTATATATAAATATATGAATTGTTCATTTCCTGTATCATGGAATGCTATGATTTGTGAAGGTCATGGAACAATTCGACATACAGGGATCATTCAAAAAGTTATCAGCCTGACAGTTGCTAGTGAATTCAAGATGCATCCCTAAAATCTGCCAAAGTAAAATTATTGCTTCCGGGAGACCTTCAGAACTTAATCAATTTTGTGAAAAAATATTAGATTATTTGCAAGTGGATGCACAATTTTTTAAAAGTCGAAATTTCAAGAAACGGAATTAATAATGAAAGAAAACATATCTGGGCAACTAATATTCCGAATATGACTAGGCAAACTTGGTATCAGAACGGATTCAGCTTCAATGTATCTGTATAATAGATGATCGTCGTATACGATGGATCTGGCTAAACACCAAACTCTACATATCATTATCAGCTAACGTTCCAGTACTGGATTGGATATTCATATGTTGTTCTTATCGTCGGTTATGAACTAATAAACTATTTATTTGTAGAATGAAAAATCCAGAAAATTACCAGAGGTGCTGGTACTATTGATGTTGTTGATTTTATTAGTCTTTCAGTCTCATCCCCACCCATCATTTTAAATTCTTTTTTTATCTATCTGAAGTCAACTTGATTTTCAAGGTGGCGTCGGACACGAGGTTTTACAATTTTTACTATACATGTTGCCAGAACGATGCTTCGGTCATATATCAACGGAAAAGTGAAGAAAATTTAATAGTTAACTAGTTTCTTTCATAAGAACTCGACTTATATATTATTATATCTTCTATAATTAATGAGATAAAAAACACAAGGTTTAACTATAATCTACACTTTATTTGAAAAAATTCGACGACGTTTCGCTGACACAGCAGCTTTATCAAGAATGACAAACAGAATGAAGAGTATGGTATTATAAACAAATCGTAGAACAAGTTGGATGAATAACAGGAAAATCCACACCGAGCCATTGTACAGTTAGTATGAAAGGTAATAAAAACTAATTAAACAAGTTAAGTAGGGGTGAATAATTCACATCTACCTGCTCATTCAAAAGCTTGTCCGAATGTTTGTATCTATTTATTTCTAATGCTTCTAGGAGATCCAAACTTTTGATTTTATATGTAATATGTCAAAGTTTTTATTGAATGAATGGTTTTCTTTTATTAAGTGGTTTGAATAATTTGAATCAGATTTATTTTATCGAAGCTACGTTTAGGTTCAGATGTTCTTATGCCAAAACTCCTATAGGTCCTACCGATATAAATTTTATCACAAGAACCGCAATTGAGTTTATAGATTCTGATTTACTTAAATTTTTCAACACGAGATTTATTATTTTTAATATGTTTACCTAAGTTATTAGAAGTTTTGAAAGTTATATTAAGATTTTGTTTGACAAGAAAGGATTCAATATTGGTACTTGCAGAACCGCAGAATGTTAAACTGTTGAATATTCTATAGTCTTTATGAATAGGATATACTTCATTTATTGCTTTCTGATACAGTTTTTACGAATGATTAGATCTATCATATCCGGATGATATGAATTATTAATGGCTATCTGTTTGATGATGTTTAACTCTTTATTATAATCTTCTACTGATAAAGGTAAATTGAGTAACCGATGTACCATGCTGTTTAAAGCTGCAACTTTGTGTTGAATTGGATGTAATGAGTAGTTATGTATAATTGTATCAGTATGTGTTGGTTTACGAAAGACCGAAAAACATGATTATTATTTCGTTCAGTGATTTTCAAGTCCAAAAATTAATGGAATCGTTCTGTTCAATTTCTATCGTGAATTTAATGTTCAAATGGATGGAATTAATGAAATTTAGAAATAAGTCTAATTGACGAGTAGTTCAATGAAACATACTAAGATGTCGTCAACATATCTATACGAATAAAGAAATTTGGAAGTGAGTGGATGTGTATGAATTTTCTGTTCAATATTATTCATAAAAATCTCTGCTAAACGTGGACTCAAAGGATTTCCCATGATCAAACCATTTTCACTACTGTAATAGATGTTGTTGAAAGAAAAATAATTCTGGTCAATGCAAACGTCCAACAGATTCAGTTCTGCAAGTACAAATATTAAATCCTTTCTCGTCAAACAAAATCTTAATATAACTTTCAAAACTTCTAATAACTTAGATAAACATATTAAAAATAATAAATCTCGTGTTGAAAAATCAAGTAAATCAGGAATCTATAAACTAAATTGCGGTTCTTGTGATAAAATTTATATCGGTAGGACCTATAGGAGTTTTGGCATAAGAACATCTGAACATAAACGTAGCTTCGATAAAAATAAATCTGATTCAAATTATTCAAACCACTTAATAAAAGAAAACCGTTCATTCAATAAAAACTTTGACATATTACATATAACATCAAAAAGTTTAAAATTAGATCTCCTAGAAGCATTAGAAATAAATAGATACAAACATTCGGACAAGTTTTTGAATGAGCAGGTAGATGTGAATTATTCACCCCTACTTAACTTGTTTAATTAGTTTTTATTACCTTTCATACTAACTGTACAATGGCTCGGTGTGGATTTTCCTGTTATTCATCCAACTTGTTCTACGATTTGTTTATAATACCATACTCTTCATTCTGTTTGTCATTCTTGATAAAACTGCTGTGTCAGCGAAACGTCGTCGAATTTTTTCAAATAAAGTGTAGATTAAAGTTAAACCTTGTGTTTTTTATCTCATTTATATCATGGATCTACATCAAGTAACGGTCTCCACAATTCAAATTCTATAATTAATCCTATATAGTATTTGTACTTTAAACACGAAGTTAAAGGCACTCTAATTAAAGCGAAGAGATCAATTTTAGGAAGTACACAGGAATCAGCGGTCTCCATTTTATATTTCAAGGTAGTGATGAAGAGCTCGTCCGAATCTCAACTATCAGGCAGGTAAATTGGATTTGGGATATGTGATCTAATAGATGATGAGTCTGACAAACAATTTCCTCAATTTTTCTCAGTAGTTTCTTCAGAGGCATGCTGTAATGTCTCATTATTTTCGGGAAAATCCTGAGATCGAACTGGTTTTCCGGTATTCCTATTAATACGCCGTGTCTTGGGCTTTGAACGAACATCAAGACAATCACGTTCTTTGTAGGAAATTTAATAATATTTCTGACACATCATAGCCCTTCATTGATGCCGTGGAGGAATTACAATGTGGAGATATTGGAATATTTTCTAAGGTTCTTGGTATTCTTGGTATACTAAGAGAAAATCTTTTAGCTTCTTAGATAAACGGAGGAATTCCTGAAGCTTGATACCCAGATAAAATATTCGTTTTTGAAGTTATCTCTTTCGCTGTAAACGTCTGCTGTAAAAGTGTGGGAAAGACAGAGGTTGGAATACGTGAGAAAAATTTGGAGGAAGAATAAGCAATCTTATATTATGTTTTTAACAGCCCTGGATAACATCCAGGGTTATGTTAGATTAGGAGAGGTTGTCGCCAATTAGAACTTTAATCTAGTAGTATTTGTCGAAACCATTCTACAAATGTGGCGGATTCGAATCAACCGCTTATGTTTATGCTATAGTGGCTACCAGGCAGTCCACCTGCTTCTCAGTCCTCATATCGATGCGTTGCCTCAAACACTATCAATGACGGTAAAAGTTCCCCTGAAGCTGATGCAGCCATCATGACACTAATGCTTGTTTTTAAAGAATCAATTCTCTATCGCAGTGTTTCAACCCCAGTTTGCAAACCACCTTTGGTTTTCCGGGGTCATCACTGAAATAAGTTTCACTAAATTTCTTCAACTCAGAAAAATATTTTTGGACATTGGTTTCAGTCACCTCAGCTCGATTCCGTTTTATATTTTGAGTCAGTCTTGCAGTAAGATTCTTATGTCGAGAAAGAAAATATTTTACCATGTGGTAAATTATTTTAACATTTCCTAACTACTCTTCCCTTCCTCATCACATAAAGTTGAATTACTTGACTAATATCGACTAACACCTGAAGAAAACTTAACTCGACTAGACATTAACAGTCTTGAAAGAAAGATAACGGAAGACATACAAGTGGCAACAAAGACCATATGCTACAGGGCAAGAACAAAACCTAAAAAATTAAGCCAAGGCACGCTAAGGTTAATGGAAGAAAGGAAAATAATGGATAGATTTAATCCAGAATACAGGGAACTGAACAGGGCTATAAGACGAAAGACTAGAGAAGACATACGAAATTACAACACAGGCTATATACAACATGTCATAGAAAACAACAGTAACATGAAAGTCTTAAAGAGAATTACTATTACCGGTAGACCCAGAATACATCAATTGAAAAACAACCAAGGTGAAATAAAATATGAAAAACCGGAGATAATACAGATTGTTGAAGGCTTCTATACTGACCTGTATTTGTCTAAGAAACCCAAACCTGAAACAACGAATCTTAGTAACATAACAAATGTCGGTTCCGAGGACATGCCTGAGATTAACATTGATGAAATACAACTAGCCCTCAACCAGATTAAAAACGGCCGGGCACCAGGCGAAGATAACATTACAAGCGAAATGCTAAAATTGGGAGGACAGGTCACTTTGGAAGCAATAAAAATATTACTAAATAAATGCCTAACAGAAGGTAGTGTTCCGGAAGGATGGAACAATGCACACGTTGTGTTGTTGTACAAAAAAGGTGACAAATTTAAGATAGATAATTACCGACCTATTAGCCTTTTACCGCACCCTTATAAATTGTTATCAAAAATCATCACAAACAGATTGACAAACAAATTTGACAGCTATCAACCGGCAGAACAAGCAGGGTTTCGCAGAGGATATAGCACAACAGAACACCTACAAACTCTTCGTACACTTATTGAAAAATGTCACGAATACAAAGTGCCAATACACCTAGCCTTTGTAGACTATATCAGAGCCTTCGATTCTATAGAACTGTGGGCAGTATTTCAAGCCCTCGATAATGCTAGAACGATGACCTGCAAACCAAAAAAATCCCGATAAATAGGGGCGTGAGACAAGGCGATGTGATATCACCAAAATTGTTCACACTTGCAATGGAGGACGTGTTTCAGAAGTTGGAATGGGATAGAAAAGGTATAAATGTGGATGGAAAATTCCTGAACCATCTCCGGCTTGCAGATGATATAGTTCTAATAAGCGATAACCTAGAACAACTCCACGAAATGATGCTAGAACTCAAAAGAACAAAAACTAAAATAATGACAACGGAGGACGCAATATTGGAAGTCGACGGAAATGTTATAGAGAAAGTGAATGAATATCTATACCTTGGACACACTATAAAGATAGGTAAAGACAATCAAACTGCAGAATTGTCAAGAAGAATAAGAATGACTTGGGCTGCTGTTGAAAAACTAGGATTTGTCTTGAAAAACAAACAAATCCCCATTAACCTCAAAAGAAAAGTTTTTAATATGTGCGTTCTTCCAGTGTTAACGTATGGCATGGAAACCATGACTCTCACAATAAGATCTGCTAACAAACTTAGAACCACACAACGCGCAATTGAAAGAACTATGCTTGAAGTGAGCCTGCGGGATCACATACGTAATGAAGAAATAAGAAGGAGAACAGGCGTAGAGGACGTAATCACGAGAATAGCTGCATTGAAGTGGAGATGGGTTGGACATGTAGCAAGACAACAGGATGTAAAATGGACTAAGCGAATAACTCAATGGAGACCACGCTTATACAAAAGGGGAGTGGGGCGCCCCCAGAGAAGGTGGCTGGATGATATAAAGGAAAAAGTAGGAAGAGGATGGTATAATATAGCACAGGACAGAGAGAGATGGAAGCCAGAAGGGGAGGCCTATGTTCAGAAGTGGACAGAGAAGGGCTGAAAAAGAAGAAAAAGAAGAATATCGTACTCTGTTAGCGGAAAATCCCACTCAGCAGATAGAAGGATTACATCAACAAACTAAGTTTCCTCATCTTTGGTCAGGACAGTCTATCCGCCATGCTTCTTTGGGCGAATTCCCCGAAATTTATCAGTTATCGCTGATTTGGGAATCTAATGTCTTTTCACTGCTTTCTTAGACCCATTCTCAGCTATAAAGAACTAGATTTAATAGTGGAGGTATTTATTTGTCCACGCAAACGCACGAAAACTACCTGACGTCCGAAGCCACCAGCATTGTTCGGAGTGATCCCATTCTACAGATGGAAAAATTGCAATTTTCTACTTCCAGTTCCAAAGTTGTCAGGTTCAATTGATAGTTTACACCAAAGAGTTTTCGCAATACATTTTTTGCTGAAAACTTATAGCATCATAAGTTACAAACCCACCGCAATAACAAACACAATAAAATAAGAGTTGAGCGTTTTAATAATAATAATAATTGGACCATTACAAGTAATGAAATTATACAATATAATTGTACACAGGTTTAGGATATAACAAAATATTGCAAAATTTCTTAGCAGTGACATGAATTACAAAGCTTTCATTTCAGTCACTGGCCCAAAGGGCCTTGAAAGAATTCATTAATACTGTAGTATGCACCTGACAGGAGCAGCTTTTGAATTGCTTTCCGAAATTGCCCTTTTCCTGAAATATTCCGTGTTGACATTGGAAGTTTATTGAAAAGTTTAATCATTTGAATCTCAAGTAATAACCTTGAGTTCAAATAAAAGTCTGATGGAAAGATGGAACCATTCACCACATCAAGCTAGTCTGCCACCTACTCGTATCAATTCTTCTTTTTGACGAAGAGGAGGAAAATCTTCGAAAAGATGCATCTCGTGATCAGGGCCAAATGTACAAATGTTTTAGCCTGTAGGCCAGGGGTGGTCAAACGGTCGATTGCGAATGCTTTTTGAGTAGATCTCGAGAAGAAAAAAATTTTAATAAATAGCTAACTAAAATACAAAAATTTATTATGTGATAAAATAATACTCTGCTAGCGGCAAAAGGCGGCTTAATCAAAGGAACGCGCGGTACTTGTCAAAGAAAAGCCGCGTTTTTTATTCTTGCCGCTTTTCTATAAATTTCGGGCGGTGCGTTTGACAGGAACATTCGAAACGTTTTCTTTTTTATGGTGAAGTAAAAGTGCATTTTTCTTAATTGTAGTGCGTCAGTTGCAATACCTAAGCGTGGTAACTTAGAGAGGCATCACAAAACGGTTCATTAAAACTATGAAAAGGATTTTCCGCCACAGAGTGAATTAGGAAAAAGAAAGGTACGTGATTTTATATCTTGTTTGAAAAAAGAACAAACCATGTCACAAGACCAGCCAAACAATCAAACGCTGCTATGATCGCGTCATTTAAAATATCTCATATATTGACGGAACACAAGAAACCATTCAAACATGGATAGGTTGTGAAAGAAGCATTTATTGAAGAGGGTGAGAGAGAATTTAAAAATAAAACAAAAATCATGTCTGCTATTAGAGAACTTCAGTTATCTCGTCCGACTGTCACAAGGCGTATTGAAGTAATGAGTCAGGACATGGCAGATAAACTAAAACATGATATCATGAAATGTAGATCCTCTTCTTACAGTTCGACGAATCCACCAATATGACAATGACAAGATGGCTAAGGAAGAATTTTTGACAATCATTCCTTTCGAAGGAGAAGACTCGTGGCGAAGATATCTATAACGTTTTCTCCAATTTTGTAAAAAATTACAAGCTGCCAATATATAAATTAGTGTGCATTACAACGGATGAATCTCCAGCAATGACTGGAAACAAGAACGGTTTTGTGGCATTGTGTCGAGCTAATGAAGATTTCCCTTCATTTTTTTCATTCCATTGCATTATACATCAACAAGTTTTGTGTTTTAAACACGGAGGAAATTATGGGCATTGCAACAAAAACTGTGAATTCCATCCGTGCATGTAGCTTGCAACGGCGGCTCTTCAAGTTGCAGTTGGAAGATAGGAAGTCAGCTGAACACACTGATTTAGTTCTTCACACGGACGTCAGGTGGTTGACTCGCGAAAATTCATAGAAAGGTTTCAAGAATTATTGCCCGAAATAACAGGTTTTTTAGACGAAAGAGGTGATGACAGTCCGATGTTGAAAAACGAAAAATGGCTGACTGATTTAGTATCTTTGACTGACATCACAATGCACTTGAACACCTTTAACTTGGATCTTCAAGGTTAAGAAAAAACTATTATTGAGATGATTAGCGCAGTAAACGCATTCAAAAGTAAATTGAAATTTACGATAGATCAACTGAAAAGAAAGGATCTGAAACATTTTCCTTCTTTGAAAGCAAGGATTCCTCAGTTGAATTATGATACGTATGAGGCTGAATAATCAAATATTTGGGACAATTCGAAATGCATTTTTATGATTGCAGTAAATTGGCGAATATAGCATCATTTATGAGTAATCCTTCCTCATGTAAAAACATTGAGGAATTAGCTACTGAAATATCAAGTCAGTTGAATATGAACTCATGTTCTGTTGGTGCAGATTATATCAGATATGCATCTCAAAGCTACAGCACTGATACAAATTTCTGGTGTCTTATATCTGAAGATAAATATCTGAATCTAAGGCAAATCGCCACTCAACTGACGCCAATATTTGAGTCTTTGAGAACTTACTAGTGCGAGTCTGCGTTTTCTGAAATGAAGTCAAAATATCGCAATCGACTAACTGACGATCATATATCATCATGCTTGCGATTAACACTCTGTGGTTACGTACCATCTTATGAAAAGTATGCTGTGGACATGCAGTGCCACGCTTCAACGTACAAAGTCACTCGTTAGTTAAGTTTAACACTACATGTAACTTTTTTGTTTTATAACTATCAATAAACTCGCAATTTTGAATAACTATGAGTTTTTTCATTGATATTTCAGAGAAGAACCTAACTAAACCTAACCCAAACTTTGACTAAAATAATGTATATTGTGCGGAAAGCTTATATCTAAATATGCTACGGTACACACTACTTAGGTAGGTAGGTACGTAGGGTGTATCGTGTATGTACAACCCTGCAGCACACATACTTTCAGCCTTTCAGAGTGGATCGTAAGTAGGTAGATCACTAGCAGTTCAAGTTTGAGCACCCTTGCTGTAGGCTATAGTCTCCATAGTGCAGATATTGAAGAATGCAGAGATATTGAGAGTGAGTTATGTTAATAGGCTTTCGAGGACGGAGATATATGGAGAGTAAGGAACATAATTAATTAACAGAGAGTATGAGGAATAATATTTGTGCCTACTCGGTGCATTGGTCAACATCAGCTAACACTATTGAAGACTTTTATTCAGGGAGCAACCTCATAGTCCTGGTTAACAATGATTATGATGCTTAAGATTGGACAACTAGCTCCTTTAGAGTGGTATATTTAGTATTCTACGAAAGGTTAAATATGCACCCTAAATGAAAGTCTTCAATGTTTACTCATATAGCGATATATTCTACGTTATATCCCATATTGAAATTAAGGAAAAATTAAAATATTTCTTACAAAATATGAAGGAATTTATTGGTTTTCATAAAATTGTTAGAAATAATTAATAATAATACATTTCTTTTGGAACAATTGAATTATTTATTTTGTTAACTTAAAAATAGAAAAATAAATCACCTTTTATGTTCTGTATAATTTTCTTTGAATTTCATTATTTGTGAATATTCTATAATTATTTCTGTTGAACATTTCAACGTTAATAAGTCACCTTGTGTCTCATCAAACTTTTGTACTTTCTACTAATTCAGGTTTTGGTGGTGTCAAAAATTGCCTTAATTTTTGCCAAAACACTTTTTGTTTGTCATCATCGGAATCCCATTGAAGATATATTCTTGTTTTAAGCAAGTATTTCAGCGTTGGATTCAAATGAACGTCACTAATTGGACCTAATTTAATCACAACAATACTTTCATCAACACAATCTCCATTAGGATTTTCGAAAAATAATCTATGATGTTCTGCAATCTGACTTTCCCAATTGCACCAATAGGATTTCGCGTAAGAATTGCTAACAATAAGAAGAGTTTTTCGGCTTTTAGCAATGTGTTCTAGAACTGATTCTGAAATGATGCTTCCCACTTGGAAATCTCTTTCATAAACGCATAATTTCAAATATGGTTCATGGTTTTCCAGCATCCTCATCAACCTCATAACAAAATATCTATCATGACTACAGTAAGATACAAAAGCATCGTACTGATAATTTGTATAACCAGTCTTTGCTGATGTTCTAATTTTACCTTTTCTAGTCAGATAAAGTCTCACTAAGAATGCCCAGTATCTAATATGCCATCTATAAATATATCCTAATATTCCTAAAGTTAAAGTAATCACACATAAAATCACTGAAGGTATAATGAGTACCATAATATTAAATTTATGTTTACAATCCAAATAATCATTTACCACTTTCTCAACAAAACTACTCAGAGTAATATCTTTTGGAGCAACACAAGGTATTTCTGTGTTATTTGTGAGATTCAAAAATCTTCTCATATCATTTTATCTGAACCCATCTCATTTTTGACTCTACAGTCACAAATAAACGAATTATAATAGATTTTATATAAGTCAAATTTTGAAAATCTCTCAGCATAGCACCACTTAAGTAAGCAATTTTATTAACTGATACATCCAATTTTTCAATATTATTATTCAAAAATACTCTACTATCCCATGCAAGAAGATAATTCTCAGAAATATCAACTACTCTGAGTTGCTTTAAAGTAGCAAAATCGCGATGAGATATTCGTTGAATACTGTTCTTTCTTAATCCTAAATATTTAAGGTTTACAAGATGCTTAAGCAGGTATCCACTAGTTGTTGTTAAAGTTGTTATATCATTTCCCCCGAGGAAAATCTCTTCCAAATTGCCAAGACCTTTAAACATTTCTAAATGAAACATCTCCCATGTTCTAAAAATTCTATTATCTTCCAGATTCAAGACTTTCAGTTTCTGTAAGCCTTCTAAAGTATGATTTTCAATCTTTAAGATATCGCATTTTTTAAGATTTAAAATTCGGAGATGGGGCAAATTTCCGAAATCTGTTCTAATTAGAAGAATCAATCTTGTGTTTTCCAAACTAAGATATTCTAATCTCATCTCTTTAAATTCGCTTCTAGTGAGAAAGAATTCTCCACCAAATACATCAGTGTTTGATTCTAAATCTAAATACGTTAGTTTTGGAAGTTGTTTTGATGCTCCAAAAAAAGAAAGTTTATTTTTTGCTAATATTAAAGTTCTGAGATTGGGTAAATTGGTGAAAGCCTGGTCATTTATGGATTGAGCAGATACATCGGTTAGATCAAGTGAAATTAGGTTTGGCATAAAAAAAGGGAATGTTTCATTGTCTAATACATCAAATTGGTTTCTAGCTAAAATAAGGGAACTTATGTTTGATTTAGCTACAATTTCAAAAAGGGATCTATGCTTGTACGTTCTGAATCCAGATGAACTCAAGTCCAGTAGTTGCAAATCAATTCCTATATCAAGCGATTCATGTAACATATCAAATAGTAGATCAAAGTCAATTCTATTTTCACCAATACGAAGTGCAGCTAATTTCTTTAAAGGCTTCAGGGATCTTGGATGGATATGCTCGATTCCACATAAAATCATGTTGAGTTCTTCCAAAGAACTTCCCTCCATGGGTTGAAAATCAAATTCAGATATATTCTTGAATACATTTTCATTTAAATTTAGTTTATATAATTTGGGTAAAATATTCGCCTTGAGTGTAACCGACAATTGCTGGATGCTATGAAGACCATTCTTGACTAAATTAAGTTCCTTCAAGTTCACTAAACCTTGAAATGTGTCTGGATGTAGAGACAAAAGTGAAGGATTAAAGATAAAACTTAAAGTGGTCAACTTCGTCATGTTTTGGAAAACAAATGGTTGGATATTTAGCAGCTTCTGATTTCCATCTATCGTCATATCTTCGACGTTTTTCAAATTATCAAAATCTCCTCGAACTATTTCTGTAATGAATGTAGATTTCAGGATGAGGATTGAAGTTAGGACTTTAACGTTTGTCGGAAATCTTTGACAAGGTATCGCTCTATCTTTAAAATTAAAGCAGATAGTGTAGATATTCAAATGTTGTCTACAATGGCAACCGTGTTCGACAAATCCGACATTCTTTAAGGGAAATTCTCTGCCTACTATTATTCTTTCCTTTTCTGGAATAGGCGGACAATAGTTCGACCTGCATGGTGAATATGAAATAGTACTCTGAAAAGTCATCAAAGCCATGAGAATTACCAGCATCTTCATTTGTAGAGAGCATGACAAATATCTGAAAAAAAAAATTATTTCAGTAAGGTATCAAGTGTAAAGTGAACTGCATTTTGAAGTAGACAATTATGAAAAATGTGAAAATCGGTGATAATAGTGCCGCTGAACATCAATACTGTATTGATTGGTATTGATCGAGGTCGTCGAACACGAATACGAAATTTACAAGAGCCTACGGAGAACCTATGTAGTATTATGACTATATGTCAAAGAATTGGACCACACTCGTTACCTGGAGTTTTCGAGGTCGCCGAACACGAATACGAAGTCTACAATAGCCAGCGGAGTAGCTATTGTGTGTTTTAGACGTCTTCTTATGTAGTATTATGCCAATTTATCAAAGAATTGGACCACACTCGTTACCTGGAGTTTTCGAGGTCGCCGAACACGAAAACGAAGTCTACAATAGCCAGCGGAGTAGCTGCTGCCTGCAGTGGGTGTTTTAGACGTCTTCTTATGTAGTATTATGGCAATTTGTCGAAGAATTGGACCACACTCGTTACCTGGGGTTTTCGAGGTCGCCGAACATGAATACGAAGTCTACAAGAGCCAGCGCAGTAGATGGTGACTGCAGCGGTTGTTTTAGACGTCTTTCTATGTAATATTATGACAATTTGTCTAAGAATTTGAAGCACTCGTTACCTTGGGTTTTCGAGGCCACCGAACACGAATACGAAGTCTACAAGAGCCAGCGGTGTAGCTAGGGCCTGCAGCGGGTGTTCTAGACGTCTTCTTATATAGTATTATGACAATTTGTCAGAGAATTGGACTACACTCGTTACCTGGGGTTTTCGAGGTCGCCAAATACGAATACGAAGACTACAAGAGCCAGCGCAGTAGATGGTGACTGCAACGGGTGTTTTCCTATGTAATATCATGACAATTTGTCAAAGAATTGGACCACAGTCGTCACCTAGGGTTTTCGAGGTCGCAGAACACGAATACGTAGTTGACAAGAGCCTACGGAGTACCTGGTGCCCGCAGCGGGTGTTTTAACGTCTTCCTATGTAGTATTATGACAATTTGTCAAAGAATTGGACCACATTCGCAACCTTGGGTTTTCGAGGTCGCCGAACACGAATACGAAGTCTACAAGAGCCAGCGGAGTAGCTGGTGCCTGGCAGGGGGTATTTTAGACGTCTTCCTCTGGAGTAGAATGTCGACCAGTCCAATTTGATTCATTCAGCAGTCAGCAGCTGTACAAAGAATCGTTCTAGCAGCTCTAGGGGATACCTGTTTGTGGCTCGCAAGGCGAGACCTTGACACTTGTACCGAACAGGCTTACTTTATACGCAGCAGGTTCACTTTCGTTGAAAGCCGTCCTGAGAAAACCGCCCACCAGCGTCAGAGGATTCCTTTCTCGATGGAACTGCTTGTTCATCTCTAAAAAATTATGAATTTAGACAAAGTCGTGCCAAATCTAAGGTTCCTTATTGCGAGTTCTTTATTATAATAGTTAATGTTTTGTGGCTTGTCCGTTGAACATTCTTTATACGTTAGTGGGTAGGTAGAAGTCAATTTTGTTTACACGTGTTTTATTTTAGGCTCTTGTTGACTGTGCAACACATGCATTCAGCATTGACAATGCTGACTTCTGTTCTCTTCATTTTGGAGCGTCAAATCGGCCACCGATCTGACATAAAATAGACATACAGACGGACTTTTATTAAGGATTAGAAGTCCGTCTGTACTGAAAATATTTTTTTATACAGTTTGTTTCAAGCTCGCCTATACATAAGTGTTATTGAAATACGTAGCGTTATCAAGTCTACAATTGACTGGTTGGTGGCAATTTTCCATAGTCAATAGGTAGTGATTCTGGGGATAGATTGGTGCAATGGTGTCATGGGCACCTGGTTTCGTACCCTTGTTTACCTTTCAACGGCCAAGTCACACAACATTAACTATTATTATTATTTATTATCGTGGACTTATGCACTATCTCAGCTGTTAGGTGGATATAATTAACCTTTCCCAGATTCAGCAATAAAAGGGAATAGGCTCGATTACAATATACTTGACATAAATTTTCTAACTATCCTACATGTATTAAGAATTACAGTTTTTTACATTTGTATATAGGTATTCTTATGCAATTCTAATTTCTTAAGGCTATTATGCAAAGTTTTGGGTATTAATCCAGTCGAGGAAACGATGACAGGAACAATATCTATTTTATCGAGGAGCCACATCTGCTTGATCTCAATAGCAAGGTCTGTGTATTTGGACTTTTTCTCCTGGAACTTGCTCAGCACGTTGTTATTATTCGGTATGGCGACATCCACCAGCATTGCTGTTCTGACTCTCTTATTATTATCATACACCACTATGTCCGGCCTATTCATTATTCTGTCAGTGATAACAGGCCATTCGTAGTATAATCTGATAGAGTCATTTTCCAATACGGGCGCCGGTTGATACTTGTAATATGGCTGGAAGGTATTTAGAAATCCGTACTTGTGTGCAAGTTTCTGATGGATAATGTTGCACAATTGATTATGCCTGTGAAGATACTCCGTATTGACCAGTTGTTCGCAGCCGGACGTAATATGCTGTATAGTCTCCGATCTTATATGGCATTTTCTGTACTTATCTGTTTGTAATGTTCCGTCCTTCATACTAAATTTTTTGTAGTTTTTTGTAGCGATCACTTGGTATTGAATGGCCATAAGGAATCCTTCTGTTTCCGCGAATAATTCTCCTTTCATCAACCATTTGTTCGAGGCTTCTTTGACGATGTGTGGTTCATTAATCTCATGGTGATGTCGTCCATGCAATTCCTTTCTTGATCATTGCTTTTATTTTTCAGTATCTGATAGGAACGGTTGAGTCAGCAGGTCATCTCTGGTAGCAAGATTTAGAGGCGTGTATCCCTTATCAGCCAACGATACCACTTTATGGAGGTCAGAAGCGAGAGCTTTTACAGAGAAGAATTCTCTGAGATTTTTTATCTGTTCGGTGTGTGAATTGACAACATCTATTAATCCGCGTCCTCCTTCTTTCGGCTTCAAAGTTGTTCGTATCACAGACGATTTTGGATGATGGTTGTTGTACTTTGTTAACATTGTTCGGGTCTGCCTTTGAATATCATCCAGTTCTGTCTTAGTCCATCTGATTATTCCAAATGAGTTAAGCAACACTGGAATGGCGTAGGTGTTAACTATTATTATTATTATTATTAATGCATGGTGAGAGTTTAGATACCTATAAACTCAAGCATGAAAAATTAACATAGATATTTGAAAAAAATCAAAAAAAGCTAAGCAGTGAGAACACATCGTGCAAGACTAGGATTCAGAATAGATAGAAGAAATAAACAAATAGAGAAATAACGCGAATGTAAACTAATAATATTGTCCAGATTCTAGCCAAGAGTCCAGAGCATTCTTGAAAGAATTCACTGTTTTCGAACTTATCACCTCCGCGGGCAGGGCGTTCCAAGTTCCAAATATCCTGTTGATCAGGAAACTCTCCCGATATGAGAGTTTTCAGTTTTCTTCGAACAACTTCAGATGGTGGCCGCGTAGACGTTCGTCGGTATTTAAAATGAATAAGTCGTCGAGTTTCACACCGAATAGGTTACGTAGAGCACGATAAGTAATTATGAGATCTCCACGGAGACCTCGATCAGAAAACGAGGGTAGATTTAGCAGGCGAAGTATCTCCATATAGTTTGGCCGTCTAACACCAAACAGCGCGCCGCTGTACACTCTCCAAGAACTGGACATCACGGATAAGAGTCGGATTCCAGACAGGTCCGGCGAACTCTATTATAGGGCGAATGTAAGTTTTGTATCATATAGATCATTTTCTTCGCTTTGGAGAACGATTGATTCATATGTTCCGTCCCAGTTAGGCCATCGGAAATGAGTACTCCTAGATCTGAATGAACATTGGTAGTGATGATGTTTTGGCCAGAAATACTATATGAATGACGTGGGTTGTTTTTACCCATGTGGAGGATTCGACACTTAGTGTAGTTAAGTGGCAAGAGCCAATCTCCGGACCGCTTAAATATAGGTCACGTTGAAGGGCAGCGGCGTTCGAAAGTGGGTCGCAGTACAACTTGGTGTCATCTGCAAAGAGTGAACACTCATATTTTACTATTGATGATAGGTCAGGGGTGAAGAGAAGAAATAGAAGGGGTCCGAGGATTGATCCTTGTGGTACCCCACTGGAAACTGACTGTTTAGAAGATATCGTTTTTTCTACTCTCACGCGAAAATTGCGGTTGGAGATAAATGCCACGAACAAAATTTCTGCTAACAAAGGACTCAACGGATTGCCCATAATCAAGCCGTCTTCAATTACAAATATTATACTATTGAAGACGGCTTGATTATGGGCAATCCGTTGAGTCCTTTGTTAGCAGAAATATTCATGAATAACTTAGAGAAAGTAATTCATAATCATCCACTCAGTAAATATTGTTTATACTGGTATCGCTATATAGACGATATCATTATTTGCTTCACAGGAACAGATAGACAGTTGAAAATTTTCGAAAATCATATAAATTCATTACATCCAAAATTGCATTCACAACCGAAATAGAAAGCAATAATTCGATAAATTTCTTAGACGTAACAATTTCGAATGAAAATGGAAAACATGTTTTCGCAATTTACCATAAGCCGTCACATACAGATATTATAATACATAACTCGTCGTGTCATCCATATCAACATAAAATGTCAGCATTCAATAGTTTTATTCATAGATTGATTAACATCCCGCTATCACCAGAAAATTTCAACAAAGAACTAAATTTGATTAAACAAATAGCCAAAAATAATGGTTACAATCCCAAACTAATAAATAATATTTTAAATAAAAACAAAGTAGAATCGCATTGAATGAAGTTTACCCTGTCGATAAATTGAAACAAAATTCAACACCTTAACCTACGTTGGCATTACAAGTGAGAAACTGAAATCATTCTTAAGTAGCAATAATTTCAACATAGCTTTCCAAACTAATAATAATTTAGGCAAATATATAAAAATAATAAAACCAAACCAGGTAAAAACAATAAATCAGGTGTTTATAGATTGAATTGCAATGACTGTGATAATTTCTACATTGGTAGAACACATAGAAATTTTAATATTAGAATATCGGAACATAAACGCAGTTTTTCAAATAAAAATCAGATTCAAATTACGCGAATCATCTCTTAGAAAATAATCATTCTTTCGACCCACAGTTTGAAATTTTGCATTCAGATAATAAATATTGGAAGGTAGATCTTTGGGAAACTTTAGAAATAAATAAATACAAACACTCAGGTAGACTCATCAATGAACAAGTCGATTTAAGCCCTTCACCTCTATTGAATCTTTTCGGGGAGCAATCTATTCCTTAATTTTATTGGATATACCTGTCATACATAACCACTTAGGAAGAGGTGACCAATAAGCTTTTAATTGCTCAAGAACATTTATAGTTATATTCTCATTTACATTTTTCTGCATAATCATTCGTCTGAAGAAGCTACGGTGTAGTGAAACGCGTTACGAATCGCAATTATTAAGTAAAATTCCTTAAAACACAGTACTTGTTTTTTATTATTGATAATGGAATTTTACCAAGTAAAAGCCTCCCAAATTCAAATGATAAATTAGGATCGTTCACCAAGACAAGTAAAGAGGAATTTTGATGACCTTCTAAGCGGGTTGGATCCTTTACAAGTTGGTGAAGATCAGAATCGCGAATCATTACGACAAACGGTCTATTGGGTGCTAGGGACCACTGGATATCACGTGAGTTAAAATCACCTGCAATGAAAAGTGTCCTCGAGAAACAGACAACCCAGAGAGATACTTACACATTAACAAATCATTTGGGCACCGGAGGGATGGGTAAATACACCCAATTGAGACAGAGGTATTCGTGAGGTCGAGGAACAGGTTGTCTATGACAAGATACTGAACAGAAAGTGATGCAACCAGGAAACTCTCAACGATGTCATCTCTCACATAGATACAAACTCCCCCATGCATAACCGTCACCCGACTGTTGCATCTATAAATGGTATACCCCGGCAGGGAATTTTCTTGTCGCTAACTCTAGGGTGGAGCCAGGACTCAAAGATCAAGATGAAACCTGGCTCCTTGGCTTAAGCGAAGGAAAGAAGCTCGAGATATTTTGAATTCAAGGATTGAATATCTGTGTATACAATCGACCACTCCCGGAGAACGTAATCTAGTTTTTTGAAGTCTGCTTCGACATATTCCCCACAATCTCAGGAGCAGCCATATTTGATATTCAGATCTCGTTCGCCTGCGTCCTTTTTTGCTTCAGTTGTTCTTTAAGTGAGTTAAGTGCTGACTCTTGTTGTGGAATTTTATCGTCTGATATAAAGTAACTCTCTCATGCTGGGTTGTTTGCAATAACTCTCTTGTTACGCTAGATTTTTCTGGTGATAAGCGGATTAGAAAATGAGACTTTAAGCGGTTTGGATCTTGAACCCGTCTTACCCACTCTATCTATGTCTAAGCATTAATACCCAGCATTAGGATCCATCGAACAGAGGCATTTTCGGGAACACCCTGACCGTTTTTCCGATACTACGCACAAAGTCTGGGAGAATTCCTATTACTGTCATTCAAATAAAACAAGATCTTTTCAAGATGGTTGCAGCTTGTAAATGACATTACAATAAAACATTCTTTCCGTATCGTCTAAAACCTCAAAGTAAGTAAATTATTATCAAATTTACTGATTTCCTTTCAAAACAAAAGTTGATTTGTTTTTTCAACAACCTTGAAAATAACCAAAATATTTAAGGCGGTTTGAGATAAAAAATGATTTCTTACAAAAAAGATTCATCCAATTTACTTTTATCAAAGACCGTAACAAAGAGACTTTGAAGAGCTTCAAATTAAGTATCGCTCTACCACTTTACCCTATTCAATTTTGAGGGGTTGAAGCGCCCCCTCCTAGAGACTTTCTAGTTAAGGCCTTTAATATTTCAAATATAACCTGCTCCTAGAAAGTATGATATGTAGCAGACTTACACTATAATATCTGATAATGTAAACAGAAACCTAAATATTATTTTAACCCAAAACATTCATTCAAAATTTATTATGAAAATGAAAATTAAAATAAACTTACACGACCATTAGGAGGAAACACGATAATGATACAAAAAGATTCTAAATTTACACTAACTTCAATTATTCAAGTAACATACCAATAGAAAAATGAAAACATCTAATTATTCAAGAGGCATTAATATATTAGATTTATTTTATGATCTTTGCGGTAAAACACATTTTCATTGAATATTTATGGGAAAACTGCAAATATTCCAATGTTATCATTCGTTTTTCATCTATAAATAAACATTTTCTTAATGATTAGTCAAGGGTATACAACTAGATATTTTACGAGGGGTATTTAATAAATAAGTGACTTTTTGCTGACAAACTAGTGTTGGCGATGTTGAGGAAAGTTGGATACGTCACAAACCAGTAAAAAACAACTAATTATTAAAACTATGAGGTTTCTCTTGGAGAACATACACCAAAAACGGGTGAGCTGTGTCTATCAGCCACCAAAGTTATGGCCATTACGATTGTCGAAGACAAAATGGGTTGAACCATGAAGACACATAAGTATAGTCATAACACCCTGTAGGAAAATACCACAATCGAGGACAATGAGCATCACCATGTTATTTAAGAAAAAATTGGGGAGAAGATTTCAGGATCCATTATGAGTTTCGTCAATTTCCTCCTTGAATGCTTGAATGGGAATATAAAATGTATGTCTTTATGGATCTCACTAAAGCTTTCGACTTGGTGGAGCACGCTATATTGCTGAACAAAATGTGTTCTCTAGGATTTAGAGCAGCAATACATAACTTAATAAAATCATACTTATACAACCGGATGCAGCTTGTTGAGATTCATGGAGTTGAAACCTCTTTGCTTGACATAAAGTGTGGTATTTCGCAGGGCTCCATTTTAGGGCCTCTGCTATTTCTCTTCTTTGTGAACGATATGTCTGATATAGTTGGTGACCCTGGTAATTTGATTATGTTCGTTGACCACACTACATTGCTCGGTGCAAAAACGTTCAAAACTTACCCAATAAATTTTCTATCTGGTTTGATGCCAACAACTTACTTTAGAACATACCAGAAACTGTTTTTATTAACTTTTCACTTAAAAATTTTGATTTAAACAATGCCTGTAGTTATCTATTGAGGGTAAAAAGAAAATCCATTCAACAAGTTCATTCCACAAAGTAACGATATCACTCAATGTAGGTCAGAAGTGAGAGCTTTTGTAGAGAAGAATTCTCTGAGATTTTTTATCTGTTAGGTGTGTAAATTGACAACATCTATTAATCCGCGTCTTCCTTCTTTCCGCTTCAAAGTTGTTCGTATCACAGACGATTTTGAATGATGATTGTTGTACTTTGTCAGCATCGTTCGGGTCTGCCTTTGAATATCATCCAGTTCTATCTTAGTCCATCTGATTATTCCAAATGAGTAAAGCAACACTAGAATGGCGTATGTGTTAATTGCCTTGACTAGATTCCCTGAGTTCTATATTGATTTCAGCAAACTCATCAGACGCTGATTGTATTCTGAATGTATCTTCTCCTTTGATAGTTTTTGGACTAGCAATCTGGCTTTTTGGTATCCTAGATGTTTGTATATTTCGCCATCCCTCATGCACTGTATAATATCACCGTTTGGAAGTTGTGTTTCACCATCTATGACTTTCCCTCTTTTAATGTTCAGGGTCTTACATTTTTCAATCCCGAATTTCATATGAACATTTGCCGAGAACTCACTGACAGTTTTCAGCAAATCATCCAATTGCTTCTTGTTTGAAGCATATAATTTGATGTCATCCATATACAGCAGGTGGGAGATTGTATGATAATTCCTTTCTGCTTTTATCCTAAATCCGTATCCTGTTCTATTGAGCATTGAGGACAATGGGTTCATTGCTAAACAGAACCATAGTGGGCTCAAAGAGTCTCCTTGAAAAATTCCAAGACGTATGGGTATCTCGTCGGTTTTAATTGATTTATTGTTCATGTTGACCTGCAGAGACGTGCGCCAGTGTGTCATTGTTGTCTTTAAGAACTCTACCAGGGCTGGGTGAATTTTGTATATCTGCAATACTTCAACAAGCCAAGAATGGGCGGTACTATCGAATGCCTTCAGATAATCGAGAAAAGCTGAATGAACATTGCGATGCCCTACGTGTGCCTGCTTCATTATCACAGAATCGATGATGAGTTGTTCCTTGCACCCGTGGTGTTTCTTTCTGCATCCTTTCTGCTCCTTTGCTAATATATTGTTGTCGTCAAGGTGTTGGTATATTCGAGCTTATCAAACTTCTTGTACCAGTAGTTGTGGATATTATCTATACCTGTGGCCTTCCAATTGTTGGTCGCTCGAACTACTGTTGTGATTTCTTCCTCCGTTATTCCATCGAAGTCCATATGTCTGATATCGAGGCGTTCTTTTTCATTCGTGATCCATTCCGCATCTCTATTGTGTTCTTTGGGGTTCGACCATACTGATGACCAATAGTCGGTCAAGCACTGTGCGTCAGGTACTTTTCTGTCATTGTTGGTCGCAGTTTTGTTATTTCCCTTATGAAAATTGACCGCGTTTTGGAGGAACCTTTGGTTTTGGTGTTTCCTTTCAGTACACTTGACGTATCTTGAAAGCCTCTTTGCTTTTGCTTGCAGTTTCTGTTTCAAAGTGTCCATATACACGTCGATGTGTTGTTTGTGATCAGGGTGTTTTGTGTTCATACCAATTTTCCTATAAATTTTGCGTATATGTGATTTCAAGCGCCTTAAGGTTTTTCTGTTTCTCAGGAATTCTGTGAGGTGACCGATTTCTGCTCTAATATTATCAATATCCTTCTCCAGTCGTTTTTGCCATGGTGGTTTTCGGACGCTTTTTGGCTCAGCTTGAATCAGATTTGTGGAGATTTGTTGTTTGTGAAGTCGAAGAACCGCTACTGCTCCACAGTAAATCAAAGTGTGAATCTTCTCCAAGGTGTTCTGGTCGGTATATTCTTCGAACACTGAATTCACGCTTGCTATGATGATATTGGTGTTCTTGTTCGTCTTGACTTTGGGCAGTTTAGGTCTTTTAGTTGGGTTACTACCACTGAATCCAGTTATTGCTCTGTTGAGTTCCGATCTTGCTAAATACCTATATTCGTTCTGCTGATTCGGCTCAGGAGGGCGTTCCATGTTAATATTCGTTTCCGTGGCTTCGATGTTATCTGTAACACTTTCATTGACTCCAGCAGGTATACCGTTATGAGTATCATTTTCGCTTCTGAGTTCCATTATGACCTCTTCTCGTATGCTTTGCAGCGTTTCTGAAGAAAGTAGCCTGTTTTTAACGATTGTTCTTCTTTGATCCGAAATTCTCTGCTCGGATATATGCTGTAATTCAGGATATTTTTCCACGAACGCAAGATGTAACGCGTATCTGTATGCTGTCATTTCCGATACCAAGTTTGTAATCTTATAATAGGAACGCATAATGAAGGAATTCATTTCTGTGGTCCACTTCATGCGTTTCCTAGGGAGACCGGCTCTCGTGGTCGTAGGCATAATGGCTTGTGCCACCGTTGAAACATCAAGAGTCGGTTGGGAGGTATTGATGTTATTTCCCACTTGGTTTTGTGTTGCAGTATCCCTACTCGATATCACGCTGCTTCCGTCGCTAACCGAGGGAGACTGTGACTCACTTTCCGAACAAGACCCTCTTCCTAAATCTTGAACGCGACAAGAGGTTATGGTGGTACAATGTCGATTCACCCATTTATTTCTTAGATTGTACATCATTGGATAAGTTGCATTTTATACCTACTGCCAGGTTCAGCTTGGGTACCTCGGGTTCGCTAAGCCCGTACTATTATTATTATTCATTCATAGAGTTTATAATTGATGTTTGATATAAGAGACAATAACAACCATAAAAACAGTAGTATTTCGGATTAGAAATCAGTGGAACTAATTTTCCTGACAATTTAAGGGAGAATTACAATTATCCACGTTAATAGATACAGAATATCTGAAATGATTCCACTTAAACATGCAAAACAAAGCGTAAAGTCAATTTAGATTGCGAACTTTCTTCAAACTTCAGATTCATTTGAATCATATAACGAATGTTGAATTAACCTTTTGTTCATAGACTAAACAGAAAACTGAATTCAGAATTATATAATTCATAGTTTCAGATGCGTCGAGTGCTTTTTCCTTGATATCCGGTAAAAAGGAAATCCCATATGGTTATTTCATAAACTATGCATTTATCTTCAGTTGAAGGTTAGAATTTATTTACACAAATATTATGTCATTCTTTATTAGAAATAATATTTCTTTAAGTAATTATAGTTTATGAATGAAAATTTAATGACAAATCTGCACACTATGGGTAAGTATATTGGTATCAATTAAATTTATGATCACTTCATTATTATACAGGGTGATTCACAAGTGATAGTAAATAGCTTAAGTGTAGTTAGAGTATACATAGGAGAGTTAGCACAGAATAAAAATTAAATCTATTCGTTTTCGATATACAGGCTGGATTTGGCTTTGAGTCGAATTTTTTATAGTCTATTTGGTAAAGACATAGAAATAGAAGCGCATTAAGTATGCAAATCATATAAAAACGTGGTACGTGGGCAAATTCAAATAGAATGTCGTTTCTATGGTTTTGTCTTGGAACAGGCACCAATTTATTGCCGGATCTTTGATAGAAACCCTCGTACAAATCTTCAGGAAGAATCCAACTACCTGACTACGATCTTCTTGGTCTTTTTTGTTGCTTCCGTATATCGCTGTCCTCGTTTTAAATAAAAGTTTTACTTTATACGTTTAAAATTTGTAGTCAGTAACGTAGACGAATATGTGTTTTAGGGTTCTCTTCGAAAATGAAATTGAATCAATTCAACATTAATGTATTTGAAAAAATATTATTTAATGTGAATATCTAAATAGTTAAACTTAACGAAAAAATTATTTCATGCATTTTCACGTTCAATTCTATACGTTAAAATATATAATAACTAAATGATGTTTATGATATTTCAGATAAATCAAAATTTTAGTAAATTATGGAAATGAACATTTTATATTATAGTACATTTAAGCTAGATTTTCCACATTAGTTATAACATTAACTAACAGAATGTTAAACAATTTCTTGACTTTATAAAACGTCTAGTTCTAAATTCAACTTCTTTCTACACTTTAAGAATATAAAAATCAAAGTAGTACTTGTCAAAATGCTTATATATACTTTTACAAAAAATGTTTACAGTTCATCTTCTGATGATGTACCATGAACCAATCATTGACAGAGCTCTGTCAATTTCTCAGGGAGGTTTTCGAAAAAACTGGAATTGTTCTGATCAGGTTTTAGTATTATCCACTTTTATTGAGACAAGGTAAACTTAAAATAGGCGCTGTATTTGTAGATCTCTCTTCGGCATATGGCACAGTTTGGAAGGATGGTTTAGTTTATGAACTCTTTGAAGTAGTTCAATGTGGAAAAATTGTGGAGTTGATTGAAAATATGTTATCTGATAGAAGACTTCGAGTTTCTATCGGTGAGAAAAAACAGGAGATTTTACAATATGAATGATGACCTACGTCAGGAATCTGTTCTTGCGTCTCTTCTCTTCAATTGATATATGTCTGACATCCCTGAAACTTCCTCTACGAAGTTTATTTATGCTGATGATATTGCTTTGGTTTTTTCGACACTATGACTTCGAAGCAATTGAGCAAACACTGATTTCTGATTTAGAAATTCTGAACATTTTCTTCAAAAATGGCGTTTATGTCCAAATCCTTCGAAAACTGAGATTTCTTGTTTTCATCTGAA
This sequence comes from Cryptolaemus montrouzieri, assembly GCA_013387265.2. Classification (NCBI taxonomy): domain Eukaryota; kingdom Metazoa; phylum Arthropoda; class Insecta; order Coleoptera; family Coccinellidae; genus Cryptolaemus; species Cryptolaemus montrouzieri. The sequence goes on from JABFTP020000062.1 coordinate 5,564,882, forward strand.
TAATCATGAGAAGGATAGGCAACTAAGAGTATTCTTCAATCAATCACTATTAACTCATAGTTTCACTAAACATATCTTGGTGTAAAACTTGATAGTTCTTTGACTTTCAAATTTTATATTGATAAATTATGTCAGAAGTTGAAAACAAGAAACAATATACTACATAAACTAGCTGCATCTAATTGGGGCGCCGGAGTCTACTTTGCGAACTACTGCTTTAGTTTTAGTATATTCAGCAGCAGAATATTGCTGTCAGGTGTGGTTGAATAGTGCTCATGTCAATAAGATTTATTCTCAATTGAACTGTTCTATGGGAGTTATAAGTGGATGTATCAGCTCAACTGCTACCCCATGGCTTCCGGTTATTTGTAATATAGTTCCTTCCCATATTCGCAGAAAATTAGCTCTTAAATCGTCTTGCGATAAGTATCACTCATTTCCAGAAGTTTTTCCGATAATACACGATCTTCAAAATCCACTTAACCTGAGATTGAAATCTAGGAGACCTATTTGGTCGATTGACTTTTTGCGTACACGGGGGAAGGCTGTTGATCTTTGGAAAACTGAATGGCAAGAAGTTGATGTTTTCAATAAAGTTCTCATAGAGGATTCTTCCAAAAGAGTTGCAGGTTTCGATATAAGTAGGAAAAATTAGAGTACATTAGATCATCTCAGGATAAGACATGGTCGTAATAATAGTATGTTGTTCAAATGGAATACTGTAGAAAGTCCGGCATGTGAATGTGGCGCAGCAGAAGAAACAATAAGACATTTAGTCCTCGATTGTCCTATTTACCATTTTACGGGTGGTTTTCAAGAAATTAATTCCGTTTCAGATAATTTCATTAACTGGGTAGAGAACTTTAAGTCTATTCAGGAGATTGATTCTTTGAATCTTGAGGTGATTATGGGCTACATACCCGAATGGTGTATGAGATGTTCTCTGTTGAAAAACAGCGGAGTATTAGTTATGTTTTTAGATAACGCAAGGGCTACACCCACCTAGGGATTCATTCCCAAAAGGTGTATGAGATGTTCCTTGTTGATAAACAGGGGAGCATTAGTTAAGTTCTCAGATTCAAGTGAGTTTAGACATATAAGAATTAGGTATGTTTTGATGAAATTTTTTTCTGCTGGTTTTCTTTTTCTACTGTTACAGATTTTTCCTGTCTTAATAACCCTTCCTTTTCACCCTTCTCCTCGTGAAGAAGTCCTGGAAGGCCTTTTTTGACACGTTAAACAACCTAAACTTGAGACTGCAAGGTGCAGACTCAAATATAGTAACACATCGGGATGCCATCAAGATGTACATTGAGAAACTACAACTAACCTAACCTAATTTTGGTTAAAGCACTTAAAAGTTTACTCCAGTGTTTCAGAGAAAGCTGTTCGAATGTACTTGCCTTTTTCAACAACATACATGTTCGAAAAAGCGTTCTCAACTCTTGTGGCGATCAAAACCAAGTACCGCAACAAACTTGATATCAAAGTGACCTACGCTGTACTTTGTCTGAAACTCAACCAAGGATCTGTCACCTTATCCAGAACATACAAGCGCACCCATCTCACTAAATCACATTTTATGTTTTGTTTTTGTAAGTAGGTAGGCCCATTGCTTTACCTTCCTTAAATTGCAGATGTATCTGTGTTACAATGTTTAAATTTGTATCAGTAATTATAATCGTTTTTCATCTAATACTTGTTTTAATTTTCATCATACGTACAGAGGGGGGCGTGGGGGGGTCACCAAATAACCAGAGGGGGTCGTGATACAAAAAAGTTTGGGAACCCCTGTTCTACTGATTCACCAAAATAGACTATAGAAGGTAATTAATGCATCATTTAGAACACATCGATCGAAGACGAATATTTTACGTTGATAAAAACTCAAAATGAGAATGAAAAATTCATTCATGAAAAGAAACATTAAGACAGATCAATTATTGCGATTAGAAAATTCGACTCTAATCCATAATCTGTCTGTGTATTGAAAAGGAATAGCCTAGTATTCTAAGTGTCGATTAGAACTCACATAGGTGTACTCTAACTACAGTTAAGCTATGTATTATCCCTCGTGAATCATCCTGTATAAGAAAATTGAGATAATGAGCAAATTTCAAATGTAGTATCAAAATATTATCTTGATGGATTATGTTCTCAGAAGAATAATTCTGTGGCCATTATGTTCCATTTCGATAGCCTTCTATGAATGAGTTCATAAAAGTTTCATATTGAAACTAAGTTACCTTTCGAAGTTATTATCGATACAGCTTTCCAGCGCTTGCTAAATTTTGAAGAAATGTCATTTATTCGAAACTTCATTTAGTGGTCAGAATGATGTGACGTGGAACTATTATTGAAAAACCTAGTGAAAATATATGATCTGATTTTTTAATTTCCAACGTCTAAGAGGCGAAAAATAATAAACTAATTGTGTGAACCGCGTGAAAACTATTTTTGTGGCAAAGTTGTGGCAAGTTGATATATTTTGCTGAAACGCCTTAGGAAGAATGATTAAAAGGTAAGTGTTTTCTTCTGTTATCCTGAATTCCAAGTATTTTGTTAGATCTAATAAAATCTGAAAGATTTGAATCACTTCATAAATATTAAGCATTTCTTTAGAATTCCTGAAATTAAATTGCACATAAATTCACATTCAAATCAACTTATGGAATCATTTTTATCAAACTGCATTTTTGCTAATCTAATTTAAACTTAACTAGTTAAGTTAGAATACACTCACCTACAGTTACTTTTTGAGATATATATATACAACAAAACTAAAATAATCCTAAAAAAAATCTTGCAATTTTCGAACGTCTTTTATATTCACAAATTATCGAGATGGTAATACAAGAACCAACGATTTAGTGTGAATCACAGTGACACACAGCGTATGGAATTATCTTCTATATGCTTACCGGTTATTCAAACAAATCAATAATAAGGTAAGCAATATTTCTATCAGGATTCTTCATATCTTGTGGCGAAAATTCGTGGAATAGGAAGGGAACAAGTATTTGTAATAAAGTAAACTATGAAAGCAGAATAAATTTGAAGTCAAATCTCTTGTTTGTATGTAGCACACTGCGAAATCGAGGGTTTTTAATTGAATTTGTATTTTAACAAATATTTTACTTTATATATCGAGTGTGCACATATTTTGTTGCTACACTTTGGTTGAGATTGCATCACTATTGCGAAGATTTGTTTTCGATTATCACAGCAGATGGAGCTAGTGAGTACATAGTGCTATGTAGTACTTTTGTGAAAGTCCATAACTATAAAGATGGATTTATCCTGCCATATCGGGACAAAGGGTAAGTTTAACCTTCATAAGTTCTTCAGTTTTACAAACGTTGCCGTGCTTTGGGTCTGATCTGACCCAAGTAGTAAAGTTATATTGGAAAATTAACAAAAAATAAAGATTAATTGTTCAATGGATTTATTTGACGTATATATTTATTTCTACAGAATTACTATTTATTTTTGTAAAAATTATAATTTTATATATCTAATATAAAAAGTTTTTGAATTGTGGAGGCCGTTACTTGATGTAGATCCATGATATAAATGAGATGAAAAACACAAGATTTAACTTTAATCTACACTTTATTTGAAAACTTTCGACGACGTTTCGCTGACACAGCAGCTTTATCAAGAATGAAAAACAGAATGAAGAGTATGGTATTATAAACAAATCGTAGAACAAGTTGGATGAATAACAGGAAAATCCACACCGAGCTATTGTACAGTCACTCATTAAATTGCATAAAGTAAATAACCCCGTTAGACCAGTCGTATCTTACGTTACAGCCCAAGCCGTGAAATTGTCGCACTACCTTATAGATATCATTAAAAATTATTGTTCATTCAAATCAAAATTTTCTATAAAAAATTCTTTCGAACTGATAAATAACATAAAAAACGTTAACCTACCACCTAACGCAAAACTTATTTCGTTTGATGTTGCGAATTTATACCCAAGTGTTCCTCCAGGTGATGTCAAAATATTAATCGAAAACATGTTGAATTCGAATTATGTTAACCACATAATTAAATCAGAAATATTGAATCTGTTGGACGTTTGCATTGAACAAAATTATTTTTCTTTCAACACCATCTATTACAGTAGTGAAAATGGTTTGATCATGGGAAATCCTTTGAGTCCAGTTTTAGCAGAGATTTTTATGAATAATATCGAACAGAAAATTCATACACATCCACTCATTTCCAAATTTCTTTATTGGTATAGATGTTGACGACATCTTAGTATGTTTCATTGGAACTACTCGTCAATTAGACTTATTTCTTAATTTCATTAATTCCATCCATTTGAACATTAAATTCACGATAGAAATTGAACAGAACGATTCCATTAATTGAAATGACTTGAAAATCACTAAACGAAATAATAATCATGTTTTTCAATATTCGTAAACCAACACATACTGATACAATTATACATAAATACTCATTACATCCAATTCAACACAAAGTTGCAGCTTTAAACAGCATGGTACATCGGTTACTCAGTTTACCTTTATCAGTAGAAGATTATAATAAAGAGTTAAATATCATCAAACAGATAGCCATTAATAATTCATATAATCCGGATATGATAGATCTAATAATTCGTAAAAACTGTATCACAAAGCAATAAATGAAGTATATCCTATTCATAAAGACTATAAAATATTCAACAGTTTAACATTCTGCGGTTCTGCAAGTACAAATATTAAAACCTTTCTCGTCAAACAAAATCTTAATATAACTTTCAAAACTTCTAATAACTTAGGTAAACATATTAAAAATAATAAATCTCGTGTTGAAAACTCAAGTAAATCAGGAATCTATAAACTCAATTGCGGTTCTTGTGATAAAATTTATATCGGTAGGACCTATAGGAGTTTTGGCATAAGAACATCTGAACATAAACGTAGCTTCGATAAAAATAAATCTGATTCAAATTATTCAAACCACTTAATAAAGAAAACCATTCATTCAATAAAAACTTTGACATATTTTACATATAAAATCAAAAGTTTAAAATTAGATCTCCTAGAAGCATTAGAAATAAATAGATACAAACATTCGGACAAGCTTTTGAATGAGCAGGTAGATGTAAATTATTCACCCCTACTTAACTTGTTTAATTAGTTTTTATTACCTTCCATACTAACTGTACAATAGCTCGGTGTGGATTTTCCTGTTATTCATCCAACTTGTTCTACGATTTGTTTATAATACCATACTCTTCAATCTGTTTGTCATTCTTGATAAAGCTGCTGTGTCAGCGAAACGTCGTCGAAATTTTTCAAATAAAGTGTAGATTAAAGTTAAACCTTGTGTTTTTTATCTCATTTATAATATAAAAAGAGTATACTATGTTGTTAGATATTTTTATAAAGAGACAGTAATTTAAAAAAATGTAAATGAAATTATATCTTGGCAGTGACTTCTTTGGAAGCCTTCTTAGCTGTACAAGTGTTGTTTTCCTCTTGTTGGGTGGAAGTTGATGGAATTTGTACATTGTCACTAGATTGACAATGCAATTTCTGTTGAAAAAGGTGCCCTCGGTAATGACTTCCTGTTTTTTATATACGGTGTAACCAATTGCATACCTAAATTTTTCAAATAGTGTCGCCGTTTTGCTAGGCAGCTTTCCTTTTAGCTGCTATTGGCAGCCGTGAATAATATGAAACCATTGCAGGCTGATATGTCTACCATGTTACTAAATACCACTTGAGACCAACGTTTTGTTTTTCTTTTGCAACTGTAACAGGAGATATCTTTATCCAGTGTATCCACGCCACCCTTACAATTGTTGTAGTCTAATATTATCACAGGCTTTTTATCTGCGCCATTACTCACTTCTGAGTTGTGATACAAAGTGCTGAGAAGATTCACAGACTTATTTTTTTTGGGTATGTAAGAAACGAGTGTAGTATCTTCGGTAAAAGCAAAACAATGAATATAACGGTCTTCCCTTTGTTAACTTTACTAAAACCTTAAGGAATAGGCGTGAACAAATTAGAACATTCGGTGGGGGAAAGTTAGGGCTATTTGGGGGCAATTTTCTCGGAGGAGAAATTTTTTAGAAAAGCGGACAATCTTTACGGAGAGATCAGTGCTATTTTCGTCCAAACAAGCTTGATTCGCGTCCGACTGACCATTTGAGCGGCGGTAGGGATCTCAAAAACAAGGGAAAAAGCGCGCCAGGAACTTCACGTTCAATTCGAGGACTATGCTTATTGCCGCTCGAAGAATTCTAAAAAACGCGTCTCTGAGAGGATTTTCAAAAAAACTTCTTTCTCCTGGAAAGTTGCACTGAATTGGTAGGGCCTTAACGTGCGAATTATCGAGTTGCAGTTTCTCAAGGAGGAACGCTACCCGAGAATTCTTGTTCCCATAGCGTAGTCCAACTTTGATATTCCTAACCATCCCAGAGTAATCCACCTCCAAAGTTGGTCCTTCTCGAGCGACTTCCGAAAACGACAAAAACGACGGCTTTTCCCATATAAAGTGCCGTGACGGTTCTACTCTTGCCTTGCGAAATAGACGCTTTCCAACCGTTCGAAAGCGTATTTCTAGATTGAATTTTCGAGAAATCCTCCGTTTACATATATTTCAATATTTTCCCTATTGGAAACTGTGTGCATTACTTTCCGCAATACAAGTATTAATCGATGAATTAACGTTCAATCATTTACTCCAAAAATCGAACTCGGTTCCAAACCAGCCACTCAATTTAGCCACATTTTAACGTCCTAAAATTGACGAATTTGACGACAGTCGAGCTATCAAAATTATTTACTTTCATTCGTCCTGCTTATTTGTGTTTACCAGGAGGTATGTTTTCAGCATCAAAAGATTCAAACATATCTCGGCAATAAATCCGTGATAAGAAATAATCGTTTTACGAATTAATTTCCGAATTTGGGACCATTTTCGAGACCCAGATTTTTGGGGAAGGAACCGGAAACAGCGAGGCATATCGGACTGTTCCATCTTTCTCCCCATATCACTACTCGAGCAAGGTTCTTCCGAAAGTTAGTGTGACGAATAACTAGAACATAGTGCTCTCTCCCTCTTTTAAATAAGAACAATGAGAAGGATAATAGAAACATAATATCAACATAAACATACAAATACATTCCTTCTGTCACAATAATATATACTTTGAATATCACAATTTGATCTAGTCCATCCATATAATACTAAAGTAGTAAGGCTTATTTCGAGGAAAGTGGTGGGGACGGTTGGAGTTTGAACCGGGTGGGGAGAAAGAGACGGTTGCAAAGCGGGGGCCACAGGCCCCCACGAATAACGAATAATTTTTTCCGGTAGAGAAACGTCGGAGGTAGATCTGCGCGAAATTCGGAGTCCCTAGCTCGAACGACGGAGGCGCGACGATTTTTCGAAAAAATTCGCCGAAACGTCACCCCGGGCGAACGAACTGTCGCAACGAAGAGATTTCTTCGGAATCGATAACTCGGAACTTTCGGAAGGCGATCGGAGAAGTCGATCGAGAGAAAATTCCGGGAAAAAGTTCCGAAGAAGCGAAAATAAAATATGTCTCCGAAATCTCGGGAATGGAGGTGATAATTTCTATGGACTTTTGTAGCTATAAAAATATTTCTATCGCCTTCGATCGCTACGAAACCTGGACGACGAAAAAACCTCGAGTTTCGCATTTCGCGCCGCAATAGTTAGATTCTCATAAAACCACCGAAAAACGGAAAAATCTTCCATCGAACGAAGGGCTATCGGCCGACTTTCGCAAATTTTCGCTCTACTTCCTCAATCCGAGAATCTCCGACGGCCAGAATTTCTGGCCGTAGGAGATATATATATATATATATATATATATATATATATATATATATATATATATATATATATATATATATATATATATATATATATATATATATATATATATATATATATATATATATATATATATATATATATATATATATATATATATATATATATATATATATATATATATATATATATATATATATATATATATATATATATATATATATATATATATATATAAATATATATATTTACCCCGACGAGTTGCCCATATATCTGTTCATGCAATCAAACTGATTTCATGGAAAATATAAATCCACCACCCGGTAATTATTACCATTGCCAGGCAATGATTATAATCAAAACATATCCTGGAATAATTATATATTAGGATAACGTTAAATGTTATGAGAATACATCAATCTACCAGAATATATACATACTATAGAATCATCAGACAATGATATCAATGTACCAACGAGTAGTGTCAGAGGCTTTCTCCCCGGAAAAATCCAGTGTACGGACCTTAGTCAAGTAAAAAAAAAAAATATATATATATATATATATATATATATATATATATATATATATATATATATATATATATATATATATATATATATATATATATATATATAAACACCTCAAAAGTCTAGGAACACTTACCAATATCTTTAAAATATGAATTTGATGATTCGAATTTAAAGAAATCTTTCGGTTTTGTTAGGATGTATTGTATATAATGTATTCTCAAGAAAACAAAATAATATTTGATTGTTCTGGATACGATACATCGATATTCAGAAGTGTTCCCTAGACTTTTTGAGGTGTTTATGAATGTGAGTTATAGTGTTTATTTATATATATATATATATATATATATATATATATATATATATATATATATATATATATATATATATATATATATATATATATATAGCATCTCATGTGAATGAATTGATTTGCGCTATATATCCAGATTACAAAATTGCTGAACAATTATCAACAATTATCAATGAGACGCACAAAAGCTAGGGCTATTATTGTTAATGTAACTGGGCAGTTAGCAGAATGCGCGCGTTTAAACTCCGTGTCAGTATAGACAACAGTTGTGCCAACTTAGCAACAATAATAGGAAAATATTTTTATTTCTTCTTAGTTTTCGAAAATAGGGTGAAATCCAGTGATTTTCTTCAATGATACTATATGAAGAATAAAAACAACCTGATTCTTTGAAAATTTTATTAAAACCCAAAGAACATCAACACTAATATATATTATTATCACCATCGATATTTCTGTTCTGAAAGAAGTAGTAATACTTAACTCGGCAATATATGAAACAAATTCTTGAAACTTAATAATCACAATTTATTTCACAATAAATAGAACATGAGTTGAGAAACAGAGATAGAATATTTCAGAGAAATATTACCAACATCAACAGTGTTTTGAAGAACGTTGGTAAGAAAATAACTCAAAACGAATTTTTAAAACTGAAATAAAATACTGCAAACAAAACTAAAAAGCTATTCAAAACTGATATACTACAAAGCCAAATCGACAAGATGAACTTGTCAATGCAAAATTAATTATTTTGAACAAATATATATCTATTTTCATAAAAAAGAAAACATTTCACTCAAGAAAATAAGAACATATTGCATAATTTCAACGAAATTCAAACTGAAATTGAATAAACTTTCATTGGAACAATTTTAATAAATGAAACTGAATATATTAAATCTACAACAGTCTTATACGGAGCACAATTCAGTTCCTCATAAATCCTACGGATGGAAGATCCTCAATATATTAAAACAATGTATCCGAATAATCGAATGACTTGCGCAGTAACAAATTTTAAATTGAATATTTCCATAAGCCAAGCTACGAATTAGTACTAAGTACTGATAATTTAGTTACTCAACAAGTGTATTCTAGTAAAATTAAGTCTTTCGCTCAACAATTTTGCTCTAGATTGGTAGAATGCAGAATTTGAAAAAAGTTAATCAAGCACTGTTCAATCAGTTGAAGATAAGTCCGAATTGAGTTTATTTAACGAAGCTCATACATACAAGCTATAGAATTTCTTTAGATTTATTGATGATGAATTTTTTCGAAAAGGTGTTACATCAAAATGAGTACTTTTTAATTTACATCCATACAATCTGTGATACTTAAACTTGAAAATTAGAGAATTGAAAATGACAGTATCTCCAAGTTTGGATTATATTAAATTTGGTTTGAAGAGGTTCAAAAGTTGTAATTTTTAGTTTACACTACCCAGAAATTTGAATTAAACAAAAATATTGCTTGAGGTCGATTTTACTTCGACTTAGACATGTTTCCCTCACTTGGGGAGGTTTAGATGGGAATACATCAATTAAAAAATGTTTATTGAAAATTGTATAAAAACAAACGAAATGATCTAATCCAACCGGCTTCGAACGCCATCTGCAATAAAAATGTGCCAACAACTTTAAGCTATTGCATAATTTATTAATGGACAAATAAAGTTTACACGTAAGGCAAAAGGTACAGAATGTATGTAATATCTGTAATAACAAAATTAGGTGGTGAATATTGGGAGATTGCAGTTTTTTTTTAATATTTCAAGTATTGTTATGAAGTTTGACTTATCAAGCTGTCCAAATATTGTAGTTCTTGGACTTTTAACGCCATCTGTAGTTGAGAATTGCACTGAAAAAGTGTTAAGGAGTCATAGTCATTATGAGGATTGCGAATATTACTCCGTGAAGTTATCGCTGAGTGTAAAACGAAAATACAGGCCTAGTAATTTTCTTCTAAACAGATACAGAGAAATGGATAAAATACATATAAGAAATTAACATTGAGTACTAATACATAATTGAGAACTACTTAAAATCGCAAATAGTAGGAAATATTAATATTTAATTATTGCATGTATTGTATTAGGCTTTGAATATTTCTAAGGATTCAAGATAATTGAGTTTTATACCTTTTGTGCTTGATATAGGATCTGTAGATTGTCTATTGATGGAAAAATATTGTTTGTTTCTATGTAATGTTGTACCAGAGTGGAATTTGTTTTGTTTTTATAAAAATGTGAATAGTGTTTCTTATAACTAATTCTGAACCACCTGCCTATTTGAACAATATAAATTCCGTTACAATTGAGACATCTTACTTAATACACTCCTGAATCGTCTAATTTTTGAAATTTATCTTTGGCATTGAAAAATATATTTGATAGTTTGGCTGCGAATTCGTAGGATTTGGATGTTATGCGATTTTTTTAGAAATTGAGCAGGAATAGGTTTATGTGTGGATGTCAGAATTATATCGAGGATAAATAATGTTATAGGGTTTTTTAGACACAAATTTGTCTATCATTGAGGGAGAATTGCCGTCCTTCAAACTTGTGTCTGAAAAACGTTTGAAAAAGGCTCTAACAGTATTTATCCTCAAAAGAGTTCTGACAGCCACACACATCAATATTCCTCATTAACCTCTTTCAGCCCAATTTGTAAAAATATCGCAAATAACATCAAAATCCCCAATGTAAAATTAGCCTGCAAATCCACAACCAAACTATCAAATATATTTTCCAATGCCAAAGATAAAACTCAAAAATTAGATAATTCAGGAGTGTATAATCTACATGACCCAATTGTAACGGAATTTATATTGGTCAAACAGACATGTCGTTTAGAATTAGATATAAAGAACATCATTCACATTTTTGTAAGATCAAAAAGATTTCACTCTGGCCCAACATTGCATAGAAAACAACTATATTTTTCCATCAATAAACAATCTACAGATCCAAGCATTAAAGATATAAAACTCAATTATCTTTGATCTTTAGAAATATTCAAAGCCAAACACAATACAGATAATAATCAATATTACTTAACGACCTGACTGATTTATGTTATTCCACAATATTTGGGATTTTAAGTAGTTCTCAATTATGTATTAGTATCCAATGATAATTTCTAATATGTATTTTACCTGTTCTAACAACCCATTTCTCTTTACCTATGTATAAGAAAAATACTACCTTTGTGTTTCAGTTTTAAACTCATACGTTTGTGATGATAACCAAAAGCTTAAGATACCTGTAATGTCGAATAAACTTTAGCATTGATATTTATAACATAGTAAGATTCGCAATCCTCTCAATGTATTCCCTTCAATAATAAATGATCAAATAAGATTTGTCATATATGACGAATCTGGTTAAACACCAGACGCTACACATTGTGCCTGCTGGATGCAGAGATCAATATCAGCTAACGTTCCAGTACTTGATTGGTTATAAATCCAGTTAATGGCCGAATCTATTTCATTTTTGATCTCATAGTCATCAGTTTTATTGAGGAACATATAAGAGTTAAAAATGTAATGTACTTAGATTCAAAATTTAGTCATGAAGAAAATTACAGTTCATTTAAATTTTTCAATGTTTTGTTTCAAATTAAATTATAAATTGTCTGTGAAGGTACCTTTCACTATGAATTGTTTAAGGTTTCACTAAAATGATGCTAGTTACTTTTATTTCATGGAAGATTTATTAGGAAACAAAAAATATTGAGATATAAAGCACAGATTGAGAAGTGCAATCATGGTAGTAGAATTAGGATGTGAGAATTCATATGACAGCTACACTTAATAAGTGTCAGATCCTACATCCTCTTCATTGAGAAGCAGAAAAGGCTTTGATATAACATTAAGGAACAAAAAGTGTTGAGATTCAGAGAAACGTTTGAGAAATGCAATCGAAAAATTAGAATTAAGATGTGAACATGCAAAATCTGACGCTAGCTTTTAAACTCTGAACTGTTGAAGGTTGCACTAAAATGATAGTTACTTTTAGTTTAGCACAGATTGAGAAGTGTAATCCTAGTAGTAGAATTAGGATGTAAACATTCAAAGATTACAATTTACTTGGCAATCCTCCTTTTTCTGTGGTACAATTTTTTTCAATCAATGGTGCTAAATTTCGAAAATCTCTACTAGTGATATCATGTGAGACCTACAAACTGTCAAAAAAGAATACTCCTGAACTCTGAACGCCATCTGCAAGATGACAGCTAAACTAAATAAGTGACAGGAGGTCTTGCATCCTCTTCATTAAGGAACAGATAAGGCTTCGTCATAAGGTAAAGATTGATTGCGATTTGAAATTTTGTGTGAAAGAAATAGTTGATGAAGAAAGGAATTAATGTTGGTTACTTTTCATCTATGACACCTGAACTATTATTAAAGATCCCAAACTTTATCGAAATTTTTCTCTCCGCACTTGTGAAAATGAAAAAAGTTACCACCATTGAACCTCTACTATATTATAATCTAATTCAGTATCTAAATGATGTATTTTGAAAAACTTTTTATTATTGACGCATTCTTACCACCCTAGAGCCTATCGATAATGCCCAAAGCTGTCAGTATATAACATTTTATTCGATCACTTGCAAGATACACAGAATAATAAATCAAGATCATTCAACAAGGATCTACCTGGGAACAGCTCGAGGGCACGAAGAAAAATTAATTCCTTCCATACTTCCACTCATTCGTTCCTGAAAAAGAGACTAGTAACCGCTTGAAGGCCCAGGCCTATTATTATTCCTAAAGTTGGTACCATTTCGCTGTCTGTGTTTCCCCACGGGGTTAGCAGGACGGGGAACACCGTTGGCGTATCGAGAGATGGGTGGCTCGACACTTTCAGACACATTCACATGATGATGAACATAATCGATGTACGTCGGAGGAGGCGTGGAAGGATCGAACGCGGGAATGTAATTGGCGGGAATGGACGAAGGGGGAGGCATGTAAAATTGTTCCGCTGGAAATGGGGCAGGTGGTGGAGGATGTTGACCCCACTGTTGCATAAAATGAGCAGTGCAATTCTGCAAGTACGACTCCAAACTCTGGGACTCGAGAAGCACTTGTGGAACTTCTTGATGAGGCGGTGGTGGGGGAGGGTGATTCAACCAACGAGGAGGCGTTCCCGCAGCCGAAGGGTTGCCGGTAGGTCTGGGACGTTCGGTTCTCGCCCTTGAATCGTTTATTCGTTGACGAAGAGGATTTCGAGCGTCCACCATGTTGTGAAGTCGCGAATTAAGTTGATTTATTTTGTTCATGCTAGCCTCGAATTCTTGGTGACGTTCGAGACTGTGTTTGCGTTTCGCAGCTTTGTTCTTCAACGATTTCTTTTGGCGCTCCTTCTCGTCATCAGAAAATTCCTCGAATTCGGGCGGGACCTCAGCGTCTTCGACCCAAGAGGCGTCTGAACCCTTTATCCTGAAAACAAGTATATTTTGGAATGTGAATAGTTCATCAAAATTGAATTGTTGCTGGTTTGATAGGATGCTTTTAAAATGGTTGAAGGACAGTTTATCATTTACAGCAACAACAATTCAACGAAATGCTATTTAGGAATACTGGACGACCCAAAAATAAAAGTTTTACTCAAATAAAGACATCACAAAAACATGAAACTACCTCGTTTTGAAAAAAATACAGCGGCTTGAACTTATAACTTAGGAATATTTTACCTACAGAAAATCGAGAATTAATTTTGTCTACAACAGAGAAATCAAAGCTACTCACTTCATTAACTCATGTAGAAAGACATACTTGGTATATTTGCTTTTGGGGGCGCAATAGATCTTTGTGCCTCTTTTGAGCTGTAAATTTTGTACTCTTTCCACCGTATCCAAATGGACGACATAGATCGGTGATGAAACAGGACCCATAACATCGAACACATAACCTAGAACTTTTTGACCATCTTCGACGAAGAATAAAGTGTCTAGATCGTAGGCTGGCATTGCTGGAAGACTCTCAATAGTGACTGAAGCAAAAATTATATTATGTTCATACAGATCTCGTCTGAAAGTATCGGTAATCATGCTATTTACGCTGACCACTTTCGCGAATCTAGTACCGAGTCGATCTGATATTTCGAATTGTAGCCAGTGTTGCCACAATTTATCTTTATTAATTTGATTACCTATCGTTGAAAATGAAATAGCGAAAGAATGATATACTATTGACGTGAAACTGATAGCAAAAAACTCCTATTCAGGGGCGTAACTTCTAGGGAGCGGAAGGAACACGTGAGCTCAGGAACCCGCGCTCGATTATCTAAATAAACAGATACATATTTTGACTTCTTTCAAACAGGATCGTGCGGTATATCACAAGATGCTTTCAAAATGGATGAAGGTTGAGGGAAAATTGAATTGAAATGAAAAGAGTGGTAGAATTCTCGATAAAATTCTCCGCATCGGCTCGGAAGATGTAGCTAGAGGTTAAATGTAAAGACGACCAAGATCAAATACTCATTCTCTACTTTGAACGTGAAATAAAAATGAATACCAGGGAAAGAGATCTGGCAGAACTGGCTGAAATTTAAATCTTTCGGAAAATATTACCCGTCGACTAGTAATGGTTTCGCAAAGTTGTCAGCGTAGGCGTAAACAGCAAGATCTTCAATCAAATTTTGATCCTATAGAATTCCATGCACGTAAAAGAAAAATTGGTTGTTATACGGTATAGTGTCGATAGCCAGAATTCACTGAAAAAATGTTACTAATTTTGGGGCCCAGAATCCAAATCTGAAATCTTAATTAAAATGTCCTCGTTACTATCACAATGGATAATATATGCACACACGTACCATTAATTAGAAATTCTACGCTCAAATATACATTTCTTATTAAAATGCTTTTCAATTCGAATGTTTATTTGCTAGACAGTTAACCCAACATATTTACTATCTAGATATGATTGCCCCTCAATTTTTAATTGAATAGGTTGGTAGGTTAGGTTTTAGGTAAAATTAGGTTAGGTTTGGAAAGATTTCCATCTGAATTTCGGTCTCAGTTATGAACGAAAGAGATAGTGAGTACTTCTATCTCTTTCTTGCATCGTTTTGAGGCGTACGTTTTATCCTAAAACATGTAGCCTGAAAACATTGTAAATATGGCGGGTTAACTGTATAGAAAATAAACATTCGAATTGAAAAGCATTTTAATCAGAAATTAATGTATATTTGAGCGTAGAATTACGAATTAATGGTACATGTGTATATATATTATCCATTGTAATAGTAACAAGTCATTTTAATGAAGCAATGATAGAGCTTGAATGATATTAAATAATCTCAAGATACTCAACTTGAAAACCTCTTTTAGTAAGCGATCTGTTGAGATATCAGCTATTTATAGAGCACATTGTGTAACAGTCAAATCTTTTGCGAAGATCTGAAGGGCTTTTAACTCAGAATATGAAAAGTGACATAAACATATTTGTGGGAGACACAAATATAGACATAATGCCAAACTGGGGTTAATGAATTTATATTTTCGTGGTCTGTAATTAATGATTTTGCTGTCGAAATTATGTTTTTAACCACTTTCTTGAAATTTTGCGGTAGGATCCTTAGTTGATGTTATATAGTTTCTGGCTGTTAAGAATTCTTCAGTTTTAGAAATATAATATAAAAATATAAAATATAATATATAACATCAACTAAGGATCCTACCGCAAAATTTCAGAAAGTGATTAAAAACATAATTTCGACAGCAAAACCATTAATTACAGACCACGAAAAATATAAATTCATTAACTCCAATCCACAATCCCCCGAATTATATTCGTTGATAAAACTTCATAAACCTAATTACCCTATTAGACCTGTTGTTTTTTATGTAACGGCACCTTCTTTCAAACTTTCAAAATTCCTCAACGATATGCTAATAAAACATTGCAATTTTAAATCTAAATTTTCGGTCAAAAATTCATACGAACTAATTGCCAATATCAAAGATACCATTATACCACCTAATTCCAAATTCATTTCTTTCGATGTTAAGAATCTATTTTCCAACATTCCTCCGAAAGATACGTATTACTTAGTTGACGAATTATAAGAAAAGAATCATGTCAATACTATCATTAAATCAGATATTCTTTCATTATTACAAATTTGTTTAGATCAAAATTATTTCCATTTCAATAACAAATATTATACTATTGAAGACGGATTGATTATGGGCAAGTCCTTTGTTAGCAGAAATATTTATGAATAACTTAGAGAAATTAATTCATAATCATCCACTCAGTAAATATTGTTTATACTGGTATCGCTATGTAGACGATATCATTATTTGCTTCACAGGAACAGATAGACAGTTAAAATTTTCGAAAATCATATAAATTCATTACATCCAAAATTGGATTCACAATCGAAATAGAAAGCAATAATTCGATAAATTTCTTAGACTTAACAATTTCGAATGAAAATGGAAAACATGTTTTACAATTTACCATAAGCCGTCACATACAGATATTATAATACATAACTCGTCGTGTCATCCATATCAACATAAAATGTCAGCATTCAATAGTTTTATTCATAGATTGATTAACATCCCGTTATCACCAGAAAATTTCAACAAAGAATTAAATTTGATTAAACAAATAGCCAAAAATATTGGTTACAATCCCAAACTAATAAATAATATTTTAAATAAAAACAAAGTAGAATCGCATTGAATGAAGTTTACCCTGTCGATAAATTGAAACAAAAATTCAACACCTTAACCTACGTTGACATTACAAGTGAGAAACTGAAATCATTCTTAAGTAGCAATAATTTCAACATAGCTTTCCAAACTAATAATAATTTAGGCAAATATATAAAAATAATAAAACCAAAGCAGGTAAAACAATAAATCAGGTGTTTATAGATTGAATTGCAATGACTGTGATAATTTCTACATTGGTAGAACACATAGAAATTTAAATATTAGAATATCGGAACATAAACGCAGTTTTTCAAATAAAAAATCAGATTCAAATTACGCGAATCATCTGTTAGAAAATAATCACTCTTTCGACCCGCAGTTTGAAATTTTGCATACAGATATTAAATATTGGAAGGTGGATCTTTGGGAAACTTTAGAAATCAATAAATACAAACACTCAGGTAGACTCATCAATGAACAAGGCGATTTAAGCCCTTCACCTCTATTGAATCTCTTTGGGGAGCAATCTATTCCTTAATTTTATTGGATATACCTGTCATGAATAACCACTTAAGAAGAAGCAACCCAATAAGCTTTTAATTACTTAAGAACATTTATAGTTATATTCTCATTTATATTTTCTGTACATTCATTCGTCTGAAGAAGCTACGGTGTAGTGAAACGCGTTACGAATCGCAATTATTAAGTTAAATTCTTTAAAACACAGTACCTGTTTTTTATTATTGATAATGGAATTTTACCAAGTAAAAGCCTCCCAAATTAAAAAGATTATCTATCAACGGTTTTTAATTCTGTGTAATTGCCTATATGCTCTTTGAAATGTATACCGAATCAATGTGAATATAATGTATCTGGTCTTTATAATTTGATTATTCTGCATGATTTCCTGAACGTCAACAATATTTAATAGAGACATGATAAATCCCAAAAATAAAATACTTAACAAATTCCAAATCACTTGAATAAATCGCTCGTCTCGCAAGTAAAGCTCAAATCGCATATGAAGTTTATCCAACACAAGTATTGAACAAACTGAAGAGTGAGACGACAGAGATCAAACATTTATTCTCTTATACGAACGTGAAATTTGAAGGAACTTCAGGTAAGGGATCTGGCAACACTGGCTTGAAATTCAAATCGGTCGGAAACAAATTTGGATTCTGGCCCCCAAAATTAGTAAGTGGACATTTTTTCAGTAAATTCTGACGGTACTCCTGTTGTTTACGCTGCCCACACGCACACCGTGTCGACGAGAAATGTTTCCGAACGATTTGAATTTCAAGCCAGTGTTGCCAGATCCCTTACCTGAAGTTCATTCAAATTTCACGTTCGTATAAGAGAATAAATGTTTGATCTCTGCCATCTCACTCTTCAGTTTGTTCAATACTTGTGTTGGATAAACTTCATATGCGATTTGAGCTTTACTTGAGGGACAAGCGATTTATTCAAGGGATTTGGAATTTGTTAATTATTTTATTTTTAGGATTTATCATGTCTAGATCAAATATTGTTGACGTTCAGGAAATCATTCAGAATAATCAAATTCGTGAGAGTATTATAAAGACCAGATACATTATATTCACATTGATTCGTATACATTTCAAAGAGCATATAGGCAATTACACAGAATTAAAAACCGTTATCTGAAGAAATCCTACTCTCTACTTAAGGGAATTTCTTGAGTTATATACATCAAAAATTCAAATAATTGTATTTACAATAAATGCTTATAGCTATAATTTTGGTGTGTGTCAGAAAAAACACAATCGTAAAAAACAAGCGAAGAAATAGAATACCAGCAAAAAAACAGACCATGACCGTTCCTTAATCAGGCATCTAAACTTGCATCATGCCTCCTACGATTGCCCCTAAAGTGTGAGCTCAGGAACTGTAACAGGGGAACCATACTATCTTGCGTATAATTCAGTACACCAGTGAAAAAACCTGAGGAAAAAACTCGTTTCCCTGTCGCTATTGCACTAACAATAGCTTGTCTGTTTTATGGTGTGTTAGTGTCGTGTATACAAACAGAGTACCAAAAATTTTTCTGCTTAGCAGCTTCTTTCTCTCATTATCATCTTGCACTCCATGATTTCCAGGATTTCTTCACGAAGACAAGGGTGAAAATCTAACCTAACCTCTAGCTGCGGTAGGCATCTTCCCAGCCAATACAAAGGGCTTTAACAAGAATTTCTACTACTATTTTCATATCAATGCAGACAGAAATGTTGCTGCTCAATTTTTACCCCAACTTGTTATGAAAAAAAAAACTTCCCATGGAGATCCTTCCCCTTTTTGTCTTTTTGTTCTATGAACCTTCTGTTTGTTCTATGAAACTTCTGTTTGTTCTATGAAACTTCTGTTTGTTCTATGAACCTTATGTTGGTTCTATGAAACTTCTGTTTGTTCTATGAACCTTCTGTTTGTTTTATGAACCTACAGTGGTAGTGCACTGCGAACCACTCACTTAGACCATGCAATGATAACTGCCACCTCTTAGGATTATAAGTTATCTGCCTTCGAAGGTTATAGACTCAACATATCGGTTATGTTCCCGACTCTGGGCAAACACACCAAAATTCATACTACAACTATATCTATCCTAGGATTTGCATCCGGTCCCTCGGCGTGGGAGTCAGTATCTCTACTAACTCACATCAGCCACCTCCTTTTTTGAATTATTGTTGAAGTCGGTTGAAAAGGAGATGTAGCTTTCAGAACCATAGAGCGTTGAAAATCATGTAATAGCAATGCGCAAAATAATTCAATAAATGCTTTAATTTTATTGGATTGTGGAAAACAACTCAGTCCATGCAATCTCACAAATTGTATTATGAAGATCGATATCCATTGAAGAACTCTCGAAGTTCTATGGTTCGAAAATCAACATTCAATTTTGCGAGAGGAAATGCGAAAAATATATATTTTTTTTTATTGAAAAATAATATCTAAATAACCCTTTCAGGTTTTGACAGATATAGTTACAAAATATAAGATTATTTTATGATCAGATTTACATTCGAATTTGTATCAAGTGTTCTTGCAATTTTTTTAAATTTTGTGTGCGTTATCTCCTTCACTTCACGGGAAAGCTTGTTATAGAGTCTGACACCCTCAGATAGTATGCGTCTTTCCCCACCTTGGTTCTGTGAGCTAAATAATTCAGTTCTTCATTTCTTCTGGTTGCGTGGTCATGTACTTCAGATCTAGTTGTTAAAATAAAATCATTATCTTGTATTTCATTGTCGAGAAATTTTCTCACCAATTTCATAGTTTCAAGCTGCCTCAGTTCTTCTATGGTCAAAATGTTTGTTCGTTTATATACTTCCTTCGTAGGTGTCATTGAGGAAATTTATACAGGACCTTAATAATTTTATTTTGGCTTCGTTGCAGTTTTTCATTTCTATTACGTTTCCTGTTGCCCAAAAGATATCAAATAAGTTAACTTACTTTTAATGTAAGCTTCATACACCATTTTCTTCTCTTTCATAGGTAGGACGTCCGAAATTTTGTGAGCTAATCTACTGTAATAGGAAAGATTCTTGACAAGCTGCCTGATGTGAGGAGTCCATTTCATATTCTTGTCTAACGTGAGGCCGAGATATTTAATAGTGTATTGTTCAAGAATTTTGTTGCTATTTAGATATATGTTTATATTATGTTTTTCGATTTTTCTCGAAGTTTATAATATGGCACTTTTCACTATTCAGGGTTAGCTTGTTTATCTTTGTCCATTCCATCAACCTGTCAAGATCTCTTTGCATCTGTTTTGAGTCACCTTATCATCTTCATTCACATAGAAAAGAGCTGTGTCATCAGCATATATCATAACCTTCCCACATAGTTGTTGCCTCTCAAGATCATTTATGTATAGTAAATATAGATAAGGGCCCAAAATTGATCCCTGCGGCACTCCGTAATATATGTTTTACATTCACTCACTTCATCCCCAACCTTGGTGAATTGCTTCCTATTCTTCAAGTAAGAAGCAAAAATATCAAGTGAACTTCCTGCCAAACCCTTTTGTTCCAACTTACGCAACAAAACACTCGGATCAACCGTGTCAAAAGCTTTTGAAAGTCCAAAATTAAAGCAGTAACACATTTTCCCTGGTCCACTTTTGTTTGTATAAAATTGAGTATATGTGTCATCGCAGTTTTTGTACTTCTGTGCCTTTGAAACCCATGCTGAGACTTGCTGAGTATATTCATATTTAGTATGTGTGCTGATAATCTGTCATGCAGGATTGTCTCGAAAATTGAGTTTTTCTCATGAAAAATATGAGATGAGAATAATATGATTATGTTAGATATTTCTTAAATAACTGTGATCGTTCTAAAAAAAATACCAATCCATGTCCTTACTTGTCAAACTAACGGAGAAAAGGAATTTCGGCAATTCGCAAAAAAAAATTTTGAATAACGTGAAAACATTTTTGACGTAAATTTCATAACCGAGAAATCGAGTATGGATGAAATCAGGAAGTTATCAAAATTCGTGAATAACTCGAAAACCACATCAGAAATAACTTATTGGATGTATGAATACTAATGAATCAATAGAACTGAGATGTTGTTATTCGCACTCTCCAAATGAATAAAAAGAAAATTTTGTACAGTGTACAATTCTCAATTTATTACCCTGTTATATGAGCTAAATAGTAAAGGTTTAGCTTACAAAAAAAATCTGGAGCATACAGATCCTGCACTCAGATTGTCAAAAAATTTATGCCAAACAAAGGGAAATATTTTCCCTCAATTTCATCCGTCACATTGAACTTTATTGAATTACTGAAATGTGAGGTCAGATTTGAATATCATATTATCATTTTGGAAACTCTTTAGATTTTGAAAACATCTTTTGCTATACCGCACTACCCTGTCCAAATGAACTCAAAATATGTATCTGTTTATTAAGATAATCAAGCACTTGCAAAAAATTACGAGTCACAAATGGCCCTTCCGCTACCGAGAAGTTACGCCCCTGATTAGGAGTGTTTACCCATATGTTTCACTTCAATAATACATCTTATCCTTTGCTATTTCATTTTCAACGATAGGTACTCAAATCTACGACGTGAGATAAATCGTGGCAACACTGGCTTAAATTTCAAATCGTTCGGAAACATTCCTCGTTGACTCGGTGTACACGAAGCGAGTGCGTGCAGCGTAAACAGCAGGATTACCATTCTGACTATCGACACTATACCGTATAATTACCGAAAAATTACTTACCAAATTTGTCCAACACACAGTCAATGTTGCCAATGTGTTGAAATTCCTCTTTGTTGTTTAATTGTAATGTAGAGATGTCGGGGACTTTTGCAGTAGCAGACCCCAAATCTGACATCCATGGAGAATCCGTTTTCTCTATTTCTTTCTTCTCTGGTTGAGGTTTAGCTCCCTCAGATTTGCTGTTAACGAATGATTAGGTTCAACATTTATTTTCACTGAAGATATGTCAAAAAAAATTGAAACAAAGGTTTCGTATAAACAAAATGAAATATGCATGCATGTATCATTCTACTGATACATTTCCTTACCCTTTGTTGTCGAAAATTCCATCCATACTGTCATAGTCGTCAGTTTCACTATCAGCTTCTGAATCCTCAGAATCACCTACAAAATCGCGGAACTGTAGTCCTTGCATGGCAACATCATCATCACTCTCCGAACTATCATCTTCCCCATCTTCGTTATCGTCATCCGAGTTATAATCTTGTAGATAACTCAACGACTCTGACAGTTTATTTTGTACAACTGTTCCTGTGGAATTAGACGATTCGGAGGACTCGCCCACTTGTTTAACTGTAATATCCAATTTATTAACTTTTTCAATGAGATTTTCTTCGACTTTGTTCTCAGCGGATATTACGCCGATTTCTTCGTTATGGGGCGGCGTTTTCTGGACGACAGCAGTCGCCTCCTCTGAATTCGGCAATTTACAAGAATTGGATTCGGAATTACTCATTTTGCTTTGTGTATTATCAGAATTTTGATGGAACAAACTTGAAGGCTGTTCGTCCAGAGTATTCTCGTTTTTTCCTACGCTAATTTCGCTTGACATTTCGTAATAAGTGTCGTATATGATTATTCTTATGATATATTTCAAATTTCTTTGGTTTTTTTATGAATTTCTCACTTATTTCACTTCATTCGGTATAAATGAATATATCACCACATGTTAAGAAGTTTCTGGTTTCCGCCATTAAAAACTGAAATCATAGACACACAGAAATTTAGATTTTGAAAGATATTGTAACTACAGAAATAGGTGAACCTTATCGTCTTTTTCTTTTTAGTTGGTCATTGATTATTCATTTTAATTTGGGTAAGTGCTTAACGTTAAACTTAAATTGTCACTATTCTGAACAGTTAGCAATACTTACATAGAAATTACAGGGTTATTATTCATATTCATCAACTATCTCAGTTCCAGATACACATAGACAATTCCTTGATCATAGAATTATCAGGTAATTCACCGATCTTGAATTCTTAATGTTGGATTGCACCACTCATTTAATCCTGTCAATTTTCATCAACTCTATTTCTCATTTTAGCTACATACGAGCGTTGAATTGACTTTTTTAAGATAATGGGAATCGAGATATGTTATTCAAACATATTATCACTCAACAAAGAATTAGAACTGAATCATTCTTGTCGCAAATCTGTCTAATATTTAATTGAGCCCATCATACTTGGTCGTTTTGTATGAACTTCCTTTTCTTCAATTACTTATTGGAACATAAAAACATATTTTGTTCCACCTTTGATTCAGATTATCAGTATTTGTTCCTGACCTTTATACTCATTGAACGGAAAATTTTGATATTTCAAAATAATGTTCTGAAAAATAATCTATCTCCGTTCTCCAAGCATATTTCACCTCTTCACTCTTGCCTTAGCTTGAAAAAAAATTACATCAGTATAAGTTTAGCTATTGCACAACAATCCTATTTTATACATATGACCCTCATGACTCGGAATCCTGACCAGTTCTTCTCTGTTGTTCACTCATACGTCATAGAGGCAACCGATTATGGCGTTTAATCTAAATACGTACTTGTTTTGAGACTTTTAATACTGCCGGACTATCGGAAAGTATCTTTATCGACAGTACCTTATTCCTTATAATGTTGATAGTTTTTTTTATTGTAAATAGATCTGACAACAAAATCGTGGAGTTATATACCAACTTTGACATAGATACAACAGAATATTTTGTAGATGCCAAAATACGGATGCCATAACCTTTCAGCTGACGAGTGTCGGATCGTTGTAGCGTTTGGACGACTTTTGTCCACTCCGTGATGTTCTCTTCGATTCAGGCTTGTCCCCTGTTTCCATGTTCGATGGATTGTCACATATCGACGCAAAAAATCTTATCTTTTCCACTCAGATACCGTATTGGATTATCTATGCACCGTTGGCCATGTCGGAATACCGATGAATTTTATTAGAAAATCCATTCACCTGATAACGATGCCGCTTACATTTATAATGAATAAAGCTTTCCAGCAAGGCATATTCCCTGATGCTTTAAAAATTGCTGTAATTTGGCCAATTTTCAAGATATAAGTTATTATCGACCTTAAGCATACTAATCTTGGCACTACGCCTGATTAATTCTTCCAAAAAGTTTAAGGTGATATCCAAACATCAACACGGTTTCACTAAGAACAAAAGCACAGATACAGCTGTCTTTGAATCTGTCCACATCATTATCGCACTCGAACGTGAAGATTTGCCTACTGCTCTTATTAGACCTTTCGACGGCCTTTGACTGTGTCAACCACGGGCTTCTTCTAAGAAAGCTAGAACTGAATAGCATTCGTTGAGTTGGCCCCAATTTCGTGAAAACCAATTTCTTGAACAAAGGTACTTGCAGATAGTGATTACACAGTCTTTATATCTTCAACTTTTCTCCTATCTCAGGCAACTTCAATTTACGACCCGCCAAAGTTGAATCATGGTCTTTTTTATGTTATCTGAAGCAACTGCCGAATTTGATCGACCTGGGCGCTCAGAATCGTTTGTGTTTGTTCGAATGATTTCAAAGTCAGTTATACGTTTTAACCATTGCTAAATGGAATAGTCTTCAATCAAGTCTTTGTTTTGCTTGAGTAGTATTTTCTTCTATAAGAAAACTGTGTTTGATTAGAAAAACACTCGTTTTTATCCATTATTCAATCAAAAGCAAATGTAGCCTCACTTAACCTTCAATATCTAGATAACAACTATGCCGAATGTCATGAAATTTTTACACTTACCTTTAGAAGGTTCGAACTTACGAAAAACAAAAGAGGTACGACATTGGCAGGCCAAGTTGTCGCAGACCTGATGCCTATCGAGTTATGTGTTATGATAACTCGATATCATGATTGAATTAACATTTTACTTCTGGACCCACTTAGGATATTTCCGCTAAAGTTTTTGCTAGCTGATCTGTTATTTCGTTGCTAGTATGTTCTTCATGACCAGGAATCCAGAGCACTTCTATTCTATTGTTCAGTATTTGGACCTTGAGGCAACCGCGACACTTGAGTGTGGCCATTTTTTAAGACTTTCAATCGAGCTTGACTGTTGGAAAGCACTTCTACTCAGAGAACTGTTAGCAGTTCATTCCTGTTGATACTTTATTGTATTGCCAAAAGCTCTGCCTGGAAAAAAGGGGAGTTAATATCAACGAAGAAGTGATTGTCGCAACTGAAACAGATTTCCTATAAGTTACCGTTTATATGATGCGCTATTCATTTGATAGGAATGTTTCAGTTCGACGATATTTCCTGGCTAGACCCCGTACAATCGATCCATGTTGAACGAAATGGAGTCATAAAGTTATATGTCCATAAATATCCCAAGCCTACTACGAACTAGTTTCCTTTTCATTTGTGGAATAATATAGAAAATACCGCTAACATTGTATCATTTGTTTTCAATCGCGTACGCGGGTGCGTGAAGATAGACTGTTGTCGGCGATACATGGCGCATACCCCCATCGAATCAGGAAAAAAATCGCCGTGGACGGTAGTAGAGAAAACAATAGTTCAAAAATATTGGATTGTGAATTAGTTGTGAATTTTGATTGTTTGGAAGATGCCTTTTTCTTTGTCTAATGGTAAGTTCCGAATATTGCTAAAGTTTCATTTTTTGGGTGGGAAGTGTTGATTAAAAAAATTGATAGCGAAAAAAAGGAAATACTTGAAAACTTTGTTGAATTCATGTTTTTTATTATGTATTATCATTACGTAGGTTAAATTTTGCGCCTCTGGCACTTTTACTGTTGATAGCTCCCGTCCTACAACTGCGACGTGTATTTTGACATTTTTTAACCTGAAGGTATTGTTGTTGTTTGCTTCATCTTTTAACGACAAGTGTGGATGAAGCTCCACACTTGATCACTGTGAAACGCAGGTATAACGAATTCTATCGGAGCCGTTGTTCACTCAGTGACGAATATCGTAAGGGTCGTCCAAAATCAGTTGTTTTGCCACAAACCATCGATGCAGTGCCCTAAATGATACACGATGATCGCCATGTGAGATTGAGACAACCCTAAACACTAGTTCCATCAGCGTACATTCAATATTGCATGAACATTCAGCTGTAAACATTTTTGTTCGTGTTGGATCCCACACAACTTAACTCGTGTCGTTTGGTGCAAAGAAATGTTGAACAAATTCGACCGCGTTGCTTCAAAAGACGTTTACAAAATCGTTATAGGCGATGTATCTTGGATATATGCGTATGAGTCCGAAATTAACCAACAATCGACAGGATCTTCCCAGACGAGCCAAACCTAACAAAAATTGTTCGTGCAAGAAGCAGCTCGAAGCAAATGGTCGCCTGTTTTTTCAGGAAAACTAGACATGTCGCCGCCATAGCATTAGAGCAACGTAGAACGGTTAATCCTGAATGGTATACAACCATTTGTTCGCCGCAAGTATTCGATGAGTTGAGGAAACCGAATATAACTAAAATTATTCTGTATCATGACAATGCAAGCTCACACACATCAGCGCACACAATTGAGTATTTGAACACCCAAAACGTTGAATTAATGGGCCAAATTTTAGCGTTGATATATTTTTACTGACTGAACACTGGAGAACCCATGATGAGTTGGAGGCTCATGTCTTTAATGGATATAAACTTGTGCCTGATTTCTGTCGTGCGGATCTTAACCGTGGTGGTGGTTGTGCGATCTACTGTCGTGACAAAATTAGTTTTAAAGACAGGCCAGATATAAATCTCGAACTGTCTTGACTATTGTGAATAGTTTGATTTCTAATAAAAAGAAGGTAACATCTACACCCCGCGTACCTCAACTAACCTGGTTAAAGATTCGGCACCTTCTGGTCCTAAATTATCACAGAGAGATCGAAAGACACTAGATAAGCCTTTTTACATGTTTGACATCAGTGAGGATGAGGTATTGAAGGTTGTGAGTAGGATGAAGGACACTCATTCTGAAGGCCATGTCGGAATACCGATGAATTTTATTAAAAAATCCATTCACCTGATAACGATGCTGCTTACATTTATAATGAATAAAGCTTTCCAGCAAGGCATATTCCCTGATGCTTTAAAAATTGCTTTAATTTGGCCAATTTTCAAGAAGGGTGATGCCAATGATATAAGTTATTATCGACCTATAAGCATACTAATCTTGGCACTACGCCTGATTAATTTTTCCAAAGAGTTTAAGGTGATATCCAAACATCAACACGGTTTCACTAAGAACAAAAGCACATATACAGCTGTCTTTGAATTTGTCCACATCATTATCGCACTCGAACGGGATGATTTGCCTACTGCTCTCTTACTAGACCTTTCGAAGGCCTCGGACTGTGTCAACCACGGGCTTCTTCTAAGAAAGCTAGAACTGAATAGCACTCGGGACAATCAGCTGAGGTTGGTTGAGAGTTACCTAAAAAATAGACGGCAGAAAGTCTTGTTGACACAAGATGGCTCCAGTTGTTGTTCTTCTGAAGTGCTGGTAAATCTTGGGGTACCGCAAGGAAGCATATTAGGCCCTCTCCTTCTGTTATATAAATATATTAATGATGTTCCAGATTCCTTTTCTAAGCCATATAATGACAGAGTTCAGCCTGTTATATAAACACCTCAAAAAAGTCTAGGGAACAATTCTGAATATCGATATATCGTATCCAGAACGATCAATATGGATGATTTTTTTTAAGAAATGAACACCTGCATCAATTTCTCACCTAATTATGTAGAGTACCGCAACAGATTTCAGTTTTTTTTTATAAAAAACTAAAAATGCAGCAGATGCGACGCTGCATTATAATCATTTCATCTATTCAGTGTTTGAAATCAGTTAGTTGGCACTTTGTTTCTGTTGTAAGCACAAATAAAAGATTCAAGTTTTGTGATTCGACCATGGAAAGACGACATTTGACTAGAGAAGAGATGTTACGAGCCGTTGGCATGCTCCAAGCTGGGAGATCACAACGGGAAGTATCCAGGATTCTGGGAAGTAGCCCAAGTGTCATAAACCGTTTATGGTCGCGTTTCAATGAAACAGGTAGCGTAGAAGAACGCCATATAGGTCGTTTCAGGATTACTACATTCGCCCAAGACCGATTTTTGGTTTTACAAGCCAGAGGAGATCGTACTACTACAGCATCTCAATTAGCTCAAGAGCTATCACGAGTTCATAATGTACAAATTTCCGACCAAACTGTGAGAAATCGACTGCACGAAGGTCAACTCCACTTCAGACGTCCTTTAAGAGTTCCACAACTGACCCATGGAAATCGCGCTGCTCGTTTAGCTTGGTGCCAAGAACACGTAAACTGGGATCAAGAGAGGTGGGCCACAGTTCTCTTCAGTGGTGAATCTAGATTAAGTTATTATCCCGATTCGGGAAGAATTCGAATATGGAGGGAACCTGGAAAGCAAAACTGTCTCCAGCATGCTCGAGAATTTGTTAGACAGGGAAGCGGATCAGTGATGTTTTGGGGAGGTACACGCCTTGGTGGAAGAACTGACCTCGTTTTCATACAGAACAACCTCACGGGAAATTCTTACGCTAATGAGATAGTTATACCTGTAGTAGTACCGTATCTCCAAACAATGGGTCAAAATCTACTCTTCCAATAAGATAATGCCCCTCCTCATCGTGCAAGAGTTGTCTTGAACGTTCTTGAAGAGAATGATATCGATCTTCTACCGTGGCCATCCTGCTCCCCAGATCTGAATCCCATCGAGCATGTGTGGGACACCCTAAAAAGAAATCTCCTGCGTCAAAACGTCTTCCATCATGAACAAGAGCTTCGATTCGGAGTTCAGGGGGCTTGGAATGACTTAGGCCAGAATGTAGTAGACAATTTAATATTGAGCATGCCGCGACGATGCCAAAGTGTTATTAATAACAGAGGTGGACCTTCTGGGTACTGAAAAATATAAGTGCTTCCATATCGTTTCGAAAATATTAGTTCAGGATTTCCCAAATTTCGTCATTTTCAAATTTCAAATTTTTTTTATAATAGGTTCTTTGGAGAAGTCAAATATTATTTTGTTTTCTTGATAATACATTATATACAATACATCCTAACAAAAACCGAAAGATTTCTATAAATTCGAATCATCAAATTCATATTTCAAAGATATTGGTAAGTGTTCCCTACACTTTTTTGAGGTGTTTATGCTGACGATATAAACTACATGTTTTCTGCTCCCAGTGTTTTTGGTCTTTATGAATACTCGGTACTAGCACTCAATCAATTAACAAGAACAAAACTGAACGTATATTTTTTTCTCATAGTAGATCACGCTTTGTGCCTCCATCAGGATTCAAGGTTGATGATGTAAATTTGAAAATTAGTGACACTGTAAGTTTCCTTGGCATCCAAGTATATTCTCACTTGAGCTGGGAAATTCATATTCAAAATCTTGTCGAAAGGTTGAATGCGATTCTGTTTTCACTCAGAGTTTCATTGGAGGTTCTCAAGATCATATACTTTTCTAATTTTCAGTCGATATTTTCTTATGTTTTAGTTATATGGGGGGTCTTCCTTCTCTGATTCTATATTTATAGTAGAAAAGGCTGCTTCGAGAGTGTGACTGAACTTAGGTTATAGAGAGTCATGTCGTGGTATGTTCAAAAGATTGGGGTTGCTTACCTTTTATGGTATGTACATCTACAAAATTCTGCAATTTATATTTCAGCATCCTCATTATTTTGAAGAATGCAAAAATCACAACCATTCAAGGCGGGTTTTTCCTCTTACTTATCACATCCATTGCGCCTCTTTGACAGAGAAGAATTGCCATTACAATGCAATGAAAATATTCAATGCACTTCCTAAAAACCTCCAAAGCATGTCAGACTTGAGAGCCTTCAAGAGAGGAGTATTCAAAATTATTCTGAATTGTGAACATTATTCTCTAAATGAATTTTATATATTTTGTAAGACAGCTCATTGATTTATAGTTTATTGATTTATAATCCATTATATTTGAACTTTACTTGTTTCATCTTATTGTTTGTCGATATACAATATTTGTGAAATAAATATTCTTTCTATTCTATTCTATCCACCTTATAGTCCCGATTCGGCACCTAATGACTTCTTTTTGTTTGCGCACAACAGAAAAAAAATGCGTGGGCAACGATTTTCGACGGCGGAAGGGACAGTTGAATCCTCCAATACCATGTTTTGCAGGTATCTCATTCGGAGTGACAAAATGTTTCGAAAGTTGGTCTGAACGCATGCAAAAGTGTATCGATCTTCATGGAGAATACTTTGAAAAAGAGTAAAACTATTTTTTGCTCTAGCTTACTTGTTTTTTTCTTGTCAGGCGCAAAATTTGAAAGGCAACCTACTTATTATGTGACTGTCTTCTGAAGAAGCATAAAAACATTCTTGAAGATTCTTAGGTCTTTGAGGACCTGATAGAGACTTTGGGGGACTATATTGACGTTATCAAGCAGCCAAATGTCTGAGTTCTGGATAATCTAACTTATTTTCTATAGTAGTACTATATGTTGTTAGCAATGTCAACAAGAAAGACAGATTTACGCTCTCTGTTATACAGGGTGTTACATAATAGTATGTCACAACTTGGTTCATATAAACGCAAAAGCTTTGTTACGGAGCTACAAGGTGTTTCTTCGAAACTCCGGCAGTTTTGGAGATACTCAGCCCAAATTTTGTATGCAAGCTATTTTTTACAACCTCCATCATTACACGTCCTAGATTTCAACTGAAATTCACAAGGTGTTTTCTTTTCCGAGGCCATGTTTCCGTTTGCCCTCTCAAACTTTTTTGCAGTACGCCACTGATCAGCGTACAATCAATTTTCGTCATCTTCGTTCAATTTAGAAACTTTTTTGACACTTGTGATTTTTTCGTATCCCCAATCGTTTTCGAGTGAAAAATTATTGAATTTGAGTTATTCGAATTG
Organism: Cryptolaemus montrouzieri; assembly: GCA_013387265.2. Taxonomy (NCBI): domain Eukaryota; kingdom Metazoa; phylum Arthropoda; class Insecta; order Coleoptera; family Coccinellidae; genus Cryptolaemus; species Cryptolaemus montrouzieri. Next base: position 5,596,704 of record JABFTP020000062.1, read on the forward strand.
TATGTTATTCGCTAAATAAAAAAATAATAGAAATACTCGATAGGTATGCCCAAAATTTGCTTTTATTTTGATAGCTCGTCTTCTGAGACTCAACTTATACTTATTCAATATCAAACTAGAAAAACGAACAATTAAAAACTGAATAAATTGCTGGAGGTATCCTCCACCTGCAAGAAAACAGGCTTCTGTCCTTCTTCGCATATTATCATGCAATCTTTGAAATATTCCTGGGGTATTTCTTATCGTGTCACAAAAGGTTCGATTTCTCAATTGTTGTACAGTGTTCAATGAAGTGGTATAAACTAAACTCTTGACATATCCCCATAAGAAAAAGTCTAAACTATTTAAGTCTGGGGTCCTAGGAGGCCATAGTTCTGGCCCACCCCGACCTATCCATCGGTTGTTGAATGTATTATTCGAAAATTCCCAAGCTTCTCCATTAAAATATGCTGGTTATGTTTCGCACCAAAAGTGGCACATCCTCGAGCAATAAAGGTAACTCCTCAAGAAATTGTCGATAAGCGGAACCGTTTACTCTATTAGGCAAAAAAAATTGGCCCAATCAAATAATTTCCAATCATTCCGACCCAAGAATTTAGTCAGAATTGTTCTCGTTGATTAGATTCTTCAATCAAATCGAGGTTTTCCTCAGCCCTATAAAGATTATTGTGAAAATTTGTGATAGCAGTTCTCAAAAAGTTAGCTTCGTTTGTGAACATTATTTCACTTTCAAAATAAGCATTTTCTCTAATTTTATCTGAGAACCATAAGCAGAAATTCAGTCTTGAAGGAAAATCTCGAGGAAGTAGAGTTTGGACGCGTTGGATATGAAACGGGTACAATAAAAAGTCGTGAAGAATCCTCCAAACTAGAACATGTGAAATAGTCAACTGATTTCCAATTTTTCTTGTACTCACATGAGGATTCAAATCAATACAATTCAAAACTGCTTCCTCAATATCTGGAGTTCTCATAGTTTGAGTTGCACTTTTAAATGATCATTTGCAGTAAAAGTACCAGTTTCCCTCAACCTTCTGTGGATATTTGAGAATGTTCCTCTGTCTGGTGTTACTCGATGAAATGAATGAAAAAAATTGTGGAAAAACTCGTTTCCCTGTCGCTATTGCACTAGCAAGAGCTTGTCTGTTTATGTTGTGTTAGTGTCGTGTGTACAAAAAGAGTACCAAAAATTTTTCTGCTTAGCAGCATCATTCTCACATTCTCATCTTGCACTCCATGATTTCCAGAGGACAAGAGTGAAAAGGAAAGGGGTATGGGACAGGAAAAATCTGTAACAATGGAAAAAGAAAACCAGCAGAAAAATATATACCTAAACTCTTATATGACAAAACTCACTTTAATCTAAGAAAATGATGAAGATTTTACATAGCAAGCAAGGCCATAAATAGGACTAAGTAGATAATCAAAAAGTACATCTCCTGCGATATTTCCTCTTTCGCGGAGATGTTCTCCCATCGCAGTGTAAGTCTCCTGAAGCATAATCACTTCCACCTTGTTCTTGCTTGCCAATTTTGAAGTATAATCTCGCAAAATTCCTTCAACATTCAAACTCAACAAAATAATTCCCTTTCTGTATGAGCGAAAGAGCCCCGATGGCCAGGTTCGGTTTTCTAAGTTTTGCCGATTATGATCTATAGATGTTCTAGTGCATTGACAGTCAGATAGACGGACAACAGTGTGATATTTTTCCTTTCGAGTTGTGAAACGCTAAAAAACTAGAAGATGATTTCACATTTCAAATTCTGATGATAATTCTCGCTCAGAAAAAAATATAAAATTTTATGAAACACTTGATTTAGTCTGAATCTACCACTCTCCACACCTCTTCGGTTATCACAAATTTTCAAATTATACAAGGTGTGACCTGGATCTTTCAACGAAAAGTTGAATTATTCATTAAATTATATTTGGTTACTACAGATGTTACAAATCTCGAAATGGCCACATTAGTATCTGGGTTGTCATTTATTGGGCGCCAATTAAATGACGGACATAATTTAGTGGAATGATTTTTATCAGTGAAATGAACCATATTTTTCCTAATTAAAAAATTTTACGTGGGTTGATGAATGGAAATCGTATTTTCTTTATTATCGTCCATTCGAATTTATTGACCGAAAATCCTTGGTACTTTTATGTATCGCAACATGTTTCTGAATAAAAATTTAATCGAGGAGCGGTGTAGAATATGTAGAAAATACTTTTAACAATCCTGTCCTTCCACCGCATGAATTTGTGAGATATGCATCCTGTTAAAAAAATACCGGGAATTGATTATTCAAAAAATCTGTTTAAAACGTTTGTCAGAATTTTTTTGTTGCTGAGTCGGCACAACAGTTTTCTATACTGATGTAGAGTTTGAACGCGATCTGTCATTTAGTTTGTTTACAGTGCCCGATTTTGTCAAATCTCACAAGTGTGTTTTGCGATTTTCACAATTTATAAGATATCGAACAAAGAAATTTTATATTGCAAATGAAATTTCGACTACCGAATTGCTGAAATTGTTACAGAAGGCTTACGGTGAATCGACTTTATAAAAAACACGTATATTTGAGTGGTACAGTGCATTCAACAGCGACCGAAATGTAGTGGAAGATTTGCCTCGCTACGGTCGGCAATCAACATCTTCAACTGAAGTTAACGTCGATAATGAAGGAAATGGTAATTGAAAATCCTCTTTCAAATTTCAGAGAGATAGGCAATGAACTTCAGTGTTTCACGAATCAATTCGTAACCTTTGAATGATCGTTTGCGCATGAAACGCGTTGCCGCTTGACTAGAATTTTCTTCAAAAATTGAATCGTGTTAAAATTCACTGAAGAAATTCTATACTCTGTTCGGTAAAGACGTAAAGTAATAAAAACTCATTAAGTATGTAAATCCCTTAGAAATGTGGTACGTGAGCAAATTCAAAAATAAATGTAATTTCTATGATCTTGTCTTGGAACAAGCACCAATTTATTGTCGGGTCTTTGATAGCATTCATCGTACAAATCTCCAGGAAGAACCCAACTATTTGACTACGATCTTCTTTTTCTTTTATATTGCTTGCAAATATTGTTTTTTCGGACGTCTTAAATTTGTAGTCAGTAACGTAGACGAATTTGTCTTTTAGGGTTCGCTTCGAAAATAAAACTGAATCAGTTGAACACTAATGTATGTGAAAACAATAACAATTTAATTTGAATATCTAAATAGTTACGTTTATCAAAATTAATCATTTCATGAATTTCATTCATACTCAACTTTAATTATATACGTTAAAATATATAATAATTAAAAATGTTTATGATTCTTTAGATGATTCACTAAATTTTACGAAATTATGGAAATGAACATTTATTTTATATTATAATAGACTTAAGCTAAATTTTCTACATGAGTTTCAATATTACCTAGCATCATCAGACAATGACATCGATGTACCAACAAATAGTGTCAGAGGCTTTCTCCCCGGAAAAATCCATTGTACGGACCTTAGTCAAGTAACACTGAATGTTACTCATTCATAGTTTTCTTTTTGTGAAGTGATGAACGATCGAATATAATACTGCTTTGAATATAAATATGATAAAATTGTCAGCCAATTATATTACATTTATATATACAAATGAATCAAATATGAAATGAGATTCTGAGCAGTATAAACTAAAGAGAAAACCTATGACTCTACCTAATTATTTTTTCGGAAAGAAACCTACGAAGAATATTACGAGATTTGATGACTGTTATCTTCTGTAACTGTTCAAATAAATTTCTCTTTATACCCAAAATCTCAGTATTTTTGTGAAGATTCCTGGAAATAACACATGTTGTAGAAATAATAATCGGTAGAATAAATATTTTCTTCATTTTCCACATTTTTTAATCTCGTCGCCAAGCATCATATATTACGAAATTTCTTCATTGCATTCATTTTAAATGAGATAAAAACACAAGGTTTAACTTTAATCTACACTTTATTTGAAAAATTCGACGACGTTTCGCTGACACAGCAGCTTTATCAAGAATGACAAACAGAATGAAGAGTATGGTATTATAAACAAATCGTAGAACAAGTTGGATGAATAACAGGAAAAACCCACACCGAGCCATTGTACTGTTAGTATGAAAGGTAATTGAAAACTAATTAAACAAGTTAAGTAGGGTGAATAATTCACATCTACCTGCTCATTCAAAAGCTTGTCCGAATGTTTGTATCTATTTATTTCTAATGCTTCTAGGAGATCTAATTTTAAACTTTTGATTTTATATGTTATATGTCAAAGTTTTATTGAATGAATGGTTTTCTTTTATTAAGTGGTTTGAATAATTTGAATCTGATTTATTTTTATCGAAGCTACGTTTATGTTCAGATGTTCTTATGCCAAAACTCCTATAGGTCCTACCGATATAAATGTTATCAAAAGAACCGCAATTGAGTTTATAGATTCCTGATTTACTTGATTTTTCAACACGAGATTTATTATTTTTAATATGTTTACCTAAGTTATTAGAAGTTTTGAAAGTTATATTAAGATTTTGTTTGACGAGAAAGGATTTAATATTTGTACTTGCAGAACCGCAGAATGTTAAACTGTTGAATATTTTATAGTCTTTATGAATAGGATATACTTCATTTATTGTTTTCTGATACAGTTTTTCACGAATGATTAGATCTATCATATCCGGATTATACGAATTATTAATGACTATCTGTTTGATGATGTTTAACTCTTTATTATAATCTTCTACTGATAAAGGTAAATTGAGTAACCGATGTACCATGCTGTTTAAAGCTGCAACTTTGTGTTGAATTGGATGTAATGAGTAGTTAAGTATAATTGTATCAGTATGTGTTGGTTTACGAAAGACCGAAAAACATTATTATTATTTCGTTTAGTGATTTTCAAGTCTAAAAATTAATGGAATCGTTCTGTTCAATTTCTATCGTGAATTTAATGTTCAAATGGATGGAATTAATGAAATTAAGAAATAAGTCTAATTGACGAGTAGTTCCAATGAAACATACTAAGATGTCGTCAACATATCTATAACAATAAAGAAATTTTGAAATGAGTGGATGTGTATGAGTTTTCTGTTCAATATTATTCATAAAAATCTCTGCTAAAAGTGGACTCAAAGGATTTCCCATGATCAAACCATTTTCACTACTGTAATAGATGTTGTTGAAAGAAAAATAATTTTGTTCAATGCAAACGTCCAACAGATTCAATATTTCTGATTTAATTATGTGGTTAACATGATTCGAATTCAACATGTTTTCGATTAATATTTTGACATAACCTGGGGAACACTTGGGTATAAATTCTCAACATCAAACGAAATATTAATTTTGTATATTATGTGTGTCGGGTATAGCAATATCAATTAAATATCTTATTCAATTCTGTTCATCAGTAAGAATGATATCTGGCCTATTGTGTTTTACAGCTTTGTTGCATAGAATTGTTTTATCAAAATGAAGTTTATATTTCTCGTTTCCACAAATAATCTCAGGTTCATATTTGTAACATTTTTTTCTTTTGGGAATGAGGTCATATTTAATTCCTAGATTAAAATGAATAATATTAGCGACGGCATTATGTCTTTCTAAATAATCTGTTGAAGCAAGGACTGAGCAAGATGATAATATATGAAAAACTGTTTCTGAAGGACAAAAATATCTACGGCAAGAATCATCTATATTTTACTTGATGATGTGTTTTCTATAATTCCTCGTGAAAACAACCTGTTCCTGGATCGCAATAGCCAAGCCTTCTGTTTCAGCAAACAATTCTGCAGGAACTAACCATCTGTTTGATGCGATTTCATCAATATAATCATTCTTCAATTCTTTAGGGTGCTTTCCGTGTAATTCCTTCTGCATCCAACTTTCTCTTCTAAAATTATTATCAAATATATCAAAATCTACCTTTCGCATTGTTAAGTTCAGATTACACATCTGAAGCAACAACAATATCATGTAATTTAGACGTTCTCAGTTTATCATGAAAATGGGAACGTAGATGAAAAATCTGTTAACTATGAAGATTATTCAAATAAATTAATCCACGACCTCCAAGATGTCTAGGTAGTGTAACTCCCTGAACAGCTGACTTTGGGTGGTGCTTTTAATGTTTACTGGATAGTATGATGAGAAATGTTGAATTACCACCATATGTTCGAGATATTGTACTCAGTTATTACTGAGATTTGAAGCTGTGAATTTCAAAAATTGAAAAAGGCTATAATCATAATTGAAACTGACTTACGTTGGATATTTCGATATGCAGAGGGGTCGAATAATTCATCTCATTGAAGAAGGGTTGACACAGAAGGATAAAGCGGCCACAATGGGGGTGATTTCAAAAACCTACGCCCGATGCGTGGAGCTACAATCTCTGCAAAATAGGCCTAGAAGAAGTCGTAGGAAGATCACTTCTGAAGAACAAGACCGCTTTATGTGCCAAATTGTAATAAGAGACTGTAGTGCGTCGCACCCCATACTCCAAAGGCAATTTCTGGGGCAACAGACATCAGTATATCAGTCTAAAAGAAACGTGAACGATTTGGTTCAAGGGGTTTATACACCAGAAGGCCCTTAAGAGTTCCAGAGCTAACCAGACAACAAAAAATCAACAGACTTAATTGGTGTATCGAGCACCAGAATTGGAATATTGAGAATTGGCGAATAATTCTTTTTTCGGATGAGACCCGAATTGTAGTAAATCTCGTCCCTAGTGTTCCATCTAGTGATACAGTGAAACTCAACAACGCCCTTCAAATTAATGAAGTTAATCCGATAATTCAATCAGAAATCTTACACCTTTTAGAAATTTGTTTAGAATAAAATTATTTCAACTTCGATGGAGTATTATATAATAATAAAAAAGATTTAATTATGGGTAATCCTCTGAGCCCTCTACTTGCTGAAATTCTCATGGATAATATTGAAAAAACTATCCGAGAACATCCGTTATTCAAACACTTTATTTATTGGTTTAGATATGTCGACGATATCATTTGTTGTTTCACTGGGACAAACAGACAATTAGGGTAATTCAAAACATTCATTAAATAAATCCACGATAATATTAAATTCACGTTAGAGATATAAACCGAAAATTCCAAACTTTTGGATTTAACTATTACTGAAATTAACGGCAAACATGATTTTTATATTTTTCATAAGCTATCGCATACAGATATAACTATTCACAGCTCATCTACACATCCTTATCTACATAAATTAGCTGCTTACAATAGTATGGTTACATAGACTCATTAATATCGCAATGTCACAAAATAATTTTATTAAAGAGCAAAATATAATTAAACAAATAGCAGCCAATAACGGTTACAGTCCTAGTATGATTGAGAACATGATTTCACGCAAAAATTTCAAAAAGCAATCTAGGAATTTTTTCCAAGTATAAAAAGTTCCAACACAAAATACAACAACTTAACTTATATTGGTAATCCTAGTCTAAAATTAAAATCATTCCTATTGCATTATAATTTCAATATAGCATTCCGAACTGATAATTCTTTATGCTGACATATCAAAAACTGTAAATCTAAAATTGATAAAGGTAATAAATCCGGTGTTTATAAACTGTCTTGCGTGGATTGTAATAAAATTTATATTGGTAAAACTTTCAGAAATTTCAAAGTTAGATTATCCGAGCACAAACGTAGTTTTAATTATCATAAATCAGATTCCCATTATTGTAATCACTTACTCGAAGAAAACCATAACTTTGATGATCATTTCAAAATTATACACAATGAAAATAAAAGACAAAAACTCAATCTATGGAAAATTTTAGAGATTAATAAAGAAAAGAATTCAGGTAGGTTACTTAATAGTCAATTAGATCTAAATTCTCCTCCTTCACTCAATCTTTTCAATTCATAAAGTAAGCAACTCCGATGGGTTTTCCAACATACCTCTTGTACCTATTGTAATATTAAGTAGGAAATGAGACTAATATATAAGGAATAACTCTGTTCATTAGTTTGTATCTATCTGATGAAGGCACAGTGTTGTGAAACCGGTCATAGTTTTGTTAATATACTGAAAATCTAAATACCATAGTTTTATTTTATCGAAAATATTTAAAAAAAATTTAATTTGTCTTCAGTTGTACTTGAAGGGTGTCTCAATCGTTCAGGAAATCATTCATTGTAACAACTCTCAATCGTCACCTTCACATATCTCATGTGTGTGTAAGAAAATTTCATCTACATTCGATATTACACATTACAAGATGCTTATCGTTAACGGATTACAAGGAATCAGCTTTGTTTTATCCTTGCAAAGAATTAAATTGGAAATCAACCTTTGTACATTCCGAGAAAATTCACTTAAGTACTAGTTGCAGCTAATAAATAATCCCTAAATGATATCATGTTATCTCGAGTGTCTAATAAAAATCAAGAATTTATTGCAATTATGTAGGCAGACTCACTATAAATCAGCCGAGGGGAATAATAAACAGGATAATCTTATTGAATTAAATATGGTCCGAGTCAGGTGTGGATTTAGAAGTTCTCGGCCTTCTCTATTACACCAATAGTTAGTATGAAAGACGATCAAGTTGAAGATTTCTTCATATTCAGTAATTCGATCAGTGGTTTTATATTTTTAGCTCGTTTTAGTGCATCATATGGAACATAAATGCGAATATCGTCCATGGTTACGGTAGATTTAGTTTATTCAGTTTTAATTCGTGGAGTTCAAATAAGGACGAAACTGCATTCATCCTTATGATGTAACATTCAATTAAACTTTGAAAGTGAATTGATGTCAGGCAAATACGAAAGAATAACTCAGTTTACCTACAGGTTGCCTTTTATTTTTCAATATAATCTCCTTCAAGAGTTATATATTCTGTCAAGCTGCAAAAACTGCAGCGGCTAACAGTTGCTATGAGAAACATCCCCACTTCTGCCCTGGAGGTAATCCTAAATCTCCCTCCTCTTCATATAAATTTGAAAAAGGATGGCAGCATTATGGCTTCAAGACACAAAAAAACTATTATATGATGATCTGAAGGGACACCTGGGGATTCTGAGATACATAGCGCCAGAAATCTTATCACGAACCATCGGATATAATGCCGCTTGAGTGTGATTTTCACACACCCTTCGAAGTGGCCATAGAAGACCGCACCATCGTAAAGGGAAAAATAAATCAATTAGACCAAAAATCCTCCATTTGGTACACGGACGGATCAAAAACGATTGATAGAACAGGAGCAGGCATATATGGGACCCAAGTACTCGTCATCAGTGCCTCTGGGCTCTACTCCCACAATAATGCAAGCAGAACCACTTGCTGTAAATCTTTGCTGCCAGGAGGGACTACGTAGGAAACTCTAAGGTGCAAAGATTTACATTTTAACAGACAGTCACGCAGTGATTAAAGCTCTAAACTCTTACAGTTATCGGAGCATCTCTGTCTGGGAATGCAACTTGCTTAGGGGAACAAACTTTTTCTTTGGTGGGTGCCTGGCCACGAAGGTATACAAGGAAATGAAACCGCTGACGAACTGGCCAGATCAGCTGCTGGAATCCCACCCATCGGACCTGAACGGTTCTGCGGTCTAAGTAAGCCGCACCGACGACAGAAAGTGGAACGATGGGAAGAATCTAGCAAAAAAGAATACTGGAGGAAAACTCCAGGCCAAAGGCAAGCGAAAAAGTCATTATTATTATTATTATCGTGGACTTATGCACTATCTCAGCTGTTAGCTGGATATAATTTACCTTTCCCAGATTCAGCAATCGAAGGGAATAGGCTCGATTACAATATACTTGACATAAATTTCCTAACTATCCCACATGTATTAAGAATTACAGCTTTTTGCATTTCTATATAGGTATTTTTATGCAATTCTAATTTCTTAAGGATCTCATGCAAAGTTTTGGGTACTAACCCAGTCGAAGATACGATGACAGGAACAGTATCTATTTTATCGAGGTGCCACATCTGCTTGATCCCAATAGCAAGGTCTGTGTATTTGGACTTTTTCTCCTGGAACTTGTTCAGCACGTTGTTACTATTCGGTATGGCGACATCTACCAGCATTGCTGTTCTGGCTCTCTTATCATACACCACTATGTCCGGCCTATTATTCGTCTTCGTATTATAATCTGATAGAGTCATTTTCTAATATGGGCGCCGGTTGATACTTGTAATATGGCTGGAAGGTATTCAGAAGTCCGTACTTGTGTGCAAGTTTCTGATGGATAATGTTGCACGCTTGATTATGTCATATGCTGTATAGTCTCCGATCTTATATGGCATTTTCTGCACTTATCTGTTTGTAATGTTCCATCCTTCATAATAAATTTTTTGTAGTTATTTGTAGCCATCACTTTGTCTTGAATGGCCATAAGGAATCCTTCTGTTTCCGCGAATAGTTCTCCTTTCATCAACCATTTGTTGGAGGCTTCTTTGCCGATGTGTGCTTGATTAATCTCACGGTGATGTCGTCCATGCAATTCCTTTCTTGACCATTGCTCTTGTATTTTACATTTGATATTTCGGCATTTGATAGAACGATAAATTCAGCAGGTCATCTCTGGTAGCAAGATTCAGAGGTGTATATCCCTCATCAGCCAACGATACCACTCTATGGAGGTCAGAAGTGAGAGCTTTTGCTGAGAAGAATTCTCTGAGATTTTTTATCTGTTCGGTGTGTGAATTGACAACATCTATTAATCCGCGTCCTCCTTCTTTCCGCTTTAAAGTTGTTCGTATCACAGACGATTTTGGATGATGATTGTTGTACTTTCTCAGAGTCGTTCGGGTCTGCCTTTGAATATTATCCAGTTCTGTCTTAGTCCATCTGATTATTCCAAATGAGTAAAGCAACACTGGAATGGCGTAGGTGTTAATTGCCTTGACTAAATTCCCCGAGTTCAACATCGATTTCAGCACAGACTTCAGACGCTGACTGTATTCTGAACGAATCTTCTCCTTTGATTGTTTTTGGTCTAGCAATCTGGCTTGTTGTTATCCCAGATATTTGTATGTTTCGCCATCCCTCATGCACTGTATAATATCACCGTTTGGAAGTTGTGTTTCACCATCTATGACTTTCCCTCTTTGAATGTTCAGGGTCTTACATTTTTTAATACCGAATTTCATATGAACATCTGCCGAGAACTCACTGACAGTTTTCAGCAAATCATCCAATTGCTTCTTGTTTGAAGCATATAATTTGATGTCATCCAAATACATCAGGTGGGAGACTGTATATTAATTCCTATCTGTTTTTATCCTAAATCCGTATCCTGTTCTATTGAGCATTGATGACAATGGGTTCATAGCTAAACAGAACCATAGTGGACTCAAAGAGTCTCCTTGAAAAATTCCACGACGTATGGGTATCTTGTCGGTTTTAATTGATTTATTGTTCATGTTGACCTGCAGAGACGTACCCCAGTGTGCCATTGTTGTCTTCAAGAATTCTATCAGGGCTGGGTGAATTTTGTATATCTGCAATACTTCAACAAGCTAAGAATGGGTGGTACTATGGAATGCCTTCTGATAATCGTGAAAAGCTGAATGAACCTTCCGATGCTCTACGTGTGCCTGTTTAATTATCACAGAATCGATGATGAGTTGTTCCTTGCACCCGTGGTGTTTCTTTCTGCCTCCTTTCTGCTCCTCTGCTAATATATTGTTGTCGTCAAGGTGTTGGTATAATCGATTGGATACGCATGAGGTGAGTATTTTGTAGAGTGTTGGCAGGCAAGGGATTGGCCTATATTGAGACAGATCCTGTGTTCTATCGCTCTTAGGTAGCATATATGTTAAGCCTTGTGTTAGGAAAGTGGGTGTTTTCTTGGGATGTTGAAGAACATACGTGAACTGTTTCGCTAGGGCTCCATGGAGTTTATCAAACTTCTTGTACCAGTAGTTGTGGATATTATGTATACCTGTGGCCTTCCAATTGTTGGTCTCTCTAACTACTGTTGTGATTTCTTCCACTGTTATTCCTTCGAAGTCCATATGTTTGATATCAAGGCGTTCTTTTTCATTCGTGATCCATTCCGCATCTCTATTGTGTTTTTTGGGGTTCGACCAAAGTGATGACCAATAATCGGTCAAGCACTGTGCCAGATACTTCCCTGTTATTGTTGGTCACAGTTTTGTTATTTCCTTTATGAAAATTGGCAGCGTTTTGGAGGAACCTTTGGTTTTGGTGTTTCCTTTCAGTACACTGGACGTATCTCTAAAGCCTCTTTGCTTTTGCTTGGAGTTTTTGTTTCAAAGTGTCCATATACACGTCGATGTGTTGTTTGTGATCAGGGTGTTTTGTGTTCGTATCAATTTTCCTATAAATTTTGCGTATATGTGATTCCAAGCGCCTTAAGGGTTTTCTGTTTCTCAGGAATTCTGTGAGGCGACCGATTTCTGCTCTAATATTATCAATGTCCTTCACCAGTCGTTTTTGCCATGGTGGTTTTCTGACGCTTTTTGGCTCAGCTTGAATCAGAGTTGTGGAGATTTGTTGTTCGTGAAGTCGAAAAGCCGCTTCTGCTCCACAGTAAATCAAAGTGTGAATTTTCTCCAAGGGGTTCTGGTCAGTGTATTTTTCAAACACTGAGTTTGCGCTTGCTAGGATGATGTTGGTGTTCTTGTTCGTCTTGAGTTTATACAGTTTAGGTCTTTTAGTTGGGTTACTACCACTGAATTCAGTTATAGCTGTGTTGAGTTCTGATCTTGCTACATACATATATTTGTTCTGCTAATTCGGCTCAGGAGGGCGTTCCATATTAATATTCGTTTCCGTGGATTCGAGGTTATCTGTATCATTTTCATTGACGGTAGGTATACCGTTATGACTATCATCTTCACTTCTGAGCTCCATTATAACCTCTTCTCGTATGCTTTGCAGCGTTTCTAAAGAAAGTAGCCTGTTTTTAATGATTGTTCTTCGTTGATCTGAAATTTTCTGCTCGGATATGTGCTGTAATTCCGGATAATTTTCTACGAACGCAAGATGTAACGCGTATCTGTACGCTGTCATTTCCGATTCCAAGTTTGTAATCATGTAATAGGAACGCATAATGAAGGAATCCATTTCTGGGGTCCACTTCATACGTTTCCTAGGGAGTCCGGCTCTCGTGGTCATAGGCATAATGGCTTGCGCTACCGTTGAAACATCAAGAGTCGGTTGGGAGGTATTGATGTCGTTTCCCACTTGGTTTTGTGTTGTAGTATCCCTACTCGATATCATGCTGCTTCCATCGCTAACCGAGGGAGACTGTGACTCACTTTCCGAACAAGACCCTCTTCCTAAATCTTGAACGCGACAAGAGGTTATGGTGGTACAATGTCGATTCACCCGTTTATTCCTTAGATTGTACATCATTGGATAAGTTGCATTTTATACCTACTGCCATGTTCAGCTTGGGTACCTCGGCTTCGCTAAGCCCATACTCAGAAACAATGTTCCTGAGCCCCTGAGGGGTTATTATTATCATGATTAATATTATCTCATTCTGAATCAATGTTTGGATCTTAAAATGTGGAAAGTGCTTGAATTCAACAATCAAAAGCCGAAACTTTTTGAAATATTGTTTTTAAAACAAAACTCCAAAGCTTCAAGTAGAGGTTGGTGGAACCCTGTGCAATGCCAACAGCTTGATCAGTGGCAGCGTCTACGTCTCGTCCGAATCGCTCTGATTGTGTACGATCTAGAATACACTTTCTCCCTCTCCCATAATTTCCATAAGTCCAAACCTGACTGAATTGCGTAGTTTATCCACATAGTAGCGTTTAGTGATCATAATAATTAATACTCGATTAGGTTAGAGTGTTTCGAATGAAATTTTCTAGCTATGTGTGGCTATACAAAAACGCCGTTTGACGCCTTATAATACTATCAACGTTGGAGTGCTTCGTGAGGTAATTTGTCATTACCACTGAAATATAGGACAAGGAAAACGATTAATTATGATTAAAGCGCTTTTGCTGCCTGGCTAAACTTGAATTGTTCCTCGAGGAGAACATTAGGAACAGTATTGATCCGAACAATGCTGAATATCTTTTATAATAATACTAAAACAACGATATTTATTATCGTTATTGTTGTAAGGTGCACTTGAAAGAATGAAGTTTGTTGCCCATTTGATATCGTACTCATTGAAGAATATTCGTATAATATTAGTATCGTCATTGCCGTGAGGTTAGATCAGCTTTCATTAGTTTCTCGCATATGTATCTATCTGTCTATATAACAGAATAGTAGAACGTTGTCATAACCGCGTTTATAACGTAACCTAACTTTCACCAGATACCTGTGGCGTCCTCTAGGAACAAGCAAACCGAGCCTAAAATATCAGTAATACCACGAAACGCTGCTGACAAAGCTCTCAAATCCAAGTGACCATTTTAGTCTAAAACATAATCGAGATCTCAGCAAGTACCTTCGTAGACCTTGATTGTTTACTTTTTAAATTCTTTCGGGGTTATCTTCGTTGCAGCTACGGTTAGACCAATTAGCTATGGAGCTTCTAAGACATAGATCCAAGAGGCTGCTGTATCTGTCCATAGTCCTCGACCGTTGCAAGTTCAAGGATCTCTACACTCCACATCCTACTCCTCCTCCTCTTCTTTGAGTTGTTTCCTTAGTTCGATATTGTCTTCGCGAGAGTCCTCATTTTTACCTTGTGGGAAGGGGGTGTATGGTATGTTAGATGAACTAGGGTGTTATGATGTCGAATCATACTTACAGCTGGAACGTTCCACTGGTTGATCCATACCATAAACGACGCCTCGTCTCTTCTAGCTCAGACTAAGATCTCCCTCTGTCTGTAAGCGAGAAGCTATTACCAGTGCCAGTTCTTCTAGAAAAATATCAAGCATAGCATTGTTATGGGTATCATTGGCATAACTTCGGTCGTATTTAGGCAGGCCAGTCTTTGTAGGTTCAGTTTAACCAACACTTTTTTTGCTTTCAGCAACACACAACGGTTCCATAGGTTTCAATTACCTAACCTAATTCATTTGATGTCATATTTTTAAAACGACTGTAGACATTTTTTTGTAAATTTTTCTTTAAATTAAACAAGGTCCACGAAGAATTAATATATGGGAGATGTCAACCCAAATTATAGGGTTCATAATGATTCTAGAACATCTATAGATCATAATCGGCATCACTTAGAAGACCGAACCTGGCCATTGGGGCTCTCTCTGTCAAACAGAGAGGGAATTGTTTTGTTGAGTTTGAATATTGAAGGGATTTTGAGATTATACTTCAAAATCGGCAAGCAAGAACAAGGAAGTGATTATGCTTCAGGAGACTTACACTGCGACGGAAGAACATCTCCGCGAAAGAGGAAATATCGCAGATTATATACTTTTTGATTATCTCCTTAGTCCTATTTATGGCCTCACTTGCTAAAATCTTCATCATTCAATCATATTGAACTTGTGCAGAAGGGTATGTTGAGTGGTGTTTTCTATATTGCGTTCAAATTTCTTGATGTGTTTGTCGTTAATATTTATAAACCTCCTGGCGAAATCTGTCCCATCAATTTCGGTATTATTTTTCCCACGCTGCTATCTATTGTGGTGACTTCAATTGCCATCCCACCAATGGGGTTATACAGAAAACGACAGGAGTGGTATTTCATTAGTTGAATGGATGGAAACAAATGATTTTCAACTTGTATTCGATGCGAAGGCAAAGGGCACTTTTCCTTCTGCCAGATGGAATCGCGTCGATAACCCTGATCTTTGTCTGGTTTCTAACGACTCTGATCTGTTTCCTCTTCCTGTTTGTCGTAAAGTACTTTCAGATTTTCCTCACAGTCAACACTGGCCAGTTATCATTTCGTTAGGTTGTCAATTTACATTTGCTAATTCATTAGAAAAACCAAGATGGAATTTCAAAATAGCTCGTTGGAATGATTTCACTAAATAGGTAGATAGTGATTTGAGATGGGTTCCCCCCTTGAGTAGAAATTTTTTCCGGTTTATAGGAGTTGTCAAAAATGCTGCTAATAACATATTCCCAGAGGCTTTCGAAAGGATTATATACCTGGGTGGTTAAAGGAATCAAATGTTTTCATAAGGATTATAAGCAAAATCCTTCCAGAGAGAAAGCCGATGCACCCCTTAGTTCTTTGAGTGATAGCAGAAAGAATAAATGGAATGAGTTGATGAATGGTATGAATTTTCGTCATTCTAGCAGAAGTTCCTGGGATTTGTTGAGGAAATTAGGCAATGCTGATCCCGTTTCAAAACCTCCGTCTAATATGAATCCGAATTCTGTACCATCTATGCTTGTTAATGTCTCTGAAAGTATGAAAATTAGTAGATATGACAGGAATAGAATGAAACGAATCTTACATAAAAAGAGGAGGGATGCTATCACGGTTGAGGATTTATTGTATCCTTTTGAGGAAGAAGAGCTCAAATCTGCGATAAAATCTACTGAAGTTCGTAAAGCTCCAGGATTTTATGGCATTTTCCCTGAATTTTTTAAACATCTAGGAAATAACGCTAAAAAGTGGTTACTATCCTTTTACAATGACACACTCAGCTCAGGTAGTATTCCCATTGAATTTAGGAATGCTATTTCTCTAACCTGGGAAAAATCCAGAACTTCCTAGTAGTTATCGACCTATCAGCTTACTTTCTGTTTCTTTCAAAATTTTAGAAAGACTTCTTTATCAGAGGTTTGAACCAATCATTGACAGAGCTCTGTCCACTTCTCAGGGAGGTTTTAGGAAAAACTGGAATTGTTCTGATCAGGTTTTAGGTTTATCCACTTTCATTGAGACAGGATTTCAGGGTAAACTTAAAATAGGCGCTGTATTTGTAGATTTCTCTTCGGCATATGACACAGTTTGGAAGGATGGTTTAATTTATAAACTCTTTGAAGTAGTTCAATGTGAAAAAATTGTAAAGTTGATTGAAAATATGTTATCTGATAGAAGACTTCGTGTTTTTATCGGTGAGAAAAGCAGTAGATTTTACACTCTCAATGATGGCCTTCCTCAGGGATCTGATTTTGCACCTCTTCTCCTCAATTTATATATGTCTGACATCCCTAAAACTTCCTCTACAAAGTTTATTTATGCTGATGATATTGCTTTGGTTTTTCGACACTATGACTTCGAAACAATTGAGCAAACAACGACTTCGGATTCAGATATTCTGAACATTTTCTTCAGAAAATGGCGTTTATATCCAAATCCTTCGAAAACTGGGGTTTCTTGTTTTCATCTGAATAATCATGAGTAGGATAGGCAACTAAGAGTATTCTTCAATCATTCACTATTTATTCATAATTTCACTCCAACATATCTTGGTGTAAAGCTTGATCGTTCTTTGACTTTCAAATTTCATATTGATAAATTATGTCAGAAGTTGAAAACAAGAAACAATATACTACATAAACTAGCTGGATCTAATTGGGGCGCCGGAGTTCAGCAGCAGAATATTGCTGTCAGGTGTGGTTGAATAGTGTTCATGTCAATAAGATCGATTCTCAGTTGAACTGTTGAAGTTTTTCCGATAATACACGATCTTCAAAATCCACCTAACCTGAGATTGAAATCTAGGAAGCCTATTTGGTCTATTGACTTTTTGCGTACACGGGTGAAGGCTGTTGTTCTTTGGAAAACTGAATGGCAGAAAGTTGATGTTTTTAATAAAGTTCTCATAGAGGATCCTTCCAAAAGGGTTGCAGGTTTCGATATAAGTAGGAAAAATTGGTGTACATTAAATCGTCTCAGGACAGGACATGGTCGTAATAATAGTATGTTGTTCAGATGGAATACTGTAGAAAGTCTGGCATGTGAATGTGGCTCAGCTGAAGAAACAATAAGACATTTAATCCTCGATTGTCTTATTTACCATTTTACGGGTGGTTTTCAATAAATTCATTCCGTTTTAAATAATTTCATCAACTAGGTAGATAACTTTAAGTCTATTTAGGAGATTAGTTTTTGCTCCCCCTTAGTGTTTTTTTCCCATGGTGTGTGTTGATAAGGCAAGGGCTACATCCATGTAGGGCTTCATTCCCAAAAGGTGTATGAGATGTTCCCTGTTGAAAAACAGAGGAGCATTAGTTAAGTTCTGAGATTCAAGTGAGTTTAGACATATGAGAGTTAGGTATGTTTTGATGGAATATTTTTCTCCTGGTTTTCTTTTTCCATTGTTAGAGATTTTTTTAGTCCCAATCCCCCTTCTTTTCGTGAAGAAGTCCTGGAAATCATGGAGTGCAAGATGGCAATGAGAGAATGAAGCTGCTAAGCAGAAAACTTTTTTTGTACACACGACACTAACACAACATAAACAGACAAGCTATTGCTAGTGCAATAGTGACAGGGAAACGAGTTTTTTCCACAGATTTTTTCACTCGCTTTCTGAATCATACGCAAGATAGTATGGTTCCCCTGTTACATTTCCTGTGCTCACACTTTATGGCCAATCGTAGGAACTGTTTTTTCCGCTGGTATTCTATTTATTCGCTCGTTTTTTACGATTGTGTTTTTCTGACACACACCAAAATTATAGATATAAGCATTTATTGTAAATACAATTATTCGAATATTTGAAATCAATAATTGTTTAAAAAATCAAAAAACACTTTTTTATCAGATCGAACGGAAAAGTGCAAAAGAATATATAATGACAACTGTGGCCCATTCTATATCGTACAAGAATATTTGAATAACCTTACGTATGCACTATTGAACATTTTTGTCTTCCTAGTTATTGTTGCATGGCGCAGTTGGGAAAACATGAAATAAGGTTTGTTGCCCATTTTATGTCGTTCTTATACAAGAATATTACGATAATATCACTTATGAACATAAAGAAATTCCAATTTCATTCTTTACTTTTTGTCATAGTAATTACAGCAAGAATCACTTCGAAAAAACATCAAATAATGATAGTTGCCTGTTTAACCCTTATTCACTTATCTTACGTGGGCAGACAGAAATACTCCATTTTAAGTTTTTCCTTCTTTCACGTTGTTTTTGTTCTAAGCTGCACTTCGGAGAAATATGAAATAAAGCTTGTTGCGCATTCGACATCCTATTGGAGCATTTTGGATCATCGTCCTAAAGCACACAAAAAAAATACCAATGAGATTTTCACTTCTCAGCAAGGTGCACTTCGGAAAAACATGGAATAAAGTTTGAAGATGATTTGACATACAAAAGCATTTTCATTTTTGACGTCTTTAGTATCATTGATGTCAACTTGGTAAACGGAAATGATATGTTATGAATAAACAATAATTGCAGGCTTCCACATACATGAATCGATTGTGGCAAATTTAATATCGAAATTGCTCCTCTTATCTTCCATACAGTTGGTAATTCTCGTTCAAGTTATCAGATAAATGACATCGCACGTCAAAATCGTACTAATGAAATTCTCTATCGTCGACCGTGATGCTGCCACAATTGGGTATGTGCTCGTGTTCTCATTTACATTTCTGTTAATATCCTGGATATGTCTCACATTGTGTGTGCATGGATTGAACAACAGGATGCAAAGTGACATGGACATCGCAGCTATACTGCTATGACGTTTGCTGCCTGAACAATGCGCTTTGTGCTTGTACGAGGGTTGAGTGTTGTATGCTCTACCTTTATGATCCGAACGATGAACATAACTGATTAAAAACAGAAATTGACGTTTCGTGTGAAATTTGATCAAATACGAGGGATGTCTCTCAAGTTCTGCATATGGAATTGAACAATGGATATCTTTCGAAGACTTGACAGTTTTTTAAAGTCTTTGTTACGGAATGGGCCCTACTTATAAAGAAGAACGCTTTGTAATATACTGGGTGATTCACCAGTGGCGCGGTGCTCTGTAGCTTGTACGCTCTTGAAGATTTCATTTTTGTTCGAACGGTATTGTATTTAGAAAGTAAAAATCTACTTCAGCAATTTATTTTGAAGTAAACAGGGTGTCCCAATTTTCTATAAAAATTTTTTTTTTTAGATTGGAAGACCACTTTTTTCTTGAAGATTCATGAGTGTCCTAAACTCTGCTAAAATGTCTTCAAGTAATAAGTTTTTTTGGTGAGTAGTTCCGTCACAATATTTTTTTTCCGTATAAATTCATGAAAATAGGCTCTCACATCATCGCATGCTCCTTCGGCCAGAGAGGATGAATACTTTCTTCCTTTCGTTTTCTTATTGCCCAAGGATAGCTTTATTGATGAATTGAAATAGATTATTCCCATTTTATACAGGAGGAGTAAAAGAATTATTGAATACTGTAATTTTTAAAATATCATATTTTGATTTTTTCAAATGGAACATTCTGTATTTTATTATTCACGTCAACGCATAAAATATTGTGCCATATTTTCGCAGAAGTAACCTCATCTACATCTTCGACCATTTTCTAAATAAAAATATAAACTAAAATAATAAAATCAGATGTTGCGAAAGAAAAGTTTATTAGTACATATCACTATACTTGATCAGAGAAATGGAGATATTTTAAGGTAGTCGTGTATGAAATACCTAACAGATTGGTTTTTGGTGAGATGGTCTACAAGGTGTTGAACTATTTCAATAAGTGTTCGAAATGTTGCCCGTTTCTTTGCAGACACAACTCAATCCTTCTGAGGAAAGACCGTTGAACTCTCGACAACATTTGCGGATTAACTGACTGAAAGGCGTCGACTATTCTCTGTCTCATATCCAACTGTGTTGTAGAAGGAATCTGGTAAACGATGCCCTTAACAACCCCACAAGAAAAAATCTAGACTTGTAAGGTCCGGAGACCTATCTGACCATATAACAGGACCACCACGTCCTATCCATTTGTTTAGAAATACATAATTCAAATTCTCCCTAACCTGATGTGAGTAATGGGCCGGTACTCCATCCTGTTGAAACCACAAATCTTGTCTTATATGCTCTTGTACATCGGCAAGTAACATTGGTTGATGATTTTGCAGAAAATCTAAATACATTTCACTATTGAGGTGCCCGTCGAAAAAGTGCGACCAAAAATGCTGGTGATCTATTTGTCTCATGAGGTGTGGATTTTCCGTGGCGTAATAATGAAAGTTGTGCCTGTGACAAGCCCATTCTTGTGGAAAGTTGCATCCTCCGAGAAAAGAACTCTGCTGATCATATTTGAATTTTCCGCTACTTTGTCACTTGCCCAATTGCAAAAATTGATTCGATTTTCATGGTGCAGCTGTACATGATATGCATGAAATTTATTCACTTTCAAGATTCTCTGGACGGAAGTTTGACTTATATCTGTTAACTGAGAAATCTCTCTTTGGCTCTTATATGGGTCCTCTGTTACTGTCAACAAAACTGATAACTGGTCTTCAGCTGTAGCAGTTTTGATTTTCCATGTTTTTTGTAAGCGATATTATCCGTTTCGATAAATCTAATTAGAAGTTTTCAAATCATCTTGCATCAGGATGCCTCTTATCACACAACCTTTGTGCATAAACTCTACTTGCCAACAGAGAATTTTTATCACACTCACCCAGAATAATCATATCAACCAGATTTTCATGGCAGTCAATTGAGAAAATTGGGTTCAAACCTCACTTTAACAATGATCAATAACGAAACACTGATAAGTTCACCATGTAAAATGCAGAATATGATTTGTCCGGACACCTGACAGAAGGCACAAATACAAAAAATGTCAACACATACCTCGATTTACGTTTTAATGATCTTGATTTTATCTATCATTCGTTGAAAGAATGATCTTGTTTAGGTTTCATTTTTATTACTTGAATCATTACAAAAAAAAAACTTCTGTGCAAATAATGATGCATGTTGATGAGTTTGATACGGTTTGTAGAATTTTCATCAAAAATTTTTACAAATAACCGAATATTTCGAAAAGACAAAGATAAGGCTATTTCTGCAAAAGTATAGCACAATATTTTATGCGTTGACTTGAATAATAAAATGCAGGATGTTCCATCTGAAAAAATCAAGATATGATATTTTTAAAATTACAATATTCAATAATTTTTTGAGTCACTCCTGTATAAGATGAGGATAATCTAGTTCAATTCATCAATAAAGCTATCTGTTGGCAATAAGAAAACGAAAGGAAAAAAGTATTCATCCTGATGATGCGATGATGCGTGAGCCTATTTTCAAGAATTTTTACGGAAAAGGAAAATATTGTGACGAAACTACTCACCAAAAAACTTATTTCTTAAAGACATTATAGCAGAATTTAGGACGCTCTTGAATCTTCAACAAGAAAGTTATAGAAAATTGGAACACCCTGTTTACTTCAAAAATAAATTGCTGAAGTAGATTTTTACTTTCTAAATACAATATCGCTCGAACAAAATGAAATCATCTAGTATACATATATTGAATTCACTACACTAATATGTTAATTTGTACATGTAACCAAGTATGCTGTTGTATACTTGATAGTGATAGTACACAAATGGTTGTGTACCAATCGGAAATAAATAGATCTAGTAAAGGAATTGTTTATACAAGACTTTTTTTGAAACAAACGTTGTGACCATTTAATGATTCAAGACTCTCCAAAGATACATCGGTCCAGAGTTTTTTACAAATGTACCCTTACCGCTTTCTGATCTTCCGTCAACAGATGCGGTGTCCAACAGGAACTAATATACAAAATACATAACACAAAAAAATTGCAAAAAGTGTGATTTTGATTTTTCCAATGATATTAAGAAAATGGTAAATGACTTCAACGAATATTTTGTGAATGTAGCATCCAAAATACTTGAGGATGTTTCAAGCATTCCATTTTCATGAAACATAGAGGTCAACGTGAAGTCTATGTATTTCTTTGAAACTACCGATTCCGAAATTATGAAGGTATTGAAAACTATAAAGAACAAACTGGGTTCTGGTCACGATGGCATTCCGGCAATGATTATGAAGAGGGCAGTCCCTTTGATGCTCGCTGCTCTGAAACACATCATAAACAGTTCCTTCAAGTTTGGTATATTTCCATCTCAACTGAAGGTAGCTACCGTGACCCCGCTTTTCAAAAATGATGAAGGGTTGTTGGAAAACTATAGACCAATACGCCTCTTACCATCTTTTTCCAAATTATTTGAAAAATTGATGTGTGGAAGGTTATTAAATTTTTTCAGAAAATTCAGATTGTTTTCTCCAAGGCAACATGGGTTTTTGAAAAGTAAGGGTATAAACACAGCCATCTTTGAGTTCACGCAGTCAATCATCGATGCTCTGGAGTTGAGAGAAATTCCTTTGGGTGTTTTCCTTGACTTGTCTAGAGCTTTCAATTGCGTGGACTCTGATATTCTGCTGAAAAAGCTTGATAAATATGGCATTCGAGATAATGTTCTGGAATGGTTTCGGAGATGCCTGTCTGGGCGTTCACAGTACGTGGAAGTTGAGAGCAGGGGTGTACGGATCAGATCTGATTTGCTGGAAATCAGGACGGGAGTTCCCCTTGTCCTTGGCCCCGTCTTGTTTGTCATCTATCTCAACGATTTCCCGGAGGTCATTTCTGGATCACAACATAGAATAGTTAAATATGCTGATGACAGATCTTTCCTTTTTGGGGTCAAAGATATGGAGGCTTTGATTCAGGTATTGAATACCTACTGGCTAATCATCGAAAGATGGCTGATTGAAAATAAACTTTTTCTGAATAAGAACAAAACGGTATTTGTGATTTTAAGACCAAGTCACTCTGATTGTCCTTCATTTAGTGATTTATGGTTTCTGGGTGGCAAAAGGTTTCCTCACGTTTAACTCTTTGAAAACATTATACTTCGCAAGTTTTCAGTCATTGTTGAAATTCGGTATAATATTATGGGGAAATGCCAGCGATACTAAGGCTATATTCACCCTGCAAAAACTAGCTCTGAGAACTTTTTTGAAGTTGAGTTTCCGTGAATCATGTAGGGGCCATTTCAGGAGACACGGGATTTTGACTGTCTATGCTTTATGCATTCTGGAATGCTTGATTTTCATGTTCAAACAAAATTAATATTTTTCATCTTATACTAAGAATAGTGAAAAGACAAGAACTAAGAACTATATTTTTCCAAAGCATAATCTAACACTCACAGAAAAAATTGCTTGTACATGTGCATAAAGATTTATAATTGTTTACCAAAACATATTCAAACCATCAATGATATTGGAAAATTTAAAGAATGTTTGTACAGAATTTTGTTAGATTTAGAACTATACAGTTTACAGGAATTCCTTGATCATTATAGTATATGTTACTAGTACGTATGTCCTGTGGTCCTGTATGGTTTTTTCTGTTTGTACATATTTTCTTGACGCGTTTTGTGCTATAGTTTCTTACATGTATAGTTTTAAGAGATTATCTTTACAAAATAAAGTATATTATTATTATTATTATTAATTTTTTCATAGGCAATTCTTCGTGTTGAGAACTTTGAAACCCGGAATGATGCCTCTTTCTCACGATATGTAGCATACCGATCTTACTGGATAATCTTAGGCACATAACTCTCGTTTTCGTGAGTGACCATTGTTTTTGGTGTACCTGCCCTTGGATCGTCGTTAAGCTTTCAACCATATTACTTGACTGGCATGGTGCTTCAATGCCGAAAACAGAAACCAACTCGCCTAGGCATTAATGGTGTCCCTTATGCCCCAGAATGCAAAATATCAAAGATAAAGAATTATAAACAAGTCAGACAATAAGATGAAAGTCATATGGGAGATTATAGATCTTAATCGTGATACAAATAGAGGAAAAGAAAGCTCAAGTGCATTGAAAATTGAAATATTCAACAGATTCTTCATAGAAGTGGCAGAGCGGTTGTCGAATGGATTTAATGATTTGGAGAGATTTGAGGATGTTTCGAACGATAAGAAAGTGGAAAATTCTAATTCAATATTTCCCTCCCCTATAACTCCCCATGAGCTGATCCAGATAGTGTTGCAGATGAAACACAAAACGTGTAAAGGGAGATAGAAAAGACTCATGGCCCGAAGATCGGAAAGTATAATACACATTAAGATTTTCAGGTATAAATTTGAATGGATGTCATCGTGCCATATTGCCAAACCGCTATTGTCTACTAGCGAACCACGTGTTTTATTTAATATTATATTTACGTTTACAATGAGTGTTTGTGTAAACCATCGACGTTTTTTTGTGTGTATGACCCTCTCTCGGTAGCTATAACGATCAATAGAAATCGAGATAGGGAATTTCAGAGCAGCTGTGATATCAAATAATTGTTGCACAAAGTGTATTCCACGATGTTCACTCTGCAAGAGCTTTGATGAACTGCGCAACCTATTAGAGAGTCTATCTGAGGGAGAGGGAAACTTAAGATATGTTTGACGGCTTTAACCCTGCATCATTCACCCTATTCACCTAATCTGGCTCCTTGCGACTACTATCTGTTCCCTGAGCTGCATTTGACGATGGAAGGAAAGCAGCACGATTCGATTGAGGTCAAGGAAAGTGCGGTGACAGACACGCTAAATACCATTCCAAAAAAAGAGATCGAGAAGTCGTTTGACAACCTGGAGGTGCGTGCAAATTTGTGTTTCATTGTAGAAGGCGAATACATCGATTAATACTGTCACAGTTCGATTTTTCACAGTCACAGTTCTTTTAATTAGAGCAAAAATATACCCCATGTTTCAAAAGTAATTTTTCAATTTTCTAAAGTCTCAACCATTTATTCAGGTATAATAAAGCGAAAATTCAATCCTTGCAGTTTGGTCTACACATCCACTAATCTTTTTAATAATTTCATTCACATATAACTGATCATTCCAAAGTAAATTCAATTCACAACATAGTCATTCTGGTCCATATCTCTTTCGAAATTGATTTTCCCTAAAACATTCTATTCGAAAATTAAAGTAAGGTCATTTGAGTTCTTTGTGGTGACAATTCGTTTACCTTGATAGCGGTAGTTCTAGGTTGTTGCTTGCTTGCATCTTTTAACAATGTGCTCGGGAACTTAGCCCATTTACACAGCTGGACCTACAGTTTATAGTGGATTCCGAACCACTCTCCTAAACCGTGCAATGATAACTGCCACCACAAGGATTACAAGTTATCTGGACTACGGAAGTTTATGCCTTCTTTAGGCGACACTCTCAAATTCAGTACTTTTTTGTTCAAGGACAACATCCATAACCTGACCCCGGATTTGAACCAGCAGCCTCAGCTAAGCAGTTCCAATATGCTTGCGCACTAACCGTGCAGCTACCGAGGCGGTTAGGTTCTAGGTTGTTTTTTTCAGTTCACTTGAACATACTGACATAGGAACTACGAAGTAACGTGCCGAAGCTTCCAGTGGTCACATAAATAATTTTCCAACTTAGTTCAAGAAATATTTCAATTCGCTGAATACCCATAGACACTTTTCGAGTATTCACTAAATTTAAAATTAACTCGTGAACATTTTTTTTGGCACCACTTTCATACTTTTGGCTTTTTGATTTCAGTCTATGCCCATTAAATTCTTTCAGAAGTCCGTTGGGCTGTTTGCTTTTGATGTTTGATTGAGAATGAAAGTTCGTCATTCGTGCATCAGGTCGATTTCGAATATGGTTTTTTATTAATCTTGAAATTTATATATTCCTTGGTGAAATGAGAAAACGTCCTCCTTCCATTTCAACTATCTTGTAAAGCTCACAACTCGTGTTCCGTTAAGTATCTGGTAGCTGCAGCCCGAGTGAAAAGTTCGATAGTTGTGAAATGTTTCTTTGGTTTAACGAAATTATACCAGGGATCTTGGAGTCAATTATTTTCTGAGCACCTCTTGAGTCTGTCTACCTTTGGAAGCCTTGTAAACTCTGGAACTGGAGAAACCGACCACATAGAACCACATAGACCGTTTTTTTTTCACCTCATCTTTTACCCATCCTCAGCAGCAATAGTTTAAGCAATAGAACCGATCCAACTATAACCTATCGACCTCGCCTACCGTCAACTTTGTGACATACGTTGGGGACCATCTTTACCTGAAGACAATCATGTCAAAATAAGTTCCTTGGTCATTTCCATTGTTTCCTTTTTTTCACTGAGTTTCAATTCTATTCAGCTCAGAAGAGATTTCCTAAGCATCAGAGAATTAAGTGAGTTAGTTTTTCTTCTCAAGAGTGTAGTTAAGAATTTTAACGTTGTATGAAAAGAGAGTTGACGTCTAGAGAGCGTTCTTAGCTATAATTGTTATATAGATTTTTAATTGTTTTGCCTGTTTGAAAAACGTCTTTCACCAACTATTGTACTTAATTTATTTATTCATTTGTGTTGCTTGATCGTTGATAGTTAGATTAGTCAATTTTGTGTATGTAGGTGCGTACTTGTTAAACGTCACTTTGTATTTAATGTTTCGCTTCACGTCAAATGTAGTCAATTTTAAAGTTACCCTTTCTTGAGTTTTCTTATCAAATTTATTATTTATAGTATTAAATTTTGCTAGTTGAATTGTGTCTGTCGAGTAAATATTAGCTTGAATAAATTTGGTAGTTTCACATGATGAGTTTGAGTTGACAGGCCTTGATCTAGAAGCTAACCTTTTTAGAGATAGAGAATCCCTACCTGAGTAATTGAACATTTTGAGTACCTCTTTTCTGTAGTCCTTACAGAGTGACTGATACCGCCTTCTACAGGTACTCTGGTGGAAGTGTACACACCGAAACAACACCTTATAATACTGGTTGTTTCTATTTTCAAAAAGTTACTTTTGGAGGAGGTATACTGTTTCACATTTTACTGAATTTATTGGAATAAGTGCACATTCCGTATAATTTTTGCTTGCAATACCATTCAATGCGCCTGCTTTTCGAACAGACCCCGTACCTTTCATTCCCCTAGAGTCCTATAGAACAATAACGAGATCCGAAAGATTTGTTCACACTCGACAACATCATTCGCCGCCATTCGTATCAATTTGAATTAAAATTGCGGACCCGGCTGGATACACATCTCATTCCCCCCATAAATTTCATTAACTGCCTATCAAAATTTCAGCGCAACATTCGCCGATGTGGGTTTTTCTCAATATTCGCCAAACTCGCCTTCAAAATAAACGTCGAATTTCCCGCGGCCGTCATTCATTATTCAATAAATAGGCGCGATTGTTTTCGCGTTTGACGATCGAAACGTGTCCGATATTTAGGTTTTATGTAAACGAAACTCATCTGCGTTCCGAATTAAATATAGAAACGGTGATATTCACGCTAGCAATCTGTCACTTTGTGTTGTGGTGTTAATGGATTATGTTTCGGTGCTTTGCTGGAATTATCGGAATTAATTGAGGTGTTCAAATTGTGGATTCGAATGTATACGGATATGTTGTGACGTTTTTGTTGTTCAGTTTGGATTTTATGAAAATTTGTAGATATGATTAAGTGGTCCAGTAAACATGCGAGGAATCTCCCGCCACTGAAAATTGGTATGTTTTCCTAAGATTGAAATGTTTCTATTTTCGACAAGTTACTTGGTAAGATTCATGTGACTGCTTCAAGGAAGTTAAGGATATAATTTACAGATAAGTTCACTATTTGATATTGTGTGTAAGGATAACAAAATAATACGTATTTAAAACAAAACTATAACTCTTATTCAAAAAATTCTGCCTTATAGCTCTACAATTCGAATAAAAAATGTTGGCTCTTCTTCGTTATGAACATAATAATTGGCATGTTCATCATCGGCTGAAATGAAGGCTTTGATATTCGTTCAGTTTACCTTGAACAATATCAATGCTAGTTTAATAATAATAACAATAATTCATTAACGGAATGCTTGAATACGAAGGTTGCCTTTTAAATTTCGCGCCTGACAAAAGAACAGGTAACTTAGGTAGAAAAGTAGCTTAATTGTTGTTCAAAGTATTCTTCATGAAGATCCATACACTTAAACCAATTTCCGAAACATTTTTGCCACTAATAGGCTACAACTGACTATTATGCCGTTATACCGTTATGTTTTCCTAACGACAATCGAAAAATTTATGTTGATGAGAGTCTTACATCATACAATAGGCGGCATTTTTATACAGCAAAAGAATATGACAAAACCAAAATTTCGAATTTTGTTGGACGCAATGGAATATTTTGATAAGAAAGGATAGTGATATTAAATCGTAAGTAATACCACAAGAACTCAGATTTGGCCGGATATTTTTCTATGCTCGAATACTAACGTGCAGGCAATTCAACGAGAACTGGGCGACAAAATTTGTCGAGTAGGTCGAGTTGAATAACCAAAAAGTAAGTATGACGCGTGAGGCTCTCTTTTCTCTTAATGTACTCACTCAAAGATGTAGAGACATGAATGTCGATGTTTACGCCTGCTTTGTTGACTATCGGAAGGCTTTTGACTGCGTTTCATATAAAAAAAAATGGCGAAAATTCTAAAAAATACCAGGGTTGATGCAGAAGACTTACGCATTATTACAAACCTTTATTGGCACCAAACTGCACAAGTGGGAGTTAATGGGCTAACATCTGAACAGGTAGCAATACGGAAAGGTGTACGTCAAGGCTGTGTGCTGTCGCCTCTATTGTTTAACATTTACTCAGAAGCAATATTCAAAGAAGCACTTGAAAACATAGACACAGGCATTAGAATAAATGGAAAACTACTTAGTAATATCCGCTACGCAGACGACACCGTGATACTAGCTAACAACCTTCAAAACTTGCAGAGAGCCATGAACCTTATTGTAGAGCATAGCCAACGCTTTGGACTATCTGTTAACGTTAACAAAACTAAAAGTATGGTGTTTTCTAAGCAAGCAGTGGAGGCTGTAATACGCATTAACAACCAACCTGTGGAACAAGTGCATTCGTTTCGGTATTTAGGAGCCACGGTGAACGACCAAAGTGACCCGAAAATAGAGATCAAATCTCGAATCGAACAAGCCCGTAAAACTTTCGTTGGCATGAGAGACCTTTTCGTCTACCGCGGACTTAATCTTCAGCTTCGTATGCGACTACTTCGTTGTTATGTTTTTCCTGTCTTTACTTATGGATGTGAAAATTGGACTTTTAATCCAGAAATGGAGAGACGCATAGACGCTTTCGGAATGTATCTATACCGTAGAATATTGCGTATGTTTTGGATGGAAAGACGGACAAACATCGACGTCCTAAATACAATGGGAAAATCACGAGAGTTGATGAGAACCATCAAAGGAAGAAAGCTCCAGTACATCGAGCACATCATGCGCGGCAAAAAATATGAGATCCTTCGCCTGATTATTGAGGGGAAAGTCCAAGGAAAAAGATCAGTTGGACGACGCCAGAACTCATGGCTGAAAGATCTACGGAGGTGATTTGGAAGAACGTCTACTGAAATTTTTAGAGCTGCAGTGTCGAAAACAATTATTGCCAATTGGATCGCCAACCTTCGTTTGGAGACGGCGTCATAAGAAGAAGAAGTATGACAAAACGAGCTTAGAAAAATATCCTGCCAAATCTGAGCTCGAGTAGTATTTGCTGAGAAAATTCTGCGAATGACAAAACGTACAAAATGAACTTTATCGAGAAATGCACACAAACACAGCGAGGAAATCATAAAGCATTCATTACAAACATGTTCCGGGTCGATTCCATATGGGACAATGCCTGAGGAATTATGGAAGATTCAGCATTCGCAGAAGTTTTTCGAAGATTTAAAACAAGATTCAAATGATGCTCATTGTTCAGTTGCAGGTAGGGCTTAATAGAGCTTGCCGTAGAGTGTCCGGTAGTTTCTTGTTAACTGACACCTGCCTCAGATTGGTTCGAAACAGCACTGGATCTATGAGAATTGTATTTGTGATCTTTTTATTTTTCGTATCCAGTCCAACTTTCTCTGCTGAAATTTTTGTCCATTTGGATATTTCATATTTTTGTACCAACCCTTAGAAGTACTGTTTTTCCAAAATTGATTGGGAGCCAGAAATGATGTATTACTTGTAATATGATCGGGTCTTTTCGACAATATCTTATGAAACAATCTCACAGGACATAAATCTGGGTTTTCCTTATTTTTTACCAGCCATTTACTATCACAGCATTTTTTTGAGCCGCCTTGGCAAGTTTTCGAGATTACTGGGTTATATTCAATACGACCAGTCACTTCTCCGTTATTAAATTTTTCCTCTTTGAAAAGGTGTACCTTGCAACTTGCTGCTTCACCGCCACGCCATTCTAATTCATAAGCAACAATATGGAAACATTTTTTCAACAAACCTATCGGGGTATTTTCGTCCCAGTACAGTTCTTGTGAATGCAACGGAACATTTTTTGCGCTTTTCCACATCCCCTTGTAACATCTTCCTTCTAGAAATGCGAGCTTCACGAGCCTTTCTAAATGTTGAACCGGTAAAGGGGTTGAAACTCATGTTGAATTTTTCGAAATACTAATTCTGCATCATTTTCGCAGTTGTGTTCCACACGTATTCTTTGTAATCTTGTCCATTCATTTGTTTCATATTGAAACCCCAATCCATAAGAATTTCTGCATTATCTTCAATAGAATGCTGTATATCCAAATGGAACGTCCGTTCCTTGCAGAATATACTGAATTGATTCCAAATCAAAACTACACAAAACTGTTTAACATCATAATTCAACACGGAAAAATACCAGAAGAATGGAAAAGAAGTGTAACAGTGCATATCTTTAAAAAAGGAGACAAAACAAATCCTGCCAACTACCGCGGAATAACCTTATTAAGCACCTCTTTGAAACTGCTTACAAAGATTCTTGCCGATGACATAACGTCAACAATGCCAATCAGCGAAGAGCAACAAGGCTTTCGAAAAAACCGGTCCACGGTCGATGCACTATTTATAACAAGACAATTAGTAGAAAAGTCTCTTGAATATAACACTCCAGCATATCTTTGTTTCATAGACTTAACGAAGGCCTTCGACAGAGTCCAACTGAAGGATGTAATCAAGATACTGGAAAACAAAGAGGTACCCAAAAAATATATAAGACTCATAAAAGATCTGAACACTGATACAACAACGCAAATACGAACAAACCACACCCTAACGCAGCATTTCGGAACAACGTCGGGCATCCGCCAAGGTGATAGTCTTAGCCCTCTACTATTTAATACTGTTATTGACCAACTTGTAGGGACCGTTAAAAACTTGGGACTAGGATACCGCATGGGAACCTACAAAATTAACATATTATGCTATGCCGATGACGCCGTACTCATTGCAGAATCAGAAGACGACCAACAAAGAATGTTATACGCCTTTAGCAAACGCACAAAAAATTTCAATATGGAAATCTCAACAAGTAAGACAAAATGCATGACCATAGCTAAAGAACCTCTGCGCTGCAAGTTAACAATAGACAACGCTACTATAGACCAAGTCATGTCATTCGAATACTTAGGGTGCAAAATAACAAGCACAGGATACCTTGAAGATGAAGTGAGCAGACAAGTGAACAAAGCAGCTGCAGTATCGGGACATCTTAAACAACCAATTTGGAGAAATAAACACCTCAGTATACCATGCAAATCCAGAATCTACTAAACATGTGTGCGACCAATTATGACATATGGGGCAGAAACAAGAGTGGAAACGTCGGTAACAAAGAGGATACTAAGAACAACAGAAATGAAAACTCTAAGAACTATAACCGGTTACACATTGAATGACAGACAAAGAAATACCGACATAAGGGAAAAATGTGAAACAGACGATATTGTAAGATGGGTAAGAAAGAGAAGAAGAGAATGGAACCAGCATGTAAATAGAATGACCACAGATAGAATAGCCAAAATCGTATATAACAACATACCACACGGAAGAAGACCCGTTGGACGACCATCAAAACGATGGCGGGACAGTTGGCAATCAACTTCACAAGAACTGCTGCAGGGAAACCGGAACTGAACAGGCGCTACGCCTTCTACACGGTGAAGAAGAAGAAGAAGATTCCAAATCGGGCTGTGCGTTTTTCTTGTATTTTTGGGGATAGAATTCTGTATAGAACTATTTATTTCTGCTTCACTGGTGCTTCCAAAACGAGACATTTTAATTTATATCGGCAGAAACTTTACGAGTACTAAAATGTGGAGGAAGTGAAATTAGACCTTATTTCGAAGGATTGGGACTATGATTCAGTCGATGTCAATATTTTGTATGATATTATATTGGAAAACGTTAAGGATTCAATGGATAAGTGGGCTCCTATGAAAATTAGAAAAACTCAATGTAAAAAGAAATGAAGTGAGATTACTACAGAAAGAGACAGACATTCAGTATAAGATCTTCAAGTGTACTGATAATCCCGCGGATTTTCATGAATATAAAAAAAACGTAATGAGGTAGCGTCTTTACTGCATACAAAAGAGAAAATATTATGAAGATAAAATTAATGAGTGCGGTAAGGATAGCAAGAAACTGTGGAAGGTGCTAAAGGAGGTTGTGAGCACTTCTAGAGAGGGATTTAGTTCTTCCATGTTGGGAGATGATGAGTTTGATGTGGCTGAAAAGTTGAACCGTTTCTTTATTGATAGTATAGATGAGTTGGCGGGCAGCATTCTGGCTCCATTAGGATCTTTTGCTGATATTCATATGGGAGGTGATGATTGTATCGAGGTATTTGAGAATATAACTCTTAATAAACTATCAAATATTATAACACAGATGAAGAACAAAGCTTCAGGTGATGAATTGTTATCAGTCGCTCTGCTTAAGTCATTGTTTCCTGTGATTGGTTATCCTTTGCTCAATTTTGTTAACTCCTCTTTAAGAACTGCTGAATTGCCAACTGATTTGAAATGCAGTATAATAGTACCTGTACCTAAAATGAATGCTCCGAGAGGTCCAGTGGATTTCAGGCCGATCAACCTACTTCCGGTATTGAAAAAGATTTTGGAAATAGTAGTTTATAAATATCTCATAAAGTTCATTGAGAAAAATGATATTTTATTTCCGTTTCAGTCTGGATTCAGAAAGAATCACTCGTGTGAGTCTGCATGCCAACTTGTTTGCACTAAATGGAAGAGAGATATCGATAAGGGAAATATTATTCTTGGCGTTTTTGTTGACTTGAAGAGAGCGTTTGAGACCGTTGACCGTGAAAGATTCCTGGTAAAATGTGATAGGCTGGGCATCAGAGGGACAGTACTGAAGTGGTTAAAGAGATATCTTGCAAATAGACGTCAAAAGACAAGGGTCATGGGAGTGTTATCACAGTGTGCAGAGGTTAGTTGTGGTGTGCCACAAGGAAGTCTGTTGGGGCCGCTGCTGTTCATTTTGTATGTGAACGATTTAAATTTGTACTTGGGTGATTGTTTTCTCAGTTTGTTTGCTGATGATGCGCTGGTGTCGATAACTGATGAGCGAATTTGACAGTTTGGTTACTGCTATGAACAAAACACTTGATATACTGTAGGACTGGTTGTAGATGAACAAATTTGAAATTGAATGCTGCTAAGACCAAGTGTATGCTTTTCGGATCAAAATCTGCGCGAAGTTTCGATCTAGGAATTACAAAATTATTATGGATGATCAGGTTATTGATTTCGTCCAAGAGATGAAGTATCTGGGAATCGTATTTGACCAGCCGTTGAACTTCTCTGAACATGTTGATTTTTTATGTAAGGAAATTGGAAAAAAAGTAGGTTACCTAGGCAGGATTTCAAGAAAGTTGTCTCCATGGTGTAGACGAGTGGTTAGATAGATATACTCGAAGAACTGTTTATAATGTCCCCTTATTCATCGATATTGCAAAGAATTTCATTCAATGTCACCAAATTTATACAGATGCCTCCAAACAATTAAATAAACTGGCATGTGCATACTATGACTCTCAATTGAAAGTGGAACAGAAATTCCGCCTCAACAATATTTTCACTATCTTCTCAGCTGAACTGTTTGCTATTTGGAAGGCATTAGACCAGGGGTTCTCAAGAGGCGATCGTGATCGACCAGTCGATCGCAAGTGCTTTCTGAGTAGATCTCGAGAAGAAAAAAATTTTTAATAAATAGGTAACTAAACTACAAAAATTCATTACGTAATAAACTAACACTCTGATAGCGGCAGAAGGCGGCTTTATCAAGGGAACGCGCGGTACTTGTCAAAGAAAAACCGCATTTTTATTCTTGCCGCTTTTCTAGAAATTTCGGACGGCGCGTTTGACGGGAACATTCGAGACTTTCGTTCACCCCGACATAACTGTTGCGCCTGCAGTAATTGGAGTCATTCTGAATTGTAACTTGAAGGCGATACTATGTCGATACAAAGTTTATTATTAAATAGTACAAAATGAGTGCAGCGAAGAAAGATACTAAAACGTATCATTTAAACGATTGGAAGGAAGAATTTTTCTTTTGTATAGTGAAGGATAAGTGCATTCATCTTATTTGTCGTGCGTCAGTTGCAATACCTAAGCGTGGTAACTTAGAGAGACATCGTAAAACGGTTCATAAAAACTATGAACACGATTTTCCGTCACAGAGTGAATTAAGAAAACGAAAAATACGTGATTTGACATCTTGTTTGTAAAAAGAACAAAACATATTCACAAGACATAACACATAAGAGTCATTTAAAATATCTCATATATTGGCGAAACACAAGAAACCTTTCGAAGATGATTCGGTTGTGAAGGAAGCAGTTATTGAAGCGGGTGAGACTCTATTTGGAGATTTTGAAAATAAAACAGAAATCATGTCTGCTATTAGAGAACTTCAGTTATCTCGTCCGACTGTTACAAGGCGTGTTTTTTCATTCGAATGGTATTCAATGACATGTTGGCTAAGGAAGCTCTGAAGGGTTAGACCACTGGCGAAGATATATATAAAGTTTTCTTCAATTTTGTAGAAAACTACAAGCTGCCAATATATAAATTAGTGTGCATTACAACCGATGGAGCACCAGCAATGACTGGAAACAAAAACGGTTTTGTGGCATTGTGTCGAGCTAATGAAGAATTCCCTTCTTTTTTTTCATTCCATTGCATTATACGTCAACAAGTTTTGTGTTCAAAAGTTTTAAACACGGAGGAAATTATGGGCATTGCAACAAAAATTGTAATTCCATACGTGCACGTAGCTTGCAACGGCGGTTCTTTAAGTTGCGGTTGGAAGATATGGAGTCAGCTGAAGACACTGATTTAGTTCTTCACACAGACGTCAGGTGGTTGAGTCACGGAAAATTCCTAGAAAGGTTCCAAGAATTATTGCCCGAAATAACAGCTTTTCTAGACTAAAGAGGTGATGACACTCCGATGTTGAAAAACGAAAAATAGCTGACTGATTTGGAATTTTTGACTGACATCACAATGCACTTAAACAGCATTAACTTTGAGCTTCAAGGTAAAGGAAAAACTATTGTTGAGATGATTAGCGCAGTAAACGCATTCAAAAGTAAATTGCAACTTATGATAGATCAACCGAAAAAAAAGGATCTGAAATTTTTTTCGTCTTTGAAAGCAAGGATTCCTCAGTTGAATTATGATACGTATGAGGCTGAATTATCAAATATTTTGGGGCAATTAGAAATGCGTTTGTATGATTGCAGTAAATTGGCAAATATAGCATCATTTATGAGTTATCCTTTTTCATGTAAAAATATTGAGGAATAAGCTACTGAAATACCAAGTCAGTTCAATAAATGTTGAAAATGAGTTGGTGCAGATTATATCAGATATACATATTAAAGCTACTGCATCTGATGCAAATTTCTGGTGTCTTATACCTGAAGATAACTATCCGAATCTGAGGCAAATCGCCCTTCATCTGATGGTAATATTTGGGTCAACTTACTTGTACGAGTCTGCATTTTCTGAAATGAAGATAATTAAGTCGAAATATCGCAATCGACTAACTGACGATCATATGTCATCATGCTTGCAATTAGCACTCAGTGATTACATACCATATCATGAAAAGTATGTTGAGAACATGCAGTGCCACGCTTCAACATTCAAAGTCACTCCTGTTAAGTTTAAAACTATATGTAACTCTTTTGTTTTGTAACAACTAATAAACTCGCAATTTTGAATAACTATTAG
This sequence comes from Cryptolaemus montrouzieri, assembly GCA_013387265.2. Lineage (NCBI taxonomy): Eukaryota > Metazoa > Arthropoda > Insecta > Coleoptera > Coccinellidae > Cryptolaemus > Cryptolaemus montrouzieri. The sequence goes on from JABFTP020000062.1 coordinate 5,633,722, forward strand.
TTTTTTCATATCTAACCCAAGCCTTGACTAAGATAATGTATATTGTCCGGAAACCTAATATCTATATATGCTGAGGTACACCCTACCTAAATAGGTAGGTAGGGTGTATCGTGTATGTACGACAACCCTGCATCACACATACTTGCAGCCTCTCAGAGTCGATCGTAAGTAGTCTAAAAATATTGAGGTAGATCGCCAGCAGTTCAATTTTGAGCACCCCTGCATAAGACTATCTAATCGGCTCATGCGAAAAAATTCCATTGAGAAATATTCTCATTCTATCCGACAGACAAAGCTCTCTTTTGAGCTTAAAAAATTTAAGGTTCGATTCTTCTTCTTCAAGTGCCATGCAGATTCCTGCGTAGGCGTCCATCCTTTCACTCATCATATGATTCTATTGATTGCAGCATTTTGTAGTGTCTGGAAGTCCTGTATTCCTATCCACTGTCGTATGTTTCGTAGCCAGGATAGTTGTCTCCTACCTACTCCTCCTTTTCCTCCTTCTATTTTACCCTGGAGGATAAGACGCTGGAAGTGATAGCGTTCTGCACGCAGTACATGTCCAAGGTAGCCAATTTTTCTTCTTTTGATGTTTTCGAAAAGTTCACGGTCTATCAAACCAGTTCTTCTCAGTATATCCTCATTCGTTACATGTTCAACCCACGATACTCTCAGCATCCGTCGTAGAGTCCACATCTCGAAGGCCTCAATTTTATTTATAATTGCTGTTTTCAACGTCCATGCCTCGACTCCGTACAAGAGAACGGGCCAGACGTAACATTTTACCATTCTATGTCTGAGATTGAGATTTAGGTTTTTGTCTGTCAAGAAGTTTTATAAACGTGGTTCGAGCATGCTAGATTCTGCATTTTATTTCTTGATCTGGGTCCCATTTTTGGTTGATCATGCATCCCAAGTATTTAAATTGAGTGACTTGTTCAATGTTTTCTCCATTTATGGATATTATGGCATTTGGGCCATCGTTTCTGCTAATGGCCATACATTTGGTTTTACGAATGTTAATTTTCAAACCCAATCTTTGGCTTTCTTGATTGACCTTATCTAGTAGAGCTTGCAGGTCATTTGCACTATCTGCCAGTATCACGGTATCATCCGCGTATCGAATATTGTTGATGGGAATTCCGTTTACTTTAATACCCATGGGACTGTCGGAGATTGACTCGATTAAAGCTCTTTCCACATATAAGTTGAACAACATCGGGGATAAAATACACCCCTGGCGGACGCTTTCTTTTATTTCAAAATCCTCAGTTGTTCCTGCATTTTGAATTCGGATTTCTGCTTTTTGGTTCCAGTATAGATTACCTATAAGTCTGATATCCTTTTATCCAGCCCCAAGTCTCTAAGATATGATATGAGGAGGTCGTGCTTTACATTATCAAATGCCTTCTCGTAGTCGATAAAGCACAGAAAAACGTTCTTTCTTTGGTCTTGGCAATTCTGCACTAATGTTTGGAGACTAAATATGGCTCCTCTTGTTCCAAAACCGTTCTTAAATCCAAACTGACTGGCACCACTCACTTCCTCGCACCTCCTGTATAGTTTCGTGTGTAAAACTCGAAGGAAGAGTTCGAGTAAATGACTCATTATACTAATGAGGCAGTAATCTTTACACGCTGTTGCGTTGTTTGTTTTCGGAAGTGCGACAAATGTAGAACGGAGCCATTCCTCGGGAATTTGTCCAGTGTCGTAAATATTGATAAAGAGTCGGACTATGATATCGAGGTTTTGTTCGCTAACTAAATGAAATGTTTCCGAGTACATATCTTCAGGGCCCGGAGCTTTGTTGCTTTTCATCAGAGTTATAGCATGTTTGATTTCACTCTTTAGTATACTTGGTCCTGATAGCGTTGTTATTTCGTTTTTGGGGTTTCCTGGTCTGTCATCTAGGAAAAGACCAGTGGTGTATTCCCTCCATGTTAGTAGTAGTTTTTCGGTGTCCAATATTATTTTATTGTCTTCATCCCTGATGAAACTTACACTCTTATTGTTATATATTCCAGCGATTTCTTTGACTTTTTTATGGAGATGGAAACTGTCTCCCAGTTTGCTCAGATTTTCTGCTTCCAGACATCTTTCAGTCAGCCAACTTTCCTTCTCTGCTCTTATTCCATTTCGAATTTTTCTTTGGAGACTTTTATATTCTGTGTATTTTCTGTTGACTTTACATTGCCTTCGTTTCTCCATTAAATCTAGAATGTTTTCGGTCATCCATTTGTTCCTCGTTCGCCTTCCGGTGTTTGTAAGGAAGATTTCATTTGTTTCCGTAAAAGCTTCTTTGAGTTTGAGCCAGTGTTCGTTCGTATCATTTATACTGCGTATACTTTCCAATTCTTTATTAAGATGTTCTTCGTATAGTGATCTTCTTTCCTCGTCTTTAAGTACTTTTGGTTCTAATGTCTTTTTTCTTTGGGTCTGGACAGGCGCAATATTATGTCGGCACGCAGCGGAATGTGGTCAGATTCAATATCGGCACCTGGCATTGTTGTTACTTTAGTGATGAGATTTCTAAACCTTTGATTAATGGTAATAAAGTCTATTTGGTTCGATAGTCAACTAAATTTTATTCATTGCGGGGTATTGAAATCGATCAACTCACTCGAGACATCAGGATTCAACATAAGTTTCATGTGAGCAGAAGCACATTCGGGCATTCCAGGGAATGAAAGGGTTGATTTCCTTGCTATAGAGGCTACACAATTAGAAAATATTGAATCGTCCCGTGGCATTTACACAGATGTCATCACTCATGTGTTCCAGGATATAAAATCCACATGGTGCAGCTCCTTACAATCTAACAAACGAGATTATTTCTATAAATCTATTCAACCAAACCCTCCAAACAACTTCTGGTTCAAGAAAAAACATCAAACATCAACAATTTCTCGATTGAGAAGCGGATACGTGCTTAATCCTGCCTGAGTATCTACATAAAATAAACAAGAAGGCTGATTGTGTGATTGTGGAGAAAGAAGATCATGTTAGCTTTTACTGTTCAAGTTATCGAGATGAATGCAATTCCCTGCTTTCAAAAAAGCAACTTATAAAACTAAATTTGAATTTCCCCATCATCTCAACATGATTCTGGCTAGACAGAATCTAGTAGTATATTTTATTATCTATTGCTCCATTAAAAAAGTTAATCCAGCTTTATAATTAACAAACTTCCTTACTGATAATAATTCAAAAATAAAAGAAGGAACAAGAAGGAGAAGGTTAAAAAATTAATGAATGTTCATTTTGAGAATTCACCACGAGCCTTCAGGTCAGAAGTCGAATTTCATTTGTATCTTTCATTAACTGTTTAACCCTTTTCTTTCCGTGGTTACTCCTGTGTGTAAAAAGAAAAAATCGCTTTTGACAAACACCTAAGCGTATCAGTGTCCATGTTAAATCCTCTGGTATCATCTTATATACTTTTTCCTGATTGGATTAGGATAGTTCAAAAAGGATGCTGGCAAATGCCTAAACGATGTGTCAAAAAAAAATCAAAATAAAAAAAAGTGCTTCATGCATGAACAACTTTTATCGGGTTTGGCTCCTTTTCAAAGACCCATACTGTCGATTGTTGTTAAGTTTCGGGCTCGTACGCATATATCCAACATTCGTCGCCTGTAATGATTTTTAGAAGCACCTTGGCCGAACTTTTCAACATTTCTTTGCACCAAACGACACGAGCCTTCTTTTGAGCAGTTGGTAAGTTGTGTGGGATCCAACTCGCATGCCCTTCTGCCAAACATGTTCATGCAATGTTGAATGTACGTTGGCGGAACTAATGTTTAGGGTTGTCTCAATCTCACATGGCGATCATCGTGTATCATTTCGCGCACAGCATCGATGGTTTGTAGCAAAACAACTGATTTTGGACGACCTTCACGAAGTTCGCCACAGAGTGAAGCACTGTCCAGATATAATTCGTTGTACAAGCGTTTCACAGTTGTCAAGTATGGAGCTTCATCACCAAACGTCAAAGCAAGTTGATCGCTGCACTATTGTCGAGGTAATTCACGTCATCATCATCAAAAAGCGCTACAACCCTGGGTGGGTCTTGGCCAACTTCACAATACTCCTCCACTCCTTCCATTAGGTTTAGATCGAAGGTGATATTTTATTCAGACAGATCTGCTTTTATATTATCCCGCCAACGCAACCGTGGACGTCCTGGTGGTCTCCATCCGTGTGGTATCTCCTCCCAAATCAGCTCCACAAACCTTTCGTTCCCCATCCTCTGGACATGACCTGCCCATCTCAACCGCTGCGCCTTGATTTCCTGGATGATGTTACTGTCTCTGTATAGCTCTTTTAGTTCCGCATTAGCATTGATCTGTAGTGGAGTCGTGGTGGGGGCTGTAGATTTTCCGTAGGGTCTTACGCTAGAACCGTCTAAGCTTTTCCTCGTCGAAAATCTTAAAAAATCATCGCATGAAAATGTTCACGTGTTAATTCCAATTTCTTTCCCAAGTTGAATCAAACTCATTCGTACGTCAGAGTGTTGTGAGTACGTTTGAGTTGAAAAATATCAAAATACACGACGCAGTTGTTGGATAGGAGCTGTCAACAGTAAAAGTGCCAGAGGCGCAAAATTCAAAAGGTAACCTACGTAAAAACATTCAAAGTTCGACAGCCCTGGTGTTGGCTGTTCAGAATTTTCTGACAGCATTGTTACTGGGACTGCGTGGTCATGTTCTGTGTCTGGAGATCCTGTTATCACAGCAGATATAGTTGCTCGGCCAGTCCTTTCACATCAGTTCTCCAACACTAGAACGATTCTTTGTATGGTATCGATTAGGATGTTATGGATTTTATCCTGAAGGTAATCACCGAATCGTCCGCATTTCCCACCACGCTACATCACTTTTGTTCTTCTTTCCCAAGCAGTTCATCAAATATTAGGTTCCATAGTAGCAGGGACAACACCCTCCTTCAGTGCTGCACGATGTCACCTGCTTTCTCTCATATAATCCTCAAGTGTACGAAATTTGATGCGTCCTCAAGCTGGGGAATACTGTGAGAGAGCAATATTTTCTCCGCAACAAAATTCACAAGTGAAAATAAGACGCTGATCGAAGTTCGTTTGATCAAATAGTATATAAGAAGAATATAATCAATAAAAAACATTTTTGCTTTCTACAATTCACATTTCTCTTAAACTCTTTGAAAAAATAAGGAAATGAGTCAAGTTATTTTAAATTTATCAAATAATTCCAATTTTTGTTACTTCAGTCAAGATTAAATATGATTACTAAAGATTCTGCTATTCATTCGTAGGTGGCGTTACAATAACTATTCTCACAAAATCATAATCGTATCAGACAGATAAAAGAATACACTTTACTTTTACCAAAGAATATCTATGAAATCACGATTATAATTGAAAATATATGAAAATCCTTCCTACAAAAGTTGCACGTTGGATTTTACTCTCATTTTTTTTAATATTCTTTACGTTTGCGGAGCGCAACCAACATTACACGATATCGTATTTTTGTTAGAACATGCCCCAATTCATCCCGCATCCCATTCCTGTTCTTAAACCTCATTTCCATAGCAATTGTGTATTTGTTTTTGAACGATTTCGCAGAATGTTTCCTTCCACATAAATAAATATTTAAATTTCAATAAATAACCATTTCTATCTCATAAAATTCGCTATTTCCAACGCATGCGTCTTTATTCTCACATGCGAGCGACAGAGATGAATGGATGACTTCCAAGAGCGCGTTGACAACCTACGTACAAATAGGTAATGTTTTGTTTTCTTTTCGCTGCATGTTTCGTGTAAATCGCTGCTTTTCCGACAAATCGAATTATAGAATTATCGGCTTGTGTTCGCGAGTAGTGATATCGAGGAATGGAAATTAAATCATAAGCATCCAAAGTTCCAGAATATCAAGGTAGAAACTTGTTTTCGTCTTCGTTTCTGTACACTTATAGGTTATGTGTATCTTTATTCTTTTCGTAACGTCAGGTCAGATGTTATGTTTTTAATTGTTTATGATTTTGTTGTTGATGTAGGGATTACTTAATATTAAACTTGGTTTTGCTTTCGGGAGAATTCGCCATATAATTCAATTAACGTTCGTAGAAATTTGTATCATTTCAAGGTATTTTTCTAGATAAGAAATACCTGTGTGGAATTTTGATAAGTGTGATCTTCCTAATTCATAGAATAAATATTAGATAAAAGGCACGTGGTTATGACGTTGAAGATATTAACGACTTTTCAAAATATATAAGCTGTTTGTTAATCGAAACTGTGTGATTGTAGGTGTTTTATATGATTTTTTCGTCTTTTTGTTACTTGAGTTATTGAACTGAAGTATCTCTTTTGAAATGATCTCTTTTATATATATCAGAGCATTCTGGTGAAGTTGCACTGATGTTGATTGAAAGAAAAATTAGTGTGTTTAGGGATTATTTTCGATTCCATTAAAAAATTATATTAGATCAACTAATTATGTTAGATCAACTTATTTAGGGAAGATAATGTTTGCGAAATGCCCTTCACCCTTGTCAGAATTTCTGATAATGATGTCTTCCTCATTTTCTCTATCTTTGGTTGTTGAATTATTTCTGGCTCATTGTGAGAACCCTCACATCTTGGTTAACTATGGAACTTGGATGTTTCGTGAGATGATACTACAGTGGCTGTGCAATTCTATCCAATTTCAAAACTTGTCTATCAATAACTTCGTCAAATGCTGAATGTACAGGGTTCTTTCATTAACGCCTAACTGGTGACGTGATGCCATTTCAGCCCACACCTAATGAATATATTGCCATATCCGATGATCGGATCGGCATGATCGGAGAGAGTTGTGTTTCAATGTATGTGCTACTCATTTGGTTAACTCTCAGTACATGCAGGGATAGTGCACAGTGAACGTCCGTTTGGAGTTTACATAGTCGTGAAGTTAGTTTGGGCTTTCTAGTGGCAACGCGTCACCTCTCACGTTCGAAGTGATGGTAAGTTCTTCCAAATCCGTGAAGAAATGGTATGATGAACTTGAAAGTGATGAGGCAATGAAGAGGAGGACGGTGAAGATTCAATATCGTTCTTATAGATCATCCCAATGATAAAGACAATAATGAAGCGAATGATGATGAATAAGAACAATCCTGCTAAAAACCTTACTACATTTATTCATGGACCGAGACACCCTGCGAGATATCTTAGAGATATAGCCGATCCTATTTCAATTTGGGAGAATATTTTCAGTGATGATATGATTCAAGAAATAGTGGTGAGAACTAACGAAAAACTTCAGGGTCAAAGGCATAATTACAAGAACGAGAACTAAATAGAAATGCAAGATACAGATATTACCGAGATGAGGGCACTTTTTGTTCTACTTTATCTAACTGCAATTTTCAAATCTAATAATGAGGATCTCGTTTCTTTATATGCAACTGATGGTACAGGTAGGGATATTTTCCGAAATACGATGTCACTGAAGAGGATGTTGACCATTTCGAAGAAGATTTGTTGAAAATTCTCAAAACTGCTATTCTGTTGGAAGCTACACCTTTATTGATGAGATGTTGGTGGGGTTCCGTATATATATGCTAAACAAACCGAATAACTACGGATTAAAGATGGTAATGACTGATGCTCGTACATTATATATGTACAACGCAAAGAAGGTTTGTTGAAGAAATAAGGCTGAGTGTCCCAACCCATCTCTTACGTCTATCTCAACCTATATATGGCTCAAACCGAAACGTTACAGCCGACAATTGGTTTTCCTCACTGGAAGGTGTCCAGCAGCTACAAAGAAACAAGTTAACCTACGTTGGAACACTAAAGAAAAATAAAAGACGCATCCCAAAAAAAATTCTGCCTCAGAAAGAGCGAAACGAAAAATCATCAATTACAGATTCTACAGCTGCTTGATGATGCAACAATTAAATATCTCACCAGACTGTTTAACAAAGTGTACAGAAAAGAAAAATTGCCAGTGGATTGGTTCTTGAAGTATATCTCAAGATTATACTTAAGAGAATATACAGACAAACACATCTCTAGCGAACAATTTGGCTTCAGGAATGGATTTATGACAAGAGATACGCTGTTTGGCTTGCAGAAAAGCTTTGATATGGACGTCGACGTATTTGCCTTGTTTTATCGACTACGAGAAAGCTCTTGACAAGGTCAGACACACTCCACTCATCGGAATACTGAAGGATGTTGTTGTGGACGACAGGAATGTTTATACTATTACAAGTTTGTATTTGAATCAAGTGGCGTCAGTTCTCGTGGAATCTGATGAGACAATAGACATCTCAATCGTAAGAGGAGTGAGGCAGGAAGGCGTGCCTTCGCCTACACCTTTCAACCTCTATTCAGAAAGAATAATGGCTGAAGCTTTGGAGGGTGCGACTAAAGGAATTTCAGTGAATGGAATACTTGTCAACAACATCAGGTACGCAGATGAAACAGTTCTCATTAGCTCGTCGGCAGAAGGCTTAGAACAGTTACTAGACCAAGTACATGTTGCCATCAGAAAGTATGGTATTCAAATAAATGTCAAAAAGACGAAGTTTATGGTAATTAATAAGAGAGATGATGTATCGGATACGCTGCAGCTGGATGGGCAACAAATTGAGCGGTGCACGCATTTTAAATATTTGGCAGCCTAGTAACCAGCAAGTAGTAGAAGAAACCCGTAATACAAAGCAGAATGGAATAGGCAAGAGCTGTCTTTGTGACGATGAAGAGGCTGATCTCGAACAGAGATCTCAGTCTCGACTTGCTTTTGCGGATGGTTCGCTGTTACGTCTTTCCCATTGTGCTGTATGAAGTAGAAGATTGGACTATAACTAAATGTCTTGAGAATAAAATAGCTGCATTTGAGATGTGGGCGTACCGGCGAATGCTTCGCATCTCATGGTGAGACTACGTGAGCAACGCCGAAGTTCTCCGAGGCTCGACTACTCACCACTGTGAAGACGAGGAAACTCCAATACTTTGGCCGCATTATGAGAAATGGAAAATACAAACTGCTTAATCTCGTCGTTCAAGACAAGATCCAAGGAAGACGAGCGCCCGGCAGAAGAAGAGCATCTGGGCTCATGAACCTACGACAGTGGTTCAACAAGAGTACGAAGTCCCTGTTCAGAGTTGTGGCCTCCAAAATGAAGATTGCCCTGATGATCACCGATCTTCGCCAGAAGAAAAAGAGCGTGACATGAACGCAAGCGACTGTCGAAAGCGTAAACGATCATGCATTTTTATTTTCACTCTAAGCGGTAACACTGTTTTTTTCGTTTTTCAATTTTTTCAGGTGACATTATAAATTAGGAAGGTAACGGTAGAGAAAGTTTATTTTACTTTTTCATTAGTCCATTTGACGTTTACGAAGGATACCGAATCCTATCCAGTAATACATATGTATGTACCGATGTACCGATTGGATCCGCGAATGAAGGTATCTTTAGCTGCGAATATAGGAATTGGGTGGCATTTCTTTTATCCGCGAATAGTGATAATGCGAATGTAGGGAGAGCGAATACTGTACATAGAAGATCTTCAAAATGGCGATTTTAGGAACTCTCCCTAATGAGATAACCACTTACCAATATCAAACAACTGCCATTGGGCTAAACCGACAATAGAAATAAGCGTGTAAAAAATTGAACGTATTCATCAATATATGGTTGAATAATGTTTAGGAAAAAGTGGTCTTGATTCTATATGATAGTTGGAAATAAAGAAAATATTCATAATATATTTACACTTTTGCCGTAAGTTCGTTAACGTCAAAGCAATGTTTACATTGAACATCTGTTGTTTCAATCGGATCACCCAATATATCCGCCCTACTTGAATCAGCGGCAGCATCTTCTCCGTACTAACATTATAAAAACATGAGTCTCCCACTACTATCGAACGTAGGATTTAGGCGAAGAGGTGATTGTCCTCCGTTTCCGTGTCTGATCATCTATCGTTCATCCCCTACAGTCTGGCACTTCCGACTTTCCGAACTCTGACCTCGGGCGTTATTTTCGGAATGTTGATTCTACGGGGCAAGTTCATTTCTATTTTTAGAACTGTTTTCTTAGCGAAGTGTTTCATATCGGATACTTCTGTCGGATAGTTTTCCCCTCGACCTCATTCCGTTTGGAATTGTGGCGAATCCGGGTGTGATGATTTATAGGGGGGTTGGTTAAAGGTACGAGAGACTTTGCATCGGTTTCTAATTTTTAATTTGGTGTTGACTTTGGCTATGAGCAGAAGGTAGCTAACGTTTATATTGTTATTGTAGAGCATGAATGAGGTTTGTAGATGAAGTGGTGAGATTGGCAACGTCGCCTTCGATCCAGCAACGCGGGAGGCGAGAGGCTTTGATCAGCGTCAGGTGCACATGTGATACGCCTCAAGCATGAGTTGGCTACAGCCATTCGTTTAGCCGTTGCGTTAGTTATCGTGAAACAGTTTTTTCTTGTGCGTAAGAAAAAAGAGTGACATCAATTTTGAGCAGCGTGTGCTATCAAGTTTTGATTTAATCTTGGACACAAAGCTACAGAGACATTTGAAAAACTTCGGCAGGCCTATGGAGAAAGTGTTTTGTCAAGAGTCCAGATTTTTCGGTTATTTGAGGCATTTTCAGAAGGAAGAGAGTCGATTGAAGATGGACCATGAAGCCCAAGCCCTTTGAGTGGAAAAGTCACGGATATTTTGCGTTTAGATCGACGGTTGACAGTCTGAACGATCACTGTTGAATTTGAATCACACCTCCGTTCATTAGATTGTGACCAATGAATTGAGATGAGCAAACATTTGTGAGAAAATTGTTCCGAAAAACCTTTTCCCAAGACCAAAGTGATCTCAAGAAGGGAAGGAGTCTTGGTTTTTCTTGATCGATTGATCATGATCCCCGTTTTCTGGAATGTTCTTGTGACTTTTCTCTTCCCGAGAATTGAAAATCACCTGAAAATAACTTATTTAGATATACTGGAAAATATCCAAACAGCTGTAACCGACCAGCTGAAGGCTATTCTATTATCCTTGTTCCAGCATGTTCGACCATATCAAGCGCTGTGTGACTTCCCAAGAGAAATATTCTTCAGGATATCATATTGCATTGTATTTATATTTGAATAAAAGATTCGAAGGAAATCAGTCTTATTACTTCATTCATACATCTCATATGTAGCATATAGGGGATCGATAGTGCGGCAAGACATCACCACCAATGCCTCATTAATCCCTTTGTGTATTCTATTTCAAATGTTGCAATCTACCATACCTTCGATCATTCTAATTTTTCAAAGAAGGCGTCGATATGGTGGTGTAGGGTTGGTCATTTCTCTCCAAGCGTCAATACCCAAGTATTTAGAATGATCGGACCTACCCATCCAAGCAGAAGGTGTTCCATCGTTTCTTCCTTCTGGTGATACCTCCTACAGAGGTGTGTGTCACTTTTGTCCATGACATGGAGGTGCTTCTTTAATGGAAACTGTCATCCTGTCGTTGTTTTCGTCTTGACATTGCTAGATATTGAATTCCTGTTTTTCACTAGGGTACTCCAGAAGTTCCCTAGCTACCCTAGTGTTTGTCGTTCCATCTTATGATGTTTAGACCTGTTAAGGATGTAGCACTAGTTCCCCCATTTGAGTTTATAGTAGCCCCAAGTATTCCAGTATTTGTCTGGACGCTTCAATACTATCTCTGCAATCTGTATGGTGGCCTTGTCAATGCCTCCCTGTATTCCAATTTAACAGTGTTTGCTCTGATTCACAGGTGTCACTTCATTTCCCTCCAACCTGAATTCGGTATTCCACTCATAGAGGTGTTATGGCTGCCAAAGCCTACTCTAGAAAGGAATCATATGGCGCTAGACTTTGTATGACCTCCAGTACTTTCGTCGATGTCGTGCGCATAGTTCTAGTTATGTTTAGAACTTGGTTTCATTTTAGCTGTCGCCTGTTTGGCCTTAGGTCACCAGGCAGCTCCGTATGTTATCATATCATCATATATATATATATATATATATATATATATATATATATATATATATATATATATATATATATATATCGATTTGGCGCGGCATATTTCGCGAGCTCCGTCCCGCCATAATGAATTCCGAGTTCTTCATTAGTTCCGCCGTGAAGTGCATCTAAATTGCTCGCATTTTTTCGCGTCCCGTAAACGATGCTAATGTTTCCCGTCGCGACGCCTCGCGAGAACGAGAAATTGAGCGTCGGTCGCGTCGGTCATCCCCCTTCTCCTCCGCCGAATCGTTCCGTTTCATTGCACGTTGTGCACAAACAATATCGTACCATATTGTTCTGTTTATCGAATTACCAATTTATCTTATCAATCTCGCGAATTATAAATGCAACGTGGGCGTGATGAATGCCAACTGGGTCAACATTTTAATTCACGACGTCAAACACTCGCGCATTTCATAAATGGAAATTTCGTGCAAACAGAAATTATTGAGATCGAAGTGTATGGATAGCGATGAAAATTCTGTTTGATTGTTGGAGGTGCAATTGGTCTTTTGGGGGTTTGTATTATAAAGGGAAAAAAGGGGCATTTGAACATCATCGTTGTCTATCTATGTCTCTTTGTAGTTGTCTACAGTACGTAGTACTTTTCGCTTGGGTGAATATATCTATCTTCAGTTCTATGCGTTCTTCTGATCACCAATACATACATACGAGGGATGTCTTAAAGTTTTGCATATAGAGCTAGAATGACACAATAGGCGTAACGATAGTATGACATAATCAAAGATTTAATGACTTTAGGGAAAATACACATTCAAAGGATTCAAAAACTGATATATATATATATATATATATATATATATATATATATATATATATATATATATATATATATATATATATATATATATATATATAATATAGTTTTATTTGAAAAATTGAGATTAATAAGATTTTCAATAAAATAAAGGAGTAAAATACTGCAATCGACCATTTTGACTGAAACGCCAATCACAGCGCATGACGTCATACTTATGTAAGGTTCACTGTGTTTTGATTACCTACTACTGATTGCGCGTTACGATTGGTTTTGTATTTGTTTCTGTGATTTATCGACTTTACAACACTAATCTATCTATAACAATGGAACCAGGCTTTGTTAAGGCAAACAGATCAAATTTGCCCAGGATCGATTTATTGTGAAACCTCTTTGTAAATATATTTTATTTGTATTTATCTTGAACACTAGATACAAATATGACCAAGTAGTAATCAGACTCGTTTCAAACTTATAGAAGTTTATTTTGTTTTACTTTCATAGGTTATTTTTACAATAAACTTGTCATTATTTTTAGGTTAGCTCCATGCAGTATAGGTATATGTTTGCTAATTTAGAGTTATTACCTAACATACATACTCAAAACATTTATACTTGGTCTTGATGGGTTACTATTAACATCATGCTTGATTTTAAATGGTGATGTAGAAACAGAATGTAGACACTGTTTCAATGGTGATGTCATCTGATTTACCAAATTAACTTCTGTTTGGTTAGCTTTAATTCTAAATGTTTTACATGTGTGTACTTGAATTGCTTTATTCTACATTCTTGGTGGTAATTGGGGAACTTCTTCAACAATCTGCTGAATTGTAAAACATATGTTTTGTTATTTATGTGCAATGTTATAATTATGAACACAAATAGAAAATTACAAGGTTACAAAAAAATCTATGTAGTTCTATAACCAGTTTCACAGAATGAATCTCAAACGTAGATCATTTCTTGAGATTTGTACAAAGGTATGCCGCTATATAAGATAATCTGTAATACGGGCCTAAGTATACCAGAACGTATGCAATAATACTGAATTAACATTCTAATAAATAAGTTAGTAAACTATACCTGAACTACAAAATGCAATTTCTTTTGAACTTGATGGCTCTTTAACTATAGTACTTTCTTCAAATTGCTTTTCACACTCTTCAAGAATCATCATCCTTCGTTTTTTAACTATATACGGTAGCTCTTTTGTGTTAGATGTTTGTGTTTCGCTGTCTCGTTGGCAACTAAATTTTGTGGGCATACATCCTGGTTTCATACGTACTTGTGCTACCGACCCCATCACATGGTATTCCATATAATTTTCAATACCATTTGGCAACTGAAAACTGCAAAGGTAACAATTAAAATTGATAATAAGAATGATAATCAAGACTAACACAAACATAACCTCAATAAATGACTCGTTATTTATTATATCAAGCAAACATTAAGTTGAAAAACTATCAATACATGATAAGATACTCACATAAAAGTGATCTTCATAGAAATTGGCGATTGTCTTTACATCGTTCGGGTTTCGCCGTGCAAGCTTTAAGCATTCATCTCTTATTATTTTCTTGTATGGGACATGTACAAACACCTTGTGTGGTGTCGTTATTGATGTATTTTTGCGCTGAGGTACTGCACACCACTTATAAACTTTAGAATTCATTTTTAACACAAAAAATACGCAACGTTTGTTTACTCTGCTGTCTAGATGTAACAAATTTGACGTTTACGTAAGTATGACGTCACACACGACGCCATGACACGGCGAGCTGTTTTCGCGCAATATTTAAAGATGCGAGGGTTAATATATTTCTTCATTCTTTCATTCTAAAGCAGTAAATCCAATCGCTTGCTGCTATATTCAAAATGGCCGCTTGTGAGGCATCAACAACTTACTTTGAACTTCACTGAAACCTTTGATCATGCAGTCCATTTTTAATTTCGGGAAAGTAAAAAAATTGCTGGGACTTATGTTTGTCTCAACGCAGGATGATGTAACAATTACATCTTGTTTTGTGTTGAATATTCAATTGCTTTCCGGGCTGAGTACTTGCATTGTCCTGTTGACGGATGATTCGCCGTTGGAGGTTGGTTTCCCAAAGCCTACTAACGCCTTGTGGAAAACAAATGGCTGTGTACCAATCGGCTGCCACTTTTCACTGATTTTGCAGAGAAATTATTGCTACATGATCTGTTTTTGGAACAAACATTGCGGCCATCTTTTTGGATTAACTTTTGTCGGTTTTTCTTCCCCTTGGAAAGCTCAAATTAACCTTTGGAGCTATGTTCTTCAGTCAACAGATGAGGTACACTGTGACAGAAAGAATATCACGAAATTCTTATTTAAATTGCTTCCGTTGAGTATTTTTAAGTATTTTACGTTTCTATATGTTGGTAGGACTGTCCTTGATTACTATGCCAAACATGAGTCAACTAGTTTGTTTAGGACAGCTGTTGAAACCAGTCGACCTCAGTGGTACTCTGCGAATTCTACAATTGAAAGGAATATTGAACAAAGAGTTTGTCTCAAATTTTGTGTTCTGAACGAAATTCCGTGTGCTGAATTGTTGCGAATGCTGTAAAAGGCTTACGTAGACTCTGTTTTATCGAAAACCAAAGTGTACGAGTGGTCGAAGCCTTTAAAGACGGTCGGGAGATCGTCGAAGTTTTGCCTCGTTTCGGACGACCTTCGACCTCTTCAACCGACCATAACGTCCAAAAAATCAAGGAAATGGTGCTTGAAAATCGTCATGTCGGTGTTAGAGAGATAGCTCGTGATCTCACCATCTCTCCTGAAACCGCTCGTTCGATTTTGGTGAACTAATTGGGCATGCCGCTCGGCTCTTTATGATAGGACTGAACAGTAACGGATGCAGGTAGCTGCATCATAACTGGTGACGAGACATGGGTCTATGAATACGACACTCTACCCAGCCAACAATCATCGGAAATGGTGGAAAAAAAGAGCCCAGACCTCGCTCGAAAATCTAGACGATGTTGATTGTTTCCTTCGATATTCGTGGTGGGGTTCATCATGAATTCGTTCCGCAAGGGCAAACGGTTAATAAAGACTTCTATTTAACCGTTTTGTGGCGTTTGCGTGAAAATATTCGCCGTAAACGGCCAGATATGTGGCAGAACAATTCGTGGATTCTGCATGACGATAACGCATCATCTCATCTTGCCAAGGTTTTTAACGACTTTAATACCAAACACTCGATAAATCCCATCGTGCAGCCGCCTTGTTCGCCTGATCTAGCCTCGGGTGATTTTTTTCTTATCTTCAGACTGAAATTGCCGCTCCGGGGACGTCATAAAAGAAAATTCGCAGAAGGAGCTGAATACCATCCCTGAAAGCGCCAATAAAAATGATTCGATGATTGCAAAAACGTTGGCACATGTGTATTGCTTGAAATGGTACATATTTTGAAGGAGATTCAATAAATATTGAAGTTGATTAAATTATTTGCTTTTTATTTCAAATTTCCAGATACTTTTTGGTCACAATGTATCCATGCAATTCTTCGTGCAAAATTTTCTGTATTGAGGTCTTCAAAATCAGCAATGATGGCAGAACCTCTCGATATGTTACATGCCTATCTACCTGGATAATCTTACAGCATCGACATTTTCATGAGTGACCACGGCTTTTGGTGCATCTGCTCATGGATGATCACTGAGGCTCATTTTTAGTACTGACTGTTTATTGATGGTGTCTTCAATGCCCCATCGCGTGAATCATAATCTTATCAATCTCGTGACGAAATAGCTTGTGTTTTGAATAAGATGAAGAACAACTAGGCCTCTGGAGATGATAGAGATCAAACTTGAAGGAGCTGTATTGATAGCTTAACAAATTTCAAAGACCAGCCGGGGTTCGCATTACAGGCCCTTGAGGTTAACACCAACCGCAAGTCTGCATGCTATCCTAAATTTACCTCCACGTGGTATTTATATACGGTAAGTCCGGGAGAGATGCCCTAACTTTTTTGAAAAGTGGAATACGTACCACTAATTCATCTTATGATTGAATGAAGCATCGTATGTGAAATATTATTTATTATAACATTAATATATATTGCACAAAACGAAAATAAATGGAAAGTAGAGATATCGTGGCAATCCCAAGCGACGAAAGACCATTTGTGATACTGGCCTATCAGCAGAGAAACACTAAGCACCGTAATAGGCCAATAACTGGATTTGGGAGGCTAGGAAACATCTATACACAATAGGCATTTATCGCGAAGAACCTATATGTAGACTTTGCAACGAAGAGGACGAAACAGCCAATCACTTTGTAAACGAATGGGAAGCTCTATCCTGTTAGAGAATATTTTAGGGTACGAAGAAACTATAAAAGAGCTATGCGAAGGGAAATGGGATTCTAAATCTTGTTGAAGAGATAAGCCTAGACAGTCAGGAATGAATGACAAGATGATACAAGTTACCTGTATTGATCACAAATATAGAAGGCCGTTCTACTTATGCTTGTGCAGTCAAATGATTCCTGATCAATGGATTATTCTATCATCATTCAGTTATCTAGTAGCCTCCTGAGACATCTTTAAATTGTTTATGAGATTTAAAACCACCCGTCTGGAGGTTTACATGCCTAGAGGGCAAACTGCATTCTGTTATGGTCTTTGGAGTAACGCATTGTTTGAAAGTGTTAATAGATGAGTTAATTTGATGAAATAGATTCCCAGTCGTAACTTCCATTGTCTATCGTAAAGCCTTTGACAAAGTGAAACTTGTGGCCCTACTGAAAGCTCTAAAGGAGTCTTGAATAAGTTACAGATACTCGAACCCCGTCACCGCAATGATAGATGCAAAAAATACTCGGTTCACTTGCCCCATCCTGTGGAACTTGAGAAAGAGAAACAAAAGCGGTCGACCAGTTCCCATTTTTATCTATGGTGACTCAAATTCCCGAAAATCTTCTCGCATGCCATTACCTGGGATAAACTGTCACGAAAGATGAACACGAGAGCTTTCCCCTCCCCTTCGTACGACTTTGATACCAACAATCAACAGACATGTGTGAAAAGCTATCGAGATCCTATTTTCATTTCGTTCTTCGAGCTAACACATTCCTTTTCATCGAATGAAAAGATTAGAACGTTCGAAAACACCTTCGATTTTCTGCTGAAAGCAATAACGGTATCGGTTTCAAACAACCGGAAGTGGAATGCCGTAAATAAAAGCGGGGCAGTGAAATAACTGAATTCTTGAAGAAAACGATACCTACGTAAAGAAAGAAAAGTATTGTTGTTGGTACGCCGAGAGAATTGCATTAAAATTTGAACGTGTTTTTTCGTATCTTAGAATTTGAGAATTGAACGCAGAATTTATTTATACCAGCTGCATTGAATCCTGTTTTCTTAAATTTGACATTAACTTTGACCATGAATTTCGTTATTGATTTAGTATTTTAGGGAACTTCATTTTCATCTTCTTATATGAGGTGATTAGATATTCTGCCTTCTGAAGATGTTCTATTCGTAGAGCTGTTGAAATATAGTCACTTTAGACACCGAGTTGGCGAAACGGAACCAGGTAATTGGTCTGAGTGCCTGCGCAAAGCGGGATTGCAGACAACGAGTTGGTGGATTCTCTCATTAGGGTAGCTGCCAAGACGATATCTATTGGTCGGAACTAACTCTAAGGTACAACAAACCTGGATAGGAAAGCTAGACCTGACAGGTGGGTCCTTACCTTGAGACATAGATAAACTAAACTTCTGCTGGGAAAACCTAGCACTAAACAAGCTCTTCAACTGAGCAGAGTAAAACTAAGCATCGTAACAAGCCTAATAACAGTTCATGGAAAGCTAGGAGAACATCTACACACATTAGACATTTATCTACATGTAGACTATGCAACGAAGAGTAAGAAACAGCCTACCCCTCTGTAAACGAATGCGGAGCTGTAGCCTCGGAAATGCGGAACATTTTAGGGAGAAAAGAAAGCTTAAAAGAACTAAGCGAAGAGGACTGGATAAATAGGATTCTTAACCTTGTAAAAGAGAACCCTGGACATGCAGGAATGAGTATCATCGGAGGGGCAAAATAACCCTTGAATGGCTGCTGTGGCACCCCACTCTGAAGAAGTTGACAGATTTGATATCAGAGATAAGTACCTGTGCAACCGAAGATTAAAATAAAGAAATTGTCATAATTTTTCTTTGGGCTAATGTTAATGTATAACTTCAACTGACTGAATGTACCTGATCTTGCAGTATTACTTAATGGATCTTTCAGTTTTAACTTTATAATTACATGAAGATTTTGCGAAATATTCTCTGATTCTGTACAATCTGACCTATGATGATTCCCAGAGGTCATGCTGATACCCATAATTGTGTGAACGTTGATTTTTCTAGCCCTGTCGAAGATTGACCTTCGGATAACCTTCAAGGATGGTTAAGGTCGATTCCAGTGTTTCACACTAACACTCCAATAGTCTTGGGGCGATAGTCTTCACTATTTTTCAGTGGCTCACTCACTCACTCACTCTTCTACAGTTTTCAATCAAAAATGAAAATTCGTTCACGGGAATGCAGACAAAGATAATACCTTTCTTTCGAGTTATTACTCGACCCATCTATACTCTTCCAAATTTTCAAGGGTTGTCATCCCTGCTCCAAGGGTTGAAATTCGAGATGAGGATGGTACTTGATGATGACTGCCATTGATTAGCATGGATCTGTTCCATTTTACCTCAGTGAAACTTGAATAGTCTCAGGGAAATAGTCTTCCCCATCTTTCAGTTGCTCACCCTGTATCTTTTATAGTTTTCAATTAAAAATGGAAATTCGTTCAAGGCAATATAGACAAAGATACCACCTTTCTTTTGAGTCATCAGTCGACCCATCTTTCCCATTCAAAATGTTCAAGGATTGCAACCCCCGCTTAGGGGGTTGATATTTCAGGTAAGTATTGTAGCCTACAGAATTGAGAGAGAAGCGGCGTAGGTCCTTCACGTTTTGAAAACCCTGTATATCTCTGAGCTTCCTTCTTTATCGAAACTTTTCTAATTCGATCTCTTCGAAGGGGACAGATAAGACGTCTTGGAGACTCTTCATATATATTTCCTTTACCATTGTCATCGTAGATTGCTGACTCAAGTGTTCCATATCATCTCCAATATCACTTTCTAATAAACGTCCCTTGGTCTACTCGACGTTTTCAAGGGGATGTTGTCGACCTTGGCTTCGGGCCAGAAACAAATGGGATTCTCAAGGTTGCTTGCAAGATGCCACTAATCCAACGACGGGATGCGGTAAATGGATACTACGAAAGGGAGTGGTTTTTGAAAGGATATAGAATTGAGTTTCAGATGTTTCAAAGACTGAGTTTGTCCGATTTATTTGTCTCGTCGTCTTATAGAGGGTGTTCTAATTGGGGGAACAGCTGAGGGCATTGAAATCGGGCGTTCGAACGCATTTTGAGCACTAGTTTTTAAACTGGTCTTAATTTGGACAAGTGAAAGATCAGGTGTGTTTTAACTAACTTTACCTGAGTGCAAACCAAAGGAATGTAATGATCGTTGAAAATTGAACAGTTGTTCGAAAAACTTTATGCAGTATGAAAATGCGCCGTTCATATAAATAATTTCGGCATAGCATAAACGTTTAGGTTCTGATTACATAAATTCTCTGAAACATTGATTAATGAAAATTCATTGTTTCTGTTGGTTTTTAGGTTGATTCTCCAATGCTGCATGAACGTTTTGGATTCAGTAAGTTTACGGCGTGCATTATACGTAGGATGCCTTCTAAAATTTGCGTCTGACGAAAAAAAAACAAGTAACTTAGCTTTATTGATCTTTGAAGTATTCTTCATGAAGATCGATATACTTTTGTATGCGTTTAAACCAATTTTCGAAACACTTTTGCCACTCCGAATGAGATACCTCTAACACATGGTATTGGAAAGCTTCAACGTCGTAAATCGTTGTCCGCGTAGTTTTTTCTTGATGTGTGCAAACAAAATAAAGTCGTTAGGTGCTAAATCTGGGCTATAAGGTGGATGGCCCATTATTTCAATGTTTTGGGTATGCTCTGATGTGTGTGAGCTTGCATTGTCATGATGCAGGACAGAGTCCCCCCGTGAGGGCTACTGGCGGTTGTGCGCAAAAAAGGATATTGGCGCCACTTAAGGCATTTTGGATCATGTTTTTTTTATTTTTTTTTTAAGGTAGGGGGTAGGTAGGTAGGTGCTTGAAGTAAAGTAAAAAACTGAACTTCAGAATTTATATTTATTTGTAGACTAAAATATCAAAATGAAACAAACAGAACAAAATCATAACAAAATAAATTCTTGTTCACACCCATTTTAAAACATTTACTTAAGTAATGGGATACAGACAAGTTGATTCGTTGTTTATAAATACTAGAAATATATAAGTACTACTTTCTACTTATACTTAGATATTTTAAAAAATATGCAGATATTTTTAATAACAAATACCTAGGGAACTTCGTTTTAAATCAAAATGATAGCTAGGTCTAGGTGCAATAGAAAAATAAAAGATAGCTACTGTAGTAGCGATATTTTTCGAGATTTTGCTGTTGCAAATGCATTAATTACATCGCTAAAATTTATACCGCCAGAAATTTTTTGTTCAATTGCTAAAATTGTTAGCCCAGACAATCTTTCTTGAATCATTGTCGATCTTAAATAATTTTTAATGATTTTTAACTTTGAAAAAGATCGCTCGCTAGAAGCTACAGATACAGGCAATGTCAAAAGGATTCTTATTGAAATGTTTACGTTTGGAAAGGTGGAAATTGTTTTCAAATATATATTGTAAAATACTTAAGGTGTCAGTATCATCAGATAATGAAAACAACTCTAACGCTTTAATTTCGTTAAACAGATCGTTGGAGTCTATATCTTCATTATCCTGATCTGTCAGTCGCTCTTCAAGAATAGAACAATGTTTTGAAAGATCCCTGTCATTTAATTTGAATATGTCGCTAAAAATCCGAAAATATTTTCATACTCATTTAATAAGTCAAATCGGTTTTTTAGAGAGCTTATAGTTTGATCTATAATTCTTTAGAAAAAACTAATTTTAAAGGCAGTTTTTCGATCATGACGGGTCTCATCTCGGTGTTCATAGTTAAACACTTTTGGTTTAAATTTCCTCCTAACCGTTGGTAATGGTGGAAAGTCTCCTTCAATTTTGAGTGAGAATGCTACTTCTTTCGCTTACGCAAGAATTTCTTGAAATGATTGGTCAGATCTATATTGCTGGAAGTGATCAACTAAATTTTTTAGGTAGGTTTGGCATACTTTAATATTAATTGTAGCACTTTGCATTTGTTTGCTGACAATATTTATATGAAATAAAACGTCATGCCAAATAATAATTCCACAAATAAATTGAATATTTTGTACATACGTTAAGAGGGAACTCGCTTTATGTCTTGCATCAATGTGAAAGGAATTATCTTCAGCCATTTCTAGAAGACTTTCGCAAACCTTAATTAAATAAACTTTAAGGGGCTTTATTGCGTCAATTCTACTGGACCATCTTGTCTCACCTAAAGGCTTTAAACTTAGGCCCGGACATTTTTCTCAAAACATACCACCTTTTTGTGGATGACGAAATAAAATTACATAACTCTTGCACAAGATTAAAAAAGTTTATTGTGGCACCTGACACCTTAGAAGCGTCATTTACTGTTAAGTTCAAAGTATGAGCCGCACAAAGTACAAAAAGCGCTTTCGGATTCGCATCAAGAATGCGTTTTTGAAGCCCAACATGTTTTCCTTTCATATTTGTCCCATTATCATAACCTTGTCCCCTAATGTGTTTCAATTCTAAATTTAAATTTTTCAAATTTTCTATCACAAATGTATATTTCCCTTCTCCTGTAGAGTCCAGTATTGGATTAAACGCAATAAAACTTTCCTTAACTTCAACCTTTTTTGAAGTGGTGTTAAGGACAACATACCTCAGAACAAGACTAATTTGCTCAGTGTGACAAGTGTCTGATGTACAATCTAATATAATTGAAAAATATTTTGAACTGCGAACCATTTCTAAAATATTATTTCTTCCTTTGGACAACAATAATTTAATTATTTCATTCTGTATTTGGCCGCCTAAATAATGAGTCATTGTAACAGATTCTTTTTGGGAGTTATACACTCGGCTAACGTGCTGTCTCATCTCTGAATCAAAAGAGGCAATCATCTCAACAGCTTTTAGAAAATTTCCATTATCATGTTCGAAAAGCAATTGAGAAGAACCTTGAAATGCCAAGCATTGTGTAGATAAATACTTAACAATCGCAATAATTCTTTCCAACACGTCTCGACAATATTTTTTCCGTTTCTAAAATCCGCAGATGATGAGCATTAACAGTCATAGATGTCTCCAACATTTTTTTAAAATTTGTTTATATAACTGTTGTGTAAAATTGACGTTAATTAGCAAAGACCAGTGTTGCCAATCAGATACTCCATTTGTATCACGGAAGCATTAGGAATTTTACATTTACAACAAAAACAAAATACAGAATCTTTAGAAATAGAGTAAATAAGTCAAGCCCTTTCGACTTTTTCTCCATTTGCTAGATTTCTGTCAAAGTATTTGCACGAAAACTTTCTCTTATCTTTATTACTAGGAAAGCTAAAACTGATGTCTATCAAAGGCGGACCACGTTTAACCAATATTCTAGCCGTCTCATTGGTGATTATTTCGGGCCACAAACCGGGGTTGGACGGAATTATATCGATACTAGCCTCATTGCAGTATTCATCGAAAGTGTCACTTGCAGCAGGTATTTCGGTAGCTGACAGTACCGAACTTTTTCACAAGCTGAATAACCTGAAGTGGATTATTCAAGTGCTGTGGACGAGGATGGTGTCATCGCTTCATCGGGCTCTGCATCAGTAGAAGCTGTTTTGCTGCTACAACCGCTGCCACTTGTTGCAGGACTTGATATTACTGTTGAAATTTCTGATGGTCCACTCACGGTTATTGATATTACGGATTTAGAATCTTGAGATTCGAACGATTCGGTCGCACCAACATCGATAGTCTCCGTGGAATCTCGATTGTTGTTGTTTGCATATTAGTAGAAAGCAATTTGTACGTCGGCACCGAATGTACATATTATTATCCATTTGAGTGATATACAGGGTGTTGCTTTGCCATATGAACATGAAGAAAACTTTACGAAGCTCGGTCCTGCTCTAGCAAATAGTGACAATTCAATATAATACACCTAATGAAGTGAATATAACTTGACACTTTTTATTTGAATCGATTCAGATTTTTTATGAGAAGTGAGAATTTACCACAGCACAAAAGAGCCTATATATTAGGATAACGCCAGAATTGTTCAAAATGAAGTAGCATTCCGACAAACTTCGAATGTCTCTTACTATCTCGGCCGTTATAGGACCGTGACTAGAAAATGAGGATGCCAGGGAACAGTCGTTGAAAAACCCAAATGTTCTGTTTGAAGTGGACTGGACCAGATCATTAGTCTGCAACAGAAAAAGAGTTGGCGAGAGGAGGGTGCCCTGGGGTACACCTGCATTAACCTGAAAGGATTCACTCGTTGCACCATCAACTACCACCTGAATCGATCTACTGAAAGAAAAGCTACTAGGTCAACAACTCAATTTTTCAGGAAGTCCATATGCGATTAGCTTATTCATTAAGGCCTCTGAGATATCAAGAGCAATGGCTCTTGATTCGTCATATGGAAACACTAATGATACCCTGCAACTCGAGATACTTTATGAGCTCATCGTTTATCACACTTTCCATGACTTGGGGTAGGCATTTCTTCCCTTTCTTTGGAGACGGTTGTGCTCTCGAAACTTCCAAACTTTGCCTGATGTTAATTTACGTGTATATTCTTTATATTTGAAACACTTATAAACTAGGAGAATTTTTCCTATTCTTCTCAGATATTACCTTCTTTCACGTGACACTTGCAGTAATTTTCGAAATCTGAATGATTTTGTTTGCATTTTCTGTTTCATTTATAAATTCTGTCAATAAAGAACCGGGTATCGATTACTTGAAAGAATCTGCTCAAAAGGATTGTCAAAATTTTTGTTGTTGCTAAATTGGCTCAATTGACGCGGAGTTTGATCGCGATCTGCATTCTTACTTTGAGGTTTTAGACAATAGGGAAAGAATGTTTTATTGTAATGTCATTTAAAAGCCCTTTTCACAAGCTGCAACCGCCTTGAAAAGATCTTGTTTTATTTGAATGACAACAATAAGAATTCTCCCAGACTTTGTGTGTAGTATCGGAAAAACGTATAATAGACAAACATTCTGTCAAAAAAGTATTGGAAATTGTTTTTTTTTTGAATGAGATGAAAAACACAAGGTTTAACTTCAATCTACACTTTATTTGAAAACCTAACACCTAACGCAAAACTTATTTCGTTTGATGTTGAGAATTTATACCCAAGTGTTCCTCCAGGTGATGTCAAAATATTAATCGAAAACATGTTGAATTCGAATCATGTTAACCACATAATTAAATCAGAAATATTGAATCTGTTGGACGTTTGCATTGAACAAAATTATTTCTCTTTCAACAACATCTATTACAGTAGTGAAAATGGTTTGATCATGGGAAATCCTTTGAGTCCACTTTTAGCAGAGATTTTTATGAATAATATTGAACAGAAAATTCATACACATCCACTCATTTCCAAATTTCTTTATTGGTATAGATATGTTGACGACATCTTAGTATGTTTCATTAGAACTACTCGTCAATTAGACTTATTTCTTAATTTCATTAATTCCATCCATTTGAACATTAAATTCACGATAGAAATTGAACAGAACGATTCCATTAATTTTTGGACTTGAAAATCACTAAACAAAATAATAATCATGTTTTTCGGTCTTTCGTAAACCAACACATACTGATACAATTATACATAACTACTCATTACATCCAATTCAACACAAAATTGCAGCTTTAAACAGCATGGTACATCGGTTACTCAATTTACCTTTATCAGTAGAAGATTATAATAAAGGGTTAAACATCATCAAACAGATAGCCATTAATGATTCATATAATCCGGATATGATAGATCTAATCATTCATAAAAACTGTATCAGAAAGCAATAAATGAAGTATATCCTATTCATAAAGACTATGAAATATTCAACAGTTTAACATTCTGCGGTTCTGCAAGTACAAATATTAAATCCTTTCTCGTCAAACAAAATCTTAATATAACTTTCAAAACTTCTAATTACTTAGGTAAACATATTAAAATAATAAATCTCGTGTTGAAAAATCAAGTAAATCAGGAATCTATAAACTCAATCGCGGTTCTTGTGATAAAATTTATATCGGTAGGACCTATAGGAGTTTTGGCATAAGAACATCTGAACATAAACGTAGCTTCGATAAAAATAAATCTGATTCAAATTATTCAAACCACCTAATAAAAGAAAACCATTCATTCAATAAAAACTTTGACATATTACATATAAAATCAAAAAGTTCAAAATTAGATCTCCTAGAAGCATTAGAAATAAATAGATACAAACATTCGGACAAGCTTTTGAATGAACAGGTAGATGTGAATTTTTCACCCCTACTTAACTTGTTTAATTAGTTTTTATTACCTTTCATACTAACTGTACAATGGCTCGGTGTGGATTTTCCTGTTATTCATCCAACTTGTTCTACGATTTGTTTATAATACCATACTCTTCATTCTTGATAAAGCTGCTGTGTCAGCGAAACGTCGTCGAATTTTTTCAAATAAAGTGTAGATTAAAGTTAAACCTTGTCTTTTTCATCTCATTTATTGGAAATTGATTATTAAAAAAATCTGTCTTAAACGATTGTCAAAATTTTTATTGTTGCTGAATTAACACAACTGTTTTCCATACTGACGCAGAGTTTGAACACGATCTGTGGTTAAGTTCATTTGCAATGCCCATTTTGTTAGTTCTCGCAAGTGTGTTTGGCGATTTACGATGGATAAAAATATTAAACAAAGAAATCGTCTCAAATTTAGTATTGCAACTGGAATTTCGTGTGCTAAATCGCTGAAAATGTTACAAAAGGCTTACGGTGAATCGACTATATCAAAAACACATGCATATCAGTGGTGCAATGCATTCAACTGCGGTCGAGATGTGTTGGAAGATTTGCCTTGCTCTGGTCGGCCATCAACATCTTCAACTGAAGTTAAAATCGATAAAGTGAAGGAAATGGTAATTGAAAATTGTCAATTAGGTTTGAGAGAGATAGGCAATACATTTTATGTGTCTCACGAATCAATTCGTACCATTCTCAACGATTGTTTGGGCATGAAACGCGTGACTGCTCGATTAGTCCACTTGGAATAAAAAATTTGACGCAAATTATTTGTTCGATATTTTCATCCATTGTGAAAATCGTGACACCCTTGTGAGAATTGATAAAATCGTGCATTGTAAACAAACTGCTTCAGTATAGAAAACAACAACATTTTTGATAATCGTTTCAAGCAGATATTTCAAACGATCAATTTCCGGTACTTTATCTATAAAATGTAAACAACATCCATCCATTGCGTTCGCGAATGTTTGTGCTCGCCATCGACCTGATATCGAAGGATCGCAAGCACTGCATGGTGGTCACTCAGTGTGATTGAGCCTTTAACTTATTAGATTCAGAGTAAATCAATGTTCATCGCACGCATGTTTAATACTGCAGAGATATATGTTCGTGGTTGGTAATCCGGATAATCGCGAATCCGTGAAACAAAATCCAGATAATCTACAACGTAATTCAATAAAGGATTCAGAAAATCTCTGAACATATGTTCGATTTTATGGTACATGAATGCATCGAAAGAACCGTTGCTGAAGTTACTTTGTTGCTCGTCTATCTACTTGCCAAGACTTTTTTCACCTTCGAACTTGCTAAGTTAATTGCCGTTTACGTAGAATCGTAATATTCGAAACGTATTGCCACTCGTCCTAATTTCCTATCTTCAAAAAATTGAATCGCGTAAAGGTTGCAGGAGACATGCCAGAACGAGTCTATTCCGACCCCACGTTCAGAAAAATCATTGTGACGTGATGAGTCATGGGTTAATGAGTCTAACATACAAACCAGTCAACAAGCTTCGGATTGGCGCCTGCCAACTGAACCGAAACCGAAAAAACTACGACAAAGTCAATCAAAATTTATGGTAATGTGCTTTCTTTGCTTATCGCGGTGTTCTGTACAAAGAATTCTTGCTAGAAGGTCAGACGGTAAATGAAGTATATTATCTGAGCGTTATGCGGCGTTTGAGAAAGTAGATTCGTCGAAAAAAGCCAGATAATCCACTATCTCGCTATCAATGTGAATGAATTTGTAACCAAAAGCTCTTTTTTTTATTCAAGGAAGAATATTCAACCTTCCGTAGAATGCTAAACATCCCTCTTTGAAGGAGCTGGTTTTACGATTCACCCTTCATAATCACCGTCAACCGGCGCCACACATCAGTGGTACAGCACGGTCGGATGTCATGAATAGGAGCAATAGACTGCAGTTCCGGTCTTACTTGACCTCGTCCCATCCATAACATCAGGCCACACTGCCACCTACTCATCTCAATTCGGTAGATAAACAGAAAACTTCGAGGCGTCACACTATTTCGACTATTCACCGCAACGCTACACACCGTGTCAGCAAGGGAGCGGTCTGTCGAAAGACTAACGCTCCTCATTCCCATCTGGTTATCAACCAGGCATACAGTACAATCAGCAATCTCAAAAATTACTACTTGCGAAATTATCGTGTTGACGTGGGAATTATGACAAAAATTGTGACAAAGATGTTGCCATTAATCCCTAACTCTGTACCAAATTTCAGGGAAGTATTAGTTCTATTCTGACGATCATGAAAGAGTGAGTGTCATAAATGGGACACTTTGCTTCCGGTTAACTTCGGATCTTAATGACCTACATACTTGAAATTTTGAAGTTTAAGTATGTGTTGATAGTTTACTGGATGACGAAAATTTCTGCTTTCTAGTCTTATCCAGAGGTTCTCAAATAGTGGCCTGAAAATGCGGCGAAATGGTTAGATTAGGTTAGGTTAGATGCCGTGCCACCTAATATGAGTTTAGTAATCAAATTTATTTTGCTGTAGATGGACGAATGTCGTTCAAAGTCGTTTTAATCGATCTAATAATAGAATCATATAATAGTATAAATATAGTAATTCTAATTATGTTTATGATCATTATACTTTTTTAATTACTAATTTTCTAGAAATATATACAAGAAAATTTATAAAAATCTACACAGAAGCAAATCATCGTTAAGCCGCTTATTACCGTGCGCTCCCTAAACAGGTGTTTGTAACCCCAAGACGCCAACTGAACCAATTTAGAATAAATATATAATACAGAAGGATTAAATAGAAGCATGATTGCCTACAGAGTTTCGACAGGGGTTCTGAATAGGTGAATGTCCTTAGAGAATTATTTTCTATAGCAGGAAAAAGATATTCAAGCGTCTGGACACTTCTGAAATTGAAATACTTTCGAGTTCGTACGTTCATGGGGAAAATTTTATTCAACTTGAAAATAACATTTCGCTCCTCCCGTTGTGTTCAATTTGTTTTTTCGAATAAACTCGAGGGCGTAACGGGTGTAAGATAAAAAGTGAAATGCTATCTACGCACTGTGCCGTCCTAATGGAAACGAACGATTTTACGATCGTAGAATTTATATTTCTTCATGGATTTCTATTGTTATTGCGCAGATTTAGCGTGAATAACCGGATTTCTTGACGCAATGATGAATTTGATGGAAGTTAATGAACAGAAACATAAAATATGAAATTGTTAAGATTTGAAAGAGTTTTCCACGTTCATTTGAGAGTACACGATCGGTTCAGACCGTTCGGTCATTTTCAAGTATATATATATATATGTTCTTTTGGTAAGTGAGGATTTAAAAAAATTTGAATAATTGTATTTACAATAAATGCTTACAGCTATAATTTTGGTGTATGTGAGAAAAACAATCGTAAGAAACGAGCGAATAATTAGAGTAACAGCGGAAAAAAACAAACCATGCCCGTTCCTTAATCAGGCATCTAAACTCGCATCATACCTCTTACGATTGCTCCTAAAGTGTGAGCACAGGAAATGTAACAGGGAAACCATACTATCTTGCATATGATTCAATAAACGAGTGAAAAAACCTGTGGAAAAAACTCGTTTCGCTGTCGCTATTGCACTTGCAATAGCTTGTCTGTTTATGTTGTGTTAGTGTCGTGTGTACAAAAAGAATACCAAAAATTTTTCTGCTTAGCAGCTTCATTATCTCATTGTCGTCTTGCACTTCATGATTTCCAGGACTTCTTCACGAAGACAAGGGTAAAAAGGAAGGGGGATTGGGACAGGAAAAATCTGTAACAGTGGAAAAAGAAAACCAGCAGAAAATATTTCTTCAAATTATACCTAACTCTTATATGTCTAAACTCACTTGAATTTAAGAACTTAACTAATGCTCCTCTGTTTTTCAACAGGGAACATCTCATACACCTTTTGGGAATGAAGCCCTACGTGGGTGTAGCCCTTGACTTATCAACATACACCAAGGGAATAAAGCCCTAGGGGGTGCAGTCCTAGCCTTATCTAAGAATTTAACTAACATCTCATACACCATTCGGGGATGTAGCCCATAATCACCTCAAGATTCAAAAACTAATCTCCTAAACAGACTCAAAGTTCTCTACCCAGTTAATGAAATTATCTGAAACGGAATGAATATCTTGAAAACCACCCGTAAAATGATAAATAGGACAATCGAGGACTAAATGTCTTATTGTTTCTTTAGCTGTGCCACATTCACATGCCGGACACATACTATTAATACGACCTTGTCCTGTCCTGGGACGATTAAATATACACCAAGTTTTCCTACTTATATCGAAACCTGCAACCCATTTGGAAGGATCCTCTATGAGAACTCTATTGAAAATATCAACTTCTTGCAATTCAGTTTTCCAAAGATCAACAGCCTTCACCAGTCGACCAGATAGATTTCCTAGATTTCAATCTCAGGTTAGGTGGATTTTGAAGATCGTCTATTATCGGAAAAACGTCTGGAAATGAGTGATAATTATCCCAAGACAATTGAAGAACTAATTTCCTGCGAATATGGGCAGGAACTATATTACAAATAACCGGAAGCTATAGGGAAGCAGTTGAACTGATTCATCCACTTATAACTCTCATACAACAGTACAACTGAGAATCAATCTTATTGACATGAGCACTATTCAACCACCCCTGACAGCAATATTCTGCTGCTGAATATACTAAAGCTAAAGTAGTAGTTCGCAAAGTAGGGACTCTGGCGCCCCATTTAGATCCAGCTAGTTTATGTAGTATATTGTTTCTTGTTCTCATTTTCTGACATAATTTATCAATATGAAATTTGTCAAAGAACGATCAAGCTTTACACCAAGATATGTTGTAGTGACATTATGAGTTAATAGTGATTGATTGAAGAATATTTTTAGTTGCCTATCCTTTTCATGATTATTCAGATGAAAACAAGAAACCTCAGTTTTCGAAGGATTTGGACATGAACGCCATTTTCGAAAAAAATGTTCAGAATTTCTGAATCAGTGGTTGCTCAATTGTTTCGAAGTCATAGTATCGAAAAACCAAAGCAATATCATCAGCATAAATAAACTTTGTAGAGGAAGTTTCAGGGATGTCAGACATATATAAATTGAAGAGAAGAGGTGCAGAAACAGATCCTTGAGGTAGGCCATCATTCAAAGTGTAAAATCCACTGATTTTCTCACCGATAAAAACTCGAAGTCTTCTATCAGATAACATATTTTCAATCAACTTCACAATTTTTCCACATTGAAGAGTTTATAAACTGAACCATCCTTTCAAACTGAGTCATATGTCCGAGAGAGATCTACAAATACAGCCCCTATTTTAAGTTTACCCTGAAATCCTGTCCCAATGAAAGTGGATAAACCTAAAACCCGAAAAGTGGACAGAGCTCCGTCAATGATTGGTTCTAACCTCTGATGAAGAAGTCTTTCTAAAATTTTGAAAGAAACAGAAAGTAGGCTGATAACTACTAGGAAAGTTGGATTTTTCCCAGGTTTGAGAATGACAATAACTTTAGCCTTTCTAAATTCAACGGGAATACTACCTGAGCTGAGTATATCATTGTTAAAGAATAGTAACCACTTTTTAGCGTTATTTCCTAGATGTTTAAAAATTTCAGAGAAAATGCCATCAAATCCAGGTGCTTTACGAACTTTAGTATATTTTATTGCAGATTTGAGCTCTTCTTCCTCAATAGGATTCGATAAATCCTCTACCGTGATAGCATCCCTCCTCTTTTTATGTGAGATTCGTTTCATTCTATTCCTGTCGTATCTACTAATCTTCACATTTGTAGAGACATTAACAAGCCTAGATACTAAAGAATTCGGATTCATATTAGACGGAGTTTTTGAAACGGGATCAGCATTGCCTAATTTCCTCAACATATCCCAGGAACTTCTACTAGAATGACGAAAATTCATTCCATTCATCAACTCATTCCATTCATTCTTTCTGCTATCATTCAAAGAACTAAGGAGTGCATCGGCATTCTCTCTGGAAGGATTCTGCTGATAATCCTTATAAAAAACATTTGATTCCTCTAACCACCCAGGTATATAATACTTTCGAAAGCCTCTGGGAATATGTTTTTTAGCAGCATTTTTGACAACTTTTATAAACCGGAAATGATTTCTACCCAAGGGGGGAACCCATCTCAAATCACTATCTATCTGTTTACTGAAATCATTCCAACGAGCTTTTTTTAAATTCCATCCTGGTTTTTCTAATGAATCTGCAAATGTAAATTGAAAACCTAACGAAATAATAACTGGTCTGTGTTGACTGTGAGGAAAATCTGAAAGTACTTACGACGAAAGGAAGAGGAAACTATTTAGAGTCAAATGAGATAAAAAACACAAGGTTTAACTTTAATCTACACTTTATTTGAAAAAATTCGACGACGTTTCGCTGACACAGCAGCTTTATCAAAAATGAAAAACAGAATTCTGTGTCAGCTGCTGTGTCAGCGAAACGTCGTCGAATTTTTTCAAATAAAGTGTAGATTAAAGTTAAACCTTGTGTTTTTATCTCATTTATATCATGGGTCTACATCAAGTAACGGCCTCCACAATTCAAATGCTATTCAGAGTCGTTAGAAACCAGACAAAGATCAGGATTATAGTCGCGATTCCATTTTTAAGTGATGAATGCTAACTAAGGTACAAAGAAGATCACAAGATTATTGATTTCAAGTTGGCTATCGAGAGTAGTTAATGTTGGATTTTTCCGAGTTTATCAATTTTCAACTTTACAAGATTCATTCTTGTTCCTTTATTGTATTTATGGAGGACTTTGAGATGGTCTAAAATTATTGTGTCGTTTGTTGATTGAATCTGCTCAAATATTGCGGATTTCTTGTCTGATGAAATATGTTCTTTGAATATATATATAAAGAATTTCTACCTGTTTGACTAGTCAATGCATTAAAGCACAAAAATATGCGTTACCATTGTGCAGGAAGACGTTGGACTCATGAGAATCTGTAGAAAATGTATGCACTAATCTAATCATGAAGAAATCCCAAATTGCATTGGTGCATAAGAAAAATGCATTTCAGAATTGCATTTATAACAAGAAACCTCAGTTTTCGAAGGATTTGGACATGAACCCCATTTTTTGAAGAAAATGTTCGGAATTTCTAAATCAGAAGCCAGTGTTTGCTCAATTGTTTCGAAGTCATA
Source organism: Cryptolaemus montrouzieri (assembly GCA_013387265.2). NCBI lineage: Eukaryota > Metazoa > Arthropoda > Insecta > Coleoptera > Coccinellidae > Cryptolaemus > Cryptolaemus montrouzieri. Next base: position 5,667,362 of record JABFTP020000062.1, read on the forward strand.
GTGTCGAAAAACCAAAGCAATATCATCAGCATCAATAAACTTTGTAGAGGAAGTTTCGGGGATGTCAGGCATATATAAATTGAAGAGAAGAGGTGCAAGAACAGCTCCTTGAGGTAGGCCATCATTTAGAGTGTAAAATCTACTGCTTTTCTCGACGATAAAAACTCGAAGTCTTCTATCAGATAACATATTTTCAATCAACTGCACAATTTTTCCACATTGAATTACTTCAAAGAGTTTATAAACTTAACCATCCTTCCAAACTGAGTCATATTCCGAAGAGAGATCTACAAATACAGCGCCTATTTTAAGTTCACCCTGAAATCCTGTCCCAATGAAAGTGGTTGAACCTAAAACCTGAAAAGTGGACAGAGCTCTGTCAATGATTGGTTCTAATCTCCGATAAAGAAGTCTTTCTAAAATTTTGAAAGAAACAGAAAGTAGGCTGATAGGTCGATAACTACTAGGAAAGTCTGGATTCGTCCCAGGTTTGAGAATGGCAATAACTTTAGCCTTTCTAAATTCAACGGGAATACTACCTAAGCTGAGTATATCATTGTTAAAGTATAGTAACCACTTTTTAGCGTTATTTGCTAGATGTTTAAAAATTTCAGGGAAAATGCCATCAAATCCTGGGGCTTCACGAACTTTAGTAAATTTTATTGTAGATTTGAGTTCTTCCTCAATTCCTCAAAGGATTCGATAAATCCTCAACCGTGATAGCATCCCTCCTCCTTTTATGTAAGATTCGTTTTCAAACCGGAAATGATTTCTACCCAAGGGGGGAACCAATCTCAAATCACTATCTACCTGTCTACTGAAATCATTCCAACGAGCTTCTTTGAAATTCCATCCTGGTTTTTCTAATGAATCTGCAAATGTAAATTGAAAACCTAACGAAATAATAACTGGTCTGTGTTGACTGCGAGGAAAATCTGAAAGTACTTACGACGAAAGGAAGAGGTAACTATTCAGAGTCGTTAGACACCAGACAAAGATCAGGATTATAGTCGCTATTCCATTTTTAAGTGATGAATGCTAACTAAGGTACAAAGAAGATTACAAGATTATTGATTTCAAGTTGGCTATTAATGTTGGATTTTTCCGAGTTTATCAATTTTCAACTTTTCAAGATTCATTCTTGTTCCTTTATTGTATTTATGGAGGACTTTGAGATGGTCTAAAATTATTGTGTCGTTTGTTGATTGAATCTGCTCAAATATTGCGGATTTCTTGTCTGATGAAATATGTTCTTTGAATATATATAAAGAATTTCTACCTGTTTGACTAGTCAATGCATTAAAGCACAAAAATATGCGTTACCATTGTGCAGGAAGACGTTGGACTCATGAGAATCTGTAGAAAATGTATGCACTAATCTAATCATGAAGAAATCCCAAATTGCATTGGTGCATAAGAAAAATGCCATTCAGAATTGCATTTAGAAGTAGATAATTATGAAAACTTGGAAGAACCGGTAAATAATCGTGACAATGAATCCAAATCTACTACTCGAGGGGTTTTTGGGGTTGTTGAACATGAATACGAGGTCGACGAGAGCCTGCGGAGATTAAAAAATCTATGACAGGTAAATAAGATGGAATTATATAATAGAGAATGATAAATTTCAACTTCTTGGTTCCAGTAAATGTTGTCGTGCTAACATAGAAAATTTCTTATATAAGGAGGCCTCCTTTATATTGTGTGCTAGCGCATTAAACCATAAGGGTGCTTGAGAATTTGATATCGGCTTCCGTCCTTGGCAAACATCAAATTTCGTTGGTATAAGTTCGGAAATATCTGGAAAACATGCGTTAATAACACAAGTTTGCAAAAAAAAAGTTGAGAACTGTTTAGGTTTTTTGTGTAATTCTTATGTTTTTGGGTGTGCTGAATTCGAAAATGACTTTCATTTTGTCCTAGCACGTCACGTTGTCTATGCTAAACAAGTTATTATCTTAAAATAAAACATAATTTTTTTTAAATAGAGTAATTTATAATTGCGTATCAAAACTTATTTTCTTATCTAAAATACATTAATTAGTGAGCACTAAACACATTTCTTTTACCCAGTGAGGCTCCTTTTGGTACATTTTCGCTTGTGGGAAGCATCTGGAAGGTCTCTTTTAAGCGTCCAACAGTAGTCTGCCATCATTGAGAGCTCCATCTTCCCTGGTATCTTTTTTCCATCCCCTTAATATCTCAGTGAAATCGTTCACCTTGCTCTTCACTCACGTCTCCTAAATTTTCTGGAAAATAGTCGAGGTGGGAATGAAGAAAATGTACTTTTAAACTCATTAAGCAATTTAAAGCTTGAAATGCTTTTAACATTCTTTTGACGATTTGTTTGTAGTTAGGGTCTTTGTTATTGCCTAAAATTTTGTTATAACTTCCCTAAAGGCAGTCCACTCTTCTCTTTTAGGAGCCGTCATGGTTGTGACGAATAGTGGATCAGCCATAAGCCGTCTAATATCTGGTCAAACGAAAACACCTTCCTTCAACTTTGCCTCCGAGAGGCCAGGAAACTTTGATATTAAGTATTTGAAGCAATTTCCAACTCTTGGAAGTGACTTCACAAATTGCTTCATCAATCCCAGCTTTATGTGAAGCGGGGGTAAAAGAACTTTATGAGGAGGCACAAAAGTTTCATGCAGGACATTCTTTTCGCCAACTTTAAGCTCCCTCGCAGGCCAACACTTTTTGGTCCAGTGATTTGTTCGGTCTCTACTATCCCATAAACACAAAAAGCAAGGGAATTTGGTAAACCCAGATTGCTGTCCGTGCGCCATGCCCAAGATTTTGAAATCACCACACACTTGCCAACCGTGGTCTTTATATTTCAATTTACAAAGAATCAATTCCAAGTTCTTGTAGGTTTCTTTGAGGTGTACGGAATGGCCGACAGGAATGGAAGCATAGAAACCGCCGTTGTGAAGCAGAACTGATTTAAGGCTTCTTTTTGAAGAATCTATAAAAATACGCCACTCTTTGTGTCGTATGAGATCTTGAATGTATTCATCAAACCTTCAATATTGGTGCCATAAACCAACTCGTCCTCTTGGGAAAAGTAGGAAGTAAACTGTTTTTCACGATATCGAAACCAGAAGGAAGACACTCCTGGCAAAAGTAAGTTCCTCCTTTTGAGCCTTGATCCAAGCAACTCAGCAGCGTTTTTGGGAAAATTCAAGTCTCTTACCAAATCATTAAGCTCGCCTTGGGAAAACAATTTTGGACTTTTGTCATCTTCAAATTCAAAAGTTGACTGGTCACCTGGTGTAGTTACAGCACAATCTTCGTCAAATCTTGGAAACTCTTCCAAGGCATCAGGGACTTTGGGCACTGGTATTTTGGTCCCATGAGGGATGGGACGAATAGCTGATTGCAGATTGGGGTATGAAATTGACTGCTTCCGTTTTGAATTATACCCTTTCACATTACACGAACAAAAGTAACAATCATCACTATGGTTCTTTTGCTCGCGCCATACCATAGGAATCGCAAATCGGAAAGCTTTTTTCTTGCCCTTAAACCAATTTCGAAGGTCTTCAACTCATCGTTTCCATATTTATCCTGATCTCCAAGTTTGAAGGCAAAATACGCGAAGTATACTTTTTTTTACAAAGTCCGTAATATTAACTTGTTGCTTTAGTGTCATATATTCTCCACAAATGTAACAGAAACTATCCGAAGAGTTCACACACTTCCGCACAGACGACATTGCACTGTATTGAACCAAGATCTATAAAAAAATGATGAGTTAACACGTAATTGTCCCGCGCCACTTCTACACTATCGGAACTCGCATGTTCAGGTTACAACATGTTTATACTTGTTAATGTAGGTCAAACAGGGTGTTCCTCATTTAGAAATTAATGATAGTTATGTCCTGTAAACATTTTAAAACAGTAATCAAAATAAAATTATACCTATCATTCATACTACAAGTTAATCCCTTTTTAGCCCAAAAAATCCGTTTTTTGTAGTAAAATTTTGCGTTTTGTAAAATAACCTTACGTTCTGGAATTTTTTGAGTATGTTTTTGTTTTCAGAACACCTAAATACATAGAAATCAGTTGAAACTATCCAGACAGCATTCTTGTTGCAAACCTGTGTAACAATTAGATGCCTACGAAAAGAGAAATTCGAAATATTGAAATCGAGCTATAGTAACACATACGACCTCCCAGACACAAATGGTCTCGAAAAATTCGATGGTCCATTCTTCCTTATCCACCAATCGATTTCTCGTTTGAATTCCTGACATTTCAAGTACACAAATCGGCCATCCTGAGTCATCTCATCAAAGCGTGCCAACGTTGATGAGGAAAACCATAAGCCAAAGGCAATTGACTATCCTTAAACATGTTCAAACGTTATCATTAGGGTTCGAGTTTCGGAATAATTTCCTGGGGTGTTTAGTATGTAGTTACTTTGTAGATAGTATGTAATTACACCATATAAACTTTGTGACTTTGAAGTAATAATAATCATAAAACACACGGGCATGTCAGACAAATAATATTGACATAAAGTATCTACAGTAGCTGATAACGGGGGGATGAAGCGATGATCTCCCCTATCGCCTGAAGATCTCCATGAAATTATGAATTGATGGAATATTTATTATAATGAATAATAAAATAAAACAAGTTACTATGTTTTAACTATCACTAATTCATTGATGTAAAGAATAACAAAATGTTTACATTGGTTGGACCGGTTTCGGACATACGTCCATTATCAACAACAAGCTAATGAAATTTGAATACTCATATACAATACAGGAATTACCATCAATGAAATGCTAGTAGTGGTCACAGTTACTTGAAGAATGGTGAGTCGTAGGCAATTAAGTCTACCTGGTCGTTAAAGAGCTTAACCCTTTCTACCCTAGATGCCTTGAAAATTTCCATCGATTCAAAAAAATTGAGTTTATAAGATTTATCACAGGAATGAAGAATTTTTAGCTGTTGAAGTTCTGGAAAAGGATGACATTCATTCAGATAATGTGCAGCTTAAGCTCAATCATATTTCTGAGGTAGGAATGATCGGAAATGTTCTTTGTATCTAGCCTTGAAAGAGCGTCCTGTTTGACCTATATAAAAGCAATTGCACATGTTAATGTTAATTGGTATACTCCTGATTTTTCGAATTTATCGGTTTTATCTTATGTGTTGAAAAGCAGGCCTGACAATTTGCTAACTAGTTTGAATGCAATATGAACTTTTTTACTATCAGACAAAACTCTAGCAACCTGCTCTGACGTCTTCCCAAAATATACAGTGTGGTTTCACCACACCGTGGCTTCATCAGATAGATACAAACTAATGAACGGAGTTATTCCTTATATATTAGTCTTATTTACTACTTGATATTACATTAGGTACACGTACAATGGGTATGTCGGAAAACCCATCGGAGTTGCTTACTTTATAAATTGAAAAGATTGAGTAAAGGAGAAGGATTTAGATCTAATTGACTATCAAGTAACGTACCTGAATGCTTTTCTTTGTTGATTTCTAAAATTTTCCATAGATTGTCTATTATTTTCATTGTGTAAAATTTTGATATTAGCATTGAAATTATGGTTTTCTTCAAGTAAGTCATTAGAACAATGGGAATCTGATTTATGATAATCAAAACTACGTTTGTGCTCGGATAATCTAACTTTGAAATTTCTGAAAGTTCTACTAGTATAAATTTTATTACAATCCCCACAAGACAGTTTATAAACACCGGATTTATTACTTTTATCAATTTTAAATTTGTACTTTTTGATATATCGGCCTAGGGCAAAACGAGCCTAGGGCAAAAATTACGATTGCTCTGGGAGACCATGCCACCGTTACACACGAAGAGCTATTTGCCATTTTCCGGTGTGTACAGGAAAACCTACATGGGAACTACAGAACAGCATACATCTACATATGATCTGACTGACAGAACTCCCTTGGATATCAAAACTAGTTGGCGAATGCAAAGTAGCACTTCGACAACTCAGTTCTACAAACAGAGTTACTCGGCTTTGGTGCCCAGCTCATCAGAGCATCGAAGGAAATGAGATAGTAGACAGCCTAACCAAAGCTGCACCAGCTGTTGAGCCGATGGGACCAGAACCTATTCTGTGGACTTCTTTCAAAACTGGAACACCACCTAGGCCATGGTATATTGGACAGGCATCTCGGGACTGAGACAGTCAAAAAGGCTTATATAGGAGCCTCAATCAAAGAAGAGGGTATATGAACTATTTTCTATTGGGATGGTAGTTGGTCAACTAGCGGGATACCAACTCAATAAACATCTACACGTCATTAGACTATCGGAAACCACGCAGTGCCGTGGTTGCATAGTAAATGACGAAACAACGGAACACATACTCTTCGAATGTCTCGCTCATAAGGTGACCTGACTGAACACCTTGGGCACTGAAATACCTAGCGCCCGGATGATCCAGGAGGCCCTCTACAACAGTTTTGCAAGCTTCATCGGAAAGTATTTGCAAGACTATTAATGAAATTACACAACACGACAAGCGCAATGGGCTAAATGGCCTGAGTGCTGTGCAGGAAGAAGAAGGCCCTCAGGGAGTCCGTGAAGACTAACTGGTCATGTTCACGCCCCACAGAGGTAGCTCGGACGTCCTGCGCTGGGATATGAAGCTGGGTCCGTTTGTTTTACAACAATACCCGGATACGAAGAGGATGAATGAATAAAGTTGTATTTTTAATTGCATACATAAATAACTGAATTACTAAATTTTAATCGAGATAGTATAACCCATTTACCCAAGTTGATTAATTCATTTGGTACCCGGTAAACAAAGAGATAATCAAGACAGAGCTAATTGCCAATTAAGTGTACCATTTGTTGTTGGATCTCCAGTATATGCGGAACGTTAAGGGAAAAACAGAAATGGCCGTTCAGAAACGGCCGAACTGGCCGAATTCTTTAATTAAGTGTCAAAATTAGAGCGACAGTCTTTCCAGAGAAACAGATACATTACAGTTTGAATTACAAGTAATCACGTTGGGCGCCAGTAATTATAATTGTAATGCGAGATGGCGCGCAATCACGACTTGAATATTTTACTTAATTACGGAAGATTAATAGGTAATTAATTTTAATTAAAACGACTATTATTAAATGGTCTACGCGCTGTTGGGAAGATATCCATTGCGCTTTGTGTTGCGTCGTTTTCATGAACTTGATAAAGTATTTGTTTTGTGGCGAAAATTGCGGTTGTTTAATGGTCTGGTGAGTATTTTGTTTCGTGCATGGTCAAGGATATATTACGGTGTAGAATTAATTCAAAACATTCCATCTGAAGCCGCTGGGTGAGTGAGTACTTGTTGTGTTGATTTCGTTTGGATGAATACGCAATTTTATTGTTATTTAATTATTCCGATATTTGCTCTGCTCTGATGGAAAATCAATAATCAAAGCTAGATACAGGGTGTTTCAGGTATGCAGTTCTTAATTTCTACAGGATATTCTTCATCAAAAAAAAATGAGAAATTCCAAAAGTCTTGAGATACAGGTTGTTGAAGGGTTGAAGATTTTTCTCACGTTTGTGGAAAACGAATTTTTTCACTAGTCGAATCATTAGATGTGTCTAGTAGTTGGGAAAATATACAGGGTGATTATTTTTCAGGGTCATGCTACCTATTTCCCCATCAAAATCATAGTGTAATGCACCAGTGGTTTTATTCAAGAATATTCATTGAGAAGATCTTCCAATTCTGAATTGAAAAAAAGATTTAAATACGAATTTTGAATCAAGTGAAGGTTTCATAGTTTTTTACAAAATTGGGAAAATTGCCATTTGTAATAGTTTTCATGTATTTTGAATTTGAATGTATAGAGTGTTCTTTTTATTTAGTGGAAATTAAAACACTCGGGTCGAACTCTTAGCGCATTTTTATTTTAGAGTGTGTTTTAAGTGAAAAGCGGAATATATGTCCGGTCGAAATGTGAAAATATGTACATATATTTTTGGAGAATATAGTAAGTATAAATATCATTTGAAAGGTTTTTTCAGCACAACGATACCAGCATGAGCTTTAACTAATGATTTATTGAAAACAAGTAATGTGTTTTTAGGAATTTTACTTAATAATTGTGATTCGTAACGCGTTTCACTACACCGTAGCTTTTCCAGACGAATGAATGTTCGAAAATAAGAATGAGAATATAAATACAGATGATCTTGAATAATTAAAAGCTTATTGGGTTGCTCCTTCTTGAGTGGTTATTGATGACAGGTATATCCAATAAAATTAAGGAATAGATTGCTCCCCGAAGAGATTCAATACAGGTGAAGGCCTTAAATCGACTTGTTCATTGATGAGTCTACCTGAGTGTTTGTATTTATTGATTTCTAAAGTTTCCCAAAGATCTACCTTCCAATATTCATTATCTGTATGTCAAATTTCAAACTGTGGGTCCAAAGAGTGACTATTTTTTAGGAGATGATTCGCTTAGTTTGAATCTGATTTTTATTTGGAAAACTGCGTTTATGTTCCGATATTCTAATATTAGAATTTCTATGTGTTCTACCAATGTAGAAATTATTACAGTCATTGCAATACAATCTATAAACACCTGATTTATTGTTTTTACCTGATTTGGTTTTATTTCCAAACTAATAATAAATTAGGCAAATTATAAAAAAATTAAAATCAAATCAGATAAAACAATAAATCAGGTGTTTATAGATTGAATTGCCATGACTGTGATAAATTCTACATTGGTAGAACACATAGAAATCTTAATATTAGAATATCGGAACATAAACGCAGTTTTTCAAATAAAATATCAGATTCAAATTAGACGAATCATCTCTTAGAAAATAATCACTCTTTCGACCCACAGTTTGAAATTTTGCATACAGGTAATAAATATTGAAGGTAGATCTTTGGGAAACTTTAGAAATCAATAAATACAAACACTCAGGCAGACTCATCAATGAACAAGTCGATTTAAGCCCTTCACTTCTATTGAATCTCTTCGGGAGCAATCTATTCTTTAATTTTATTGGATATACCTGTCATAAATAACCACTTAAGAAGAAGCAACCCAATAAGCTTTTAATTACTCAAGAACATTTATATTTATATTCTCATTTATATTTTCTGTACATTCATTCGTCTGAAGAAGCTATGGTGTAGTGAAACGCGTTACGAATCGCAATTATTAAGTAAAATTCCTTAAAACACAGTACTTGTTTTTTATTATTGAATGAATTTCGCATATACTCCCAATTCATCATTGAACTAGTTCACTCACACCCATAGAGCCCTCAAGCATCTTGAATTTCTTTACTGGAAAAAAACTATTTTGAAAGCATTAAGAACATTTTCATGGAAAATACTAAATGCCTCATTCGCACCAATGCCCTCAGAAGTAGTGATACCCCAATCACAGCTCTCAAGCATGGAATTATGTTTCAGTTCATCATTAAATCTACAGAAAATATCGAAATAAATTTTAGATAAAGAATTAATCACTTACTTTTTAGACTCCATCGAACAGACGATCGGTCTTCTTCTTCTTCTTACGGTGCCTTAAGGACGTTGGCGATTACATTTGCCCATCTTATTTTATTTGTTGCAGCTCTGAACAATTCTATAGAGCTCATATTAGTCCATTGACGTAAGTTCTTAAGCCAGGAGTTGTGTCTTCTTCCCGGTCCTCTTTTGCCATTGATTTTTCCTTCGAAGATAAGTTGAAGCAGTTCGTACTTTTGGTTTCTCACAATGTGACCGAAATATTGCGTCTTTCTTTCTTTCATTATCTGCACGAGTTCTCGATCCTTTCTCATCCTCTGCATAACTTCTACGTTTGTCGTATGACTCATGTAAGATATTCTGAGCATTCTACGGTAGCACCAAAGTTCAAACGATTCTATTCTTTTTTGTGTTGTTTCCGTCATTGTCTATGCTTCAACGCCATATAGCACGGTGGAGAAAACGTAGCATTTCAGTATTCGAACTCTTAATGAGATATTTAGTTGGCAGTTGCATAATATTTTTTGCATTTTATATAGCTCGTGCTTTTTCCAGGCGTGTTTATATCTCTAGTGACTGATCCCAAGTTTCATCAAGGCTACTTCCTAGGTATGTTATTTTTGTTACTTGTTCTAATTCTGTTCCATTGACCCTAATTCCGACCTTTCTGTTTTGGTGTTTGCTGATAGCCATCGTTTTTGTTTTCTTTGTATTTAGTTTCATTCCAAATTCTTTACATGTTATCATCACTCGGTTCATTAGGCGTTGTAGTGCTTCAGCGCTATCTGCTAGAATAACCGTGTCATCTGCGTATCGTAAGTTGTTAATGCATTGTCCGTTTATTATTATGCCATCCGAGGTATCCTGTAGTGCCTTCCTAAATAACTCTTCCGAAAAAATGTTAAACAACAACGGGGAAAGAACACATCCTTGCCTTACTCCTTTCTCGATGTTAATGTCTTCAGATGTCTCTCCATTGATTCTAATTTTAGCCTTTTGGTCTTGGTAAAGGTTTGATATGATTCTCAAGTCTTTGTCGTCTATGTTACAAGACTTGAGAATTTCTATTAGTTTATCGTGTTTCACCAGGTCGAAAGCCTTTTGAAAATCTATGAAACACAGATATACATCAGAGTCTACATCCCTACATCTTTCAACAAGCACACGTATTGAAAAAAGTGCCTCTCTTGTTCCAAAGCCATTCTTGAAGCCAAATTGTGTTCGTCCAATTTGTTATAAATTCTATTGTGTATTATTCGGAGGAACAATTTCAGTATATGATTCATTAGACTAATGATCCTATATTCTTCACATTTCCTGGAGTTCTTCTTCTTTGGTAGTGGTATAAACACCGATGTCAGCCAGTCTTTTGGTATTATTCCAGTTTCGTATATTTTATTAAATAAGTTCTCCATAACATCGATGTGTTCGTCTGAAATTATCCTTATAATTTCAATTGAGATAATATCTTCTCCAACAGCTTTTTTGTTTTTTAGTTGTTTTGTTGCTTTAATAATTTCCTCCTTTGTGATGTAGGGTCCAGACGCTACTTTCTGTACATCTATGCTTTGTCTCTCCTGGTCTTGAAACATGTCTTCTATGTATTCTTTCCGCCTGTTTATTTGATCTTTTATATTCAGTAGGGGTTTCCCATGTTTATCTTCGACGAAAGATGAAGAGGATTGCTTTCACATTCCAGCTCCTTCTTTTATTTTTTTGTGTAAGTTGAAAGTATCATGTTTTTGTTCTAGTTTCTCAATTTCTTCACATCTTTCGTTTAGCCAGGTAACCTTAGCTTTGATTTTTATTTTGATATTTTTATGTATTTGTTTATATCTTGTTTCGTTTTTATTTCTGAATTTTCTTCTCTCTTCCATCATGTCCAAGATTTCTTCTGTCATCCAAGATTGATTATTTTTCCTGGTCTCCTGCTTAAGGTGCTTCTCTGTAACATTTTTTAGTGTTGTTTCAATCTTTTGCCAGTCTTCTTCAGAAGTTTGCGTCGGCTTTAATGGTTTTTCGTTTATATATCTATCGGTAAGGATCAAAATTTAGTTGTCAGAAGTAACCAAATTCAACTAGTAGATTATACACGTCACACATATTTGCGATAAACTCGTTGAAAGCTTTTGTCATCGAAAGACAGGAATGAACACGCATTTGTGAAGTGGAAGGGGTATTATAGCAGTTGCAATATCGGAACATCGGGAATGTTCTACTATTGTTTCTTGAATAACAGATTTTCTATAGATGCTCTCTAGACTTCATTGACGTATTCATCACAAAGGCATAAATAAGGACTACACTTAGTTCTTCCCAACATCCTCCAATTTGGCCCTCTTTAAGAAGCGAGTAAACAGACACCTCAATTCTTCCCAGGCGTTCACTCAAGTGGTGTAACAGGTTCGCTCATTCCTGGGAAGCGCACATAAAGAAAATATTTCTCGCAGAGATGTTCAATAACCATCTCGAAAAACCCAACAGTTTACGATGAAAATTATCGAAAGTTATGAGAAAACACGGACAAAGCGACATACGAGGAAATATTCAGAAATTATTGACCATCAAAATACGAGCTGTCTATAATAAATTCAATCCCCAGGCCGGAGAAGCGTACGGGCTCCATTAATAACTCAGAAAAATCATTGCTTTCCCATTTTTTCCGTGATAATGTGCATCGCTCAAGTTGCAAGATTAACGGTTGGCATCTTTGTGGAGCGCAGCATCCAACATGAATGTCCCGAAGTGAAATAATTATGTTCTCGTCAGTCTTCATTTATTTCAGGAACCGACATAATCTTTCAACGTCTCAAAGATGAAATATATGTAAACCTCTATCTGGCATCTGGCACGCGATTTAACTGAACCCCTTGCCAGTGGCGTGTGACATACGTGTATTTTAAACGCGGATGATGAATCGACGGATTGACGCGATGTTTCGGCAGTGTCGGGTAACCGAGAACAGATCCTTGCGGCGTTCCAGGAAGTAAAAATACTCATCGCAGGGTAGTTTTCACAATTGGCGATTGAAACATGATTCGAGAGTTATATTCAACCAAAGAAAATACTTGGCTGGTGTTTTACAAAAATATATTGATATTGAATAAAAACACATAAGAGAAATTTAACGTTGAAGCACCAAAAGAGAGTAGACCCTGAAGTCCTTATCAATAGAAAAGAACAGTACCAATTAAAAATAGACGAAAATATTGATAAGGCACCCCCAACTCTAAGACATACCGACTTAAATACACATGCAAATGAATTAAGCAACATCATTAAAGAAAGCGCAAGTGAGGTAACAACAGTGACGAAAAGAAGTCGAAGAAAAAAAGTGACGAAACAGCGAAATTATTTGAAGAAAGAAGGAAACTAAAACCAGACAAAGATAGGAACTTAATCGAATGGGCTGAACTGAACAAATTAATAAGAAGAGAAATTAGAAAAGACATTAGGAAATTTAATACCAAGATCATAAAAGAAACTATTGAGGATAACAAAGGCCCAAAAATTTTTAATAGACATGTTAGTATAGGAAGAAGAGAAATGACATCACTTAAAGAGAAAGCTGGGAAGGTCATTACAAATAGAGATCAAATGCTCAAATTAATAGAAAGCTTTTATAAAGAATTATATGATTCCAAATTACAACCAAACGCACAGCAAAAGGAAGATGGAAAGAGAAAAATATGTAATGTCGGTTCTGAGGATATTCCCGAAATAACTGTTAATGAAGTAAACTCAGCCCTGAATAATCTTAAAAATTCCAAGGCGGCTGGACCAGATGGCATAATTCCAGAAATGCTCAAATGTGGAAGTCCTCGCCTAAAACAAGAACTGGTAATATTGTTCAACAAATGCTTGGATCAAAGTCAAGTCCCCCAAGCATGGCTTGAGGCTGAAGTAATTCTTCTCCACAAAAAAGGCGACATAAGAAACCTTTGTAATTATAGACCAATAAGCCTTTTATCCCAGCTATATAAATTATTCACCAAAATAATTACCAAAAGATTAACGGGAAAAATAGATTTCCAGCAACCCCGTGAACAAGCTGGATTTAGATCTGGGTTTAGTACGCTGGATCATATTCATGCAATTAAACACCTAATAGAAAAGAGCAATGAGTATAATTTAGATCTTTATATAGCCTTTATAGACTACCAAAAGGCCTTTGACAGTATAGAAATTTGGGCAGTCCTTAATTCTCTTAATGCATGTAGAGTGGACAGCAGATACACGAACCTGATAAAAAACATCTATTCTTCCGCCATAATGCATGTCCAGTTATGGAATAAAACCAACGACATTCCAATAAAACGAGGTGTTCGACAAGGAGACACAGTGTCACCGGGGCTATTTATTGCAGCTTTGAACGAAATCTTTAGAGAAATGGATTGGCATAAGAAAAGGAATCAACATTGATGGCGATCTTCTACATCATCTACGCTTTGCCGACGATATTGTACTAATAAGTAGTAACGTCCAAGAATTACAAGATATGATCCTAGACTTGAACAACCATTCAAAAAATGTTGGCCTAGGAATGAACATCAGCAAGACGAAGATAATGACTAACACAAACAATAACCCCGTAATCCACGTAGAAGGTCAACAACTAGAGAATGTCGAAAACTACATATACCTGGGACAAAAACTAACTACTAAAAAAGACAACATGACTGACGAGATTACACGAAGAGTGTCCCTTTCGTGGGCGGCATTTGGCAAATTAAAACATGTCCTGACATCAGACATACCCCACAACCTCAAGAAAAACCTCTACAACCAATGCAATTTTCCTGTGATAACATATGGAGCCGAAACATGGTGTCTTACTAAGAAGTGGGCCCAAAAATTGACGAAAACCCAAAGAGCCCACGAGAGAATAATATTAAATATCAGATCGCATAAGAAATACTTGGATAAGAGAACAAGCCAAGCTGACAGATGTCATGGAGAGAGCAGCTCAACTAAAGTGGTCATGGGCAGGTCACGTAGCTCGAAGAAATGACAATCGGTGGACCAAGAGGCTCATGGAATGGAGGCCAAGAGTGGGACATAGGAGTATCGGCAGGCCAAACACAAAGTGAAGAGACGATATTAAAAAATCAGCGGGTCTTCTGTGGATGAGAGAAGCTATTAGCAGAAATAAATGGTTCAATATGGGAAAAGCCTACATCCAGCAGTGGATTGAAATAGGCAGATCGTGATCGTGATATTGATATACTCGACATATATTTCGTGTAATTAGCCCATTATCAAGAATTATTCAATAATGGAAAACCAAACGAGTGCTTTTATTTAAATATAACGGCATTTAGAAGAAGAGATAGACCGAAATCTGTCTGCTCGTTTCAAATTGGCTGGTTTTTCCAACGAGTGGGCTTGGTTTCCAACATCTCTAGAATTACCATCTTCTTCTCTTTACTACAACCTTCATTTCAAAAGTAACAAAACATTTTGAAAATTGGAACAACCAGTGTTAACTTCGATACAAATCTTTTTTATTAATCAATTTATTCGCATTCTGGATTGATACAGAATTTTGTAGGCTACAACAGGTTGTCAAACGTCTTCTCTATCACCTTCTTCGGAATGGTCTTTAGCACGTCGATCAACACAGTTTCAATGGCCTCAAGCGTTCCTTCAATCATCAAATGCAGCATGGGAAACAGATGGTAGTCGTACGGAGCCAGATCAGGTTAGTTACAACCTTTGAACGAGGTGATGGGGCATTATCGTGTAAGAAAGTCCAACTGCTGTTGTCTCGATATTCTGGCCGAATACGACGAATTCTTGCCAGCAATCACTCAATGACGCCCTAATTAAAGTCTCCTGTGTCTGTCTGGCCGCGTTGAACAAATTCTTTGTGGATTATTCCTTCACAAACGTGACAACAAATCAGCATAACCTTCACTGTTGACTTCTCCGAGCGACTTTTTTGAGTTTTCCTTCATCTAACTCTCTCCATTCAGCACTTTGCCAATTTCGTTTCGAGCTCATACTGAACACCACGTCTCATCACCAGTCACAATCGTTTTGAAGAAGTTTGGGTCCTTTCACCTGCTCGAGCCGAGTTGGCGAAGCCGACCCTGCACTGCTCCCGTCTTATCCCAACTGTACCTACTGAATTCACCGACTACTATGTTAAATTCCTATAAAGTAGGTGTACCATCTCAACGTTCCACCAAATGCTATAACACCTTGGTGCCAACGGTTCGCTCAGCCGAAGTTGGGGGGTTCGTTGGATCAATTAGAGAGAAAGGCGCGCCAAAGCATCTGTGAAGAACCTTAGTGTAATACTAGACTCCTTGCGGATCAAAAATGCTTAAAATTCCACAATCCAACATATGATTTACCAGGAGATCAAGAAATACGAAATACTTAGGTTCAATACCTTGCTAGTTCATGACCTTCTGGCAATAATTGGCGCACTGGATGTTCATGTACAAGCATATGATGATGATATAGTCATTCTGGCTGTCGGAGTTGATAACGATGTTTTCGACAGACTTCAGGAGCCTATGTCTGCAATTCAGGGGTGGTGTGAAGGAGAGAAACATAAACACCTACCAAACTCTTATGGTACCATTTACCAGGAAGAGGAGGATATTGGTTCAAAGACCACCATCACTATATGTGATGGTGGTTAGACCACGTATTAAGTACGGCTGCATTGCTTGGTGGGAGTGCAGTCTTAAGAAGCAATGCCAACTCAAGCTGTTCAAATTACTGGAGTCTTCCGCTTTACATCCACTGCGCCCATAGAACTGATATTGGGCCTTGCCTCTCTTCATCTGGTGATAAGAGGAGTGGCTAGAATGGCTTTCTACAGTTACCCAGTTCTAATGAACTGGGTAACTTCGGCTTTGCTCCTGGTGCCTTACAGTCTGAAATCGAGGACCATGAAGTGCTGAGTATGAGGTCTGACATGGAGGGGCCATGACCGATAGACATAAATGGTTCAGCTCCAAGGACCCTCTACTTGAGGGTCCTGTTGGCTCAGGAAACACCTAAATAAATTAGAATTGATTGAGAGTCCTTCATGTAGACTGTGTAAAGAAGATATAGAATCAATGGAACATGTTATGTGCGAGTGCCCAGCTGTGGACAGGGTCAGGATGGAAGAACTTAGATCTTGCAAACTGAAGCTGACTGAGCTTATTAAGCTCTCACCCATGAAACTCGAATTCTTCACGAGAAGGATGGAACTCGAGGATGAAATCTAGGACAGAGTTTGCAACAGTAGACCGCTGGGTTGCAGTGGCCGGACTGCTAGGCAGCCCTCACTCAAATAATAATAATAAAATAATAAAAGGTTCAATATCTGAGACTCTTTCATGCTAACTATACTAACTCGCTTCACTTTAACTATGCCTCTTCAGTTATTGGGTAAAGAAAAGATGGTAAAAATTCAGTGTGAGCAAGGTTATATTATCCAATTAACAATAAGTACATATATAGGTTCTCAAATTAAACTCAAATATTCATCAAAGTCAACACTAAGCACTTACCAATACAATGTAAAACTCAAGGTACCCACAATCACAGACGAACCTTTCCTGCGCAGGGAAGACCTGGTCTTTCACAAAATTGAGTACATGAACGTCTTACAATGTGTCAGTTGAAAATTAGATGGAAGTACTAGTTATACGAAATATTGTCTCACTGAAATGCATAAATATATAATGAACTAAGTAAAATATCTGTGGTACTGGTGGCTGAGTTCAATATCAAAGATTAAAATGTCTCTATTACTACCGCTTGGCTCTCAATAAAATGAAAATGTGGGTAGATCTCACCGGTAGTGGACTTCGGTGGTAGTCTCAGGTCTCGCGTCCATTTCTTTGGTTTACACACAATGTAAGAATACACAGTTGATGAAATGGAAAGTTCTTACTTGAAACTGGTGTAGATGCAGCAAGCCAGACTGAACAAGATGTAAGTGCAAGGTACGAGTTCCACAGAATCGAAGCTCAAGACAGGAACGAGCTGAACTGTCGTACGCGATTGGAGTTCAAAAACAGGAACAAACGAAATTCAAAACTCGAACTAAAAGCTCTAGCAACACTGGACCAAACCGGAACAAGTGGCCCTGTAAAGAAAATGATCCCTGAAGGATAATTTAACGAAATGAAAAACCCTAAGGTTAGTTACAAGGATGATGAGTGTCCTTGAGGTATGCACTCGAAATTCTCAACACGATCCCTTATACAAGGTGCTTGTTGTCTCTATTCAAAATCCATAAAACTATAAACAAACTAGCAAATATAACGATTCAATTCAACCGACCACAATGTCGAAACGCACACTGATTTTAATTAGAAGCGTCACTAAAGAATTCCAGAATGGAAAGATGTCCGCTTGACTATCCAACAGTTGATTGATTAACCTAGGTCAAGATCTAGAAACTTCAGCAGGCACAACCAGGAAACAACGTAGAACTTCCCAGAACCAATCAGAATTCATTTCCTCTCCGTGCATTCTATGACTCCCATATGAAATAGATCTACATGCTCTTCACACTTACTCTAATTCTATATGGCCTCATTTCGAATAAGGCTGATCACAACTATCAAACAGTAGCTCTCCAGAATTTGAAGATCGGAGTAAGGTAGAGTTGATAATCTCTCCTCCAATCCAGTACACATGGTGCCAGATCAAGCAGTACCAGTAGGTAGAACTTTTCTATGAACTGTCAGATAGTTTAACCTTACCAACATAACAAAACAACGAGTTGAGTGATACAAGAAATGGAAATTCGAAATGAATTATTAACTCAGATGTTCGAGAATAAATTTAAATGTAATCTAATAATGAAAGGAAAGGCCTATGAAATTCTGTGAGTCGAGAATTATTCCTAGACAAAACGAATGATGTGAGACTTAGTTTCCCCTGATTGAAATATCTTACAAAACCCATGAAACAGAGAGAAAAGTACCGTAAGTAATCTGACAATTAACTATAGAGTTTAAAAATTCCAAAATAATAAGTAAGGGCCAAAATTGAACGTAACAATTCTGCTCACGTCTTTTCAGTGATCACGTCATTTTATTCCTTTTTGTTTTTGGGCCCGGCTCACGCCCGACGGGTATACTCGTCCAGAGCAGTAGAGACCCGCCCCGCCCTTGACGAGTATACTCGTCTGTAGAAGTTAGAGTGTTAATGATGTTTTTGCTATGCTCAATTTGATTAAATGTTTGGTCGTCGCTGGGTTTGGGTATGGCCACCACTTCTGTCAAAATGCGGTATACAATAACACAATAACTCAAGTTGTTTACATACAAATGTTACGAAATTTTCAACAGCTGTCAATGACGTATCAAGTTATCGAATGGTACAATATTATAACAGATGGCACTAGTAGTACTGTTTTTTAAAACAGTTCGGTTGCTTTTGGAATTGATGTATGAGATCAACTCTCGCGAAATCTATGATGTGATTTTTATCTATACAATGGTTAGAAAAACCAGTACAATTTTCATTTGGAAGAATGGATCTGGCATGTTCTTGGATTTCTTCTTGATACATCTTTCGGTTTAGCCTTTATAGAAAGTCTCGCATTCACTTCAGGTTATTTTATTCTCTCCGCTTTTATCCAATAATTTCATTTCATCTTTATTATTAACTAACAATGAACCCAAATCCTTTTCATCAATACTGATGGTGTTAATATTATTTTTGTACAGTCTATTACGTATCTTCTTCAGTTGCCATCTCTGAGATCGGAGGTTACCGATCATTTGCCGGAATTCTCCTCGATTTTGGTCAAAGTGACAGAGTTATCCGAATGTAAGGCTTGTCAATGTCTTTATGTTTCGGTACCAGGACATCTTTCTGCCGATACCCCGTTTGCCTTCAATTTTTCCTTTAATTAATAATTGAAGAAAAAAGTTTTTTCTTCGTGAAGAATATATCATTTTCTAGACAACCACGGCACTGTGTTGTTTCCGATAGTCTCACGACGTGTAGGTGTTTGTTGAGTTGGTGCCGCGTCAATAGACCAATTACCATCCCAACAGACTTTTTATCGAGGGACAATTCTTGGATTTCGGCCACTTTATATGCCATTTTGACTGTTTCAGTCCCGTGATGCCTGACCAATAGTTGAGGACCTCGGTGGTGTTTCAGTTTTGAAGCAAAGGGAGCACGGGATGGTCAAAATTGGTTCTGGTCTCATCGGCCTAACAACTGTTGCCTTTTTGGCGAGGATGTCCGCTATCTCATTTCCTTCGATGATCTCATGGGCTGGGCACCAAAGCAGAGTAACTCTGTTTGTATCACTGAGTTGTCGAAGTGCTGCTTTGCATTTGTCAACTAGTTTGGATGTAACCTTCGTATCTTTCATACATCCAAGGGCGTTCTGGATATCAGAGCATATGTAGATGTGCGCGTCTCTGTTTTTCTGTACACACCGGAGAATGGCAAATATTTCTGCGTGTGTTACGGTCACATGGTCTCCCAGAGCAATTGTAATGTTTGCCCCCGGGCCGTGGACATCAATGCTTACACCCATGCCGATTTTGGACTCGTCCGTAAACTATGTAGGGCTCTGTAGAATGAGTTAGGCATAGGGTGTGATGCAAATTACTTATGGTGGAATGACGTTCGTCAGGGTTCCGTTTTAAGCCCATTACTACTGTATACTACTGAACTTCCTTCTATACTTTCTTCCACCTGCTTTATCTCTGCTGACGATACAAAATTATATAATAATCCATTTTCTGACTTCCACACTCTTCAACGAGATCTTGATCATCTATCCAGGCTTTCACCCTTGAATTTGGATAAGTGCAATATCCTGCACCTTGGCAAAAACAATACCCATCGGATGTACAAGATCTCTGGAACCGCCCTGATCACCACATCGAAGCAAGTTGATTTTGGAGTTAGAGTCTCTAATGACCTAACGTGAACTGATCATATTCAAAGTATTTGTAACAAAGCTTCTTGACTTTCGTTTCTGCTTCAGAGATCTTTCAAAGGTTGTCAGCCCAAAACCTGTAGTCTCTTATATAAAACTTATATTCGTCCATTAATGGAATTCGCAGGGCCTGTGTGGTGTGTGATTCAGCGGAGGATAACAAGAATTCCGTACGTGCGTCGACGGCCAAGTTATTCCGAACGCCTCAAAATATTCTATCTTCAACCTTTCAATAATAGACGGCTTCGAGGTGATCTTTTTATTGTCTACAGGGCCTTGAATTACAGGTTCGGTGCAGATTCATCTCCACATTTACGATCAATCACAACCGACGTCTACGAGGCCACAGACTGAAATTATATCGAGAAAACTTCAAATCCACCCCAAGACAGAATTTTCTTTCCAATCGTGTCTTTTCGGCATGGAATGATCTACCACCACATGTTATTTCTTCTACTTCTGTCAATGCTTTCAAGAACGCCAATGATTCATGGATATTATCTGAACCAGGCAACTGAAGATTTATAAGTAGTAGGTACTTATGTTTTTGTTAAGAAATTATTGTATTTCATTTTAGTTTTCTGTGGATAGGTTGAATGCTTGATCTACTTGCTTTTGAGAATCTTTTTATTTTGTTTTCATCAGATTAGGACAGCCTAGCCTATTTTTTAAGTCATTTCGTATTACTTTGTTTTCACTGCTTTGCAACCTGTTAGACCTAATGTATATTATGATTTTTGAAATATATAAGCATCATACGTCAACTCGAATTTATATTAAATAATAATAATAGTAATAATTGAAGTGGTAGGTGGCTCCCTTTCAATCTCCTCTTGTGAGAAGGTCAGGTCGGAGTTCTCTAATTTTATCGAGGGATTTGGAGTGTTCAGAAGTTGGATTTATGTTCCTCCACATTCCTCCTTCCCACAGACTCAAAGAGACCCTCATGGCCGCCTCCGCCACCACTATATGTAGTGGAGAGATGCCCAGATAACACCCATATACGACGTGGGTGAGAATCTCAAGATTCTCTTGACTGCTAGACATGCTTGCCTTTGGATTTTGTTTATTTCGTTCCGTTTTATCTCCTTGTCCAGTGCCTCACTTCCTTCCTTATTGGAATGGATTTCTTCAATTTGGCTCTTAGCTGACCAACACAGATTTCTAATCTGACGTATATCTTTTTCGTCTAAATCGATAGTTTTCAAAGTCTCTAGGAGCTGTTCATGGTTAATGCAGTCAAAAGATCTTTTGAAGTCAATAACGCAGATGAATGAGTCCTATCTCATGACCCAGCGTCGTTGAATCAAAACGTGTACTTTTTGTACAGAATGTATGTATTACACTAAAGCATTCATGAAAAATAAGGTACATATTTTCTTTTTCTAAAATTGTGGAGTTATGTATTATTTAATATTATTAACTTTCCTTTATAACTTCTGAATAACAATTACTGTTCTGTAATGTATTCATTTTACAAAAAAATCAAATATTAAATTTAAGGTTAATCTCCCTCCGTGGGTAAGTCAGTAGAAGTACTGACTCCCACGCCGAGGGCCCGGGTTCGAATCCCAGGTAAGATATGGATGTAGTATGAATGTTGGTGTGTTTGTCCCACGTATGTATATAAAAATCACATTGAGACTGGATACATAACCGATAGGTTGAGTCCATAACCTCCGAAGGCCAGATAACTTGTAATCCTCAGAGGTGGCAGTTATCACTGCACGGTCTAGGTGAGTGGTTCGGAGTCCACTATAAACTGTAGGTCCTCAGAGAAAAAAAAAATTTAAGGTTATCTGTCAGCTATATAACTAACTTTCTTAAACAGTTTATACTTCAGTTGGTTAACTTTCTCTCGAAATTTCCCTTCGACAAATCGGTCTATGGAATGGCTACGCCTCTGACGCAAGTCATGTTGGGTACAGTTTCAGTGTTAAGTTCGTTACCCCTTTGGTATTTCGTATTATGTAAAATCTTCACGCAATAAGGTTGGAAGGACGAGGTTGTCGTTGCGGAAATTTCACCATGAGGACAAATTTGGCACATGTGACGTAAACGACACTTTGCGAATAAAGAATGAGGGCAGAATTTCCACACGTACCGCTTGATTAGCAGACGTGACTATTGTCACGTCAGACTTGGCAGTTATTGAATTGGAAAACATAAATAGATTTTATGACAACTTGATTCTTATGTCGATGTCTTTCGATACACGTTCTGTTAGTTTCACATCGGCTAGGTAGCTGAGCTGGTGATAGTTCTCATACGAGGGATGTTTTTATGTTTTGCATTTTCAAGTCAATTGAAAATGAACTGACGGTCGAGACCGGTCTTGTTTGTAAAACAAAAATTGTGCAAAGTATAAAATATATATCAATTCTTTTACAAGATCAAAGAACAATCATTACCACCTGGTACACAACCATTTGTTTACAGACAGTTGTTAGTAAGCTTCGAGAAACTAACCCCGAAAGACGAATCATCCTTTACCAAGATTATGCAAGTTAGCACACAGTCCAGAAAACAATCGAATATTTAAGGCAAGAAAATATCGAAAATATTCAAACTCAACAAAACAATTTCCTCTCTGTTTGACCGAGAGAGACCTGATGGCTAGGTTCGGTCTTCTAAGTGATGCCTATTATGATCTATAGATGTTCTAGAATCATTATGAACCCAAAAATTTGGCTTTGACATCTCCCATATATTATTTCTTCGTGGATCTTGTTTAATTTAAAGAAAAATTTGCCGCTTGTAACATTATAGGGGAAGTGGCAGCTTCGGGCAGGGTCATGTTCAATGTTCAAGAGCCATCACTCTAGGATAGAATCGCTAAAGCTAATAGCATTGGTATGTACGGAGCCCTAGTAATATGGATTATAATCTCAGAATAGAGAGGCTGCTTTGCGTATCGCGCTGTTTTTGCTTAGACAATCCTGGTTACCTCATGAACACCACGGATTGAACGACTGACAGAAGGAAGAAAGAAATGACGTGGGTAGCAATGTGGACGAAGATGTTGAACTGTTCTAACAAGAGAACGAATTATTGGTTCAATCATCATCCTAACGGAGAATGGAGTCTTTGAGATCTTCGGAAAATACATGGGATGCAATTGAATGCGGGATTGGGGACAGTATTCTACGTATGACAGTCTGGACAACCAGAGAAGAGAGCCTCGACTGGGATAGATATTCAGAGAGTCATTGCGAGGATGATAAAAGACAAATAGATATAGAAGAAAGTAATCGTGATACTGGCGGACCTAATGGAACAAAAGAAAAACCGGACAGGTAGGAGAAAGAGAAACAGAGAAAGGGTCATCCGAGGCCCTGTAGGGTGTAAATGATTAGATAACGGTATAGGGGATTTTTAGTGAGTAGGGAAGCAACTAAGCTGGAGTTTTCCCCCATCGATATAAAACGAACTATCTTTTCGAACTTTCGTTTACTCCAGACAACTGGTGTATGCATGAACGATGAAAATTGTCTGACCAAGGTTGAGTTTCAGCAACCCTATCGTGCCAAGCTAGAATTGCAAGATTATCTCGAAAAGTACAGCTGCAAATGTCACCAACGACCAGGATCCTCAATGAAATCGAATTAAATCTCGTATAACGAAATGTAATTGATTGAAATGACGCTAAATGGAACGTGATGCAATCTCATACTGTAGACATTGAATCTGTCTCGATTCTTTGAATTTAATGGCTTCATTAATGTTGGGATGTTAAAACAGGGACGTATCGGGTAGGGTACGAGGTTAGTTCGAAAAGAATGTAATAAGTTATCTCTTCGTTTCGTGTTCCGAAAGACTTATGGCTATTTGTGATTTTGCGCAGGAAGCTCTTGTAAGCGGCGTAGAGATTTGGCGTTGTCGAATCGCACTCCTCACATATAGGCGAATGAATTTATCGAAAATTAAAGTCGCGATGTATCGAATCAGGTGAATGCGAAAAAGGTTGATGTAGTCGAGGCAATTGAGGAATGAACTATTGGTTTTTTGGGCTGTATGACGGATTCCAATGCAGTTTGGTGCGTTAGATTCGTGAAAATCTCTAGAAACTTTGTGAACTAACCTAATCATGAAGAAATTCCAAATTGCTGTTGTGTTCTGCAATATTATGACAATTTATCATAGAACTAGCGCACACTTGTTACTCGGAGGTTTTGGAGGTTTCTGAACACGAAAACGTGTTTGTTTTTTTGTTTCCCTAGCTGGTGTTTTAAACGCCGTGCTGTCCTTTTCTTGAGTAGGCGACTGGGAAGAATTGAGGAGTATTATGACAATTTGTCATAGAATTGGTCCAAACTTGATACTCGGGGGTTCTTAACGTCGCTGGATGCAAATATCGTGACGAGTAAACCCCCGGTGTGTGGGCCAATTCCATGTCAAATTGTTATAATACTTTAGAGGAAGACGGTTAAAACACCCGCTGCGAGCACCAAGTACTGCGCAGGTTCTTGTCAACCTCGTATTTGCGTTCAGCGACTAAGAGAACTCCCGCGTAACGAATGTGGGCCAATTCTATGACAAATTGTTATAATACTCTAGAGGAAGACGTTCAAGCACCCGCTGCTGGTACCAGGTACTCCGTAGGCTCTCGTCGACCTCGTATTCGTGTCCAGCGGTCCCGAATGCAATTTTGAAATATATTTTCGACACTGTAACAAGGTGAACTTCACCGGTTAAGCCCAGGGAAATACGAGCAATGAGACTTTAATGCAATAATTGTCACTAAAATCTTGGAATAAAAGTCAAGGAAGTTTTGCTCAGATATTTACTAACATATTATAATTATGGTAAACAATGTCAACAAATGCTTCTTTCTTTAAATACAGGGTGCTCCAACGAAAACTAAACAGAGGCTATATCTACCAAGATATTCATTTCTGATCAAAACGCAAAAACAGGTCAACTCTTGTTTCAAGGGGAAATCTTTTGGGGTACAAAACTTGCCTGAAATATCAACCCCTTAAGCTGGGGTTGCAATCCTTGAACATTTTGAATAGGGATGATGGGTCGAGTGATGACTCAAAAGAAAGGTGGTATCTTTGTCTACATTGCCTTGAACGAATTTCCATTTTAATTGAAAACTGTAAAAGATACAGGGTGAGCAACTGAAAGATTGGGAAGACTATTTCCTTGAGACTATTCAAGTTTCAGTGAAGTAAAATGGAACAGATCCATGCTGATCAATGGCAGTCATCATCAAGTTCCATCCTCATCTCGAATTTCAACCCCTAGAGCAGGGGTGACCACCCTTGAAAATTTGGAAGAAGGTAGATGGGTCGAGTGATACCTCGAAATATAGGTATTATCTTTGTCTGCATCCCCGTGAACGAATTTTCATTTTTGATTGAAAACTAGAAGATACAGAGTGAGCTACTGAAAAATAGAGGAGACTATCTATAGCCCTGAGCTATTCAAGTATTAGTGCAAGAAAATGGAACAGATCCATTAAAGATCAAAGGCTGTCATCTTCCGAAACACCATTCACATCTCAAATTGCAACCCCTAGAGCAGGGTACTTGCATAGCTCAGGGCGATAGATAGTCTTCTCTATTTTTCAGTGGCTCACTCTGTATCTTCTACAGTTTTCAATCAAAAATGAAAATTCTTTCACGGGTATGCAGACAAAGATAATACCTTTCTTTCGAGGTATCACTCGACCCATCTACCCTCTTCCAAATTTTCATGGGTGGTCACCCCTGCTCTAGTGGTTGAAATTCGAGATGAAGATGGTACTTGATGATGACTGCCATTGATCTTCATGGATCTGTTCCATTTTACTTCACTGAAACTTGAATAGTCTCAAGGAAATAGTCTTCCCTATCTTTCAGTTGCTCACCCTGTATCTTTTACAGTTTTCAATTAAAAATGGAAATTCGTTCAAGGCACTGTAGACAACGATACCACCTTTCTTTTGAATCATCACTCGACCCATCTTCCCTATTCAAAATGTTCAAGGATTGCAACCCCCGCTTAGGGGGTTGATATTTCATGAAAGTTTTGTACCCCAAAAGATTTCCCCCTTGAAACAAGAATAGACCGGTTTTTGCGTTTTGATCAGAAATGAATATCTTGTTAGATATAGCCTCTGTTTAGTTTTCGTTGAATTGATTAAATAGATGAGGTAGAGGTCGTCTATGTTAGAATCTACAATCACTTAGGGAGTTCAAATTCCAAAAAGTTCTTGTATTTTACTGCTGCATATGGGGGAAAACCTCTATTTCAGCTTCGGATTAATCTGGATTTCTGGACTCCAGATAGAAGTTATGTCTCAACCTCTGAGCTCCACCTACGACTCTCCACCTAGGAATCTCTATCTACGACTATCCACCTAGGAATCTCCATCTACGAATCTCTATCTACGACTATCCACCTAGGAATCCCCATCTAGGAATCTCTATCTACGACTATCCATCTAGGACTAAATTTCACAAATTAGACATGAATCATCAAGATATTCTATGCTCTAAAGTAACAGGCAGCTACACCAGGGAATTTAAAGTAACAAAATAACGTGGGTCTAACATTATTTAAAGACAAGAATTAATAGGAAAAGTTACAGAGATTCTAAAAAGTAAACTCGTGCTAGCTATTCAGGTAGATCATAGAATTAAAAGATGAGTTACATAAATAGCGGGGAAGCATCTACAAAAAAACTGTTAACAATTAAAAGAGAAGCTCCATAAAAAGCAAGGAAGCACCAACGAAAAAAATTATTTACAAAAATATTCAGATTGGAATTTTGAAAGAATTTTTGAGCTGCATGATAATTTCACGAAAATTACTTGAAAATGAAGGAAATAATGTTTGAATATTGGAGTTTGAGTTACTTTTGTGGTTTTCTACTCAGAAAAATTATTTTGATCTAGTTAAGTAATGAGAAATCTATCAAGGTCATTTTAAAAAAAATTGTAGGAACTGAAGGAATACGATTATGAAATCCATCGTGAGAAAAAGACAAATTCTGTAGAGCAGAATTTGAATTTCTAATAGCTACTATCAGGCATTCAAGCAGTTAATAGGAACAATGCTGTAAGTAAAAATTAAAAATCAGATTTTCAAGGTTAAGTGCGGCATTTTGCTAGATGAACTTTCAACTTACCCTATATTTTCGATATTGGTCACTACGCAATATTCAAGATAATAAGATATATCTCTAACTTTCACCACAGAATTTTGATATAATTTAATTATTTCAAATACAATTAAAGAGAATTTTCAAGAACTAATTAGCTTGAAGGTCTGCGTCAAAAAGAAAGAGCTGGGGAAGGTTCGGAAGCCGGTAAGACATATCATCTGATAGCCGGATTATGCGCATCAGACTGTTAGCCAGTGGCGTGACACAGATGGAGGGTTGACTGGAATCAGGTGACGTGATTTTAGCACGTTACAACAAATCGCGACTTCAGTTTTAGATGAATTAATTAACTTCTACGTGAGGTGAGCGATTCGATGGCGTTAAAATGTTCTCCAAATGTTTCGTTTCGCTCTCCTGAATAATGACACATCGGTCAAAGATGCAAATACGCTTTCAATATGAGACTATTTTGAGTTGAATAAATGGGTTGAACTCCTTGTACTTGTAAAAATCCTGTTCCTGAAATGCATCTCGTCGAAAAAATACCTTGCACGGTCACGTTCGAACTGTCATGTGACGATACTAGGCTCTCCTATGTTCGGTGGAATTATCGCATGATTGTATGCATCCGGTTATATCCGAAAATAATGAAATACAATGCCAACATTATGCATAACCCACAATGCAATTTCCGCTTGCATAATAAGATTATACGTCAAATTGAATGCAATAAGATTTATTCGCATATACAATACTTAATAACATTACTTTAATCACTTTGAAATCGCGATAATTTTACAGACAAATTCGCGCCAGTTTTAGTTAGTTTGTCTTTGTGGGAGTTAGTTTTACATATCTAATTTGTTCTGTGAACTACAAGAAATTTATATTGTTGTAAATGAGTTTCTGTTCTGTGAAATTAATGACACTGCGCGTAATAAAGGTTAGGGTCACACTGGTTTGTTTTCACACTGAATATATATACAGGGTGGTCCAACGAAAACTCACCACTTTGTTTGTCCTTCATCAAAATGAAAATTTGGAGAATCGCTCGGACGCGTCGATTTCTGATTCGAGGGAACAACTTTTCCGATTGTTTCATCCCCTACTGGGGGTGAGCACAACTCCCTGATTTTAAATAGGGACGAGGGATGTTGCGATACCTCATTTTGAAGATTTTATCGAGTACTATCTGACCCCAAATTTACGCTTCGAAATTTTCATCTTTAACGAAATGACATCTAAAAAGTGGAAGACTACTTACTTTTGTGATAAGTTTATTGAGTGCTGAACATGGACACCATTCACTTCAATGCAGTAAAATAAGTTTGGCTCAAATCGTTCATTACTTAACATTTCTGGTTCAATTTGAGGGCATTCATTAATGATCCGAATTCGCAAATCGTCCAGTGATTAAGGTTGGGTAGCGTAAATTTTAGATTTCAGGTGACTCCATAGAAAAAAGTCTAGTGGCGCCAGATCAGGTGATTTGGGTGGCCACTCAATATGTCCCTCTTCTTCCAATCCAGGCCTGAGGAAAGTTTTCATCTAAGAACTGACGCACAGGTTGAACGAAATGAGGTTGTGTGCTATCTTGTTGAAAAATGATCGTTTCATGGTCTTTTTCAATCTGCAATACTTGCACAAGGGCTGGGTTAGTAGCGTTCTGTCATAGTTCTAATTAAATTTGGCCAGCGATATTACCGAGTATAAAAAAAAGGGCCGATTATGTTTTTTCCATAAATACCCGCCCAAACATTTAACTTGAAGAGTATGCTCTTCTCGAAATAGTCTTGGATTTTCATCCGAACGTTATGCCTGTTTACAGTGCCGTTAAGGTTAGTGACCAGTGACCACTTCACAGAAGATGAGTCAGCGATCAAAGTCATCCTCATTTAGTTCCTGAACCAATCGTATCTTAATAGGATGAAACTTACGTTTTCTCAAAATTCTCATAATTGTTGTGCTTGAAATACCATATACATTGGACCATTTTCTAGTAATAAAGGTCAGATCCATCGCTACATGATCTAAGATAGCCACTTCCCTCACTTTGTCTCCTTCATAACCCCGCTTTTGTTGCCGACTGGACCAGTAGCGTCAAATTTAGCAACCACAACGTAAGCAGCGGATACATTTTTTCTAGATTTCGTTCGTTAAATAAAGCCGCTGTTAATCACGCAGAGTCGTTATTCCTAAAAACTAGTTTTTAGGTTAGATTTCCACTCCTTCTCCTACGGAATACACCATTTTAATCCTACTACAAATTTACAATCGCTTTGGCATAGTTTCAACGTTCCTGAAAATTCACTATAGACTAACGAGAGACTAAGGTTAATCAAACACATGGTCTGTCTACTTTTTCGAACAAAAAATTAACAAATAAATAAAAACATTGCATACCTCGAGGTAAAGCGTCATTAACTGCATGAAGGGGAATGGTGCACATTTTCAGCACTTAATAAACTAATCACAAAAGTAATTGGTCTTCCACTTTTTTAGCTGCCATTTCGTTAACGATGAAAATTTTGAAGCGAAAATTTAGGGTCAAATAGTAGTCGATAAGATCTTCAAAATGAGGATGGCAACACCCCTCATCCCTTTTCAAAATCAGGGGGTTGTACTCACCCCCGTTAAGGAATTAGGGTTACGGGGATGAAAAATCGGAAAAAATGTTCTTCCTCGAATCAGAAATCGACGGGTCCGAGCGATTCTCCATATTTTCATTTTGAAACCGGAAAATCGACAGACGAATGGAAAAGTCGTTGTGAAAAAAATTTGAGGAATTTTTTGAACACAATGTGTTGATGACATAATTATACATTTGCAGGATGAAAGTGATAGAGATAGTGATATTTTCTCAGATACCGATGACGATCTTTCTGAAATTAGAATTCTTTATTTATGTTAATCAATCATTTCTGTGTACCTACTTTATATTTCGTTTGGATCTTTGTTGAATTCAACATTCTTTCGATGTTATCATAGTATGATGACTACGCCACTCGAATTATATCTTTTGTTAATTATATTTGAGAAATATTTCAAAAAAGTGTTTCATTTTGTGCACCGAAAATGATTCTACTAATACCCTTTAGTATGAGTATCTACATATAATCGAAATTACCTTGAATAATGATCTTTCATGCACTTTTCGCTGAGTATATATCTATATAGATAGTAGTATATATTTATATAGATAGTTGTAGATACCATTCAATATATCTTTGAAATTTGTTGCCCTCTTATGCGTAGTACCAATTATACTCATAACAGGAAAAACTGGATTACTCCAGAAATTGTTTTGGCCAAATGTGACCTACAAAATCTTCATTGGTTACATTCTAATATAAAAACTCAATCCTCTAATGATTTATATAAGAAAGCCAAATCCTATTATAAATCCTTAATCCTAAGAACCAAATACAATTTTCACAGTGAACTTATTGATAAATCTGTAAATAAAAATAGAACTATGTGGAATCTAGTAAATACTATGACTGGTCGAAAACGTATGGAACAAAATTCTATTGCACTGGTTATTGATAATGTTACGCATAACGATCCTAAGGATTTGGCTGAGATTTTCGCTAATCATTTCACTACAGTTGCCGAATCTTCCCTCAACAGTTATAATAAAGACTCAATGTCATCCTCATGTACGACGTCACGTATGTTAGACACAAACTTTTTCTTCCACCCAGTCCTGGAGCATGAAATCCATGATGTTATAAGATCACTCAAAAACAACAAAGGTTCTATTGTTGATTTCATCTCAGCACGAATTCTGAAGATGATAGGTACCGATATCAGCCGACATTTCGCTCATGTTATTAACCTGTCAATTAGCACAGGCGTATTTCCTCGTATTCTGAAAAAAGCAATCGTCATTCCTATTCATAAAAAGGATGATGTACACGATATCATGAACTATAGACCTATATCTATCTTAAGTGTCTTTTCCAAGGTTTTTGAAAGAATAGTGTTTGATAGAATGATGAAGTACCTAGATAAATTTCAAATACTTGATACTGCACAACATGGTTTCAGAACCGGCCGCTCGACTCAAACTGGAGCATTGCAGTTCGTGGAGTTCGTCTATCGTTGCCTTGATAATGGTCAATATGTTGCTGGATTGTTCTTTGACTTGTCTAAAGCGTTTGATAGTCTTGCTCTCCAGTTTATATTGGATAAATGTTATAATCTGGGATTCAGAGGCGTGTTCTTGAACTGGGTTCGTAGTTATCTGGAGGACAGAACTGCCTCAATCAGGGTTCACGACTCGTTCTCAAATGAACAGTACTGTAAATTAGGAGTACCCCAGGGTTCTGTCTTGGGGCCACTTCTATTTGTGTTATTCATCAACGATCTGCCACCAAATTTGAAAAAAATATTCTACAGAAAATCTAATATTCGCAATTTATTATCAAAAATAATCTGGTTGATACTGTTCGCTGATGACTCTTCCATAGCTATTACTGCTGAGACTTTTGAGGAGCTTCAAAAGTTATGCGAGCTGCTGGTGGAGAGTTTCGTAGAATGGTGCCATTTTAATGCTATTATGATCAATGTCAACAAGACGGAATGCATTCACTTCACTCTGTCGTCTTGTGATCAGGGTAGCATAAAAATAAGGTATTTAGATACAGTCATCTCTTCGAAGGACACCACTGAATTCCTCGGCGTTCACATCGATAGGAATCTGAAGTGGAGTGCACATATCGATGCGATTTGTAAGAGGCTGAATAGTTCCTATTATGCCCTAAATAGAATCAAGAGTTCACTACCTCTAAGTTCCCTTGTGAACGTTTATTACAGTTTGGTATATAGTCACCTGTCCTATAATATCTTACTGTGGGGAAATTCCTCAGACGTAGGTAGAGTTTTCATCATCCAGAAAAGAATTCTGCGAATGATGTTCGATACAGCTCCACAATCTTCATGTAGACCGTTGTTCCTGAAGAATGGTATCCTCACATTGGCGTCTATTTTCATTTTGAGATGCCTCGTTTATATTAAAGAGAATGAAAGTAACATGACTAAACTTTCTAACTTTCATTCCCACAATACTAGAAATAAGGAAACATTATGTATCCCTAAACACAGAACTTCTAGATTTGAAATGTCGCCCCTGTACCAGGGTATCAGATTGTTCAATCATCTTCCACGGCATATACAGGGTCTAAGTGTAAATAGATTTAAGGTAGCAGTTAAGAATTTACTTTTAGCAAAATGTTTTTATACTGTGAATGAGTTTCTATGTGTTGATTTAGATAATGTCTAAATGTCTTTTCTATTGACCTGTCCTATACATACTTGTGATGTCTTAAGGGATCAATAAATTATTATTATTATTATTATTATTTATGAGTAGTTGTTATCTATGCAACACAGGTCAGGAAGTATTACTAACTCACATGTAATCAGAAAATCGCAACTGTTCATCGTTATCCGTTCAAATTTATACCTGAAAATCTTAATTTGGACTGAACTTTGCCGATGCGTCCGTCACTCCGAATACTTTCTCTGTTTGTATTTGGTCATACTCCTAAAATTCGCGACAATTTTTCTACGTTTGTGAGACTGTATGTATCGATGTACCGATTGGATTCGCTAATAAAGAAGTCTTTAGCCGCGAATATAGGAATTGATTCGCATTTTATCCGCGAATAGTGAAAACGCGAATGTAGGAAGCGCGAATAAGGTGCTTCTACTGTAAATACTGGGTGACATTTAGTTGAAGAGATAGATAAAGGGCGCTACAGAAAAAATATTGATCAAATGCTATTCTTTTTTCTATAGGATGTCTCAATCTAAGGAAGATACAAAGTGCATCACCGAAAGGCTTCAAGAAGTCAATAACTGGAAGGTTAGATTTATCTGAAATTATTGGCGTCATAAACAGAATTC
Organism: Cryptolaemus montrouzieri; assembly: GCA_013387265.2. Classification (NCBI taxonomy): domain Eukaryota; kingdom Metazoa; phylum Arthropoda; class Insecta; order Coleoptera; family Coccinellidae; genus Cryptolaemus; species Cryptolaemus montrouzieri. The sequence goes on from JABFTP020000062.1 coordinate 5,700,795, forward strand.
CCTATATCGGAAATGTAAATTTTTTTCATCTACCGTATTCGAAAAGCTTAGAACAATGAAGACGGATCTTTCTGGAAAGTTCTTACAACGTTCTGAATTGTTGTGGCAACACCGAAGTATGACTGTTGCTGACTACAATTATTTGAATTTGGGAGGCCTTTACTTGGTAAAATTCCATTATCAATAATGAAAAACAAGTTCTGTGTTTTAAGGAATTTTACTTAATAATTGCGATTCGTAACGCGTTTCACTACACCGTAGCTTCTTCAGACGAATGATTATGCAGAAAAATATAAATGAGAATATAACTATAAATGTTCTTGAGTAATTAAAAGCTTATTGGGTTGCTTCTTCTTAAGTGGTTATTTATGACAGGTATATCCAATAAAATTAAGGAATAGATCGCTCCCGAAAAGATTCAATAGAGGTGAAGGGCTTAAATCGACTCGTTCATTGATGAGTCTACCTGAGTGTTTGTATTTATTTATTTCTAAAGTTTCCCAAAGATCTACCTTCCAATATTTATTATCTGTATGCAAAATTTCAAACTGTGGGTCGAAAGAATGATTATTTTCTAAGAGATGATTCGCGTAATTTGAATCTGATTTTTATTTGAAAACTGCGTTTATGTTCCGATATTCTAATATTAAAATTTCTATGTGTTCTACCAATGTAGAAATTATCACAGTCATTGCAATTCAATCTATAAACACCTGATTTATTGTTTTTACCTGGTTTGATTTTATTATTTTTATATATTTGCCTAAATTATTATTAGTTTGGAAAGCTATGTTGAAATTATTGCTACTTAAGAATGATTTCAGTTTCTCACTTGTAATGCCAACGTAGGTTAAGGTGTTGAATTTTGTTTCAATTTATCGACAGGGTAAACTTCATTCAATACGATTCTACTTTGTTTTTATTTAAAATATTATTTAGTAGTTTGGGATTGTAACCATTATTTTTGGCTATTTGTTTAATCAAATATTTTAGCCAAACATCAAACAGCAAAAATCATCAAAGAAGACTTTTCGAAATTATCACCTCATTGCAATTCCGATTATAAGATAATAAAACAATTCGTGAAAATAGTGCCAAGAACGATTTAGTATTCACTAAAGCAGATAAAGGTAACACCGTCATTGCGATTAGTAAAACCGATTATATTTCTAAAACTGAAGAATTCTTAACAGCCGGAAACTATATAACATCAACTAAGGATCCTACCGCAAAATTTCAGAAAGTTGTTAAAAACATAATTTCGACAGCAAAATCATTAATCACAGACCAAGAAAAATATAAATTCAACTCCAATCCACAATCCCCCGAATTATATTCGTTGATAAAACTTCATAAACCTAATTACCCTATTAGACCTGTTGTTTCTTATGTAACGGCACCTTCGTTCAAACTTTCAAAATTCCTCAACGACATGCTAATAAAACATTGCAATTTTAAATCTGAATTTTCGGTCAAAATTCATACGAACTTATTGCCAATATCAAAGATACCACTATACCACCTAATTCCAAACTTATTTCTTTCGATGTTAAGAATCTATTTCCCAACATTCCTCCAAAAGATACGTATTACTTAGTTGAAGAATTATTAGAAAGGAATCATGTCAATACTATCATTAAATCAGATATTCTTTCATTATTAAAAATTTGTTTAGATCAAAATTATTTCCATTTCAATTACAAATATTATACTATTGAAGACGGCTTGATTATGGGCAATCCGTTAAGTCCTTTGTTAGCAGAAATTTTCATGAATAACTTAGAGAAATTAATTCATAATCATCCACTCAGTAAATATTGTTTATACTGGTATCGCTATGTAGACGATATCATTATTTGCTTCACAGGAACAGATAGACAGTTGAAAATTTTCGAAAATCATATAAATTCATTACATCCAAAATTGCATTCACAACCGAAATAGAAAGCAATAATTCGATAAATTTCTTAGACGTAACAATTTCGAATGAAAATGGAAAACCTGTTTTCGCAATTTACCATAAGCCGTCACATACAGATATTATAATACATAACTCGTCGTGTCATCCATATCAACATAAAATGTCAGCATTCAATAGTTTTATTCATAGATCGATTAACATCCTGCTATCACCAGAAAATTTCAACAAAGAACTAAATTTGATTAAACAAATAGCCAAAAATAATGGTTACAATCCCAAACTAATAAATAATATTTTAAATAAAAACAAAGTAGAATCGCATTGAATGAAGTTTACCCTGTCGATAAATTGAAACAAAAATTCAACACCTTAACCTACGTTGGCATTACAAGTGAGAAACTGAAATCATTCTTAAGTAGCAATAATTTCAACATAGCTTTCCAAACTAATAATAATTTAGGCAAATATATAAAAATAATAAAACCAAACCAGGTAAAAACAATAAATCAGGTGTTTATAGATTGAATTGCAATGAATGTGATAATTTCTACATTGGTAGAACACATAGAAATTTTAATATTAGAATATCGGAACATAAACGCAGTTTTTCAAATAAAAAATCAGATTCAAATTACGAATCATCTCCTAGAAAATAATCATTCTTTCGACCCACAGTTTGAAATTTTGCATACAGATAATAAATATTGGAAGGTAGATCTTTGGGAAACTTTAGAAATAAATAAATACAAACACTCAGGTAGACTCATCAATGAACAAGTCGATTTAAGCCCTTCACCTCTATTGAATCTTTTCGGGGAGCAATCTATTCCTTAATTTTATTGGATATACCTGTCATAAATAACCACTTAAGAAGAAGCAACCAATAAGCTTTTAATTACTCAAGAACATTTATAGTTATATTCTCATTTATATTTTTCTGCATAATCATTCGTCTGAAGAAGCTACGGTGTAGTGAAACGCGTTACGAATCGCAATTATTAAGTAAAATTTCTTAAAACACAGTACTTGTTTTTATTATTGACTACAATTATATAAGAATAACTCTCTTGATTAGTGTGATCAATCACTATAGATTTTCTTTCATTGATTTCTATACTGAATGTGTGTTCAGCCAAATTTTATACTTGGTTAGATGGATAAGAGTCCTTTTCTTAAACGACGTTTAGTACAAAAATGCAGCAATCTCAAAGAATCTTCATCGTTTTATCATGTTTACACTAAAAAAATGATATCCGATGATTTCGAATCAAATGTTCAGATAGTTCTCCATCTATTTCCAAACAATAATTTTGACTGTAAACCGTCTCTAACATGATTCGGTTCAGACACAATCTCCTGATGCATTAGAACAAACAGCAGTGTAACTTTTTTCTTTGCTGCCTTAAATCCAGGGGCAGATTTTTTGCTTTTGGAAATGAATGCTTTGTTTGGTACTCTCTTTCATAATAGTGCAGCTTCGTTTGCATTATATGCTTGCTCAGGTTTGTATCCTTCATCAGTTACTTGGTTTGCAAATTCTCTTGGATATCTTTCTGCTGCAGCAGTGTTGAACCAACCTTCCCATGCTTGAAATCCTCCACTACAACACTTTCTACCAGGTTGTTTAAAATGTGCGTTAAGACGCTTTGCCTTCTCCCGGGGTATCCTTTTTTATTACGGTCTTCGATCCATGATAACAACGCCACTTCCATTTTTACCATTGCTGGATCACGTTTATTTACGCTAACAGTGAAGTTGATGCTATAGACGACCTGTTGATTCGTTAACATTGAATTTGCGTGGATGCAAACTACTCTCCAAGTCGTAGTCGATCAAGCATTTTTATTTTTACTTTAAGCGGCAACACTGATATTTTTTCTCGAAACTATTTCCATTTTTTCAGGCGACATAAATTAGGATAACAACGGTAGAGATCACAATTTTTGTAACGAACGGAAAAATGAAACGCAAAGTGGCTTTTATCGTCTAATAAGTGGCATTCAACAATGTAGTTTATGCATTGAATAATAAAATTGCTCTACTCAATCATTTGGTGTATTCACATTCTCAAAAACACCGACAGCGGTGAAGGCGGCTTATGTCAAAGGAAAACCCGAACCAATGCAGCGGCGATATCATTCAAAAACATATCTCATCAAAATAATGCCACAATGTCGTATTCCTCAGTTATTTATCTCTAAAACATGGGAAAAAATTGTTTTTATTTGGTCTGTTCTATTCAACAGATTTTGATTTGATGGAATTGTGGGTACCACAATAACTCATAAAGACTTGTTCAGGGAGCAATATTCGACATGTCACCTAAGAGGGTGTTGCGGCGCCAGCATTTTTTGTTATATACGGTGCACTTCGGGAAGCGAAATAATGAAAGCGAAGTGAAATCACTGCAACTTGAGTATAGCGGATAAGAAAGCTTTGTTTCTCGCAAATTATTCTCCAACAACCAATTGATTCTTTGAGAAGCTGTAATTTCTCCACATATCCTCAATACGTCCCATCAACCATCGTATTCGTTCACAGTTCGTTTGATTCGATTAAACGATATTGAAGAGACGATAAATCATGAATTCGGACGGATCTGAATCAACTCTCGCTCGCGTTGCTTTATTAGATGCAATTGAGAAAAATTGATGTTCGCTGACTAATCTGGGCCTATTTAGAGTGACCTAAACGAATTGGAGGAATGAACGAAATACTTGGAAGTTATGATTGGCAGTCTTCGCTGTTTCCTCTTCGGCGTACTTGCGCTGAATACTTCTTTTCGATGAATCATGCCGTTGTGTTCTGGGAAATAGAAATCGGAAGTCGCCCACTATCGAATTCGAAAGAGCTTTCGAGATGAATGTGCTTAGTTGTTTGTAGACAAGTGTTTGTACGGGAACTGGGTGGCAAGATTGATGCACCATTAAATAGATCTTGAAAAAACCAAAATCCTATCAGTATAAATCAATATATACATACTTATACTATCTGGGTCTCTGTTTTCGGGATAAAACCTCCCGTCGGTAAATATTTGATGAGACAAATATCTTCCTCGACAAACTTACCGCGGAGTCTACATATGTAAACTTGAGACAAAAAGAATTATTCAAAAATCCGTAGATCCATGAATAAGACCAGAGCACCATTTCAACGGGATTATTTTGCACGTTTTGTATCATTGATGTGATTTTCGGCGAAAGATGTTTTTTTCTAACGTTCTCACATCTGTTTGTTATTGTTCGGTAGCGGGTTCACCGTCTCGGTCCATAGAGGGCGATTCTCGTACGTAGGTACGAGACTCGCCCTTTCTGGAATCGTTAGGGTACCCCGATGTAGATTGTTAGGATGCTGAGAAGCGATATGCGACACTAATGAGATCCTAATAAGGACGAAATTGCAGTCTTCCGCTTCGTTTCTCGGCATCCTTCTTAGTTGCACTATTGTGGCTCTTGCGGGCTGCGTGCATGGCGGGCAGATTTGGGAACTAGCTCTTGTCAGGAAGGATTATTCATTGATCTACGGATTTTTGAATAATTCTTTTTGTCTCAAGTTTACATATATAAAAGGGGTTTCACCCCGACGAGTTGCCCATATATCTGTTCATGCAATCAAATTGATTTCATGAAGAAATATAAATCCACCACCCGGTAATTAATACCATTGCCAGGCAATGATTATAATCAAAACATATCCTGGAATCATTATATATTAGGATAACGTTAAATGTTATGAGAATATATCAATCTACCAGAATATATACATACTACAGCATCATCAGACAATGATATCAATGTACCAACGAGTAGTGTCAGAGGCTTTCTCCCCTGAAAAATCCAGTGTACGGACCTTAGTCAAGTAACACTGAATGTTACTCATTAATAGTTTCCTTTGTGTGAAGTGGTGAACGATCGAATAGAATACTGCTCTGAATATAAATATGACAAAATTGTCAGTTAATTATATTACATTTATATGAACAAATAAATAAAGTATGAAATGAGATTCTGAGCAGTATAAACTAAAGAGAAAACCTATGACTCTACCTGTTTATTTTTTTCGGAAAGAAACCTACGAAGAATATTACAAGATTTGATGACTGTTATCTTTTGTAACTGTTCAAACAAATTTTTCTTCAGACCCAAAATCTCAATACTTTTGTGAAGATTCCTAGGAGTAACACCCGTTGTGGAAATAATAATCGGTAGAATAAATTTTTTTTTCAATTTCCACATTTTTTTTATCTCGTCGCCAAGCATCATATATTTAGAAATTCTTTCATTGTATTTATTTTGTATATTATGTGTGTCGGGTATAGCAATATCAATTATATATGTTATTTGATTCTGTTTATCAGTAAGAATGATATCTGGGTTATTGTGTTTTACAGCTCTGTTGCAAAGAATTGTTTTATCATAATAAAGTTTATATTTGTCATTTTCACAAATAATCTCAGGTTCATTTTTGTAAAATTTTTTCTTTTGGGAATTAGGTCATGTTTAATTCCTAGATTAAAATGAATAATATTAGCGACGGCATTATGTCTTTCTAAATAATCTGTTGAAGCAAGGACTGAGCAAGATGATAATATATGAAAAACTGTTTCTGAAGAACAGAAACATCTACGACAAGAATCATTTATATTTTGGTTGATGATGTGTTTTCTATAATTCCTCGTGAAAACAACCTGATCCTGGATCGCAATTGCCAAGCCTTCTGTTTCAGCAAACAATTCTCCAGAAACTAACCATTTATTCGATGCGATTTCATCAGTATAATCATTTTTCAATTCTTTTCGGTGCTTTCCGTGTAATTCCTTCTGCATCCAACTTTCTCTTTTAGAATTATCATCAAATATATCAAAATCTACCTTTTGCATTGTCAAGTTCAGAGGTGTAAGATTATAATCTGAAGCAACAACAATATTATGTAATTTAGATGTTCTCTGTTTATCATGAAAATGGGAATATAAATGAAAAATCTGTTTACTATGAAGATTATTCAAAACAGTTAATCCACGACCTCCAAGATGTCTAGGTAGTGTAACTCTCTGAACAGCTGACTTTGGGTGGTGCCTATAATATTTACAAAGCATTTTCCTCGATTGACATTGTAATTCATTTAGATCAGTTTTAGAACATTTAATAATTTCAAAAGAAGATGTAAGAATAGGAACTGCGTAGGAGTTGATAGCTCTGAAAAGGTTTTTACTAGTTAAATGACTCTTGATGATAATTGTAATTGAACTTCTAATATTTTCTTTAGTGCTGCTATGGTTAATTGTCTTCTCTTGACAAAATCCAAGATATTTATATGTATCTCCTTGATGCATTGGCTCGATTTCGATATTGGAAATCTTTGTATAGTCAGAGGTGATCTTTCCTTTTTCAATAGAAAGATTTTTACATTTTGGAAGCCCAAATTTCATATGAATATCATTGGAATAGTTGAAAGTAATCTCAAGTAGACTTTTTAAATGAGATCTGGTTCCGGCATATAATTTAATATCATCTAAATAAATTAAGTGACTTAATTTGAATTCAGTTGATAGACCTTTATTTTGAAGCCGAAACTAGTAGCATTTAATTCATAAGATAATGGATTAAGGCAAAGACAAAACCAAAGAGCACTTAAAGAATCACCTTGAAAAATGCCTCTTTTGATTGGAATTACTTCGGATTTCAACGATTGTTTTGAAATATTCAAATGAAGATTGATTCTTCAATTTTTCATTACAAATTCAAGAAAAAGACGAAGTGTCTTATCAATTTTATAAATTTCCAAAATTTCTTGAAGCCATGAATGGGAGAACTATCAAAAGCCTTTTGGTAATCAATGAAGGCTGTATGATTATTTTTCTCTCAGTTTGAGCTTGATTCAATGCAACAGAATTATTTATATATATATATATATATATATATATATATATATATATATATATATATATATATATATATATATATATATATATATATGCTGACACACTAATAAGCAAGAGAATATCAGACACCAACACTACAAGCTTACAAATGCGTTCGAGATGACACTGTGATTTATAAGTGATATTTCCCTGTAATTTTCGCAGTTTATATCCTTTTTAGGTATATAATATCCATTTACTCTCATAACTCTTTCTCGTGATTCTTCGTCTGAACCCAATCTTCATCTTCTTCCCTATTTTGAGCGCGGAAACTTTTTCTTATTCCTGTCGTTCAGCAAATCAGCGAGCAATGATATTAGAAATGCAAAAGGTCCCCAGTTGATTTTCCACGAAATACGACGTTCGACACATGATAGAAACCGTGCATCCAGTTTCGAAATCTCAGACGTATTTCCATATCCTGTGTAGGTACATGGGAAGCAAACGGTCGACTCAATCGATTACTATAGGTCGCTTTTCACGACGAGTTCAATGGCAAAGTCGGAAGCGGGGCTCATGTTTAATGCAATAGAATTTTAAACACGCGTTTTGTATGTTTCTATCTGTGACGTAGACGTCAATTTTCCGAAAATGCCTGTTTGACTTATATTAAGGTAACTGCGTGAATGTGTCAGCGGATAACATTTGAATACTTATGTGTTCGAAGCTTAGTAGCACATTCATTGTTCGAACGTTGTCACACTATAACTTGTACACTGCCATTGGCTGCTGTACGCCGGAGAGCAATAGAATCGTGGATGTTAATAAGACCTGTTTATTTAAAATTTGGACGCCACTCAGTTTAAAAAAAATCTCACTTACGTAATGAATGTTACAAAAAAACTGAGAAACTATTGTATACGATAATACGTACTTTACGTATATTCAGTGAGGTGAATAATATGCTCGATGTTCTCTTGAAAGTTGAAAAGAAACACTTATATAATATTTGAATTGTGGAGGCCGTTACTTGATGTAGATCCATGATATAAATGAGATAAAAACACTTTAATCTACACTTTATTTGAAAAAATTCGACGACGTTTCGCTGACACAGCAGCTTTATCAAGAACGACACACAGAATGAAGAGTATGGTATTATAAACAAATCGTAGAACAAGTTGGATGAATAACAGGAAAATCCACACCGAGCCATTGTACAGTTAGTATGAAAGGTAATAAAAACTAATCAAACAAGTTAATTAGGGGAGAAAAATTCACATCTACCTGCTCATTCAAAAGCTTGTCCGAATGTTTGTATCTATTTATTACATCTATTACAGTAGTGAAAATGGTTTGATCATGGGAAATCCTTTGAGTCCACTTTTAGCAGAGATTTTTATGAATAATATTGAACAGAAAATTCATACACATCCACTCATTTCCAAATTTCTTTATTGGTATAGATATGTTGACGACATCTTAGTATGTTTCATTGGAACTACTCGTCAATTAGACTTATTTCTTAATTTCATTAATTCCATCCATTTGAACATTAAATTCACGATAGAAATTGGACAGAACGATTCCATTAATTTTTGGACTTGAAAATCACTAAACAAAATAATAATCATGTTTTTTCGGTCTTTCGTAAACCAACACATACTGATACAATTATACATAACTACTCATTACATCCAATTCAACACAAAGTTGCAGCTTTGAACAGCATGGTACATCGGTTACTCAATTTACCTTTATCAGTAGAAGATATAATAAAGAGTTAAACATCATCAAACAGATAGCCATTAATAATTCATATAATCCGAATATGATAGATCTAATCATTCGTAAAAAACTGTATCAGAAAGCAATAAATGAAGTATATCCTATTCATAAAGACTATAAAATATTCAACAGTTTAACATTCTTCGGTTCTGCAAGTACAAATATTAAATCCTTTCTCGTGAAACAAAATCTTAATATAACTTTCAAAACTTCTAATAACTTAGGTAAACATATTAAAAATAATAAATCTCGTGTTGAAAAATCAAGTAAATCAGGAATCTATAAACTCAATTGCGATTCTTGTGATAAAATTTATATCGTTAGGACCTATAGGAGTTTTGGCATAAGAACATCTGAACATAAACGTAGCTTCGATAAAAATAAATCTGATTCAAATTATTCAAACCACCTAATAAAAGAAAACCATTCATTCAATAAAAACTTTGACATATTACATATAAAATCAAAAAGTTCAAAATTAGATCTCCTAGAAGCATTAGAAATAAATAGATACAAACATTCGGACAAGCTTTTTAATGAGCAGGTAGATGTGAATTATTCACCCCTACTTAACTTGTTTAATTAGTTTTTATTACCTTTTATACTAACTGTACAATGGCTCGGTGTGGATTTTCCTGTTATTCATCCAACTTGTTCTACGATTTGTTTATAATACCATACTCTTCATTCTGTTTGTCATTCTTGATAAAGCTGCTGTGTTAGCGAAACGTCGTCGAATTTTTTCAAATAAAGTGTAGATTAAAGTGTTTTTTATCTCACTTATATAATATCACTATTATAATGAAAACAAGGTTAGTACTTATATCTATTCAAAACAATGGTAGGACTTATCGAAATCTAACTCAAATTTATGATATTTCAGAGGGTTGGTGTGGTACTTTGGTAGGTTGATACGTAGATAAATATAACGTTGGATAACGTAGCAGGTGTTAGAAATCAAAATGGAGTATACTGGCATTGTTCATATTGGATGGCAACCTCAGATAAGTGTAACTTCTCCGTAGTAGAAACTTCCACAATTCGAAATTAATTTGTACTTCCTCGATTGTAGGAATATGGAATGGATATACCTCGACTGTAGGTAGTCAGTGGTAATTTGAGACCATCAACTATGGACGGGCCCTCAAGAGGGTTTGGCGATAGGCTATTCACTCTATAAGAAACTATGGAGGTAAAATCTATAAATGATTCGATATAATTCGAACGATAGGGTTGGTGTTACGTAGGTTTCAGATATATAATGATAACAGGTGTTAGTGAAATTGTTCATATTGGATCTCAGATAAGTGTAACTTCTCCGTAGAGCGTACATGGAATGGATATACCTCGACTGTAGGTAGTCAGTGGTAATTTGAGACCATCAACTATGGACGGGCCCCTCAAGAGGGTTTGGCGATAGGCTATTCACTCTATAAGAAACTATGGAGGTAAAATCTATAAATGATTCGATATAATTCGAACGATATTTCGTATTCAGATATATATGATAACGTGAAATGTCTCTCAGAGCGACAAATTTTCACTGACCCCTTCCGGTGCCTCTAAATATTCTTCCTTGAAGGAGCTGGTTTTCCGATCCACCCTTCAAACTCACCGTCAACCAGCGACACAGAGAAGTGGTACGGTACTGCTAGTTGTCATGAATAGGAGCAATGGACTGCAGTTTCGGTCTTATTGGACTTCGTCAGCATTGCCCGCCTATTCAAAACAACCAGTCCATACCGCCCCTACTTGGAGCACAACGAAACATGCGTATGTTATAGCGCTCTCCAACGGTCCGATACAGAAGCTACCTATAGCACCGTGCCACGGGCAAACCGTGAAAACGAAAAGTAGATAAACAGAAAACCTCAAACAGTCACACTAGTGTTCGACTATTCACCGCAAAGCTACGCACAGTGTCTACTAGAATACGGTATGTCGAAGGACTACGCTACTACAACCCTATAGCGGGTTGTCAACCCGCTATACTTATTCAACCTACTATACAATATTCAACCTTCCGTAGAATGTTAAATATCCTTCCTTGAAGGAAGGTTGAATATTGTTCCTTGAATAAAATTCTTCATTATGTCCATACATACAGCGATAATTTCGCGGGTTATGATTGATTGGATTTGATGAACTATATAACCTAGTCGGAGAGCACCAATCCAGAATAATAACCTCTTGTGACACGATAAGAAATACCCCAGGAATATTTCAAAGAGTGCGTGATAATATGCGAAGATAATATTGCAGATGGAGGACACTACCAGCAATTTATTTAGTTTTTAATTGTTCTTTCATTTAGTTTGGTATTGAGTAAGTATAAGTTGAGTCTCAGAAGACGAGCTATAAAAATAAAAGCAAATTTTGGGCATATCTATCGAGTATTAAATTATTAAATAATTCCAATTCAATAATTTTTCACTCGAAAACGGTTGGAGATACGAAAAAATTACGGGTGTCAAAAAAGTTTCTAAATTAAACGAAAATTGATTGTACGCTGATCAGTGGCGTACTGCGAAAAAGTTTGAAAGGGCAGAAAGAGACATGACCTCGGAAAAGAATACACTTTGTAAATTTCAGTTGAAATCTAGGACGTGTAATGATGAAGGCTGTAAAAAATAGCTTGCATTCCAAACTTGGGCGGAATATCTCATAAACTGCAGGAGTTTTGGAGAAGAAACCATTTTATTCCGGAAATTTCGTTGGAAACCTATTTCCAAATTATTTCTGATACCAGGTGATTTTTATGTGATCACCAACATACATCACCGCTCAGACTAACGCGAACCGTATAAACTAACTTTATTCAACTTAAAATTTGTAGATATAACAGATTTTGAAAGGGAGAGATTGTTCTTATGACTGTATGATTCTAAGTTCTGTACAAGACTGAATTGAATTCTGTAAAATCTTATAAGTAAGTCTTATCATATTTTTCCATCGTTCCCCCTGCCATCCGCGTCTTTCCTTATTGCGCGAGACGAACTCAGGGGATGTTAAGCTGCATCCATATTGAACAAGTGTTATCCGAGGCATCCGAAAAGGGAACCAGAGGTTTCCCTATTGAGAATAATAATAATTATAAAAAAGAGTAGGTTGTATGCAAACGGAGTTGAAGTAAACAGCAGTTGGAAACATATTGAATAGCATTTATGTAGGGTGGGTATCTAACAATTTCAACACCCTGTAGCTCCGTAACGAAGCTTTTGCGGACCTATGTTTATATGAACTTTTTTCTTAAAATTGCACGTAGATTTACCCCCTTCAAATTGTGACATACTATTAAGTAACACCCTGTATATCTATTCATTTGAATAACCAACCTCCATCTGTTAGATATTTCAGATATTAACTAAAACATTAGAACTAATAATAACTTGAAATATCACTAATTTGTTGATACACTCGATAAGTGCTTTTTGCCTCAAAGCTTCCATGATTACGAAGTAAAAAAGAATTTTCCTGAATATCTCATCCTGTGACCTGAACATCGAACCCTAGTTTGTCAGAGATAATCTCTCATTTTCCTTTGCAATTCAAATCGTGAAACTTCTTTTCGAGCGCGCATAGCCTGGCTCAACTTCCTATAGACATTCACTTGAAGAGTTTGACTTATACGCAGTTCAGTGCTATTACGTTCTGACATTTAATCGATTCCCGTACTCGTATTTCGTGGCAGAAGACGCATAATAATGCATAAGGGTCAAACTGTTCTCGCTCGAGGTCGACGTACCCAATGTTTGGGTATGGTAATCGGTTTGCCTAGAAATCGAACAAGATGGATTAGTTCGGGAGAAAGTGATTCTGCCGCCGATGCTCTTTTCGGTTCGATTAGAGAGGATGTACACACCTGGCTTTTGTTCGATTAGATCGAGAGGCCGAGGATGGAGAAAAATGTTCTGTGAGAGATACGAGGTTCGACCATTAACAACGAAACTTTTGTTGAGAAATCCGCTATACGGTGTGGGGTGGTCCTTGATATGTACTAACGAAATCTTCGTTTGGCTTTATTACAAAAGTTTCCAATAAATAAAGTTCGCAAACGATTCGTTACGGATCTACAGGGTGTTGAAATGTCTGTATTTTTGCGCCTGTATCTCCTGCAATATGATCTACAAGGAATCATGCCCCATTTTCTCCCCATGATCTTGTAATATCTGGGTTAACTTCACAACACTTTCAATTTAAGTATAGTTTATTCATGAATTATAATATTTTATAAACGTGAAATTTCGACTCGTCTAAAATTACAGACAATCCAGTAAAACAAGTACACGATAAAAACAAACATTCTGGAGGCTGCAAACGAAGCGTTTGGGATGAGAATAGTTGGAAACGCCACAAAGCACAAATCGACACCATGGTTTACAGAGGAGGTAAAAGCTTTAGCAAAGGAAAAAGAGAAGTATATTTGAGGATGCAGAAGACTCAGACAGAACACAGACAATACCTGGAGGCACGGAACAGACAAATCAGGGATACAAAGGGAGAACATTGGAGAAGATTTAGCAAGAATATGGAGAACGATATGTATGGAACTCAGAGGAGAATATGGAATATGTTTAGGACAACTGAATATGTCCAACTGAATCAAGTAAGTGCGAAACAATGGGAACAATACCTCACAGAACTCTATAATAACAAAGAGAGCGAAAACGATAGTGAGAGACAAGCAGATCAGCTTGAGGAGGAAGAAATTGTCGTTGTTGTGATCTCCAACTAAGCCCATTCAAAAACTCAAAAATCCAAAACCACCAGGAATAGACAACATCACTAACGAAATGATTAAATATGGAAAAAACACTCTGATAAGCGAAATCAAGGCTTTATTTGGAAATATCCTAGACGATACCAGTGTGTATATAGAGTGAAAAAAGAGCCTCTCTGTACCTATAACCAAGAAAAGCGACAAAAAGACCCCCTTAAATTACAGAACAATAACTCTGCTAGGGGCACTAACCAAGCTCTTCACCGGAATTCTACGAGACAAAATAACAAATACAAGTAAACGATGATTTCTACTGAAATATATTATTAAATGCTCGACGCGTTTCGATACACAGTATCTTTATCAAGAGCGAATGAATAATACAAATATATCTTACTAACAAATTTTTATATATACTAAAGAGGCAATCCACTCAGAGCTATCCGTACCTGAACTAATGTTTAGGAAATAAATTTAATAAGGGTGAGTTATTTATGTCTACCTGATCATTAAGAATTTCCGGTGAATACCTTAATCTGTTAATTTCAAGTGCTTCCAGAATGCTGAGTTTTATACCTCTATTCTCAGAATGTAGGATTTTAAATTCTGAATTGAAAGAGTGGCCATTTTCCCTTAGATGATTTGAATAATTTGAATCGGTGTTTTCCATTAATGAAACTGCGTTTATGTTCAGAGATTCTAATACTAAAATTTCTTGCTGTTCTACCTATATAAAAACAATTGCAATCTGCACAATCCAATCTATAAACACCTGATTTATTTTCTTTATTAATTGGAGATTTATAATTCCTGATAAATGAAACTAAATTTGTTGATGTTTTGAAGAAGAAGAACTTCTTGGTTCCAGTCTTAAGGAATGGAACCTATTGGCCAATGAAACGAGAATAACGAATTTCAGAAAACTTCATGCTCGGTTTTCTGCATTCTACAGTATGGAAAATTGGTTTTGTTTGTATTCTGATATTGATGATTTAATGCATCAACTTGATATTGATCATTCCCCCTCTGAGTGGCGTTTTTTATAAATTCGTCTAAATGCACTTTAAAAGCTGTGTTATTGCATAATGGTTATAAAGTTCACACCTCTTGTAAACCCCAAAGATGTCCTTCTGCCTTCTTCCCACATTAAAGTTGGGTTGATGAAAAATTTTGTGAAGGCTATGAATCAATATGGCGATAGATTCAAATAACAAGAAGTTTTGCCAAATTAAGGAAGGCATTTTTATTGGACCACGAATCAGAAAAATTGCTGAACGATTTTAATTTTACAGAAAAGCTCAGAGAAAAGTCAGGAATTCAAAGCATTGAACGCATCTGTTAGTAGTCTGAGAGGATTTTTGGGTAACAATATTCACATTTGTCATTTTTTCCTGAAAATTTGGAAGCTAATTACTGTCAGTAATTAGGGCCCAGGGAGGAAACACTCGATTTTGAAAATGATTAGTAACAATTCGATGCTTGTTGATTGATCTCTTCGCAAATGTTTGAAGATGGTAGAATTTTTTAATTTTTCATTAACTCGAAAATTTTTGATATTTTCCATCCTAAGCTCATGTCTCTTGAATGATATCTTCTTATTTTACACTTCTGAAGGTTACCAAGCGACTCTTGAATGACCAACCTAAAAGTTTATATAGTATTGTCGTAGAAGGAGGGTGAAGCGATAACTTTTGTATGGGGTGTATTTTGCGTCAATATTTGTATTCTTTCTGTTTTTCTTAAATGCAAAGTACATTTAGTGGGTATAAAAGAAAACTGAACATAACAGGGGTGGCACTGAAACTAGTGCCACCCCTATAACTTTTTTCTATTCGGAATATTTTGATGAAATTTTTGAATCGAATAGAAGACAAAATTTCGAATTTGATAATATTATGTCTGACATTTCGTTTCCGGTTATGCCGGAAACGATACCAACTTTCGATTTTAAAATGGGACACCTATATTTATTTGGTCATTTTAATCGTTCATCTCATCCTTCGATCTTTTGACATATTTTTGAAAGAAAAACAAAACAATCTTTTTTTTATGCAATTTCCATCTTTCGTTCTAGAAGCCATGAACAGTGATTATTGGCTTATCTCAACATCTCCTATCACGAAAATACCAAATTGCTCATTTTTTACGGGGTGTCAAAATTAATAACAAACGAGCGAACAGCGAAAATAAAATAATTATAATAAATGTTCAAGAATATCACCATTCTCACGAACACAACATCGCACACGATTGATGGTTGCCCTCACAACATGATTTAACTGTTGGGCTCTAATACCTGCAATAGCATGTCTCAAAAAACGGTTCTCCAATTCTTGTTGGGTTCTACCAGGTGTTTGGTAAACCTCATTTTCAAATAGCCCTACAGAAAGAAATCTATCTTATGGGACCATTTGTACCTATCCATTTTTCGGGAAATATTTCGTCGAGATACTACTAGACCTCCCTTGTGTTGTGAGGAGTTGCACCATCTTGTTGAAAATATATTTCATTCACAACAGCTAATGGCAACTCGTCCAATTCATCTTGTATTTGGGTCCTTGAATATTCCAAATATCTCTCCCCTGTCAATGAACCAATCTTCCCATCATCCCCATCCAGACGTTCTTGGAAGTTTACATCTTGATATCTGTGCTCATTTGTTGCGACCAGTACCTGGTATTTTGCCTATTTTGATTTTTCACTGAATAAAATCTTTGTGGGATATTGTGGATCACTCTCCATTTTCCTATGATACTCTTCACAGTACTGGTGTCGCCTAACACTATCGTTAACATACAGGTGTTGGTGTAGTTGATATTCAAATGAGCGGTACTTATGTTTTTTTTTAATTCTCCATGCGCTTTGGTGGCCAATTTCAAGCTCCTCGGCAATTTCCCTTGTTGATGTGGTTGCATTAGTATCAACAAATGTCAATACGTCTATTTCGGTATCTTCGTCGATAACGAAATCCTCCTCTCTCTCAGCAGGTTGTACCTCACGAAATTTTCGTTCAACTTTAGAGAAATAGGTTCTATTTGGATGAAACTCTGCGAAAGTCGCCTAGGTATTTTCCACTAAAACTCCGGAACCGTTAAGAATAGAGTGACCCGAGTGGTATAAAAAAAAGTTGAAAAAAACTGCTTCTGTAATACCTGGTGGCCCGATATGGTTGTTTCAGAAGGAAACCCACTTTTTGAGCAAAAACTGAAATTTAAAACTTAAAAGATATAATCTTGTATTTTGGTGATAGGAGATATTGAACCGAGCCAATCGTCATTGTTCATGGCCTTCTAGAACGAAAGTTGGTTTCGTTTTCGGCATAACTGGAAACGGAATGTCAAACATATTACTGTTATAAAATTCAAATAGTTGTCTTCTTTCCGATTCCCAAATTTCACCAAAATATTCTAAATAGAAAAAAAGTTACAGCGGTGGCCCTAGTTTCAGTTACACTCGATATACACAATAGACATTGTAACATTAAATGTGATTCTATACCATAAATATAACGAGCTTTGTTAATTCCACAACAATTGGCCGACAATTTTTTGTCGGCCAGTGTAATCTAATATCCCAACGTTCACTCATAATATGGGTGAGGGTCAATTAGGCCTGTCTCTAAATAATTTAATGACCCTGTAAATAGATTTAAAGGCGGCGAAGATTGCAAAAAAAAGAATTTAATATGAAAGTCGCAAAGACAAAATAGACATTGTTTTAGAATCGGTGTTTTGACTTTCTAATTTCCTTACCCATGGTTTGAACGAAAAAGAGTTGGTCGTATCAAATCAAATCTTACACAAAGGAACTTGAACACGTTACTACAAATACACAGAAGGTCCTATTTTATAAAGAGAAGTTCAGGTAAAGGACGATCATCTGGCTTTAATTTGACGGATCTCAGGTGTAATTAATGTGGAAAAGAAAATAAGATAAAGTAGATATTGCAATTTACATTGAAGCCAGATATTTTGCATCGTCTTTTATAGACCGGGGTATGGATTGTTTCACCATAGGTGCTGTCCAAGTGTATCACAATTAGTACGCCTTTTTCCGTTTTGAATCAACGCCAACTTGTCTTATATGTCTGGCAGAGAAAATGAGAGATGCAATTTATTATTCACAGTTGAACGCCACGGGAAAAACTAGTTAAATTCTTGTCGCCCCTTTTTGTCCCTCCGAAATGAGAAATTACTGGGATGATCTTGGATTCGGTTCAGTCTGGGGGTTGTTTTAATGTTCGCGTTCGTGATAGCATTAAATCTAATTTTTGCCTTCGGCAGACAGTATGACGCGAATTGTCGTAATAAGAATTAAATTCCTAACTTTTTTCTCCTTTTAGTGTCACTTGTTTTCTTCCGGGAATAATTCTCAACAAGAAAGAAGGTCATGTTTTTCTGTAAACTGCACCAACAAAGCTAGGAATACGATCAAATTTCGGAGTCTCATGAAAATGAGAATCTATGATTCCTGGAGAAATCGAAGACGTGCGAATTGACGATGTATTCTCGTGTATAATATTTGTAGCAAAACGATGCTGCAGTCCTAATATATGAAGAGCACAGGGGAAGAAGGCGCACTGTCAAGCCACGGGCAAAAATGATATTAAAGTGCCATCGAGCAGAGAATTAGAAGATTACAATAGTACCTTTTCATTCTGGGGAAGAGAAAGTTAGGGCAAAGAAATATAGAATGAAATTTTGGCGTACCCAGGAAGAACAGATGCCAGTCTCGGTCATGCAAAGGAGGCGCATGTCCATCCATTTTTTTTTGTGTAATTGGAGTGAATTGCATTGACTGAAGTACCTAATTATTTTCAATAATTATGCTATACGATGGAAGATTTTAATGTGGATAGTAAAAAAGCGAGCAGTGATGAGGGAGAAAATGTACAACGTACATCGAAAAAAAGAAAAGAACTGAAGTGCTTAAAAAGATCTGTTTACAAGGGCATACCACTGGAGCAGATTGTAGATGTAAACGATTTCGTTGATTTGATTTAGTACATCTGGAAGTTAAACTGTCGATAGTCCGCTAGTTCAATCTTCTCGAATCAGTTGACAAACAAAATTTATGCCTTTATGGTTTAATATCCGTACCTACTATCTATCAAACAACACCGGTTTCGCTAAGACGTAATGGGTCGTATTCATGAAAAAAGGAAATGCTTATATTAGCGAACTAAAAAGAATATCTTTCTCATTGTATTCATAATTATTTGAAGCGGATTTTTATTCTTCCAAAAGAGTACAAGCAAGTTCTCATACTCACAGAGGAGTAAATGAGTATTCATAATAGCGCCCTTTTCTTCCAGCGAAAAGTAAATCCTTCGCAAAAGCTGAGTTTGGTCAGTGTCTAACCCAAGTGTAAGAAGTGAAGTGAAAAGTCGTTCAGTACGATTCTTAACAAAATGGCAGATTTTGTGGGTGTCAGGGATGTTAAACATTACATATACGTTTGCCTACACTTGTTTTGAAGCATTATACCGGTTTGAAGAGGAAAATGTACAGTGGCTTGCAAACAGGTTCTTAGGAATTTGTGAAGAAACTCGAGGAGATGCGTTGTCATCTGTACACAGAATGAATATATGTTTACGTTACCTCAGTGATCCAGGATATCAGAAAAGTATAGGCCAAGCCACGTCAAGCTACGGTATCTCGCACCGTCAATGATTAAATTGACAAAATATATGCATATGCAAATGAATGGATTAAGGTTTCTGCTACCACCAACGAAATAATGCAAGCGAAAAACTTATGGCAAAGCAAATACCAATTTCAACAGCTATTGGTGTCATCGATCTGAATCTTTATGGGGTCATCGATCTGAATCTTTATGGGGATGAATACATTAATCGAAAGGGAAAACCAACTATGGATGTGCAAGCTAGATGTTATGCCAAAGAAATGTTCACGAATGTTGACGTCAGCTGGCCTGGATCAGTTTACGACTCAAGAATATGGAGAAATTCTCAAATATGCTTACAATTGAGAAATAGACACAATGTTGTGCTTTTTGGGGATGATGGATATGGGATAGAACCATGCCTAATGACATTCAGAAATCCCACTGCAGGAGCTGAGTGAAATTATAATAAGCTTCTAAAAAAAGAGAGGGTAACAACTGGGAGATGTTCTGGCCAATTGAAACGCAGGTTTCCTATTTTACAAAACGTCTGTCGTATGAAATTGGAAAATATACCAAAAGTACTAGTCACTTGTCTTGTGCTCCATAATGTGGCGAAATTTTTAGGTGATCCTGACTTCGATCCAACTGAATTGATACCAGAAGATGAGGAACATGATGAGGTAATCAATAATAATGGTGTACCCCCTCTTCGTCAAACAATTGTAATGATAATTGAATTCAGTAATTTGTACATTTGAAAAAGAACGGATCATAAAATTAATATTCTACAGAGTTTTTATAAATTGAAATATGTTTGATATCCATCAGAAACCTTTTAGAGTAGAGTCCTTAAGTTTCATCATTTCCAACTTCTTTTCATAAAGAAATGTTTCTGCACAAAAACCAAGCGTTTTAGTTCTCTGTTACTCAGTCCTTTCGTTTCGTCTGTTTCATACTTCACAGTAGAGATAATTTTTTTTGGTGGTACCACTAACGATTTACGCGCCATGGAGTTAGTACCTAGTAGATCGAAATATACATCGTTCCTCCCTTGCTTGAATGATGCTCCGGGTCCGATGCCTATTAGTTCTGTAGAGTTTTCAGTCCTTTTAACCTGAAGGTTCTCATCTTCATTCACGCCAATTTGAATTGCCCTCTTTATTTTTCCAATCGGTGGATTGCTCTCTCCCTCCATAGCCTTAAGTAATTGTTTTTCCCAATGTAACAGTTTTATTGCTTTATTCCCCGTTTTCTTTAGGTTGGTTTCTTCTTCAATCTGGATTCCATGTTGTTCAGTTTCTTCAAAATATCTGTTGTATCAATTGGTTTGCCATATATTGCCTCGTATTTCTCCGCAAGTCCATTAATAGCTTCGTCCTTTTTTCGTTTCGTTTGTGGAACCTGAGTCTTTCCCAAAATAACAGGAGAACCGGCTACCCCTTCTGCTAAGAATTCGAGTTCATTATTACATTTTCTATAACAACAATTTCACTTTCATTTTCTGAGCATGGAAAAAGCATTTTTACAGTACGAATCGATAAAAAATTTATTCACAACTGAGTACCTACCTAATCCAAAAGTGCAGTAAAAGTGGGAAGAGTATCACTTCAGACAAGTCATGTCATTCAGTGTCAACCTTGCGCGAGTAGGATATCCTCTCAAGTGAAAAATGAATGAATCACTTTTACTTCAACCTTTAACTTTTCATCATTACCTTACACTTCTGAGCATTTTCTTTTCTTATGAATACGACCCGATGACTAGCTCTAAGAAATTGCATGATTCAGCTTATGCATACCGGGTGTGTTTCAAAAGAGATAACGCAGTGGTAGAGGTTTCAGTACGTTCCAAAGTTTTTGTCAGTTCATAGGATAAGAGTGATAAAAGTTGGAAATTCTCCAATGTTCAATGAAGTTGTCTGGAGCAGAGCCAGAAAGTTTAAAGGGGAAGCATTCAAATTGTCCAAAAAACTGTCTCAAGGGACAAGGGGTGCTGAAAAAATAGTTACTACTTAGATCATATTTTTTCTCCTCATATGTCCAAAAACATATGTTGACAAAGAAACTGCGATCGAGCTGCTTAATCGATTGTGGAATTCAGAATATCAGTGATGCGACAATTTTTGTGGTGTGTGTGTAACCCCCTGCTTAGGGGGTTAATGTAAAATAGAATCTCCGTGTGTTAAAAGATGTCCCTGCTACCGGGATGGGGTCACACACACGATGGAAACACTGATGGTTAACACAAACACTTTTTATAAACGTAAATTTAAAATGAAATAAAAACACGTGGTTCGTTGGTAAACAACGGCGGTTTGGCAATATGGCGTGGGTACGGAAAACCGGCTCGTGGCAACGCGTGCTGCAGCCGGTGTTCTGAGATAAAGTGTATTCGTAGAGGTCGTCGAAAAGAAAAAGTGAGAGAGATTTAAACCCTCGGTTCAGGTAGGCCCAGAGTACGTTCTGTGCCTCGCCTGGTCGACGGGCCTACTTGGCGATCTGTGATTAAGAAAGCGTGGTTAACACGGTAACACGCTTATTCGGAGGGGCCTAGAGCGATCTATGGTGAGATACCGAAGTGGGAACGGTAACATCCCCTTCAGACAAAAATTGACCCTTTACTGCTTTTTGTGCAGAAACGAATAATTTAGCAGTTATTGAGTCTTTTTCGTTATATTTGTCCATCCCGGTATGCATATCACTGCTTTATTCTGGCAGAGAACCTTCTCTTTCGTACACCATGTTGTATTCATATGAAATGTCTATTTTGATTCATTTTTTTTAAAATAATGTACGTCTTTTGTGCGATTAATTGTTGCTATGTTTCTTTGCAGAACAAAATATTTCCAACAAACTGGCGCTTCCATTAGGCAACGCTTCTCCCCCTGTCTTGTGGGGACCCCGCAGAAAAACAGGTAAGATTATTTTCGCTATTCGAAATTGCTTGCTATCTCCCGTAAAAATTCAGTGTGCTAATCTGAATCAAATAACACTGAACTAAATTTTTCATGATGAAATTCAATTCAAGCAAGTAGATAAATCTGAACAAACATAGGGACTTGTCTATACATACTACGAAACAAAGTTGTTTTCAGGCATCTATATGCTTAGATCTTTCAAAGTATGCATCGAATGTTATACGGTTTTTATCATTATACTGAGTGATTCAGAGTGAAGGTTTATATGTATAATAGATTCAGCCAAAAAGTTACCGGGAATTGATTATTAAAAAAAATTTATATATTCTTGCTAAGTTGGTACAACTGTTTTCTATACTTGAGTTTGAACGCGATGTGTCATTCAGTTTGTTTACTGAGCTCGATTTTGTGAGTTCTCAAAAGTGGGTTTTGCGATTTTTACAATGGATGAAATATCGAACAGAGAATTCGTCCCAAATTTCGTATTGCAAATGGAATTGCAATCACTGAAAATTTTACAGAAGGCTTACGGTTAATTGAATCGCATAAATGGTTGCTCGTTAGAAATTTCGATACATTCTAAAAAATTTTTGTTCGTTTCTGTAAATGATTTGAAGTTGATCTGTAGGTGGAAAATGATGGCCATTTTCGATACAATGTGAAGTGACAGTAGATTCATCGGTCCTCTGATTATTGCAATCTGATTGATGCTCCTTGTATCTAGTTTTAAATGAGCGATGACTTAAGAGAATTCGCGAGCGTGAAACAGAACGCATCAACTCATTGAAAACACAACGTTTGCTTTCATCATACACAACAACTACCACATACTCAGACACAAGCATTTCATCTGAAATTGAGGTTGACGGCCCTTCTACGTCTAAGTCACCAGCGCGTAAACGAGGTCGTGTGGAGTTGGTGAATAGTCATTTAGCTTAAAGTCTTGACACCCTCAAATTGAGTGACAGGAAAGCTGCGATTGTAATCACATCTATGCTGAAATAATGTTGAAAGCTGCCTTGAGCACAACACTAGATCCCCTAAGTAGGGCAGATATTTCAATTTTCAAAAGATTTAAGAATTACTGAAACATAATTGACCAGACAGACTACAAAATACAATTAGTTCAAAGAGTAGCTCACGATATGATTTTTTCGCTCGAAATCAATTTAATTAGTATCAACCTCGAGATGATTATGGAGAGCTGCTCAAAATCACCATGTTATGACGTTATGACGTATTGACGCCCTCAAATTAAGTGACAGAAAAGCTGCGATCTTAATCACAGCTATGCTGACATAATGTAGGAAGCTAGCTGCCTTGAGCACAACACTAGATCCTCCAAGTAGGCCAGATTTTAAATTTTCAAAAGATTTAAGAATTACTGAAGCAACATTGACCAGACAGATTACAAAATAGTAATATCTGATCATCATTTGCTGCATATCGTTCAAAGAGCAGCTCACGATATGATTTTTGTCGCTCAAAATCAACTTTATTAGTATCAACCTCGAGTTGATTATAAATAGATGCTCAAAATCACTACGATAATCAAAGAGAACAGTCAACATTTTCTCAGCTTCTGATCGACTTTGTCGTGGTTTTTTCGATTTTTGTTCAGTTATAAGGCGCCATTCCGAAACTTGTTGACTGGTTTGCATGTCAAACTCATAAACGCAAATTTCATCACCAGTTACAATGCGTTTTAAGAATGTGGGGTCGGAATTTACACGTTCTTACGTGTCTTCAGCGACCTCCAAACGATTCAACTTGTGAAGAAGATTCAGGTCCGGCAGCAACGCGTTTCATGCCTAAACAATCGTTTGAAATGGTACGAATTGATTCATGAGGCACAGAAAGTTCATTGCCTATCTCTTTCAAATTTAAATGACTATTTTCAAATACTATTTTCTTCACTTTATCGATGTTAACTTCAGTTGAAGATGTATATGGTTGACCAGAACGAGGAAAATATTCCACCACATTTCGGCCGCTATTGAGTACATTCAACATGTGGTACCACTCATATGAGACAAACTCTTTGTTCGATATTTTTATCAATTGTAAAAATGTGTGTTATGAGAATACTGTGCTACGCAGATGATGCTTTACTAATAGCCGAGAATGAGGACGACCCACAACGCCTACTACAAAAGTTCAAAGTAACAGCAGGAAAATATAACATGGTAATATCAACACAGAAAACCCAATCGATGGTAATAGCGAAAGATCCAATTAGATGCAAACTAGTAGTGAACGACCATATAATAGAGCAAGTTTCACACTTTAAATACCTAGGAGTAGAAGTATCGAGCGATAGGCAACTATCACAAGAAGCAAAACAGCAGACAATGAAAGCATCGAGAATATCTGGCTTTCTGAGAGATGTAATCTGGCGGAATAAGTACATAAGCACAGAAAGCAAAGTCCGAATCTATAAAACCTGTGTGAGACCCGTGATGACATATGCGGTTGAGACAAGAGCTGAGACAACAAAAACAAAACAACTAATGAGGACAACAGAGATGAGAACACTAAGAGCTATAAGAGGTATTACACGCAGAGAAAGAATAAGGAATGAGGATACGATAAGGGAGCTAGGTGTCCAGGATGTGGTGAGGTGGACAAGAGCACGTCGACGCCTATGGAGAGATCACGTAGACAGAATGGGCCCCGAACGTATGGCGACGTGGGCAAAAACAAAAAAAACCCAACACTGAAGACCCATAGGAAGGCCGAAAAAGCGATGGCATGAGTGCTGGAGCTCCGGTTCGCAGCAGGGGCTGTAACAGAAAAACAGGACATCGTCCTATTTAAAGAAGAAGAAGAAGAAGAAAAAAATGTGTGAGACTAGACAAAATCGAGCACTGTAAACAAATTAGAATACAGATTGCTTTCAAACTCCGCGTCAGTAAAGAAAACAATTGTGCCAACTTAGCAACGACAAAAATTTGGCAATCGTTTTAAGCATATTTTTTAAATAATCAATTCTCGGTATTTTTTCGACAAAATGTATTACGGTGTTTCCAGAATATTCGAAACATTTGTTGTATTATTCATACAATCCGATCATTCGTACCAATATGAGAAAAAAAATTTACCAATCCGAAACGAGCAAGGCGAAAATAACAGAAATTCGAATTTGGGAGGCTTTTACTTGGTAGAATTCCATTATCAATAGTAAAAACAAGTAATGTGTTTTTAGGAATTTTACTTAATCATTCTGATTCGTAACGCGTTTCACTACACCGTAGCTTCTTTAGAAGAATGAATGTACAGAAAAATGACAACTATATATAGATACAATTGAGAATATAAATACAAATGTTCTTAAGTAATTGAAAGCTTATTCGGTTGCTCCTAAAGTGTTTATTGATGACAGGTTTATCCAATAAAATTAAGGAATAGATTAAATATTAAAATTTCTATGTTTTCTACCAATGTAGAAATTATTACAGTCATTGAAGTTCAATCTATAAACACCTGATTTCTTATTTTCATCTGTCTTGGTTTTATTATTTTTCATATGTTTAATTTTTTTATATTGTATGAAATTATATTTTATATTTATATGTATAAAATAATAAAACCAAATCAGATAAAAATAAGAAATCAGGTGTTTATAGATTGAATTGCAATGACTGTAATATTTCTACATTGGTAGAACACATAGAAATTTTGATATGAGAATATCGGAACATAAACGCAGTTTTTCAAGTAAAAAAATCAGATTCAAATTTCGCGAATCACCTCCTAGAAAATAGTCACTCTTGCGACCTACAGTTTGAAATTTTACATACAGATAATAGATATTGGAAGGTAGAGCTTTGGGAAACTTTAGAAATTAACAAACACAAACACCCAGGTAGACTCATAAATGAACAAATCGATCTAAGCCCTTCACCTTTATTAAATCTCTTCAGGGAGCAATCTATTCCTTAATTTTATTGTATATACCTGTCATCATCATTTTAATTACTTAAGAACATTTGCATTTATATTCTCAATTGTATCTATATATAGTTGTCATAATTTCTGTACATTCATTCGTCTGAAGAAGCTACGGTGTAGTGAAACGCGTCACGAATCACAATTATTAAATAAAATTCCTAAAAACACATTACTTGTTTCTATTCAGTTTTTCAACAAACTCCGTATAACCTCCGACATTTGAGCGCTGTTTACATTCAACATCCTTCCGAACGGAACGTACCGTGACAATAAACTTGAAAAAGAAGCTTAAGTATGACAAATTGTGAAACGGAACGGTAATCACTCAGAAATGCAATGAAACTACCAACATGCAACTGACAAATGGACGACAAACGTTCCGTGTTTTACTGTCGTGCGGGGTTGGGAAATTGATCGATGAGTTCTTCGAGACGTCCCGATCCTATTTTCCCGATGTCTCGAGAGAATATTTTTTGTAGGGCGATCGTTTCCTGTGTATTTTTATTCCGATAGGGTCGTTTGTCAGAAAGGCTCAACATAATCCGTAAATGCCATTCATGGAATAACTTTCCACCGCGTAAACTTTCGTTTTGATCGCGAAAATTTCGTTTATCGCGGAGAGTTTTCATTGGTCTATCGATTTTTCGTCCGCGAAATGTAACGTACCAGGGTGCTAGTGTCTTGGACAAAATGGGTCCGAGAGCTGATAAAAACTCAATGGTTAATTTATTCCGCCTTTACTACGTGATGTGTAATCATGATGATAATAAGAAAGTCAACTATGTATTATACTATCACAGGAGATTATTGAAAATCAGGATTGCAATTTCGCTCTCTCGACCATCTTCAGCTGATACTAGTATTGAACTAAAATTTAAAAATACATACATACACACAACCAAATTTATATGCAATCACTCGGTATTTCACATTATTGATTGTTTTAACCATGAATCTTTGAGTACTTGTGAAGAATGAAGTTTTTTGTTGTAATAAAACTGGATAGTATGATAAGAAATGTTGAATTATCACCACATGTTCGGAATGTTGTACAAATTTAAAAAAGCCTATAATCATAATTGAAAATGCATTACGTTGGATTGTCTGACGTGCAGAGGGGTCGAATAATTGCTCTCGTAGATGAAGGGGTGACATAGAGGGATATGTCGGCCACAATATGGGTATCACAGGGGGTGATTTCAAAATCCTACGCCCGATACGTGGAGCTACAATCTCTGCAAAATTGGCCTAGATGAAGTCGTAGGAATATCACTTTTGAAGAACTTCATTGCTTTTCGTGCCAAATTGCTAGAAAAGACCCTAGTAGCTCGCACCCCATACTACAAAGGCAATATCTGGAAGCAGTAAGCATCGGTGTAACACTCGAAACGATACGTCAAAGACTTCGTCTGGAGGGTTTATACAGCAGAAGACAAGGGTCTTCCGCGTTCCAGATCTAACTAGACAACAAAAAATTAACAGACTTAATTGGTGTATCGAGTATCAAAATTAGAATATTGAGAAATGGCGAAATGTTACTTTTGGATTAGACCAGAGTTGGTGTTCGATCAGATGACCGCCAGATTCGGGGTTTAAGAGGTCGTGGAAGACAAGCTAGACTCCGAACTACAAGACAAATTCCGTAATACCAAGGGGACAGTAAGATATTTTGGGGTGGCATTATGCTGGGTATAACAAAATAATAATTAATTGTAAGACCATTACGATGTAGTGATCATCGTACAATCAGTCTGATGTCACACACTCTCAAACTGCTCCTCAAGGTTATCCATAATCGAATATACCATAAACTTGACATGGATATAAGCGATACTCAATTTGGATTCAGAAGGGGATTGGGAACCCGCGAAGCCCTTTTCGCATTCAACGTGTTGACTCAGAGGTGTCTCGATGTCAACAAAGTGGTCTATGCGTGTTTCATAGACTATAATAAAGCCTTTGACAAGGTTCGTCATGATCAACTGATAGACATCCTTAAATCAAAACATCTAGATAGTAGAGACGTACAGATCATCACTAATCTCTATTATAAGCAAAAAGCTATAATATGCATGGACAACCACACATCAGAAGAAATTGAAATACAACGAGGGGTAAGACAGGGATGCGTTCTATCGCCGACACTCTTCAATGCATATGCTAAAGAAATACTTAAGAAAGCTCTGGAAAACGAAGAATGTGGGATAACAGTTGGTGGAACACGGGTAAACAACATAAGATATGCGGACGATACAGTAATCTTAGCGGAGAGTATCGAAGCTCTGCAGAGACTAATGACCAGAGTATCTACTTACAGTGTGGAATATGGGCTATCACTAAACATAAAAAAGACAAAATTCATGGTAATCTCAAAGAACAATCCAGTAAATGTTAGTCTAACTATAAACGGCAGAAATGTAGAAAGAGTGGAGCAATATACTTACCTTGGAGCAATGGTGAACAGCACAAATGAATACACCCAAGAAATAAGAATAAGAATAGAAAAAGCCCGAGCCAACTTCATAAAAACGGACAAAGTTTTTCGTAGTAAAGATCTAAGTATGGCATTAAAACATCGTTTAGCTAAATGTTATGTTTTCTCTACTCTCCTTTATGGAGCGGAAGCATGGACAGTGAATGCCGCAATTCTTAAAAAGATTGAAGCATTTGAAATGTGGGTGTGTAGGAGGATTCTTGGATTATCATGGATGGATCGAGTAACAAATGCAGAAGTTCAGAGACGCATAGGCAGGGAAAGAGAGGTTGCTAACACACTCAAGAAACGTAAATTGAAATATCTGGGCCATATTATGAGAGGTGAAAAATATAAATTCCTACAGCTGATTATCCAAGGCAAAATACTGGGAAAATGAAGTATAGGAAGGAGAAGAATCTCATGGCTGAGGAACCTGAGAAAATGGTTTGGATGCACTTCGAACCAACTTTTAAATCGGCCGCTTCTAAAGTAAAAATAGCGATGATGATTGCCAACCTTCGATTCGGAGATGGCATTTGAAGAAGAAGAAGACCATTTCACTACAAGAAACGAAAACTATGAAACATCAAGATACCGTCGCTCGACTACCTGGTTCCAATAATGGTTTAACTTGTACATACTGTCAAAGAACACCTGAAGATAAAGAAGAAGATGGCGAGAGGTAAAATGAGGTCTTTCCCAAACACAGATATCGATTCAAAAAACTAATAAATGAAATTGTCGACACTGAAATTTCAACGAAAAATGCTATGAAAATGGACAGGAACTTGGTATATGAGGAAAAGAAAAACGAAAGGAAATACAGAATAGAAAATATGTAAAACGAACAAGATCAATAAATAAAAAATTTAAAATTGAACAGTGGAATGTGAAGACATTATATCAGAAAGGAAGATTTGAACAAGCCTTGAGCGAAATTCAAAGATATGGTTTGGACCTTTTAGCAATGAGTGAAGTAAGATGGAGAGGGGATAATAAAATTACTAAAATTACATTTATTCTGGGGCAAGCGAAGACGAAATACATCAATATGGCGTGAGAATGCTGCTAGGGCCACAGCTTCGGCATTGTTTGATTGAGTGGAACCCTGTGAACCAACGTATAATAACTGCACATATGGTTTTAAATGGAAATTACGTACAGTAGTCCAATGCTATGCACCTAATGGCAGATCACAGAATAGAAACGGGAATGGAGAGCTGCTGCTAGAGTTATTTGGAAACTTTGAACTACTTTTTAGAGGTACTATGTTTGCTCATAAAGATTGACATGAAGTAACATGGGTTTCTCCAGATGGCAAAACTGAAAACCAAATAGACCATATCTGTATTAACCAGAAATCAAAAAGACACTCAAAGATGTAAGAAATATAAGAAGTGCAGATATTGGATCGGATCACCATCTAATTATAGCTAATATGAGTCTAGAATAGAATTGAAGAAAATGTACCTTCAGACAAAAACTGATAAGTCCGAGTAAATTAGATGAAAACCAAAGAGAAGAAATTATGAAACAACTGAAAATTTCATCAAAGAATTCCTTTGTTTTTCAACAGGGAACATCTCATAGACCTTTCTGGAATGAAGCCCTACATGGGTGTAGCCCTTGCCTTATCAACATATACCATGGGAAAAAAACACTAGGGGGGAGCAGTCCTAGCCTTATCTAAGAACTTAACTAATGCTCCGCTGTTTTTCAACAGGGAACATCTCATACACCATTCGGGGATGTAGCCCATAATCACCTCAAATTCAAAATGTATTCTCCTACATAGACTTAAAGTTCTCTACTCAGTTAATGAAATTATCTGAAACGAAATGAATTTCTTGAAAACCACCCGTAAAATGGTAAATAGGACAATCGAGGACTAAATGTCTTATTGTTTCTTCAGCTACGCCACATTCACATGCCAGAGTGTCTACAGTTTTCCATTCGAACAACATACTATTATTACGACCATGTCCTGTCCTGAAACGATTTAATGGACACCAATTTTTCCTACTAATATCGAAACCTGCAACCCTTTTGGAAGGATCCTCTATGAGAATTTCATTGAAAACATCAACTTCCTGCCATTCAGTTTTCCAAAGATCAACAGCCTTCACCCGTGCACGCAAAAAGTCAATCGACCGAATAGGTAGCCTCGATTTCAATCTCAGGTTAGGTGGATTTTGAAGATCTTGTATTATCTGAAAAACTTCTGGAAATGAGTGATACTTATCCCAAGACGATTTAAGAGCTAATTTCCTGCGAATATGGGAAGGATTTATATCACAAATAACCGGAAGCCATGGGGTAGCCGTTGAAATGATACATCCACTTATAACTCTCATAGAACAGTTCAACTGAGAATCAATCTTATTGACATGAGCACTATTCAACCACACCTGACAGCAATATTCTGCTGCTGAATATACTAAAGCTAAAGCAGTAGTTCGCAAAGTAGAGACTCCGGCGCCCCAATTAGATCCAGCTAGTTTATGTAGTATATTGTTTCTTGTTCTCAACTTCTGACATAATTAATCAATATGAAATTTGAAAGTCAAAGAACGATCAAGCTTTACACCAAGATATGTTGGAGTGAAACTATGAGTTAATAGTGATTGATTGAAGAATACTCAAGATTTCAAATATGGACGAATAAACCGGCC
This sequence comes from Cryptolaemus montrouzieri, assembly GCA_013387265.2. NCBI lineage: Eukaryota > Metazoa > Arthropoda > Insecta > Coleoptera > Coccinellidae > Cryptolaemus > Cryptolaemus montrouzieri. The sequence goes on from JABFTP020000062.1 coordinate 5,732,728, forward strand.
ATACTGGTCGATCAGAAAATTATCTCTATGGGAAGTTTGTTGGAGTTCGTTACTCACTAGTAGAAAATTTTCTGTGCCTAACCCTATATAAGTCGAGGAAATTACTAGTCTTCGCATAAAAGCGGATATCGCTCTGCAGATTAGCATTCTCAACACTAAAGCGAATAACAAAATGCTATCAGAAGTGGGATACTTAAGAATTCTTCGTCATTCGCCTGAGTGATGGTTTATCAGGAGATAAATAATGATTCGGCGTGCGCAGAGAGAAGATAAAGTTTGTCGAAAAACTCGGTTAAACCTGTTCTGAGAGATACACGTGTCAGAGAGTCCGGACAAAATAAAACTGAAGCGAAGCTTATCTACGCCCTCGTTTTACTTGTTCAAGAAGTTCCGAATGAACTTGCCGGAAAGTTTCCCAAGAATAATTAGCACCTCGGATACTTACATTTAGTTACATTGTCTCGTTCGGGTTGCGATAGTTTTACCAGATTATCATATCTTATTGAAACTGTGTAGTCGAGAGGAGCTTAAACGCTGCCGGGGATAAAATGAATGGCATGTTAATTCAAAAGTGCGGAATAAAATTTAGACTGTGAGAGGTGGGCGGGATTCAATTCTAAGCAGAGTGAAGAGCGTGTACTGTTAGTTTTTGAATCGAAACAAGACAGCAATCGATGTACAGGGCATACCATTTTCGAAGTTTTGTACGGTAGTTATGTGAAATACTGCAAATACAGACCAATGATCCTCTCCATCACCGTACTCGATTTCCGTGGAAAATTGATTGGTGAAAACATATCGCAGCTATCTTCATTTGTTTTCGAGTTACTTTGGATATTTTTTTCAAGCGCGGTTTCCAGGAATATGCGAACCTGTTACACCACATAACTGGGCACCTGGCAAGAATTGAGGTGTCTTTTTACTCGCTTCTTGAAGAAGGCCAAATTGTAGGATATTGGGAAGATGTTGGACGGAAGCGAGTTCTCCAATATGTTCGTTAGTTATCAAGTAAGGTGAAAACGGACTCTGGAAGAAAGGCGAGAGACGTTGGAGATTCTTGCACTCCCCAGATTGTTAATTTCTTGATATCAGTGACAGCTGTGACACCGTCGCCCTGAAGGGCCTTGCTAAAATCCAAAAAAAGACTATTGGAAGAACGCAAGAACGATCATCAAGCCCGGAGGAATTAGGTGGACGATTCGCTCATTTTAGCAATTTAAGGCTTCTGGGGAGGATGACATCATGCTGGCTTTGCTACAACGAGGGGTGGACGTCCTCCTTCCATATCTCATTAGGCTTTTTCGGTCAAGTCTGTCCTGGAATGTTGTCCCGACCAGCTGGCGGAAGGTTAAGGTTGTATACCTTCCTAAGGTGGGTAAATTGAACTCATAACCTAAATCGTCTAGACCGATAAATCTTATATCTTTCGTTCTGACAACCTTGGAGAAGGTGTTAGATGCATTCATCAGGACCGAGGTGTTATCGCTGAAGCCTCTGAGTGAACATCAATACTCCTTTCGAAAAGGTAAATCAACTGATCTAAAAGCAACCTATTCGGGAGGATTACTCAGTCTCTGGACAGCAAGAGTTTGTAGTTGCAGCCTTCATGGACATTTAGGGTGCATTCAATGAGTCTCCCAGTAGTTCACAATGTGGGGCTGCCAGAGCAAGAAGAGTACAAAATATTATTGCGGAATGGATTAGTTACATGCTAAATACAGATTTTTCAGCACTTCCCTGAGAGGGGAAGTAGTCAGTTTTGTGGCTGGCCGGGGATGCTCTCAGGGAGGAGTATTATCTCCTCAGTTGTTACTTCGGATATATACCAATATTTTCCTTAGTTATCAAAGTAAGGTGAAAACGAACTCTGGAAGAGTGACGATAGACGTTGGAGAGCTAGCACTTCCCAGATTGTCAGTTTCTTGATGTCAGTGACAGCTGTGACGCCGTCGCCCTGAGGGGCCTTGCTAAAAGGCCAAAAGAAATCTACTTTTGTTGATAGACGACTTCAATGCCAAGGTTGGAAAATGCAACACAAAATTTGAAGATATGATGGGAGATCACGGAATAGGAAATATAAACGAAAATGGAGAGCTGCTGCTAGAGTTATGTGGAAACATTGAACTACTAATTAGAGGTACTATGTTCATAGATTGTCAGTTTCTTGATATCAGTGACAGCTGTGATACCGTCGCCCTGAGGGGCCTTGATAAAAGGCCAAAAGAAGACTATTGGAAGAACGCAAGAATGATCATCAAGCCCGGAGTAGTTAGGTGGGCGATTCGCTCATTTTAGCAATTTAAGGCTTCTGGGGAGGATGGCATCATGCCGGCCTTGCTACAACGAGGGGTGGACGTCCTCCTTCCATATCTTATTAGACTATTCTGGTCAAGTCTTGCCTGGAATGTTGTCCCGACCAGCTGGCGGAAGGTTAGGGTTTTATACATCCCTAAGTTGGGTTAATCGAACTCATAACCTAAATCGTCTTGACCGATAAATCTTATATCTTTCGTTCTGAAAACCTCGGAGAAGGTGTCAGATGAATTCATCAGGACCGAGGTGTTATCGCTGAAGCCTCTGAGTGAACATTAATACTTCTTTCGAAAATGTAAATCAGCTGATCTAAAAGCTACCCATTCGGGAGGATTACTCAGTCTTTGGACCGCAAGAGTTTGTAGGTGCAGCCTTCATGGACATTGAGGGGGAGATTGAGAAACTTGGTATAAACTACCACAAAACCCTTATGATACCATTTACCAAGAGGGGAGGATATTTGTTTCTCCACGGATTCTGGGTTTATTCCAGTTGCGGAGGAAGCAGAATATCTGGGGCTTAGGTTAGGTTAGATAGTTTGCTCACGTGGAATTTTCCCCAAAGCAACTTCCGTGGTTAAGTGTGATGGTGGTGAGACCACGTATCACATACGGCTGCATCGCTTGGTGGGAGTACGGCCTTAAAGAGCAATTCTATTACAAACACTCTAAATTGCAGAGAATGACCAGTCAACATTACCTTGATATGTATGTCAAACTCATAAACACATGTCTCATCACTAGGTACAATGCGTTTAATAATGTGGGGTCGGAATTTTCTCGTTGTAGCTTGTCTTCAGCGACCTTTACGCGATTCAGTTTTCGAAGGAAATTCAGGTCTTTTGGAACTAGTCGAGCGGCAACGCGTTTCATCCCCAAACAATCAAAAAAGAGCCCACTAAAAAATTTCAATCCACTATTAAACACGCCATAGAGAATGCCAAATTTTTAATACCGAACAATCAAAACTACAAAATTTCAATTGATAACCGAGTCACCAAGGCTTTATTCTCTCGTCGAACTGCATAAGAGTGACCAGTTGTCTGATTCGTTACAGGCCCAGCTGCCAAACTTTTATGTTATGTCTTCTAAACAACATTGAAAATTCATGTAATTTCAGTCAGATTTCAGTTATTTCAATTAAGAATTCTTCAGATGCTATACTCAAGTCTTGGGATGTATCTCTATTCTAGTGTTCCTCCTCATGATTTATTGAATTTGATCAACCATGCTCTGCAAAATAATAATGTGCATCCCATTATACAATCAGAACTTACGGTTCTTTTAGGAGTATGTTCGGAATAAAATCATTTCAACTTTAATGATAAAATTTACGTGAGCAACAACGTCTTAGTAATGGGTAATCCTCTCAATCCTCTACTAGCAGAAATTTTGATGGATAACATTGAGGAAATAATTCTCAATCATCCGCTGTCGAAACACTGTATTTATTGGTTTAGATATAGATAGATTTTCAACTCAATATAATATAAAGTTCTCTTTGGAAATGGAAACTGAGAATTTCATTAAATTTTTTGATTCAACCATAACCGAAATTGACCATTACAATTCAGCATTCTTCCGCGCATCCTTATCAACATAAAATAGCTGCTCGTAACAGTAGGATACATAACCTCACCGCGATACCAATGTCAGAATAATGTATTCTGTAACTAGTTTAGTAAAGGTTAGGTTTGATGAAGTAAAATCTTCATCATTTGTTGCGAATTGTATTTACATGCCTATTTCACTCAAACAATCGCGTGCCAGCGCGATTCTCTTCCGAAAACATCCAAATTATTCACGTTCCGCATCGCAATTCGGCGTACGAACGAAGTGGGTCATATGTAAATATCAAGACGCGTATGTGATGTCGAACGAATAAGACAAAAATACCGTTAGCCTCGTATGAGATTCGTAATCACGATAATCATAATAACGAAGCAATCATCTCTCCGTCTCGGCGATGTCGATCCAAAAATTCCGCCCGCTGGCCGAAGGAGGCTTTTCCTGAGACCGTCTCTCGAAACACCTACGTGGAAACGGGATGAATCGTAACGAGAGTTTTGACGTTTGACGCTTACAGAGTTGGATTGTTTGTTTATAGTGAAATGAAAGTCTGAATTTTTTTTTCGTAATTTCTCTTCTAGACTTAACCGTAACAGACATGGACAATATCCTTACCTATAAATATCTATAGAGAATGATCGTTCACAGACGCAACAATCCCATAGAATCATTCAATCATACAAATTATAAACTCGCCGTCTATAATTCTATGGTTCATAGAACTTCAACTATCCCCATTTGAATTTGGGAGGCTTTTACTTTGCAGAATTCCATTATCAATAATAGAAACAAGTAATGTTTTTGAGGAATTTCACTGGGTAATTGTGACTGGTAACGCGTTTCGCTACACCTTAGCTTCTTCAGACGAATGTATGTACAGAAATTATGACAACTATATATAGATGAAAATGAGAATATAAATACAAATGTTATTAAGTGATTAAAAGCTTATTGTGTTCCTTCTTCTTAAGTGGTTATTGATGACAAGTATGTCCAATAAAATTAAAGAATAGATTGCTGCCTGAAGAGATTCAATAAATTTGAAGAGCTTAAATCGACTTGTTCATCTGTGAGTCTACACGAGTGTTTGCGTTTGTTCATTTTTAAAGTCTCCCAAAGATCTACTCTCCAATATTTATCATCTGTATGTAAAATTTTAAACTGTGGGTCGAAAGAGTGATTATTTTCTAGGATATGATTATTATGCTGTAAAGAAAAATTAAAAATCAGATTTTCAAGGTTAAGTGCGGCATTTCGCTAAATAAACTTTCAATTTACCCTATGTGTTTGATATAGGTCACTACACAATAATTAAGAGATAGATATAGCTCTAATTTTCACCAGAGAACTTTCATAGAATTTAATTATTCCAAATACAATCAAAAATAATTTTCAACTTGAACTCATTAGTTTGAAGGTAGGCAGAAGAAAGAGGGAGAGTGAGAAGTGAAAGTTCTAAAACCGGTGGAATATAAAATGTGACAGCTGACTATGCGCATTAGACTTTTTTTAGGTTGTACTGCGTAACTGTTCGGCATTGATGCTGATGATGATTCGAATAGCTGTGATATGATTTTAGCACGTTACAATACCATAGGTTTATAGCAAAAATTTGAATCAATAACTCAATAAATTTTTTAGACAATAAGGATCTACTAACAATTTCATTTATAACATCTACAGAAAAAAAAACCTTCACAACTCAACTGTTCCTATGGACTCATTAAATCACTTAAATCACAAACTAGCAGCTTACAATTCAATGATCCATAGAACCTTTTCCATTCTACTGCCACCGATAGTTCAAAATTGAAATAAATACTTTCAGAAGAATCAAATAACAAAGTGTTTATGGACGAAATTATCCAACGTAAAGAAAAACATCAAATAACACAATTACTATATTCCATAAAGGATAATTCCTGGAAAAAATACGCTAATTTTAACTACGCTGGTCTTCTCTCCAATCACTCGAGCAACTGTTTTATTAAATTCAAAATAACCCCCTCTTTCTAAGTGATCTGACCCTGATCAAGTTATTATTCAATGCTAAGCGAAAAACAGACAATTTAAAAAAAATCAGAAGTTCAAAGAATTGCTAGTAATGACACAGGTAAAAATTCCCATTCAGATTTAAAGAACATGTATCATCTAACAATAATTCTCTAATATGTGAACATATAAAAACAACGAAACATTTAATATCATTAGATAATATCAAAATTCTTCATAATTGCGACAAAGGATAGAAAAAGAATCTGTTGGAATGTTTTGAAATCAATGAACTTTATAATAATCCAAGTGAAACCACCCTTAATAGCCAGCAACACATTAATACCTTTCCACTATTTAATATCAAATAAGGCTAGTATCTATACAAGGTGTTACAAAATGGTATGTCACAACTTGAAGGGGCCAATCTACATGCAATTTCAAGAAAAAAAGTTCATATAAACATAGGTCCGCAAAAATCTGCGCTACAGAGCTACAGGGTGTTGAAATTTCTGGAAACAATTGGTTTTTTTCTTCAAAACTCCTGCAGTTTTCGAGATATTCAGCCCAAATTTTTGCAGTACGTCACTGATCAGCGTACAATCAATTTTCGTCATCTTCGTTCAATTTAGAATCTTTTTTGACCTGTAATTTTTTCGCATCTGCGACCGATCTTGAGCGAAAACTCATTAATTGATCGTATGCATTCGCTGAATTGAAAGCACTTCTAATTGAAAAGATGGCTAGTAGGCTTTGGTTTTTTCCATTTATTTTGACAGTTCCTAAAGTTGAACCATTGTCTGCTCGAATTGTTTATTGAATTAACGATTAGTTTCAAGACGTTTGAAGTTATTGCTGTAAGAAAAAATGGCTAATTTTACTAACGCCGAATTGGCTGATATCCATTACATGTACGGTCTGACTGACGGAAATACAACAGAAGCTAGGCGATTAAAAAAGGTGCGCTTTCCAAATCGAGTAACACCAGACAGGCGATCATTTTCAAATATCCACGGAAGGTTGAGGGAAACTGGTAATTTTATTGCAAATAATCATTTGAAGGGTGAAACTCAAAACTATGGGAACTCCAGATATTGAGGAAGCAGTTTTGAGTTGTATTGATTTCAATCCTCATGTGAGTACAAGAAAAATTTGGAAATCAGTTGAATATTTCACATGTTCTAGTTTGGAAGATTCTCCAATACTTTGTACCCGTTTCATATTCAACGCGTCCAAACTCTACTCCCTCGAGATTTTCCTTAAGTCTGAATTTCTGCCGATGGTTCTTAGATAAAATTAAAGAGAATGCTCATTTTGATAGTGAAATAATTTTCACAGACGAAGCTAACTTTTCGAGAACTGCTATCACAAATTGTCACAATAATCATTATTGGGCTGAGGAAAACCCACATTTGATTGAAGAATCCCATCATCAAGAACAATTCTCACTAAATATCTGGGTCGGAATAATAGGAAATTATTTGATTGGGTCATTTTCTTTGCCTAACAGACTGAACGGTCCCGCTGATCGGCAATTTCTTGAGGAGGAGTTACCTTTATTGCTCGATGATGTGCCACTTTTGGAGAAGCTAGGTCATTCTTGAATAATACACTCAACAACCGATTGATAGGTGGGGGTGGGCCAGAACCATGGCCTAGGTCCACAGACTCAAATAGTTTAGATTTATTCTTATGGCGATATCTCAAAAGTTTAGTTTATACCACTCCAGTGATCACTATCGAGTGAAAACCTATTGTGATACGATAAGAAATACCCCAGGAATATTTCAAAGTGCGCGTAATAATATGCGAAGAAGGACAGAGGCCTGTATTCTTGCAGTTGGAGGACACTTCTAGCAATTTATTTAGTTTTTAATTGTTATTTCTCTTAGTTTGATATTGAATAAATATAAGTTGAGTCTCAGAGGATGAGCTACCAAAGTGAAAGCAAACTTTGGGCATACCTATCGACTATTTCTATTATTTTTTTTTTATTTAGCGAATAACATACAATTCAATTCAAATTCAATAATTATTCACTCGAGCAGACAATGGTTCAACTTTAGGAACTGTCAAAATAAATGGAAAAAACCAAAGCCTACTAGTCATCTTTTCAATTAGAAGTGCTTTCAATTCAGCGAATGCATACAATCGTTTAATGAGTTTTGGCTCAAGATCGGTCGCAGATACGAAAAAATTACAACTGTCAAAAAAGTTTCTAAATTGAACGAACATAACGAAAATTGATTGTACGCTGATCAGTGGTGTACTGCAAAAAAGTTTGAGAGGGGAAAAGGAGACATGTCCTCGGAAAAGGAAACGCCTCGAGAAGTTGAGTTGAAATCTAGAACGTGTTATGATGGTAGTTGTAAAAAATAGCTTGCATTCCAAATTTGGGCTGAATATCTCAAAAACTGCAGGAGTATTGAAGGAAATTTCAACACCTTATAGCTCCGTAACGAAGCTTTTGCGGACCTATGTTTATATAAACACTTTTTTCTTGAAATTGCACGTAGATTTACGCCCTCAAGCTGTGACATTCTATTATGTAACACCCTGTATAAGTAAGTTTATTACCAGTAGTTGACCACTTGAAAATGACCTGACGGTGGAAAGCGGTAGTGTTTGTAACAATAAAGTTGTGGGAAGTACAAAACATATTTTCTACTTCAACTCCTTTGGAATTGAATTTCCATAAAATGAAAGAATCATCAATATTACTCATTAAATCAGGATAACCGTGGAACATCAGCCATATAAATGAAAATTCGATATACAACAACCAGACAATCAGTGCGAATAAAATCGAATACGACGCTGTCGTAGAATAAGTACGAGTACACAATTTGGCCGTATAATGTGAGCGTGTGTAGATAGATGTGTGAGAAACGCGGCGTGGGAGCACTTTTATGAATGAACGCCTCGCACCGGCTGCATATTTTCTAATAGGAGACATGTGGCGTCATTCTGAACGGAAATGCCCCACGGAAACTTCGCCCAACTGTCACTGTTGCCTGTTACAAAACACATGACAGTGTCAGTAACACACATCAGATCTCGACAGTTTGCCGTATCTATTGTGGAAAGTTTCGATTGTGGGATTGATTAATGGACCGCATTGGGTATTGCCGAAAATCGGGTTATTTGTTTCGCGGAACATCATTGAATACACATAATCGAGGAATTTGGGGTTGTTTATGGACGTACCGAAACTTCAAGTCTAACTCATCTGTCAATATGATTCTTTTTTTTCTTATTTTTTAAATTTGAAAGAAGATCGAGGCAGGCACGGAAGTTATCTGCGCATATCCATCCCGATCCTCCGGGTTTGGACTGTCGTTAGACATAAGTCCAGAAGGATACTTGTTTATACGATACATTTAATGGTGAAGCTTTGACTGTTAAGTTTTTAAATACTTACACAGCCTCTCGACCTGGGCATCTGAGAGCTCAGACCGAACAGCCACCCGACCCGTGCTTGTTCATGATTTGAATTGTGGAGGCCGTTACTTGATGTAGATCCATGATATAAATGAGATAAAAAACACAAGGTTTAACTTTAATCTACACTTTATTTGAAAAAATTCGACGACGTTTCGCTGACACAGCAGCTTTATCAAGAATGACAAACAGAATGAAGAGTATGGTATTAAAAACAAATCGTAGAACAAGTTGGATGAATAACAGGAAAATCCACACCGAGCCATTGTACAGTTAGTATGAAAGGTAATAAAAACTAATTAAACAAGTTAAATAGGGGTGAATAATTCACATCTACCTGTTCATTCAAAAGCTTGTCCGAATGTTTGTATCTATTTATTTCTAATGCTTCTAGGAGATCTAGGATCGTTATGTTGAATTCGTCTCAAATTATGGTTGATATTCGAGCAAATTCTGACGATCGAATATCTCCATCAAATTCTTCCAAAAGGTTTTTATATTCATATAAGACCTTGACGATAAATTGTCTTTGTAATAATTATGTATCTTCAGAGGAAAATATATGTCACAATCAAATGTTCAAATAGACGTTTAACTGTCCTGGTTGATTTTCACTTATCGAGGAAGTTCGCAAGAAAATATAAAATATGCAAATACTCAGCCTTCAGCAACAATAAATTCTGTTGCTAAGAGGGCCACGGTGCAGTTCAAAATGGTGGCGTGCGGTCCTCTACACTTCAAAGGGAGGACGATGAAACATATGATTGAAATCGAAATCCTTTCAAAGTAGAAGGAACACACGAACTGTGATTTAGAGCGCGGCTCTGAGGAAAGTTATACAAAAATCCCGAAAAATCGACAAATCATCAATCCAATATCCTAGATGATCATGAAAACTTGTACTGAATATCTTAATCCCAAATCCTTTGGTTTCACAGAGATAATTATGCAATTCAAAAAGCAAAAATATAATTTGAATCGATAGTATTGATGATTTATTTATTTTATGGAAATTCATTTTAATGTAAACGAAATTAGAAATTAGCTCTCTACTAGCTGACATTTTCATGATTTCGCTAAAAAACACATTACTTTCTGGTACAGATATGTAGATGACATTTTAGTTGGTTTTCGTGGTTAAAACAGACAAATTCAGCAATTTTTAAATTTCCTGAATTAAATACATTGCTGCATCAGCTTCACTTCTGAATTAGAAAATAATAACTCAATTAATTTCCTCGACTTAACCATTACAAATTTAAATAACCAATTCACTTATAAAATTTACAGAAATGAAACATTCACAGACGCACCGATTCCAATGGACTCGTTCAGTCATTAAAGCCACAAACTAGCTGCATATAACTCCATGATTCATAGAGCTTACTCTGTTCCCCTTAAGACAGGAAATTTTCAAACTGAACTTAATATCATCAGAAAATTGCCTCAAATAACAACATACCACAACATTTTCTAAATACGATCATTAAACGCAAAGAACAACGTATTACCTACCAATTACTATATAGCATCGTAGAAACCCCAGAAAAAAGATACACGAGTCTCAGATACACCGGCGAACTCTCTAACAAAATCAGTAACTACTTTTCTAAATTGAACATAACTACTTCATTCTCAAGCGGCCCCAACTTAAGCAGATTATTATTCAATGCCAAACAAAGGAACGATAAATTCAAGCAATCAGGAATTTATCAAATCAAATGCAATGAATGTCAGGTAGCCTATGTCGGACAAACAGGGAGAAGTTTTGAAGCTAGATTCAAGGAACATATTTCTTCAGATAAAAAGTCGCCAATATGCGAACACAAAATCAGCTAACCTCTCGACATCATTGAGCAATCTTAAAATCCTTCATAAATATAACAAAGGGAGATAGATGAATTTGTTGGAAAGTTTGGAGATTAACAAACTATATAAAAACCCACAATTTATTACCCTCAACAGCCAACTAGAGCATAATGGATCCCCACTACTCAATATTTGTGCCGCGTTCTTGTGCCGTTTACTGGAATTCGTGATATTTTATCGTTGCATATAAACGGAATGTTACAAAAGGCGATACATAGTAGAGTTCACGGAGCAATTATACTGACTAAAAGAGAAATACTTAAAACCAAGGATGGATGTTATCTCTTATGTAGCACACGATCTTCTCCTACCAATCATCCGGGAATTAACGATTTTGAAATTATTCAGTCCTTGTGTATCACCCTGTGCTGTTCAGTGCGTTTGTGTAATTGTAATTTATTCCCAAAACCAATAGATCCTGTGCTGCACCTTTCCATTAGCCGTATCGATACGGAAGTTGACTTGGCTTCCGTTCCTGTCCGACCATTGACGCCATATGTTTACTTTTAATACGTTTTCCCTTCTTCCAGGACGACCCGACGTTTCCTCCTACATTCATTAAGGTTAATGGACAAACAAGCTAAACGCGTCTAATTATTGCCACCAAACGACTTTCAATTTAATTGTCCTACAGTCGCCGTTCTGATTCTCGGTAATAAAACCACAAAATTAGTATAATCCCAACATACGTTACAGGCAGGCGACGTACTTGTAAAATAGCCCCCGTCGGTATTACGGAAGGGCAGACGGATCAGATTCTTCGCGATGATGAAAGAATAGTTCTGTAACTAGATTAGAATGAAAGAGTTCTATACGAGTGCAAAAACCATAAGTATAGATTATTACATTATTACCTTCTGTTCTATTTCAGAAGTGAATTTTATTTTTGGGTGCAGGTTGTTGATGAAATTTTCGAATACAGTGAACTGTCTGTTTGTTCCTGTGAAACACATAATAATGTCATCGACAGTATTGGAAAATTTCATCAACAACCTGCACCCAAAAATAAAATTCACTTCAGAAATAGATCAGAACAATTCGATCAATTTCTTAGACCTAACAATAACAAGACCAAATAATAAACACCAGTTTTCAATTTATCAGAAGCCTTCTCATACAGATATCAAAATTCATTATACATCGGCACATCCTTACCAACATAAAGTCGCAGCATTAAATAGCTATATACATAGACTCTTGAGCACACCGATGTCTAATGATAATTATTTCAAAGAATTGAATTTGATGAAACAGATCGCAATGAATAATGGTTATGATGCAAATTTAATTAGCAGCATATTACATAAGAAAAACAAAAATTAGCTTTACAACATATATATTCAATCGGTGAACACCAAGACAATAAATTCAATAGTTTAACATATATCAGCAATATTAGCAATAATGTGAAATCCTTCTTAAAAATTCCAATTTATTTAAAGCGTTCAAAACATCGACAAATTTAGGTTCATCTATCAGGATTTGTAAATCTCCAATTGATAAAGAAAATAAATCAGGTGTTTCTAGATTGGATTGTGCAGATTGCAATTGTTTTTATATAGGTAGAACAGGAAGAAATTTTAATGTTAGAATCTCTGAACATAAACGCAGTTTCATCAATGGAAAAATCGATTCAAATTATTCAAATGATCTTAGGGAAAATAGTCAATCTCTCAATACAGAATTTAAAATATCTGAATATAGAGATATAAAACTCAACTTTCTGGAAGTACTTGAAATTAACAGATTTAGGTATTCACCGGAAATTCTTGATGATCAGGTAGACATAAATAACTCGCCCTTATTAAATTTATTTCTTGTAGCTATCCCAAATCACTGTCAGGTCCAATTTTTAGGAGATTCACGAAAGCTACAGAGTAGAGAAAATACACCCACCATAAAAATTGTCGCATTATCAAGAACGAATGAATACTACACTAGGTAGTATTCATTCGCTCTTGTTGAAGATACTGTGTATCGAAACGCGTTGAGCATTTAATAATATATTTTAGTAGAAATCATCGTTTACTTGTATTTGTATAAATTAAAAAGAAATAAATTAAATCTGGCAAACAATAAAACAAGTTATTTATTGAGACATTTGTATTTACATTTTATCAATATGAATCTTATAGTAATTGAACAATTATTAAAATTAAGAATTTCTACATTGGATACATTTTCTGTTATATTTTTCGAAATTGACTGATTACACAAATGAACAGTAAATTTATTAAACGAAATCAAGTCATATTTTCAAACACAACTACGTACCCGCATATACACCTCAAACTTAGTTTTGTTCAATCACCTCAGTTTAGCCAACTTTCATCGAATTTCAAGAAATATTTCAATTTATCCCTTCATTTTATAGCTTTACACTGGGTCGTTTCCAGAAGAAAGTATAATATTTATTCATAAGCGTCAAGTGTTTTAGAATAAATGTTCAAACTCGAGAGTGAGAAAATTTAAATTCTATTATTTAAAATGATTTTAGAATTATAACATTCAGTGATGGTCGTGTAGAAGCACAATTCCAGCCTAAGGTCATACTTTTTCCAAATTGAATACAAGCGTGAAAAGCGCAAAAACTATCCATACTTGGGGAAATAGAATCGAACAGAATGAAATGTTAACACGATCATTCTGTTTCCACTCTTTGCTTACAACACTCTCACAGACTAGCTGTTACTGATCTATGAGTAACGAGGCAGGTTTTTCCCCCTGTTCCTTGAATCATATAAAAAAGGTATTGGTAAAGCGTTTCTCCGCATTTTCCTAAGCGTTCATATTAGGAGTGTAACATAATTAACTTTTCTACTGGTTAAGCCCAGAGAAAAATGAGCAACGACACTCTAATTCAATAATTGTCACTGAAATCTTGGAAGAAAAGTCAATGCAGTTCTAATTAGATATTATATTAATTACATATTATAATTATAATACATAATGTCACAAATCCTTCTTTATATGTTATATACAGTCCACAATACTTATCTTGGTGAAATAGTTCCAAAATTTTCTTGTTCTTACTGCTGCAAATGGGGGAAAACCTCTATTTCAGCTTCGGATGTGGATTTCTGGTCTCCAGATAGAAGTTATTACATCTCAACCTTTGAGCTCTACGTAGGAGTCTCTAACTAGGAATCTCTGTCTAGGACTCTCCACCTAGGAATTTCTGTCTAGACCTCTCCATCTAGAACTGAATTTCGCAAATTAGACATGTATCACTGAGATATTCTATGCTTTAACGTAACAGCCAGCTACACCAGGGAATTTAAAGTAACAAAATAAATAAATAAAGACAAAAATTGATAGGAATTAGAGATTCTGAAATGGTGAACTCGTGCTAGCTGTTCAGGTAGGTCATAGAATTAAAAGTTAAGTTCTATAAAAAGCCAGGAGGCATCTACAGAAACTATTTACAGAAAATTACAGATGTTTGGCAACCTTTTTGAAAACTTGAAAGTATTTCATGATTTACATGATAATTTCACGAAAATTACTTGAAAATGAAGGAAATAATGATTGCATATTGGATTTTGAGTTACCTTTGTCGTTTTCTACTATTTCGATCCAGCTTATCAATGAGAAATCTATCAAGGTCATTATAGAAAAAATTGTAGGAACTAAAGCAATACGATTATGAAATCCATAGTGTGAAAAAGACAAATTCTGTAGAGCAGAATTTGAATTTTTAATAGCTAATACAAGGCATTCAAGCAGAAAAAAAATTATAAATCAAATTTTCAAGGTTAAGTGCGGCATTGTGCTGAATGAACTTTCAACTAACTACACAGTATACAAGATAAAGACATTAATTTTAATATAATTTGATTATTTTAACTACAATTTAAGAAGATTTTCAAGTTCAACAGACCTTGAAGGTCTGCAAAGAGAAGAAAGCAGATCGAAGATTCTGAAGCCGGTAAGCATACCATCCGATAACCTGAATATGCGCATCAGACTGTTAGCTAGTGGCTTGACATAGATGGAGGGTTGACTGGAATCAGGTGTTTTAATTCAAATTGTTGTGACGTGATTCTGGCACGTTACATGATCTATACAGTGTGTTCCAACGAAAATTTGACCCCCCCTATAACTCCGAAATGAGTAACATTAGCGAAAAACACCAAGACACGTCGATTTTTGTTTCGAGGGGGAGCATTTTCCGAAATAATTCGAAACTTGTCAGATCAACCCCCTACCCCCAGCAACCCTAATTTCGAAATTCATCATAGGGAATAAGGGTCGAGTGGCACCTTACTGTAAAGGTCTGTCAATTCTCCATTCTGATTTGTCATTTTAGAATTTTAAATTAACATACAGGGTGTCCCAACCGAGGGTAAAGTTGAATTCCTGCAAATCCCAAATACTAAATGAAATCGATTTATTTTGGCATAATGCAAGCGCAGGTTTATGCTCGGTCTAGAAAAACGACCTACACTTGTGAATTTGGAGTTGGTGCAATCAACCCCTATTTCCAGCATCCCCAACTCAAAAATCATTCGATCGAAAATAGGTCAAGTGGCACCTCGTTGGAAAGGTATTTCAATTTTTCTTCGAATTTGGTATTTTCGAAATTCAGAATCAGCATACAGGGTGTCCCGGAGCAGGAACACTGAAAACCCAAATAACTTTTTGAAACTGGTTCATTTCGGTATAATACGAGAACATGTTTATGTTTGATTCGAGAATAAGATTCTCTTGCGTGAATATGGAATTTTGCAATCAATCTCTTCCATTCAGCATCCCCAACTCAAAAAATCATACAAGTGATTACAGGTTGAGTGGCAAAGTTCCAGAAAGATTTTTCTATTTTCTGAATCACTGAGGCATTGGTTTCAGTTTGGCAATCGAGGTTTTCTGGCGTGAGGATCAGGATGAGGGGATGATGGAGAAACTGATTGGATGCTCATCTAAACAGGAAAACGAGATTTATTGAACTTGTATTCAATTGAAAACAAAAAACTAACTTGATTATTACAACAATTGTTCAAAATGACCTCCGCCCACCTCCATACAGTTATACAGACGATTTTCGAACTCTCTTCTCACATTAGC
This sequence comes from Cryptolaemus montrouzieri, assembly GCA_013387265.2. NCBI lineage: Eukaryota > Metazoa > Arthropoda > Insecta > Coleoptera > Coccinellidae > Cryptolaemus > Cryptolaemus montrouzieri. Next base: position 5,748,975 of record JABFTP020000062.1, read on the forward strand.
GAAAACTTCAGGAGTCAAAAGTCGGCATTCTGTGATAATCCTCATCCGCAGCTCCTCCAGGTTTTCTGGTCTTGTGGCATAAACTTTAGATTTTAGATGGCCCCACAAAAAAATCTAGGGATTTAAATCTGGTGACCTGGCTGGCCACTCAACAGGTCCTCTTCTACCAATCCACCTTCCTGGGAAATTTTCGTCTAAATATTGGCGCACCTGAGCATCATAATGCGGAGGAGCACCGTCTTGTTGAAAACGCATTTCATCCTCAGAAAGAGTTGGATCGTTCTGTAAAATTTCTGTCAATCTAGGATGTATGTGTTCCTCTAACAACTGTAGGTAGCCATTTCCATTCAGATTACCCTCAATAAAGAAAGGCCCAACTAGATGATTGCCAAAAATTCCTGCCCAAACGTTCAACTTCTGAGGCCTTTGCGTGTGGGCCTCTCTAAACCAATGAGGATTCTGTGTGTCCCAATATCGACAATTATGTCTATTCACTTCACCACTGAGCATAAAGGTGCTTTCATCAGAAAAACAGATGTTATTCAGAAAATTTGGATTAGCGTTTAGGTTTTCACTTAGATTTTCACAAAACTGTAAACGACGATCTGGATCATCTTCGTTTATTTCATGCACTAATTTTACCTTGTAGGGTGAAATTTGTGATGTTTCACGATTCTATGGACAGTTGTAGCTGATACACCAGTCAGACGAGATAGTTTTCTGATCGAAGTAGTATTCTCCATTTGTAGATGACCCACTACTGCCACTTCCGTTGCCGTTGCATTTCTGACAGGACATGCCACTTCATGTTTTTTGTTTGCCACCGAACCCGTAGGTAGGAATTTGTCAACCAAATGTTTAACGTACTGGTGACTGACTCCCCTTTCTCTTTCAGGATGGTTCCTATCGAATATCCTTGCCGTTTCTTTGGCACAACTGTTATTTCGAAAATACGTCGATACAATTTCGACCCTTTCCTCAGTGGAATAAACCATTTTCAGATTAATTTCAACTGACGAACAACAACAATAATGAGGAACTGATCTGAATAATAATAATATTTCATTGCAAAATGAGAAATAACAGATGACTGCACGCCAGATGGAAATGAAAAAATGTGAACATTTTCAATGCAGAAATCAGCTTTATTTCTTCGGAATTGATGCTCAAAACATCGTACCCCAATACTTTTAACAGTTTCGAATTAATTTTAGTTGATAATTTCAAATGACGATATTGAATTTTTCGAAAGCGACATCCTGTATGGAGAGCCGAACTGAATGAAATGCTTTAATCATTCTGGAATTCAAAAACCTTTCTGAAGATATGCCACTTGAATTATTTGTATGATTTTCAAGTTGGGGATGCTGAATGGAAGGGGTTGATTGCAAAAATTCTATAACCACACAAGAAAGTCCTATTCTCGGATCAAACATGTTCTCGTATACCGAAATGAACCAGTTTCAAAAGTTATTTGGATTTTCAATGTTCCTGCTTCGGGACACCCTGTATGATGATTCTGAATTTCGAAAATACCAAATTCGAAGAGAAAATTGCAGTACCTTTCCAACGAGGTGCCACTTGACCTATTATCGATCGAATGATTTTTGAGTTGGGGATGCTGGAAATAGGGGTTGATTGCACCAACTCCAAATTCACAAGTGTAGGTCGTTTTTCTAGACCGAGCATAAACCTGCGCTTGCATTATGCCAAAATAAATCTATTTCATTTAGTATTTGGGATTTCCAGGAATTCAACTTCACCCTTGGTTGGGACACCCTGTATGTTAATTTAAAATTCTAAAAATGACAAATCAAGGTGGAGAATTGACAGACCTTTTCAGTAAGGTGCCACTCGACCCTTATTCCCTATGATGAATTTCAAAGTTAGGGTTGCTGGGGGTAGGGGGTTGATCTGAGAAGTTTCGAATTATTTCGAAAAATGCTCCCCCTCGAAACAAAAATCGACGTGTCTTGGTGTTTTTCGCTAATGTTACTCATTTCGGAGTTAGAGGGGGGGGTCAAATTTTCGTTGGAACACACTGTATATTGGGTACGTAGGTTGCCTTGTAAACTTTGCGCCTGGCAAAAAAACAAGTAACTTAAGGAAAAAATGGATTTATTGTTTTTCAAAGTATTCTCCATAAAGATCGATGCACTTAAACCAATTTTCGAAACAATTGCCACTCCGAATGAGATACCTGCAAAACATGATTTTGGAAGGCTCCAACTACCTCGAAAAATGTTTTGGGTGTTCAAATACTCCAGCGTATGCGCTGATGTGTGTAAGCTTGCATTGTCATGATGCAGAATAAGTTTAGTTCTTCGATTTGATTTCCTCAAATCAACGAACACCCGCGGCAAACGACTGGTTGGGTACCATTCAGAATTGGCCGTTCTTCGTTGATCTAATGATATGGTGGCGATATTTCCGGTTTTCCTGAAGATGACCATTTGCTTTAAAGTACTTCGTGCACGAACTACTTTTGTTGGGTTTGGCTCGTCCTCAAAGACCAATACTCTCCATTGTTGTTTAGTTTCGGGCTCGTACGCATATATCCAAGATTCGTCATATGTTACGATTTTGAAATCGTCCATTGAACAACATGCAACATTTCTTTGCATTAAATTACACGAGCCTTCTTTCGAGCAATTGTTAAGTTGTGTGGGATCTAACGCGAACAAATCTTTTTTACAGCCAGTTGTTCATGCCATATTGAAAGTACGCTGGTCGAAGTAATGTTTAGGGTCGTCTTAAATCTGGTTAGAAAACACTTATTAACAATTACAGGGGAATTTCATTTCAATCTGTCATTCCTAAGATGCTGGATAGTTTAGTATGTAGCTATTTATCCTGGAAATGATGCTCTGTAATCGTTGATGAACAATATGGATTTTCTAAGAGTCGTTCTACATAATCTAAATTGGTGTTATATATTAATGACATTGTTGATTGTTTTAAAACAGGTTTTCAATTTGATGCCATATACACTGATTTTTCAAAGGCTTTCGACAGGGTTAATCACAACTTGCTAATATCCAAGATTGGCGCCCTTGGTATATCTGGATCTTTTCTTTCATGGTTTCTTATGTAATCGGTCGCAGATTGTAAAATACGAACATTTTCACTCTAAAGCTATTTCTGTTACTTCGTGTGTACCTCAGGGCTCCCACCTTGGCCCTTTGCTGTTTAATTTGTTCATCAATGACATCAGGGTTACGGATTTTTATTATTCACGGATGATATGAAATTATATCGTGTTATCAGAGCTGTCGCGTGTAGACTCAATCCGAGATTTAGGCACTTGATGTTCAGTTGAATTTTAAGGAGCATATGAGAATAATAACATCTAAGGCTTAGCGGATGCTGGGGTTCATTGTTCGACATTCAGTGGGATATTCTGCTGATACCTTTAAACTGTTGTACTATTCGTTAGTGAGATCTAACTTAGAATATGGAACCTGCATATGGTCTCCTTTTTATTCTTGTGATATAGATTGTTCAAAGAAGGTTCAGCGTAATTTTTTCAGATATTTCTCCCTCAGGTGCCATCGTCGGACTATTGATATCCTGCGTTTTACATATGGCCTAAATCCTCTTCGAATGAGGAGAAAAATTTTCGATTTATGTTTCGTTTTCAGGATGATTTGGTGTGTTGCCCGAATCAGTTGAAACTTTCAATCTACCCTTAAGAGTCACTCGACACACTCCTCTATTTCGTCCAACACTTTGCAGGTACAATTATGGCTCGAATACATAAATCGCACGGTGTCTTTGGTCAAGAATCTTGATGTCAGTCTTGAATTGTTCAGTATTTCATTTCCTTGTGTAAGACCGATATCAGATTACTACTTGTTAGGAATTAATAATCACATAAAATTTATGTTTCAACTTAGTTTAAAAAGGGGGTTTCCCGTTTGTATTCATTTATTATTAAATTAAATTCCATATTTTGTCCCAGTTAAATTTTTCAAATGACTATAAACGAAACAAAACTCGCTGGTATTTCGAAATGTTGTAAGTACGGTTAGGCTAAAAAATGTTAAAGCACACAAGGCTGTTGTCGGATGGAAACTGTCAACAGTAAAAGTGTCAGAGGCGCAAAATTTAAAAGGCAACCTACGTAGTTTCAATTTCACCAATTGAGGTCAGCGCATTCGCCATTTTGTCAAAATCTCGAAAATCCATAATTCCGAAATAACTCGAAAACCAAACATGATAGCTGACATCCGTTTTCACCAATGAGTTTTTATACAGAATTGAGATCGAGAGAGGGATGATCAATTTAGTTTATCTACAGTATATCACATAGCTGCCGTTCTAAAACATCGAATTTGGTCTGTAAAGACGTCTGAAGGGCTGTTATACAGATAGAAGGCCAAAAAAGCTAATTTTCCAGAACTTTTTCTGGGAAAACTTTTGAATTTATTGATCCAAAAATTTGTACACATATTATGGTATCTTTCAACTGTACTTTAAGACTTAGTATCAGTAAATATATTCATTTGAAAAGGAGCTACATTTGATCTCCGGGAGCTCCTCTCAAAAAAGACGTTTTGCGGTGAACACTATATCTCTGAACTGAATCTTCTGAAATTAAAAAACCAGACAGATTTCGTTAATGTAATGTCGAATCTAGTAATTAGTCGAAGGAATAAGCAAAATAAAATTTTATGACAAAATTGCGATTTCCCTAAGAAAAAATTGATTATTGACCGAAATTTCGGCCTTAAATTGTTTATAAAGAAATATATTTATCGGTGAGGAGAAATTTTTGATTGATTACTGAAGAATATATCAAAGAAGCTCGTGATAACATTTGAGACTAATGGGTTTAGCAGTTTTCGAGTAATGTTGGTCGCCGACTTTGAAAACACCATTTTGAGAAAAACGCTTTCAAAGTTCGAAGAAATGCACTTTACATAGAATAAATTCTTTTTTTCAACTTACATGGAGTCGTCTATTCCTGGACCATATAATTTCCCCCTCCACCGATGCGGCAACTCCTAATAATTCGAGCTGATGTTGTCTGGGGGCCATTCTTCCACCTCTGGTGCACTCACGCGCTCTGAAATCGGAAATGCTCACGCTCAGCTCATCTTCTTTTTCGGCATATGAATGCGCATTTGGCCCAAGTGTAATGCCTATTGCTTCCATATAATACAATTTTTAAATATGCCGGCAGCAATGCATGTAGCGATATCCTCAGTTTTCGAACTGGCCATACAATTTTAGGAGAGTTTCCAAATCAGTTGATTGTAGCTCTTGTTGTTGTTGTAGTTAAAACCACCTACACATCTTTCTGATAAATTCTCACTGCTGAGATCTGTACAAATCGGACGTATAGCCTCAACAACATCTTCTGGTAATGGCTTATAATCATGTTTGAAAGTGGATAACTGATTGGCACCTGCAGCCCTCTGCCAGTTGCACTATGGATCTGATCCATCCGGGCACTTGTCGTGCTGAGGTTTTTCTTTACTAGAACAATAATGATAATATGTGGCCCAGATAGCATTATACTCTTTTCAACGGAATCACAATTTCTCCTTATTGATAAGCAATAATGAACTGTCAACTTATCGATCATCGTTCCAGTAAGTTTGCCTTTTCCACCGAGAGTTTATTTTGTAAATATTTTCCTTTTTTGTTTTCAACTGTTTCAACATTTTTTTTGACATGATCTCCAAGTCGCCCATTCGTTTCTGTACGTGTCTAATACATTTTTTGTTCGGAATAACAAGAAATATATGGTTTCCTTGGTAAAATATTCAATTTTGAATTATTACACTAAATCTGATGGTTAAAATCCTGAAAATAAATCGAAACATAAAATTGAATTACTTCTCTTGAGAAATCTCTGTTTGCAAACAAACAGTATCAACGGGACTGAATCAATGAATAATGTCATGCTAACTTGTGAACTATAACCTAACCTTATTGCTTTCAGCTAGGCTTCACAAAGTTTGTGGATTTATTCTGATATTTTTGAAGATTTCAATCAAACAAATGAGAAACCTCACTTTACACTTTAGGCCGCACAACATCTAAGGTGAGTCAACTATCAGAACTCATGCCAAACATCCAAGTGGTTACCTATTTCAGGCCTCTTATACTTGAGTATAGTTTTCATTCAGTTTATCTAAAATCGCCCTTATTTTGGGTTGGAAAGGTCCTTATTTTGGGTTGAAAGCAAGTCCAGTGCTCTACTGCCACCACTGTGGCTGTTCATTGGTCCCCAATTTTAAACCATAATCGCCAAGAGCTATTAATGGGTCCCTGCACCTAGAGGGAAAGGATAATTCATTAATAACCCGTAGATAAGTTTAGACTTCAAAGGAACATATATGACATACATATCCCACCTGCTTCATTCACACTACGTTCACAACTCCAGTTTATTCTACAATTTAGCCACCTCAGTTATTTGTGGCCTATATCAAAGTTATCACCACTTCCCTTTAGGATTATTACATATATTTAACTTCATTCCTTCCTCATTGACATCAGGTTCGTGTGTATTGTTCATTTCAATGACGGTATATCTACATATTTTGCACCACTTGCGTTTATGGTGCATTCTTTATTCTCTTATTTGATATACTAATGTGAAGAACCCCTGCAAGGAGATTTTCCTTACGTATCACGTCATGATTATCATATAAAGCCCTGGTTAAGGGAAACTGAAATATTAATAACCCCTTCGTTTATATGGTATTGTGAACACTATAATTGGAACGATATTAATTATATTCTAAAGTTTGGGGTCTAACTAAGGAACTCGTTTTATTTTTATACCAATCCCTGTGATTGAATAAAAAGGTAAGAAATTCCTACAAAATTACAACTTGTGAGTATTTCTCCTTGCCACCTTTAAATCGAAGTAACACTATACTTAATAATACACACACCACAAAAATTGTCTCATCACCTGGTATTCTGAATTCCACAATCGATTAAGCAGCTCGATCGCAGTTTCTTTGTCAACATATATTTTTGGACATATGAGGGGAAAAATCTTATCTATGCAGTAACATTTGTTTCCATATGATCTCAAACACGTCTGAAACAAGAATGAGTTTATTTGACTATCAGTATCAGTAAGTTTTCTGTGTTTCTTGTTGATTTTCGAATCTTCGAATTTATTGTAATAGCTGCTGATCGTCCTGGACGCTATTTGAGTGATCATGAAGTGGTAAGAATAGTAACACTTCTAGAGGAGGGGCGAAGCCAACGTTACGTGGCTAACTTGTTGAATGTTAACCAAAGCAATATTTCAAGAGCAATTAATAGGTACCACGAAACAGGGGAATATGGAAGAAGGGCCGGACAGGGAAGAAATCGGATAACAACACCAGTTTAACTGCACTAAGAGTTCGGCTAGAATGCTACAAAATGAACTTGCACTTTCCAGAAATGTGCATGTGGCTTCTAGCGGCCCGCGTCTCAGCAGAGACCATCGAGCTGCAAGACTTCAGTTTGCGAGGGAACTTGCAAATTGGGGTATTCCAGAATGGTCGAATGTCCTCTTTTCCGACGAATCCAGGTACTATCTACTATCAAATGATAGACGCAAGGCTGTATACAGACGACCTGGGGAACGGTATCAGCAATGCAATATCCGGTATGAAGTAATGTTGTAGGAAGGCATTTCTTTTTATGGTCAAACTGAGTTAGTCTTAGTGAAAAATGTCTTAGGGAAAAGTGACAGAGGCCAGATACATCGCAGATATCCTTGAACCCCATGTCGTACCTTTTGGTCCATTTATTGACGAAAACTTCATTTATATGCATGATAATGCTCGGCCTCATGCAGCTAGAAAAGTTACAGAATTTCTTCAAAATGCCGAAATTGATATTTTAAGATGGCCAGCCAGAAGTGCAGACTTGAATCACATAGAACATGTTTGGGACAGCATGGGGTGGCAAATTTAGCAACGTAGGATGCCTTGTAGAACACTCCAACAACTAGACAATCTGCTTCCTGAAATTTGGAACTCAGTGACCCAAGAGTACATCCAAAATTTATTTGAGGGGCTTCCGAGACGTATGCTGGCAGTAATTAGGGCCCGGGGAGGAAACTCCTGATTTTGAAAATGATTAGTAACCATTCGATGCTAGTTGATCGGTCTCTTCGCGAAATTTCTAATTTTTCATTAACTCGAAAATTGTTGATGTTTTTCATCATAAACTCATCTCTTTTGAATGATATCTTCTTATTTCACACTTCTGAAAGTTACCAAGCGACTCTTGAATGATCAACCTGAAACTTTATATAGTATTGTCGTAAAAGTAGGGTGATGCAACAATTTTTGTGGGGAGTGTATATACATTAAGAAAATAAAATTTAAAATTTTTTTTGAAAATTTCAACTGTATATAACCCCTGAAAAACATGAATGTCTCGATACATACGATTAGTCGTATATTTGGGAAAATTGAAAATTGATGTTGTGAAACTGTCTCTGTTGTTTCTTGTGCTCGTTGTAGGGACACGTACAGCAATAGTTATTCGTGCGGTTTCATCAGTTCGCATGAAAATATCAAAAGCATGCTTTGATGTCCTTCGTGAGCTGGACTCTAAAGTAAATAAGTGATGTTGACCCTTGCTTTCGTGTCCGAATGACCAGCCATTATTACAGGGTATGTATAATAATATTCCCTTTATAAGTTAAAATCAATTATGAAAGCCCAGTGGATATTAATTAAAGACGCCTAGAGTGTTTCAATTAATAAACCTTCGGCAGTCAGAAGAGTGCCACAGGTTGAACTTGGTTCTTCCTTTCAAAATAAGAGAATTTGATATAGTTTGTTACGAATTGATATTCTGTTAGTTGAGAATATGGTACTTGTGTGAACAAATTTGTTGATTTGATGATGAGGCGAAGATTATTTAAATTTCCAAGTTTTCCAGGTGAGTGTTTATGTAACGATATTTCAAAAATGTGTTCGTCATTAATAGATCGAATTCGCAGTGGGATGGGTTTTTTTGCGGAGGATAGTGACTTAAAGGAAAATATCAGTTATCAAGAATCAGAACTCTGCTTTCAGAAACATTGAGATCTCCAAATGTACAAAGAACGATGATTTTTGGTTCATGAGAAAGTAGTTTTTGCTTTTTTTGATCTAACCCAACCGGCGATGCCTGTCATACCACAGATGTGGCAGACCAAGTTGATTTAATGTGTGGGTTCACACGCTTCTTGAAGAGGGCTAAGTTGTTATCCGAAAGATGTTCGATGGAAGCACGCCTCCACTGTGAACCAAAGATTGTTTTTAAAGGTACGAGGCTAAGCTAGTTGGACTATCTGCCTGTCATACCACAGATGTGGCAGACCAAGTTGATTTAATGTGTGGGTTCACACGCTTCTTCAAGAGGGCTAAATTGTTATCGGAAAGATGTTCGATGGAAGCATGCCACCACTGTGAACCAAAGCTAGTTGGACTATCTGCTGATGAGAGTTTTTCGCTAGCCTGGTGTCTCTTTGGGACTGGATTCTTTCTGGAACTAAGCCTTTCCGTTCTTCAGTGCATTCACAAAGTACCTGAGAAGAGCGAAAGATTAGCAACCTGCCACCTTCGATTGAGAGACTGGAGATCACACCTGATCTCCAGTTAGTGGTGGAGGTACACTGCTCTCTTCTGGACACTATCCAATAGATGTGATTAATGTTTAGGTGCGGAGCCGAACACATGGGAACAGTATACTAGACCAAGTCGCACCTGTGCTTTGTATAAAATCGTTAGCTGTGATGGCTTGAAGTACTGATCAGACCTGAGATGAGAATAAAACTGGGTATATCAGAAGAAGATTTGGCAATATTTGACACACTGTCATAGTATCAAACACAGGTGCTGATTGTGGCATCGAGTTGATGTATTCTCTTTTTTGAGGAAATTTGATGTCCTTGCATAAATGAAGTAGGTTCATTAGCAATGACGTTGTTGATCATCAAAATGACCAAGTTCTCCAAGTCTGAATTCATTGACTCTGTTGGTATCCTTGTCGGTGTGACTCCTCCGTTTTTATAGAACGCTGACTAGAATATGAGGACACCAGAGTAAGATCATCCGCAAACTCAAATATTCTGTTTTCGGTGGAGTGGTGCAGATCTTCAGTCTGCAACAGAAAAAGAGTTGGCGAGCTTATACAGCCCTGGATTCGTTTATTCAACAAGGCTGTGTGGCAAACACTGTCGAAAGTCTTCAAGGTATCAAGAGCAATGGTTCTCGATTCGTCATGGGTGGTGGATCCTATTAAAGGAAAATTCAGCTAATACTATTGTTAATTTTGAAAAGTGTTTTGCTTTGTATTCCAATATAAGGCGTTATATCCACATGCAAGACAGAAAAAAATGCGTTGTTGAAATTTTTTATTTTATGAATAAATAGAAAAGATTACATGAGCAGAATTTGATGTGCTTATCTCCAAAAGGACCTCCAAAAAAAGGTGTCTGCCGGTGAGGAAGGTATCTCTGCTTCAAATATATCAAAAACCAAAAAAATTTAGTTTTATGATAGGTGAATACAGGTAATGATCGATCATTACCTGACAAATATATCTAAGAAGGTGTTTAAATATTTCAAGACGATCGGTTTAGCCGTTTCGGAGAAACGCGTTTAATGTTTTGGGAATCATTTACACTAAGTTGAATTCTTTTTTCCAACATACATCAAGTCATCTATTTCATGGCCATAAAAGGAACCCTTTGCCTTTCTGTTTATCTTTGAAATAGTCAACTGTTGTCTATGAGACATTCTACTCTCGCACTTGCACCCTTGCGCTCTTGCGTCCCCTTTGCTCACAAGTAGTGATAATCCCATTCATATAATTAAGGAGAGACGTTTTATCTTTATTGAGCTGCAATATATGCAGCTATTTCAACGATTTTTGAACCACATGGGATTATTTTTGGAGTCATTATCCGTATCAGTAATTTCAGTTCAGTGTTTTGCGAGAAACCAACGCAGTTCCAGTAATTCTTCTTTTCTAAGATCTGTATAAATAGGAAAAATAGCAAAAGCAACATCAGTCGGTAAAGGTTGATAGTCATGTTTGTAGCTTGACAAAGTAAGCAAGGCTTGTGCTTTTGCCAAGAACACCTCTAGTCTTCTCCTATCGGGCGTTTGTCATGTTGTGTATTTTCGTCAGTGGAACAATAATGATATAAAGAAGCCCAAATGGCTATATATATATATATATATATATATATATATATATATATATATATATATATATATATATATATATATATATATGAAATTGCATCGAATAAATGGTTAGTATCTGGAGAATTGTTTGCTGAAACAGAAGGCTTGGCAATTGCGATCCAGGATCAGGTTGTTTTCACGAGGAATTATAGAAAACATATCATCAAACGAAATATAGATGATTCTTGCCGTAGATGTTTCTGTTCTTCAGAAACAGTTTTTCATATATTATCATCTTGCTCAGTCCTTGCTTCAACAGATTATTTAGAAAGACATAATGCCGTCGCTAATATTATTCACTTCAATCTAGGAATTAAACATGACCTAATTCTCAAAGAAAAAATTTCACAAATATGAACCTGAGATTATTTGTGAAAATGACAAATATAAACTTTATTTTGATGAAACAATTCTTTGCAACAGAGCTGTGAAACACAATAGACCAGATATCGTTCTTAATGATAAACAGAATCAAATAACATATATAATTGATATTGCTATACCCGACACACATAATATACAAAATAAATACAATGAAGAAATTTCTAAATATATGATGCTTGGCGACGAGATTAAAAAATGTGGAAAATGAAGAAAATATTTATTCTACCGATTATTATTTCTACAACAGGCGTTATTCCTAGAAATCTTCACAAAAGTATTGAGATTTTGGGTCTGAAGAAAATTTGTTTGAACAGTTACAAAAGATAACAGTCATCAAATCTTGTAATATTCTTCGTAGGTTTCTTTCCGAAAATAATAATGAGGTAGAGTCATAGGTTTCTCTTTAGTTTATACTGCTCAGAATCTCATTTCATATTTTATTTATTTGTTTATATAAATGTAATATAATTAACTGACAATTTTGTCATATTTATATTCAGAGCAGTATTCTATTCGATCGTTCACCACTTCACACAAAGGAAACTATTAATGAGTAACATTCAGTGTTACTTGACTAAGGTCCGTGCACTGGATTTTTCCGGGAGAAAGCCTCTGACCTACTCGTTGGTACATTGATATCATTGTCTGATGATGCTATAGTATGTATATATTCTGGTAGATTGATATATTCTCATAACATTTAACGTTATCCTAATATATAATTACTCCAGGATATGTTTTGATTATAATCATTGCCTGGCAATGGTATTAATTACCGGGTGGTGGATTTATATTTTTTCATGAAATCAGTTTGATTGCATGAACAGATATATGGGCAACTCGTCGGGGTAAAACCCCCCCTATATAAAAGACTCAGTAGCTGTTAAACTATTCGTTTCTGGACAAAATGCAGAAACAGGTCAACTTTTGGGGGGGACATCTTTTAACACACGACGATTTTATTTTACATCAACCCCCTAGGCAGGGGTGCACAAAACTCAAAATTTTGAATAGGGCAGATAGGTCGAGTGATACCTCATTGGAAAGCCCTTTCGATCCTCAACACAAATGTGTAATACTTTTTGGGTTTCGACATATTCGAAAGAAGATACAGGCTGATTATTTTCAGTGATTGCATAATTTGTCAATTTCGAATAAACATTCACCGAAATACTGTTGTATTTCGTTATATTCGTAGATTGGGAAGTGACCAAAATGAATTTATAATATATTAAGATTATAGAAATAATATCACTATTAAAGATCATGATTATGTTGATTCAAATTGATAACTCTGAATGAACGTAGGAAAATTGTCGATGTTGTGTTTTTGTACAAAATATTGAATAGCCATTTGGTGGTGCGTGAGATTTTGCAGAATATTCTACTGAGAGTTTGTGATTTAAGGTTGAGATCTAACGATTTATTCTATAGTCCGTTCAGGCGGACGAATAGTTCTCAAAATTTACCCATCTGCAGAATGTTGTGCAGCTACAATGAAAAATTCTTCGAGGTTGATATGTTTTTCATATCTTTGGGTAGTCTTAAATTCATTCTCAAACATAGGTTTTTTTAAAGCATCATTGCTATTGTTTGCTATTTGTTATTTTCAGTTTTTTCTTTCTTTATCCTGATTTTTGTTTTTCTCTTATTGCACACTATGAAGTTTTAATTTGTGGATACTGTCCCTGGGCTTTGAGCCTGTTAGTTTTCCCTATTTCTCAATGAATAAATAAAACCATTCTCTTCTAAACATGACCTATGTATTCTTTTTTTATAACTTCTATGTCACCGTAAGGAGCAATTTCCGAGTTAGATTTGGAGTCGCTATCGCATATGCAGTTCCTGAAACGAATTCTAAACTTTTCTAGTGATTGTTGAAACATAGCAAATACCGCATCGACTTCCATATTTCAACATGACCCTTCGAGATTAGCAGAATAGATTTCTTTATGCTCTTTCCACCATTCTTTATATTCAGCTGTATCTTTCAAAGATTTCTAAGGTTCACATTGTTTACAGTAGGAACTTTCTACAAAAAGATCAACAATTTTACCAGTATGATAGCCAATTAAAGATGTCACACCATATAAAGAACTGAGTCCACCCTTTTTCCATGTTCCTTATCCCGACACTGTCAAATCATTTTTATATTCATTACCCTGTTTTTCCGACGTCGAATTTTTTCTTCAGTACAAGCTTCTTCTGGAAGTTTTTCAGTAACTACTATCACAGATTCGTGAATATTCTTGATAATCATATCTTAAGTAGTCTGTAACAAAATCGCTGCCATGTCCATCAATCCGCAAAATTGAGTGACACTTTTGAGATCTAATCTAATTAATTTCAGATTAAAATTTCTTAATATGGCTTTCAGGTATAAAGTGGACCTTTTGTACTTTTATTTTACGATTACAGATATCAAAGAAATTGTGGAGAAACACATAGAGACACAACGAGAAGCAGCTGCTATTCCGATCGGCGCCCCGACTACTTTCCAATGCACCAACTCACCAAACCATTGAAATCCATCCTACTGCGCAAAAAATCAATAGTTTAGGCCTATTTTCGTGCTTTAATGCTTCTACTATATATAAAGAGTGTACTATGTTTTATATTTGAATTTGGGAGGCTTTTACTTGGTAAAATTCCATTATCAATAATAAAAAACAAGTACTGTGTTTTAAGGAATTTTACTTAATAATTGCGATTCGTAACGCGTTTCACTACACCGTAGCTTCTTCAGACGAATGATTATGCAGAAAAATATAAATGAGAATATAACTATAAATGTTCTTGAGTAATTAAAAGCTTATTGGGTTGCTTCTTCTTAAGTGGTTATTTATGACAGGTTTATCAAATAAAATCAAGGAATAGATTGCTCCCCGAAGAGATTCAATAGAGGTGAAGGGCTTAAATCGACTCGTTCATTGATGAGTCTACCTGAGTGTTTGTATTTATTGATTTCTAAAGTTTCCCAAAGATCTACCTTCCAATATTTATTATCTGTATGCAAAATTTTAAACTGTGGGTCGAAAGAATGATTATTTTCTAAGAGATGATTCGCGTAATTTGAATCTGATTTTTATTTTAAAACTGCGTTAATGTTCCGATATTCTAATATTAAAATTTCTATGTGTTCTACCAATGTAGAAATTATCACAGTCATTGCAATTCAATCTATAAACACCTGATTTATTGTTTTTACCTGGTTTAGTTTTATTATTTTTTATATATTTGCCTAAATTATTATTAGTTTGGAAAGCTATGTTGAAATTATTGCTACTCAAGAATGATTTCAGTTTCTCACTTGTAATGCCAACGTAGGTTAAGGTGTTGAATTTTGTTTCAATTTATCGACAGGGTAAACTTCATTCAATGCGATTCTATTTTGTTTTTTATTTAAAATATTATTTATTAGTTTGGGATTGTAACTATCATTCTTGGCTATTTGTTTAAACAAATTTAATTCTTTGTTGAAATTTTCTGGTGATAACGGTGTTAATCAATCTATGAATAAAACTATTGAATGCTGACATTTTATGTTGATATGGATGACACGACGAGTTATGTATTATAATATCTGTATGTGTGTAGTGAAACGCGTTACGAATCGCAATTATTAAGTAAAATTCCTTAAAACACAGTACTTGTTTTTTACTATGTTTTAACTATCACTAGTTTATTGAAGTAAAGCATGACAAAAGTTTTACATTGGTTGGACTGGTTTCGGACATACGTCCGTTATCAACAACAAGCTAATGAAAACTGAATACTCATGTACAATACAGGAATTACCATGAATAGAATGCTAGTAGAGATCACAGTTACTTGAATAATGTTGATTGGTAGGTAATTAAGTCTATCTGGTCGCTAAGGAGCTTAACCCTTTCTACACTAGAAGCCTTGAAAATTTCCATTGATTCAAAGAAATTGAATTTATAAGATTTATATATTATATTTACAAATCTTATAAACTCAATTTCTTTGAATCAATGGAAATTTTCAAGGCATCTAGGGTAGAAAGGGTTAAGCTCCTTAACGACCAAGTAGCTTGTTTTATTTTATTATTCATTATGAATATCAACTATCACGTAGTTCAAGCTTCATCGATCAATTATTTATAAACAGTTTCTTGGAATTCAATTCATTTAAATCATAGTATTCGATCACTTCCGCAACACCTCATTTATTTCTAAAGAATTTGGAACAGAAATACATTTTCTCGCGAAATTTCACACGAACCGTGAGTAAGTGAGCGACCTATTTCGGTAACACCGCAACTTTCGGCTCACATTGACACGCAATTGGCATTTCCACACCCACGCAACCTCTTTCCAGCTAGGAAAATACGTTTTTTACGTTTCCGAGTGCATCTTCTCGTATACGATTAATTGAATGTGCTTTTGTGGTGGTAAAAAGGTAAACATTCCAAAAGTAGTCGTTGGCATTTACATAAAAGCTTCGAAGGCTAACCCGCCGCTCACGATCGAGGGGTGGCGTAGGGAGTGGGAGATTCTATAGATGTTTCCTTGAAATTGTTTTAAGCAAATTGAAAACTCTACTACGCATCATGCAACACAATGTACACAAAAGATACACAACAATGTTCGGCGGTTGGTTCGGAGCACGAAGGTATAGAGTTATGAGTTTATTATTATTGTGTTCGCCGTGCCTCCCAGATCGTAGGATGTTTTGTTTTAGACTTCCACTTTTATTGAAATCTCTGCGGTGATGATATAACTTTATACACTGAAAACCACGAAGAACAATGGTATTATTTACTTATAAACTTCAAAACAACCCGGCATATGAAAGAGACTTCGAACATCGTTAAAATATAAGATAACTCAGAAAATAAGATAATTATGTTGAGTTTAAGGTTCAATAAAAGATTTTTACATGAAAGGCCATTGTAATAATATATTATAATTTCAATTTCATTTCAAAATTTGCAAGTAAGAATTCTTCAGATCTAAATCAAATTTGACAATTTGAGCTACCATAATAATAATAATAATAATCTACCATTCCTATCGGATACTGAAAAACAAGAGCAATGGTCAAGAAAGGAATTGCATGGACGACATCACCATGAGATTAATCAACCACACATCGACAAAGAAGCCTCCAACAAATGGTTGATGAAAGGAGAATTATTCGCGGAAACAGAGGGATTCCTTATGGCCATCCAAGACCAAGTGATCGCTACAAACAACTAAAAAAAATTTATTATGAAGAACGGAACATCACAAACAGATAGGTGCAGAAAATGCCATATAAGATCGGAGACGATACAGCATATTACGTCCGGATGCGAACAACTGGCCAATACAGACTATCTTCACAGGCATAATCAAGTGTGCAACATTATCCATCAGAAACTTGCACACAAGTACGGACTTCTGAATACATTCCAGCCATATTACAAGTATCAACCGGCGCCCGTATTGGAAAATTACTCTATCAGATTATACTACGATAGGCCTATTATCACTGACAGAATGGTGACGAATAATAGGCCGGACATAGTGGTGTATGATAAGAGAGCCAAAACAGCAATGCTGGTGGATATCGCCATACCAAATAATAACAACGTGCTGAATAAGTTCCAGGAGAAAAAGTCCAAATACACAGACCTTGCCATTGAGATCAAGCAGATCTGGCACCTCGAGAAAATAGATATTGTTCCTGTCATCGTATCCTCCACTGGGTTAATACCCAAAACTTTGCACGATAGCCTTAAGAAATTAGAATTGCATAAGAATACCTATGTAGAAATGCAAAAAGCTGTAATTCTTAATACATGTAGAATAGTTAGGAAATTTATGTCAAGTATATTGTAATCGAGCCTATTCCCTTTGATTGCTGAATCTGGGAAAGGTAAATTATATCCAGCTAACAGCTGAGATAGTGCATAAGTCCACGATAATAAATAATAATAATAAGCCCTCAGGAACATTGTTTCTGAGTACGGGCTTAGCGAACCCGAGGTACCCAAGCTGAACATGGCAGTAGGTATAAAATGCAACTTATCCAATGATGTACAATCTAAGGAATAAACGGGTGAATCGACATTGTACCACCATAACCTGTTGTCGCGTTCAAGATTTAGGAAGAGGGTCTTGTTCGGAAAGTGAGTCACAGTCTCCCTCGGTTAACGATGGAAGCAGCGTGATACCGAGTAGGGATACTGCAACTCAAAACCAAGTGGAAAACAACATCAATACCTCCCAACCGACTCTTGATGTTTCAACGGCGGCGCAAGTCATTATGCCTACGACCACGAGAGCCGGACTCCCTAGGAAACGCATGAAGTGGACCCCAGAAATGAATGCCTTCATTATGCGTTCCTATTACAAGATTACGAACTTGGAATCAGAAATGACAGCTTACAGATACGCGTTACATTTTGCGTTCATAGAAAAATATCCTGAATTACAGCACATATCCGAGCAGAGAATTTCGGATCAACGAAGAACAATCGTCAAAAACAGGCTACTTTCTTCAGAAACGCTGCAAAGCATACGAGAAGAGGTCATAATGGAACTCAGAAGCGAAAATGATACTCATAACGGTATACCTGCCGGAGTCAATGAAAATATTACAGATAACATCGAAGCCACGGAAACGAATATTAACATGGAACGCCCTCCTGAGCCGAATCAGCAGAACGAATATATGTATTTAACAAGATCAGAACTCAACAGAGCAACAACTGAATTCAGTGGTAGTAACCCAACTAAAAGACCTTAACTACCCAAACTCAAGACGAACAAGAACACCAATATCATCCTAGCAAGCGTAAACTCAGTGTTTGAAGAATATACCGACCAGAACACCTTGGAGAAGATTCACACTTTGATTTACTGTGGAGCAGTAACGGTTCTTCGACTTCACAAACAACAAATCCCCACAACTCTGATTCAAGCTGAGCCAAAAAGCGTCAGAAAACCACCATGGCAAAAACGACTGAAGAAGGATATTGATAATATTAGAGCAGAAATCGGTCGCCTCGCAGAATTCCTGAGAAACAGAAAACCCTCAAGGCGCTTGAATTCACATATACGCAAAATTTATAGGAAAATTGGTACGAACACAAAACACCCTGATCACAAACAACACATCGACGTGTATATGGACACTTTGAAACAGAAACTCCAAGCAAAAGCAAAGAGGCTTTCAAGATACGTCGCGTGTACTCAAAGGAAACACCAAAACCAAAGGTTCCTCCAAAACGCAGCCAATTTTCATAAGGGAAATAACAAAACTGCAACCAACAATCACAGAGAAGTACCTGACGCACAGTGCTTGACCGACTATTGGTCATCACTATGGTCGAACCCCAAAGAACACAATAGAGATGAGGAATGGATCACGAATGAAAAAGAACGCCTCGATATCAGACGAATGGACTTCGATGGAATAACGGAGGAAGAAATCACAACAGTAGTTCGAGCGACCAACAATTGGAAGGCCACAGGTATAGATAATATCCACAACTACTGGTACAAGAAGTTTGATAAGCTCCATGGAGCCCTAGCGAAACAGCTCACGTATGTTCTTCAACATCCCAAGAAAACACCCACTTTCCTAACACAAGGCTTAACATATATGCTACCTAAGAGCGATAGAACACAGGATCCGTCTCAATATAGGCCAATCACTTGCCTGCCAACACTCTACAAAATACTCACCTCATGCATATCCAATCGAATATACAACACCTTGACGACAACAATATATTAGCAGAGGAGCAGAAAGGATGCAGAAAGAAACACCACGGATGCAAGGAACAACTCATCATCGATTCTGTGATAATGAAACAGGCACACGTAGGGCATCGGAATGTTCATTCAGCTTCTCTCGATTATCTGAAGGCATTCGATAGTACCGCCCATTCTTGGCTTGTTGAAGTATTGCAGATATACAAAATTCACCCAGCCCTGGTAGAGTTCTTGAAGACAACAATGACACACTGGCGCACGTCTCTGCAGGTCAACATGAACAATAAATCAATTAAAACCGACGAGATACCCATACGTCGTGGAATTTTTCAAGGAGACTCTTTTCGTCCACTATGGTTCTGCTTAGCTATGAACCCATTCTCCTCAATGCTCAATAGAACAGGATACGTATTTAGGATAAAAAGAGATAGGAATTATCATACAATCTCTCACCTGCTGTATATGGATGACATCAAATTATATGCTTCGAACTAGAAGCAATTGGATTATTTACTGAAAACTGTCAGTGAGTTCTCGGCAGATGTTCATATGAAATTCGGGATTGAAAAATGCAATACCCTGAACATTCAAAGGGGGAAAGTTATAGATGGTGAAACACAACTTCCAAACGGTGATATTATACAGTGCATGAAGAATGGCGAAACATACAAATATCTAGGATACCAACAAGCCAGATTGCTAGACCAAAAACAATCAAAGGAGAAGATTCGTTCAGAATACAGTCAGCGTCTGAAGACTGTGCTGAAATCGATGTTGAACTCGGGGAATCTAGTCAAGGCAATTAACACCTACGCCATTCCAGTGTTGCTTTACTCATTTGGAATAATCAGATGGACTAAGACAGAACTGGATGATATTCAAAGGCATATATATATATATATATATATATATATATATATATATATATATATATATATATATATATATATATATATATATATATATATATTCTTTTGAAAAATAGAGGATTTACAAAAATTCGAATAATTGTATTTACAATAAATGCTTATATCTGTAAATCTATAATTTTGGTGTGTGTCAGAAAAAACACAAACACAATCAGGAAAATGTAACAGGGGAACCATACTATCTTGCGTATGATTCCACAAACGAGTGGCAAAAACCTGAGGAAAAAACTCGTTTCCCTGTCGTTATTGCATTAGTAATAGCTTGTCTGTTTATGTAGTGTTAGTGTCGTGTGTACATAAAGAATACCAAAGATTTTTCTGCTTAGAAGCTTCAATTAAGTATCTTCATGTTACAAGAGGTTAAGATATCGTCTAACTCTTGTTTGAAAACACTATTCTGTAGGTAATCAATGTAAAGGTCTTCACACAGAACTACCCTAGAATTAATCGAGCAAACTCTATTTACGCACACTCTACCTGGTGGAAAAATTCTCTTAGTTTGCCTGTATTAGGAGATCTATAGACCGCGATTACAATCAACTTGAGCCCATTCGGGAAACTTAGCTGTGTTTCACATATTTCGAATGATCGACTTAAAGGACACCATAGGGATCGCTCCAACAACGGACGAGACAACTGAAGTTCTCTAATAGCAGACATAATTCTGTTTTTTTAAGATCTCCAAATAAAGTCTCACCCGCTTCAATAAATGCTTCCTTCACAACCGATCCATCTTCGAATGGTTTCTCGTGTTTCGCTAATATATGAGATATTTTAAAAGAAGCGATCGTAGCAGCTTTTGATTGTTTGGCTGGTCTTGTAACCATGGTTTGTTCTTTTTTCAAACGAGATATCAAATCACGTACATTTCGTTTTCTTAACCCATTAATGCCTGAGTAATTTTTTTTCGCGAAAATTGATAAAATTGAAAACACTCCTTCCTTTATTGATACAAAATACGAGAACAATACTTTGAGATACACCATTCTACTGATACATCATACCATAGGCATTGGCGAGTCTAATACAAAAATATTCTTTTAGAAGAATTTATAACAGAACTAATGATTAGTCATAATGAAAAACTAGGAAAGTATTCTGAAATGATGAAGGCAACATTCATGGTCGTTTGTGATATAACATGAAACAATCTTTTGGGTGAAGTCCAACATTGCACTTGGAACTAATGAACTTCGTACATTTTTTACACTGAGCGCATTGTCTCTGAGTTGGAATCCAAGAAACTAAGTGATCTACCCCATCAAACCTCACTTCTGTCAAAACATTTCGACTGCATTTTGGTTTTGGTCCTGACATATGTTCAGGACTAGTCAGAATTGATAGAACGACTCTTCTGGTAAATTCCAATAAACTAGTTTTTGGAAAAGCATGCCGATAAAGGATCCACATATTCACCATTGCTCCGTTTATACAAAAACGAACAAATGGCCAATTTCATTTTTTGGAACGTATACGGATACGGTAAAGTCCCCTCATTTGGTCGAAAATATCGACCCCGCCCATTCTTTGGTTATATATATTTATGAGGGTAGGTTGATCAACCTCCGTATATGATTTTTCTTTTTTTGACCAACGCTTGCATTTTGCCTTACTTAGGCACAGCTGATCGTTATTTATGTTCGTTGCGATGTTGATAACATTGTTGTCGTTCCACCTTATCAATGAAATTGACTTATAAGAATCTTGTAGAACATGGAAGCTTCCTCGTGGTTCTTTCTTCAATTCTTTCAAGGGCGCTTTTTCAACTCTATCGGAACGGATGGTACCTATGCAATTTATGTTTTCTTCCTTTAATGTATCTAGCAATTGTAAGGAGTTGAAGAAATTGTCTATGAAAACAGTACTACTATGGGGCAAATAGTGTAGACATAAATTTTCTGATACCGACAAACCCAAAGTTTTCTCCTCCTTTTTATTTCCTGCACCACAGTATGGATCGAATTTCAATAAATAGCCTTCAATTGTTGTTAGGCACCAAAATTTGAAACCGTATCTAATTGGTTTCCCTCTTACGAATTGTTTTATATGATGGTGACCGTAATATGGCTCCATTGCTTCATCTAAGGAAAAATTTTCTCCCAACGGTATAGTCAAAGTCTGAGAAATATGGTTCGGTTGATCTATCAGGGGTTGAACCTTATACAGTTTGTTATTTTGATCTATTGTGTTGTTGTCATTGAAGTGTAAGTAATGATGTATAGCTTCAAATCGGTCTCGTGATATGCTGTTACTCACTAGGGAATTGAAAGTATCAGACTTTGTTTGCTAAAACAATCTCCTGGGCGGCAACTTGCAAAAACCAGATAAAATCAATATTCCCAAATAGATATACATTTCTCGAGTGGTAACAGAAAACGAATGATTGCCTTTGAAGATTGCATACCTTTGTGTTTCGTCGCAAATTTTTTGAACAAATGTTTCAGAAAAAAAGTAGTATTAAATTTTGATCCCTTATAGTATTGACTATGTTGGGCGCCGGAGTTTTTTCGAGAGAAGTTCTCTCTTCGCGTTCGTTCAAAATGTAATTATGAAAGTTCCTCTTCTTTCTATTCTTTATTGTACGCTCACCCTGACGTCGTTCGTTTGGTGGGTGCTCGTTTGTATTCGTATTCTTCTTTGCTGACTCTGTCAAAGGTAAGTTATCATCATCACTATTCTGAGGAACATTCAACTCAACCATTTCAGTACCATTATCTCCACCAACGGCGTATATTTCCATCGTTTGTCTCAGAACTCCTTTGCCAATATCCTTTAGTCCTACATCTCCTTCTTCGTCGCTTGGACCGTCATCTCTATCGCTGTCTTGTACATCTTCAGGTGGAAATAACACAAAATCGAAATGATAACATTTGAATTTGGGAGGCTTTTACTTGGTAAAATTCCATTATCAATAATAAAAAACAAGTACTGTGTTTTAAGGAATTTTACTTAATAATTGCGATTCGTAACGCGTTTCACTACACCGTAGCTTCTTCAGACGAATGATCATGCAGAAAAATGTAAATGAGAATATAACTATAAATGTTCTTGAGTAATTAAAAGCTTATTGGTCGGCTCCTCCTAAGTGGTTATTTATGGCAGGTATATCCAATAAAATTAAGGAATAGATTGCTCCCCGAAAAGATTCAATAGAGGTGAAGGGCTTAAATCGACTTGTTCATTGATGAGTCTACCTGAGTGTTTGTATTTATTTCTAAAGTTTCCCAAAGATCTACCTTCAATATTTAATATCTATATGCAAAATTTCAAACTGTGGGTCGAAAAGAGTGATTATTTTCTAAGAGATGATTCGCGTAATTTGAATCTGATTTTTATTTGAAAAACTGCGTTTATGTTCCGATATTCTAATATTAAAATTTCTATGTGTTCTACCAATGTAGAAATTATCACAGTCATTGCAATTCAATCTATAAACACCTGATTTATTGTTTTTACCTGGTTTGGTTTTATTATTTTTTATATATTTGCCTAAATTATTATTAGTTTGGAAAGCTATGTTGAAATTATTGCTACCCAAGAATGATTTCAGTTTTCACTTGTAATGCCAACGTAGGTTAAGGTGTTGAATTTTTGTTTCAATTTATCGACAGGGTAAACTTCATTCAATGCGATTCTACTTTGTTTTTATTTAAAATATTATTTATTAGTTTGGTATCGTAACCATTATTTTTGGCTATTTGTTTAATCAAATTTAGTTCTTTGTTGAAATTTTCTGGTGATAGCGGGATGTTAATCAATCTATGAATAAAACTATTGAATGCTGACATTTTATGGTGATATGGATGACGACGAGTTATGTATTATAATATCTGTATGTGACGGCTTATGGTAAATTGCGAAAACATGTTTTCCATTTTCATTCGAAATTATTACGTCTAAGAAATTTATCGAATTATTGCTTTCTATTTCGGTTGTGAATGCAATTTTTGGATGTAATGAATTTATATGATTTTCGAAAATTTTCAACTGTCTATCTGTTCCTGTGAAGCAAATAATGATATCGTCTACATAGCGATACCAGTATAAACAATATTTACTGAGTGGATGATTATGAATTAATTTCTCTAAGTTATTCATGAAAATTTCTGCTAACAAAGGACTCAACGGATTGCCCATAATCAAGCCGTCTTCAATAGTATAATATTTGTTATTGAAATGGAAATAATTTTGATCTAAACAAATTTTTAATAATGAAAGAATATCTGATTTAATGATAGTATTGACATGATTCCTTTCTAATAATTCTTCAACTAAGTAATACGTATCTTTTGGAGGAATGTTGGAAATAGATTCTTAACATCGAAAGAAATAAGTTTGGAATTAGGTGGTATAGTGGTATCTTTGATATTGGCAATAAGTTCGTATGAATTTTGACCGAAAATTCAGATTTAAAATTGCAATGTTTTATTAGCAAGTCGTTGAGAATTTTGAAAATTGTTTCTTATGTAACGACACCTTCGTTCAAACTTTCAAAATTCCTCAACGATAAAATCATCTCAAATACAAAAAAATGATTCTTTCGATGTTAGAATATTGAAAGAATTAAAATTGAACTGCATGTCAAATTAAATGATATTCAACGTCAATCAAAGCTTTAATTAATGTTAACGCGTTACGAATCGCAATTATTAAGTAAAATTCACAATACTTATTTTTATTATCGAAATGATAACAATTTTTACATTTGAATAATCTTCATCCACTTCGCTCAATTCGAAAATATAATTCATCAGCTCCTCGGCACCTCGAGAATCCTCTGGGTTATACTTGCGTTTCCTGCAATAGAACGAACCCACTACTTCCTATCATATGATATATCATGTGCTACAATTGCGAGCTCCTAGCTCATACATATATCCAAAAATGAACTTTCTGAGCTCGTAATCTGATAAAATGAACCTTCATTGTAAAAATTCCAGAATGGAAATAAAATGAGATCAATTTTTGTAGGAAAAAATGAATCAAATCTCACCTTAGCGGCATCGTTGAAGCGAAATAAAATCTATCCTCACTTCCTACAGGTGTAGAAACTTTTTTTACGCACTATACTTCCCCGTCCCGCACCGAATCGAAAACAGACTTGTACTAATGCTAACTCGTTACACGAATATCGAACACAACGGATGGTTCAGACATGTCGTCACCTATAAAGCTGTCGTCTCTGGGATATGATATATCATATCATAGGCATTAATGGGTTGATTCACTCTGTGGGGGAAAATCCTTTTCATAGTTTTTATG
The DNA here is from genome assembly GCA_013387265.2 of Cryptolaemus montrouzieri. Lineage (NCBI taxonomy): Eukaryota > Metazoa > Arthropoda > Insecta > Coleoptera > Coccinellidae > Cryptolaemus > Cryptolaemus montrouzieri. The sequence goes on from JABFTP020000062.1 coordinate 5,774,487, forward strand.
AACCGTTTTATGATGCCAAATAAAACAAATGCGCTTATCCTTTACCATACAGAAGAAAATCTAACCTTCCAATCGTTATTATTAGATTTCTTCACCGCACTCATTTTGTACTATTTAATAATAAACTTTGTATCGACGTGGTATTGCCTTCAAGTTACAATGCAAAATGACTCCAATTTCTGCAGGCGCAACATCTATATTGGCGTGAACGAGTCTCTAATGTTCCCGTTAAACGCGCCGTTCGAAATTTCTAGAAAAACGGCAAGAATAAAAAAAGCGGTTTTTCTTTGACAAGTGCCGCGCGTTCCTTTGATAAGCCGCCTTTTGCCGCTAGCAGAGTGTTATTTCATTACGTAATAAACTTTTGTAGTTTAGTTACCTACTTATTAAAACCTTTTTTCTTCTCGAGATCTACTCAAGAAGCAATCGACCGTTTGAACACACCTGGTATAACACATAGTTTAATGTTTACCATCATTTGGTATTCTTGTTCAGCGAGTAACATATTTGGATTCATTCTCACGATTATTTATTAAAATATTTCATAATTGTCTAGTTCAAAATACATTTTTCTTTGTAGAGATTCACCGAATCTAAGTCACCAACTTTTTGAATCTGTCTTACTAGGCAAAAATTCGATTGTTCATTACTTCAATGCCTGGATTTCAAAGAAATTTTCGAGCGCTAATTTTCCAAAAGGTTACTGGATATTCGCACCTGAATAGTAGTAGTTCACGTTCGCATTACCATTGGCGCCATAGTTTTTATACTGTCCATTGTTAATGATGGCGTATCAATTCTTTCGCCCTCGGGTTATTTTGAACCTGCCGGACATATTAGACGGTAATTAATCTTTGATTGATTGCCGTACGTGAAGTACCCCGCTCGGTCTCCATCTGACGAGTTCGCGACCGCTGCAAAAGAAGGAAAAGTCGTCCGCGAAATGATATAAGAACCGTGCAGCGCCAACTCGAAAGAGCGCAATTATTATTTTAGCGGTTTAAGTTTTCTTTCTCGTTTTTCTGAATGGGAATGTCGGTTTCGCAGGCAGATCGATTTAATGCAATTTCCGGTGCACTGCTGGGTGGGTTGGCGCCACACGTTCTCTTTCATTGCCCATTTCGATTAGTTTATTATTACAAGATAATGAAAGGTACATTCTAAGTTATGGATCGTTTAATTTTTTTCCTTCGCCTTTTTATTGATATTGCGATAGTCGGGCGTCCATAAAAGTATATTGGATTTAAAATCATACAAACTAGAAGTTGATTCCATTGAAAGCGATTCAAAATCACTGTCATGCTCAATTTTTAGGAGATCCACGGAGGCTACAGGGTTGAGAAAATACACACCCCACAAAAATTGTCGCAACACCTGGTATTCTGAATTTCACAATCGATTAAGCAGCTCGATCGCAGTTTCTTTGTCATTATATGTTTTTGGACATATGAGGGGAAAAAAATCTTATCTATGTAGTAACATTTGTTTCCATATGATCTCAAACACGTGTTAAACAAGAATGAGCTTATTTGACTATCAGTATTCGTTCGATTTCTCTTCAGTTTTCACGCTAACTTAATGCAATTTTTCTGTGTTTCTTGTTGATTTTCGAATCTTCGAATTTATTGTAATGGCTGCACGCAGGACCCCGTGAGGACTACTGGCGCTTGTGTGTGAAAAAGTATTTTGGCGCCCCGCTCCTTAAGGTATTTTGAATCATGTTTTTTATTTCTTTTTTGAGGTAGGAGGTAGGTAGGTAGGTACTTGAAGTAAAGCAAAAAACTGAACTTTAGGAGTCATATTTATTTGTAGACTAAAATGTCAGAATGAAACGAACAGAACAAAATCATAACAAAATAAATTCTTGTTCACACCCATTTTAAAACATTTACTTAAGGAATGGGATACAGACACATTGACTCGTTGTCTATAAATATATATAAGGGGGTTTTACCCCGACGAGTTGCCCATATATCTGTTCATGCAATCAAACTGATTTGATGAGAAAATATAAATCCACCACCCGGTAATTAATACCATTGCCAGGCAATGATTATAATCAAAACATATCCTGAAATAATTATTAGGATAACGTTGAATGGAATGAGAATATATCAATCTACCAGAATATATACACACTATAGCATCATCAGACAATGATATCAATATACCGAGTAGTGTAAGAGTCTTTCTCCCCGGAAAAATCCAGTGTACGGACCTTAGTCAAGTAACACTGAATGTTACTCATTAATAGTTTCCTTTGTGTGAAGTGGTGAACGATCGAATACAATACTGCTCTGAATATAAATATGACAAAATTGTCAGTTAATTATATTACATTTATATAAACAAATAAATAAAATATGAAATGAGATTCTGAGAAGTATAAGCTAAAGAAAACCTATGACTCTACCTCATTATTTTTTCGGAAAGAAACCTACGAAGAATATTACAAGATTTGATGACTGTTATCTTTTGTAACTGTTCAAACGAATTTTCTTCAAACCCAAAATATCAATACTTTTGTGAAGATTTCTAAGAATAACACCTGTTGTGGAAATAATAATCGGTAGAATAAATATTTTTTTATTTTCCACATTTTTTAATCTCGTCGCCAAGCATCATATATTTAGAAATTTTTTCATTGTATTTATTTTGTATATTATGTATGTCGGGTATAGCAATATCAATTATATATGTTATTTGATTATGTTTATCATTAAGAATGATATCTGGTCTATTGTGTTTTACAGCTCTGTTGCAAAGAATTGTTTTATCAAAATAAAGTTTATATTTTCATTTTCACAAATAATCTCAGGTTCATATTTGTGAAATTTTTCTTTGGAAATTAGGTCATGTTTAATTCCTAGATTAAAATGAATAATATTAGCGACGGCATTATGTCTTTCTAAATAATCTGTTGAAGCAAGGACTGAGCAAGATGATAATATATGAAAAACTGTTTCTGAAGAACAGAAACATCTACGGCAAGAATCATCTATATTTTGTTTGATGATGTGTTTTCTATAATTCCTCGTGAAAACAACCTGATCCTGGATCGCAATTGCCAAGCCTTCTGTTTCAGCAAACAATTCTCCAGATACTATCCATTTATTCGATGCAATTACATCAATATAATCATTTTTCAATTCTTTAGGGTGCTTTCCGTGTAATTCCTTCTGCATCCAACTTTCTCTTTCAGAATTATCATCAAATATATCAAAATCTACTTTTTGCATTGTCAAGTTGAGAGGTGTAAGATTATAATCTGAAGCAACAACAATATCATGTAATTTAGACTTTCTCTGTTTATCATGAAAATGGGAACGTAGATGAGAAATCTGTTTACTATGAAGATTATTGAAATCAGTTAATCCACGACCTCCAAGATATCTAGGTAGTGTAACTCTCTGAACAGCTGACTTTGGGTGATGCTTATGATATTCACAAAACATTTTCCTCGTTTGACATTGTAATTCATTTAGATCAGTTTTAGACCATTTAATAATTCCAAAAGAAGATGTAAGAATAAGAACTGCATAGAAGTTGATAGCTCTGAAAAGGTTTTTACTAGTTAAATGACTCTTGATGATAATTCTAAGTCTATTGTAATATGAACTTCTAATATTTTCTTTAGTGCTGCTATGGTTAATTGTCTTCTCTTGACAAAATCCAAGATATTTATATGCAAAATCCAAGATACTTATACTTAGATATTTTAAAAATATGCAGATATTTCTACTATTTCTAATACCTAGGAACTTCGTTTTAAAATAAAAATGATAGCCAGGTCTAGGTGCAATAGAAAAATAAAAGAAAACTATTGTAGTAGCGATATTTTCCGAGATTTTGCTGTTGTAAATTCATTGATTACATCGCTAAAATTTATACCGTCAAATATTCTTATTCAATTGCTAATATTGTTAGCCCAGACAATCTTTCTTGAATCATTGTCGATCTTAAATAACTTTTAATAAGTTTTAACTTTAAAAAAGATCGCTCGCCAGGAGCTACAGATACAGGCAATGTCAAAAGAATTCTTAGTGAAATGTTTACGTTAGGAAAGGTGGAAATTGTTTTCAAATATATATTGTAAAATACTTGAGAGTCAGTATCATCAGGTAATGAAAACAACTTTAACGCTTTAATTATATAAAAAATTATATAACTCTTGCACAAGATAAAAAAAAGTTTATTGTAGCACCTGACACCTTAGAAGCGTCATTTACTGTTAAGTTCAAAGTATGAGACGCACAAGGTACAAAAAGGGCTTTCGGATTCGCATCAAGAATGCGTTTTTGAAGGCCAACATGTTTTCCCTTCATATTTGTCCCATCATCATAACTTGTCCCCTAATGTGTTTTAATTTTAATTTTAATTTTTTCAAATTTCTATCACAAATGTATATATCCCTTCTCCTGTAGAGTCCAGTATTGGATTAAACGCAATAAAACTTTCCTTAACTTCAACCTTTTTTCTGAAATGGTGTTAAGGACAACATACCTCAGAACAAGACTAATTTGGTCAGTATGACTAATGTCTGGTGTACAATCTAATATTATTGAAAAATATTTTGAACTGCTAACCATTTCTAAAATACTATTTCCTACTTTGGACGACAATAATTCAATTATTTCATTCTGTATTTGCACGCCTAAATAATGAGTCGAGTTATACACTCGGCTAACGTGCTGTCTCATCACTGAATCAAAAGAGGCAATCATCTCAACAGCTTTTAGAAATTTTCCATTATCATGTTCGAAAAGCAATTGACAGGAACCTCGAAATGCCAAGCATTATGTAGATAAATACTTAACAATCGCAATAATTCTTTCCAACACGTCTCGCCAATATTTTTTTTCCGTTTCTAAAATCCGCAGATGATAAGCATAAACAGTCAGATGTCTCCAACATTTTTTTTTAATTTACCCAAGTGTTTATATAACTGTTGTGTGAAATTGACGTTTCGTGTCTCTTAATTAGCAAAGACAAGTGTTGCCAATCAGATACTTCATTTGTATCACAAAAAGCGTTAGGAGTTTTACATTTACAAAACAACTTACAACAAAAACAAAATACTGAATCTTTAGAAATAGAGTAAATAGGCCAAGCCCTTTCGACTTCTTCTCCATTTGCTAGATTTCTTTCAAAGTATTTTCACGAAAACTTTCTCTTATCTTTATCACTAGGGAAACTAAAACTGATGTCTATCACGGGCTGACCACGTTCAACCAATATTCTAGCCATCTCATTAGTGATTCTTTCGGGCCACAAAACGGGGTCGGACGGAATTATATCGATACTAGCCTCACTACAGCCTTCATCGAAAGTGTCACTTGCAGCAGGTATTTCGGTAGCTGACGTTACCGAACTTTTTACACAAGCTGAATTATCTGAAGTGGATTGTTCAAATGCTGTAGACGAGGATGGTGTCATCGCTTCATCGGTCTCTGCATCAGTAGAAGCTGTTTTGCTGCTACAACCGCTGCCACTTGTTGCAGTACCAGATGTTACTGTTGAAAATTCAGATGGTCCACGCACGGTTATTGATATTACGGATTTAGAATCTTGAGATTCGAACGATTCGGTCGCACCAACATCGATAGTCTCCGTGGAATCTCGATTGTTTTGCAAGAAATGCTTTAAAGATCCAACCATTTTCCAATTTCTTGAAGTCTCAGTTTCTTTTGCTCGCGAAACTTCGCACCTGAAGGTCTCTTTCTTTTATCCTGAAGAAACAAATGAATAATTAGTACTCATGGGAATTAGGAATTAACTTCTAAAGTAACCATAATAATAAGCACCATGTGGGTAGGGTACGAAATATTCTTAAAAAGTTAACTAAGTAGCTAATAGTTTTTAACCCTTCATAGGGCAGATTATTATAAGTAAGATATGGTCGATTAAAGTTTGCATATTTGAGTAAAAAGCAAATTGTTCGAGCCCTTTCAGCTTAAATCCTTTCAAAAATAAGACTAAAGAGATATTAAACTAGTTTGATCTTATAGCCCTAAAAAACTATAAAATGGTTTTAAAGAGATCAATAACTAAGCGAGTTATGGATAAAACCAGTTACTTTTTGAACTCGTGCAAGACATTTCAATTAATAAAAGATATTTGGCTAAAAAATTAATTATAACCAGTATCCTATAAAGTGTTGATAGTATAAAGTAGGGAACACTTACCATTTTATAAAAATCAAGTCGTTGAAATTGCAGTCAGCAGGTATTCGGCACTTTATTTAAAAAAAAGTAGTAAATAAAATATTACACAACACAACACCACACTTGACAAAAGAAAAATAACTTTAGATGTAAAAATTAATAGGATTACTTGTTTATATTCACTTGTTGCACGGTCCAGTGAACTAACTGATTTAAAAACGCCTGTGGCGATGCATCGCTCCAGGCGTTATTTATGTCTGAATAGGAAAAATCAAGAAACTGCCGCCTGACATGTTCTCGCAACATAGGAACCGGTAGTATCTGGATGATATACTAATAAAATTTCGTGTGTATTTATACATAATCCTATTTAATTTCTCAACTTTTATTTAGATATTTTTTTGGCCCTGGGTTTTGGCGCCCCTAAAAGATGGCGCTCGTGTGCATTGCACACTTTGCACATATGGTTGCGGAGGCCCTGACTGGACGCTATTTGAGAGATCTTGAAGTGGTAAGAAGAAACTCTTCTAGAGGAGGGGCGAAGCCAACGTTTCGTGGCTAACTTGTTGTATCTTAACCAAAGCACTATTTCAAGAGCAATTAATCTGTACAACAGGGGAATATGGAAGAAGGGCCGGACAAGGAATACATCGGATAACAACACCAGTTGATGATCGTTGGCTTCGTTTAACTGCACTTAGAGTACAGAATACTACCAAATGAACTTACACTCTCTATAAATGTGCATATTTCATCGCAAACTGTTAGGAACAGGCTCAGAGAACACGATAGCAGACCAAGTGGCTTCTACCGGCCCGCATCTCACCAGAGAGCATCGCGTTGCAAGACTTCAGTTTGCGAGGGAACATGCAAATTGGGGTATTCTAAAATGATTGAATGTTCTCTTTTCCGACGAATCGAGGTTCTGTCTAGTATCAAGTGATAGACTCATGCCTGTATACAGACGACCTGGGGAACGGTATCAGCAATGCTATATCCGGCAAACAGAAAACTTCGGAGGGGGCTCAGTAATGGTGTGGGGAGGCATTTCTTCCAATTGTCGAACTGAGTTAGTCCTAGTGAATAATGATAGTATGACAGCGGCCAGATACATCGCAGATATCCTTGAACCCCATGTTGTACCCTTTGACCTATTGATTGGCGAAAACTTCATTTATATGCATGATAATGGTCGGCCTCATGTAGCTAGAGCAGTTACAGAATTTCTTCAAAATGCCGAAATTGATATTTCAAGTTGGCCAGCCAGAAGTCCCGACTTGAATCCCATAGAACATGTTTGGGACAACATGAGGTGGCAAACTCAGCAACGTAGGAGAACACTCCAACAACTAGAAAATCTGCTTCCTGAAATTTGGAACTCAGTGACTCAAGAGTACATCCAAAATTTGTTTGAAGGGATTTCGAGACGTATACTGGCAGTAGTTAGGGCCCGGGGAAGAAAGACTCGATTTTGAAAATAATTAGTGACCATGCGATGCTAGTTGATTGGTCTCTTCGTGAATGTTTGAAGATGATAGAATTTTTTTATTTTTTCATTAACTCAAAAACCGCTGAGCTAAAACTATTTTTTCACACTGCACTGTGTTCTACTTAAGAGGTGCCTCTAGAATGTCAAACTTATTTTTGTGTAACTTTGATGATGATCAAGATATCCGCGATGGATGATTTTCACAACTTTCGAGAAATTTTCAAGTCCATAACTAGTCCCTGAAAATAAGATCGCGAGAGATGGGTTCATTTTTCTGTATCTGCAATATTTCGCATAGCTACCGTACAAATACATCGACATTTGCCCACCCTGTACTATGTTTTGCCACAGGCTTTTGAAACACCTTGTATAACGTGAACCCTCTAAATGCATTGCATTCTGCTGTATATTATCCTAACTCTAAGAGTCAAGATGGTGTGTGAACTGAATCATTTTTGAATTCGAATATCATTTCTTATAATATGAAATGAATTTGAATAATTCAACCCTCAGATCCAACTTCAAAAGCTGAATATGATGATCCGAAAGAGAGATTGATCTATTTCATTTACGAATATATTACACAGCTCTATAATAAAATTTTTTTATTTTTGCCCTGGATATCATCGCAAATTTTTATGTTTTCAAGTGCCCAGATTACGAATATATTCATGAAAGTTCTCAATGTGCTCGTATTTTCATGATTTTTGCATTTCTTATATTTTGAACAATTATAAGCTTGTTAGAAATAAAATTTAATTTTCCAGTCATGATTAGGCTTCTGCGCAACTTTTTCGCGCATACAAACATCACCTGATCCCCACTCTCAGACCCCTTGCTCCACAGAACAGCTGAGACCTCAGTTATTTGACAATATTGAAGTACATATACACGTAAATCTGGATAAAGTATCATGGATTAATATTTTGTTTCAATTACTGAATGTCCATTCTTATATATTTGTCTTCTAGTCTAAAATATGAGTTCGTCACGAAAAAAGTGTAAATATTGTAGTGATTTATTTTGTTATATTTGCGGTGTTTATATACCAAAAAACAAAAAGAAATATCACAGACTTTGTCAAGGAGACTTATGTTGAATATTTTGGTTTCAAAATGGACAAATTAGGTGAACCATGGGTTCCTAATAAAGTTTGTAAGTCCTGTGTTGAGTCTTTACGGTTGTGGAAAAAAGGTGAACGTTCTGGATTAGACTTTGGTATTCCCATGATATGGATGGAGCCTACGAATCATTTAGATGATTGTTACTTTTGCGTAGTAGATGTTAAAGGTTTTAATCGAAATCAAACGTGGAGATACCCAGACTTACGAAATGTCCGGTTCTACACAGTGAAAATCCCCCTCGGCCCATATACATTTCAAAAGTAATTCGCATGCCCTCAGAAACAATGATGTTACCAAATTCACAGAAATCGGGACCATCTACTAATGGAAGTGAATGGGAAGGTGAAACATCTACGCCAAAGTTATTTTCTCAAAATGAACTCACTGATTTAATACGTGATCTCAATTTATCAAAACAAGGATCAGAACTGTTAGCCTCAAGATTGAAAAAAAAAATTTATTGGCACCAACAGTAACAATTACAACATACAGAACGCGAGAAAAAGAGTTATTACAATTTTTTAGTGAAAATGAAGGATTAGTGTATTGTAATGATATCGCGAAGCTGCTTATAGACATGGGTTTAAAAGAGTACAAATCTACTGAATGGCGCCTTTTATTGATAGTTGCAAAGAAGTTTAAAATGCGTCTTATTGCACAATGGAAATAAATTTGCATCAATTCCAATTGCCCATTCAACGAAACTCAAAGAATAATATGAAAATGTAAAATTAGTTTTAGAAAAAATTAAATAGTCTGAGCATCAATGGCCGATCTGTGTGGATTTAAAAATGGTTAATTTTTTACTTGGCCAACAAAGTGGATATACAAAATACCCTTGCTTTATTTGTATGTGGGATAGTAGAGCAAAGCAACTTCATTGGGAACAAGATGTTTGGCCTGTAAGAAATTCTTTAACTGTCGGTAAAGCCAACGTAATAAGGGAGCCGCTGGTGAGCAGAGACAAAATCATACTTCCACCATTACATATTAAGTTAGGTATGATTAAGCCATTTGTAAAAGCGTTGAACAAAGACGGAAATTGTTTTAATTACATTTGCAGAAAATTTCCGAAGCTTAGTATGGAAAAATTGAAAGGTGGAATATTTGATGGTCCTCAAATAAGGCAATTGATGAAAGACTCAGATTTTATCAAAGTTATGACTGTTCCGGAAAGTAAGCTTGGAAAAGTTTTGTGTTGGTTGTCGAAAATTTCCTAGGTAACCATAAAGCAGCAAATTATGAAGAAATTGTGCAAAATATGCTGACAAACTTTCAGACTTTAGGAGCAAATATGAGTATTAAGTTACACTATCTCCGCAATCATCTAGATAAATTTCCGGATAATTTAGGAAATTATAGTGAGGAACAGGAGAGCGGTTTCATCAAGATCTAAAAGTGATGGAAGAAAGGTATCAAGGTCGATGGGATTGTCACATGATGGCAGATTACTGCTGGTCTTTGAAAAGAGATTGTCCCCTGAAAAATTATAGAAGAAAAGCTCATAAAAGGCGTTTTATGGAAATATGAAATATATTTTCGACATTTTCCTCTTTATTTACTTCGATGTATCCGAATTTCTCAAAACATAACTGACATTATAAATATATCTGTTATTTTGTTTCTTGTTTTACGATTTTTGTTATGTAAAATGAAAATAAAGATTTAAAAAGAAATCAGATTAAATCCTACAAAATCATTGATAGTTTCACGAATTGTGTGCATAAATAGACCCAAAATCATTTTCATATCTAGGGCAACAAAACCATTGAAGACCAGTGTTATCTATCAAGGTTAGGTTACATTTCCCACAAAACTATTTTATAATTTCTGAAATTTTCATTTCATAATAACAATAATTGTGAATCCTCTTGCATTGAGTTACACATTTTCTGAATGAAGAAAATTGGAAAAACTGTGTTTAGTTTCATTTTAAACCTGCTAACTAAGGTATAAAAACTTATGTCCCGTTTTGAAAAATAAATGGTCACTTCATATATGGTCTATAAAATGGAACACATCGTGCAAATGAAATAGGTGATCTCAAATCACTGAAAATTTCCAGCGAACAAAGTTGTGTTGTTTACGCCATTCACAATAAAGAATAACCGAATGCATCGCATGGAACGGAATTAAATCTTATACTTGGACACGATCCAGCCGGAATCTCGTCAGTTCTGTGATACTACCTGAATGGACGTAAACACGTCAAGAATTCCCTTCAATATGGGAACAATAACCGTCTAGGATAACATCCATTCTTGTTCGCGTTCAGACTTGTAGTTTCTTGTAGAATTTGCGCCTTATTGTCTGACCATTTAACACACATTTAGAGTCTAGAAGTCAGGGTCACCAACATTCGCTTTCTTTATGTTTTCAGAGTCGCAGACTGACTTTTACGCGAGCCAAGCTCAATTCCGTTCCTGCAATTAATATTAACGTTTTAGAAGTGATATGAATATTTGAATTTGGGAGGCTTTTACTTGGTAAAATTCCATTATCAATAATAAAAAACAAGTACTGTGTTTTAAAAATTTTACTTAATAATTGCGATTCGTAACGCGTTTCACTACACCGTAGCTTCTTTAGACGAATGAATATACAGAAAATAAGAATGAGAATATAAATATAAATGTTCTTGAGTAATTAAAAGCTTATTGGTTGCTTCTTCTTAAGTGGTTATTTATGACAGGTATATCCAATAAAATTAAGAATAGATTGCTCCCGAAAAGATTCAATAGAGGTGAAGGGCTTAAATCGACTTGTTCATTGATGAGTCTACCTGAGTGTTTGTATTTATTTATTTCTAAAGTTTCCCAAGATCTACCTTCAATATTTATTATCTGTATGCAAAATTTCAAACTGTGGGTCGAAAGAATGATTATTTTCTAAGAGATGATTCGCGTAATTTGAATCTGATTTTTATTTGAAAAACTGCGTTTGTGTTCCGATATTCTAATATTAAAATTTCTATGTGTTTCACCAATGTAGAAATTATCACAGTCATTACAATTCAATCTACAAGCACCTGATTTATTGTTTTTACCTGGTTTGGTTTTATTATTTTTTATATATTTGCCTAAATTATTATTAGTTTGGAGTAGTAGCAATAATTTGACGCGTTACGAATCGCAATTATTAAGTAAAATTCTTAAAATACAGTACTTGTTTTTTATTATTGATATGAATAGATATTTCATAATCGGTGTGTGTGAAAGAAGAGTTGGTACCGCTAGTAGTGTGATCCTTTCACTGCAATCACCATGAAATGGCTAATCTGCTGTTCTTAGTTTATTGTTTATTCATCTTGTTCCACAGAGAAAAGATCTGATTAAAACTAAGACTTCTTCAAATGATGATAAAAACGATAATCATGGGCATTTTTTGAGTAGAAAAAATTCGAAGTTATACCAGAATTTACGATATTTTGGCCCCTTTTAATTGACAATCCCAAAAAATCTAATACAATTCCTAATTATACCGCGCAGACAGCACTGATAGAGTAGGTCATCGAGGAGTATGTATATTTGTGAATCCAATGATTACGGATTTGAAAGTGGAAGTTTCTCAGAATGACTGGACTGACATAGATAATATTTTCCTGAATAACTCTAATACAGATTTATCGGCTGTAGTTATCTACCACGCCTCTGTACAGCTGACAACGCAGTAGTAAGCTTCTTGTAGGATCTCCACCTAACCCATAAGAACGTACTCATCACTGGCGATTTCAATTGCACCGATATTAAATGGCCCTTGACCGTCCTACCTTCAACGAACTCACAGTCTTATCCATATGCCAAATTATTCTTCGATTCTGGTTTATATCAGCTGATAAAGAAGTCAACGAGATTTCGACAGGAAGGGAAGCTATGTACACTTGATTTATTTATAACGAACGACTCTCAGTTGCTCTCAGACATTCAACATTTTCCTCATTTCGCTCCGATCACTGAGTTCTGCTAACTGAACTTCAACTTCACTATGTTGCCCCTAGTAAAAGACAAAATTTCAAGAGTAAACTACGACAAGGTTGAAACTTCTTCTTTCACAGCCTCATCTCGTCCACTGCTGGACATAGGCCTCTCTTAACCTTTTCCAATTTGACCGGTCTTGGGCATCCTGAATCCAATTCGTGGAGAACCTTTTTATGTCGTCCATCCATCTTGTTGGCGGTCTGCCTCTGCTTCTGAAGGCTTCGTGTCCAGGGCGCCACTCCAATATCCTTTTTGACCATCTGTTGTCTGACATTCTTGCGACATGGCCTGCCCAGTTTCATTTTAAACGTGTGACCCAATCTACAGCATCTGTAACCTTACTTCTTCTTCGTATCTCCTCATTTGAAATCCGATCTCTCAGGCTTATTCCCAACATGGATCTTTCCAAGGCTCGTTGGGTCACTTTTATTCTGTTGACAGTCCTTTGGGTAAGTGTTAGTGTTTCGGAGCCATATGTCAGTACCGGAAGGATACATTGATCATAAACTTTGCGTTTAAGACTTATTGGAATATCAGACTTGGAAATGGGTCGTAATTTTCCGAAGGCAGCCCAGGTCAGTCCTATTCGTCTGCTTAGTTCACAGGTCTGGTTGTCTCTTCCAATTCGTATTTCGTGCCCTAGATATTTATATGAGGTTAAGGTTGAAACTAATTGGACGATAATACTACACACTATAGAAGATATCATTTCCACAAACACCTATGAGAAGACAGTCACTGAGAACCCAGTGAAACCAGGGATAACTGATCGCATTCTTAACATGTCGAAAATTAAGAGATCACTGTGGCAGCGTTATCTCAGAAGTAGATTCGCCACTGGTTACCAAAATCATCGTAATCACTCGAACCTACCGACCTCAAGTATTAAGCATGCGAAGGAAAGTTTTGAAAGCAAATTGGCCAAGTCCAAGAACATTAAGAAGTTTTATAAATACTAACGATCGACTTTGAATAGTAAAGTTTATGTCCCTTTGGTTAGGGATAACTCAGGCCAAATCTGTAACAACGCAACTGAATCCTTGCTCGAGCATTCTCGTTGTCTTACAGTACAGAACCTGGTGGTCCATTTCTGTACCGGAAACACTGCGTGGGTTGATAACGCTTGATTGTATCAAAATAACGGAGGAAACAGTCAGAGAATATCTAACCAAGCTTAAAACCAACACTGCTTCTGGACCTGATAACGTTTCACAATATTCATTACAACGTTGCGCAGATGCGCTTGCCCAGCCTGTCTTCATGATCTTCTCACAGTCACTTAGCACTTCTTCACTTCCCCGCCACTGGCGTACTGCTTCAATCACACCGATTTTCAAGAAAGGTGATAAACTTTCTGCCACTAATTATCGCCCTATAAGCCTGGTATCTGCAGTTGGCAAGGTTCTGAAGAGAATTATGTGCGACCAGTTCATCACATTCACTCTATCCAACAATATTATCTCTGATCAACAGCACGGTTTTCTTCCTGGTTGATCGACTCTCACAAACTTAATTCTATCAATCAACGACTGGACGAAAGCTTGAATGCTGGAAATCCTATACATGTGATATACCTTGACTTTTCAAAAGCGTTTGATCGTGTACCACATCGCCGTTTGCTGCGTAAACTCAAGCATCTAGGGATTAGGGGTGACTTACTCTCATGGATAAGCTCGTTCGTCAAATAGATCCTTCTGTGTGGGGGTCGGTGGTATGTATTCCTTCAAGAAGTGGTCTGTTGTTACTTGTGTTCCCCAAGGTTCTGTCCTTGGGCGGATACTTTTTCTTCTATATACCTCCGATCTGCCTTTTTTGATCAGGTCAAAATGCACACTCTTTGCCGATGATACTGAGCTCTACAAGTTCCCACTATCAGATACACGCACTCTACAGGAGAACTTTTCTAAAATAGAACAATGGGCCTTTTAAAAAAAAACTATCGACGATTCAAAGACTGAATATCCCACTTCAAAAAAAATTACATATTCTCTGATGGCTGTGCTGCCCAATTCAAAAACATTTATACCCTGTCAAACATCTGTTGGTCGCAGGAGGACTGGGGTGTAGACGTGGAGTGGAACTTTTTCGCCACAAGTCATGAAAAGGGAGCAACGTACGGTGTGGGCGCCACAGCCAAAAAACGCAATGGAATGGCATAAAATGACTAGAAGACAAGTAATCAACACCAGCTGGGAGTGTTTTGACTATTTGAAATCGACGCAGCTGAGAGGCATGAGGATTCCTTTCGTAGCTGTCGACGATATATACTCCACCAAGAAGAAACTTGATGATAGATAAAGTCGATTAATCGTAAGCCTTCTGTAACATTTTCAGCGATTTGGCACATAAAATATAAAATTTGAGACAAATTCTTCGTTCTATTTTTTATCCATTGTAAAAATCGCAAAATACACTTGTGAAAACCAATTACATGTTCTGAGTGCAATTCCTTTTATATGAGTCAAACAGGACGCTCTTTCAAGGCTGGATACAAAGAACATTTCCGGTCATTCCTACATCAGATATATATATATATATATATATATATATATATATATATATATAGAGAGAGAGAGAGAGAGAGAGAGTGGGTTTTACCCCGACGAGTTGCCCATATATCTGTTCATGCAATCAAACTGATTTCATGAAAAATATGAATCCACCACCCGGTAATTAATACCATTGCCAGGCAATGATTATAATCAAAACATATTCTGGAATCATTATATATTAGGATAACATTAAATGTTATGGGAATATATCAATCTACCAGAATATATACATACTATAGCATCATCAGACAATGATATCAATGTACCAACGAGTAGTGTCAGAGGCTTTCTCCCCGGAAAAATCCAGTGTACGGACCTTAGTCAAGTAACACTGAATGTTACTCATCAATAGTTTCTTTTGTGTGAAGTGGTGAACGATCGAATAGAATACTCCTCTGAATATAAATATGACAAAATTGTCAGTTAAGTATATTACATTTATATAAACAAATAAATAAAATATGAAATGAGATTCTAAGCAGTATAAACTAAAGAGAAAACCTATGACTCTACCTCATTATTTTTTTCGGAAAGAAACCTACGAAGAATATTACAAGATTTGATGACTGTTATCTTTTGTAACTGTTCAAACCAATTTTTCTTCAGACCCAAAATCTCAATACTTTTGTAAAGATTTCTAGGAATAACACCTGTTGTGGAAATAATAATCGGTAGAATAAATATTTTCTTCATTTTCCACATTTTTTAATCTCGTCACCAAGCATCATATATTTAGAAATTTTTCATTGTATTTATTTTGTATATTATGTGTGTCGGGTATAGCAATATCAATTATATATGTTATTTGATTCTGTTTATCATTAAGAATGGTATCTGGTCTATTGTGTTTTACAGCTCTGTTGCAAAGAATTGTTTTATCAAAATAAAGTTTATATTTGTCATTTTCACAAATAATCTCAGGTTCATATTTGTGGAATTTTTTCTTTTGGGAATTAGGTCATGTTTAATTCCTAGATTAAAATGAATAATATTAGCGACGGCATTATGTCTTTCTAAATAATCTGTTGAAGCAAGGACTGAGCAAGATGATAATATATGAAAAACTGTTTCTGAAGAACAGAAACATCTACGGCAAGAATCATCTATATTTTGTTTGATGATGTGTTTTCTATAATTCCTCGTGAAAACAACCTGATCCTGGATCGCAATTGCCAAGCCTTCTGTTTCAGCAAACAATTCTTCAGATACTAACCATTTATTCGATGCGATTTCATCAATATAATCATTTTTCAATTCTTTAGGGTGCTTTCCGTGTAATTCCTTCTGCATCCAACTTTTTCTTTTAGAATTATAATCAAATATATCAAAATCTACCTTTTGCATTGTCAATTATTCATTAGTGATCTTGGACTAAGCAGATTTTTTAAATAATCAATTCCCGGTTTTTTTTTGACAAAATGTATTACCGTGTTCGGACGGCATGACCACTGTGAAGGCTGAAGATTTCTTCAGACTCGATAGCTAGGATCTCAATTATCCAGCTAACTCCCAGACGCAGATCTGACGTCATCACTCCGAACGTCTCCCGTCCCGATTTTCAGTCTAATCAAATTATAAAGTTATGGATTGAATGGAATTAGCCAAGAAAGGCCTCTCCGACTGTTTGGTGCTATTAATTTTATTGCAAATTATGAAGTAATAAAATTAAATAGCATTACTGTCAATTATTGTTGCAGCTAATGGCGACCTTTAAGACCACTTTAACCACTTAGAGGCACGAAAAAAGTCGTTATACTGTTCAATGGGATAAGTATTTGAATAAGACGACGTTGCTCTCGGTTTTCCAACACGTTTATTGTGGGTAATTTCTTTTTACATTCTTCGGGCGGCGAGTTCCATTCAAAGAAAGCAATTGCATGTGGGACTGGGAACGGATGAGGGAGAGCGCGTAATATTCAAGGTTAAGTTCAAGTTTCGAGGTAGGTCTGGAGCTGAAATGATCGAAGTCGTCTATTATACGTTGCAGATTCTTATCCTGTCTTAATAAGATAGAGTCGGAGACGCCTCGTTTCAAATTGCTTGATTTTAACTATTTTACCCTCTTCTAGGGGAGATAGCAAAAAGACAATCGTGTGCGGAGATTATTGAAAAAAATTGCATAGTGTACCAGGTGTTCCGGTATGAAATGAGCGTTTCTTGTGAAAATGAACTACTAATTTTGAATGGGAAAGTAAAAAAATATATATTCAAAGTTTTGGTCATTGCTTTTCACGCATTTTAATCACCTTTCTGGCAATTTGTGAATATTATTCCAATAGAAATGTATTTTCTGAAGCAAACTAATCAGACCCAATTTTCGATTTCTCCGTTTGAATCAAAGTGTTGCTTAGCCAATGCTTGAAAATCGATGAAAACAAAAGGTAATCGAAAGGGGTTTAGTGAATATGGCAGATGAGGTAGTAGCTGCCAGCCAAGTACTTTGATTGTATTCTTAACTGATTTTGCTTTCGGTGCAGGTGTATTGTTGTGTAACAAAATAACTTGGCCCTGTCTTCTGGCCCATTCTGGTCGTTTTTCCATCGATGCATGGTTCATATTGATCATTTGTTGTGTACAGCGATTAGTATTAACAGTTTCACCAAATTTTAGAAGATCGTGATTTGCCACACCCACCAAACACAGAGCATTTGCCTTCTTACTGAATCGATCAAATTGTGTAGTCGATGTTGGTGGTTGTCCCGGATTAATCCAAGGTTTTCTTCGGTTAGGTTTCTTAAAATGAATCCATTGTTCATCGCCAGTGCCAATTCGATGCAAAAATGATTTTTTTTCGTTTCTGCAAAATTTCAGGAAGGTTTTTTCGATTTTCCATTTTTCTTTCATTGAATTCATTTAGAACCCAATCTCCACACTTTTGGATCTTTCCCATAACTCTAAAACGGTCCGAAATTATTTGTTGTGCAACATTTAACATTTCTGCTATTTGCTTTTGACTAGAAGTGTCCTCTTCGTTTAATATTGTTTGCAGTTCGACATCTTTGAACTTTTTTGTTGGTTTTCCACATTGTTCAATTCTCACATCAAAATCATTATCTGTGAACAGTTGAAACCCTCTTTTTGTTTTGCTTGTAGCTTCTGATATACCTCGACAAGCATTCGATGCGACTCTGCAGCACTTTTCTTCAAATGGTTACGAAATTTGACATTTTCAACAAAATGAAGAAATATGATGTTGTTTGTTCGATAATAATATTAATAATAATAAATCTTTATAATTTCCTGTACTTACAAAGTGTACACTAGAAAATATTGACAAAGAGAAAACGAGTATAGAATTCAACTTCACTCACATACACTGTATGACTGCAAGTTTATTGAGTATGTTTGACAGATACGGTGTTAACCAAACAAACAAAAATTAAGGGCCGTTCACAAAAAATGTTCCCTTCCAACACATTTGTAGGTGGTCTCCGTGGCGCAGTGGTGAGAAATCCCTGCTGTGACAAGGCAGGTCGCCGGTTCGATTCCCGCATAGGCCTGGGTGTTGTGTTTGTGCCTTATCTGGTTTACACAAATTACTCTGTTGGAATAATGTCATAGAGGACAAATCCATGGCCAATAAGGTCAAGGAAGGACGAGCGTGGAAAAGTATGTCTACCTCCCTCCTTCCTTTTTAAAATTAAAAAAAAACACATTTGTATCTTAACGCTTACATCATACTGGTTCACCTGGTATATACAGGATGCTTCAACGAAAAGTAAACAGAGGCTATATCTACCAAGATATTAATTTCTGATCAAAACGCGAAGACAAGTCAATTTTTGTTTCAATCCCCTGAGCGGGGGTTGCAATCCTTGAACATTTTGAATAGGGAAGGGTAGATGGGTCGAGTGATAACTCGAAAGAAAGGTATTATCTTTGTCTGCATTTTCATTTTTGTTTGAAAACTGTAGCAGATACAGAGTGAGCCACTGAAAAATAGAGAAGACTATCGCCTCAAGACTATTGGAGTATTAGTGCGAAAAACTGGAATAGATTAATTTAGATCAAAGATGACAGCCTTTGATCAGGAATGAATCTGTTCCATTTTTTTGCACTAATACTTGAGTAGCTCAGGGCGATAGATAGTCTCCTCTATTTTTCAGTAGCTCACTCTGTATCTTCTACAGTTTTCAATCAAAAATGAAAATTCGTTCACGGGGCTGCAGACAAAGATAATACCTTTCTTTCGAGGTATCACTCGACCCATCTACTCTCTTCCAAATTTTCAAGGGTGGTCACCGCAGCTCTAGGGGTTGAAATTCGAGATGACGACCGTACTTGATGATAACTGCTATTGATCAGCATGGATCTGTTCCATTTTGCTTCAGTGAAACTTGAATAGTCTCAGGGAAATAGTCTTCCCTATCTTTCAGTTGCTCGCCCTGTATCTTTTACAGTTTTCAATTAAAAATGGAAATTCGTTCATGGCGATGAACACAAAGATACCACCTTTCATTTGAGTCATTACTCGACCCATCTTGCCTATTCAAAATGTTCAAGGATTGCAACCCCCGCTCAGGGGGTTCATATGTTAGGCAAGTTTTGTACCCCAAAAGATGTCCCCCTTGAAACAAATATTGTCCTGTTTTTGCGTTTTGATCAGAAATTAATATTTGGTAGATATATCCTCTGTTTAGTTTTCGTTGAAGCACCTTGCGTATATATATATATATATATATATATATATATATATATATATATATATATATATATATATATATATATATATATATATATATATATATATATATATATATATATATATATATATTCTTTTGGAAAAGAGAGGATTTACAAAAATTCGAATGATTGTATTTACAATAAATGCTTATTTCTATAATTTTGGCGTGTGTCATAAAAAGAACACAAGTGTGAGCTCAGGAAAATGTAACAGGGGAACCATACTATCTTGCGTATGATTCAATAAATTAGTAAAAAAAACCTGAGGAAAAAAACTCGTTTCCCTGTCGCTATTGCACTAGTAATAACTTGTCTGTTTAAGTCGTGTTAGTGCACTCCATGATTTCCAGACGAAGATAAGGGTGAAATAAAGGAGGTTTGGGACAGGAATCTGTAACAGTAGAAAAAGAAAACCAGCAGAAAAATATTTCAACAATCATACCTGACTCTTATATGTCTAAATACATTTGAATTTAAGAAAAGATTTTACATAGCAAGCAAGGCCATAAAAAGGACTAAGAAGATAATCAAAAAGTACATAACCTGCAATATTTCCTCTTTCGCGGAGATGTTCTTCCGTCGCAGCGTCAGTCTCCTGAAACATAACCACTTCCTTGTTCTTGCTTGCCAGTTTTGAAGTATAATCTCGTAAAATTCCTTCAATATTCAAACTCAACAAAACAATTCCCTCTCTGTTTGACCGAGAGAGCCCTGATGGCTAGGTTCGGTCTTCTAAGTGATGCCGATTAGGATCTATAGATCTTCTAGAATCATTATGAACCAAATAATTTGGATTGACATCTCCCATATATTACTCCTTCGTGGTTCTTATTTAATTTGAAGAAAAATCTGCGTAAAAATTTTGACAGTCATTGTAACCCTTGGCGAGGATAACCATAATGAGGTTTTGGATAAGGAAAGTAGGTTTTGTTGTAATGTCGTGCGAAAGCCCATTTTCAATATTCTAGAACGCCCGAAACATTTTTTCGTTTCATCATGGTTACAATAAAATAAATTAAATGAGTGATTTCGAATCAATTGTTTCAATTGTCCTCTGTTTACTTCCACTTGATGATGCAATCTTGACTGAAAACTGTCTTTAACATGGTTACACTCTGATTAGACACCCGGTATATTTCGTATGCAATTTCGTCTAGCCGGTAAGCTATGTTTAGATTTCATTGAAGATCGAAATCGACTTCAGTTCTCGCCCCGAATCCTTTTTCATGTCTTTAATCGATTCAAAAGTAGTCCTCGACATGGTACTTTCAGTTCTAGAAAAAGAAAGAAGTCGGCCGAAGGCATATCAGGGGAATACGGTGGTTGTTCGATGGTATTTCTTGAGTGTTTGGTCATAAATTCATTCACACTGATAGCCTTGTGGGTTGGTGCAAAATTCATGAGTTTTTTCCAGAAATATTGCATTTTTCGACAAATCTGCTCTTTCGAATGCCGCATAACGCTCGGGTAATATTCTTTATCCACCGTCTGATCTCCTGTAAAGAATTCCGATGCACAATACCTCGATAATCAAAGAAAACAATCAACATTATCTTGACTTTTGATAGACTGTGATGTGATGTCTTTTGGGTTTCGATTCAGTTGAAATACGTCACTCCGAAACTTGTTGACAGGTTTGCATGTCAAACTCCTAAACCCAGTTCAGGTTTTATGTAACTACAAATACAAGTAAACGGGGGAGATAGGCAATGAACTTTCTGTGTCTCAAAAACCAATTCGTACCATTTCAAACGATTGTTTGAGCATGAAACGCGTTGCCACTCGACTAGTTACATAAATTCAATTGACGAGGCTTTTACGTGATAGAAATCCATTTTCACAAATACAAGTGAACGATGATTTCTACTAAAATATATTATTAAATGCTCGATGAGTTTCGATACACAGTATCTTTATCAAAAGCGAATGAATACTACAAATATATCTCACTAACAAATTTTTATATATACTAAAGAGGCAATCCACTCAATGTTTAGGAAATAAATTTAATAAGGGTGAGTTGTTTATGTCTACCTGATCATAAAGAATTTCCGGTGAATACCTAAATCTGTTAATTTCAAGTACTTCCAGAAGGTTGAGTTTTATACCTCTATTCTCAGAATGTAGGATTTTAAATTCTGAATTGAAAGAGTGACCATTTTACCTAAGATGATTTGAAAAATTTGAATCGGTTTTTCATTGATGAAACAATTCTAACATTAAAATTTCTTCCTGTTCTACCTATACAAATACAATTGCAATCTGCACGATCCAATCTATAAACACCTGATTTATTTTCTTTATTAGTTGGAGATTTATAATTCCTGATAAATGAACCTAAATTTGTAGATGTTTTGAACGCTATATTTAAATTTGAATTTTTAAAAAGGGATTTCACATTATTGCTTATATTGCCTATACAGTGTGTTCCAACGAAAATTTGACCCCCCCTATAACTCCGAAATGAGTAACATTAGCGAAAAACACCAAGACACGTCGATTTTTGTTTCGAGGGGGAGCATTTTTCGAAATAATTCGAAACTTCTCAGATCAACCCCCTACCCCCAGCAACCCTAACTTTGAAATTCATCATAGGGAATAAGGGTCGAGTGGCACCTTACTGAAAAGGTCTGTCAATTCTCCACCTTGATTTGTCATTTTAGAATTTTAAATTAACATACAGGGTGTCCCAACCAAGGGTGAAGTTGAATTCTGGAAATCCCAAATACTAAATGAAATAGATTTATTTTGGCATAATGCAAGCGTAGGTTTATGCTCGGTCTAGAAAAACGACCTACACTTGTGAATTTGGAGTTGGTGCAATCAACCCCCTATTTCCAGCATCCCCAACTCAAAAATCATTCGATCGATAATAGGTCAAGTGGCACCTCGTTGGAAAGGTACTGCAATTTTCTCTTCGAATTTGGTATTTTCGAAATTCAGAATCATCATACAGGGTGTCCCGAAGCAGGAACATTGAAAATCCAAATAACTTTTTGAAACTGGTTCAGTTCGGTATACGAGAACATGTTTGATCCGAGAATAGGACTTTCTTGTGTGGTTATAGAATTTTGCAATCAACCCCTTCCATTCAGCATCCCCAACTTGAAAATCATACAAATAATTCAAGTGGCATATCTTCAGAAAGGTTTTTGAATTCCAGAATGATTAAAGCATTTCATTCAGTTCGGCTCTCCATACAGGATGTCGCTTTCGAAAAATTCAATATCGTCATTTGAAATTATCAACTAAAATTAATTCGAAACTGTTAAAAGTATTGGGGTACGATGTGTTGAGCATCAATAACGAAGAAATAAAGCTGATTTCTGCATTGAAAATGTTCACATTTTTTTCATTTCCATCTGGCGTGCAGTCATCTGTTATTTCTCATTTTTGCAATGAAATATTATTATTATTCAGATCAGTTCCTCATTATTGTTGTTGTTCGTCAGTTGAAATTAATCTGAAAATGGTTTATTCCACTGAGGAAAGGGTCGAAATTGTATCGACGTATTTTCGAAATAACAGTTGTGCCAAAGAAACGGCAAGGATATTCGATAGGAACCATCCTGAAAGAGAAAGGGGAGTCAGTCACCAGTACGTTAAATATTTGGTTGACAAATTCCTAGCTACGGGTTCGGTGGCAAACAAAAAACATGAAGTGGCATGTCCTGTCAGAAATGAGGTAACGGAAGTGGCAGTAGTGGGTCATCTACAAATGGAGAATACTACTTCGATCAGAAAACTATCTCGTCTGACTGGTGTATCAGCTACAACTGTCCATAGAATCGTGAAACATCACAAATTTCACCCTACAAGGTAAAATTAGTGCATGAAATAAACGAAGATGATCCAGATCGTCGTTTACAGTTTTGTGAAAATCTAAGTGAAAACCTAAACGCTAATCCAAATTTTCTGAATAACATCTGTTTTTCTGATGAAAGCACCTTTATGCTCAGTGGTGAAGTGAATAGACATAATTGTCGATATTGGGACACACAGAATCCTCATTGGTTTAGAGGCCCACACGCAAAGGCCTCAGAAGTTGAACGTTTGGGCAGGAATTTTGGCAATCATCTAGTTGGGCCTTTCTTTATTGAGGGTAATCTGAATGGAAATGGCTACCTACAGTTGTTAGAGGAACACATACATCCTAGATTGACAGAAATTTTACAGAACGATCCAACTCTTTCTGAGGACGAAATGCGTTTTCAACAAGACGGTGCTCCTCCGCATTATGATGCTCGGGTGCGCCAATATTTAGACGAAAATTTCCCAGGAAGGTGGATTGGTAGAAGAGGACCTGTTGAGTGGCCAGCCAGGTCACCAGATTTAAATCCCTAGATTTTTTTTGTGGGGCCATCTAAAATCTAAAGTTTATGCCACAAGACCAGAAAACCTGGAGGAGCTGCGGATGAGGATTATCACAGAATGCCGACTTTTAACTCCTGAAGTTTTCGCTAATGTGAGAAGAGAGTTCGAAAATCGTCTGTATAACTGTATGGAGGTGGGCGGAGGTCATTTTGAACAATTGTTGTAATAATCAAGTTAGTTTTTGTTTTCAATTGAATACAAGTTCAATAAATCTCGTTTTCCTGTTTAGATGAGCATCCAATCAGTTTCTCCATCATCCCTCATCCTGATCCTCACGCCAGAAAACCTCGATTGCCAAACTGAAACCAATGCCTCAGTGATTCAGAAAATAGAAAAATCTTTCTGGAACTTTGCCACTCAACCTGTAATCACTTGTATGATTTTTTGAGTTGGGGATGCTGAATGGAAGAGATTGATTGCAAAAATTCCATATTCACGCAAGAGAGTCTTATTCTCGAATCAAACATAAACATGTTCTCGTATTATACCGAAATGAACCAGTTTCAAAAAGTTATTTGGGTTTTCAGTGTTCCTGCTCCGGGACACCCTGTATGCTGATTCTGAATTTCGAAAATACCAAATTCGAAGAGAAAATTGCAGTACCTTTCCAACGAGGTGCCACTTGACCTATTATCGATCGAATGATTTTTGAGTTGGGGATGCTGGAAATAGGGGGTTGATTGCACCAACTCCAAATTCACAAGTGTAGGTCGTTTTTCTAGACCGAGCATAAACCTGCGCTTGCATTATGCCAAAATAAATCTATTTCATTTAGTATTTGGGATTTCCAGAATTCAACTTCACCCTTGGTTGGGACACCCTGTATGTTAATTTAAAATTCTAAAATGACAAATCAGAATGGAGAATTGACAGACCTTTACAGTAAGGTGCCACTCGACCCTTATTCCCTATGATGAATTTCGAAATTAGGGTTGCTGGGGGTAGGGGGTTGATCTGACAAGTTTCGAATTATTTCGAAAAATGCTCCCCCTCGAAACAAAAATCGACGTGTCTTGGTGTTTTTGCTAATGTTACTCATTTCGGAGTTATAGGGGGGGTCAAATTTTCGTTGGAACACACTGTATATTAAACCATTAGCAAATTTATCTTGAAATGTTTCAAATGATTGATGCTTTCAATTGAAACGTTATGATTAATATAACCGATATGATGCTTAGTTCATTATTCTAAACATCAATATCAATTTCAACCAACATTGAAACAAATTTGATGCAAAATTTAAACGTCTAGACTTCTTTGATAATTACAGGTCTTAGGATCGTATTCGCGCCGCCAAATTGAAAATTTTGGGTGCGTCCATCGCAAACCTTGAACTCATCTCTCATTCGCAAATGAACAAACAAGTTCCGTCATAAGAATCGACGTGAAATAAATCGCCACACAAGCTCTAGGTTGGTACCTTTAGGATTCCGCTTACTTCATGAAACAGATTTGTTTTCTGGTATCCAGCACTTTCGAGTTTTGCAACTGTTATGGTTAGCTCAAAATCTATTTGGTTCCTTCTTCCTTCTATTCGTGTTTGTCAACGTACCAAATTGATCATTTCATATTGGGAACTGTTAGTTTTTCTTATTCTCTTCATGATAATGAGAAATTGAACTATGCATTATACTATCACATTTGTTGCTACTTCAGGTGTCCCGCAGGGATCCAATCTTGGTCCATTGTTGTTCATAATGTTCATTGATGATCTTATGGACATAATTAATATACCCAAATTGATGTAGTGAGGTCTTGCAGGAGGTCATGAGTTCCGTGTCAAACTGATGTGTGATTAATCGTTTGGACTTGAATGTATATAAGCGCACTGCCGTTACTTACTCTCGAAAGAAAAACATCATTTTTTCTGATTATATTATAAACAATGGTGTATTGAAACGTTCCACTGATATAAAAGATCTTGGTCTTATATTCGACCAAAAATTCACTTTTGTTCCCCATATCAACTATTTATTTACATCTGCCTCGAAATTATATGGGTTCATAATTCGAAATGGAAGGCACTTTACGAAATCAAATACTTTAATTCGTCTTTTTGAGACTATTGTTGGGAGTAAGTTGGAGTATGCGTCGATTATTTGGCATCCCATCTATTATTGTCATGATTATCATTTGGAGGCAATTCAGAGAAGATTTTTCAAATACCTTGTCTGGAGAGAAGATGGTGCCTACCCTGTAAGAGGGTATGATCATGGTGCACTGTTGAGTAGGTTCAGAGCGACAGCCCTGAACATAAGAAGAGGCTTTCTTGCCTTAAAATTTTAGTTTAACCTCCTGAATAATCGTTCGGATTGTCCCTCTATTTTAGCTCAACTGAAAATTTCAGTTCCGAGACTGACCTCAAGAGATGGGGTCTGTTTGTCCTGAGCACGCCCAGAACAAACTCACTCACAGAATCTCCAATATTATTTATGCGTACAACTTATAATTCCATCTCGAGATTGTGTGATATTAATTATGATTCGTTTACCACTATTAGTAGTGTATATCTGGATAATGTTCTCTGAAGCGCATCTGAGTTATTGCATACTTTTTTATTTTTCTACCTTTGAAATTTTCAGTTTTACTCACGCCATGAGTGTTTTCGTTCTATTTTATTTCATGCCATAGCATTTTTCTCAATTTTTTTATGTTTCTTGATCTGTTCATTTTATTTTTGTCATTTTCTGTACCGAGTAAGTTTTGAATTTGTTGATTTGTTATATAAGTATTTAAATTTTTCCTGTAATTGGGTTTTACCTGTAGGAAATAAAGAACTTATCATTATTATTATTCATTATCGTGGACTTATGCACTATCTCAGCTGTTAGCTGGATATAATTTACCTTTCCCAGATTCAGTAATCAAAGGGAATAGGCTCGATTACAATATACTTGACATAAATTTCCTAACTATCCTACATGTATTAAAAATTACAGCTTTTTGCATTTCTATATAGGTATTCTTATGAAATTCTAATTTCTTAAGGCTATCATGCAAAGTTTTGGGTATTAACCCAGTCGAGGATACGATGACAGGAACAATATCTATTCTCTCGAGGTGCCACATCTGCTTGATCTCAATAGCAAGGTCTGTGTATTTGGACTTTTTCTCCTGGAAATTGTTTAGCACGTTGTTATTATTTGGTATGGCGACATCCACCAGCTCTGCTGTTCTGGCTCTCTTATCATAGACCACTATGTCCGGCCTATTATTCTTCACCATTCTGTCAGTGATAACAGGCCTATCGTAGTATAATCTGATAGAGTCATTTTCCAATACGGGCGCCGGTTGATACTTGTGTACAAGTTTCTGATGGATAATGTTGCACACTTGATTATGCCTGTGTAGATAGTCCGTATTGGTCAGTTGTTCGCATCCGGACGTAATATGCAGTATAGTCTCCGATCTTATATGGCATTTTCTGCACTTATCTGTTCGTAATGTTCCGTCCTTCATAATAAATTTTTTCAGTTGGTTATAGCGATCACTTGGTCTTGGATGGCCATAAAGAATCCTTTTCGCGAATAATTCTCCTTTCATCAACCATTTGTTGGAGGCTTCTTTGTCGATGTGTGGTTGATTAATCTCGTGGTGATGTCGTCCATGCAATTACTTTCTTGACCATTGCTCTTGTTTTTCAGTATCTGATAGGAATGGTAGATTCAGAAGGTCATCTCTGGTAGCAATATTTAGAGGTGTATATCCCTTATCAGCCAACAATACCACTCTATGGAGGTCAGAAGTGAGAGCTTTTGCAGAGAAGAATTTATTATCGTGGACTTATGCACTATCTCAGCTAGTAGCTGGATATAATTTACCTTTCCCAGATTAAGCAATCAAAGGGAATAGGCTCGATTACAATATACTTGACATAAATTTCCTAACTATCCTACATGTATTAAGAATTACAGCTTTTGCATTTCTATATAGGTATTCTTATGCAATTCTAATTTCTTAAGGCTATCATGCAAAGTTTTGGGTATTAAACCAGTCGAGGATACGATGACAGGAACAATATCTATTTTGTCGAGGTGCCACATCTGCTTGATCTCAATAGCAAGGTCTGTGTATTTGGACTTTTCTCCTGGAACTTATTCAGCACGTTGTTATTATTTGGTATGGCGACATCCACCAGCATTGCTGTTTTGGCTCTCTTATCATACACCACTATGTCCGGCCTATTATTCGTCACCATTCTGTCAGTGATAATAGGCCTATCGTAGTATAATCTGATAGAGTCATTTTCCAATACGGGCGCCGGTCGATACTTGTAATATGGCTGGAATGTATTCAGAAGTCCGTACTTGTGTGCAAGTTTCTGATGGATAATGTTGCACACTTGATTATGCCTGTGAAGATAGTCTGTATTGGCCAGTTGTTCGCATCCGGACGTAATATGCTGTATCGTCTCCGATCTTATATGGGATTTTCTGCACCTATCTGTTTGTAATGTTCCGTCCTTCATAATAAATTTTTTGTAGTTGTTTGTAGCGATCACTTGGTCTTGGATGGCCATAAGGAATCCCTCTGTTTCCGCGAATAATTAACCTTTCATCAACCATTTGTTGGAGGCTTCTTTGTCGATGTGTGGTTGATTAATCTCATGGTGATGTCGTCCATGCAATTCCTTTCTTGACCATTGTTCTTGTTTTTCAGTATCTGATAGGAATGGTAGTTTCAGCAGGTCATCTCTGGTAGCAAGATTTAGAGGTGTATATCCCTTATCAGCCAACGATACCACTCTATGTAGGTCAGAAGTGAGAGCTTTTGCTGAGAAGAATTCTCTGAGATTTCTTATCTGTTCCGTGAGAGAAGAATTATTATTATCATTATTATTATCACAAGAGAATTATTGAAATTCAGGATTGCAATTTCAGTCTCTCGACTATCTTCAGCTGGCAACATTTCGTGAACTCTCTTATCTCTATATGGAGTATGTTGGAGTTGTTGTGAGAATTTCTATGGATTCTGAGAAATCTAACTTACGTATTCTGTGAATAGTTTGTAGTTGATCTATGGGTGTAAATGATGGCCATTTTCGATATAATGTGAAGGAAAAGTGGATTCGTCGGTTCCCTGATTTTTGTAATTTGATTGATGCTCTTTCTATCTTTTTTTGAATGAACCAGTCTGACCTATAATATTAGGTCCGCAACAAAGTTCTCGCTGTTTTTCATGAAAATACAACTTCATTGTGAAAAAAGATTACAAATGAATCATTCGAAATATTGCCCATCGCTAGCTACAACTTTTTCTCATCTTTCTGGCAGAGCTCGAATACCGTGACGGTAGAAGTGGCTATCCACGAATCAAGCCATTTTTTGAGCTCTTCATATGAGTGAAACTGCTGATCAGCCAGACCATGTGCCATCGAACGGAACTAGTAATAATCGGATGGTGCAATATCTGGGGAATATGGCGGGTGGAGTAGGACTCACCATTCGAGCGTGAACGTGATGTCATGCTGCAGAATTACTTTTTCGTGTCTCTGCTAGTATTGTGGCCGTTTTTCGCACAGTGCGAAGTTCGATACCATTCCTCAGTGATGGTTTCGTTCGATTTCAACAGCTTATAATAAATAACACCGACTTGGTCCCACCAAATACACGGCATAACTTTCGCATCGTGAATATTCGGCCGAGGCGGTGGCGTAGAAGCATGACCGGGTGGTCCCCAAATTTTTTTTTCTCTGGATTGCTGTAATGAATCCATTTTTCATCACGCGTTACGATGCGATGAAGAAAACCCTTTCTTTTTTGCCATTGGAGCAGTTGTTCCCAGGCTCAACGTCTCTTGGCTTCAAATCATAATTTTGAATTATTCCCAACGCATGCAATCGCTTGGAAATGGCCTGGCGGGTAACTCCTAAGGCTGAAGCACATTCTTCTTGCGTTTGGCATGGATCCTCATCGAGCAATGCCTTCAATTCAGCGTCTTCGAAGATTTCTGGCCTTTTTTCCTTTAAGGGGACGGTCGTCCACATCGAAATCACCGTTTTTTGAAGCGAAGGAACCAATCCCGGTACGTTGTTTCATCTCCGTGAACTTTTTGAAACTCATTATGACCCCAGTCGCCGTTTTCCTCGAATGAAATGAGAGAATCAACACTTCCCGCAAATGACGATTATTTGGCTCAAAATCAGACATTTTCTAACAACTAAAAGTATATAACGCAAAAACAAAATCACTAATGTGTCACAGTGGTTTGTTTTCCATATGTCTAAGCTTTGTTCAAGACGTTCTTGATATGTAGAAATCGACCAGCGCTTACTGCTGGAGCCATCTATTGACAAACGGCGAGAACTTAGTTGCGCTCCTAACATATAGACGCATTCTAAATCCATACAGGTCAACTTGTAAACTATAGTATTTTTGCATCTATCAGTTTTATCTTTACTTTCGAAAAATTCGTGGGAGAGTTTCATATGGGTTTTTATGCTGTTCTGAAATAACAGTTGCAATCTTTTCACTGATAGGGCCAAAATATGATAATGAAGTGTTATGATCTCTATTAGTTGATTCTATACGTAAATATTATGATTTGCTATTTGTGTTTGTTTCTTTATGATCATTCCGTTTATTATATTTGAGGGATAAACATTGTTCTTAGCTATTTCTTTAATACACTCGGAGGCAAAATTAGCGGAACACTCGAAAATTTAACCAAATTCGAAGTTCGATATTTTTCCTAATTCTCAACCGATTCAGATGATTTGTTCGGCAAGCTATAGATCAACTCTTCTGCTTTGTAGACATTATAAGAGAAAACAAAAAATATTTGAAAAAAATTTTATACGGGGGCAAAACTAAAAGTGTTTTTTTTTGTCAAAAATTCGTAACACCCTGTGGAATTTCGTGGTCCGAGTTGAAACGTACAATATCATGGTCTGTCAAGACACATCTTCCTACAGTAACGCCCCTCTTGTTTCATGCGTTTATCTCTATTTTTGCAAAATATATTCAATTTCAAGTGGATAATCACCATTTTGGAGAAATTCCATAGAATCAAGAAATTGTTATCAAAATTCGTCTATCAATTTGGAATTTTCTTATTATCACTCAGGCGTATCGAAATTGTCGATTGCGATTTTTATGTTCGAATTGCATTAGTTATTGATGACAATTTGGTTAATTTGGTGAAAATTAGGAATTCATAGGAGATAACAGTCGGTAGGTATTAAAATACAGAACCGAATTCTGGGACCATTGATAAAACTTTTCATTCACACATGTGCACACCTTTTTTTATCAAATATGAAATACAACACACGTTTTTTGTATATGACCACATTTGCACTTGTTTGAAGAATGAGAGTTTTCCATTCTTTGATTTGATACAAATTCGATCGGTTGCGGTGTTTTGTGATTCTTTTACTGTTTACGATTCGAAACGGTATTTTTCATTCAGAATGAGAGATTTACCACCAACCTCAGTAGCAAGGGCAGTTACATTGATCGAGGAAGGGCGCACCTACCGCTCAGTCGGTACCATGTTGGGTGTCTCGACGTCGGTTATCCATCGAATCTACCGACGTTACAGGGAAACTGGATTGTACGTGAGGAGGCGAGGACAAGGAAGAAATCGGGCAACCCGCGCTATACATGACCGTTTCATCGTCAATCAAACCATAAGAAATCCTCGTCTTACTGCTGTTCAGGCACGTAACCTTTTACAAGCAGTGGATAACATTAACGTCAGTGTGAGGACAGTCAGAAGACGATTAAATGAAGTTGGTCTGAGATCATACGCGCAAGCAAGAGCACCAAGACTCGATAGAGCCCATCGGGTAGCAAGATTGGCGTTTGCTAGGGAGCATGTAGCATGGACAATCAATCAGTGGAGACAAGTTTTATTTAGTGATGAGAGCCGATATTGTGTGAATTTCGTGGATGGTAGAGATAGAATATGGAGGCATCGAGGGGAACGGTACAATCAAGCGAACTTCGCAGGAACTGAGCAATACGGTGGAGGGTCAGTTATGATATGGGGTGGCATATGCTTGGGAGTACGAACAGAACTGGAGATTATTGGCAATGGATCACTTAATGCCCATCGGTATATAATAGAAATCTTGGAGCCCCATGTTGTGCCTTTTGCTCCTCACAAAGGGGAAAATTTACTTTTTATGCACGATAACGCGCGCCCTCATACTGCGCACATAGTGATAGAATATCTCAATGAAGTTGGGATCACACGAATGGACTGGCCGTCGCGGTCACCGGATTTAAACCCGATCGAACACGTTTGGGACATTCTTGGAAGAAGGGTTCGACAACGGAATCCAGGCAACGTTGAAGACCTGACATTGGCTTTGGTGGAAGAGTGGGACAACATACCTCAACAGATGATAGACAACATCATTGGGAGTATGAGAAATCGTATGCGCGCTGTAATAAGAGCTGGGGGGTTATACTCGCTACTAAAATCAAATATTTTTTTTTGTGGGTCATCATGAACATTTTTCTCAACATGTTCATTTCATTTCACGAGTGTATCGCCAGGATACACACCTGCTTGGACAGGAATGATATTATAGGGTGTCACACAAAAAAATTCAAAAAAAAATGTGCAAAATCAACGATTTTTCCAGTGTACTTCGAGTTCTCCCGGAGCGTGAGATTGGCCAGTGAATTTCAAAAATTTTCATTTCGTTAGATTTCCGCTTCACTAATTTTGATTTTATTTTTTGGCTAACCTCCGATGTTATGCATCTACTCAAGATTAAAAATAAATTCTTGAAATTTGTGACTTTTCGCTTCAAATTGGTTATCTCTTGTAAAAATAGAGATAAATGCATAAAACAAGAAGCGCGTTACTGTAGGAAGATGTGTCTTGACAGACCATGATATTGTACGTTTCAACTCGGACCACGAAATTCCACAGGGTGTTACGAATTTTTGACAAAAAAACACTTTTAGTTTTGCCCCCGTATAAAATTTTTTCAAATTTTTTTTGTTTTCTCTTATAATTTCTACAAAGCAGAAGAGTTGGTCTATAACTTGCCGAAAAAATCATCTAAATCGGTTGAGAATTAGGAAAAATAACGGACTTCGAATTTGGTTAAATTTTCGAGTGTTCCGCTAATTTTGCCTCCGAGTGTAGTTGTCGGTTAAGTTTAACACCATTTTGTTTTGTAACAACCAATAAACTCGCAATTTTGAATAACTATGAGTTTTTCATTGATATTATAGAGAAGAACCTAACTAAACCTAACCCAAACCTTGACTAAAATAATGTATATTGTGCGGAAAGCTAATATCTATATATGCTAATGTACACCCTATCTAGGTAGGTGTTGGTAGGGTGTATCGTGTATGTACGATAACCCTGCATCACACATACTTGCAGCCTCTCAGAGTCGATCGTAAGTAGTCTAAAAATATTGAGGTTAGGTTAGACCCCTGTCCTAGATAAAAATGAAAAATATATAAAACATCAACAACCACTCACTCGATGGGTGAATCTAGTTGCAATCTTAAAATTTAGATATTAGGGGACCTTCCTAACATTATGGCCCCCTTCAATACTTACAGTAATAAGCCGCAAATATCACTTGTAACAGGTGTTCGGGACAGCTCCGAACATCAGATCTCTGCATACGAAGCCGTCCGGCCAAGATGACGAATAACGTAGAGGTGCAACGGAAATTTCCATTCGTAATGGACGGCTAGCCAACCGCCGGCGTGGCGTCAGTTTCAGTTCCCATTCAATTCTTGATTCTCGGTCTCCGATACGCAATACCGCCATCGCAGCCTTAAATCCAAAGAATTTTGCAACATAAACACATGGCAGTGACGTTCGCTGAACTCGCCGGCCCGTCCTACACATACACAAGAATTGGAAACAAAAGAACGTTCGTTCGTTACGAATTACTCGGATGCAGCGTGGAGTAGAAAGGTTGGGTATTGAAATGAACTGTGTAATGTGGTGGTGTTTCACTACCCGTTTTAGACCTAAGAAAATCATTCAGAAATGCGTTGGCAATTTTCGGATGGAAAAACTTCATGAGTTATTTGAGACACCGGCACGCTGGCTACTTGCGCGTGCGTAGGTACATTCTATCAAAAAAGTACCCTGAATTGATTATTTAAAAAATCTGCTTAAAACGATTGGCACAATTTTTGTTGTTACTAAGTTGGTACAACTGTTTTCTTTACTGACCTGGAGTTTCAACGCGACAATATTTATAATAATAATATTTTATACATCCATCAAGAAAAGACGATAATAAAATTACAACTTGGAATGTAGATGATACACATAGTGAAAAACATAAAATATATATTCAGGAACAAGGGCAGGTGGAACAAAAGGAGTCAGTCTGGTATTCCTCAGAAGTATTATATCCTTGTGTGAAGGAATAAATAGATGCTATGATTTTTTCAATTAGCTCGTATTTTTTATAATCTTTTCTCTCTCGACTTATAAAGAAAATCAGAATCGCAGGAAAATAAGTGCCCGTTTGCAAAATTCTGTTGAGTTTGATATTTTAGACTCTGAATCCATATACGATGTCAAAATTTTAATTCACTTAATTCAAAATTTCTCCACCCAAACCTTCAACTGATAAATTTTCAGACCATAAATTTTTTGACAGATTCACTAATTTAACTGATACCGATTTCACACAACCACAAAAAGATCTATTAGAAAAAGGATTCAAACACAATTTACATCCAAAACATAATAAAACTAATTTTGAACAGTTAGGCATAGACTCCGAAATTATTCTCAAAAACTCCAAAGATAATATTTTAGCCAAACATCAAACAGCAAAAATCATCAAAGAAGACTTTTCGAAATTATCACCTCATTGCAATTCCGATTATAAGATAATGAAAACAATTCGTGAAAATAGTACCAAGAACGATTTAGTATTCACTAAACCAGATAAAGG
This sequence comes from Cryptolaemus montrouzieri, assembly GCA_013387265.2. Lineage (NCBI taxonomy): Eukaryota > Metazoa > Arthropoda > Insecta > Coleoptera > Coccinellidae > Cryptolaemus > Cryptolaemus montrouzieri. The sequence continues at coordinate 5,809,750 of JABFTP020000062.1, forward strand.
TAACACCGTCATTGCGATTAGTAAAACCGATTATATTTCTAAAACTGAAGAATTCTTAACAGCCGGAAACTATATAACATCAACTAAGGATCCTACCGCAAAATTTCAGAAAGTGGTTAAAAACATAATTTCGACAGCAGAATCATTAATTACAGACCACGAAAAATATAAATTCATTAACTCCAATCTACAATCCCCCGAATTATATTCGTTGATACAACTTCATAAACCTAATTACCCTATTAGACCTGTTGTTTCTTATGTAACGGCACCTTCGTTCAAACTTTCAAAATTCCTCAACGACTTGCTAATAAAACATTGCAATTTTAAATCTAAATTTTCGGTCAAAAATTCATACAAACTAATTGCCAATATCAAAGATACCATTATACCACCTAATTCCAAACTCATTTCTTTCGATGTTAAGAATCTATTTCCCAACATTCCTCCGAAAGATACGTATTACTTAGTTGAAGAATTATCAGAAAAGAATCATGTCAATACTATCATTAAATCAGATATTCTTTCATTATTACAAATTTGTTTAGATCAAAATTATTTCCATTTCAATAACAAATATTATACTATTGAAGACGGCTTGATTATGGGCAATCCGTTAAGTCCTTTGTTAGCAGAAATATTCATGAATAACTTAGAGAAATTAATTCATAATCATCCACTCAGTAAATATTGTTTATACTGGTATCGCTATGTAGACGATATCATTATTTGCTTCACAGGAACAGATAGACAGTTGAAAATTTTCGAAAATCATATAAATTCATTACATCCAAAAATTGCATTCACAACCGAAATAGAAAGCAATAATTCGATAAATTTCTTAGACGTAACAATTTCGAATGAAAATGGAAAACATGTTTTCGCAATTTACCATAAGCCGTCACATACAGATATTATAATACATAACTCGTCGTGTCATCCATATCAACATAAAATGTCAGCATTCAACAGTTTTATTCATAGATTGATTAACATCCCGTTATCACCAGAAAATTTCAACAAAGAACTAAATTTGATTAAAAAATAGCGAAAAATAATGGTTACAATCCCAAACTAATAAATAATATTTTAAATAAAAAACAAAGTAGAATCGCATTGAATGAAGTTTACCCTGTCGATAAATTGAAACAAAATTCAACACCTTAACCTACGTTGGCATTACAAGTGAGAAACTGAAATCATTCTTAAGTAGCAATAATTTCAACACAGCTTTCCAAACTAATAATAATTTAGGCAAATATATAAAAATAAAAAACCAAACCAGGTAAAAACAATAAATCAGGTGTTTATAGATTGAATTGCAATGACTGTGATAATTTCTACATTGGTAGAACACATAGAAATTTTAATATTAGAATATCGGAACATAAACGCAGTTTTTCAAATAAAAATCAGATTCAAATTACGCGAATCATCTCTTAGAAAATAATCATTCTTTCGACCCACAGTTTGAAATTTTGCATACAGATAATAAATATTGGAAGGTAGATCTTTGGGAAACTTTAGAAATCAATAAATACAAACACTCAGGTAGACTCATCAATGTCGATTTAAGCCCTTCACCTCTATTGAGTCATAAATAACCACTTAAGAAAAAGCAACCCAATAAGCTTTTAATTACTCATGAACATTTATAGTTATATTCTCATTTATATTTTTTCTGTATATTCATTCGTCTGAAGAAGCTACGGTGTAGTAAAACGCGTTACGAATCGCAATTATTAAGTAAAATTCCTTAAAACACAGTACTTGTTTTTTATTATTGCAAAGTTCTACTAATTTCTCCTTCAGGCAGGTCTTTTAGCCAGTGATTCATCTGTCTTTTGAAAATATTCTTGGAATTTATCTTGAATAGCTTTGCAGGTGCTCTGTCAATCAGTCTATGATATATGTAATTGTGATTTTTTTGGCTTTAATTTTATTGAAGGGTAGTTTTACCTTTGTATCAAGTATCATATTCATGCTCCAAATATGAGATCTCCGAATGATTCCTGAAATTGAAATTTTATATGCTCTGTTGGTAAAGTTGTCTGCTTGTTAGTACTCCACTGCTTTTAAATACCGTTACACTTGGAAAATGAATGTTTTTCTTCAACATAGCACGCAATATCCATTTTTGAATAACTTCCAAGTTTCTCCAGTAAGTATCGCAAACACAGCCCCACACAATAATTCCATATGTTAAAAGTGATTGGACCAAGGCATAATAAATAATCCTGAGACTTGAGAAGTCTACGAACGAAAAATCTTATTTTGGGCAGAATCCCACGCAGTTTTAGAACCAAAGTCACAGTATGTTCATTCCATCGTAAATGTTGATCAAGAATAATGTCAAAATACTTTATTGAACTGGTGGATCCCACATTAGTCCCTTGCTGATTTCAAGTTCGTCATAATCGGGACGGTTTACTGTAGTACAAGAAAAAGCAACATATTTTGTTCTATTTAAGTTCATATTAAGAAGGTTATAATCGAACCATTCTTTAATAGTCTTTAGTTGATTTTCTGCACTGCAGTATCATCTACATAGCTTATGATGTTAACAGCATACAGTAATTCATTGATATACAGCAAAAACAACACAGGACCCAAAACTATACCTTGCGGTACTCCGTACTTAACAGATCTCCAGTCACTGACAGTATTGCCTATTTTGACATATTGCTTACGCTCTGATAAATAAGATCTAATCAAATCAAGAGCCACTCCGTGAAACCCACATTCTTGCAACTTCTCCAATAATAGACTATGACACACTGTATCAAAGGCCTTCGCCAAATCTATAAAAACACATAAGCATGGATTAGACTCATCTAGGGACCTGTATATTTCTTCAGTGAGACTAGCTAAAGCTTCCTAGGTCAATTTACTTGTCCTAAATCCAAATTGTTGTTCCGATATATATATATATATATATATATATATATATATATATATATATATATATATATATATATATATATATATATATATATATATTGTTTAGAATTATTTGGGTTATCATGGGTAAAACCGTAACCAACTTCCCAGAAACGTTTTATAGTACCTAGCAAATCATCATCATCATTGTACCTTACTAGGTACATTTTATTACCTGTAGGGATCAACTTTCACTAAATATCCTATGTAAAATTATGAGAATATTTCAGTTACCATTCATTCATCTACTAGCACCCTTCAGGTCAACATCACAATATAATATACAGTTAACCAAAGCACAGTTGTGAAATCAGTTTGTAAAGTGTTAGTTAAATATATTTAGTTGACATCTAGTTTAATTCATCTGAATTTAAACTCAACGTGGTCAAACCTGACCATTCCCGAATACTCTAACATTGGTCCTTCGAGCCGGATAAACGAATCCGGACAATATCACATACATCAGCGGAATTAGTGCCACATACTCGGAAGCGAATCGTTCCAGCCATCCAGCGCAGGCGAATCCACGAAGTTATTGGTGAGTTCCCATAATCTATCCTTGAATATTATCTATCCTTTCTTGCAAATTATTTGAGTTAAAACTGTTTCGTAATGGAGAACTGTGGTGAAAGACTTAATCTTTTAAAAAAGCGGTTAGCGGTAGTTCAATTCCAGTTTCATTCATTTGAAAATTTTGTAATCCAAATCTCAAGCGAGAACCATTCAATCACCTTACTTGAATTAAAATATCAAAATGCCCTAGAATTGAATAATAAATTTGAGGAGATTCAATCGGAGATTGAAGATTTAATTCCTATTGTAGAATTAGGAGATCACTTAAAGATTCGAGATAATTTCACAAATTCATATATTAAATGTATTGCGTTAGTAAAAGATCTAATAGAAAATAAATCAAATCATAAAGGAAATATCGGCAAATCCAAGTCACCAATGTATAACATTAAATTACCAGACATTAAGTTACCAACTTTCAATGGACGGTATACAGACTGGACAAGTTTTCATGACGCATTTCAGTCAATAGTCAATTCTAATCCTTTATTATCCGATGTAGATAAATTTCAGTATTTGAAAGCGTCTTTGGTAGGAGACGCTGCCAAGGTTATACAAACCATTTCTATTTCGGAAGCAAATTATCCTTTAGCCTGGCAACGATTGATAGATCGATATGAAGACAAAGAAGCGATCATACTTAAACATTTATCTTCATTATTCGAACTTAAAATTCCTTCGAAATGTACTGCTGCATTATTAAGGCAGTTTGCAGATGATATCTCAAATCACCTCGATGGAATTAAATCGGCCAAATCTCCTGATGCAAATTTAGAAGATATAATCTTACTTTTTATTTTTTCTGGTAAACTCGACAATTTCAGTAAACGTGAATGGGAACGCGAAAAACTAAGCAAATCGAAAACATCAATTGATGATTTTTTAACATTCCTAATAAATCGGTCAAAATTACTGGAAAGAACGGAAAAGTTGGAGTCAAACGCATCAACTCAACAATCGAATTCATATAAAAATAAAATAGTGAATCATGTTAATCATCCACCCGCCAAACCAATGTCATCTACCAAACACGTGTCTTGCCCATTCTGTAAGCAAACGCATTTAATTTATACATGTCCATCGTTTTTGAAAACGACTGTGAAGGAACGACATAATTTCGTTAAGCGTACACGACGGTGTACCAATTGTTTAAGGGCGAATCATTCCCTTGCAAATTGCAAGTCGTCCTCGTGTAGACAATGCACAGAACGTCATCATACACTGTTGCACTTCGAAACCAATGAGATCCCAGAAAATACCGTATCAGTAACAACGGATGAATCGATTCCTTCAACAAGTAATTTTTGTAACACAAAAACTACTCAAATTTTATTAGCAACTGCGCTTGTGGAAGTACAAGATGACAGTGGCAATTGGCATGAATGTCGTGCGCTACTGGATTCGGGATCCCAATGTAATTTAGTTACTGCAGAATTGTGTAAAAAACTTAACACAAAATTATTTTCTTCTAACACTGTTCTGAGCGGAATTAACTTATCTTTATCTAAAACCCAAAGCCGCACTCAATTAATTATTAAATCCAAATTATCTGATTTTGAAACCAATATAAAGTGCTTAGTTTTAGATAAAATAACAGAAAATTTACCATCTGTGACATTCAATCCAAAGTCTTTAAACATTCCCAAATTCATAACGTTGGCTGACCCTGGGTTTTCAAAAACTAATCGAATTGATTTACTTTTGGGAGCGGAAATATTCTATGACCTGTTAATCAATCAGCAAATTAAATTAAGTCCAACTTCCCCAATATTCCAGAAAACAAAACTAGGCTGGGTAATTTCTGGGAGTTGTCCATTTCAATTAAAAGGCAACAATGTCATAAGTAATTTAGCGACAACAGAAACTCTTCAGGAACAGTTTGAACAATTTTGGAAAATTGAAAACTTACCGCACAATTACTCGGAACAGTCTGAGGACACTTTTTGTGAAAGGCATTTCATTCAAAATACGTCCCGAAGTAAAGAAGGTGGATTTGTCGTGGCAATACCATTCAAAGAAAATATTTCTTTATTAAGAAACTCTAATCATAACTTGAATAAGAAACATCCCGTTTTACTACCAAAGGGTCATCTCTCTACCAAACTCCTGATAGAGTACGACCATAAAAGATTCATGCATGCTGGGGCGAATATAACGCTGGCGTCAATTCGGAATCGATATTGGCATATTTCTTCAAAAAGCCAAATAAAGCATTGCACTAAAAGATGTATTTCTTGTTTTCGTTCAAACCCAACCACAAATTCTCCACAAATGGGCGACTTACCATCTTTCCGTTTACAGCCCGCTCGTCCATTTAGCCAATGTGGGGTAGATTACGCTGGGCCTTTTTTAGTTAAAGAAGGCAAATATCGACGAGCTCGAATAATGAAGGCATATGTAGCAGTGTTTATTTGCATAGTAACAAAAGCCATCCATATTGAACTTGTCAGTGATCTTACCACAGATGCCTTCTTAACTGCTCTCAAGCTATTTATTGCACGCCGCGGAAACGTAAGTTATCTTTATTCGGACAATGGGTTGAATTTTGTAGGAGCAAATAACAAACTCATTAATCTTAAACATCTCTTCCTCAAAGAAATTTCTGGTCATATCATAGAAAAGGAATTATCTGAAAAGGGCATTCAATGGCATTTCATACCTCCTCGCGCTCCCCATTTTGGGGGACTGTGGGAAGCATCAATAAAATCCATTAAATATCACTTGAAACGTGTTTTGGCAAACGCTAGTTTATTCTTCGAACAGTTTTACACAGTTTTAACTCAAATAGAAGCAATCCTCAATTCCCGTCCGATAACTCCCCTGTCCGAAGATCCAAACGATTTAACATTCCTCACACCTGGCCATTTCCTTATTGGGGACTCTCTCACCTCGTATCCTGAACCGAATCTGACAGATATTCAAGAAAACCGTCCATCTGTGTGGCAGAGGATAGAATCACTGAGACAACATTTTTGGAAACGATGGAGCAAAGACCATCTCCATCAAGTACAACAACGAAATAAGTGGAAATGGTCTAAGGGACATGAACCAGCCATTGGACAATTGGTACTCAAAAGAGAAGATAACGTTCCTCCACTAAAGTGGCCAACTGGAAATACAACGAGGAAAAAATGGCATAGTGCGGGTAGTGAAGTTAACAACGAAAAGTGGGCAACTTAATAGAGCAGTGTCGCCATTAAGTTTGTTTCCTAGAGGCATTGATGAACAAAACTCTTTCCAAAACTATATAAATCCTTTAGTACTTAAGTTAACCCAAGTGCCATAAACTTTATTATCTTTAAGAATTATTCTCCTCATTATTTTATCTGTAATTTATTGCATAATATTTAGTTGTACTATTTTGAAAGCTGCTCTTTCAAAAGGCGGGAGCATGTTTAGAATTATTTGGGTTATCATGGGTAAAACCGTAACCAACTTCCCAGAAACGTTTTATAGTACCTAGCAAATCATCATCATCATTGTACCTTACTAGGTACATTTTATTACCTGTAGGGATCAACTTTCACTAAATATCCTATGTAAAATTATGAGAATATTTCAGTTACCATTCATTCATCTACTAGCACCCTTCAGGTCAACATCACAATATAATATACAGTTAACCAAAGCACAGTTGTGAAATCAGTTTGTAAAGTGTTAGTTAAATATATTTAGTTGACATCTAGTTTAATTCATCTGAATTTAAACTCAACGTGGTCAAACCTGACCATTCCCGAATACTCTAACATATATATATATATATATATTCCTTTGAAAAGAGAGGATTTACAAAAATTCGAATAATTGTATTTACAATAAATGCTTATATCTATAATTTTGGTGTGTGTCAGAAAAACACAATCATAAAAAACAAGCGAATAAATAGAATACCATCGGAAAGAACAGAGACCATGCCCGTTCCTTAATCAGGAATCTAAACTCGCATCATGCCTCCTACGATTGCCCCTAAAGTGTGAGTACAGGAAATGTAACAGGGGTACCATACTATCTTGCGTATGATTCAATAAATGAGTGGAAAAACCTGTGGAAAAAACTCGTTTCCATGTCGCTATTGCACTAGGAATAGCTTGTCTGTTTATGTTGTGTTAGTGTCGTGTGTACAAAAAGAGTATCAAAAATTTTTCTGCTTAGCAGCTTCATTCTCTCATTCTCATCTTGCACTCCATGATTTCCAGAAGACAAGGGTGAAAAGGAAGGGTTTGGGACAAGAAAAATCTGTAACAATGGGAAAAGAAAACCAGCAGAATAATATTTCGTCAAATATACCTAACTCTTTATGTCTAAACCCACTTGAATTTAAGAAAATGATGAAGATTTTACATAGCAAGCAAGGCCATAAATAGGACTAAGGAGATAATCAAAAAGTACGTAACCTGTGATATTTCCTCTTTCGCGGAGATGTTCTTCCGTCGCAGCGTGAGTCTCCTGAAACATAATCACTTACTTGTTCTTGCTTGCCAATTTTGAAGTATAATAGCATTTATCCTTGGAAAAATATTCAAAACTCAACAAAACAATTTCCTCTCTGTTCGACCGAGAGAGCCCCGATGGCCAGGTTCGGTCTTCTAAGTGATGCCGATTATGAACTATAGATGTTCTAGAATCATTATGAACCCAATAATTTGGGTTGACATCGCCCATATATTATTTCTTCGTTGATTTTGTTTAATTTGAAGAAAATTTGCGAAAAAATTTTGACAGTTTTAAAAATATGGCAAATGTCATATGATGGATCTTCAAAATACTTATAGTTACCTGTAAATGCAACATATAAGGCATAATTCAATTTATTTGCCTTCACCTTTCTCTAATATCAAAACAGGAAAAAGAAGAAATTTTCATTATGCACTTTCTTCAATAAAGGTTTTGAGCACTGGCCTCCTCATTGAATTTGAAATACAATGTAAATGAATAAGGTTTAAGAGAAAATCAGGTTTTGAATAAGTCCAAAATTTACGTTACTTTTGACTAAGAAAAATTATTTTAGTAGGCCATGAAGTAATAATTATTTTCGAAATATTTCAATCTTTCAACAGAAACTAGAATTTAGTCTATTTGGCACTCGCAGATTCAAATGAGGAGCACAAGTAAAACTATCTGATAATGGAAATCAACAAAATTATTTATTTAATAATGATTTCACAAAGGAAAGGTTGAAAAGTTAAAATTGATTGAAAAATAAATACTCCATTGTATTCTGAGTTCATCTAAAATGTTTCACTGTCATTGTCATTCTCGTCCATATTTATTATCAAAGGGGGAACATCTTCAAGATCAAAATAAAGTTTCTAACAATATCGAATTTCTTTTTCTGTATGCTCAATAGTTTTACTCCATACCTCTGGAGTAATTTTCTGAAGAGCTTCTTTCCATACAGAAAGAGATTGTTCAGCGGAACTCCCTTCCCTACACGGTCCCTCTAATAGTGTTGGTTTGCACCCCAAATATTTTCAATTGGGTTGAAAATGCAGTGGTAGGGAGGAAGACGTAATATTTCGTGTCCATATTCTTCAGCTAGATTTTCAATCTCATATATTGGTTTTGGCTTATTCCTGTGAAACATATTCAAATTGAAAACACCCTACTCCTTGAAATACAATCCTATTTGAATTCAGTACTTACATTTTAACTAGATTCAATAATTGTCGTTTTGAATCACTTTCTTTATAAGCAATATTATTGCTTCTTAACCATTCTTGAATCTCAACCTTTTCAGTTTCTGATGTGGGGGCTTTGTTCAGAATAGTTGTATGATAACTTGCATTATCGAGTATAATTGTTGAAGGCTTTTCCTAATTCAACAATCCTTGGTGTACAAACCTATGCTTGAAGTTTTCTTGATTCGTTTCCCCGTGGTAATCACTGTCCAGAATTTTTGACGACAAAACAAGTTCTGCACCAGGAATGAAAATCCATGTTTCGTCAAGATAGGCAAATTCACGTAATCCTTCATTTTTTTATACGAATATATGATTGCAGAAAATGAATACGCTTCAATGCAATGTGAGGTAGTTCCATTAAACCTCTTGATCATTGGAATAGTTAAATCCAATGTTTTGTAAAATTTTCCTCAGAGATGTCTTACACCCATTGAAAATATCTCTTTCGTGGAGATTATCTTTTAATGCAGACAACGTAATATGTTCCTCTATAAAGAATATAATATTGAACGTGATTTAGACAGAGGTTTTAATGATTACTTACTGTTCTGGAGCTTGTCATAGATAGTGTTACTTATGGCAGTTTGATCAAAATCGTCAATATGTACTACAGGTTTCTCACAATCCTTTTTTTTTTCTAGGACTTCTCAGTGGATCACCTCTCTTTGTCTTTGCCATAATATTGTTAATGGATTAAATGCTTACTTGTCAAGCACTCGCTACCCTCTGTAAGCAAAAAAGTTCATAGTATGTAGATGTGTAGACAATTTGGAAACCAACACATGAACAAGTTAAATTGTATCATAATATTCTTTTTAAGGTTGGAAGGCCCATTCTGTTATTAATTTTAGTGGAACTTACATCTCTTACAGCTGTAAAGGGGAGAAGAGGCCCCCCATTATCTCGTTCTTGTTCGAAATAATTGCATAATGATGCAATCAAGTTTTGGGCTTGGCTCGAGAAAGCTCTTGGCATTTTCGCTATGTATATAGAATGAATATTCGAAACAAGTTCTGAAAAGAATTGATTTGAAAATAATGATTCAAATATTATCAAAACTTCCAGGAAAACACTTCAATTCAATCTCAATTAGCACAAGAAGCGAACTAAAATGAACAATAAAGATACGTCAACGCCGCATTTCAATGCCAACTGTCATAACCAATTGTCACTAGTAGTTCCTTTGCGCGAGACTAGTTATTTTGTTCTTGTTCATTGCGATCTTTTCCAACCAGACATCCGTAGCTATGACGTCTCTTTAATCTTAACGTGAACAGACTTTATCACTGAAACTGTCTGGATTACCACAAATTTAAAAGTTAAAAGTAGGATCAGTTGTGATCATGCAGAATAGCATTAATCAACCTCGATTGTGCAATAGAACAAAAGTTGTTGTGGAAAAGCTAGTGAATAACATCTTTGAAACAACAATCATAAAGAGAAAATACAATGCAGAGTATGTCATGATCCCGCATATACCGATGATTCCTACGGATTTATCATGTGATTTTCAATGTTTACAATTTCCAGTACATGACCATAAATAAATCGCAAGACTAGTCGTTGGAAGTTTGCGGAATCAATTTGGAGTTTCCCTGTTTCGCGCATGGACAATTATACGTCGCGTGTTCGCGCGTCGAAAAATCTTTGCTTATTTACACCAGCACAAAACAAAACAAGAAATATTAAATATTATTTATCAGAAAGCTTCAACTTGAATAACAGACGGTATCATAACTGTGTGTCTATCTATATCAAATTGAAACCTTATAAATAGCCAGTATCTAGGTAAGTTTGATTTTGTAAGTAAGCAACATCATGTGTAATTAATCGAAAATGACAATAAAACTTGATCACACCAGGCATTTTTTTAATAATACAGATTCCTTTTGTTTGTTTTAAGTTTATTTTATATAAAAGTTTAGGGCCCTTATTTATCGATTGAGGCTGTACTGGTCAGTTAGTTTTATTATAAAAATGGCATCGAACAAATTATTGATCGCTACAATCGCTGTATCTCATTCGGAGGTGACTATATTGAATAAAAAAATTGAATTTTACCAATAAAAATGTGTTTTACTATGTTAGCATACGAATTTTTCAGCCCACGTGGTACTAGGATTCGCCATTAATTCAAATCGACACTCGTAGTGGACGAGGCGCCACTACGGTGGCAATAACGTTGCAAAATTCAATTTCCATCAGAAATACGAACTGTTACGTTAATTTTGCGAAACCGGCTTCATTTTTGCAACGTAAACAATATACAATGGCATAATTGTTTTTCACACGATACGAAAAGAAATAACCGCAAAGATTCGAGGTTGGTGTCGTCGAACAATGTGAAACATTTTCTGGCTTCGAAACGGTTTATAAACACTGGTTCTCTGTAAAATACACCTCGATATGGATGTGATGGTGTATTATTACATAGACATTCTGACTACTTCCTATAAGGTATTGAATTTAATGGCATTGTTTTTTCGCATTTTAAATTCAATAGAGCTACGATGATAGCGAGGCCAATTGTATGGTATTAAGGGTATTATCACTTCGGAATGACAAAGTGGAAGGTTTGTTTTGAATTTTTTTTAAGGAAATCTTGTTTATGTATCATAAAAAAACTTTTTACATCTTGTTATACATAAAAAAAGGTATACAAAAATTTTTTTTGGCTCCGCATGTAAGTTCTTCGTAGAATGTGGCGCTGATACAAAATCGAACGCGATATCTGAAATCAAAGAAACAAACAAAATTTTAACATGTATGCAGCTGTATAACCTACCTCGGGAAATAAAATATTTTAATTTTTGAGAAAATTTCAAGCTTTCAAAAAAAAAGTTGAGAAAAGGATATTTTTACGCGTTTCAATCCATTAAAAGGGTTGTTCTGTAATGTTGTATATTAAATACTGAAGAAGGAAGAAAACGTCTATTTCAGATAGTGTTTGAATATTCTTATAAACCTTAAACCCCAAAAATTAAACTCAATATCGAAACTTTTTATTTTCAATAAAATATAAAAGGTTAAAAAATACTAAAACGCCATATATATATATATATATATATATATATATATATATATATATATATATATATATATATATATATATATATATATATATATATATATATATATATATATATATATGTTTACAAGGAGGACATCTAAGCGAAGGTTGCAATCCCTGAACGTTTTGAATAGGGAAGATGGGTCGAGTGATGACTCAAAAGAAACGTGGTATCTTTGTCTACATTGCTCTGAACGAATTTCCATGTTTAATTGAAAACTGTAAAAGATACAGGGTGAGCAAATGAAAGATAGGGAAGACTATTTCCCTGAGACTATTCAAGTTTCAGTGAAGTACAATGGAACAGATCCATGCTGATCAATGGCAGTCATCATCAAGTACCATCCTCATCTCGAATTTCAACCCCTGGAGCAGGGGTGACAACCCTTGAAAATTTGGAAGAGGGTAGATGGGTCGAGTGATAACTCGAAAGAAAAGTTCATAATCATTCCAATGTTTCAGCTGCTCACCCAGTATTTTGATGGAGAACGAAAACTTGCACACCATTGTTGAGACAAACAAATATCCTTTCTCAGAAGGTTATAACTGGACTTATCTTCTGCTTTAAAAATAACACAGGGTGGTCACCTCTGCTCTAGGGGTTGAAATTTGAGATGTGAATGGTGTTTCGGAAGACGACAGCCTTTAATCTGGAATGAATCTGTTCCATTTTTTTGCACTAATATTTGAATAGCTCAGGGCGATAGTCCCCTCTACTTTTCAGTAGCTCACTCTGTATCTTTTACAGTTCTCAATCAAAAATGAAAATTCGTTCACGGCGATGCAGACAAAGATAATACCTTTCTTTCGAGGTATCACTCGACCGATCTACCCTCTTCCAAATTTTCAAGGGTGGTCACCCCTGCTCTGGGGGTTGAAATTCGAGATGAGGATAGTACTTGATGATGACTGCCATTGATCAGCATGAATCTGTTCCGTTTTCGTTCAAGGCGATATAGAGAAAGATACCACCTTTCTTTTGAGTCATCACTCGACCAATCTTCCCTATTCAAAATGTTCCCCTAAGCGGGGTTGCAATCCTATATATATATATATATATATATATATATATTATTCGAAAAGCGGTTTGTATTTCGACCTGAAATTGTGATATTCTACAGGAATAAAGAAACACAATCATATGAAAAACTCAAAATCGATTTTCCCAAAATTTTGAAGTGATAATACCCCTTAAGGAACAGCTAAACCAACATACGTTTCGCGTTCATAAGGTTTAGCTGGGTAAAATGGTGAAATTTTCTTCAAATGAAACAAAATCAATGCATTTTTGTCGTATATCTAAAAATATAATTCAGCAAAATGTCGTAACCCTCAAAAATTTAAAGGAAAAAAAGATCGAAACACCTCGAAATGAGTTAGTCCTCCGGAATCAATAAAAAAGGTTCCAAGCATAAACTAGGTAGTTACCCAGTTTTTTGGCCCTCCTGTAATATTTACTGATTGGGGATACAACGTTTTGCACCTTAGCCATCGTTGTCTACAAAAAAAAAAGTTTTTGGAAATTCTTGAGCTCGGCCCTTAGGATATTTCGGCGTATTTTACTACGTTACGATATAATTTTACAAAACAAAACAGAGCGTGTTTGCTTGAAAACGACAATCAGTGAACTATGCATTTTCGTGAAACCCCGTATACATTCTGCTTGAAACAATCGTCAACATTTTTGTTGTTGCTAAGTTGGCATAACTGTTTTCCATACTGACGTAGAGTTTGAACGCGATCTGCCATTCAGTTTGTTTACAGTGCTCGATTTTGTCACTTCCCACAAGTGTGCTTTGCGATTTTTACAATGGACAAAAATGTCGAACAAAGAATTTGTCTCAAATTTCGTATTGCAAATGGAATTTCGTGTGCCGAATCCCTCAACATCTAGTGTTTTAGTTTTTTAAACGCATTCAAGATTTCAAAAGCGTTAGATTCAATTTTCAAGCCAAAAATTCTACAAAAAAATATTTTGTATATTAGGTACTACAATTTTTCTATATAAAGTTTTTCTCTAGCTCTCAATGCGGCTGAGATATAAAATAAAAACCAATTAGGCTCTAAGCGGGTCACGTGACCACCTAGGGGGCTAAATATTTCAGTGAGTTTCTCTTTATATGCTGAAAAGTGACATATGGAATTCGAATCGAGATGAGGGCATGTTTTATTATCTTACCCGGATATCCCTTTCGATAAGCTCGTGGGATCGCTAATTTTGGAAAGAATCGATAGTTGATAAGACATGGATACTTTGTTTCAACGGTTTTCCAACATTTCTGTACAAATTTTTATTTCTTAACTCAAAAGCGGGTACGCTTTCGGCAATCCATCCCCAATGAAGCTAAATACCTGAAGTGACCTGCATAATTTTGCGAAGGCGGCATGAAACCTTCTGGGTAGCAAAAACGTGTTTCGGAAATAAGCGACCAACTGAAGAACAACCATTCACGAGGTCAGATAAAACAAGTACAAAAAATAATTCTTTCTCTTGTAATAGAAGTCTAGAGAGACGCGGGAACGTATTCCGATTCATCGGAAAAAAAAGTTGAATATATCCACCATATGGCGTACGAGGCGGATTGCTATTTTAACAACGGACTCGAAGTTTTTATTCGGTACCGTCATTAGTGGACCACTTTCATCGGTTCGCTAATTACAAAGGACCAATTCTGCTATGTCCCACGACGTTTCCATATAGAAAAGATAGGTATCGTATGGGCGAGAAAAGGTGTATCACGATTAGAAAGCGCATCATCAATTTTGAAAGCTGAAGATCGTCTCAAAGTTTCGTCGGTTACTTTGATAGAACTAGTTTCGGCTTAAAATTAGATTGGATGTAAGAAACCAAATTGTGTCAATATCGACGATGAATAGGTAGATATTTATTTACCACCAAAACTTACATGGTGAGTCCATATTCCTTTAGTATCAAGATGCCAAAGCCTGAGAGGGGCACAACAGATACTTGTTCCACTTATTTTAATCGTTGATTATAATGTCAATTATCGCATCGCACCTGTAAGTATGTCTCTTTCATCGGCGGAAAGATTAGAATATAAACATCCCAAAAGCACATCGAATACTGACAACACAGTTTGAAGTTTCCCGCATTTTCGCATGGTCAGAAGGAGTACTCCAAATACTCCTTTATACTGTAGAAGGCTCTGTCTCGAAAATACCTTCAAATCGCCAAATGTTGAGGTGAGAATTTTGTAGTTCTTGAAATATTCTTTGCAGTTAGTTCTCCGGGGTATTCCCACTTACACTCTGCATCAGTAAAACCCGCCTGCGGCCACCAGGCTTCCCACAAGAGTAGGAAACACTATGAAAGTGCACATGGTAGGTTTAATCATCAGTTCAACGCTCCTCCACACTTCAGATTCAGTTCTTTGGCGCATTTTGACCGGTTTGATAAGATTATATCGTCAGCAAGCAAAACCGTGCTATAGGAAGCTACACACTAGAATATCATCAATGTACAACACATATAAGATGAGGTCCAAAACCGAACCCTGGGGTACACCACTTAAACCCCACATTCTCTTGACATTTTGCCTTTCAACTTGTTACCTGGTATGTGTCCATTAAATACGATGGAAAAAGTTTCAAAGCCAATAGTTTTTTATGGTCCCCATAATCAAATGCCCTTTTGAGGTCTAGGAAAGCAAGAATCACCTCCTCCGAGTTATCGAACGCATCAAAAATGGAGCTCATGTTCTTAACCATTGCTGTCACCGTTGATTTTTTTCTTTCCGAGTCCATGATGGCTCTTATGTAATTTGAGCTGATGTGTGTGAGCTTGCATTGTTATGATGCAGAATAATTTCAGTTCTTCGATTTGATGACCTCAAACCATCGAACACTTGCGGCAAACAAATGATTGTATACCATTCAGAATTGACCGTTCTACAATACTCTAATGATATGGTGGCGACATGTCCGGTTTTTCTGAAAAAACAAGCGATCGAAGTGCTTCGTGCACGAACAACTTTCTTTGTGTTTGGCTCGTCTTGAACGTCCGGTACTGTCGGTTATTGTTTAGTTTCGGGCTTGTACTCATAAATCCAAGATTCGTCGTCTGTAACGATTTTGTAAACGTCTTCCGAACCACCGTGGTCAATTTTTTTCAACATTTCTTTGCACCAAATGACACTAGCCTTTTTCTGAGCAATTTTAAGTTGTGTGGGATCCAACGCGAACTAATATTCTCGACAGCCAAGCGTTCATATAATGTTAAATGTACGCTGGTGGAACTAATGTTTAGGGTTGTCTCAATCTCACTGTAAGTCACATGGCGATCATTTCGCGCACGGCATCTATGGTTGGACAGCAAATTAATATACAAAAGACCAAATCCACGAGGCTGAACACCAACTGCAGCAGTGGCTTTCGTGTAGGAGACGAGAACATAGAGGACGTCAACGAATTCACCTATCTTGGCAGCACTATCACCCGGAGTGAGGGAGCCGAAGCTGATATAAGACACCAACTACGTAAAGCTCAACACGCCTTCAGCATACTTAGACCAGTGTGGAATTCCAGCCAGTATTCTACGCAAACCAAATTGCGTCTATATTAGTATAACGTGAAGTCTGTACTGTTGTACTGTAGCGAAACTTGGAAGGTAACGAAAAGTCTAACGGATCGGCTAGAGGTTTTCGCGAATGAATGTCTTAGAATTATACTCAGAATTTTCTGACCACAGACAATTAGAAACGAGGATCCCCTCCACCTGAACAATCAGAATAAAATAGAGAAGGTAATCAAATTAGAAAATGGGGATGGATCGGACACACCCTTCGCAAGGATGATAATTATATTGCTAAGACAGCACTGGACTGGAACTCACAGGGCAGAAGAAAAGTAGGAAGGCCAGCGCACATATGGAGAAGGTCAATTATGGATGAATTGAAGAAGAACATGGAGAGAGGCCTAAGTTACGAAGTAGGGTCCGATAGCGAGCACTTACTGAAGCTTTATGCTCCGCGTAGGAGTTTGTGGCAAAACAACTGATTTTGGACGACCCTCACGAAGTTCTTCACTGAGTGAAGCACGGACCCGATAGAATTCGTTATACCAGCGTTTCTCAGTAGCAAAGTGTGGAGCTTCATCATGAAAGTTGATCGCAGCTCTTTTGTCTAGTTAATCCACATAGAAAATCTTAAAAAATCATCGCAAGAAAATGTTCACGTGTTTATTCCATTTTTTGTCCCAGTTGAATTTTTCAAATGACTAAACAAAACTAAACTCACCCCTACGTCAAAGTGTGAAACGTGACTACCCCACTGGGTAAGCACAGAGAAATTGTGAGCAATGAGACTCTAGTTCAATATTTGTCACTGCGGTCTTGGAAGAAAAAGTCAAGGTAGCTTTATTCAGATATTTAATTACATATTATAATTATCATTACAAGTTATAACAAACAATACCAACAAATGCCTCTTTCTATATGTACAATTAATAATACTTATCTTGGTGATAGTCAAAAATTACACAGTGCGTGAAAATGACACTTCAAAATTCTAACACGCGGGAGACATACCTAGTAAACCTATATCGGGTACGCTGAATCCAGTGGTAACCAGTGTTTTTGAAAGTTAGCTCTTGTTTAGGAGATATTCGCCTTTGAAGTTAGCTGATTTTAGTAGGGTTCGTCGCTTATGACTTCAGTACATTATATGCTTGTAATTCCCAAACCGTTCGGAATATCGCTTTACTGTCTTCGGCAAAGTTTTAGCTATTGTCATGGCCAACAACTTTTCTGAATACACCAATATAGAAAAACATCATTCATTACCGTTTCTTAACAAAATGTCCAAAAAACCCCATTTCTTTGCCATTTTTTCGTTAATTTTCGTCTAAATAATAGAGAAATCAAGGGAATTTTGCTTTAAAATCTCAAAATAAGAAAAGAAAACACATTTCCTATAGTTAAATCAAAATATTTAAACGCACAATCATGATTTTAACTCAAATTTTTATTCCAATTCGAACAATTTTCAACTAATAAACATATAAATTCATGTTCAATCTTCTCCTTCTCCATCTTTATCTTGCTGTGAATTCCAGCAAATGTCTCCTAATAGAGGATCAAGTTTTTTTTCCACTATACCAGTGCTCAAGCCTAGCCGTCACCTGATGAAATGGTTCACCATGCTCATCTGATTCACATGGTGATTGTTCGGCAAACTTATCTGCATGGTAATGTAAAAAATGTATTTTCAGAAACATTTTTACACCGATGTTACGGAAAGCAACGAGCATATTTTCAACGTGTATGCGCCAGTTTTCGTCACTATGAATTCCAAGTACATTTTCGATTACTCCTTTGACGCAATCCCAAGCAACGAGCTGCAAATTCGACAAACTGTTTTTAAATTGTTGGTCTCTCATCAAGCGTCGAATATCAGCTCCATTGAGTATGCCTGTAATAAAATAATTCGAAAAAATATGTGTTAAATATTGAATAAGTTAGGTTGATTGGTACGTATATAGTTTCACAAAAACCTTCTTTTATTTTCATTCCCCTCAATTTTGGAAAAATTCGCTTCAACTCATTGAATGCATTGCCTTCAGGATCTAGGGCCTTGATGAACTTTTTAACAATCCCAAGCTTGATATGCAGAGGTGGAAGTAACACTTTTTCGATTGGCACAAGTGGAATTTCAACGACGTTTTCTCGACGCAATCTGAACCCTTGTCTTATAGGCCAGCTTTTATTGGCATATTGGTCGCCGGCATATCGAGTATCCCATAAACATATAAAACACATGTTTTTCGTATATCCCGTCTGCATTCCTCTCAAAAGAGTTATCACCTTCAAATCTGAACAAATCTTCCAACGATGGTCTTCATATTTCACCAAATCAAGGATTTTTTTCAACGATTCGTAATTTTCTTTCGTTTTTGTGCTGATGGCAATCGGGACACTGTTTTTTGAGTTTGTGACATGAAGCAAAACCACCTTGAGACTACTTTTGAACGAATCGATGAAAAGACGCCAGTCTTCTGGTTTATACTCATGATGCATTTTTAATACCAATTCCTTGATATCAGTGCAGTACGCGAATGAATTGTCTTCGATGGATTTGAATAAAGCAGTGAACTGTCTATGACGGCCGATTGCTCCATATACTTTCACATCAGGTGCTAAGACATCCTTTTTTTTTCAATTCCTGAGTCAAAATAATGGATCTTTTTGAGAAAATTCGGCATGATTACATTGTGGAGATACATTTGATGGTACGTAAACCGATGCAGACGTTTCGCCAATAGTATCAAAAGTAGATGAAATGTACTCTTTTGTCGGACTGGGTCTTTTCGGTATTGGAATAGATTCCGAATGTGGTAACGGCAACTAAACAAACCGAGTTCCTCTGAGTTCAACTTCACATTTTTTAGCTCTGTTCAATCCGACAACTTTATTAACACAAGCAAAACAGTCATCAGGATTATGTTCTTGAGGATTTGTCCAAATTACTGGAATGTCAAAAGGCATAGATTGGAATTCACCTGTAATAAAAATAGCTTCAATTGATATAATTTTGAAATAAATAATAAATCATTTCATTTTACCTCTTTTCCATCCACTCAATCTTATGACACAACCTGTACAAACGATTTTTGGAGCCCAGTTCACATCTTTGATTACAGTTTGGTTGAAATATTGTGTGTACGATTCAGCAATTTCTTCAGAAATTGAACGCTTGCTTGTCATTATAGTAAACTTTCCACAAATGTAGTAAAATTTATTAAATTTACTGCACGAATTCATTTTGATATTTTCACCAAATATATAACTTGTGTAAACAAAGAAACTTCAACAAGAAATGTCAAATTAAGAAATTTTCAGAACTAAGACTAAGAAAAATGGCACATAAATACATAGCAAAATTCGTAGTAACATCAGTGACAATACTAATAAATACGTATTAACAGTGACATCTGTGAGAAATTTGAGTTAAAATCATGATTGTGCGTTTAAATTTTTTGATTTAACTATAAATGTGTTTTCTAGCACAGTGTTATTGGTCCTGTAGAAATAGAAGAGGCAGAAGTCGTTGACCTTGAGGAAATGGATTAGGTAGAGGTCTTCTATTTTAGAGTCTCCAATCACCTATGTGAGTTCAAGTTCCAAAAGTCGCTTGTATTCTTAGTGCTGCGTAAGGAGTGAAACCCTCTGTTTCAACTTGGGATTCATCTAGATTTCAGGGCTTCAGATAGAAATTATATTTCGACCTCTGGGCTCCACCTACAATTTGAATTTCACGAGTTAGACATATATCACCAAGATATTCCATGCCCTAATGTAACAGCCAGCTTCACCAAGGAATTTGAAGTAACAAAATAACATTATTTGAAGACAAGAATTAACAGGAAAAATTACAGAGTTTCTAAAAAGTAAACTCATATGCTAGATGTTCAGGTAGGTCATAGAATTAAAAGATAAGTTACATAAGCATCTACAAAAACTATTTACAATAAAAATAGAAGCTGCATAAAAGGCAAGGAATGATCTACATAAACTATTTACAAAAAAATTACAGATGTTTGGCAACCATTTTGAAAATTTGAAAGAATTTTATGATTTACATGATGATTTCACAAAATTACTTGAAAATGAAGGAAATAATGATTGAATATTGGAGTTTGAGTTACTTTTGTCGTTTTTACTCAGAAAAATTCTTTTGATCGAGTTTATTAACGAGATATCTATCAACGTCATTATAAAAAATCATATGAGTTGAAGAAATACGATTATGAAACCATACGTGAGAAAAATACAAAT
This sequence comes from Cryptolaemus montrouzieri, assembly GCA_013387265.2. Classification (NCBI taxonomy): domain Eukaryota; kingdom Metazoa; phylum Arthropoda; class Insecta; order Coleoptera; family Coccinellidae; genus Cryptolaemus; species Cryptolaemus montrouzieri. Next base: position 5,830,805 of record JABFTP020000062.1, read on the forward strand.
TCTGTAGAGCAGAATTTGTATTTGACATTGAATGCTTTATTCAGTAAGTAAGGCCACAAAAGTTTGGATGTACACGTCAAGTAATGAATAACAAATAATTTAAAAAATAACATACGAAAATACAAATAATAGGATCGACAGGAAGATCATTAAATCAAACTGTCTTCCACAAATTCTGCTACAGTGTAATAACTCTTTGAAATCTCCTAAATGGCTCATTTGCCAGAACTCTGTATCTAACTGACAATTTGTTGAAGAGTTTTGATCCCACATAGAGTGACTTTTCGAATTTGCTAGTGTGATGGAGCGTGGTTCTAAGCATATTTCCAGATCGAGTACCATAACCGTGGCTTGCCGAGTTCGTCTGCAACTCATTCAAATGTTTCTTAGTTAACGAAAGGACAGCCACGTGTAAATGCAGGGAAAAGTGAGAACTGAATTTTGCAGAAAATATGGTCTACAACTATCTGTAGGCTGTAATCGAAACCCATTCGAGCAGTTAATAGGAAAAAAATGCCGCAAGGAAATATTAAAAATCAGATTTTCAAGGTTAACTGCAGCATTTTTCTATATTCTATAGGGGGTTTTACCCCGACGAGTTGCCCATATATCTGTTCATGCAGTCAAACTGATTTCATGAAAAAATATAAATCCACCACCCGGTAATTAATACCATTGCCAGGCAATGATTATAATCAAAACATATCCTGGAGTAATTATATATTAGGATAACGTTAAATGTTATGAGAATATATCAATCTACCAGAATATATACATACTATAGCATCATCAGACAATGATATCAATGTACCAACGAGTAGTGTCAGAGGCTTTCTCCCGGAAAAATCCAGTGTACGGACCTTAGTCAAGTAACACTGAATGTTACTCATTAATAGTTTCCTTTGTGTGAAGTGGTGAACGATCGAATAGAATACTGCTCTGAATATAAATATGACAAAATTGTCAGTTGATTATATTACATTTATATAAACAAATAAATAAAATATGAAATGAGATTCTGAGCAGTATAAACTAAAGAGAAAACCTATGACTCTACCTCATTGTTTTTTCGGAAAGAAACCTACGAAGAATATTACAAGATTTGATGACTGTTATCTTTTGTAACTGTTCAAACAAATTTTCTTCAGACCCAAAATCTCAATACTTTTGTGAAGATTTCTAGGAATAACGCCTGTTGTAGAAATAATAATCGGTAGAATAAACATTTTCTTCATTTTCCACATTTTTTAATCTCGTCGCCAAGCATCATACATTTAGAAATTTTTTCATTGTATTTATTTTGTATATTATGTGTGTCGGGTATAGTAATATCAATTATATATGTTATTTGATTTTGTTTATCATTAAGAACGATATCTGGTCTATTGTAATTTACAGCTCTGTTGCACAGAATTGTTTTATCAAAATAAAGTTTATATTTGTCATTTTCACAAATAATCTCAGGTTCATATTTTTGAAATTTTTTCTTTTGGGAATTAGGTCATGTTTAATTCCTAGATTGAAGTGAATAATATTAGCGACGGCATTATGTCTTTCTAAATAATCAGTTGAAGCAAGGACTGAGCAAGATGATAATATATGAAAAACTGGTTCTGAAGAACAGAAACATCTACGGCAAGAATCATCTATATTTTGTTTGATGATATGTTTTCTATAATTCCTTGTGAAAACAACCTGGTCCGGGATCGCAATTGCCAAGCCTTCTGTTTCAGCAAACAATTCTCCAGATACTAACCATAATATATATATATATATATATATATATATATATATATATATATATATATATATTCTTTTGAAAAGAGAAGATTTGAATAATTGTATTTACCATAAATGCTTATATCTATCATTTTGGTGTGTGTCAGAAAAAACACAAGTGTGAGCTCAGGAAATGTAACAGGGGAACCATACTATCGTGTATATGATTCAATAAACAAGTGAAAAAAACCTGAGGAAAAAACTCGCTTCCCTGTCGCTATTGCACTAGCAATAGCTTGTCTGTTTATGTTGTGTTAGTGTCGGGTATACAAAAAGAGTACCAAAGATTTTCTGCTTAGCCGCTTCATTCTCTCTTGCATTCCATGATTTATTAACGAAGACAAGGGTGAAAGAAAGGGTTTGGGACAATGGAAAAAGAAACCAGCAGAAAAATATTTCAACAATCATACTTGTTATATGTCCAAACAAATCTGAGAAAAGATTTTACACAGCAATCAAGGTCATGAAAAGGACTAAGGAGATAATAAAAAAAAAATACATAACCTGCAATATTTCCTCAAATTCCATCTCTGTTTGACCGAGAGGGCCCCGATGGCCAGGTTCAGTCTTCCAAGTGATCTATAGATGTTTTAGAATCATTATGGACCCAATAATCTGGGTTGACATCGCCCATATATTATTTCTTCGTGGAACTTGCTTAATTTTAAGAAAAATTTGCGAAAAAATGTTGACATTTATAATATTTGACATTAGATTTTTTTTCCTAGATGAACTTCCAACTCAACCTCCATTTTTGATACAGGTCACTACACAATATTTAAGATAAAGATATATCTCTAATTTTCACTAGAGAACTTTTATATAATTTAATTATTTCAAATACAATCAAAGTTGTACTCATTAGTTTGAAGGTTGGCAGAAGAAAGAGGGAAAGTGAAGATTCTAAAACCGATGGAATATAACATCTGATAGTTGATATGCGCATTAGACTGTTAGCCAATGGCGTAACGGTTGGGCATAGATGGAAGGTTAATTGGAATTAGGTGTTCTGAATTGAAATAGCTGTGACGTGATTTTAGCACGTCACAAAGTTTTATGAGTACGTTTGATTTAAAAAATGTCAAAATACACGACACAGTTGTCAACAGTAAAAGTGCCTGAGGCGCAAAATTGCAAAGGAACCTACGTAAAATCATTCAACGTTCGCCAAGTGTTGGCTGTTCAGAATTTTTCAAATGACTAAACAAAATCAAACTCATTCGTACGTCAAAGTGTTGTGAGTACGTTTGAGTTGAAAAATATCAAAATACACGACCCAGTTGTTGGATAGGAGCTGTCAACAGCAAAGGTGCCAGAGGCGCAAAATTCAAAAGGTAACCTACGTAAAAACATTCAAAGTTCGACAGCCCTGGTGTTGGCTGTTCAGAATTTTCTGACAGCATTGTTACTGGGACTGCGTGGTCATGTTCTGTGTCTGGAGATCCTGTTATCACAGCAGATACAGTTGCTCGGCCAGTTCTTTCACATCAGTTCTCCAGCACGGTTTCTTTGTGTGGTATCGATTAGGGTGTTATGGATTTTATCCTGAAGATGATCACCGAATCGTCTGTATATCCCACCACGTTACATCACTTCTATTCTTCTTTCCCAAGCAGTTCATCAAATATTAGGTTGCATAGTAGCAGGGACAACACCCTCCTTTCGTGCTGCCCGATGTCACTTGCTTTCTCTCATATAATCCTCAAGTGTACAAGATTTGATGCTTCCTCAAGCTGGGGAATACTGTGAGACAGCAATATATTTTCGGCAACAAATTTTACAAGTGAAAATAAGACGCTGATCGAAGTACGTTTGATCTACTAGTATTCAAGAAGAATATAATCAATAGACAACAGTTTTCTCTTTTACTACAATTCACAGTCCCCCTAATTTCTTTGAAAGAATAAGAAAACAAGTCACGTTATTTATCAATTATTTTAAATTTATCAAATAATTCGAACTTTTGTCGCTTCAGTCTAGATCAAATATGATTACTAAAGATTCTGCTATTCATTCGTAGGTGGTGTTGTCGAGCTAAGCCACGTCGAAACAACACGTGTTAATTCCATTTTTTATCCAAGTTGAATTTTTCGATATCTATAAACAAAACAAAACTGTAAGTACGTTTAGATTCAAAAATGTCAAAACACAGGACCCAGTTGACGGATGGGAACTGTCAACAGTGAAATTGCCATATAGGCGCAAAATTTAAAAGGCAACCTACGTACGTTATTGTCATTTTGCGTTCAGTATCGCCGGGTACAAATGCCTGATTTCAAATTTCCCAGGTACGAAATCAAAACGAAATTATAATTGAACAAACCAACTGATCGGAAAGATTTGAATTTGGGAGGCTTTTACTTGGTAAAATTCCATTATCAATGAAAGCTGATACCGGCTTTTTGGCTTTGTGGTATTTCAAAATACTACTAAGATGTGCAGTTCACACTCAGAATATATGGTTCTACTCAATGTGCTTGAAAAACAGGTTGATTCCCAATTATATACGGTTGAAGACACATAACAACAGTGGACCAGCAAGAAGAGCAATTGAGAAAGGCCAACGCATATGGCTCAAAGAGGATATGAAGATCCAGTACAACAGGAGGGACGTTGCAAACATATATTTGAAGGTAATCCATACGGAATTATTGTTTAGATTGCACCCTGTTGAGTTTGATATTTTAGACTCTAAATCCAGATACGATGTCAAAATTTTAATTCATAAAAAGGTTCAGCAACAACAGAAAAAGTTGAATTCACTTAAATTCAAAATTTCTCCACCCAAACCTTCAACTGATAAATTTTCAGATCATAAATTTTTTGAAAGATTCACTAATTTAACTGATACCGATTTTACACAACCACAAAAAGATCTATTAGAAAAAGGATTCAAACATAATTTACATCCAAAACATAATAAAACTAATTTTGAACAGTTAGGCATAGACTCCGAAATTACTCTCAAAAACTCCAAAGATAATATTTTAGCCAAACATCAAACAGCAAAAATCATCAAAGAAGACTTTTCGAAATTATCACCTCATTGCAATTCCGATTATAAGATAATGAAAACAATTCGTGAAAATAGTACCAAGAACGATTTAGTATTCACTAAACCAGATAAAGGTAACACCGTCATTGCGATTAGTAAAACCGATTATATTTCTAAAACTGAAGAATTCTTAACAGCCGGAAACTATATAACATCAACTAAGGATCCTACCGCAAAATTTCAGAAAGTTGTTAAAAACATAATTTCGACAGCAAAATCATTAATTACAGATCAAGAAAAATATAAATTCATTAACTCCAATCCACAATCCCCCGAATTATATTCGTTGATAAAACTTCATAAACCTAATTACCCTATTAGACCTGTTGTTTCTTATGTAACGGCACCTTCGTTCAAACTTTCAAAATTCCTTAACGACTTGCTAATAAAACATTGCAATTTTAAATCTGAATTTTCGGTCAAAATTCATACGAACTTATTGCCAATATCAAAGATACCACTATACCACCTAATTCCAAACTTATTTCTTTCGATGTTAAGAATCTATTTCCCAACATTCCTCCAAAAGATACGTATTACTTAGTTGAAGAATTATTAGAAAGGAATCATGTCAATACTATCATTAAATCAGATATTCTTTCATTATTAAAAATTTGTTTAGATCAAAATTATTTCCATTTCAATTACAAATATTATACTATTGAAGACGGCTTGATTATGGGCAATCCGTTGAGTCCTTTGTTAGCAGAAATTTTCATGAATAACTCAGAGAAATTAATTCATAATCATCCACTCAGTAAATATTGTTTATACTGGTATCGCTATGTAGACGATATCATTATTTGCTTCACAGGAACAGATAGACAGTTGAAAATTTTCGAAAATCATATAAATTCATTACATCCAAAAATTGCATTCACAACCGAAATAGAAAGCAATAATTCGATAAATTTCTTAGACGTAACAATTTCGAATGAAAATGGAAAACATGTTTTCGCAATTTACCATATGCCGTCACATACAGATATTATAATACATAACTCGTCGTGTCATCCATATCAACATAAAATGTCAGCATTCAATAGTTTTATTCATAGATTGATTAACATCCCGCTATCACCAGAAAATTTCAACAAAGAACTAAATTTGATTAAACAAATAGCCAAAAATAATGGTTACAATCCCAAACTAATAAATAATATTTTAAATAAAAACAAAGTAGAATCGCATTGAATGAAGTTTACCCTGTCGATAAATTGAAACAAAAATTCAACACCTTAACCTACGTTGGCATTACAAGTGAGAAACTGAAATCATTCTTAAGTAGCAATAATTTCAACATAGCTTTCCAAACTAATAATAATTTAGGCAAATATATAAAAATAATAAAACCAAACCAGGTAAGAACAATAAATCAGGTGTTTATAGATTGAATTGCAATGACTGTGATAATTTCTACATTGGTAGAACACATAGAAATTTTAATATTAGAATATCGAAACATAAACGCAGTTTTTCAAATAAAAATGAATCATCTCTTAGAAAATAATCATTCTTTCGACCCACAGTTTGAAATTTTGCATACAGATAATAAATATTGGAAGGTAGATCTTTGGGAAACTTCAGAAATCAATAAATACAAACACTCAGGTAGACTCATCAATGAACAAGTCGATTTAAGCCCTTCACCTCTATTGAATCTTTTCGGGGAGCAATCTATTCCTTAATTTTATTGGATATACCTGCCATAAATAACCACTTAGGAGGAGGCGACCAATAAGCTTTCAATTACTCAAGAACATTTATAGTTATATTCTCATTTACATTTTTCTGCATAATCATTCGTCTGAAGAAGCTACGGTGTAGTGAAACGCGTTACGAATCGCAATTATTAAGTAAAATTCCTTAAAACACAGTACTTGTTTTTTATTATTGATCGGAAAGAAATAGCTAACATTTCGCTCGTAGTATTCTCCACTTTTCTCGCGTCGGATCGACAATTCTATAACGTAATTTTGTTCTTACTAGAACGTGATATGCACCATTACAAAGTGGAAACGAACAAAATGGAATGCGAAGGTCTTTCAATTGAAACTGATAACTCGGTAGCAGGTAGAGTCTAAGAGAACATTATTAACGACATTATGCGGATTGTGAAAGTGTTTCTCTGTAACGAACCCGAACCCCATTTAGTCTGGCATTCGAGAGATTATGCAATGCAGAACAGAAATATTCCGCTAATTATATTGGAGAAGCATCTCTATTGTGATTGTAGGTATTGACTATTCAATTAAATCATATCATACGTATTTGTGCAGAATTAGAAGAAGAATTCTTCTGGATTGAAAGAGTTCTTATTGAAACCCTAATTCTGCTGTGAGGTTTTATTCTTGGAAAAAATACGTCAGTTTCAACAACGCTGATCATCTCTCCAATAAATCCAGAAACGACTTCTCTTATTTTAAACTAACTACCTCTTTCTCAAGTGGTCTGAACTTGAGCAAATTATTATTCAATACTAAAGAAAAAACAGACAAACTCAAAAAATTAGTTTTCAAAATTGCTTGCAATGAGTGTATGGTAACTTATATTGAGCAGACAAGTAGGAATTTTGAAACCAGATTTAAGGAACATTTATACTCTGACAATAATTCTTCATGTTTTTTTATGTGCGCTTCCCAGGAATAGACGAACCTTTTACACCACATGAATGGGCGCCTGGGAAGAATTGAGGTGTCTCTTTACTTCGCCAAATTGTAGGATGTTGGACGGAAGCGAGTTCCACATCTCACCGGCCTTGTAAACAGAGGAATTCTTATAGAGAGAGGTTCGAGGGGTCGTTAAATGTAATGCCATATGATGAGAACTCTTTGCCAGCCTAAGGTTGCGGCAAAACATGAGTTTGCCCGAAACATGGTGTCTCAGCTCCTTGAAGCATCATCCGTGAAAGTATCTGTAAAACAGAGAAAGGTCAGCAACTTGTTTCTGAGAGCCAGCAGTTGGAGATCGCGGGTGATCTCCGGGTGGTCGATGAGGCGCACAGCCCGTTTTCGCACACTATCCAACATCTACAACGAATGTTTGGGAGCAGATTCCCATATATGGGAACAATATTCCAAAGCAGGTCGAATCTGCTCCTTATATAGAAGCAACAGCTGAGATGACATGAAGTATCGCTTGGTTCTGAAAAGAAAACTAAGTTTAGCTGATGCAGACTTAGCTATTGCCGATACATGTTCATGCCAGCAGAACGGAGTTGACCGTTATTCCGAGAAGTTGCATCGAATCTTTTATGTAATTTCTTGGCCTTACATCGTTATAGGAGGTTCTCCTGCTGAGACCTTTCTAGAAAACGTAGTTGCTTGCATTGGAGCTCACCAAGTTCAACTGTCCCCACTGCGACATCTTCTGTGAGTCAGAGTTTATGTTATTAATTTGTCGAAATCGCTGACGCTGAGATTCCGCAGCTGTTATTGTTTGCAGACTACTGAAAGACGAAACCAGGGTGCAATCGTTTGCAAAACCGAAGATCTTGTTCTCTGTAGACGACAGAATGTCGTTTATCTGTCACAGAAACAAGGTTGGCGAAAGAATGGATCCCTGAGGTTCTCCTGCTTGCAACAATCAGATGTTATACCGTCGACCACAACTTGTATTGATCAATTTGAAAGAAAGCTACTTATCCAACCCCGCAATTTTTCGGGAAGCCCATATGCAGCAAGTTTATTCAACAAGGCTGCATGGTAAACCATCGAAGGTTCAAGAGATGTCGAGGGCTATTGCTATAGATGATTTTCCATCGTTAATATACAAACATGAGTGACGTAGACGGGCAGATCTCCTGTCGATCTTTGCCTTCGAAAACCATACTGGTGGTCGTTAATAATGCCCTGCAACTCAAGATATTCGATGAGTTCAGCGTTTAAGACTCTCTCCATCACTTTGGACAATCCCCAAAAAACCCAGACTTAAAAAATGCAGTGACTTTTGCTTGATAAGTCTGATGAGTCATCTTTCGAAGACATCTTTACGAATTATACATGCCAAAATCCACCGGAAGTGTGAATTCGATCTTGATGACACTCAGATGGGTTTCAGGAATGCTTTCGGAACTCGTGAGGATTTGTTTGGTATTAAAGTCCTTCTCCAGAAATGTCGAGATCAGCGTAAAGATGTTTTCGCCTGTTTTATAGATTATGAGAAGGCATTTGACAGAGTGCTTCACTCTAAGCTGATGTTGGTGCTTCGGAAAATACAACTGGACAGCCGCGTATAGAAGGAAAAATAACATCTGGTCTTTTGATTCGACGGAAAGTCCGGCAGGGTTGTATCCTCTCACCCCTACTTTCCAACCCCTACTCAGACCGAATATTTAAGGAAGCGTTGGAGGATGTGGACCATGGAGTGAAGGTATATGGCGTCCTGCTTAATACTATTAGATACGCAGACTTGTCTTATGTGACAAAATTGAGGATCTCCAAGAATTAATAAATAAAATCAATACAGTGGGAACAAGTTATAGGCTTAACATAAATACCAATAAAACAAAATTCATGACATTTAGCCGCGATCCACACAAAGACACCAAACTGTTTTTGAATAATTCTCAAATTGAAAGAGTTGAGAAATATAAGTACTTGGGAAGTATTCTGACAATTTTATCCCGATACTGAAATAAAGTGTCGCATTGAGACAGCCAGAAATTGCTTTCAGATCATGAGAACGCTTTCCCCCAAGCTTCTATAACCAAATGGTCAAATGCTACATCTGGCCAGTTATTTTGTACGGTGCAGAGATCTGGACCCTCAAAGTAAGGACGAGAGATTTGAGATGTGGATCCACACAAGAATGCTGGGTATTCCCTGGACCGATTTAATTACTAACGAAGATGTTCTTGGTCGTGCAATAACAGAAAGACAACTATTCCCAACGATAAAACGCCGCTAAATATCTTATCTTGTTCACATAATACGAGGAGAGAAATACCGCTTGCTTCAGTTGGTTATGGAGGGGAAATAGAAGGAAATCGTGGTGTAGGTCGAAAACAGATGTCATGGCTTAGTAACATAAGAGCGTTGACCGGCATTCGAAATGCAGGTGACCTTTTTAGAATGGCACAAGATAGAGTTGCACTCTTCACAGTAATCGCCTACGTTCAGGGGACCGAGCAGGGTACTTGAAAAAGAAGAGATCACTTTGGACATAATGGGAAGAATTACAACAAGGTGGTAGTTTTGGGGTAAGGACTTCTTTCCTTTCTTTAGGATCGGTTGAATTCTTTCTCTTTTCCAGCTGCTCAGAAAAGTCGGGCTTTCATAAGAAAGCTGAAACAAACGGTTAAAAATGGGTGCCAGTTCGGGAGCACACTTTCTCAGGACGATTGGTATCAAACATGTGAAGATCGATTTCAGCATCAGTTCTCGTTGAACGGTTGGATCGGCATTGTGGGTGATTGCCTAATTGGACCAGTATTTCTACCTGGTAGACTTACGGGGGAGGTGTACCGCCACTTTTCCTGAACACACGCTTTTAGAATTTTTGGAGCATGTACCTTTGGAAATGAGAAAAATGATGTGGTTCATGCACGATGGCGCACCTGCTCCATTTTAGTCAGCTTTCGAGACTCCCTTACTCAAGAGTATGGAAATCGCTTGATTTGTCGGGGTGGACCTCAGTTTTGGCTTCCACGGTCTTCCTCTGGGGTGATTTGAAGTCTTTGGTTTACACTGCCTCCGTGGGAAAGGTTTAGGTTAGGTTAGGTTAGTAGTTTTTGAAAGGATTCTCCAATTAATGAGGAGAAACCTAGACTCTTGCATCCGATCTGGAGGAGGTCACTCTGAACAGAGTTTGTAATTTTTTATTGGTGATACTCTAAAGCAGCGGTGCTCGATCGATCGCTAGTGCTTTTTGAGTAGATACGAGAAGAAAAAAAAATGTTAATAAGTAGGTAACTGAACTACAAAAATTTATTACGTAATAAAATACACTCTGATAGTGGCAAAAGGCGGCTTTATCAAAGGAACGCGCAAAGGTGCATAACATCGGAGGTTAGCCAAAAAATAAAATCAAAATTAGAGACGCGGAAATCTAACGAAATGAAAATTTTTGAAATTCACTGGCCAATTTTTCGCTCCGGGAGAACTCGAAGTACACTGGAAAAATCGTTGATTTGGCACATTTATTTTTGAATTTTTTTGTGTGACACTTTATAATAATTATCATTCCTGTCCAAAATTGAGATCAGGTGTGTATCCTGGCGATACACTCGTGAAATGAAATGAACATGTTGAGAAAAATGTTCATGATGACCCACAAAAAAAACATTTGATTTTAGTAGCGAGTATGACCCCTCCGAGCTCTTATTACAGCGCGCATACGATTTCGCATACTCCCAATGATGTTGTCTATCATCTGTTGAAGTATGTTGTCCCACTCTTCCACCAAAGCCAATGTCAGCTCTTCAACGTTGCGTGGATTCCGTTGTCGAACCCTTCTTCCAAGAATGTCCCAAACGTGTTCCATCGGGTTTAAATCTGGTGACCGCGACGGCCAGTCTATTCGTGTGATCCCAACTTCATTGAGATATTCTATCACTGTGCGCGCAGTATGAGGGCGCGCGTTATCGTGCATAAAAAGGAAATTTTCCCCTATGTAAGGAGCATAAGGCACAACATGGGGCTCCAAGATTTCTGTTGTATGCCGATGGACATTAAGTGATCCATTGCCAATAATCTCCAGTTCTGTTCGTACTCCCAAGCATATGCCACTCCATATCATAACTGACCCTCCACCGTATTGCTCAGTTCCTGCGAAGTTCGCTTGATTGTACCGTTCCCCTCGATGCCTCCATATTCTATCTCTACCATCCACGAAATTCACACAATATCGGCTCTCATCACTAAATAAAACTCGTCTCCACTGATTGATTGTCCATGCTACATTCTCCCTAGCAAACGCCAATCTTGCTACCCGATGGGCTCTATCGAGTCTTGGTGCTCTTGCTTGCGCGTATGATCTCAGACCAACTTCATTTAATCGTCTTCTGACTGTCTTGACACTGACGTTAATGTTATCCACTGCTTGTAAAAGGTTACGTGCCTGAACAGCAGTAAGACGAGGATTTCTTATGGTTTGGTTGACGATAAAACGGTCATGTATAGCGCGGGTTGCCCGATTTCTTCCTTGTCCTCGCCTCCTCACGTACAATCCAGTTTCCCTGTAACGTCGGTAGATTCGATGGATAACCGACGTCGAGACACCCAACATGGTACCGACTGAGCGGTAGGTGCGCCCTTCCTCGATCAATGTAACTGCCCTTGCTACTGAGGTTGGTGGTAAATCTCTCATTCTGAATGAAAAATACCGTTTCGAATCGTAAACAGTAAAAGAATCACAAAACACCGCAACCGATCGAATTTGTATCAAATCAAAGAATGGAAAACTCTCATTCTTTAAACAAGTGCAAATGTGGTCATATACAAAAAAAAGCGTGTGTTGTATTTTATATTTGATAAAAAAAGGTGTGCACATGTGTAAATGAAAAGTTTTATCAATGGTCCCAGAATTCGGTTGTGTATTTTAATACCTACCGACTGTTATCTCCTATGAATTCCTAATTTTCACCAAATTAACCAAATTGTCATCAATAGCTAATGCAATTCGAACATAAAAATCGCAAACAACAATTTCGACACGCCTGAGTGATAATAAGAAAATTCCAAATTGATAGAAGAATTTTAATGACAATTTCTTGATTCAATGGAATTTCTCCAAAATGGTGATTTTCCACTTGAAATTAAATATATTTTGCAAAAATAGAGATAAACGCATGAAACAAGAAGGGCGTTACTGTAGGAAGATGTGTCTTGACAGACCATGATATTGTACGTTTCAACTCGAACCACGAAATTCCACAGGGTGTTACGAATTTTTTACAAAAAAAACCTTTTTAGTTTTGCCACTGTATAAATTTTTTTCAAATTGTTTTTGTTTTCTTTTATAATTTCTACAAAGCAGAAGAGTTGATCTATAACTTGCCGAACAAATCATCTAAATCGGTTGATAATTAGGAAAAATATCGAACTTCAAATTTGGTTAAATTTTCGAGTGTTCCGCTAATTTTGCCTCCGAGTGTAGTAAGTTCATTCCTTGTAGTTGACTAAAATATATTTTAGCTCATCTTCGTTGAAAATGAATTTCCATAAAATAAATAAATCACCAATATTATTCAATTAAGTCTCTTTTAAAATCATTGAATTCATTTCACGATACGATATCATGAATATATAGTTAACAACCGTTGTATTACTTCGAGGAGCCAGCATTATATAATTGTGGTTATCGCGGAATTTTATACGCTATTAGTTACTTTTGCGTGAAAAATTCGAACTTTTTAATTCCGCCTAACTTTCCTATCTAACTCTGGAAACTTCCGAATGTGTCATTAAGTGCACTCTGCAGATGGTAATGGTTTTCGCAAGGAAACATTCAGATGTTACCATATATTCTGCTGTTCGAAAACTCTCGCAACAAAAGGATACATTGAGTATCAAGTTCAAGTTTATTACGTGAAGTCGTAAAGAAGTTCCCAGCCGAGTCGTGAAAATACGTCGAATATATCAGTTTTAATATGTCTATAGTCTTTGTATATGGAAAATTGTTTATTTCCCCAGTTCTGAAATGGTTCTGTTTCAGCAGCAATTAGTTTTCTCGTAAATACTGAATTCGTTACAGTTATCGTCAGAAAATGTTTTGTATTAACTTGGCAGTTGATCCAATGGACTCTTCTCTTATTCACTTTACTTCCAGTTCACTCAGTTCCGTCTACCAAAATGGCACACGAATCACTTACACAGGATCCCAAAATAGGGATTCAATATAACTACGAGGGCGGTTTGATAAGTTAGTGACTTTTTGAATTTCCCGCGCATGTGTACTTCAGTGGGCAACTTCCTAATTTTGAACAAGCTGCGTTGTGCAGTTCGTGTTTGATAGCCGTTCAAATCAGACAATCTCGTGAATTTTTGCGAAAATGCATTTCGTGTGCTGCTTAAGCATTACTTTGTAAAATATCCGTCACTGAAATTAAGGAAAGACTTGGTAAATACTGCAGGGGACTCGTCGATAGAATTCATGAAATGATATTGAACGATCGGAGAATGAGTGAGTTGGTCCATGCTGTAGATATTTCAGCTGAACTGGTGCATCATATTTTACACGAATATTTTGACACGAAAAAAACACTCCGCAATCGTGTTACCACTTCAAAAGAGAGTTTAGCGATGTTCAGCCGAAATTTTTTGCGCCGTTTGTTACTATGGACGAAACATGGATCCATTACAATACGCCACGGACCAAGGAACAATCGAAATAGGACCATAGAAGGCCAAACAGAGTCTGTCAGCCAACAAGGTCATGGCCACAGTTTTTTGGGATGCACGCGGTGTCATTCAAATCGAATACCTCGAGTTATTGCCGTTCTCAAACCTGGGAAAATCCAGAACTTCCTAGTAGTTATCAACCTATCAGCTTACTTTCTGTTTCATTCAAAATTTTAAAAAGTTTTCTTTATCAGAAGTTAGAACCAATCATTGACAGAGCTCTGTCCACTTCTCAGGGAGGTTTTCGAAAAAACTGGAATTGTTCTGATCAGGTTTTAGATTTATCCACTTTCATTGAGACAGGATTTCAGGGTAAACTCAAAATAGGCGGTGTATTTGTAGATCTCTCTTCGGCATATGACACAGTTTGGAAGGATAGTTTAGTTTATAAATTCTTTGAAGTAGTTCAATGTGGAAAAATTGTAAAGTTGATTGAAAAGATGTTATCTGATAGGGGAACTTCGAGTTTTTATCGGTGAGAAAAGCAATAGATTTTACACTCTGAATGATTGCCTACCTCAGGGTTCTGTTCTTGCACCTCTTCTCTTCAATTTATATTCGTCTGACATCCCTGAAATTTCCTCTACAAGTTTTATTAATGCTGATGATATTGCTTTGGTTTTTCGACACTATGACTTCGAAATAATTGATGAAACACTGACTTCCGATTTAGAAATTCATTTTCTTCCAAATATGGCGTTTATGTCCAAATCCTTCGAAAACTGAGGTTTCTTTTTTTCATCTGAATAATCATAAAAAGGATAGGCAACTAAGAGTATTCTTCTATCAATCACTATTAACTCATAATTTGACTCCAACATATCTTGGTGTAAAGCTTGATCGTTCTTTGACTTTCAAATTTCATATTGATTAATTATGTCAGAAGTTGAAAACAATAAACAATATACTACATAAAGTAGCTGGATCTAATTGGGGCCCCGGAGTCTCTACTTTTCGAACTACTGCTTTAGCTTTAGTATATTCAGCAATATTGCTGTCAGGTATGGTTGAATACTGAACTGTTCTATGAGAGTTATAAGTGGATGTATCAGTTCAACTGCTACCTCATGGCTTCCGGTTATTTGTAATATAGTTCCTTCCCATATTCGCAGGAAATTATCTCTTAAATCATCTTGGGATAAGTATCACTCATTTCCAGAATTTTTCCCAATAATACACGATCTTCAAAATCCACCCAACCTGAGATTGAAATCTAGGAAACCTATTTGGTCGATTGACTTTTTGCGTACACGGGTGAAGGCTGTTGATCTTTGGAAAACTGAATGGCAGGAAGTTGATGTTTTCAATAAAGTTCTCATAGAGGATCCTTCCAAAAGGGTTGCAGGTTTCGATATAAGTCGGAAAAATTTGTGTACATTTAATCGTCTCAGGACAAGGCATGGTCAAAGTAATAGTATGTTGTTCAAATGGAATGCTGTAGAAAGTCCGGCATGTGAATGTGGCGCAGCTGAAGAAACAATAAGACATTTAGTCCTCGATTGTCCTATTTACCATTTTACGGGTGGTTTTCAAGAAATTCATTCCGTTTCAGATTATTTCATTAACTGGGTAGAGAATTTCAAGTTTATTCAGCAGATTAGTTATGAATCTTGAAGTTATTATGGGCTACACCCCCGAATGGTGTATGAGATGTTCCCTGTCGAAAAACAGCGAAGCATTAGTTAAGTTCTTAGAAACGGCAGGGGCTGCACCCCTTAGGGCTTTTTTCCGATGGTGTATGAGATGTTCTCTGTTGAAAAACAGCGGAGCATTAGTTAAGTTCTTAGATAAGGCAAGGGTTACACCCCCGTAGGGCTTCATTCCCAAAAGGTGTATGAGATGTTCCCTGTTGAACAACAGAGGAGCATCAGTTAAGTTCTTGGATTCATGTGAATTTAGACATATAAGAGTTAGGTATTTTTGATGAAATATTTTTCTGCTGGTTTTTTCTTTTTCCATTGTTACAGATTTTTTCAGTCCCAATCCCCATTCCTTTTCACCCTTGTCTTCGTGAAGAAGTCCTGGAAATCATGGATGAGAATGAAGCTGCTAAGCAGAAAAATTTTTGGTACTCTTTTTGTACACACGACACTAACACAACATAAACAGACAAGCTATTGCTAGTGCAATAGCGACAGGGAAACGAGTTTTTTCCTCAGGTTTTTTCACTCGTTTATTAAATCATACGCAAGATAGTATGGTTCCCCTGTTACATTTCCTGAGCTCACATTTTAGGGGCAATCGTAGAAGGCATAAGGCGAGTTTAAATGCCTGATTAAGGAACGGACATGGTCTGTTATTTTTCCGCAGGTATTCAATCTATTCGCTTGTTTTTTACGATTGTGTTTTTCTGACACACCAAAATTATAGACATAAGCATTTATTGTAAATACAATTATTCGAATTTTTGTAAATCCTCTCTTTTCAAAAGAACGGGTTTTATTCCGTGGTCCATTTTGATTGTGGCGACGTTTCGACCACGTAATAAAACCCGTAACACATCAAATCATAGATACTTTCGTGACAGCTTTTGAACAGATTTAAATTTGATTCGAAGCAAAAACAGCCACATTTGGCGAAGAAGAAAGTGTTGTTCCATCAAGACAATGCACGTGTGCACACTTGTTCAGTCACGCCAAAAATATTGTCCAGATTTAGCCTCCTGCCACTATCTTCTGCTTCAAAACCTGAAGAAATGACTGAGCGGTAAGAGATTTGAGTCGAATAATGAAATCATTACCGAAACAAACGCGTATTTTGATATCCTTGAGAAAACCTATTATTTGGAGGGGAATAAAGAAATTAGAAAAACGCTGGACTAAATTTATCGAGGTAAAAGGTGATGGTGTAGAAAAATAAAATGTTTATCTGCCGAAAAAAATTTGTTTTACTCAAAAATCAAACCGCTCTTGTAAAACTAGCAATATAGTAAATCATTAACTAAGTCGAAATAAGTTCTGCATTTGTTAGATCGAGAACAACCCCAACATTTAAAGCCTTATTTTCTTCGATATCAATGATTTTGCTATAGCTGTTTTTTCTTCATTCCTTACTACTCTCATCGTATTTGTTTATGTCAAAAAATTTGATAATTTATTGATTCCACCGTTACACGTAGCCGGCTCGGTGGCGTAGAGGATATGATGCTCGCCTCCTGCGCAGAGTAATCTGGGTTCAATCCCCACAAAGTCGGTGCGATTTTTCTGATTCTGGGAATCGCTTGGGTTCCCATCTTTCGGAGGAGATGTAAAGCCGTCGGTCCTGTCTAACAGAGATGTGTTGGACATTAAATATCCCTTCCCTCGACACGAGAGGGGTTCGGTGAGGTGACAGAATTCCCCGGCGTATCATTAGCCGAATGGCAGAAATAGAACACGTTAAAGGATCAAAAAAAAAATTGGCGAATAAAATAATTGAATAAAAGTATATCAATATTGTTTCATTCATTATTGCTTTTTTATGCTCTAGGTTGGCCTATAATGTTGGCTATAATGAAATTTTCCTTTTTTTTATCGCTTGAAGAATATGGATTCTCCCGGAGTCGTGGTAGATCTTTTCTGAGAAATTTTCATTATGTTCGCCTCTGAACGATACATACGCTCTTCTTCTGTGTCAGCCGCAAAAATTGTGAACTCGACTTGTGTTACGCGTACGCCGGCCGATATTGTTGCGCCTCTCAGGTGGTATTTTCATGATGGTATCCTTACCATCGCGTCTTACGGCCACAGATTGACTCCTGTTACAAAAGTTTATCGGATTGGATTTGTAAATAAAAAACGATGTACAACAAGTACAAGTATATGAGTGGTGTTGACAATTTTGACGAAAATGTTGACTCCATGAGAGTAGGTCTACGCTCTCTGTTTGCTTTTGGTATAAATGCTGCTTGTCGAAATGCATGGCTTATCAAAAGGCAATCAACAAATAACTGGACCTACCTTGATTTATTTACTTATTTACAACAATATGGTAAGCCTCAAACTCGTGATTCTGCTTGTGGAGTTTCACTGGAAATCAGAGTGCCTAATGTGATAAGGTCTGCAGGTAAAACCCAAGACTATTCAGAAATTGACTGTTCACAGCACGTTGCGGATATTCTCACCAACGTACGCTAAAAATGTGCGCTTAGTGCAATATCGCACCTATAACGTTGGTATGTTTCACAATAAATAAATCTCTTACTACATTATTACAATTTGTTCCACACGTAAATGAATATTTTCATGAAATAAATGGTATTTTACTTCTACATAAACAAAGAAAAAACTGCAAGAGTAATTTGTAGAACGCCAAGAGTCACCTGTGAGTGACACCCCTATAAAAACCAAATGGGGTAGTTGCAATTTTAGAGATGTCACATGTATCTTTAATAGTTCAAATGGGTCAAGGTTTTTTTCTTGCTTAGTATAGGCATGGGAATTGAAGAGTTAAAAAGACTCTTGCTTATCGAACGACCCTTGTATTCTTAAATGAAACCAGCTTGACCTTATCTGAATTTAATTCGCAATGCAGGATCAATAAATACAAAACGTTAAAATCTTTCCTCTTATCAGTGGTTTCTACGTAGATTTCATTATAAATGTTTGAATACCTCTGCCTGATGAATGATTATAATACAAAATCGTTCGAAGTTCTTCCACTGACCACATAGATACCTATCGTCATCGTGGAACGAGCCGGTGCCTTGGCGCCACATAATACTGACCTTGCCGCTGGCGACAATCACGGACCGTATAATGTGTAATACATTCGCGTCACAATCTGCCTTAGTATCGCTTACATATAATTATAACACTTACCTGCGCTGATAAATGTCGGCGTTTAGAGAAAAAAACGTCCCGGCTCCTAGTCGACATAACCTGTTGGCGTTATGGCACGTTTGAGAAAAAATGCTGAAAAAGTAACAGGCTGGTTCCTTGTTCGGTGTCACTAACTTCTGTGTGCTTTCATGGCTGTCGACGAGGTTGATTTTGCAATATTCGGCGGTATAACATGCAAATATAAGGTAATGACCGGCTGTAGACGCCGACAGAATGGATATTTCCGCCTGTACTGGAATTTTTATTATGTAACAAATGATAATTGGTGGTGACGTATGTACTGTAAACTTCCATTCATAAATAAAGACTGTTTTCGTCAAGCCCACTTCGATTCTGAGATAAGTACAATCCGTAAAAGATTTTGATGAAAAGTAAAAGATTGAAGGTAAAGCATATCATTCTTTTTATATTCATATTGATTATTATACTTGAGAGGATATCCTCCTCGCGAAGTAGAGGGTTGACACTGAGCCACAAGTTAGGACTTGTCTTAAGTGATGCTCCTTCTTCTTTTACTGCACTTATAGATTAGGTAGGTACTCAGTTGTGAATAAATTTTTAATCGATTCGTACTGTAAAAATGCCTTTCCATGCTCAGAAAGTCAAAGTAAAATTGATGGTATAGAAAATGTGAATAATAAACTCGAATTCTTCGCAGAAGAGTGGCCGTTTCTCCTGTTATTTTGTAAGTCTCAAGTTCCACAAATGAAACGAAAAAAGGACGAAGCTATTAACAGACTTTTGGAGAAATACGAGGCAACATTTGGCAAATCCATTGATACAAAAGGTATTTTGAACTGAACAACATGAAGTCCAGATTGAAGCAGCAAACAGACCTGATGAAACCGGGGATTAAAGCAATAAAACTGTTGCATTGGGAAAAACAATTACTTAAGGCTATGGGGGGGATACAGCAATCCAACGATTGGAAAAATAAAGGGTGCAATTCAAATTGGCGTGAATGAAGATGAGAACCTTCAGGTGAAAAGGACTGAAAACTCTACAGAACTGATAGACATTGGACCCGGAGGATGGGGGGATATTTCGATCTACTAGGTACTAGGTCCATGGCGCGTAAATCGTCAGTAATAAAAAAAGAAGTACTGTGTTTTAAGGAATTTTACTTAATAATTGCGATTCGTAACGCGTTTCACTACACCGTAGCTTCTTCAGACGAATGAATATACAGAAAAATATAAATGAGAATATAACTATGAATGTTCTTGAGTAATTAAAAGCTTAGTGGGTTGCTTCTTCTTAAGTGGTTATTTATGACAGGTATATCCAATAAAATTAAGGAATAGATTGCTCCTCGAAAAAATTCAATAGAGGTGAAGGGCTTAAATCGACTTGTTCATTGATGAGTCTACCTGAGTGTTTGTATTTATTGATTTCTAAAGTTTCCCAAAGATCTAACAATATTTATTATCTGTATGCAAAATTTCAAACTGTGGGTCGAAAAATGATTATTTTCTAAGAGATGATTCGCGTAATTTGAATCTGATTTTTATTTGAAAAACTGCGTTTATGTTCCGATATTCTAATATTAAAATTTCTGTGTTCTACCAATGTAGAAATTATCACAGTCATTGCAATTCAATCTATAAACACCTGATTTATTGTTTTTACCTGGTTTGGTTTTATTATTTTTATATATTTGTCTGAATTATTATCAGTTTGGAAAGCTATGTTGAAATTATTGCTACTTTAGAATGATTTCAGTTTCTCACTTGTAATTCCAACGTAGGTTAAGGTGTTGAATTTTTGTTTCAATTTATCGACAGGGTAAACTTCATTCAATGCGATTATACTTTGTTTTTTATTTAAAATATTATTTATTAGTTTGGGATTATAACCATTATTTTCGGCTATTCGTTTAATCAAATTAAGTTCTTTGTTGAAATTTTCTTGTGATAACGGGATGTTAATCAATCTATGAATAAAACTATTGAATGCTGAAGCATATTCTCATTTATATTTTTCTGTATATTCAATCGTCTGAAGAAGCTACGATGTAGTGAAACGCGTTACGAATCGCAATTATTAAGTAAAATTCCTTAAAACACAGTACTTGTTTTTTATTATTGATAATGGAATTTTACCAAGTAAAGCCTCCCAAATTCAAATGTAAATCGTCAGTGCTACCACCCAAAAAAAATTACCTCAACTCGGGAGTATGAAATAGACGAAACGAAGGGACTGACTAACAGAGAACTACAACGCTTGGTTCTTTTGTAACAGTACCAAACTAGTATTATGCAGAAGCAATATCATGAAAAGATGGTTGGAAATGATTAAACTTATGGATTCTACAGCCGAAATTGGTTTTAATGGACAACAAACATTTCAATTTATGAAATCTCCGTTATATGTTCCGTCCTTTTCAAATTTACAAATTACTGAATTCAGTTATCATTAAAATTGTTTATAATACGCATCAAGTTTTTTCTGATTTCCTATCCCTGGTGACGAAGAGGGGGTACCATATTATTATTGATTACCTCATCATGTTCATCATCTTCTTCTGGTATCAATTCAGTTGGATCGAAGTCAGGATCACCCGAAAATTCCGCCACATTGTGAAGCACAAGACAAGTCACTATTACTTTTGGTACATTTTCCAATTTCATACGACAGACGTATTGTAGAATAGGAAACCTGCGATTTCATTGGCCAAACATCATTTGATAATTACTCCCTCTTTTTTAGTTTATTATAATTTGACTCTGCTCCTGCAGTAGGATTTTCGAATGGAGTCATTAGGCATGGATCTATCCCATATCCATCATCCCCAAGTAGCACAACATTGCCCTATGTCTTGATTGTAAGCATACTTGAGAATTTCTCCATATTATTAAGTCATGTACTGATCCAGGCCAGCTGACGTGAACACTCGTAAACATTTCTTTGGTATTACATGTGGCTTGCATATTCATTATTGGTTTTTCTTTTCGGTTAATGCATTCATTACATTAGATTACATTGAAGGGGGCCGTTTGCTTTGCAAGCCTTTCCGAACTGCGACCAAGTTGGTCTTCTACTCCTAACCCTACTTTATTCATTTTCCTGTAGATCTAAAAATTAAGAATCTCCCTGGGAGCTTTTGCTCTTACTTCGTGCGGCTCTAGCTTGTCGCTAGAGTATATGTCTTTGACGGGCAGTTGCCATGCAACTCTTTACACATTCTGCATGTTGCCGTTTCCGATTTGCCCATTTTACTGAGATGGTATCTCAATGGGCAATGCCCAGTAAGGAGGCCTGCTATACTCCTCATCTGGTCCCTAGAGACATCGAGAAGCTGTTTTGTCTTCTTTGGTAAATAGACAATGATTTTTTTCGCTTGCCTTTGGCCTGGAGTTTTCCTCCAGTATTCTTTTTTGCTAGATTCTTCCCACCGTTCCAGTTCTTGTTGTCTGTGCGGCTTGTTTAGACCGCAGAACGGTTCAGTTTAATCACTGCCTGACTCTCCGTTAAAATGTAAATCTGTGCACCTTAGAGTTACTTTCGTAGTCCCTCCAGGCAGCACAGGTGTGCAGCAAGTGTTGCTGCTTGCATGATTGTGTAGGTAGAGCCCAGAGGCACTGATGACGAGTACTTGGGTCCATATATACCTGCTCTTGTACCATCAATCGTTTTTGATCCATCTGTGTACCAAATGGAGGAGTTTTGGTCTAATTGATTTATTTTTCCCTTAACGATGATGCGGTCTTCTATGGCCACTCCGAAGGGTGTGTGATAATCAAACTTAAGCGGCATTATATCCTATGGTTGTGATAAGATTTCTGGCGCTATGTACCTCAGAATCCCCAAGTGTTCCTTCAGATCACCAGGTCATAGTTTTTTGTGTCTTGGAACAGTAATGCCGCCATCAACGTCTCCTTTTTCAATTTTATATGAAGGGGAGGGAGATTTAGGATTACCTCTAGGGCAGTAGTTGGGGTGCTGCTCATAGCCCCTGTTATGCCCACGCACGCTAACCGCTGCAGTTTTTGAAGCTTGTTTTGCGTAGTGATTTCTGATGTTTTGGTGCACCATACGAACGATGCATGTGTGACAATTGGTCTTATAACCGCTGTGTATAACCAGTAGGTTATTTTTGGCTGTAGCTAAGAGTCTACAGCACGCCCATAGGCACTATGTAGCCTTGGAAAGAGTTTTGGCAATGTGTGAATCCCAGTTGAGTCTCTGATCTAGGGTTAACCCTATATACTTCAACTTCCTACGTCTTGTGAATGGAATTGGAATGGTTTTGTCTGGATGTATGCAGAGCCCCTCTTCAGCACACCATTCTTTTAGAATGTTAGGGGCTTTTTGCATCAGATTCGATAATATTCCACCATGCTTACCCCTAATGATGATAACTAGATCATCAGCATAGCCACTGCTGATACCGATATTTCAGTGTCTCCAAAACTGGCCGTTATGATCCGTTATAATTGAGCATTTCTCTGATCAATTTGATGGTGGGTGTTTCGACACCCTTGTTGTTTGCACCATTGCTAATGGATGTATAGGAGGTATTGTAGAAGGCTCCTTCAATGTCTCCAAGTCGAGAATTTTCTCCATTGGTTTTAGGAGAAAGGAGGTTGAGCTTATCGGCGATATGATTTAGGCTCATCTGGAGACTCCTTGCTCATTTTTGGTATAAATAATACTTTGACCTTCCCCCATGACTTGGGTATGTAACCCAGTGAGTAGCTGGCTTTGTATATAGCTCTCAGACATGGGGCTGTATGTGTTGCCTTTTTGTAACATGACCGGATAGATTCCGTCCGCTCCTGATAATAATATGTATTCATCCCAATGAAGATTCGGTTTCAGAATCCGTATGTGGGTACAATCGATGACGCCAATAACTGTTGGAAATTGGTATTTGCTTTGCCATAAGTTTTTCGCTTGCATTATTTCATTGTTGGTAGCAGAAAACTTAATCCATTCATTTGCATGTGCATATATTTTGTCCATTGTGTCATTGACGGTGCGATATACCGTAGCTTGACTCACTCCAAGTTCTTGGCCTATACCTTTCTGATATCCTGGATCACTGAGGTAACGTAAACATATCTTCATTCTGTGGACAGATGACGCACCACCTCGAGTTCTTCACTAATTCCTAAGAACCTGTTTGAGAGCCACTGTAGATTTTCCTCTTCAAACCGGTATAAGCTTTAAAATCGCGTAGTGTGTAGTAGTAGTGTAGTGTAGGCAAACGGAGCTTGTAATGTTTAACATCCCTGTCACGCACAACTGACCAAACTCAGCTTTTTCGAAGGATCTACTTTTCGCTGGAAGAAAAAGGTCTGTATTATGAATACTCATTTACTCCTCTACGAGTATGAGAACTTGCTTGTACTCTTTTGGAAGTATAAAGATCCGCTCGAAATTTTTATGAATACAATGAGAAAGGTCATTTCGCCAATATAAGCATATCCTTTTTTATGAATGCGGCCAATTAATACCTCTCCACTACTTAATATCAAATTAGGTTAGGATCTATATAAGTAAGTTAATTTCCTGTAGTTGACCACTTGAAAATGACCTGACGGTCCGAACCAATCCTGTTTATAAAAAATAAAATTGTGGAAAGTATAAAATATATTTCACTTCATCTTCGTTGAAAATTATTTTTCATAAAACATAAATCATGAATATTACCCAATTAAATCTCTTAAAATTCTTAAATTCATTTTAGGATACGATATCATGAATATATAGATAACATCCCTTGTATAGCCAGCATTATATACAGGGTGTCTACTATAAAAGGTGCCAAACTTCAGTAAGTGATAGTACAAGTCATTTGCAACAAAAAATGTCCTTTAACATTTTTTCAAAATGTTTTGCTTCTCTCAATAAAAACAAGAATATCTCTGTTACTCTTACATCTACATCAAATCTGACGATACCATCAGAAAGAATTTGCTATAAGATAGGTAAGTACTAATGGTGAGAAAATTTTGTATACCGGGTGTTGTGAAAGGCTAAATGAAAAAATTGTGAAATGAACAAAATTAGTGGTATTTTCTCGTTAGCTGCACCACTGAAAACTGATCGATAAGTCTGTTTTTTTCTGGTAAAAACTACTACATTTAACTGTCTTTCAAATGGTAAAGCAACTTTTGAGCTAACTATTTATAGTATAGGAATCATATTTTCACGAAAGAGATTTAAAAAGTATAACAGGTGCTCAAAATGTCTTCCTTTTTTTTGAATGCTCTTAACACATCTTTTTCTCAAACTATCAACTACTCTTTGAAGTTCAATGTGTTTTTGACTCATTTCGTTGCAACAGATTCGAATCTTTCAATTAATTCTTCTCGAGTTTTAAAGGGAATTCTATAAACATTAGTTTTTAATGAGCCCCACACATAAAAATCAAGCGGCGTAAGGTCAGGGTTTCTGGGTGGCCATATCACCGGCCCGAATCGACATATCCATTTCTCCCCAAATCTCTGTCATCCAGTTCTGGACCATTCTAGAATTATGAACCGGGCAGCCGTCCATTTGAAGCCAAGGGTGATGCCGAGTAGCTATAGGCATTTCTTCCAGAACGTTAATTATTTCGTTATTTAATAGATTTAAAAATTCTTTTGACTTGAGACGATCCAGAAGTATAACTGGCCTGACAAGCTGACCCCTCTTTAACCCCAACCACACATTTACTCTAATATCGTGCTGAGAGTGTGACACAATAGTGCCATTAGGATTTTCTGTATCCAATATATGGGAATTCCTCAAATTTATCATACCAACTTTGGTATAAGTTGCCTCATCCGTTCATAAAATTTTATCTGATCCCCAATCCTGTAATTTATTCATGTACCACCTACAAAATTACAACCTCACCCAACTCTCCACTGACAATAGGTCTTGAAACTTACTCAAATGGTAAGGATGTAAATTATTTCGCTTAAGAACTCTATGAACCGTAGAATGATGAAGTCTCAATGTAGCACCAATTCTCCGAGTACTTGTTGTAGGGTCCACGCGAACAGCCTGCAATATTGCAGGTGCTTGTCTTCATTGCTGAGCATTCCCACCAGCTTCTCTAATTCTTAAATCACTGAATGAACCAGTTTTCAGCTTAAACACTTCAACAAATGTTTTTCTGCAAGGTTGCTGTCTGTTTGGAAAGCGCAATGCATACTCCCGCACCGCTTCACGGGAATTTCCATTCGCGAAGCCATAAACAAATAACATATCTCGATATTCAATATTTGAAAAACTAGGCATGCTTTCTTTTTTTCGAGAAAGAAAATGGAACCGTAAAAGGGGAAAATATGAACTTAATTCATTATCCATTGAATGACAGTTCCTGTCAAATTCCGAATATTTTTATTTGTTTTAAAATCAAGAAATACAAGCTTTCTGTGATTTATTCTTTCACGATTCTTTTTTTTTTGATTTTCTTCTTCTAATCCGAGAAAAATCAATTATTCCTAGTTTCTTAAACATTCAATATCCAGATATGTAATTTATTTATCGCTTATTATTATTGAAAAGTCATTTGTGGAATTGTTTAGACGCTCTGGTGAAACTAGCTCATTCGTGTTGGAAGGATAAGATAATTTAATGTTCTCACTCTTACTCTTACCCATGATATTGTTGGTAAAGAAAATAGTAAGCTCAAAAGTTGATATACCGTTTAAAAGCCAGATGAATGTAATAGTTTTTTCCGAAAAAAAAAACGTCTACTTATCGATCAGTTTTCAGCTAACAATAAAATACCACTAATTTTGTTCACTTCACAATTTTTTCAATTATCCTTTTACAACACCCGGTATACAAATTTTTTTCCATTAGTACTTACTTTTCTTATAGCAAATTCATTGTTTTTTCCGATGGTGTGGCCAGATTCGATGTAGCTGTAAGAGTAACAGAGATATTCTTGTTTTTATAGAGAGAACCAAAAAATTTCGTAAAATCAAGAAGTGTTTCGAAAAAATGTTATAGGACATTTTTTGTTGCGAATGACTTGTACTATCACCTACTGAAGTTTGGCACCTTTTATAGTAGACACCCTATATATGTGGTTATCGCGGAATTTGATGTGTTTTTTCTACAATATAAAAATAAAAACATACATCTTGTCACTTAAATAAATAAAGATGATGAAGTGACACAGCATTGATAATATATCCGAAATGCAATTCAAATGACATAAGAACAAACAAGAAAAGATTGATCAATCAACTAACCCGTTTTCTATATACTTCTGATGTCCCATCTCGTGTGGATATTCTGTATTTCATTCATATGAGGTATATTTGTCTTTTTCTAGATAGTGAAGAGTATACGTCCACAATTTCATTCAATTCAGACTTTCCTCCGGTCAGTTCATAGGAAGAAGACGCGGCACACTTTGATAGTAAATTGAAAACTGAAGTGAGGTTCAGGAAGTTTCACTCACTCCGTTGAAAAGCAATAAATTGAATCTGGGCACTCGAACTGAGAGTTTTTTGGGTAAGAAAACTTTTCCTTTGAGCGAAGATACGACCGCCATTTGCACGCGCATAAATACGCTGAAAACTTTCCACTCGACCGCCAGAAATTACTCTGAATAATCTGTTATTTGATATTTGATGAACTCTTATTTCATTCAAATATTAAAATACACTCGGGGGCAAAATTAGCGGAACACTCGAAAATGTAACCAAATTCGAAGTCCGATATTTTTCCTAATTCTCAACCGATTTAGATGATTTTTTCGGCAAGTTATAGATCAACTTTTCTGCTTTGTAGAAATTATAAGAGAAAACAAAAAAAATTTGAAAAAAATTTTATACGGGGGCAAAACTAAAAGTGTTTTTTTTGTCAAAAATTCGTAACACCCTGTGGAATTTCGTGGTCCGAGTTGAAACGTACAATATCATGGTCTGCCAAGACACATCTTCCTACAGTAACCCCCTTCTTGTTTTATGCATTTATCTCTATTTTTACAAGAGATATCCAATTTGAAGCGAAAAGTCACAAATTTCAAGAATTTATTTTTAATCTTGCGTAGGTGCATAACATCGGAGGTTAGCCAAAAAATAAAATCAAAATTAGAGAAGCGGAAATCCAACGAAATGAAAATTTTTGAAATTCACTGGCCATTTTCACGCTCCGGGAGAACTCGAAGTACACTGGAAAAATCGTTGATTTTGCACATTTATTTTTGAATTTTTTTGTGTGACACTCTATAATAATTATCATTCCTGTCCAAAATTGAGAGCAGTTGTGTATCCTGGCGATACACTCGTGAAATGAAATGAACATGTTGAGAAAAATGTTCATGATGACGCACAAAAAAAAACATTTGATTTTAGTAGCGAGTATGACCCCCCCGAGCTCTTATTACAGCGCGCATACGATTTCGCATACTCCCAATGATGTTGTCTATCATCTGTTGAGGTATGTTGTCCCACTCTTCCACCAAAGCCAATGTCAGCTCTTCAACGTTGCCTGGATTCCGTTGTCGAACCCTTCTTCCAAGAATGTCCCAAACGTGTTCGATCGGGTTTAAATCCGGTGACCGCGACGGCCAGTCCATTCGTGTGATCCCAACTTCATTGAGATATTCTATCACTATGCGCGCAGTATGAGGGCGAGCGTTATCGTGCATAAAAAGGAAATTTTCCCTATGTAAGGAGCAAAAGGCACAACATGGGGCTCCAAGATTTCTGTTATATACCGATGGGCATTAAGTGATCCATTGCCAATAATCTCCAGTTCTGTTCGTACTCCCAAGCATATGCCACCCCATATCATAACTGACCCTCCACCGTATTGCTCAGTTCCTGCGAAGTTCGCTTGATTGTACCGTTCCCCTCGATGCCTCCATATTCTATTTCTACCATCCACGAAATTCACACAATATCGGCTCTAATCACTAAATAAAACTCGTCTCCACTGATTGATTGTCCATGCTACATGCTCCCTAGCAAACGCCAATCTTGCTACCCGATGGGCTCTATCGAGTCTTGGTGCTCTTGCTTGTGCGTATGATCTCAGACCAACTTCATTTAATCGTCTTCTGACTGTCCTCACACTGACGTTAATGTTATCCACTGCTTGTAAAAGGTTACGTGCCTGAACAGTAGTAAGACGAGGATTTCTTATGGTTTGGTTGACGATGAAACGATCATGTATAGCGCGGGTTGCCCGATTTCTTCCTTGTCCTCGCCTCCTCACGTACAATCCAGTTTCCCTGTAACGTCGGTAGATTCGATGGATAACCGACGTCGAGACACCCAACATGGTACCGACTGAGCGGTAGGTGCGCCCTTCCTCGAACAATGTAACTGCCCTTGCTACTGAGGTTGGTGGTAAATCTCTCATTCTGAATGAAAAATACCGTTTCGAATCGTAAACAGTAAAAGAATCACAAAACACCGCAACCGATCGAATTTGTATCAAATCAAAGAATGGAAAACTCTCATTCTTTAAACAAGTTCAAATGTGGTCATATACAAAAAAACGTGTGTTGTATTTCATATTTGATAAAAAAAGGTGTGCACATGTGTATATGAAAAGTTTTATCAATGGTCCCAGAATTCGGTTGTGTATTTTAATACCTACCGACTGTTATCTCCTATGAATTCCTAATTTTCACCAAATTAACCAAATTGTCATCAATAACTAATGCAATTCGAACATAAAAATCGCAAACGACAATTTCGACACGCCTGAGTGATAATAAGAAAATTCCAAATTGATAGACGAATTTTAATGACAATTTCTTGATTCAATGGAATTTCTCCAAAACGGTGATTTTCCACTTGAAATTAAATATATTTTGAAAAAATAGAGATAAACGCATGAAACAAAAAGGGCGTTACTGTAGGAAGATGTGTCTTGACAGACCATGATATTGTACGTTTCAACTCGGACCACGAAATTCCACAGGGTGTTACGAATTTTTGACAAGAAAAACAACACTTTTAGTTTTGCCCCCGTATAAAATTTTTTCCAAATTTTTTTTGTTTCCTCTTATTATTTCTACAAACAGAAGAGTTGATCTATAACTTGCCGAACAAATCATCTAAATCGGTTGAGAATTAGGAAAAATATCGAACTTCGAATTTGGTTAAATTTTCGAGTGTTCCGCTAATTTTGCCACCGTGTGTATAATTGATATTTCAATGGAGGATTTTATCATTTCAACTTTATTTATTTATTCATCACATGAAGATGTTACATGCTCTAAATTATGCGATACAGTAAATGGAAAACCCCAATAATATTAAGAAAAATATTATTAAAAAACAGTCTATAATAAGTATGGTGTACATACAAGCATGCCCACCTAAATTAATCTCTTTACCTCCATCCTAAACCTGACCAATTATACACCAAACAAGACTTAACTTCTCCCTAGTTCTCCCAACAGAGATACACAGCGGTTAATAAGGAAATGTTGACAGTAGTTAGTTATACAACTTTTAGCCTAACAGTGGTGTGTATCTCGTCAGTCTTTGAGGAAGATTGAAATTAATTGAACCCAAAAGTGTTGGACAGTCCAACATACCATTAATTAGTTTGAAAAAGAAACTAAACTTAAAATATAGTTCTACGCCTTTGTAGAGAATCCATGTCAAACCTATCTCTTACTGATCATAGAGATTCCTATTGAATGTCACATGACGTAAAAATTTTCGTTGTACTCTTTCCAGACAGGCAATGTCGCATTTATAGTGAGGAGACCAGATGATTGTTCTCTCATACTCAAGAATTGATCTCACCAATGCACAGTAAAGAATTTTGACTGTACTTGGACCAAAATCCCTTGAATTCCCAATAATGAAACCCAGCATCCGGTATGCTCCATGAAATTTAAATGACTGTGGAGGATCACTCCGAGGTCCTTTATATCAATGACCAGTTTATCAGTACATCAATCTGCTTCTGCAGAAAATGTACATCCTTAACATCTTGAATTTTCTGGAACAACTTCATGTCATCTGCAAACAACAAAAATGTACACTTCATAACTTCCTTAATGAACAGGTTGAAAAGAATTGGGCCCAAGTGTGAACCCTGTGGAACTCCCGAAGTGACAAGTATCTCTCTGGGAAGAAAGGATTTGTACCTGACTAATTAAGCTCGGTCAGTCAACACAGGTTAGATAGATCTTTCAAAAAAGTGTCGGGAATTATTATTATTATTATTATACAAAAAAAGGACAGAGGACAAAGTCTTATAGAAGCCCAAAACGAATCAAAATAATGTGTTTAGCTCTGCCCGCACCAACTTGAAGATAGGATGGGTACGTAGTGGTAGAATGCGAAGAATTACGCGAAAAGGGTTTGGTGAAGTTCATTTTAAATAAGTTCAACGATGAGGCGTCCACAATCTCTGCGTCTAAGCTGTTCCAAGAGTCAAATACCCTGTTTGTGAACAAGAGTTGGAGAAGCGTTATCCTGAACACCTCCTTTCGTAACTTCAGCCCATGATCCCGCAATGGTGCATAAGTGTCGGGCGTGAATATCCTTGCCAGATTGGCATAGTCGAACTTTAAGATTCGATAGGCGAATATGAAGTCTCCACGAAGCCTACGCTGATAGAAGAGCAAAATGTTGGAGTCGCGCAGGCGATGCTGAAGGACATTCGTGTAGCGCTGCGTTTTACTTTTTCTAATAAGTCCTTTTCGCGCTATAAAACCAGACACCATGCTGTACCGGCGGACAGGCCACTGCTGACAGTTACTCCTAAGTCGACGCAGGAGGAGACCGGTCCTTACAGTGTACCATACACATCGTTAGTTGCACGGCGGTTGTTTTTCCCCAAATGAAGAACGAAACATTTCGTGGAGTTTTGTGGAAGGAGTCATTGTACCAGCGACCGATAGAGTTTATATCATACTGGAGGACTCCCTGCTGGATCAGTTGATCCGCTTAAATTTTAGTGTCATCCGCATAGAATGCTCTTTTACTATGTATATGAAACGGCAGATCGTTAACGAAAACGTTGAATAAAAGAGGACTAAGCATGGAGCCTTACGGCACACCGCTGGTAACGGTATGAATCGAGGAGAACGAGCCGCCAACTCTCACCACGACCATTCTGGCACTCAAATAATTCTCAATTCATATCAGCAATATTCCCTTATACCACAGTGCCCCATTTTATGAAGTAGACGCCGCGCCGCGGAGGAGAGCGATCGAAAGCTCGCGCGAAGTCGAAACAGATCACGTCATTGGGTATTTTTGAATCAAGCGCTTCAGATCAGTTATTGATACACAACAATAAATTGGTAGTAATGGATTTGCCCTTGACGAATACATGTTGTTCTTTTGGCATAACTTGATGCCGGTCTAGAAAAATGGTGATTTCATCCGCGACGATCGACTCCATTATCTTCGAAAGCTTTGACAAAAGACTCATCGGTCCATAATTGAGGAGGTCCAACTTATCTCTCTTTTTAAACACAGGCTTAATTGACGCGGTCTTCCAAGAGGATGGTAATTGTCCCTTTTCGAAGGAGGTGTTCATCACTCGAGACAACGGATAGCGAAAAATATCTGCGTTGTTTTTGAGTAATGCCTAGGTGATTCCGTCCAATCGAGGGAATGAAGAGCTCTTCAGAATTTGAAGGTATTTCCTTACTTTCTTTGGGATAAATGAAATGTCTCTGAGACTGTCCTCGACACGGGGCGACAGTAATGGCGGGAGGGGTCATCAGTCGGTTCAACTGTGTAAACCCCAGCAATTATCTGACGAGCAGATATTACCATTAGCACGAGGCAGAAGAGGAGTTGCTTTTGAGACTAGTTCGGATGTGTTTGAACGTTTGGGGTTGTCTGAGTCGGTAATGCTGGTATCGTAATTCCACCTGAGGAAATTTGAAAAAACACGATGACTGTCGAAGCCCTCCGCAGTACCAGATCTCTTATACAGTCGCCAAAGATTTCTCTTGTGATACAGTAACTGGATGAGTTCGTTAGGTAGCCAGAGTGAAGGCGATACAATATATTTTGATGAAAAATGAATATTTTGTGTTTGATTGAGCAATTTCCGGTACCTTTTTAACAGAATGTATGGGTATAATTATCAGGGTAAAAACTTTTGAATCAGTCTTTTATACAGGTTGTTTAATAATAGTATGTCACAACTTGAGGGAGTAAATCGACGTGCAATTTTGAGAAAAAAGTTCATATAAACATAGATCTGCAAAACCTTCTTCACGGAGCTACAGGGTGTTGAAATTTCCGGAAAAAATTGGTTTTTTCTTCAAAGCTCCTGCAGTTCTTGAGATATTCAACCCAAAATTGGAATGCAAGCTATTTGTTACAGCCTCCATCATTACACATCCTAAATTTCAACTAGAATCTACAAGGTGTTTCCTTTTCCGGAGCTATGTCTCCTTTTGCCCTTTCAAACTTTTTTGTAGTACGCCACTGATCAGTGTACAATCAATTTTCGTCAACTTCGATCAATTTAGAAACTTTTTTGATACTTGTATCAAAAATTCTTCTAATTAAATAGGCTTTGGTTTTTTTCATTCATTTATTTATGTTGAGAGTTGCTAAAACTGAACCATGGTCCGCTCGAATTGTTTATTGAATTAACGATTAATTTTAAGACTTGAAGTTATTGCTGTAAGAAAAAATGGCTAATTTTACTAACGCCGTATTGGCTAATATCATTTACATGTACGGTCTGGCTGACGGAAACACAACAGAAGCTAGGCGATTATATCAGGTGCGCTTTCCAAATCGAGTAACACCAGACAGGCGAACATTCTCAAATATCCACAGAAGGGTGAGGGGAACTGGTACTTTTACTGCAAATAATCATTTAAAAGGTGCAACTCAAACTATGGCAAATATTGAGTAAGCAGTTTTGACTTGTATTGATTTGAATCCTCATGTGAGTACAAGAAAAATTGGAAATCAGTTGAATATTTCACATGTTCTAGTTTGGAGGATTCTTCACGACTTTTTATTGTACCCGTTTCATATTCAACGCGTCCAAACTTTATTTCCTCGACATTTTCCTTCAAGAGTGAATTTCTGCCGATGGTTCTTAGAGAAAATGCTCATTTTGATAGTGAAATAATGTGCACAGACAGAAGCTAACTTTTCAAGAACTGCTATCACAAATTTTCACAACCACCATTTGATTGAAGAATCTCATCATGAAGAACAATTTTCACTAAAGGTCCGGGTCAGAATAATTGGAAACTATTCGATTGGGCCATTTTATTTGAGTGAACGGTCCCGTTTATCGGCAATTTCATCAGGAGTAGTTACCTTTATTGCTCGAGGATGTGCCACTTTTGGTGAGAAACATAATGTGATTCATGCATGACGGGGCACCAGCACATTTCAATGGGGAAGCTGGGGAATTCTTGAATAATACATTCAACAATAGATGGTTAGGTCGGGGTGGGCCAGAACCATGGCCTCCTAGGTCCCCAGACATAAATACTTTTGACTGGGGATATCTCAAAAGTTCAGTTTATATCACTCCAGTGAACACTGTAGACGAATTGAGAAATCGAATGATAACCTCTTAGGACACGATAAGAAGACCCCGGGAATATTAAAAAAGTGCGTGATAATATGCGAAAACGAACAGAGGCCTGTATTCTTGCAGGCGGAAGACACTTTCAGCAATTTATTTAGTTTTTAGTTGTACTTTTTTTAGTTTGATATTGAATGAGTATAAGTGGAGTATCTGAAGACAAGCTATCAAAATAAAAGCAAATTGTGGGCACACCTATCGAGTATTTCTATTAATTCTTTTTATTTAGCGAATAACACAATTCAAATTCAAGAATGTTCCATTCGAAAACGGTTGGAGATACGAAAAAATTACAGGTGTCAAAAAACTTTCTAAATTGAACGAAGATGACGAAAATTGATTGTACGCTGGTCAATGGCGTACTGCAAAAAAGTTTGAAAGGGCAAAAGGAGACATGTCCTCGGAAAACAAAATACCTTGTGAATTTCAGTTGAAATTTAGGATATGTAATGATGGAGGCGGTAAAAGATAGCTTGCATTTCAAATTTGGGCTGAATATCTCGAAAACTGCAGGAGTTTTGAAGAAAAAATCAATTTTGTCTGGAAATTTCAACACTCTATAGTTCCGTAACGAAACTTTTGCGGACCTATGTTTATATAAACTTTTTTCTCAAAATTGCACGTAGATTTACCTCCTCAAGTTGTAACATACTATTATGTAACATCCTATATAATTAAATGAAAATGGATTCAACTCCATTAAATATTTCAAGATCGAATATTATTGCTTTGTTATCGTCTATTTAACAAGATCCGTAACGGAGCAATTTATTCGACTTGATATGTATGAATTTCTGACCCATAGTCCATTTCTGTTCATCCGGTACTTAGGACAGGAAATGACCAAAACTATAACTGGACATGCCGTATGACACAAAGGAAGATTTCAATTAACGCATTTCGTAGTAAACATGAAGCAACACTAATTCACTGAACGGAAGACCTTGACGATCGCGCAATAAAATCCTATAGAAAGTCCATTCAACTAGTAAGAAAGACTGGGATGTTGTAAAGTTCTAACTGATATTCATATTTATAGTGTTTGAAAAATTATTGAAATCAGAAATTGGTGCATTGGACACATTTTCAGTTATATTTACAAAACGGACTGATTATTCAACGTAGTTTGAACAGTCGTGTAATATGAAGAACTGGAAGATGAAGGGACTGTTGCTGCCGATTTAGATCCATTAATTGACGATTCACAATAACAAAAACAAGTAATATTTTTTGAGGAATTTTACTGAATAATACCGATTCGTAACGCGTTTCACTATACCGTGGCTTCTACAGACGAATGAATGTACAGGAATTATGACTGTACTAACTAAATATAGATACAACTGAGGATATAGCTTATTGAGTTGCTTCTTCTAAATTGGTTATTGATGACAGGTATATCCAATAAAATTAAGGAATAGATTGCTCCCTGAAAAGATTCAATTGAGGTGAAGGGCTTAAATCGACAATCAGACAATGATATCAATGTACCAACGAGTAGTGTCAGAGGCTTTCTCCCCGGAAAAATCCAGTGTCCGGACCTTAGTCAAGTAACACTGAATGTTACTCATCAATAGTTTCCTTTGTGTGAAGTGGTGAATGATCGAATAGAATACTGCTCTGAATATAAATATGACAAAATTGTCAGTTAATTATATTACATTTATATAAACAAATAAATAAAAATGAGATAAAAACACAAGGTTTAACTTTAATCTACACTTTTTATTCGAACTATCTCTAGAATGAGAAGTGGTTACGATCTCTTTCCGAAATATCTTCACAGAATGAAATTGAAAGATAACCCTCTTTGCTCATGTGGGGAAATAGGAACTTTAAACCACCTTGAGTAAAATCACCAAACTCCATCAACCATATCAGGCTGAACAGATTCTCGCACTCAACAACCCCAAAGTCTACTGGGAAATATACACATTTTTAAAGAAATCTCATATTAACTTATGAACAAGTGAGATAAAAACACAAGGTTTAACTTTAATCTACACTTTATTTGAAAAAATTCGACGACGTTTCGCTGACACAGCAGCTTTATCAAGAATGAAAAACAGAATGAAGAGTATGGTATTATAAACAAATCGTAGAACAAGTTGGATGAATAACAGGAAAATCCACACCGAGCATTGTACAGTTAGTATTAAAGGTAATAAAAACTAATTAAACAAGTTAAGTAGGGGTGAGTAATTCAAATCTACCTGTTCATTCAAAAGCTTGTCCGAATGTTTGTATCTATTTATTTCTAATGCTTCTAGGAGATCTAATTTTGAACTTTTGATTTTATATGTAATATGTCAAAGTTTTCATTGAATGAATGGTTTTCTTTTATTATTTATATAAATAAAATATGAAATGAGACTCTGAGCAGTATAAACTAAAGAGAAAACCTATGACTCTACCTCATTATTTTTTCGGAAAGAAACCTACGAAGAATATTACAAGATTTTTCTTCAGACCCAAAATCTCAATACTTTCGTGGAGATTTCTAGGAATAATACCTGTTGTGGAAATAATAATCGGTAGAATAAATGTTTTTTCATTTTCCACATTTTTTAATCTCGTCGCCAAGCATCATATATTTAGAAATTTTTTCATTATATTTATTTTGTATATTATGTGTGTCGG
Source organism: Cryptolaemus montrouzieri (assembly GCA_013387265.2). NCBI lineage: Eukaryota > Metazoa > Arthropoda > Insecta > Coleoptera > Coccinellidae > Cryptolaemus > Cryptolaemus montrouzieri. The sequence goes on from JABFTP020000062.1 coordinate 5,867,947, forward strand.
GTATAGCAATATCAATTATATATGTTATTTGATTCTGTTTATCATTAAGAATGATATCTGGTCTATTGTGTTTTACAGCTCTGTTGCAAAGAATTGTTTTATCAAAATGAAGTTTATATTTGTCATTTTCATAAATAATCTCAGGTTCATATTTGTAAAATTTTTTTCTTTTAGGAATTAGGTCATGTTTAATTCCTAGATTAAAATGAATAATATTAGCGACGGCATTATGTCTTTCCAAATAATCTCTTGAAGCGAGGACTGAGCAAGATGACAATATATGAAAAACTGTTTCTGAAGAACAGAAACATCTACGGCAAGAATCATCTATATTTTGTTTGATGATGTGTTTTCTATAATTCCTCAATTATATATATATATATATATATATATATATATATATATATATATATATATATATATATATATATATAATTGATATGGTTATAAAACCATTCTAGCATTGAAGAAATTTTTAATTTCTGTTTCTTTTCCAGGTTAGTTCTTGAAATGAATTCTTCTTAAAGGTAAGTTTCCTTATTAACATGGAAAAAGAAAATTAATTTCTTAATGACATGACAATCGTATGAAGAAGTGTGATAGCACTTACTCTTTTTATGCTATTTGAAATTCTAATGCTTTGGCCATTTCAAACTCGCAGTTCGAACAGACATTCATCCCTCGGCTTACACACAACCAAATTTATATGGAATCACCCGATATTTTGAATATTACCTCAGGGATTTTGAAAATTTCGAAGGATTGTTAGAATTGATCATATTTGAGATAATTCAATTGAAAAAAGAAATAAATTAAGATTTATTTCAAGAAAGAAACAAATAAAAGACTCTTTCCGCATGTAGTAAAAACTGCAAATTTTTTCTCATGGAATAGGTGTTTTTTCTCGACCTCAGTAGCTTGTATCACCTCCTCTTGCCCTGGTACAAATCGGAATCCGTTTAGGCATGCTTTGGATTAGATTTTCGACCTCTTCTGGGGTGATATTCTGCCACTCTTCTGTGGCGGCTTGGTTGAGCTGTTCAGGGGTTCTTGGATTATTCTGACGCGATCTAACTTTCCTTTTAAGATTATCCCATAAATGTTCAATAGGACTTAGATCTGGAGAGCAAGCAGGCCATTCTGTTTCAAGATAATGTCGCGCTAGACTGCTGGTATGCATAGGAACATTATCTTGCATGAAAGTGAAATTATCACCGTGGGCACCTCGGCAGAATCTTACCATGGACTCCAGCACTAGGTCCACTCAATTTCTAGCCGTAAAACTCGCAGACTTCCAGCATAATACCATCCTAAAACATCACAATGCCCCCTTGGTATTTCGGAATTTATCTTGCTGCTCGGAGTCTAGCTTGTCTTCCACGAACCCTTGAAACCCGAATCCGGCGGTCATCTGATCGAACACCAAGTCTGGTATCGTCCGAAAAAAGAACATTTCACGCCTGTTGCTTCTAGAAATTGCCTTTGGAGTATGGGGTGCGACGTACTAGGTATTATCCTTGCAATTTGGCACAAAAAGCGGTGTTGTTCTTCAGAAGTGATCTTCCTACGACATTTTCTAGGCCTTATATACAGAGATTGTAGCTCCACGTATCGGGCATAGGTTTTTGAAATCCTCCATTGTGGCCGCTATATCTCTCTGTGTCACTCCTTCTCCAACGAGAGCAATTATTCGACCCCTGTGCATATTGGACAATCCAACGTAAGGCATTTTCAATTATGATTATAGGCTTTTTTGATCTTGAAATTCACAGTTTCAAATCTCAGAGACGACTGATAACAATATCCTGAACATGTGGTGATAATTCAACATTTCTTATCATACTATACAGTTTTTTTACAACGGAAACTTAATTTTTCACAAGTAGCCAAAGATCCATGGTGAAAAACAATCAATAATGTGAAATACCGAGTGATTCCATATGAATTTGGTTGTGTATATATTTTTTTTTCACCGCAAAGCGGGTTGGCCAAATGAACACCGGGCGATTGCTCGCCAAGATGCACATCCGTATGCAGTCACATAGTTTCACTCGCAATTGAGAAAACTACGAACAATACGAGTGGTTCCCGGGACAACCTCTTTCTGCGCCATGGAAATGATTGAATTGTCAAGCCCCATATTCTTGGTGTTCCCTATGAGATGGGACCCGACCAACCCATTCGTGGATATTATGAGTGGCATAACAACCACAGAGCTCTGTCCATAAATTTCCCTAATCTCAAATGCCAAGTCTCTATACTTATCGACCTTCTCGGTGTGCGCTCGAGCCATGTTGTCATCAGCCGGGATTGTCACGTCCAGCTTTCTTCTCATTTTTGTAGAATACTTCATGTATGTATATGTTGATTTCTACTTCCGGTTTCTCGTCCGTTGATCCTGGTATTGACCATTCGCTGGTTGTGGTTGACGACGTTCTGGCTGGGTCGCACCAGCCATTTTCAAGTCGGAGATACTTTCACAGAGTCTCCGATTCGAAAATGGCTGGTGTGATCCAGCTGAAACGTCAACGACAACCAAAGAATGGCCAATACCAGGATCAACGGACGAGAGAAGAAGGAATCAACGTTCAACTACGTCCGCGAAAATTTACGCCTCAACATATACGTATATATATATATATATATATATATATATATATATATATATATATATATATATATATATATATATATATTCTGTGATAATTATTCATCATCATCAAGCAGCTCGTTCTGTCCACTGCTGGACATAAGCCTCCCGTAAACTATGCCACATCCTTCTGTTCTGTGCCGTCTATATCCAGTTCGTCTGGATGAGTTTTATATCGTCAGACCACCTTGTTGGGGGACGTCCTATACTTCTTTTTGCTTCGTGTCTTGGTCGCCATTCTAGAATTTTCTTGGTCCATCTTCCGTCGGAAATCTAACCCCACTTCTTTGCCTGATTATGTCATTTGATATTCGGTCTCTAAGGTATAATCCGAGCATGCATCTCTCCATGGCACGCTGGGCCACTCGAACTTTATTGGCCGATTTCTTGGTCAGAGTTAAAGTTTCCGCGCCGTAAGTCATGACAGGCAACACACACTGGTTGTAAACTTTTCGTTTCAAACATATTGGGATATCTGATTTTAAGATATTGCTCAGTTTTCCAAACGCTGCCCAAGTAAGGCCAATGCTTCTAAAGATTTCACAGGTTTGGTTGTCTCGACTTATTTTGATTTCATGTCCAAGATATTTGTAGGCTTGGACTTGTTCAATTTCAGCATCACCTATCTGAATTTTTCCACTTGTAACGAGATTGGTCATATATTGTGTTTTAGACGCGTTCAGCTTTAGTCCAACCCTTTCAGAAGCTTGTTTGAGCCTTTCAAGCATTTCTTTTGCATCTCCTATGTTGTCGGATATGAGGACGATGTCGTCGGCAAACCTAAGGTGGTTCAAGTATTCCCCATTAATATTTATACCCATATTTTCCCAGTCTATCCTTTTGCACATATACTTGAAAAGGGTTATAAAGAGTTTTGGCGAAATCGGATCTCCCTGTCGCACGCCCCTCTGTATTTCGAATGTTTCTGTTTTTGCGTGAAGTTTCACACAAGCTGTGGCATGATCATATATGTACTTTATCTGTGCCATGTACCGATGGTCTATGCGACACTCAGCTAGAGCCTCTAACATTTTACGTTGGTTTATGGTATCGAATGCCTTTTCATAATCTACAAAGATGAGAACCAGGGGTTTATTGTATTCGAGGCATTTTTCTATTAAGGTTTTAATAGTTTGTAGATGATCATTCGTACCAAATCCGCTCCGGAAACCAGCCTGCTCGTAGAAGTCAAGATTGACTGTCAACCATTCTGTAATAATTTTCATATAGAATATGTATATGTGCGATAAATGGCTGATGGGTCTATAGTTGTTAAGGTCAGGTGATCGTCTAGTGGTTAGAACCCTACGTTGTGATAATTATTATGCATGATGAAATGAGGTTAAAACATAGAATATAAAACTTAAATTGACACGAGCACAAATTTTCTTCTTTCTACACCATATTTGGTCCTTGTCCAGATTAATTGGCCAGTGTTTTATATTCTATGTTTTAACCTCATTTCATCATACAGAATAATGATCGTAGAATTGAGAACCACAATTTTCGAGAAGAAAAAAATTTTTGCATAAAAACAATATGGTTATGTCCAGCAGTAGGAGAGAGGTTTCATGTAATTTCTCACTTATTTATGTATTCGCATAGCTGTGAGTTAAAAACAAAACTTTTTGTGGTTTCAAGTCCATATAATCAGGAAAATTTCGTTTCTTAGAATCCCTGAGGATGACATAAAAAAAAATGAGTGTCGAAATATAGGATCTGGCTAGAAAGAAGTAGTATTATTGCCCTTGTCCTAATACCTTCTGCAGCAAATATATATATATATATATATATATATATATATATATATATATATATATATATATATATATATATATAGGGGTTTTACCCCGACGAGTTGCCCATATATCTGTTCATGCAATCAAACTGATTTCATGAAAAATATAAATCCACCACCCGGTAATTAATACCATTGCCAGGCAATGATTATAATCAAAACATATCCTGGAGTAATTATGTATTAGAATAACGTTAAATGTTATGAGAATATATCAATCTACCAGAATATATACATACTATAGCATCATCAGACAATGATATCAATGTGCCAACGAGTAGTGTCAGAGGCTTTCTCCCCGGAAAAATCCAGTGTACGGACCTTAGTCAAGTAACACTGAATGTTACTCATTAATAGTTTCCTTTGTGTGAAGTGATGAACGATCGAATAGAATACTGCTCTGAATATAAATATGACAAAATTGTCAGTTAATTATATTACATTTATATAAACAAATAAATAAAATATGAAATGAGATTCTGAGCAGTATAAACTAAAGAGAAAACCTATGACTCTACCTCATTATTATTTTCGGAAAGAAACCTACGAAGAATATTACAAGATTTGATGACTGTTATCTTTTGTAACTGTTCAAACAAATTTTTCTTGAGACCCAAAATCTCAATACTTTTGTGAAGATTTCTAGGAATAACGCCTGTTGTAGAAATAATAATCGGTAGAATAAATATTTTCTTCATTTTCCACATTTTTTATTCTCGTCGCCAAGCATCATATATTTAGAAATTTTTTCATTGTATTTATTTTGTATATTATGTGTGTCGGGTATAGCAATATCAATTATATATGTTATTTGATTCTGTTTATCATTAAGAACGATATCTGGTCTATTGTGTTTTACAGCTCTGTTGCAAAGAATTGTTTTATCAAAATAAAGTTTATATTTGTCATTTTCACAAATAATCTCAGGTTCATATTTGTGAAATTTTTTTCTTTTGGGAATTAGGTCATGTTTAATTCCTAGATTAAAGTGAATAATATTAGCGACGGCATTATGTCTTTCTAAATAATCTGTAGAAGCAAGGACTGAGCAAGATGATAATATATGAAAAACTGTTTCTGAAGAACAGAAACATCTACGACAAGAATCATCTATATTTTGTTTGATGATGTGTTTTCTATAATTCCTCGTGAAAACAACCTGATCCTGGATCGCAATTGCCAAGCCTATATATATATATATATATATATATATATATATATATATATATATATATATATATATATATATATATATATATATATATATCTTTAAGTTAAGTTAAGTGGCCTATCAGACGTTTATGGAGAAATAACAATGTAATCGTTCTGAAATTTTGGTAGTTGATTCAGCTGGTCCGAAACTCTATTCCTAAAATATTTTCACCTCAGTTTACAGAGTGCTCTTTTTTCCGCCTCACATGTCGAAACGAAGAAACATCGAAAACTGCGTTTTTTCAAATTGTAACTCATATTAATTTTTTCAATTCGTTAAATTCGCCGTGAAAGAATAAAGTTCCCCATACATACCCTGTACCTGAGATTTCAATTTTTCAAGTTATGGCGAAAAAACGAATTTACATGGTCGATAAAAAATCGTTGAAATACTTGATATTTTTAATGTATATTTATTATCCTTAAGAAAAATTGAATTTTATCCAGAATCTGCTCATTTATTGCCTTGTAATTTATAATATTCAAGTTATTAATCCATGAATATAAAATGTCGTCAAGGCGTATCTTCGATTAATTTTATTCATATCCAGTTCTGGATTCCTCAGTTTGCCAAGTCTTTGTCATCGTTTCTGCCGATGAGTCAATCGAATATATTTGCAGGTAAAGACACCTCTTTGAAATCTTCAATAGATAATAATCCCTTTCAGGTAATAAAGTCATTTATTTCAAATAATCATTCATCCCTTGCCGTCTATCATTATAGGGTCGCCTCCATCAAATTAGCAGTCAGTTCGTCTCCTTAGATGTTCGTATTCGGTCGAGGTACGCGTTATATTCTGGAAGTTGAAGTTTCACCCCTTGGGCTAACTAATTTGCCTTATCTTTGTCGCGTTAGTTTACCTCGTGAAATTCGTAAGTTGTAATCGATGATTGCTCGTGAAAGGAAGAGGAGGCACGGGGTGTGGAGCTGGGAATCCAGTAAGTTCAAGGATATTAAGCCATATCAGGTTTCCTAACTATAAGCCAGTTCAACTTGAATTTACCCTTCTATTATACCTTATTGTAGAGATTTTCCAGTTAAAAGTAGTATACAAATGTAGGAAAATGTACGAGCCACCTTGAGTATTTCGGTTGTTTCCAAGATTATCGAGAAAAGAAAGAAACAAATAAATATTCCTTTTGAAGGGAAAACTTTTGAGGGTAGTTGGCGCCTGTATGCATCAACCAGTAAATCCACTTACCTTGAGCTTTTAGTTTACTAAAGAGGGTTTCGTTGTGATCTCATTTAGAATGAGAATAGAATTATTTGTGAGTAGAAATGAATTCATATAAAAAAATTCCTTTAACAATTTTTTAAATTTTCCTTGAAACGAACTGGTAGGTTTTTATACATCTTTAAACCGCTATATAAAAAAGAGTTTTAGATTACTTTGGTCTTATGTAATGGTACATGCAGCTGCTATTTTCTTCGTATTGATGTGTATGTGTATCGCTTCTTTTTGAAAATGCATCTTTACCAACATGAACCTGCTTTAATACATCATAAATATGGGCACACGTCAGGATTGTTCCCTTTTCGAAATTGGTTCTCATGTGTCTCTATGCAATGTTTTCAAAATAATGGTGATAACTTTTTTTGTGATATAAAAATGATGTTTTTCACAGTAGACAATCACGATATTGTTATACCTTGACATAATCGCATGGAATTTTGCAAAATCTGCGATTTTTGCAGATTCCTGCTTACCCACAATTACCATATTTTTCAAAGCAAAAAGCGATCTAGATGATTTTTCACAATACGGTGATTTTGGTTTACGAATATCACGAAATGGTTGGAAAATATTTAATCAACAAACGTGAGTTATTTCGATATTTCTTCATCATCAGTCGTTTACAAATTGTGAATTAAAACTAAGATACAGTTGTACAATTCGTCTCAAATATAAAAAATAGGTATGAATTATAAAGAGAGAGAAAACAAGTTTCTACTATTGGAATATAGATAGGTATTCAAAGGTACAATCGTAATTACTTGAAAATCCCAAATATTAGGGAATAACATAGGTCTGTGTTGTCGTCAAGAAGGGTAAGATTATTTCTATTGTGTTAAGCTTTAAGAATTTCTAGAGATTCTAGGTTATTGAGTTTATTACTTTTCGGGGCACGATGAATAACGTTAAGATCATCTACAGGGTGTTACATAATAGTATGTCACAAAATGAGGAGTAAATCTACTTGCAATTTTAAGATAAAAAGTTCATATAATCATAGGTCCGCAAAAGTTTCGTTACGGAGCTACAGGGTGTTGAAATTTCCGGAAAAAATTGTTTTTCTTCAAAACTACTGCAGTTTTTAAGATATTTATTCCAAATTTTACCTAAAATCTACAAGGTGTTTTCTTTTCTGGAGCCAAATCTTCTTTTGCCGTTTCAAACTTTTTGCAGTGCGCCACTGATCAGCGTTCAATCAATTTTCGTGATCTTCGTTCTTCAGAAACTTTTTTGACACTTGTAATTGTACATCAACCAGTAAAATCACTTACCTTGAGGTTTTAGATAATTGAAGAGGGTTTCGTAGTGATCTCATTTAGAATGAGAATAGAATTATTTGTGAGTAAATATAGATTCATCTAAAAGAATTCCTTTAACAATTTTTTAAATTTTCATTGAAACGAACTGGTAGCTTTTTATACATCTTTAAACCGCAATATATAAACGAATTCTGGATTACTTCGATCTTATGTAATGGTACATCCAGCTGCTATTTTCTTCGTATTGATGTGTATGTGTATCGCTTCTTTTTGAAAATGCATCTTTACCAACATGAACCTGCTTTAATACATCATAAATATGGGCACACGTCAGGATTGTTCCCTTTTCGAAATTGGTTTTCATGTGTCTCTATGCAATGTTTTCAAAATAACTTTTTTTGTGATATAAAAATTATGTTTTTTACAGTGGACAATCACCATATTGTTATACCTTGACATAATCGCATGGAATTTTGCAAAATCTGCGATTTTTGCAGATTCCTGCTTACCCACAATTACCATATTTTTCAAAGCAAAAAGCGATCTACATGATTTTTCACAATACAGTGATTTTGGTTTACGAATATCACGAAATGGTTGGAAAATATTTAATCAACAAACGTGAGTTATTTCGATATTTCTTCATCATCAGTCGTTTACAAATTGTGAATTAAAACTAAGATACAGTTGTACAATTTGTCTCAAATATAAAAAATAGGTATGAATTATAAAGAGAGAGAAAAACAAGTTTCTACTATTGGAATATAGATAGGTATTCAAAGGTACATACGTAATTACTTGAAAATCCCAAATATTGGGGAATAACATAGGTCTGTGTTGTCGTCAAGAAGGGTAAGATTGTTTCTATTGTGTTAAGCTTTAAGAATTTCCAGAGATTCTAGGTTATTGAGTTTATTGCTTTTCGGGGCACGATGAATAACGTTGAGATCATCTACAGGATGTTACATAATAGTATGTCACAAAATGAGGAGTAAATCTACTTGCAATTTTAAGATTAAAAGTTCATATAAACATAGGTCCGCAAAAGGTTTTTTCTTCAAAACTCCTGCAGTTTTTTAAGATATTAATTCCAAATTTTACCTAAAATCTACAAGGTGTTTTCTTTTCCGGAGCCATATCTTCTTTTGCCGTTTCAAACTTTTTGCAGTGCGTCACTGATCAGCGTTCAATCAATTTTCGTGATCTTCGTTCTTGAGAAACTTTTTTGACACTTGTAATTGTTTCGTATCTCCGATCGTTGTCTAGCAAAAAATTATTTAACGATTGTATGCATTCGCTGATTTGAAAGCACTTCTAATTAAAAAAATTACTAGTAGGCTTCGATTTTCTCATTTATTTATTTATTTCGACAATTTCTAAAGTTGAACCAGTGTCTGCTAGAATTGTTAATATGAAGTTATTGCTGTAAGATAAAATGGCTAATTTTACTAACGCCGAATTGGCTGATATACATTACATGTACGGTCTGGCTGACGGGAACACAACAAAAGATAGGCGATTATATCAGGTGCGCTTTCCAAATCGAGTAACACCAGACAGGCCAACATTTTCAAATATCCACAGAAGGTTGAGGGAAACTGGTACTTTTACTGCAAATAATTGTTTAAAAGGTGCAACTCAAACTATGAGAACTTCAGATATTGAGGAAGCAGTTTTGAATTGTATTGATTTGAATCCTCATGTGAGTACAAGAATAATTGGAAATCAGTTGAATATTTCACATGTTCTAGTTTGGGGGATGCTCCACGACTTTTTATTGTACCGGTTTCATATTCAACGCGTCCAAACTCTACTTCCTCGAGATTTTCCTTCAAAACCGAATTGCTGCCAATGGTTCTTATATAAAATTAGAGAAAATGCTCATTTTGATAGTGAAATAATGTTCACAGACGAAGCTAACTTTTCAAAACCTGCTATCACAAATTTTTACAATAATTATTATTGGGCTGAGGAAAACCCCCATTTGATTGAAGAATCTCATCATCAAGTACAATTCTCACTAAATGTCTGGATCGGAATAATTGGAAATTATTTAATTGGGCCATTTTTTTGCCTAACAGACTAAACGGTCTCGCTTATCGGCATTTTCTTGAGGAGGAGTTACCTTTACTGCTCGAGAATGTATCACTTTTGGTGAGAAACATAATGTGGTTCATTCATGACAGGACACCAGCACATTTCAGTGAAGAAGCTAGGGAATTCTTGAAGAATACATTCAACAACCGATGAATAGATCGAGGTAGGCCAGAACCATGGCCTCCTAGGTCCCCAGACTTAAATAGTTTAGACTTTTTTTTATGGAGATATCTCAAAAGTTTAGTTGAATACTGTAGAAGAATTGAGAAATCGAATAATAAATATATTCTTTCTAAAGAAGGGGATTAACAAGAATCCGAATAATTGGATTTACAATAAATGCTTATATCTATAATTTTGGTGTGTGTCATAAAAACATAATCGTAAAAAACAAGCGAATAAATTGAATACCAGCGGGAAAAACAGACCATGCCCGTTCCTTAAGCTGGCATCTAAACTCGCATCATGCCTCCTACGTTTGACCCTAAAGTGCGAGCACAGGAAATGTAACAGGGGAACCATACTATCTTGCGTATGATTCAATAAACCAGTGAAAAAACCTGTGGAAAAAAACTCGTTTCCCTGTCGCTATTGCACTAGCAATAGCTTCTATGGTTATGTTGTGTTAGTGTCGTTTGTATAAAAAGAGTACCAAAAATTTTTCTGCTTAGCAGCTTCATTCTTTCATTGTCATCTTGCACTTGACAAGGGTGAAAAGGAAGGGGGATTGGAACAGGAAAAATCTGTAACAATGGAAAAAGAAAAACCAGCAGAAAAATATTTCATCGATCATACCTAATTGTTATATGTCTAAACTCACTTGAATTTAAGAACTTAACTAATGCTCCTCTGTTTTACAACAGGGAAGATCTCATACACCTTTTGGGAATGAAGCCCTACGTGGGTGTAGCCCTTGCTTTATCAACATACACCATGGGAATACAGCCCTAAGGGGGAGCAATCCTAGCCTTATCTAAGAACTTAACTAATGCTCCGCTGTTTTTCAACAGGGAACATCTCATACACCATTCGGGGATGTAGTCCATAATCACCTCAAGATTAAAAAAACTCATCTCCTAAATAGACTTAAAGTTCTCTACCCAGTTAATGAAATTACCTGAAACGGAATGAATTTCTTGAAAACCAAGGTAAATAGGACAATCGAGGAATAAATGTCTTATTGTTTCTTCAGCTGCGCCACATTCACATGCCGGACTTTCTACAGTATTCTATTTAGACAACTTACTATTAATACGACCATGTCCTGTCCTGTGACTATTTAATGTACACCAATTTTTCCTGCTTATATCGAAACCTGCAACCCTTTTGGAAGGATTCTCTATGAGAACTTTATTGAAAACATCAACTTCCTGCCATTCAGTTTTCCAAAGATCAACAGCCTTCACCCGTGTGATAAGTTACCGCCCGAGCAGGGATAGGAGATGGAAACATCGCTGAAACGAGAGTGTATTGTAACAGGGAGATTATGTTGAAAAATAAAAGAGAATATTCAGAAAAAATATCATATATCTTTGTTAGATCGGAAAATTTCAAGACCACTATCGTATATCTATAATCTACCAACGAACAGGAAAATAATGAGAAAGTAATGATTGGGGTTATATTATCCCTTATCTTTCATCAGTGGAACTCTAGGCTAAGATGGGTAGTTTCAAAAAATCTTTAAAAAGGGATGGAATCCGAGATGGTCAATTTGGAATCGAGATGGTTACCGCCAAATAAGCAAAGTAAGTTGATCGATTCATTTCCCATCGAGATAATCTACTTTGCCGTAAATCACTATAAACTTTCGTATACTTGAGAGCTCCTATAAAATGAAGCACGTTCATGAAATGTTACTTGATTTAGTTTTGTACATCAAGATGTATAAAATGAATCCTATTAACACAAATCCGAGATTTTGGAGAGATGCACTGCATGCGGGTCGACTTTGATCTCGTTCAAGTAAACCAGATATTTCTAAATAAATGAAACATCAAAAACTAATGTCGGGCAGACATATGCCTGAATAATTAAAAGGAGAACTGGAAAGCCTCGTTGGGGAGGTACAAATGTGGCCGCAATGAAATAGCTAATATATGCGGCAGCATTCCGTATTTATGACCGTAGGGAAAAAGCATTTCTCTCGTTTTCTTCGTAATGAAAAGCATCGCTTTGTGCGGCCAGTTCATTGTTTATGATCCGCCCAAAAGTCGCATCAAAAAGGAAACTTCGCTTTGATCTTGGACAAACTGAAATATTTCAGGAAGGATAGGAGTATATAAAAGTACTTAATGGTATTTACAAATCGAACAGTTTCGATTCTAGCTGTACACAATTGGAAGGGAAAATTACGTAGTCAAATTTTCTAAAATATTTGTACTTTCTCTTCGTAATTAAAACGATTATTAAAATCGTATCGCTAGTTTATGATATATGAAGACCGTGAAAGTAGGATTTTTAACTTGTTTTCATATACAGGGTGCTTCAACGAAAACTAAACTTAGGCTATATCTACCAAGACATTCACTTCTGATCAAAACGCAAAAACAGGTCAATTTTTGTTTTAAGGGGGACATCTTTTGGAGTACAATACTTGCCTGAAATATCAACCCCCTAAGCGGGGGTTGCATTCCTTGAACATTTTGAATAGGGAAGATGGGTCGAGTGATGACTCAAAAGAAAGGTGGTACTTTTGTCTACATTGTCTCGAACGAATTTTCATTTTTAATTGAAAACTGTAAAAGATACAGTGTGAGCAACTGAAAGATAGGGAGGACTATTTCCCTGAGACTATTCAAGTTTCAGTGAGGTAAAATGGAACAGATCCATGCAGATCAATGGCAGTCATCATCAAGTAGTATCCTCATCTCGAATTTCAACCTCTCGAGCAGGGGTGACAACCCTTGGAAATTTGGAATAGGGTAGATGGGTCGAGTGATATCTCGAAAGAAAAGTATTATCTTTGTCTGCATCCCCGTGGAAGAATTTTCATTTTTGATTGAAAACTGTAGAAGATACAGAGTGAGCCACTGAAAAATAGAGAAGACTATCGCCCCAAGACTATTGGAGTATTAGTGCGAAAAACTGGAATAGATTCATTTATATCAAAGATGACAGCCTTTGATCTGGAATGAATCTGTTCCATTTTTTTTACACTAATACTTGAATAGCTCAGGGCGATAGATAGTCTCCTCTATTTTTCAGTAGCTCATTCTGTATGTTCTACAGTTTTTAATCGAAAATGAAAATTCATTCACGGGGATGCAGACAAAGATATTACCTTTCTTTCGAGGTATCTCTCGACCCATCTACCCTCTTCCGAATTTTCAAGGGTATTCGCCCTGCTCTAGGAGTTGAAATTCGAGATGAGGATGGTACTTGATGATAACTGCCATTGATCAGCATGGACCTGTTCCATTTTACTCCACTGAAACTTGAATAGTCTCAGGAAATAGTCTTCCCTATCTTTCAGTTGCTCACCCTGTGTCTTTTACCGTTTTCAGTTGAAACTGGAAATTCGTTCAAGGCGATGTAGACAAAGATACCACCTTTCTTTTGAGTTATCACTCGACTCATCTTCCCTATTCAAAATGTTCTAGGATTGCAATTCCCGCTTAGGGGGTTGATATTTCAGGCAAGTTTTGTACCCCAAAAGATGTCTCCCTTGAAACAAAAATTAACCTGTTTTTGCGTTTTGATCAGAAATGAATATCTTGGTAGATATAGCCTCTGTTTAGTTTTCTTTGAAGCACCCTGTATATACATACAATCAAATAATTGCTCTCGTTGAAGAAGTTAGTATTAAAGGGGGTGATTTCAAAAACCTACGCCTGATACATGGAGCTACAATCTCTGAAAAATAGGTTAAGAAGAAGTCGTAGGAAGATCAATTCTGAAGAACAAGACCGCTCAACTCCAAAGACAATTTCTGGAAGCTACAGCATCCGTGTATAAGTCGAAAAGATACTTCAAAGACTTCGTCCAAGAGTTTTCAATTTACCAAATTCACTTTCATCTGTTACACAGCATATATTTTGTTTTTTTTTTCTTTTATGTAAGTGAGTTTATAGCTTCACATTTAAATTCTTCTGAAATATAATAATGATAATAATAATTATTGTCGCGCTTTCTCCACTGCTTCAACATTGGTCGTAACGCTCCAGTCATTTAATCATCCGATGGGTGCAGAATTTCAGAACGACTGCACCAGCAATGAATCCGAAATCTCAAGGTCGTCCCCAAAATTCCGTGGAAAGAGTGACACAAGCTGTAATTCCAAGCCCAGGGCGCTCCGTGTGGAAACGAACTGTGCCATTTCAAATTAGTAGTCGAACTGTTCGCAGAATTTTACACCATGACCTCCGCTTTCACTCCTATAAGCTCATGGTTGTCCAGCACCTGAATGAAGGAGATTTTGTACAACGCTAGCAGTTTTCCGAGCATGCAAATAATTATCGCTGATGAGAATAAACCAGTGATAATGATTAGTGATGAGGCTCATTTTAATTTGACCGGTTTGGTTTATAAACAGAACTGCCGATATTGGGCAACAGAAAACGCCCGCGAACTACATGAATCGTCACTTCACAGTGAGGAAGTCAACGTTTGGTGCGCTATGAGCCGTCTTGGGGTGATAAGACCGAATTTTTCGAGGCTGAGAAAAGGGCAACCATAACTGTAAACTCAGAACGATATGTTTTTTTGCTGGAGCACATTTATCCCATAATTGCGACGACGGAGCTTGTTTGGATCCAACAGGATGGTGCCACGGCGCATACAGCCAGAGCCTCAATGGAATCTCTCGTTTTGGTGATGTGCTGTGAACCCACTTTCCCCGGATCTCACTGCTTTTGATTATTTGTTGTGGGGAAACCTAAGGGCTAAGCTCTACGTCGATAAATCTCGAAATCTGCAAAAGTTGAAAAAAGCCATCACGTGAGAAGTTAGGGCAAATTTTCTTAAGCCCAGGTACATGAGGCATTGAAAATCTTTTTTTAATATTATCAGGATTATTCTCAATATTCACTCTACCACTTCTGGTATTATTAAGGACTCTGTTTATTAATTTTGAAGGGTACCCATTCTCGAGAAATTTTCGCTTCAGTTTTGCCAGATTTTCCTTATGGTGAATCCCAGCACTTAGAGATAATATTCGTTGCTTCTCGTGTTTTATCAAATTGATTCTTTGATGCAGAGGGTGTATCGATTGAAAATTGATAGTTTGTACTGAGTCTACCATCTTCCATTCTAGTGACAAGAACATCCAAGAAAGGGAGAGTCCTATTTTCTTCATTTTCGTTAGTGAATTTCAGGTTTTTATGTACGTCATTGAATAATATGAGAGTATAATTGATCATATTCGCTGGAATTATGGCATATATGTCATCCATATAAATCTTCAATATTGCAAACTCAAAACCTCCTTGTCTTTTCACTTCAAAACGTGATCCATGACAATGCTGGCAAAAGTTGGAGACGAAGGACTTCCCATGGGACACCCTTCAATTTGTTCAAAGAATTTACCCTGGTATGAAAAATATCCACTTTCAAAACAGAGCTCTATGATGAACAGGAAAATTTCCTTATCAATTGTGCAGAAACCTTCAATGTTAGGCCATAATTCTTCTATCAGTGATGTTCCTCAAGGCATACTTAGAAAAATGGAGTTAAATTATTGGGTATTTTAGATACAAAAGTTGCCAAGTTATACGCAGTTGAGTTGATATAACATACAACTGGTCTCAAAGGTAGGTCCTCCTTATGCACTTTGGTGAGTCCATATAATTTTGGAACTGTAGAATTATTTTTTGTAAGGTATGTTGCTGTTATCTTATCAATGTATTCCTTTCTCAGTAAAAGTTCAACCCGAGAGTTACTTTGCTTTTCATATTTCCCTGTTGGGTTCTTGGATAATCTGATATATGAAGACTTTTCGTATCAGTCTCAATTATTTTAATTCGTCGTTCTCAACCCTTTTCAATTGAATTTTAATGTGTTGTATTGTTAGATTTTTTAAACCTTTCATTGACTAAGCATTTCAATAATGTTTTTGATTATGCAAAACATACAACTGTTTGGTTTCTTAGATTCTTGTCGTAAGGTGGGTATCCTGTCCGATATTTTTTGTCACATTGAAAAAACTGCTATCTATTTCAGCTCTGAAGATGAGTTTGTATTAAAGCTCGAAACTAGTCAGCACGACAAACATCATACGGTGTTTCATTTAAACACCTCAAAAAAGTGTAGGGAACACTTCTGGGTATCGATATATCGTATCCAGAACGATCAATATGGATGATTTTTTTCAAGAAATGAACACCTGCATCAATTTCTCACCAAATTATGTAGAGTGTCGCAACAGATTTCAGTTTTTTTTATAAAAAACTAAAAATGCAGCAGATGCGACGCTGCTTTATAATCATTTCATGTATTCAGTGTTTGAAATCAGTTAGTTGGCACTTTGTTTCTGTTGTAAGCACAAATAAAAGATTCAAGTTTTGTGATTCGACCATGGAAAGACGACATTTGACTAGAGAAGAGATGTTACGAGCCGTTGGCATGCTCCAAGCTGGAAGCTAACGGGAAGTATCCAGGCTTCTGGGAAGTAGCCCAAGTGTCATAAACTGTTTATGGTCGCGTTTCAATGAAACAGGTAGCGTAGAAGAACGCCATACAGGTCGTTTCAGGATTACTACAGTCGCCCAAGACCGATTTTTGGTTTTACAAGCCAGAAGAGATCGTACTACCACAGCATCTCAATTAGCTCAAGAGCTATCACGACTTCATAATGTACAAATTTCCGACCAAACAATTCCACAACTGACCCATGGAAATCGCGCTGTTCGTTTAGCTTGGTGCCAAGAACACGTAAACTGGGATCAAGAGAGGTGGGCCACAGTTCTCTTCAGTGATGAATCTAGATTCAATTATTATCCCGATTCGGGAAGAATTCGAATATAGAGCGAACCTGGAAAGCAAAACCGTCTCCAGCATGCTCGAGAAGTTGTTAGACAGGGAGGCGGATCAGTGATGTTTTGGGGAGGTATACGCCTTGGTGGAAGAACTGACCTCGTTTTCATACAGAACAACTTCACGGGAAATTCTTACGCAAATGAGATAGTTTTACCTGTAGTGGTACCGTATCTCCAAACAATGGGTCAAAATCCACTCTTCCAACAAGATAATGCCCCTCCTCATTGTGCAAGAGTTGTCTTGAACGTTCTTGAAGAGAATGATATCGATCTTCTACCGTGGCCATCCTGCTCCCCAGATCTGATTCCCATCGAGCATGTGTGGGACACCCTAAAAAGAAATCTCCTGCGTCAAAACGTCTTCCATCATGAACAGGAGCTTCGATTAGCAGTTCAGGGGGCTTGGAATGACTTAGGCCAAAATTTAATATTGAGCATGCCGCGACGATGCCAAAGTGTCATTAATAACAGAGGTGGACCTTCTGGGTACTGAAAAATATAAGTGCTTCCATATCGTTTCGAAAATATTAGTTCTGGATTTTTTTTTGTGTTTTACCAAATTTCGTCATTTTCAAATTTCAAATTGCTCTGGAGAAGTCAAATATTATTTAGTTTTCTTGAGAATACATTATATACAATACATCCTAACAAAAACCGAAAGATTTCTATAAATTCGAACCATCAAATTCATATTTCAAAGATATTGGTAAGTGTTCCCTAGACTTTTTTGAGGTGCCGAAAAGCCAGAGTACCTCTACCTTAAAAAACAAATTTTACGTAATTGAAAATCTTCAAGGATGAAAAAGAACTGAGTTATTCTCATTTCAAGAACGCCCTTCCATTACGACCCACCCTGTATGAAAACGGAAAATGGGAAAACTAAAATGGTCTAAATAACTGTCATCTGTCATAACGAACTTGACATCACAATCCACCGTCTGCTATCGAATATTTCGGATCGCCATAACGTAATTCGGTAACGCAAGTTCAGTTACAATTTTGAATTGCATAACCGGAATGATATGCATATCGTTCTATACTCGTCGGAACCCAGCTGGCACCGATATCTTGCTTTCCATCCAGATTGCAGCGAAATTTATCATTACTAGACTCGATTTCGGTGCGTCAACTTTTCCTCGGGACCATGCGCCAAAGCATGATTTAATTAAAACGAATTTCTTGTGTCTTGGAAATTGGGTTATTTCCAAATCCTTCAAATCTATGGGTCTCGCGTTAGATGAATATTTCATGATTAAGTGAGTTAGGAGAACAAAGTTTCGGAAGTTTGAAGGTTGGCGATGACGTAGGGTGAAGAGCGACCTCGGCGACGACAAGAAAAAATTACTAAGGGCTTTTGAAAAATTGAAGTCGCTGCCTTCTTTGTAATTGTGTGACCTTGAATTGGAACGTGGGCGAGTGTTTAGCGTTGAAAGTGGATTACATTTTTGAGTCGGCTAAGACATTATCAAGGTGTCCAAAAATTAGCGTAATAAGTGATTTCTAGTTCCAATGAAACAGGCTAAAATGTCATCAACATATCGGTACCAAAATAGAATATGCCTTTTCGTCAAGGTGACGTCATAATTTTAGTGTTTTCCAAATTAGACATGAAAATTTCAGATAGAAGGGGATTGAGGGGTGAACCCATAGCTAAACCATTATTTTGTAAATATATCTTATTATTGAACTGAAAATAATTTTGGGTCAAGCATAATCACTGGTCTACAATGGTTTTGTTGCCCTAGATATGAAAATGATTTTGGGTCTATTTATGCACACAATTCGTGAAACTATCAATGATTTTGTAGGATTTGCTCTGATTTCTTTTTAAATCTTTATTTTCATTTTACATAACAAAAATCGTAAAACAAGAAACAAAATAACAGATATATTTATAATGCCAGTTATGTTTTGAGAAATTCGGATACGTCGAAGTAAATAAAGAGGAAAATGTCGAAAATATATTTCATATTTCCTTAAAACGCCTTTTATGAGCTTTTCTTCTATAATTTTTCAGGGACAATCTCTTTTCAAAGACCAGCAGTAATCTGCCATCATGTGACAATCCCATCGACCTTGATACCTTTCTTCCATCACTTTTAGATCTTGATGAAACCGCTCTCCCTGTTTTTCACTATAATTTCCTAAATTATCCGGAAATTTATCTAGATGATTGCGGAGATAGTGTAACTTAATACTCATATTTGCTCCTAAAGTCTGAAAGTTTGTCAGCATATTTTGCACAATTTCTTCATAATTTGCTGCTTTATGGTTACCTAGGAAATTTTCGACAACCAACACAAAACTTTTCCAAACTTTACTTTCCGGAACAGTCATAACTTTGATAAAATCTGAGTCTTTCATCAATTGCCGTATTTGAGGACCATCAAATATTCCACCTTTCAATTTTTCCATACTAAGCTTCGGAAATTTTCTACAAATGTAATTAAAACAATTTCCGTCTTTGTTCAACGCTTTTACAAATTGCTTAATCATACCTAACTTAATATGTAATAGTTTGTTTGTTTGTTTGTTTTTCCTTTAACGTGCTCTATTTCTGCCTTTCGGCTAATGACACGCCGGGGAATTCTGTCACCTCACTAACCCGGGAATTTTGCCGAACCCCTCTCGTGTCGAGGGAAGGGATCTTTAATGTCCAACACATCTCTGTTAGACAGGACCGACAGCTTTACATCTCCTCCGAAAGATGGACACTCAAGCGATTCCCAGAATCCGAAAAATCGCACCGACTTTGTGGGGATTGAACCCAGGTAACTCTGCGTAGGAGACGAGCATCATATCTCATACGCCACCGAGCCGGCTATGTAATAGTGGAAGTATGATTTTGTCTCTGCTCACCAGCGGCTTCCTTATTACGTTGGCTTTACCGACAGTTAAAGAATTTCTTACAGGCTAAACATCTTGTTCCCAATGTAGTTGCTTTGCTCTACTATCCCACATACAAATAAAGCAAGGGTATTTTGTATATCCACTTTGTTGGCCAAGTAAAAAATTAACCATTTTTAAATCCACACAGATCGGCCATCGATGCTCAGAGTATTTAATTTTCTCTAAAACTAATTTTACATTTTCATATTCTTCTTTGAGTTTCGTTGAATGGGCTATTGGAATTGATGCAAATTTATTTCCATTGTGCAATAAGACGCATTTTAAACTTCTTTTGCAACTATCAATAAAAAGGCGCCATTCAGTAGATTTGTACTCTTTTAAACCCATGTCTATAAGCAGCTTCGTGATATCATTACAATACACTAATCCTTCATTTTCACTAAAAATTGTAATAACTCTTTTCTCGCTTTCTGTATGTTGTAATTGTTACTGTTGGTGCCAATAAATTTTTTCTTTCAATCTTGAGGCTAACAGTTCTGATCCTTGTTTTGATAAATTGAGATCACGTATTAAATCACTGAGTTCATTTTGAGAAAATAACTTTGGCGTAGATGTTTCACCTTCCCATTCACTTCCACTAGTAGATGGTCCCGATTTCTGTGAATTTGGTAACATCATTGTTTCTGAGGGCATGCGAATTACTTTTGAAATGTATATGGGTCGAGGGAGATTTGCACTGTGTAGAACCGGACATTTCGTAGACTGTAAGTCTGGGTATCTCCACGTTTGATTTCGATTAAAACCTTTAACATCTACTACGCAAAAGTAACAATCATCTAAATGATTCGTAGGCTCCATCCAGATCATAGGAATACCAAAGTCTAATCCAGAACGTTCACCTTTTTTCCACAACCGTAAAGACTCAACACAGGACTTACAAACTCTATTAGGAACCCATGGTTTACCTAATTTGTCCATTTTGAAACCAAAATATTCAACATAAGTCTCCTTGACAAAGTCTGTGATATTTCTTTTTTGTTTTTTTGGTATATAAACACCGCAAATATAACAAAATAAATCACTACAATATTTACACTTTCTTCGTGACGATCTCATATTTTAGACTAGAAGACAAATATATAAGAATGGACATTCAGTAATTGAAACAAAATATTAATCCATGACACTTTATCCAGATTTACGTGTATATGTACTTCAATATTGTCAAATAACTGAGATCTCAGCTGTTCTGTGGAGCAAGGGGTCTGAGAGTGGGGATCAGCTGATGTTTGTATGCGCGAAAAAGTTGCGCAGAAGCCTAATCATGACTGGAAAATTAAATTTTATTTCTAACAAGCTTATAATTGTTCAAAATATAAGAAATGCAAAAATTATGAAAATACGAGCACATTGAGAATTTTCATGAATATATTCGTAATCTGGGCACTTGAAAACATAAAAATTTGCGATGATATCCAGGGCAACAATAAAATTTTTTTTTTGTAGAGCTGTGATAAATCAAACAGAGAAATTTACTCTGTTTGATTTATGCTTTTCGTCTACTTTGAGTATGCATCGCGAGTTTGTTGCGTGAGCATTGCGTATGCGTAACGTGTGCGTGGCATGTGCATTTCGTGTGAGTTTGATGTAGGTTGCGTGCATTACGCACAGTGCGTGTGTGTGTTCGTGTGTTCATGAGCACATGCGTGTTCGTACGCGTGTATGTGTACTAAAGTATGTACATGTACGTGTGCGTGTTCAGATGCTTCTGCGTGTGCGTCTGCCTCTGTCTCTGCGTCTGCGTCAACATGCGCCAGTACGTGTACGTGTGCGTTTATGTTAATACAGACCACGTTGAGATTTCTTGCCTCTAGAATACTTGATAGTAAGAGGACACATTCTGTTGCAAGTATATTCGAAAACATATTATCTACATCTAATGATATTAATTTTGCTGTTTGTGGTATGAGGAAATTATTTATTTCATTCGATAATTCTAATGAATTTTTTATACTATATTGTGAATGAAAATCTGAAATTGATTTGAATTTGGTATTGAGTTGCTTAGCAAGTATTTGTGTTGGACTGTTGGTATATGACACCACTGGAGGAATGGGGTTATTTTCTATATATGTTTCAATGAGACCATATAATCTAGGAATTCTAGGATTCATTTCAATCCATCTGTTTCTCTCAAAGCTACTAAAAAGTGATTCAATATCATTAGCGGCTGCTCTAAGTTGTTTCTGTATAGTGGTGTTGGGTCTTTATGAACGAGTGTAAGCGCTTCTTCATTAATGAAATCTTCCATTTTTTCCTCATATTGTACTTTTGGAATAACAATTATAGCATTCGACTTATCTGCTCGCGTACTAATGAATTTTCAGAAATTTTGCGTTTGATTTCCAAGATTAAAATTTTATCTTTCGAGTTGGTTTGATTTTTCTGGTTCTTTAAAATTCTCTCAATTTTTGCCTTTTCAAAATTGCCAGTATTTAAGGTTCTCATTGAAATTTCGGATTCAACGGCTAATGTTTCTAAAGAGTTAGTGTGTATTTTAGGAACAAATTTAGGACCTTTTCAAAGAAGATCTGTTTCTTTTTCGTTAAATTGAACATCAGATAAATTAACAACCCTTTGACTTCCCGAAGAATTAACTCTATCTATTATGCTTGACTCAAAAGTGACTGGAAATTTTGATTTGAGTGATTTTAATTTTCTTGACTGTCTATGAAATTTTTTAATATGGGAGTGCTAATTTTAGATCTAATTGATCTTCTAAAATATCAAATTCTAAAGAAGAGTTCTGAGTGCAAGACCTTAAGGTAGTGCTGAATGACATACCTTTTATTATAAAGATGTTTACATTCTTATTTTATCCAAATTATCTTCTCTGCGTGGACTGCTTTATATGATGATAATGATACACTATTTGTTTCGATATTCACATATCTCGGCGTAACTTTAAACTTCAGACAATGTTTGTTGAACCACAAGTCCTGTACTTCTCCATGAGTTTGGCGTATAGGTTGGCTTGAACTGCTACACAAGCATCATTCAAATAATTGATCGATGAAACCTGAACTACGTGATAGTTGATATTCATAATGAATAATGAAATAAAACAAGTTACTATGTTTTAACTATCACTAATTTATTGATGTAAAGAATAAATTTTACATTGGTTGGACCGGTTTCGGACATACGTCCATTATCAACAACAAGCTAATGAAAACTGAATACTCATGTACAATACAAGAATTACCATCAATAAAATGCTAGTAGAGGTCACAGTAACTTGAATAATGGTGGTTGGAAGGTAATTAAGTCTACCTGGTCGTTAAGGAGCTTAATTAACCCTTTCTACCTTAGATGCCTTGAAAATTTCCATCGATTCAAAGAAATTGAGTTTATAGGATTTATCACAGGAATGAAGAATTTTTAGCTGTTGAAGTTCTGGAAAATGATGACATTCATTCAGACAATGTGCAGCTAAAGCTGAATCATATTTCGGATGTAGGAGTGACCAGAAATGTTGTTTCTAGCCTTGAAAGAGCGTCCTGTTTGATCTATATAAAAGGAATTGCATGTTAATTAGTATACTCCTGATTTTTCGAATTTATCGGTTTTATCTGTTGTGTTGAATAGCAGGCCTGACAGTTTACTAACTGATTTGAATGCAATATGAACTTTTTTACTATCTGACAAAACTCTAGCAACCTGTTCTGACGTCTTCCCAAAATATGTTAGAGACATACATTTTTCGGGCTTTTCTCTCTTGGATTGGGGATATATCATGTTGAATGTGTTGTTGCGTATTTTTCGATTACTCAAACTCTCTATTGCTTTTATATCTGTTTTATTTTATTATTCATTATGAATATCAACTATCACGTAGTTCAGGCTTCAATTATTTAAATTATGAAACAGTTAACCGACGTGTATAAGGAAGATTGTCTGAAAAATCAGCTGTCTACGATTGGGCAAAGCGGTTCAGAAGCGGCAGAGATTCAGTAGGGGGATGATCCGCTCGTGGGATCTCCCTCCACCTCTCGAAACGCACTAAACCTCGATCGGCTGCGCTTGCGAGTGCTCAGTTCCGTCAGGTAAGCCTTAGAATGTTGGAAGACGAGTTGGGAATTAACAAGGAGACGATCAGGCAGATGCTACACGAAGATTTAGGAATGCCTAAGCTAGTGTGCGAAAATGGTTCTCAAAGTGCACACAGTTGAGCAGAAAAAACTCCGATTGTCCATCTGTCAAGACATGATTTCTCGAATTGTCTAATGTTATCACTGGTGACGAGTAGTGGGTGGTCTAATACGACCCTGAGACCAGAGTTTATCTTATCAAAAGGCAGAGCTTGCAGTGGGTAGAGAAAGGGGCTGACGAAAGTCAGAATGTCAGAATGTCAAAATCGAAAGTGAAATCTTTTCTCATCGCATTTTTCGATGTTAATGGAGTTGTACACCACGAATGAGTTCCAGCTGGTCAGACAGTCAACGTAGTATTCTACATTGAAGTTTTGAAACGTCTGATGGCCCGTGTGTTTCGTGTACGACCCTAATTGGCGGAGCGCGGATGGGTGATTCATCATGACAATGCTCTGGCCCACTCGTCTTTCGCAATTCGTGATTTTTTAACCAAAAACGGCATTCCAACACATCCACACCCCCCTACATTCCAGGTCTGGCCCCCTATGACTTCCATCTGTTCCCACAGTTGAAGTCGTACCTCAAAGGAAACAGATATGACGGAGTTTCGGAAGTCCAAAGCATCACGACGGCTGTTCTGAGGAACCTATCTTCGGGGGGTTCAGGGTGTGTTTCCAACAGTGGGTTCAACGGTGGCGCCGGTGCATCAAACTCGAGGGATACTATTGCGAAGGAATATAAGATATTTACAAGTATTTATGTATTTTCCGGACCGCACGGAACTTTTCCGAGAACTTAATTGACATACCTCGTATTTCCCCCCAAGTCGTTAACACAGTAATCAACGAACACAAATGAATTTTTCAGAGCGTCGATTGGCAAAAGCTCCAGATTGAAACCCACCGTGATATATTAACTTCCCGGATTTCCAAGAGCATAAGTAACGGCCCTACGCGAATGTCATACGTTGGATTTATTACATTTGCCCGGCAAAAAGCCTAACGAACGAGCCACGGAAATGTGAACTGACCGCGAATTTGAAATGGTAGTGAATTATTTTGATCACGTTCCAGTATATGCGGCTTTTAGGCCTATGTGCGGAATATTAAATACGGCTTGTTGCTAGGATGTTTTCAGAACAGTCCACTTGAACATTTTCACATGGCGTCGAGAATGAAAAAGAACCAGTGTTCAGCTTGATCTCTCTAAATTGTTCTCTACTTGATTATATAACACTGGTCAACGCTTGAGAATTTTCCACAGTGTTTTTATTTGTTTGCAGTGGAATGAAGTCAGCTGGTTACGAAAATAATACTGTTTCTCTTCTAGAAACTTCAATTTCAAATTTATACGTAGACTGGTTACAATTGCGCCAATTTTGTTTGATCGCCAATAATTTTGTTAATTTACTAGTTAGAAAAGGTTAATTGATTTCGTCGTTACTAAGTGATAGTTAATCATGATGATAATGAATTAACCCCAACCCCGGTCTAGGAAAGACAATGCAAAATGCATCGCTTTTGTGTAAATTGCAACACCTGAATTATCTATCTTCCTCATATTAATTACACCTGGGACCGAATGTGATCGGTCAAATAAAAAGCCATGTGATCGTCTAGTACCTGAACTTACATTCGAGTTCTTTTTATAAAATAGGACCCTTTCTTTGTTGTGTTGTGTATTTGTAGTAACGTATTCAAATTCTTTTATGTGAGGTTTGATGCGATTCGACCAATTTTTCGTCACTTAAACCATAGGTAAGGAAATTTGAAAATCAAAAACAGATTCGGCAACAATGTCTATTTGACTTTTGCAACATTCATATTTAATTCTTTTCTTTGCATTCTTGGGCATCTTTAAATAAATTTTATGCAATGTCAGATCATTTAGATATAGGCCCAATTTGACCTCGCCCATATTTTGAGTGGTAACTGACCCTATCTAAGGGGTTTGGTAATATGATATCATGTTTTATGAATAGGTCGTTGCCCTAATATTCCGAACTCTGGAAGATTTGATTTTAAAATTCTAAGGAACACGTCCACAGCTGACAATTTACAAATGTTAATTCGCTCGCGTGTTTTCAATCGAATTCAGTAATTCGTATATTATTAAAACGTTATATATAGTCTGCTCACGTTAAGTTTAAAGTGACGTCATCAACCAGTTTTCTCGGATGTTGCCAATGTTTCCCAAAATTCCTATTCAGTGCGACTGAAGTATGGAATAAAATTCAATATTTCTTTATTTTTGATTTTCGTGCAAAACGCTCAGATAGATCGATTTTTATATTCAACTCGAAGTTATTTGAAAGAAAATTTTTTTTTGTAATTCCCAAGATATGACGCCATCGACCATTTTTTGAAAATTACAACCCATATTGTATCATCATTATTCTACAGAGATTATTTTTCTGAGTGTTTTGATACCCATTGTAGGGGTCTGAGATGCGTATATTCTGAAATACAGGCTGTTTCATTCAAGATGTTGTGGTATGAATTTTTCTCAGAATAAATTCGATTGTCACTTCGAATTTTTTCCTGAGAAAACTTTATCTGATGTCAATTTTAGGCATATGAAATTCATTTGCGACCTTCCTTTCCCGAAAATAAAATTTTTCAATAATCATTCATATCAATACCTCTTGAATGGAGCATCCTGTATATCGGAAACTACGCATCTCAGACCCCTAGTATGGGGTATCAAAACATTCAAAGAAATAATCTCTGTACCTTTCAAAGAACGTAAAAAAAAATTTTTTTCGGCCAAAAAATCTCGAGTTGAAAATAAAAAAACGACCGAATGATCATGATGGATCTTCAGAATACTTGTACTTACCTGTAAATACAGCACATGAGCCATAATTCAATTCAATTGTGTTCACCTTTCTATAATATAAAAACAGGAAAAGGAGGACAAAATATCTTTCGGTGACAAATATTTCCGCGATAAACTTCGCGAGGATTCTACATATGTGAACTTGAGACAAGAAGAGTTATTAAAAAATCTGTAGATCAATGAATAATCCTTCCTGACAAGGGCTAGTTCCCAAATCTGCCTGCCATGCACGCAGCCTCCAAGAGCCACAATAGTGTAACTAAGCAGAATGCCGAGAAACGAAGCGGCAGACTGCAGTTTCGTCCTTATTAGAAGCTCATCAGTGTCGCATATCGCTTCTTAGCATCCCATCAAGCACATCGATTCCAGAAAGGACGCACCTCCCCTCTATGGACCGAAACGGCCACTTTAAAAAAATCATAAATGTGGCAACATCTAGAGATTTCACGCACAAATTCGGAAGATGAAACTCAAGTTTTAGGCTTACAAGTAGCCTTGTTAAGAGAAATTATATACAAATGTAAACAGGAAGATATGTACATTAGTTTTCCTTGAAAGCACTCGAAATTAAGTATATTGAAATTCTGTTTAATTAGCTCGAAATTATTTTAATTATGCATCAAGCCGCGTACGCATCATAATAAACTTTATCGCCCTGTTGTACAAGCCATTTTGAATTTCAGAACGCGCGTTCAACATCTAATTACAAAACAGAGTGGCGTTTCTAGCCGGTAGTTTAAATCTGGAGATCAACACGCGTCTCCATAAATCCGTTCAAAGTTGGCGTTGTGTCGTTCGCGAAACAGCAGGCGCCAGCATCGAACCGTTATCTGTACTGTTTTCACGATAATTTTCTACTTTTTTTTTCAAACTATTCGTAAGTTGCCGTTGCAAGCAGATCTCGACTGTCGGGCTTCCGTAGATAAGAGAATTTGATCATTATGCACTGCCAGACTCGACAGAATGATTCGGACGACGTCCAACAATGCCAGACAAAGGTTCTCGGTGTTGCCGGATGAGTCGTTATTCCTGACGAATGTTCCCTTGGGGCAGACTGAACATATGAACTTACCGAAAAATTACGTGGTTGGATTAGTAGTTTCCTTTTCAGGGGATTGATTCCGGTGGCAGTTGATGGTGTAACGAGTGAATCATTTCAGATTGATGCAGGAGTAGCCTAGGGTACTCCTGTCCAATGTTAATTTAATATAATACGAAACTAGTTTGAAAATGTAAGAATCGTAGCCGATGAATCTGAAGGGGAAAATCATCGTTAGTTCAGTAGCCAAGCGGGGAATATTCGACGTTTTGTCTTCGCGACAATGCCGGAATCGCATGTAAAAGACGTGTTGAGTTCAATTTGAATCTCCACTTTGTTTCCAAACAATGTTACGTTTCTCAACGAAAAGGTAAGCCAGGATGGTTGTATTGGTCGTTAATCCCTGGGACGCACAAGCGTAAATGTAGAGTTCTACGCATCACACCAGAATGCGTTTGCCTAAAGGGAGGATATCAACTGATATCCATCCGCCATATTCTCTTAACGTGGCTCACACACATGAAAATATGGATTAGGCTCGATGATTCTCCTTATTTGCGGAATCACTGTGATCGAAATAGATCTCGAGGAAAATTTCGTTTTTAATTATGACCCTCAATTTCATAGATAGAGCTTAGATACACTCGGAGGCAAAATTCTCCTCCTAATTCTCCTAATTCTCAACCGATTTAGATGATTTGTTCGGCAAGTTATAGATCAACTCTTCTGCTTTGTAGAAATTATGAGAGAAGACAAAAAAATTTGAAAAAAATTTTATACGGGGGCAAAACTAAAAGTGTTTTTTCGTCAAAAATTCGTAACACCCTGTCGAATTTCGTGGTCCTAGTTGGAACGTACAATATCATGGTCTGTCAAGACACATCTTCCTACAGTAACGCCCTTCTTGTTTCATGCGTTTATCTCTATTTTTGCAAAATATATTTAATTTCAAGTGGAAAATCACCATTTTGGAGAAATTCCATTGATCAAGATATTGTCATTAAAATTCGTCTATCAATTTGGAATTTTCTTATTATCACTCAGGCGTGTCGAAATTGTCGTTTGCGATTTTTATGTTCGAATTGCATCAGTTATTGATGACAATTTGGTTAATTTGGTGAAAATTAGGAATTCATAGGAGATAACAGTCGGTAGGTATTAAAATACACAACCGAATTCTGGGACCATTGATAAAACTTTTCATTTACACATGTGCACACCTTTTTTTATCAAATATGAAATACAACACACGTTTTTCTGTGTATGACCACATTTGCACTTGTTTAAAAAATGAGAGTTTTCCATTCTTTGATTTGATACAAATTCGATCGGTTGCGGTGTTTTGTAATTCTTTTACTGTTTACGATTCGAAACGGTATTTTTCATTCAGAAAGAGAGATTTACCACCAACCTCAGTAGCAAGGGCAGTTACATTGATCGAGGAAGGGCGCACCTACCGCTCAGTCGGTACCATGTTGGGTGTCTCGACGTCGGTTATCCATCGAATCTACCGACGTTACAGGGAAACTGGATTGTACGTGAGGAGGCGAGGACAAGGAAGAAATCGGGCAACCCGCGCTATACATAACCGTTTCATCGTCAATCAAACCATAAGAAATCCCCGTCTTACTGCTGTTCAGGCACGTAACCTTTTACAAGCAGTGGATAACATTAACGTCAGTGTGAGGACAGTCAGAAGACGATTA
The DNA here is from genome assembly GCA_013387265.2 of Cryptolaemus montrouzieri. NCBI lineage: Eukaryota > Metazoa > Arthropoda > Insecta > Coleoptera > Coccinellidae > Cryptolaemus > Cryptolaemus montrouzieri. The sequence continues at coordinate 5,897,759 of JABFTP020000062.1, forward strand.
AATGAAGTTGGTCTGAGATCATACGCGCAAGCAAGAGCACCAAGACTCGATAGAGCCCATCGGGTAGCAAGATTGGCGTTTGCTAGGGAGCATGTAGCATGGACAATCAATCAGTGGAGACGAGTTTTATTTAGTGATGAGAGCCGATATTGTGTGAATTTCGTGGATGGTAGAGATAGAATATGGAGGCATCGAGGGGAACGGTACAATCAAACGAACTTCGCAGGAACTGAGCAATACGGTGGAGGGTCAGTTATGATATGGGGAGGCATATGCTTGGGAGTACGAACAGAACTGGAGATTATTGGCAATGGATCACTTAACGCCCATCGGTATATAACAGAAATCTTGGAGCCCCATGTTGTGCCTTTTGCTCCTTTCATAGGGGAAAATTTCCTTTTTATGCACGATAACGCGTGCCCTCATACTGCGCGCATAATGATAGAATATCTCAATGCAGTTGGGATCACACGAATGGACTGGCCGTCGCGGTCACCGGATTTAAACCCGATCGAGCACGTTTGGGACATTCTTGGAAGAAGGGTTCGACAACGGAATCCAGGCAACGTTGAAGAGCTGACATTGGCTTTGGCGGAAGAGTGGGACAACATACCTCAAACAGATGATAGACAACATCATTGGGAGTATGCGAAATCGTATGCGCGTTGTAATAAGAGTTCGGGGGGGTCATACTCGCTACTAAAATCAAATGTTTTTATTTTGTGGGTCATCATAAACATTTTTCTCAACATGTTCATTTCATTTCACGAGTGTATCGCCAGGATACACACCTGCTCTCAATTTTGGACAGGAATGATAATTATTATAGAGTTTCACACAAAAAATTCGAAAATAAATGTGTAAAATCAACGATTTTTCCAGTGTACTTCGAGTTCTCCCGGAGCGTGAAATTGGCCAGTGAATTTCAAAAATTTTCATTTCGTTAGATTTCCGCTTCTCTAATTTTGATTTTATTTTTTGGCTAACCTCCGATGTTATGCACCTACGCAAGATTAAAAATAAATTCTTGAAATTTGTGACTTTTCGCTTCAAATTGGATATCTCTTGTAAAAATAGAGATAAATGCATAAAACAAGAAAGGAGTTACTGCAGGAAGATGTGTCTTGACAGACCATGATATTGTACGTTTCAACTCGGACCACGAAATTCCACAGGGTGTTACGAATTTTTGACAAAAAAAACACTTTTAGTTTTGCCCCCGTATAAAATTTTTTCAAATTTTTTTTGTTTTCTCTTATAATTTCTACAAAGCAGAAGAATTGATCTATAACTTGCCGAAAAAATTATCTAAATCGGTTGAGAATTAGAAAAATATCGGACTTTGAATTTGGTTAAATTTTCGAGTGTTCCGCTAATTTTGCCTCCGAGTGTATTTGACCTTCTCATCGAATTTCTCACTTTGTGAGGATTACCTGAAATTGGATCATGTGAAATTTGATTCTATCGACGATAAACATAAAACTTATCAGATTTATTCAAAAATTCGTATGTTATCAAATAATCCTCTTTGGGGAACGGGTTATCGAAGGCTATCTAACACTATCGATAATAGGGGTCTCATTTATCAAGTTCATATCGGCAATCTTTGTTTGAATTCATCCCAATTACATGATTTCTCTGCAAGCATCTTCTTATGTGTTTGTAGATACCATTTGTTTGGTAAGATTCATTTTTTAATTCAATATAGCCACCTTCGAGGGGTATACAGCGATTGTAGCTATGAATAATTATTTCGAAGACATTTTTATGATAAGATTTCTCTTCAACTTCAAAATAGGCTCCATTCCTGGGGAATAAGGTGGATGGGAGAGTGATTCGGAGCCCAATTCGCACCTTGTCACAATTGATTTGTGACAAGGTGCATTACCTTGATGAAACAGCTTTCTCTATTTTTTCAAATAGGTTTGATTTGGTTCTTCAATTGATCCAATAACTCAATCCCTGTTTAGTAGTCGCTGTTTATCGTCTGACCGTTTTTATGGTAATTGATGAATATATCCTGCGTATTCCAGAAAACTGATGCATAAACCTTGTCAGCTGACTGCTACGTTTCTGCACGCTGTGGATGCAGTTCACCTCGTTCAGTCCACTCGACTGAATGTCGATTGCTTTCTGACAAAACTCGGCTTTATTGAGTTTATTATCATTATTCCAAAGAATTGTGTACTTTTTAAATATTTTCATCGATGACAGCCACTTTGGGACGTCCACTGCGTTGGTCGTCTTCGATGCTCATATCACCTCGTTTAAACTTGCAAACCACTTTTCGATCTGAGACGACCCAGAACCGGGGTCAATTTTTTTTTGTTAATTTGCTAAAACTATCCATATATTTCTTGGGTTTTATCTAATTGAATTTTATTATCAATTGTGATAACTGTATTTTGTAGATCTACCTGCATAATATTTCAAATTTTTTATCTGGATTCATAATTACAGTGAAAAGACGGTCATTTGCCAGAATGATTCAATAATTTTATTTTAAATTCTCAATATAGTAAAATATTACGTATCTTTATGGCAGCTTAAAATCACACAAAAGGGTGAATATCGGAAGAAGGAATTTATCTAAACTCAGTTAAGAAATCCAGCGAAAACAATATTCGCCTTTAATACCTAAGCTCTTAAGCACCCTTTCGTATATCCACGATTCCATATCTGGTATTTTCTAAAACAGCAATTCCCACGTCGCGACGAAAGAACGCGTTTGTAAAAGACTATGTAACAGGTACTTGAGTACCAAGAGTAGAGGGAAGTGAGGGTGTATTTTTTAGTATTGATTTCAACATTTGTTTATCAAAGTGGCAACTTTATTGAAACGTAATAAAGCTATTATGTACTGATTCCAACAATTTTGAGAACTATTTGAATTTGAAATGTTATGAAGTTTAATATTGATGTGAAACTTTACTTTTGTAACTCAGAAAATTGATCTCGGTAAAAGTTACTTAACCATTTTGCCAATAGAAATCTTTTGTTATAATCTGATGAACGATATGTTCGAATGTGAGAACATTTAATATTGATTCTTATCTTTGCTTCTATAATGGGCCAATTATCTATTTAAATTATCATAATCCTTTTATTCAGTATTTCTATTTATCTCATTTTATAACTTAGCAGAACATACTTTAACTGTAACGAAGATGTTTATATTTCATTGTATCCAACTATGGGGTAGATCTTACTTTCAAATTATTGATTTAATGTCCGATACTCTTAAGCTCAATAAGGGAACTTTCCCTGCCTTCAGGTGTAATGACCACCTACGAATAATATCATTACTCATTAGTATAAATAAATGGCTTTAGGGACGATACGCATGTATGGACCCACAGACATTGAGGTTTGTATGTTGTCGGTATGAAAGTGTTGAAGAATGTCTGAGTTGGTGGAATGTATGTGACGTTTGTGGTACATACAGGTGTATGATCAGAGGGCATAATTCCCTGGTTGACAAATCCGCGATATGGGAATAGAATATGATCCGCAGTCAGTGACACAATAAAATAATAATAAAACTGCCCGTTGGCGCTCAGTTGAGCAAAAAGAATCACGTATGGCTTTACGGGCTTACCTCTAGTTCCATATATAACGTTTTAATACTATACGAATTACTGAATTCGATTAAAAATACGCGAGCGAATTAACGTTGCAAGTTGTCAGCTGTGGACATATTTCTTTGAATTTTAAAAGTAAATCTTTCAGTCAGAGTTTGGAGTATCAGGGCAACGACTTCTTCAGAAAACATGATATCGTATTATCAAAACCCTTAGATCCGGTCAGTTACCACTCATCAGATGGGTGAGGGCCGGTTAGGCCTGTCTATAATAATCTCATATCCGAATTCCATCCAGAATATGGATGAGGGCTGATTAAGCCTGTTTATAATAATTAAATATTCCAACTTCCACTCGTAATACGGCTGAGGACCAATTAGGTCTGTATATAATAATCTAATGTATCAACTTGCACTCAAAATATGGGTGAGGGCAAATTGGGCCTCTATCTAAATGATCTGATATTTCATTAAATTCATTAAAAGACGCCAAGGAATGCAAGGATACAAATGCTATAAAGATCAAATAGATATTGTTACCGAATCTGTTTTTGATTTTCTAATTTCCTTACCTATGGTTTAAGCGGCGAAGAATTGGTCGTATCACATCAAACTTGAGTAGTTTACTACAAATACACAACACGACAAAGAAAAGGGTCCTATTTTATATAAGAGAACTTCAAGGCAAGTTCATGTACTAGACGATCACATAGCTTTTCAGTTGACCGATTTCAGTCGGTCTCAGGTGTAATTAATATGGGGAAGAAAATAACATAATTCGCGTATTGCAATTTACGTAAAAGCGATGCATTTTGCATCATCTTTCATAGACCGGGGTTGGGGGTGTTTCGCACCATTGCTAGCGCAGACTCCGAATAATGTTTATCCAGTCATGTTTTGTCTTCAATGGTGTTTTTTCATCAAAAAAAATGTTCAATCAACACATGGAGTTCTCTTTTTTCCATTTGTACAATGATAACAAATGTTGATTCACTTCAATGCTGTATTTCACGAACAAACGGTCGGAGAGCTGAACATTTTTTACTAGTGTCTAGTTAAGATTAGTAATATCTGAAAATCATGTGGGTTTGAGGCTAGTTACGCCTGTATATTAGCTTACGAACTTTTCAGCCCACAACGACTGAAAGTTTGTCATACAGTTTGGAGGATACCCTGTATATGGTAATAGGTGTAAATCAAATTTTCCTTGTTTATGGTTTCCCGTAAATTTAGTTCCCATTTTTTCGAGTTATTCGGGTTTGTAAGAATTCCCATAAATGTCTTCGCTTTGTAGAGCTCGAAATTCCCCAATGACTGCTTCGAGAATGTTGAGGAATCTTACGCACGAAATTCGAGTTAGGAGCATGGTGATTTCGCCATACCAGACCAGTAATTCAAATGATAGGAATATATAAAATTAATTAATTTCGGAATGAATTAATGTCGGTAGGTATTCAGGTAATCTCTCGACTTGAAATCCTGAAATTTCGACTTCAAAGTGGAGATTTAGATTGTAATTGTATTATAATCATTAAAAGTTCAAAACGATCGTTCTTGGAGTCTGTTTCATCTGGAGACTGCTGGGTATGACACGGAAGATAGGTGTATGAAAACTGTAATTAAATTACTATTTGTTGGCTCGAATTCAAATCGATTTTTTCTGAAACAGACTATGTTGGGGATAGAAATCTCAAGTGCCTCACAAGAATTGATATAGAAACTATTTATTTTCCGCTGGATCATGTTATGAAATAAGGTGTGAAGTTTGTCATCCTTTTCAATATTCAGTTCTTCTTCTAACGTGTAAGTGAATGAAATAACTGGACGATGATAATAACAAAATTAAACTATGTATTATACTATCGCAATAGATTTATTGGAAATTAGTGAGCCTATTAAGATCGCCTTTTATATCTAAACAGCTAATATACTAAACGCCTTATGTAATATACGCCCAATAACCCCAAATATATTGAACGCCTTACTATATTCACTGATATTTATACTCAAAAGTTCTTTATGTTACATAAAACTTTCTCATATATGCCTCACACATTCTTAGGGTAACGCAGCTTCCAGTATTGTTTAATGGATACGAACTCATCAACCATACAAATTTCAACAATGTACACTACGATGCCAATTTAAAAAGATACATTCAATTCGAAAATCTCAACTTTCTCCAATTGAGCTAGCATACGATAAAATGAAAAAGTTCCAACATTGATTCAAAAAAACAAATTGTTCAATCACCCTTTATGTTAGTTTTCAATCATAAACAACTCGAATATTAATTCACAATATACCAAATTTTTAGTTCCAAAAGTATGTAATATATACTTCAGAAAGATCGATATATATATATATATATATATATATATATATATATATATATATATATATATATATATATACAGTGTGTTCCAACGAAAATTTGACCCCCTATAACTCCGAAATGAGTAACATTAGCGAAAAACACCAAGACACTTCGATTTTTGTTTCGAGGGGGAGCATTTTTCGAAATAATTCGAAACTTCTCAGATCAACCCCCTACCCCAGCAACCCTAACTTTGAAATTCATCATAGGGAATAAGGGTCGAGTGGCACCTTACTGAAAAGGTCTGTCAATTCTCCACCTTGATTTGTCATTTTTAGAATTTTAAATTAACATACAGGGTGTCCCAACCAAGGGTGAAGTTGAATTCCTGGAAATCCCAAATACTAAATGAAATAGATTTATTTTGGCATAATGCAAGCGCAGGTTTATGCTCGGTCTAGAAAAACGACCTACACTTGTGAATTTGGAGTTGGTGCAATCAACCCCCTATTTCCAGCATCCCCAACTCAAAAATAATTCGATCGATAATAGGTCAAGTGGTACCTCGTTGGAAAGGTACTGCAATATTCTCTTCGAATTTGGTATTTTCGAAATTCAGAATCATCATACAGGGTGTCCCGAAGCAGGAACATTGAAAATCCAAATAACTTTTTGAAACTGGTTCATTTCGGTATACGAGAACATGTTTGATCCGAGAATAGGACTTTCTTGTGTGGTTATAGAATTTTTGCAATCAACCCCTTCCATTCAGCATCCCCAACTTGAAAATCATACAAATAATTCAAGTGGCATATCTTCAGAAAGGTTTTTGAATTCCAGAATGATTAAAGCATTTCATTCAGTTCGGCTCTCCATACAGGATGTCGCTTTCGAAAAATTCAATATCGTCATTTGAAATTATCAACTAAAATTAATTCGAAACTGTTAAAAGTATTGGGGTACGATGTGTTGAGCATCAATTACGAAGAAATAAAGCTGATTTCTGCATTGAAAATGTTCACATTTTTTCATTTCCATCTGGCGTGCAGTCATCTGTTATTTCTCATTTTGCAATGAAATATTATTATTATTATTCAGATCAGTTCCTCATTATTGTTGTTGTTCGTCAGTTGAAATTAATCTGAAAATGGTTTATTCCACTGAGGAAAGGGTCGAAATTGTATCGACGTATTTTCGAAATAACAGTTGTGCCAAAGAAACGGCAAGGATATTCGATAGGAACCATTCTGAAAGAGAAAGGGAGTCAGTCACCAGTACGTTAAATATTTGGTTGACAAATTCCTAGCTACGGGTTCGGTGGCAAACAAAAACATGAAGTGGCATGTCCTGTCAGAAATAAGGCAACGGAAGTGGCAGTAGTGGGTCATCTACAAATGGAGAATACTACTTCGATCAGAAAACTATCTCGTCTGACTGGTGTATCAGCTACAACTGTCCATAGAATCGTGAAACATCACAAATTTCACCCTACAAGGTAAAATTAGTGCATGAAATAAACGAAGATGATCCAGATCGTCGTTTACAGTTTTGTGAAAATCTAAGTGAAAACCTAAACGCTAATCCAAATTTTCTGAATAACATCTGTTTTTCTGATGAAAGCACCTTTATGCTCAGTGGTGAAGTGAATAGACATAATTGTCGATATTGGGACACACAGAATCCTCATTGGTTTAGAGAGGCCCACACGCAAAGGCCTCAGAAGTTGAACGTTTGGGCAGGAATTTTTGGCAATCATCTAGTTGGGCCTTTCTTTATTGAGGGTAATCTGAATGGAAATGGCTACCTACAGTTGTTAGAGGAACACATACATCCTAGATTGACAGAAATTTTACAGAACGATCCAACTCTTTCTGAGGACGAAATGCGTTTTCAACAAGACGGTGCTACTCCGCATTATGATGCTCGGGTGCGCCAATATTTAGACGAAAATTTCCCAGGAAGGTGGATTGGTAGAAGAGGACCTGTTGAGTGGCGAGCCAGGTCACCAGATTTAAATCCCTAGATTTTTTTGTTGGGCCATCTAAAATCTAAAGTTTATGCCACAAGACCAGAAAACCTGGAGGAGCTGCGGATGAGGATTATCACAGAATGCCGACTTTTGACTCCTGAAGTTTTCGCTAATGTGAGAAGGAGTTCGAAAATCGTCTGTATAACTGTATGGAGGTGGGCGGAGGTCATTTTGAACAATTGTTGTAATAATCAAGTTAGTTTTTGTTTTCAATTGAATACAAGTTCAATAAATCTCGTTTTCCTGTTTAGATGAGCATCCAATCAGTTTCTCCATCATCCCTCATCCTGATCCTTACGCCAGAAAACCTCGATTGCCAAACTGAAACCAATGCCTCAGTGATTCAGAAAATAGAAAAATCTTTCTGGAACTTTGCCACTCAACCTGTAATCACTTGTATGATTTTTTGAGTTGGGGATGCTGAATGGAAGAGATTGATTGCAAAAATTCCATATTCACGCAAGAGAGTCTTATTCTCGAATCAAACATAAACATGTTCTCGTATTATACCGAAATGAACCAGTTTCAAAAAGTTATTTGGGTTTTCAGTGTTCCTGCTCCGGGACACCCTGTATGCTGATTCTGAATTTCGAAAATACCAAATTCGAAGAGAAAATTGAAATACCTTTCCAACGAGGTGCCACTTGACCTATTTTCGATCGAATGATTTTTGAGTTGGGGATGCTGGAAATAGGGGTTGATTGCACCAACTCCAAATTCACAAGTGTAGGTCGTTTTTCTAGACCGAGCATAAACCTGCGCTTGCATTATGCCAAAATAAATCGATTTCATTTAGTATTTGGGATTTGCAGGAATTCAACTTTACCCTCGGTTGGGACACCCTGTATGTTAATTTAAAATTCTAAAATGACAAATCAGAATGGAGAATTGACAGACCTTTACAGTAAGGTGCCACTCGACCCTTATTCCTATGATGAATTTCGAAATTAGGGTTGCTGGGGGTAGGGGTTGATCTGACAAGTTTCGAATTATTTCGAAAAATGCTCCCCCTCGAAACAAAAATCGACGTGTCTTGGTGTTTTTCGCTAATGTTACTCATTTCGGAGTTATAGGGGGGGTCAAATTTTCGTTGGAACACACTGTATATATATATATAGATCTATAGTTTCAAATTTTTAATTTTCACTCAACAGTTCTGATTCGAATTAGATCAGGAGAATCAAACAAGACTCATGAATTATAATAAATAACAAATATGAGCTTAAAATAGCAATATGGAAGAATGCCTTTTCAAGTATATTAATGAAATAGAAAATGAAAGTTCCTCTCAAATTAAAATTTCTCGAGAGAATCCATATGACAAAGGCGAGAAATTAGTAATGAAATGAAAGAACATTACGTAGAAATTTCATCCTATACATAACTATTTCGTATAAATTCAAATTCCAAATTCACACAATTTGTTCACCAGAAAGAACAAACATCTTCTGAATTGAAGTGTTCTTGTGGAAAGCATAATTGAGATCCAAACATCCACAAATTTGTAAATTACGTTATGGACCTTCATATACAATACAATGATGTTAACTATATATCATCTTCAGTAAAACTGTTTCTTGTTTCTAGATTCTTAACTGTCGGACTTGCTCTCATAAATGAAATTTTCAATCTTCAATTTTACTTCACTCTTCAATTCATTCTCTTGTGAAACTTTATAATATATTGTGAAGTGAAAATTAAAGGAAGAAATTGCATATTTCCATACTACATGATAAACGTACTCATTTTACACAATTATAAAAATACCTAGAGTACAACTACCTACAAAATTGTCAAATATACATAGCATTCCCCAAGTAGTAGTTGAATTTTTTCCAAAATATGATTAACATAAGCAGGAGCATGTTTCTTGTGACTTTCATAAATCTATGACTGAAAGTTGTTGTACAAAATGAAACTTCGTATGCAACTTCGACATATTTGAACATCATGTTTCCCACTATCAGACACCTATAAAAGACACACTTTCAACAACAAATCAATGAGGAAGCCTGTCATTCATTAAACAGCCATGATAAATTTCCTTAGAAATAGTAATAATGTGTTATGAATAGAAGGAACCCACAGTAATTACCTTTTGTGCGAATTGTGATGGCATAGAAGAATATCTGAGTATTCAGAAATCAATCGAGTTCTGATGCCAACTATGAAGACAATAGTTTCAAAAATAAATTTTGATTGTAAGAATCGTAGGTAAATTTCAAGCCATCTCCTTCCTTCGGAGATATATAAACTTCACATGTAACTTTTCTGTTACTACTCAATGTTTTCTTTGCTTATTTTCGTGATTGTACTATTAAGTGGTCCTACATAATAGGTTAAATATCATTTTTCATTTCATTTTCCAACTTTTCTACAGTGGATCTCTTTTATACTTCCTCTTCACAAGTGGATTGGAACCTTAAAAGAAGTATTTCAAAAATAATAACTACTAAATTTGTATTGAAAATAACAGCTCACCTTCAAACCACGGACAAAAAGATCATGGAACTGAGAGGTAAATGAATTATACTTCCCATGTATTTCTTTCATATTTTCCAAATATATTTGTTGATTAGCTTTCGAAGATACATACCCACAGAGTTATGAGATCTTTTTTTCTTTGGTTCAAACTTGAACATTGTCAAACACATTGAATCTCGTTCACTTTTACATTTGGATGATTGTAGAATGGAAACGTACTTCCTCTTGAATAAACTGAAACGAAAATTCAATTTGAAATGACACAGTCTTACTGACATAGTTGGAAATTGATACAGATATAACCTCTGGTGAATAACTCTCAATATTCATATCATACATGCTCTAAATGACCTAACGAAAACTCAATCTTTTTCTTTTTCAGAAAAATATTATACAGAAGAGGTCAATACCTTTTAATAGCAACTCAAAGGATATTTCATCAATTCGTATGATAGTCTCGATTGATTCGTTAAAGAATCCAGGAGTTTTCTTAACGTATAGAGGTTAGAATAACCGTGACTAAAAATGAAAAATTTAAATTCTGAGTACATTTATTGAGCATGCTGACAAAAATATACTTTAATATACGTCAATAAACCTAGAATCACATTTACTTACGATTAAACATTATTGTGTCTCCTCAACTTCTTTTTATCAGAACATTCCGTTTTGAACTTCATTATTTGGATTAGAATAACCTCTAAATGTTGAATTTATAAATTTTGAAAGTTTGTCATTTGTTTTCTCAAACAAAATACATATAAAATGGACAAAGTAAACATCCAACTACGTTCACTTATCTTTAGACGCTCATTTCAAGTTTCGTTAAACTTTTCATTTTCATGACAAATCGAATATAAATCTAATTGAAATGATGTCTGTACACATGGATATTTCATTCTGTTTCATACTCTCGTTCAGAAGAGAGAGAGAGAGAGAGAGCACTATATTCTAGATGTAGGTAGTACCGAAATTATGTTGGTGAAAGTAAAAGTTACTAAACTATTTCCATTTCAGTATTTTCATTCAGTAGAAGAAATGCATTAAATTTTACACTTTTATCAGATTGACTGCCGATCGAACTTGAATAGCGATCATAGGGGTGGTAGAAGAGGTGACTGGATCCGCCCCTGTGTTTTCGGTTTTTTCTCGAAATTCTAGGTCTCAAAAGTCGCCCCAAATTCGAAAATCAAGGCGTATATTAACGATTTCTCTTCGCGGACCCGATAAGGAGATATGTAGGAATCGTTCGACAGACGAATCCTTGCTCCCGGTAACCCCGTATAAGTAGGATAGATGAAAAAAAAATCCTTATTTTGACAGCTCGACATTCAATGATTTATTTAATTTCTGGCCGTCAGAGATTCTCGGATTGTAGAAAATAGAGCGAAATTTTGCTAAAGTCCGCCGATAGCCCTTCGTTGAATCGAAGATTTTCCAGTTTTCCCGGGGTTTAACGGGAATGAAACTATTGCGGCGCAATATGCGAAACTCGGGGCTTGCTCTTTGTCCAGGGTTTGAAACGATCGAACGCGATGGAAAAATTTGTATAGACATAAAAGTCTCCACTGGCGAAAATTCGGAGATCTTTTTTAATTTCGCTTCGTTCCGATCGTCTTCCGGAAGATCGAAGTTTCCGATTCCGAAGAAATCTCGCCGTTTCGACTTTCCCTTCGCTCTAGGCGACGTAACGGCGAAAATTTTCGAAAAATTTGGCACGGACCTTTAATGGACCCTTCTCCAGAAAAAAAATAATCGCGGGGGCCTTTGGCCCCCAATTGTTCGCCGCGTCACTTCTTCTCCGCCCGGTTCTAACTACCGCTATCCCCTCGTATTATTCCGGAAAAAGGCATTACGACTTTAATAATATACATCGGGATTGTAATTTCGGTCGCTCGACTATCTTCAGCTAACAAGTATTACTTGTAATCAGCTGAAAATTGTTATCGTTAGGAATCTTTGAAATGTTAACACCGGACCCAGATCATTATTCAAAAGTTGTTACAAATCTGACAATCAATAGCTAAAGGAAGAAATGCTGCAAGGAATAATGGTGAAGTGACCCCTCGTTTGAGTCCAAAAATAAATCTTGTACGAAACGGAAATCGAAGTATTAGAAAAGCTTTCGAATCGTTTAAAAGAAATTATTTTAAAAGAGATCGTACGAGCTTGTTAAGTGATGTGTTAGCAGATGCACTTCCAGAAAAATGACGAACGAACAGCGGTTAGAATTGCATAATTCTGAGCGATGAAAGATCGGCCAATCTCGATACGCATTGGAAATGTATTTTTATCTTTGGCAACAAAAATAAATGTCTGAATCAGTGTTTTGTTACTCAACTTCTCGGGCATTCGAATAGACGAGATAGACCAGATGGTAGATTTTTCTATCACATAATTTCTTTATCGAAATAGAGATTTCGGTCATATCGTAATACTCAAAGGCACTAGATGCTATTTTGCAGGTATAATTTTCTTAGAATGAGAGAGAATGAGTATTCTTATTTATACAGGGTGTTTCCGGGCGAAAGGGTCATACTTTAATGAGGGATAAAGTAACTCCAGGCCTTACAGAAATGGTATGAAAGTCATCAAAGCTTTCGGATTTTCAAAATACAGGGTGATTAGTTGTATTTAGTCGAATATTTGTTGACCAAAATTGATGAAATTTTTCACATTTATTAGACTATCGTCGAAATTTTATTTGTACTTCTTACACATATAAAAAAAAATGATGGCAACATTTTTACTATCAATGAAGGTAAAATGATCGACAGTTTTCAGGTCATACAACGTAAAAACAAAAAAATTTTGTAATACAAACGAAAAATAAGTAAAAAAAAATGTGGGGCACAATTCGTGAATTATTAAAGTCAATTTTTTTTCGAAATGGCCATCGCCGAGTTGCAAACATTTCCTGTATCGTAGAAACACATTATATATGCTTTCACGAATCATTATGTTAATCCACAGAGGCATCTTTCATGCCGTTTACAAGTTGTTCTCTGCAAATATACACATCGTACACTCTGGATTTCAAATAAGCACTCACAACAACTCACAAAATATCTCTAGAGGGTTGAGATCAAGTGACATTTGGATGCCATGCCCACCGCCACCTATCCACCTATTTCAATAGTTTCACCCCAGAATATTTCTCACTTCATTTGAGGAAGTGAGGTGTAGCGCCATCGTTCTGAAACCAAATTCCGTTCACATTGATATTTTCAAGGGATTTGTCAGAATATTGAGTAAAAAAGTACATTTCACATGTGAATACTCCTTCAAAAACACACCACTTCATACATTTACAAAAAATATTTGTTGCATGAGGATTTTCGATACAAATGTTCTGTGTTATGCTATTGTGAATTCTGCTAACGGGATGGGGTCACACATGAAGAAAACACTAATGCCCGTTGTGGTAAACGTAAATGTAGAGTTGAATACAACACGTGGTTCGTAAGTAGACAACGGCGGATTGACAATATGGCGGACGGTGTGGGTCGTCTGTAGAGTCGACTCATGGTAACGCATGCTGGCGAAGGAAAAGAGTCTAAGAAATGCCCGAATTCTTGAACAATCGGGCCATGTAGAAATAGAGCACGTTCTGTGCTCAACTTGGTCAGAGGGGCCTAGAGTGATATATGGTTAGAACGCATAGTGAACACGGTAACACGGTCCCCTCTAAGATCGCCGTTAGGTTTTATTATTATTATATTGCCATACCAAGTAATAAAACCATTTTGTATCATTATTAAGGACATGTGCGTACGTGTACATCATATCATTGAAGATCAAAAAAAAAAGAAAATAAAGTTATCTTGTTATCCCAGTTCTACTTAAATCTACTATGATGTGTGTAGTGCGTCTGTGGATGTCATACTATATACCATTTGGCATCAACGTCATGATGAGAGGAAAGATGATGAGTAAACCTTACGATTCGTGAGTGAGTCGTATGGTCTAGCTACCTACAAGGCGAGAGCGTGCCTATGCTTAAATCTAAGATATGTGCAATAATGAATCCTGAAACGGAGTAAGTGAAACGCATCTACTTTGTGTCTTTATTTGTCACTTTCATGAAACTAGAGATTAAATACCTGAAAGAGAAAAAAAAAGGGCTAAAAGAGAAACAATTGACTCGCCCAAAACACACGATGAGTTCATCCTGCATTGAAAAGCTGCGATTGGTACTCTTGAAACACTACACTCACACACTAGTCGTCGCATTCAGCATGTCCAGACATCGTGGTGGTGTTATTTCAGGGTGGTTTCCGGCGCCATTTGGTGTTGTCTGATATTATCCACGTGGAGTTTGGAAGCGGTACTTTGCGCATCGATCCAGTATGTGTTATCTTCAGCGATGGCGGCTCTTCTGTAGGACCCTCGTAACTGTATCCATGGAACTTCGTGAGATCTGCGTGTTTCAAAAAATTAGCCATCTGTAGTTGGTTCGACAATATGGCAGACAGCGTGGGTTATCTGTAGAGTCGACTCGTGACAACGCATGCTGCAGACGATGTGACCTCGATGGAGTCGGCGAAGGAAAAGTGGGCAAGTCTACTGTGACTGAATGTGATCCTTCATTCTTTTTCCTCTGCGTTTTGATTTCTTGGAATGTCCTTGGTTGTCCTGAGGTCCTACTCGTTGGATATCCTACTTTTCCTATGTTGCGGTGCATCTGCACTGTCCTTTAGTTTCCTCTTCTATTGTACTAGGGATGTACACTTTCCTACTGTCCTCGGTTTCAGTTCCATTATTTTGGTGACCTCGTTATTTTCGTGGTCTTCCATCTAAACGATTGTTCTTGTCGTGAGTCGTGAGATGATTTCTTCCAAAATATCGATTTCCATTTCCTTCCTGAATTATTCTTTCCTCATATACCATGGAGCGTTTATTGCTTTTTCTGGAGAACGTTGGAGCTGTCTTGTTTACCTTACAATTGACCAAGTACAACCGGCTCCACTCTGGTATCTCCAATTCTGAATTCATTGACATGCTCACATTCTCAGCTGTTTCAGAAATTAAAAATAAGGACGCCAAGGTACATATTATCGGTAGAGTGAAGTAGATGATTAATCTGCAACAGAAAAAGAGTTGGCGGGAGTATAGAGCCCTGGGGTGCTTCTGTATTAACTTGAAAAGATTCTCTCGTTACTACCTGAATCGATCCATTGAAGAGGAAAATTCCAATTAACAAGAGTACTAAAAATCATCCCGCTCTCATATGTATATTTTTGTAAATTTAGTTTTTGATTTGCACGTAATTTCGTCATTACCCAGTAGCTTATTCACGTGTTTTAATCGTATATATATTTATTCAAGGACAAGTACAACAACCATGCTTTATCCGGGACTCGAACCAATACTATCTGCTTGGGGAGCCACTCTCCCAACTGACTTACCCACGAAGGCGTCACGCCTCTCACATTTTCTCAAGGAACAGTCAACAATGGCATTAATCAAATTCTTTATCAACTTCTCGAATACCCTCGATTATATCATTCCGGAGTAGGTTATTGAGAATGGAAAATCGATTCAATCTTAATCTGTTGGGAAATCTACAAGAGCCCATATCTCACTATAAAAAATTCAGGAAGCATCTCGGAGGCCTCTCAACTCGTCATCAAAAATTAAGTCGTTTGATTGAATCCCCAGCGGGAAAGAAGTCGGAATTTATGGGCCATCTCGAAACAGAACGAATAAAGTTTTTTTCATCAAACTCGACAAATCGCGTCGACCGTCTCGCAGCGTTTCCGACTTTCATGGGGATTGAAAGGTATATATACTTCCCGTCCGTGACGGAAGGTGCGGAAGTGGTCGGCGTTTGATAGCTCTACAGTTTTCGATCGGAGTGAATTCGATGAAAGTACACATGCACTTATGCTCGAACTTTTTTTTATTATAGTAGACTGCATAATGTGTACTCCTCATTAATTTGAATGAGACTTTCACGAGGCTCTTGGTTTCTCATTAAATAAAGAGATGAAGATTGTACATTATGACAGAAAAGTACCGGAAATAGATTATTCGAAAATCTGCTTAAAACGATTGTCAAAATTGTTGTTGCTAAGTTGGCACAGCTGTTCTCTATACTGACGCGAAGTTTGAACGCGATCTCTCATTCAGTTCATTTGTTTACAGTGCTTGTCTGTTCCCACAAGCGTGTTCTTCGATTTTCACAATGGGTAAAAATATCGAATAAGTTGTGGCACATCCTCGAGCAATAAAGGTAACTCCTCCTCAAGAAATTGCCGATAAGCTGGACCGTTTAGTTAGGTAAAAAAATGGCTCAATCAAATAATTTCCAATTATTTCGACCCAGACATTTAGTGAGAATTGTTCTTGATGATGAGATTCTTGAATCAAATTTGGGTTTTCGTCAGCCCAATAATGATTATTGTGAAAATTTGTGATAGCAGTTCTCGAAAAGTTAGCTTCGTCTGTGAACATTTTTTCACTATCAAAATGAGCATTTTCTCTAAGAACCATTGGCAGAAATTCAGTCTTGAAGAAAATCTAAAGGAAGTAGAGTTTGGACGCGCTGATTATGACACGCATATAATAAAAAGTCGTGGAGAATCCCCCAAACTAGAACATGTGAAATATTCGACTGATTTCCAATTCTTCTTGTACTCATATGAGGATTCAAATCAGTACAATTCAAAACTGCTTCCTCAATATCTGGAGTTCTTTTAGTTTGAGTTGCACCTTTTAAATGATTATTTGCAGTAAAAGTACCAGTTTTCCTCTACTTTCTGTGGATATTTGAAAATGTTCGCCTGTCTGGTGTTACTCAATTTGGAAAGCGCACCTGATATACTCGCCAAGCTTCTGTTGTGTTTCCATCAGCCAGACCGTACATGTAATGGATATCAGCCAATTCGGCGTTAGTAAAATAAGCCATTTTATTATACAGCAATAACCTCAAAAGTCTTAACACTAATCGTTAATTTAATGAACAATTCTAGCAGACACTGGTTCAACTTTAGCAATTGTCAAAATAAATAAATGAAAAAAATCAAAGCCTAGTCATTTTTTTAATGAGTGCTTTCAATTCAGCGAATGCATACAATCGTTCAATAATTCTTTGCTCAAGAACGGTCGAAGAAACGAAAAAATTACAAGTGTTAAAAAAGTTTGTAAATTGAACGAAGATGACGAAAATTGATTGAACGCTGATCAGTGGCATACAGCAAAAAAGTTTGAAAGGGCAAAAGAAGACATGGCTCCTGAAAAGAAATCACCTTGTAGATTCTAGTTGAAATTTAAGACATGTAACGATGGAGGCTGTAAAAAATAGCTTGCATTCCAAATTTGGGCTGAAGATCTCGAAAACTGCAGGAGTTTTGAAGAAAAAATCAATTTTTTCTGGAAATTTCAACACTTTGTAGCTCCGTAACAAAGCTTTTGCGGATCTATGTTTATATGAACTTTTTTTCTTAAAATTGCACATAGATTTACCCCCTCTAGTTGTGACATACTATTTTGTTATTTATTTATTATTATTTTGTTTCTACAAAAGGAAGAGTGATGTTCTTTATATCAAATGCGGAAAGATCTTCCTGTCTGGTCTATGTATACACCATTACAATCAGGGCAACACAGTCCGTATACTCCTGAAATGAATATATGTATAGTCTCCGGTCTTATATGGCATTTTCCGCACTCATCTGTTTGTAATGTTCCGTCCTTAATAATAAATTTTTTGTAGTTGTTTGTAGCGATCACTTGGTATTGAATGGCCATAAGGAATTCGCCTGTTTCCGCGAATAATTCTCCTTTCATCAACAATTTCTTGGAGGCCTCTTTGTCGATGTGTGGTTGATTAATCTCATGGTGATGTCGTCCATGCAATTCCTTTCTTGACCATTGCTCTTGTTTTTCATTATCTGATAGGAACGGTGAATTCAGCAGATCATCTCTAGTAGCAAGATTTTGAGGTGTATATCCCTTATGAGCCAAGGATACCACTCTATGGAGGTCATAAGTGAGAGCTTTTGCAGAGAAGAATTCTCTGAGATTTTTGATCTGTTCGGTATGTAAGTTGACAACATCCATCAATCCGCGTCCTTCTTCTTTCCGCTTCAAAGTTGTTCTTATCACAGACGATTTTGAATGGTGATTGTTGTACTTTGTCAGTATCGTTCCGGTCTGCCTTCGAATATCATCCAGTTCTGTCTTAGACCATCTGATTATTTTAAATGAGCAAAGCAACACTGGAATGGCGCAGGAGTTAATCGCTTTGACTAGATTCCCCGAGTTTAACATTGACTTCAGCACAGTCTTCAGACGCTGACTGTACTCTAAACGAATCTTTTCCTTTGACTGTTTATGGTCTAGCAATCTGGCTTGTTGGTATCCCAGATATTATGGATGGAAGTTTTGTTTCACCATCTTTTCTTCTTTGAATTTCATATGAACATCTGCCGAGAACTTACTGTTAGTTTTCTGCAGATCATCCAATTGTTTCTTTTTCGGAGCATATAATTTGATGTCATCCATATACAGTAGGTGGGAGATTGTATGATAGTTCCTATCTGTTTTTATCCTAAATCCGTATCCTGTTCTATTGAGCATTGAAGACAATGGGTTCATAGCTAAACAGAATCATAATGGACTCAAAGAGTCTCCTTGAAAAATTCCACGGCGTATGGGTATCTCGTCAGTTTTAATTAACCTATTATTCATGTTGACCTGCAGAGACGTGTGCCAGTGTGTCATAGTTGTCTTCAAGAATTCTACCAGGGCTGGGTGAATTTTGTATATCTGCAATACTTCAACAAGCCAAGAATGGGCGGTACTATCGAATGCCTTCAGATAATCGAGAAAAGCAGAATGAACATTCCGATGCCCTACGTGTGCCTGTTTCATTATGACAGAATCGATGATGAGTTGTTCTTTGCACCCGTGGTGTTTCTTTCTGTATCCTTTTTGCTCCTCTACTAATATATTGTTGTCGTCAAGGTGTTGGTATATTCGATTGGATATGCATGAGTTGAGTATTTTGTAGAGTGTTGGCAGGCAAGTGATCGGCCTATATTGAGACGGATCCTGTGTTCTATCGCTCTTAGGTAGCATATATGTTAAGCCTTGTCTTAGGAAAGTGGGTGTTTTCTTGGAACGTTGAAGAACATACGTGAGCTGTTTCGTTAGGGCTCCATGGAGCTTTAACTACTGTTGTGATTTCTTCCTCCGTTATACCTTCGAAGTCCATATGTTTGATATCGAGGCGTTGTTTTTCATTCTTGATCCATTCCGCATCTTTATTGTGTTCTTTGGGGTTCGACCATATTGATGACCAATAATCGGTGAAGCACTGTGCGTCAAGTACTACTCTGTTATTGTTGGTCGCAGTTTTGTTATTTCCCTTATGAAAATTGGCCGCGCTTTGGAGGAACCGTTGGTTTTGATGTTTCCTTTCAGTACAATTGATGTAGCTTGAGAGCCTTTTTGCTTTTGCTTGGAGTTTCTGCTTCAAAGAGTTCATATACACGTCGATATGTTCTCTGTGATCAGGGTGTTTTGTGTTCGTACCAATTTTTCTATGAATTTTGCGTATATGGGATTTCAGGCGCCTTGAGGGCTTTTTGTTTCTCAGGAATTTTGTGAGCTCTAATATTGTCAGTATCCTTCTCCAGTCGTTTTTGTCATGCTGGTTTTCTGACGCTTTTTGGCTCAGATCGAATCAGAGTTGTGGAGACTTGTTGTTTGTGTATTCGAAGAACCGCTACCGCTCCACAGTAAATCAAAGTGTAAATTGTCTCCAAGGAGTTCTGGTCAGTGTAGTCTTCAAACACTGAGTTTATGCTTGCTAGGATGATATTGGTGTTCTTGTTCGTCTTGAGTTTGGGCAGTTTAGGTCGTTTAGTTGGGTTACTACAACTGAGTTCAGTTATTGCTCTGTTGAGTTCTGATCGTGCTAAATACATAAATTCGTTCTGCTGGTTCGTCTCAGGGGGGCGATCTATGTTGATATTCGTTTCCATGGCTTCGATGTTATCTGTAACACATCCATTGATGGTAAGTATACCGTTATGAGTATCATCTTCACTTCTAAGTTCCATTATGACCTCTTCTCGTATGCTTTGCAGCGTTTCTGAAGAAAGTAGCCTGTTTTTAACGATTGTTCTTCGTTGATCCGAAATTCTCCGTTCGGATATGTGCTGTAATTCCGGATATTTTTCTACGAACGCAAGATGTAACGCGTATCTGTATGCTGTCATTTCCGATTCCATGTTTGTAATCTTGTAATAGGAACGCATCATGAAGGCATTCATTTCTGGGGTCCACTTCATGCGTTTCCTAGGGAGTCCGGCTCTCGTGGTCGTAGGCATAATAGCTTGCGCCACCGTTGAAACATCAAGAGTCGGCTGGGAGGTATTGATGTTGTTTCCCACTTGGTGTTGTGTTGCAGTAACTCGATATCACGCTGCTTCCATTTCTAACCGAGGCAGACTTTGACTTGCTTTCCGAACAAGAACCTCTTCCTAAATCTTGAACGCGACAAGAGGTTATGGTGATACAATGTCGATTCATCCGTTTATTCCTTATATTGTACATCATTGGATAAGTTGCATTTTATACCAACTGCCAGGTTCAGCTTGGGTACCCCGGGCTCGCTAGGCTCGTACTCAGAAACAATGTTCCTGAGCCCCTGAGGGGTTATTATATTATTATTTATTATCGTGGACTTATGCACTATCTCAGCTGTTAGCTGGATTTAATTACCTTTCCCAGATTCAGCAATCAAAGGCAATAGGCTCGATTACAATATTCTTGACATAAATTTCCTAACTATCTTACATGTATTAAGAATTACAGCTCTTTGCATTTCTATATAGGTATTCTTATGCAATTCTAATTTCTTAAGGCTATCATGCAAAGTTTTGGGTATTAACCCAGTCGAGGATACGATGAGAGGAACAATATCTATTTTCTCGAGGTGCCACATCTGCTTGATCTCCATAGCAAGGTGTGTGTATTTGGACTTTTTCTCCTGGAACTTGTTCAATAAAATATTATTATTTTTATTATCATTATTAATACAAATATTTTCTAGCTATTTTCTTTAAATTCGGGAAGGTGGATTCTAGCACTTACCATAAAAGTAATGTGTCTTGTTTCAAATCAGTTACCGGGTTTACGCTATTTAGCATTCAATAGTTTAACTTGATAGTATAGGTAACACATCCAATGCATACTGGATGGTCCTAAAGTATATATTGACGTTTCGATAGTTTATTCTCATAACATCGATGTGTCGATGATATCGAAGTCAAAACATCGATGTGTATTCATCATCGATGAATATCGATCATTCCTACACGGTATTCACATGATATGACTTCGAGGTTTCCGTTTTGAATATGATGAAGACATAAAAGAGAATTGGCGACGAGAACTGAAGTCAATTTTAGAAAAAGCGTTAGAATAATGTTTTGATGATTGTATTAGTGCTTAGCATCTTTCCAGTTCATCGTTACTTGCTATTTGAATGACCTATACAACTCACGATTACCAAACGGAAGGCACGTCTTAAAAAAATTGATATTTGAGCCAATTATTATCATCGCTATCGATAAAGCGAGTTTATTGCGACCCAAACATATTTCGCGGAGAAACACATTGTTATCTGCGTTTTACGTGGATGATAGTCAGTTTTTCAATCTTTCAAGTTAGTCCCGTAGCAGGCGGCAACCGCGCAAATCTATGCGCGCTTGTAAACTAAAAGCGGAGTAGTCAGCAGTTCAGTCGTTTCAAAGTCGTTGGCGTCGGAACTCGGTCGCTCGCCTTGCGTACCCACAATATACGTCAGGTTCTCAATGTGTCCGATAAAGTTTATTTAGTTCGTGAACTGTTACACCATAATGCACTCGATCGGTTAGTGGAAAGTTTCGAGAGTTCAACATGTGAATACGGCCGATTTTCCGCGTGTTTTCTATTTTTCAGTTTTCGTTTCTGTGTTGTATTCTCGTCAGTTGACCCATGTGTGGATTTGTTTTTTGTTTTTCATGGTTTGTATTCACGTAGCGTAATATTTCATAAGATTTCGTGAAATTCACTTGAACAGATTTTGCGGGTTTTTCTTCCGTTGTCGAAGTGAAAATTTTGATATCTCGAAATCCAATGCGTTCGGTTTTGTTGATGTTTTGATAGCCTTGACATTTTGAACAATGTACTGATATTGCGATATCGTTTCGTGATTGATGAGTTTGTACTCACGTACGCATGATATCCAAATGACTATTTTAAAGTGATGCCAGAATTCGGAAGGCTCGTTCCAATTTGGAACTATGTCAAAATCGAAAAATCCGTTCGTTGTTTCGAAAATTTTTGGAATATTTCGGGGTTTTTATGGTACTTCGAAGATTGTCTGTTAATAATCTTAGGTGTTTGAAAAATCACCAGTTTCGATCAAATGTAAGTACGTTGAGATAGGAACCGTTTTCAATGAAATGGCGGATGCGCAGCAAGTTCAAGGTTAACTCTAAAATTGTTCCTATGAAGAAGTTTTCTATTTGTTGAATGGAGTGTTTTCTGTTCGTGAAAATGACTGACATCCTGACATTGAAAGTTCTCATTTTACGAGAACGAATATCCGCACGCCACTGCGTTGTACCCAAAAACGTGCCTGTATAATGTTGAAATACTTTTCACGTAACTTTTGTAACAACCAGAATATCAACAATTCATGAAATATCGAAGATTCGATAATTACTAACTCGAAAACCGAAATGGTCTATTTACCGAAACGAACCTCCAGAAGGGGGATTTATTTTTTTTAATTGCTGACCCTGTATATTCATAGAAATTTTATATAAGAAATCAGTAAAGCAAGCAATGGGGATATACATTCTGTCAAAACAGTACCGCCAATTGGTCAATGAAACAAAAAATATTATTTTTCATCCAAATTGGTTGTATCGACTTCAAAGCAGACCTCTTCCGAAATAACACATTTACGCCAAGGAAAAATCAAATCATCAAAACATTTTTTGAACGCTTTTTCCGGGATCGTGTGCAGTTTTCACTGCAAATTCTCTTATGTCTTCTATCGATTCACAACAGGTACCCTGAAGTGGTATTTAGAGTTTTGCAAGGAGAAAAAGTCGACCGAAGCCATATCGGGTGAAAACGGTGGTTGTTCGATGGTATTTGTTGAGTTTTTGGTCAAATATTCATTCACAATGATAGCCTTGTGAGGTGCATTGTTTTCTTTCCACAAATCTTGGCCTTTTAGAGGGATTTGCTCTCTCAATCGCCGCTTAACGCACAGGTAGTATTCTTGATTTACCGTCTAACCTTCTGGCAATCATTCCGAGAACACAACAGTCAACATTACTTTGACTTATTATCGATTTTGACGTGATTTTTTCAGTTTTGGTTAACTTTGAAGGCACCATTCAGAAGCTTATAGACTGGTTTGCATGTCAAACACCTAAACCCATGTCTCATCACTAGTTACAATGCGTTTTATGATTGTGGGATTAGAATTGACACTTCAGCGACCTTTACGCGATTCAGTTTTCGAAGAAAATTCAGGTCTCATAGAAATTGAGATAAAGGTAATAATGGAAAATGTAAGTTTTTTGGAACAATCAAATACCCAAAAACCTGTTAATACCGGATATTTCTAACCTTGGTGACTGCATGACATCTACAATCAAAGTGAATGACTTTATGGGCATTCTGATCCATCTCGTTCCAACTTTCGAGTCTGTTCCAAACCCACTCACAGTAGCTGACTAGTTTTGCTGGCTTCTAAATCTTTCATTCAGGATGTCCCAGATGTGTGCGATGAAATTGATGTCTGGACATCGCGCGGAGAGGTTCATAAGAGTGTTACTAACGATATGAGCTTGGTGAGATCTGGGTTAGCATTTGGAAGGCTCGTTTCTATTTGGAACTATGTCGAAATCGAAAAATCCGCTAGTTATTTCGGACATTTTTGGAATATTTCGGGGTTTCTTAACGAACAATTATAGTACATTGAAGATTGTCTCTCAATAATCTTAGGTGTACGAAAAATCACCACTTTCGATGTTTGAACTCCGATCAAATGGGAGTTCGTTTGATAGTAACCGTTCCCAATGAAATGGCGGATGCGCAAAAAGTTCAAGGTTAACTCTGAAATTGTTTATATGAAGTGTTGTTTGTTCGTGAAAATTGTATCGCGCTAACAATCAAATTGTTAGTATTTTACGAAAACGATTTTCTGCACGCCAATGCATACCTATAAAAGTACCTATATAATATTGAGATACTTTTGACGTAACTTCAATAACAACCGAAATATCGATAATCCATGAAATATCGAAGATTCGATACTTACTTATTCGAAAACCGAATGCGATAGCCGAAATATTTTTTTGCTGAAAAGAACCTGTAGAAAGGGAGTTTATTTTTTTACTATCTTCGATATTTCATCTATCTGCTCAACAAAAATATTAGAATTTATCGACCCAGTACATTCATAGACATTTTACTCAAGAAACCAATCATTCTTTCGCTTTTGATTTTATTTAACCCATAAAATCGAAAAGCTAAATTTATTCGGAACAAGTTTGGACATGTTGAAGAATTGTTTTT
Organism: Cryptolaemus montrouzieri; assembly: GCA_013387265.2. NCBI lineage: Eukaryota > Metazoa > Arthropoda > Insecta > Coleoptera > Coccinellidae > Cryptolaemus > Cryptolaemus montrouzieri. Next base: position 5,922,764 of record JABFTP020000062.1, read on the forward strand.
CCAGTTCTCCCTCCTCAATAAGGAATGCTTGAAAACAATCGAAATGAAAATTTATAAAGTGAAAGATGAGAAAATTTAACATACATATCAATATGAGATTTCCATAAGTTCTTTTTAACTTCCCTTTTGAATCCTCTAGCTGTTGTAATCTTCATTTTCTCAGGCGAATGGTTATACAGCTCAGGCCCTCAAAAGTCGACTCCTCGCTGCAACATTGCCCTATTATGAAGGAGGATACAGAAGTAAACTATCCTTCGGGTGTTATATTCATGAAATTTGCCTTTGATAGCGAATTTTTCTTTGTTGGTATGTACATAAAAAGTGCACTCACAGATAAAGATTGCAAGTAGGGTTAATATTTTCAGTTTCTTGAAAGCGTCTCTGCAGGTATCTGTCGGTCTCATACCAAGGAGGACTCTTATTGCTCTCTTTTGTTGCAGTGGAAGATGAGCAGCATGAGTTGAGACTTCCCAAAGAAGTATACCGTATGAAAGTATAGAGTGGAAATTTGCGAAGTACGTTGTTAATGCTGTTTCATGAGTACACACTCTCTGTACTGTCCTCAATGAAAAAACGGCCGCAGAGAATTTCCTCCTAGTCGCCTCAATGTGCTTCTCCCATGATAATCTAGGGTCTTAGTGTACTCCCAGAAATTTCACAGTGGATCCTTGGTCGCTATTTGCTCCAAAGGTGATTGATTGGGTCTTACTGTCATTCACTTAGAGTGAGTTACTCTTGAACCAATCATCAGCAAAGAATTTCCTCCTAGTCGCCTCAATGTGCTTCTCCCATGATAATCTAGGGTCTTAGTGTACTCCCAGAAATTTCACAGTGGATCCTTGGTCGCTATTTGCTCAAAAGGTGATGGATTGAGTCTTACTGTCATTCACTTGGAGTGAGTTACTCTTGAACCAATCATCAGATCTGTCGAGTATATCCTTTGTTAATTGACTCAGGGAATTTGTGTTCGATGTCCTAATGAAATGCTGTTTGTCGTCTGCAAACAGGAACGTTTCAGCATGTATATTGTTATTATTATTCAATTTTATGTTCATATCATTGATAAATATGACGAACATCAAAGGTCCCAGAATAGACCCCTGCGGCACACCAAAATTTACAGTCTCGTCCTCCGAGAAACCACCCTTCCACCAAACACGCTAAGTTCTTCCTTTTAAATAGGGAGACGCCATTTGTAAAGCATAGAAATTGCAATAAAACTTATAATGAAAAATGTAGAACTTTTGGAACAAAATCATCGAAATTGTTCATGGTTACTTCCATTTATTGTTGAATTTTTGAAGTATTGTAAGCCCGTTTACGTTTGAAAATGTTAAAATACACGACTCAGTTGTCGGATGAGAGCTGTCAACAGTAAAAGTGCCAGAGGCGAAGAATTTAATAGGTAAATTACGTATCTACCGGTGCAATTGAAACGCTCTGTATAGAAATCTCCGTTTGCAACTTCGTGTTTCGGATGACTTAATCGTTTTAGTAATATTTTCCTACAGTTATGCGGCTACTGTTTAGTAAATCCCACCCAGTCTTGGCCTCAATTATTTTTTCAACGTCTATACAATTCCCATATTTATAAAACCGACGATAAAAATTACTGGTAGTGGGTATTATTCGTGATATTAATGATAAGAGTTGAAAATAGTTATTACGTTCTAGTTTAATATTGTGGTTTCTTTTCCAAAACTGTCTATACAAACTTTGTACTATGAATACAGCTTTATTTAGAGTTTTACCAGAGTTTCTGGTTAAGGGATTATTCAATTTAAATCGTGTTTGTTGATAAAGCGTCGGTTTTCAGTGGGAAAAATCACACTTCGAACGAAGCGATCAAATACTTTTGGCGGATTTATACAACGGCCGTTTGGATCAAATAGGCTTCTACTAAGGAAAATTAAACAAGGTTCTGATAGAATGATGCAGTATATGTATGTGAATGTTGTAGTGTTTGTTTCCCTGTGATTCTTGCCAAGATATGTAGAATCTTTTGGAAAGTTTCGTGTATTTATTAACTAAGTGTTCTGTGATGAGACCGAGCATATTGTATTATATCTTTAGTAACTTTGACGTTGCTACCAACTTCGTGGTCTCGTGATTTCACCTTACACTGGTTTCGGTAGTGTGGTAACAAGAAAGATTTCATCTTCATTTTCTTAATATAACATAAGTGGTTTTCAGTGTTTTCATAAATAGGCCTGAATGAGAATAATTTGATTTTGTTGTGGTCGCAGGTGAGCATAACAATTCATAATATTTTGTTATTATTTTGTCCCATACTGCATTTTTGTTCATGATGTCCGTATGTTTCGGTATTTTCATTTCTATTAGATGGGGAGATGAAACGAAACAATTCTGAAATGAATAAATCTTCACGGGACATGTACGAAAAGATGACCGCCGGTTTCGGGTTTTAAGGGGTCGTGGAAGACCAGCTAGACTTCGAGTAGCAAGACAAATTCCGAAATACCAAGGGGACAGTGTGATGTTTTGGGGTGGCATTATTCTGGTAGGCCAAACAGATTTGATTTCGTTTCGTGTAACGGCTAGAAATTACGTGGACTTGGAGCTGGAAAGCATGGTGAGACTCCGGCTAGGTGCACATGGTGAGAATTTCACTTTCATGCAAGATAATGCTCCTTCGCCTACCAGCAACCTCGCGCGATATTATCTTGAAACAGAGGAAATCGCTATTTTGGACTCGCCAGCTTGCTCTCCAGAGCTAAATTCTATTGAACATTCATGGGATAATCTCAAAAGGAAAATAAGAATGCGCCAAGATAATCCAAGAACCACACAACAGCTCACCCAAGCCGCCATAGAAAAATGGCAGAGTATCACCCCAGAGGAGGTAGATAACCTAATTCAAAGCATGCTTAGACGGATTCAGGCTTGTAATAGGGCAAGAGGAGGTAATACAAGCTACTGAGAAAAAACACCTACTTCGTGAGAAAACAATTTTCAATGTTTTTACTACACGCGCAAAGAGTCTCTTATTTTCTTTTATCTCTTTCTTGCTTAAAATAAATCTTAATTCATCTCTTTTTTCAATTGAAATAAAAAGGATCGATTCTAACAACCATATAGATTTGGTTGTGGTAGACAGATCCTCATCTATATTCAAAAACAAACGTTTCCTAGGTAGCCTGTGGTATCCATTAAAGAGTAATATTTCGAAAAAATCTTCATATCTTGCGCAATTACACAAAACGAATGATTGTTTTTCTGGTTTGCATATAATTCTGATTGTTCTGCCATAAGTTTGGAAATATCTTCATCCATCATATTTTCAAAGATTTTCGTTTTCAATGGTTTTCTGAATATCCAGTAGGTTAATATTTATAATATGAACTCAGTATGTTATTTATGATCCATATATCAGTTTCAATTGTTTTGTCTGCAGCAACTTATCAATTTTTCCTAGAAGTTCAAACTTCCCATTCTGGAAATGTAATATTCAAAATATTACTCCGAATACTTATGGCTTATGGTAATACAATAATACAATCCACTTAAGTGATAGCAGACAATTTTCAACAAAACTATGATAAGAAAACAATAGTCGAACGATAAGGTTATCATTTTCAACGTCATTACCAAAAAAACAAATTATTATTTTCCTATAAGCTGAAACGAAACTATTCATCCTGAAGTTCGGCCGCTTCACTGTACAGGGCGTCCTATTCTCGATATTTAGTTGCTATGTGAAATACTGCAAATGGAGAAAAATTATCCCCTTTTCCGCCTTCGATTTCCGATGAAATTTCATTGGTGGAAACAGATCGCAGCTTTTATTTTTCAGTTGATTTCACGATTTTCCGAGATATGCTATCAAAATTAGGTTCAAACTATTTTGACATTTCACGGGCGCAATACATCTGAGAGATCAGGTGATGAAATCTGACAATTTCTATTTTAATGGGAAAAATAATTGACTAACATATTGATAACTAAGTTCTTGTTTCGAGAAACCGATCATTATAGAAATAGAACTATCTTATTTAGATAGGGTCACTGTACGTATAGGCAGGTAATTAATTAGCCTTTTTTCGAATGAAATTCAAGACTTTGGTTATTAATTCTGCTGTAACATGGCGCAAACCTAAAATGAATTTGTACAATGTCTTGAACAGATCCATAAGCAATACTCAAGTGTCCCGCCTTCTCTCTGATAGTAAATTTGCGGTTATTGACCATCAGTTCTTTTACTTTCCCGGTGTTTTCGTCAGTTTTCGTCGCCGGTCTGTCACCATGTTCGTAATCCTCGATGGACTCTTGTTAACAACTGTTTTTTCTTTAGAATCGTTGTCGTTCCAAGATCTTTACGCTGAGAAACAATCAAATGCAACTCGTGTTCTGCTAATTAAAATTGTGTTTTTCAAATTATTATGAATCGAAAACCCTTACTTACACAGATGCACTTAAACTGGCACAATTTTTATAAATGTCAAGCTATCATGCTCAAATTTGGAGGAAATATCAACGACAGATGTGGCAACTCGATCAATGTGGTATTCATTCAACTGTATTTCTGAAGAAACAAGTCACCCATTTTTCATCTTGTATATTGTCTCGCATATCGGCCATAAGTCGATCTCTTCTTAAATTATTTCAGTGCAGTATTTTGAAGTGATTGTAGTTTCATTAAAGAGAGTACACTGTCCGATTATATACGTAAACGATTTGCATAAAATGGGGGTCGGACTGGCTTGCCGTTTTCTCTTCCTTTCAGCATAATCACATGTCTATTGTTTGTGACTTGTATTTTGCACGAAGACGTTTCTCCCGAAAGCGTGAATTCTTAGAGATCGTTGGACAACTGCTAAAATTTCATTATAATAGTATCGATTATTGTTTTACTTTTTAACCCGGCGTTGGTGTGGTGAACTTATATCACATGTTTGTTGTTGTGGGGTGAAATTCATCCCATTTGGTTTTTCGTGTGAAAAAATTATTTTCACAATTTGTTTCGGGAATTTGATAATTGTCTGCGTTAACAGACATCATATTCTTTCAGAAAAGAGAGTGCATTCAATTCACCCACCTACAGAATATAATATAAAAAAATTTCACGACATAATTTTAATGAAGAAAAAAAACATACATTTCTTCGGTTCAGAATATAAAAAAAACGTATTCATGCAGTAGAATCTGAATATCAAATAAATGAGCAGAAATATATGATTCAATCAAAGAGAAAAACGCGAACTAGAAATATTGAAAGATAAAAATTTTACAGTGTGCTGTATTGATAGCAATTTTGACATAGAATAAGAATATGCTCGAGACAAAAAAAACTTCACATTTGGCAAACTTCTTCTGCATCCCATCCAGGTTCGGATGGGATGGGAGAAAGTACGTAGGTAATAATACGCCCTAATATTCCTTGAATTCTTAATAATAACATCTAAAATTGTTCGTATTGTTTTGCAGGGACAAGTAAGCAGTTGGTAGCTATAGTCGATGAATATTGATAAAGTTTCGTCGTTGTAAACGATATGCCGCTGTATCCGATGTTGTTATAGGCAGTATGTTTACTGAATAGTTTACTAGAGGTTTGGCCGGGACCTTACGATCTGCTCGTAGTAACCGATCGATCGTTGTAAACGAAATAGTATGAAAGTTCCTTACAAAATAGGTCGAAAAATTTCACCTGGGGGAGTTAGGGCCCCCTGAAGAGGCTAGCCCCGAAACGGTTTCTCCACCACATCTACGGAACCCTAAAACGGATTATATAGAAGTTTGGTATCTCGGCATATTTTCTGAATCTCTATCAGTTTCTCTCATCAAATTCTCGATACTGAAAAAAAAGGCGTCGAAAACAGGAAGGGGGTATGGGGTAATAATTACCCCAACTTTTTTGTTGAACAGTTTATACAATTTTTCACACAAAAATAGAAAAATTCAAAGTTCTTTACGAAAAAATGTCGTAGTCAGAGACGCTAGGAGGCACAATTTTTGAGTAAAATGCGGCCGAAAATTATGCTTCCTTTACAAATTTTCATTCCCGGAATTTCTGTGTTCTGTGTTCTCAGTTCAGATTGACATCTACGAATCTAGGATCATGGTGTATTGTAATAGAATAAATTTGCATTCAATGACGATCTGAAGGGTTGTTCAGTAGTTCGCCAAGAGAAAAATGGAAGAATACACAAATAATGAATTTGGCCCATGATCTGCCAAATTCCTATGCAATGAAAGTTCGAAAACCAGGTGTCCGTCTTCTGTATTCTCGTTTCGCCGCTAACGCACTGCAATTACAAAAACCATATACGAAGTGCATATCAGCTAGTTCTATGCGATCATCTGGGAATGAAAATTGGTGAAGAAAGCATAATTTTCAACCGCATTTTACTCTAAAACGGTGCTTCCTAGCGTTTTTGACTACGCGGTTATTGTTTTCGTGAAAAACTCTGAATTTTTCTATTTTGGTGTTAAAAATTGTATAAACTGATCAACAAAAAAGTTGTGATAACTTTTACCCCATACCCCCCTGTTTTCGACGCCTATGTTTCAATATCGAAAATTTGATGAGAGAAACTGAAAGAGATTCAAAAAATATGCCGACATACCAAACTTCGTTATAATCCGTTCAAGGGTTCCGTAAATGTAGTGAAAAAACCAATGTTGTAACGAACTTTCATACTAAACACCTCAAAAAAGTCTAGGGAACATTTACCAATATCTTTAAAATATGAATTTGATGATTCGAATTTATAGAAATCTTTCGGTTTTTTAGGATGTATTGTATATAATGTATTCTCAAGAAAACAAAATAATATTTGACTTCTCCAAAGCACCTATTATAAGAAAAATTTGAAATTTGAAAATTGAAAATGACGAAATTTGGTAAAACACAAAAAAAATCCTGAACTGATATTGTCGAAACGGTATGGAAGCACTTATATTTTGCAGTACCCAGAAAGTCCACCTCTGTTATTAATGACACTTTGGCATCGTCGCTGCATGCTCAATATTAAATTGTCTATTACATTTTGGCCTAAGTCATTCCAAGCCCCCTGAACTGCTAATCGAAGCTCCTGTTCATGATGGAAGACGTTTTGACGCAGGGGATTCATGGGATTCAGATCTGGAGAGCAGGATGGCCACGGTAGAAGATCAATATCATTCTCTTCAAGAACGTTCAAGACAACTCTTGCGCGATGAGGAGAGGCACTATCTTGTTGAAAGAGTGGATTTTGACCCATTGTTTGGAGATACGGTACCACTACAGGTAAAACTATCTCATTTGCATAAGAATTTTCCGTGAGGTTGTTCTGTATGAAAACGAGGTCAGTTCTTCCACCAAGGCGTGTACCTCCCCAAAATATCACTGATCCTCCTCCCTGTCTTACAACTTCTCGAGCATGCTGGAGACGGTTTTGCTTTCCAGGTTCCCTCCATATTCGAATTGTTCCCGAATCGGGATAATAACTAAATCACTGAAGAGAACTGTGGCCCATTTCTCTTGATCCCAGTTTACGTGTTCTTGGCACCAAGCTAAACGAGCAGCGTGATTTTCATGGGTCAGTTGTGGAACTCTTAAAGGACGTCTTGAGTGGAGTTGACCTTCGTGCAGTCGATTTCTCACAGTTTGGTCGGAAATTTGTACATTATGAACTCGTGATAGCTTTTGAGCTGATTGAGATGCTGTGGTAGTACGATCTCTTCTGGCATGTAAAACCAAAAATCGGTCTTGGGCGACTGTAGTAATCCTGAAACGACCTGTATGGCGTTTTTCTACGCTACCTGTTTCATTGAAACGCGACCATAAACGGTTTATGACACTTGGGCTACTTCTCTCATCTAACCCTGGATAATTCCCGTTGTGAGCTCCCAGCTTGGAGCATGCCAACGGCTCGTAACATCTCTTCTCTAGTCAAATGTCATCTTTCCATGGTCAAATCACAAAACTTGAATCTTTTATTTGTGCTTACAACAGAAACAAAGTGCCAACTAACTGATTTCAAACACTGAATACATGAAATGATTATAAAGCAGCGTCGCATCTGCTGCATTTTTAGTTTTTTATAAAAAAAACTGAAATCTGTTGCGGCACTCTACATAATTTGGTGAGAAATTGATGCAGGTGTTCATTTCTTTGAAAAAATCATCCATATTGATCGTTCTGAATACGATATGTCGATATTCAGAAGTGTTCCCTAGACTTTTTTGAGGTGTTTATTTCGTAGAATCTTTTGTCAAAGTATTGACACCTAATTATGGGACACCCGGTATATTCAAATAGTAGAAAACTTGTTTTTTTCCCTGTATAATTCATACCTGTAGTTTTTATATTTGAAAGAAATATCGAAACAGCTATCGCGTTTGTTAATTAAAGATTTTCCCCCTAATTTTATGATCTTCGTTACAAAGTAAACCAAAATCACCGTATTCTGAGTAAATATCACTTAGTAACGGTTGACTCAATATCATTTTTAAGCCAAGCTGCTCTTTATGATAGAGTTCGGAATTCATCTGCTGCGTTTGATATTCACCTGATTCATTTATCGTCCGTTGAAACTTCATCGAAAGCAATTTGGCTAGAAAACATGCTGCGTAAATTATTATGTCTGGTTCTGAATGTTACCTTCAACGAATATGCTTTCAAACGAATTCAATTTAAAAACTTTGATTATTTTGAAATGAGATTTTCAAAGGCAAAGGGAATATTTCATTGTCACGTTTCTTGACGAAGTTTGTTTTCTTTTTCTTACATGATTTCGATGGAAAGAAATCGTTAGTATTATTTCTTCGATGAATTGTAGTGAAAATGGCTTCAAATTCTCGACATTATATCAAGAAGGAATTACGTACGAGGTCCGAACAATAAGTAAGGGAGAATGGGGTATATTCGCTTTTTGTCCAACGGCTACTTCGGTCTCAAAAACACGAAATACCAAATACTTTCCGGGGATAGAAAAATGTTCATATACAGGATGAATCCGGAGGAACTGTACGTTCCTCTACAAAATGGCAGATAATGATCCGGTGTTGAAAACTATTGCGTTGGTGGCTACATGGTGTTTTTTGGAAACTGAAAAACATAGAGTCTCTCTAAAATTTATTTTTTGAGGTGTAATTGGCATTATTCGCATCGAAAATATTGCCGGAAAGAAATTCGGAAATTCCAGGACCGGCCTAGAACATCCTCATTTTTAGCGTTGGGGCAGAAATATCATTAAGGAATTCGCAAAAAAAACACTGTTTGGAGTTCATTTCATTTGGAATTTACATTTATTCCAATTTCCACTTCAAAGATCAGGCGATGCGTCGAGGGCTAGGCGGCCAATTCATCGAAGGAGAAATCAAAATCACATTGGTGTATCCCTTTATATTCACGAGACAAATGAAATTCTGGTTAATCATTATGAAACAATAAAGACTAAACACGCTGAATTGTCGAGAGAAATAGAAGAAAAACGTAAAGAATTGAAAACTATTTCGAAAAGATTATACAAACGTAGGAAATTCAAACCAGTGTGAAAAATAATAATCTGCAACATTCACCATAAATGTTCAATATGTCCTCCATCAGAATCAACACATTCTCTGGTCCAAATCAAGAGGTGGTTAATAGATTTCTGGTTAACGTCAGCCCGATTTCGCACCTCAAGCTTTAGAATTACACTGCTATGTTCTAATCCAGTGGTGCTCAAACGATCGATCGCAATCGACCAGTCGCTCGGTACTTGTCGAGAAAAGCCGCGTTTTTCATTCTTGCCGCTTTTCTAGAAATTTCGGGCGGCGCGTTTGACGTTCGAGACTTTCGTTCAGGCCGATATAAATGTTGCGCTTGCAGGAATTGGAGTCATTCTGTATTGTAACTTGAAGGCAATAATACATCGATGCAAAGTTTATTATTAAATAGTACAAAATGTGTGCAGCGAAAAAATCTAAAACGTATCATTTTAATAATGATAGGAGGAAGAATTTTTCTTTTGTATGGTGCTGGATAAGTGCATTTGTCTTATTTGTCGTGCGTCTGTTGCAATACCTAAACGTGGTAAGTTAGAGAAGCATCATAAAACGGTTCATAAAAAGTATTTTCTGCTACAGAGTGAATTAAGAGAACGAGGAGTACGTGATTTGATATCTTGTTTGAAAAAAGGACAAACCATGGCGAAGATATATGTGACTTTGTCTTCAATTCTGTAAAAAAAACTACAAGCTACCAATATATAAATTAGTGTGCATTACAACCGATTAAGCACCAGCAATGACTGGAAACAAAAACGGTTTTGTGGCACTGTGTCGAGCTAACGACGATTTCCCTTAATTTTTTTCATTGCATTGAAATATACATCAATAAGTTTTGTGTTCAAAAGTTTCAAACACAGGAAATTATGGGTATTGCAACAAAAATTGTGAATTCCATCCGTGCATATAGCTTGCAACGGCGGCTCTTTAAGTTGCAGTTGGAAGATAGGGAGTCAGCTGAACACACTGATTTAATTCTATTTCTCTAGACGAAATAGGTGATGACACTCAGATATTGAATAATAAAAATGGCGAACTGATTTGGCATTTTTGATTGACATCACAATGCACTTAAACACCAATAACTTGGAGCTTCAAGATAAAGGAAAAACTATTATTGAGATGATTCGCGCAGTAAACGCATTCAAAAGTGAATTGTAACTTATGATAGATCAACTGAAAAGAAAGGATCTGAAACATTTTCCGTCTTTGTAAGCAAGGATTCCTCAATTGAATTATGATAAGTATGAGGCTGAATTATCAAATATTTTGGGGCAATTCGAAATGCGTTTTTCTGATTGTAGTAAATCGGCAAATATTTCATCATTTATGAGTTATCCCTTTTTCAATAATAAAAAACAAGTACTGTGTTTTAAGGAATTTTACTTAATAATTGCGATTCGTAACGCGTTTCACTACACCGTAGCTTCTTCAGACGAATGATTATGCAGAAAATGTAAATGAGAATATAACTATAAATGTTCTTGAGTAATTAAAAGCTTATTGGTCGGCTCCTCCTAACTGGTTATTTATGGCAGGTATATCCAATAAAATTAAGGAATAGATTGCTCCCGAAAAGATTCAATAGAGGTGAAGGGCTTAAATCGACTTGTTCATTGATGAGTCTACCTGAGTGTTTGTATTTATTTATTTCTAAAGTTTCCCAAAGATCTACCTTCCAATATTTATTATCTGTATGCAAAATTTCAAACTGTGGGTCGAAAGAATGATTATTTTCTAAGAGATGATTCGCGTAATTTGAATCTGATTTTTATTTGAAAAACTGCGTTTATGTTCCGATATTCTAATATTAAAATTTCTATGTGTTCTACCAATGTAGAAATTATCAGTCATTGCAATTCAATCTATAAACACCTGATTTATTGTTTTTACCTGGTTTGGTTTTATTATTTTTATATATTTGCCTAAATTATAATTAGTTCGGAAAGCTATGTTGAAATTATTGCTACTTAAGAATGATTTCAGTTTCTCACTTGTAATGCCAACGTAGGTTAAGGTGTTGAATTTTGTTTCAATTTATCGACAGGGTAAACTTCATTCAATGCGATTCTACTTTGTTTTTATTTAAAATATTATTTATTAGTTTGGGATTATAACCATTATTTTTGGCTATTTGTTTAATCAAATTTAGTTCTTTGTTGAAATTTTCTGGTGATAGCGGGATGTTAATCAATCTATGAATAAAACTATTGAATGCTGACATTTTATGTTGATATGGATGACACGACGAGTTATGTATTATAATATCTGTATGTGACGGCTTATGGTAAAATGCGAAAACATGTTTTCCATTTTCATTCGAAATTGTTACGTCTAAGAAATTTATCGAATTATTGCTTTCTATTTCGGTTGTGAATGCAATTTTTGGATGTAATGAATTTATATGATTTTCGAAAATTTTCAACTGTCTATCTGTTCCTGTGAAGCAAATAATGATATCGTCTACATAGCGATACCAGTATAAACAATATTTACTGAGTGGATGATTATGAATTAATTTCTCTAAGTTATTCATGAAAATTTCTGCTAACAAAGGACTCAACGGATTGCCCATAATCAAGCCGTCTTCAATAGTATAATATTTGTAATTGAAATGGAAATAATTTTGATCTAAACAAATTTTTAATAATGAAAGAATATCTGATTTAATGATAGTATTGACATGAATCCTTTCTAATAATTCTTCAACTAAGTAATACGTATCTTTTGGAGGAATGTTGGGAAATAGATTCTTAACATCGAAAGAAATAAGTTTGGAATTAGGTGGTATAGTGGTATCTTTGATATTGGCAATACGTTCGTATGAATTTTTGACCGAAAATTCAGATTTAAAATTGCAATGTTTTATTAGCAAGTCGTTGAGGAATTTTGAAAGTTTGAACGAAGGTGCCGTTACATAAGAAACAACAGGTCTAATAGGGTAATTAGGTTTATGAAGTTTTATCAACGAATATAATTCGGGGGATTGTGGATTGGAGTTAATGAATTTATATTTTTCTTGGTCTGTAATTAATGATTTTGCTGTCGAAATTATGTTTTTAACAACTTTCTGAAATTTTGCGGTAGGATCCTTAGTTGATGTTATATAGTTTCCGGCTGTTAAGAATTCTTCAGTTTTAGAAATATAATCGGTTTTACTAATCGCAATGACGGTGTTACCTTTATCTGCTTTAGTGAATAATAAATCGTTCTTGGTACTATTTTCACGAATTGTTTTTATTATCTTATAATCGGAATTGCAATGAGGTGATAATTTCGAAAAGTCTTCTTTGATGATTTTTGCTGTTTGATGTTTGGCTAAAATATTATCTTTGGAGTTTCTGAGAATAATTTCGTAGTCTATGCCTAACTGTTCAAAATTAGTTTTATTATGGTTTGGATGTAAATTATGTTTCACAACCGAAATAGAAAGCAATAATTCGATAAATTTCTTAGACGTAACAATTTCGAATGAAAATGGAAAACATGTTTTCACAATTTACCATAAGCCGTCACATACAGATATTATAATACATAACTCGTCGTGTCATCCATATCAACATAAAATGTCAGCATTCAATAGTTTTATTCATAGATTGATTAACATCCCGCTATCACCAGAAAATTTCAACAAAGAACTAAATTTGATTAAACAAATAGCCAAAAATAATGGTTACAATCCCAAACTAATAAATAATATTTTAAATAAAAACAAAGTAGAATCGCATTGAATGAAGTTTACCCTGTCGATAAATTGAAACAAAAATTCAACACCTTAACCTACGTTGGCATTACAAGTGAGAAACTGAAATCATTCTTAAGTAGCAATAATTTCAACATAGCTTTCCAAACTAATAATAATTTAGGCAAATATATAAAAATAATAAAACCAAACCAGGTAAAAACAATAAATCAGGTGTTTATAGATTGAATTGCAATGACTGTGATAATGTCTACATTGGTAGAACACATAGAAATTTTAATATTAGAATATCGGAACATAAACGCAGTTTTTCAAATAAAAAATCAGATTCAAATTACGCGAATGATCTCTTAGAAAATAATCATTCTTTCGACCCACAGTTTGAAATTTTGCATACAGATAATAAATATTGGAAGGTAGATCTTTGGGAAACTTTAGAAATATATAAATACAAACACTCAGGTAGACTCATCAATGAACAAGTCGATTTAAGCCCTTCACCTCTATTGAATCTTTTCGGGGAGCAATCTATTCCTTAATTTCATTGGATATACCTGCCATAAATAACCACTTAGGAGGAGCCGACCAATAAGCTTTTAATTACTCAAGAACATTTATAGTTATATTCTCATTTACATTTTTCTGCATAATCATTCGTCTGAAGAAGCTACGGTGTAGTGAAACGCGTTACGAATCGCAATTATTAAGTAAAATTCCTTAAAACACAGTACTTGTTTTTTATTATTGATAATGGAATTTTACCAAGTAAAAGCCTCCCAAATTCAAATATCCCTTTTTCATGTAAAAACATTGAGGAATTAGCTACTGAAATAGCAAGTCAGTTTAATATAAACTCATCTTCTGTAGAGAAGGAGTTGGTGCAGATTATATCAGATATACATCTCAAAGCAACAGTATCCGATACAAATTTCTGGTGTTTTATATCTGAAGATAAATATCCGAATCTAAGTCAAATCGGCCTTCAACTGACGGCAATGTTAAGGTCAACTTCTTTGTGCGAGTCTGCATTTTCTGAAATGAAGATAATTGAGTCAAAATATCGCAATCGACTAACTGACGATCATATGTCACCATGCTTGCTATTAGCACCCAGTGGTTACGTACCATTTTATGAAAAGTATGCTGAGGACATGCAGTGCCACGCTTCAATATCTAAAGTCACACCTTAGTTGAGCTTAACACCATACGTAACTCTTTTGTAACAACCAATAAACTCGCAATTTTGAATAACTATGAGTTTTTTCATTGATATTATAGAGAAGAACCTAACTAAGCTAACCTAAACCTTGACTAAAATAATGTATATTGTGCGGAAAGATAATATCTAGATATGCTACGGTACACCCTACCTAGGTTAGCTAGGGCTGCATCACACATACTTGCAGCCTCTCAGAGTCGATCGTAAGTAGTCCAAAAATATTGAGGTAGATCGCCAGCAGTTCAAGTTTGAGCACCCCTGTTCTAATGTATCTGGAGATTGTGTCATTAAATCACTGATGCTTTACAGATCGTTGAATCCTCGTGCTTAAAAAAATTAAAACAAATCAAACGGCGTGCTTTTGGAGTGCTAATGAGAAAGCGTGGTTAGGTTAGGTGCGCTATTTGTTGTGAGTGGTTCAGGAATTATTTTGTTTCTGAAGTTGAGGAAGAATTAAAACTTTCAAGCTGTTGAAACACTCCCAACCCCGGTCTCTGAAAGACGATGAAAAAAGCATTGCTTTTCTGTAAATTGCGATACCTGAATTATCTTATTTTCTTCCCCATATTAATTACACCTGAGACCGACTGAAATCGGTCAAATGAAAGCCATGTGATCGTCTAGTACCTGAACTTGCCTTGAAGTTCTCTTATATAAAATAGGACCCTTTTTTTTGTTGTGTTGTGTATTTGTAGTAACCTACTCAAGTTCTTTTATGTGAGGTTTGATGTGATACGACCAATTCTTCGTCGCTTAAACCATAGGTAAGGAAATTAGAAAATCAAAAAAATAACAGATTCGGTAACAACGTCTATTTGATCTTTGTAGCATTTGTATCAAATTCTTATCCTTGCATTCTTTGGCGTCTTTTAATGAATTTAATGAAATATCAGATCATTTAGATATAGGCCCCATTTGCCCTCACCCATATTTTGAGTGGAAGTTTATACATTAGAATATTATATACAGACCTAATTGGTCCTCACCCATATTACGAGTGGAAGTTGGAATATTTAATTATTATGAATAGACCTTATTGGTCGTCACCCATATTTCGGGTGGAGGTTTTAATATTTAATTATTATAACAGGCTTAATCAGCCCTCATCCATATTCTGGATGGAATTCGGATATGAGATTATTTTAGACAGGCCTAACCGACCCTCACCCATCTTATGAGTGGTAACTGACCCGATCTAAGGGTTTTGGTAATATGATATCATGTTTTCTGAAGAGGTCGTTGCTCTGATACTCCAAACTCTGGAAGATATACTTTTAAAATTCTAAGGAACACGTCCACAGCTGACAACTTGCAAGCGTTAATTCGCTCGCGTATTTTTAATCGAATTCAGTAATTCGTATAGTATTAAAACATATATGGAACTAGAGGTAAGCCCGTAAAGCCATACGTGATTCTTTTAGCTCAACTGAGCGCCAACCGGCAGTTTTATTATTATTTTATTGTGTCACTGACTGCGGATCATATTCTATTCCCATATCGCGGATTTGTCAACCAGGGAATCATGCCCTCTGATCATACACCGGTATGTACCACAAACGTCACATACATTCCACCAACTCAGACATTCTTCAAAACTTTCATACCGACAACATATAACCCTCAATGTCTGTGGGTCCATACATGCGTATCGTCCCTAAAGCCATTTATTTATACTAATGAGTTATGATATTATTCGTAGGTGATTATTACACCTGAAGGCAGGGAAAGTTCCCTTATTGAGCTTAAGAGTATCGGACATCAAATCAATAATTTGAAAGTAAGATCTTCCCTATAGTTGGACACAATGAAAATATAAACATATTCGTTACAGTTGAGGATGTTCTGCTATGTTATAAAATGAGATAAATAGAAGTACTGAATAAAAGGATTATGATATTTCAAATAGATAATTGGCCCATTATAGAAGCAAAGATAAGAATCAATATTAAATGTTCTCACATTCGAATGTATCGTTCATCAGATTATAAGCAAAAGATTTGGATTGGCAGAATGGTTAAGTAACATTTCAATGAGATCAATTTTCTGAGTTATAAAAGTAAAGTTTCACATCAGTATTAAACTTCATAACATTTCAAATTCAAATAGTTATCAAATTATTGGAATCAGTACACAATAGCTTAATTACGTTTCAATAACGTTGCCAGTTTGATAATCAAATGTTGAAATCAATACTTAAGGAATTTTAGTGTACTTCAAAGTAATGTGTTGGGTTAAATCAACTGTGGAAATCAATATAAAATAAATTCAGTACATTTCAAATTCTACCAAGTTACGAAAGCAAACGTTTTAAATAAGTCTATGAAAATAACTCTTCAAAATAAATATTAGAAAATGTCAGTGCAGTTCAAATAGATCATTTGCCAAGAAAAAAAAATATGTGAAAATAATTCGGAATTTGAGAAATGATTATTTCAACTCGTCCTCAGTGCGTTTAGAAATTACGTAGCATATACTTCAAGAAATTCGTGAAAATTAAATAAAATAGTGATCAGAAATATTAAAAGAAATTCAGAAAGTAATCACCTGTTGGACACAGCGGGAACGGTGCTTCTTCTTCCCCTGTCCGGCTTCTCGGAGAGGAACAATCTGCGTCTTCCATTCTTCTGGACTCATGTTATGCACGATTAATTAACTTGAATTTAATTCCGATTCACACGAATGAGTAAATTCAGTGAGCTTCAGAACTAAATAACTGAATTATAAGAGTAACTGCATATCTGACGAAATATAACTCAATAATTATCATAATCATAATAATGAAAGAATTAATGAATGATCCCCTTAACGTCGCGATCGTGATACTTATATATGCGTGACCCAGCAGCCATTACCCCCTCACTTCCCTCAGCCCTTGGTACTCAAGTACCAGTTACATAGTCTTTTACAGACGCGTTCCTTCGTCGCGACGTAGGAATTGCTGTTTTAGAAAATACCAGATGTGGAATCGTGGACATACAAAAGGGTGCTTAAGAGCTTAGGTATTAAAGTCGAATATTGTTTTCGCTGGATTTCTTATCTGGGTTGGATAAATTCCTTCTTGTCGATGTTTACGCTTTTGGGTGATTTTAAGCTGCCTTAAAAATACGTAATATTCTACTATATTGAGAATTTAAAATCGAATTATTGCATCATTCTGGCAAATGACCGTCTTTTCACTGTAATTTCAAATTCAGATAAACAATATGAAATGTTATGCAGGTAGATCTACAAAATAGAGTTATCACAATTGATAATAAAAGTCACTTGATAAAACCCAAGAAATATATGGATAGTTTTAGCAAATTAACAAAAAAAAATTTGACCTCGGTTCTGGGTCGTCTCATTACTATGCATCCAAATATAAAAGTGACATGTTTACCTCCCAATACAACTACAATGTTGACACCTTGCGGCAAATTCATATTTCAATTGTAAGGCGGTAATTTTGAAATTTTTCAATATGCCCGTATCCAAATGTACTCCACTCTCCGTTACACCAACTATTAATTCACAAGTTTTTGATGTCGCTCTTAGAATTAGAGCGACTGTTTAGTATAAATCAAGGTTATTAATGAAACTGTGTAGCAGGTTTATACTTGATGGGTATTTAATGGTTTGTCATAGCATTATTGAAAGTAGTGGATCATATCTCAACCATATAAAACTCCTGTATAAGTACAGCTGCATCGAGCTACTATTGTCATAGAAGCAGTAGGAAATCGTGCTATGAACTGTTTACAGTTTCCACTCTAATCTCTGGGCTAATATTCATTTCGCGTTCTGCAAAAGCTACTTTGTGTAAGTGTAAATAGGCTATTAGTACTAGCTACTGGAAAATCCATAATTTTCAACATCTTTCGTCAATTCAATTTTTCCCAGAAACGAAACAAAAACAAGTCGAAACCGGCCAATTATCTCGACCTTTACATTGTCAACGACAGGATCAAAAACGGCGACATGATTGGCTGTGTCCCGTGGCGGCAAATCCCGATAGACGACAACGCGGCCGTTCATAAAGAAAATCGCACATTTAGTATTTTAATGAATCGATAGATCCCATCGGGTATTGGATACGGGCCAGAATTCCGATTTAGAATCGCGAATAAAGCGCCATTCATGAATAATTTTCGTGTTTCGTCTTCGCGACCGAGATCTTCTTGTATCATAAATATCCGGTGACAAAGCGTGCGACTGCGAGAGTTACCAGAATAGTTTTGCCAGGAAATTTGTAGAATCTGATCGGTTCGAGTTTGGACGTGTCTCGTATCGTCTTTGTGAAGATCTCGTTCATGGGATTCTGTTGAATTCGATGCTTTTACGATGGCGAAAGGAATGATACTCCGGTCAATTCGGAGTCACCCTTGCAGAAATTCACAATAAGTTGAAAGTTTGCATGGGTGTTAAAGACATGGTTATAAAGGAATTGTGAGAAGTCTCGATCGATCCCATGTGTGTAAACATTTTATTCAGTTAGCGCTTTCAAAAATTGCAATCCTCTAATGTATCTGTACTCTGTTATACACCACCTATCACTTTTTCAATTCTATGTTAAGCCTATGGTTTGCTATAGAAATTAAACATAGAACAAATCTACATTATCACTTCGGACTTGGACCACCTATCTACTATGTAATGAAAAGGAATCTTTCTTTCATTGAATTTAGTGTTATCATATTACGTGGCATAACATGTGAAATCGAGCCAATCAGAATATTTCAATGGTTCTTAGAATAAGAGAAACATAATATCCAGAACTTACAAAACCTAGAGAATTCTTGTCAACTCAACCAAGAATTAACTATGTGGCTCCTGTTGACCCCACACATTATGAGAACCATATGTATCAAAGAGCAAAAACTGGTCAATTTTTGTTTCAAGGGGGACATCTTTTTGGGTACAAAACTTGCCTGAAATATCAACCCCCTAAGCGGGGATTGCAATCCTAGAACATTTTGAATAGGGAAGATTGGTCGAGTGATGACTCAAATGAAAGGTGGCATCTTTGTCTACATCGCCTTGAACGAATTTCCATTTTTAATTGAAAACTGTAAAAGATACAGGGTGAGCAACTGAAAGATAGGGAAGACTATTTCTCTGAGACTATTCAAGTTTCAGTGAAGTAAAGTAGAACAGATCCATGCTGATCATCATCAAGTACCATCCTCGTCTCGAATTTCAACCCCTAGAGTAGGGGTGACCACCCTTGAAAATTTGGAAGAGGGTAGATGGGTCGAGTAATACCTTGAAAGATAGGTTATCTTTATCTGCATCCCCGTGAACGAATTTTCATTTTTGATTGAAAACTGTAAAAGATATAGAGTGAGCTACTGAAAAATAGAGAAGACTATCTATCGCCCTGAGCTATTCAAGTATTAGTGCAAAAAATGGAATATATATATATATATATATATATATATATATATATATATATATATATATATATATATATATATATATATATACAGGACCGTCCGTTAAAAACTTCTTAAGTTCCAATTAAAATCTCCAGATGAAATTTTATACGCGGCCATAACTAGCGATTTCCAATTGAGTCAAATATTTTCGAAGTGATACCATTTCCGTTTATACCGGAAGTGGGTCATCACTTTGTTATTTCAAATGGCAATCTACCTTTTTATTATATATCTAGAACCGACATTTGAGCAAGGCATAAAATACCCAAGTCAAAACTTTTGACAGATTTAATTATTTTTGTTATAAACTCGATTTTGAGGAACATTAAAAAAATTGTAGTAATAAATCTTTTGCACTACAGACACAATTTTTGCTTGGGTAGATAGAAGAAGGATCAAGGAATTTTTTAAGCAATCTACAAATGTCAAATGTTTATTGCGTTGTTTTGTATAGTTTTTTCAATTTGGCCTTTTCCAAACAACCATAGTTTAATTTTTTTAAATTGCACGTGCCAATTTTTATATCGCCATCAAATGAAGCGTCAAATTTCAGATGGAATTGTATAATCACGTACTATACCCATCTCTTATAGTTCCGAAATAGTTTGGGAATATATTGAATTTTGATGATTTTGCAAGAACTAGTAGAGAATGCTTTGAAATATTTGAACCAAGTAGCTGAACTGGCTACGCTCACCTGACAGGTGCCTAAAATGAATGTACTTGTCACTTCGTTCATTCGAATTTGATATTTCAACAAGAATTGTCGTTATTTCAGATTGAAAATATCCAAAAAATACAACACATTTGGAATAAAACCACTGGTTATTCAAACGAAAATATGTTTAATCTTTTTTTAATCCATTTTAGAATGTCAAAAAGTAGTGGGTAGAAATTGCAGGCAATTCAATAACCAATTTCCAAATTTACCGTCTATGAGTGAAATAAAATTTCGAAGCATTAGAAGCAATTTTCTACAGTTCGGATGAATAAAAATTGTAGGAACTAAGCGAAAACCAATCATCGAAGATAATTACATTAATACGAATAAATGATAGCAAACATCATAGGAGAAAACTAATTTGCGATCTGAACTAATGTTCAATATGGGCCCCATTTTGCTCGATACACTTGACAGCTCGTATACGAACATGATCAGTTGCCCTCCTAGTTTCCTCAGGATCAATATTGCCCCATAAATAAAAATCAGGGGGCGTCAGGTCCGCAGAACGCGGAGGCATTGGTCCTTGATTACCTCACCATCTATCCTCGAACATTTCTGTTAGCTGCCGATCTACAGCTCGTTCTATGTGCTGGTGCACCATCCATTTGGTAATATAGCAATCCCTCAGAATGTTAACCGGTAATCCATCTAAAAAATTTGCTAATGTTCCTCTCAAAATTTCCAGGTATCTTTTTCCATTAAGATTCTCCTCATAAATGTGATAGGCCAACAAATCATTCATTAAAATTGCAAAAACGTTCACGCTGGATTTATTTTGGAAATCAATAACCTCAATGAAATGTGGATTTTCTGTGGCCCAAAAATGTCGATTTCTCCTGTTGATTATTCCACTTTCATTGAACTTGGCTTCATCAGACCATATAATTTTTTGCAGAATTGTCTCATCTTCTTGAAGCCGGAATTGATAAATTTTCACAAATATTTAGCCTCTTGGGAAGGTCAGTTGGTTTCAATTTTTGTAGTTTGATAAAAGAATACGGGTGCATGTTATGTTTCTTAAGGATCGTTTGAATAGAAGTATAACTCAATCCAATATCCATTGATGCTGACTTAATAGACGCAAGTGGATTGTTATGAAAATACGCTAGCGTATTAATTTGATTGTCGTCGTCCTGGAGAATTGGTTTTCTTCTAGTTTCTATGTATTTTGTTCCTGCAAATTGCAGAAAATTGCTTCTAATCCTTCGAAATTTCGTTTTACTCATAGGCGCCAAATTTGGAAATTGGTTATTGAATTGCCTGCAAGTTCTATCCACCACTTTTTGACATTCGCCATGAATTAAAAAGATATTAAACATATCCTCGTTTGAATAATCAGCCATTTTATTATCAATCTGGTGTTTTTCAAAAATTTTCACTTCAAATTACCAACAATCCTTGTTGAAATATCAAATTCGAATGAACGAAGTGACAAGTACATTAATTTTAGGCACCTGTCAGGCGAGCGTAGCCAGTTCAGCTACTTGATTCAAATATTTCAAAGCATTCTCTGTTAGTTCTTGCAAAATCATCAAAATTTAATATATTCCCAAATTATTTCGGAACTATAGGAGATGGGTATAGTACATGCTGATATAATTCCATCTGAAATTTGACGCTTCATCTGATGGCGATATAAAAATTGGCACGTGCCATTTGAAAAATTCATTATTAAAAATAAACATTGTGGAAATGAGACAAAACTGTTTCATTTTATTCATATCACAACCAAGTTTCATCTAAGCATGAATTCAAGGTATATAACTAACTATTCTGAAGCAATTTCCAAAGGGATTTGTTGATTATCGCCAAATATTTGAACATTCGTAAACAGAATGAAATTCAAAAATTGGGTTGAAACGATCGTTAACTGTCAATTTTATTCGTTCTTAGAATTATCGTATTATTTTTGTGATGTCGTTCACCCATTTTCAGTTTCGTTTACGCCGCCGCTCATAAACAAAGATATTTTCGAACGAATCCGGGCAATACTTTCCAAATTAAAAATACTTCACGTAGGTGTCGGCTCCAAATATTCCGACGTAGGACTCCAGGTCCAAATTTTCCATTGCAACTCCTGTCCTGTTTACTTTCTACGTCTGCGATTACAAAATGATACCACATGGAAATACGAATCTTCGATATCCGATAAAATGCTATATTTCGGTTGTGTTACCGCTGAAATACGGGTTTTTTTCCGGTATGTCCGTTGTCCTCCAGTCTGTTTCGTTCTGTTTCGTCATCCGCTTTGTTTTCAATTCGTTGCTGTTTTTGTTTGCATTTTGAGTGTTTTTTTTTCGGCTTGGAAGGACCAATGTTTCGATGTTTATGTTGAAGGGACCGCGATAGAATTGTTGATATTTTTTCAGGAATTGAATAACGGAAAATAGTCCGTACAACAGTCTCCAGTAAATATTGTGTTCCTTCTTTGTTTGCGCTAATCATGAAAGCTGGTGCATTGAGAAATATGCATAGTTACAATTTTAGCTGAAATTGACGGCAGTTCTTGTATTAGTATTGAATGGAGAGGTCAAAACAAATTGTTTTTTGTACCTTTTCCCTTTCGTTTATTATACCGGGTTAAATTCAGAACAATTTTTTCTCATATCATTCCCAACTGAAAGGAATAATACATTTCGATCTCCTAATACGATTACATCTCTCCATTACATCAATTACGTCAGCAAAGTCATCTTCGAATTATTCATTTTAGATCTAGACGTTTTGAAATCTCCAAATTGTCCTGAAACAGAATATTTCGAATATTATATATATAAACAGCTCTACAGGCCAAGTAGGCCCATGGCTTCATTACACGTTCTTCTCCATTTCATTTTATTCATAACTGCTCCTTCCGTCCTTAACTCCTAGCTTTTCAATATCTTTCTCCACCATCTTGATCCATTCTGTGCGTGGTCTTCCCCTGCCTCTTCTTCCCGTTATTCCCCTTGTCAAAACTTGTCTTGTTGTTCTATCGTCTTCCAGTCGGAAAACATGGCCAAGCCATCTCATTCTTTGTGCTCTAGGCACATTTGTTATTGAGGGTTGTCCAAACAATTCTTGAAGCTCGGCGTTCGTTCTCCTTTCCCAACGATTTTCTACCTTTTTTCCGCCATATATTCTTCTGAGTATTCTTCTCTCGAAAACTTCTAATGTATATTTTTCCCTCTGATTCAACTTCCACAGTTCGCAACCGTATGTTACCACAGGCCTGATGATCTTCTGATAAATTTTCTTTTTCGCGTTTTTCGACATATTTTTGGACCTGAGCACTCTGTATAATCCTTCTAAGCATTTTGTTCCTTTAGCTATCCTTTCCTGTATTTCTACTTTCTCCTCCCCTGTTCTCGTCAATGTTACATCTAAATAGTTGAACTGCTCTACCTTTTCAAAGCAGTATGTCCTATCTTCACTAATTAATTGCAGATTTGAGTGCCTTTCTTTTTCTTGTTGTCCTACTATCATATACCTGGTTTTATTTTCATTTATCATTAAACCCTTTCTTCTTGCAGCGGTTTCTAACTTCCTGAATTCATTCATCAAATGTTCTCTTGTTCTGGTCACAATAGCTATGTCGTCTGCATACGCTAAAACTTGTGTCTTTTGACTGTATATTATACCTTTGCTAGCTATACTGCTCTCTTTTATAATTTTATCGATCACGATATTGAAAAGTGTAGTAGAAAGGGGATCTCCCTGTCTCAGGCCTTTATCAACACAGAATGATTCCGACAAATGTCCGCTCATATTAACTTTATAGGTGGTATCCGTCAATGTCAATAGTATTATCTATAATTTGCTTCAACACAAAAATCTGATCCATGACTGATCTATTTTTTCGGAACCTACACTGATACTGTCCTAGCTTTGGTTCTATTATTTCGAATATTATTTCACAAGTTAAAACTCTGATATTTTCCGTATAATACGTCCAAGGTTTTTTCGGTTGGCAACATTTTAAAAAGTACCTACATCTAACCAGAAAAAAAATCGACCTTCTTCATCCAGCGATCTATTTCTGGTAATTCGAAGATGACAAATAACTGATTTAATCCAGAATACATACTAGAAAAGAAGAAAAACGAGAAGTCAGATTCAATCTACTTTAATAGTAGTTCATTTCGCACTCATCCTCTCGGAATTCTGATGAAGATTTTGAGATGGATCTCGTATTGAGAGATCGAAATGCATTATTTGAAAGATTTCCGGTCATATAATCTTCAAATTTCAGGGTGCTCGCGCGAAAAATCGTAATTTTTGGGATAACGATGTATTTTAGGTGAAGGGAAAACTATAACAGATCGATGTCTATTAATATTACGAGTGAAATGATGTATGCAAAAATTGGTAGTCTAATTTGAAATAAAAATAGGTAAAAAAACTTTTTAAGTTAAACGGTTTTATGTTAATCATACATTGCACTGTTTAAGATAAATGTAATAAAACCAAAAATAATAAAATAGATACAGTCGTGGGAATTATAAACATATGCATAGACTAGACTAAAATAAAACCGTGGGGCACGTCAATTGTCTACAATCGTTGATTAAAATGTTTGTTTTGTAATGTTACACTATAATTATTAGGCAGTTGTGCAACCGACAACGATGGACGTGTGATAAGTAGGGCTAGAATGTGGAAACAAGCTAGCAAGCTCGATTATAAGCGAGCTTTAGGGTTTCATAGTGGTGAGCGAGTAGTACTTTTGTCATATGTTTTGTCGATTAAAGACAAACAACAAGCAGTGAAACGATTCCTCGCCAGCCAGCAGTGTGAATGTCCAACGATAAACTAGTTAAAACATCTCTTTTATTTACATGGAGTGTATAACTATTAGAATTTCCATGAGCAAGAAAATAGTAAATAATTTCCTCACCGTCTGCGGGCCAACTGCCTAACGACGAATTAAACGATTCTTCTATCGCACATTAAGTCGATAATTTGTAGACAATTGACGTGCCCCACGGTTTTATTTTGGTCTAGTCTATGCATATGTTTATAATTCCCACGACTGTATCTATTTTATTATTTTTTGGTTTTTAGTACATTTATCTTAAACAGTGCAATGTATGTTTAACATAAAACCGTTTAACTTAAAAAGTTTTTTTACCTATTTTTATTTTCTAGTTTTTAGTTTTATTTCGCATTCTTTTTAATTCATTTAGTGCTTCATTATTGCAAGGTTTCTTGCCCGTTAGTTTATTGCAATCCAACTCCTCCATACGTAGTCCCTGCAAAGATCTTACTTTACTAAGAGCCACGTAGACTTGACCTTCTTCAAACAGTTTCGCACCTAAGTATACGACTGCGTGATCCACAGTGCTGCCCTGCATTTCATGTATTGTAGAAGCCCATGATAGTATTAAAGGCAACATTCTTCTTTCAGCTGTCCCATAATTGTACTTAGCTGGAAACTGTATGGCTTTCGGGTGTATAAGATGTACTCCGTCTCTTGCGAAATCAATTCGGACGGAAGGTACATCTGTTGCATACATCTGAGTTCGACGAAATTGAGGCCAAACGATTTCGGTGATGTAGCCTATAGCGCCATTTACTAATCCCTTTGAAACGTCAATATTGGACCGTAGCATGACTTTTGCCCCCACAAATATTTCCAGTTCCGCTGGTAGACCCCCAGTTTTGTTGATATCAGCTGGTATTATTGTAGCTATATCCACATTGTCTGTAACGCTAACGACATATCATTTGTATCCACCCTAATGTCATACAGTTCTCGGCGCGTTTTAACCTTTCGCCTTAACTTGGGTGGTGTACCGCTAACGACGTATCATTTTTAGCCACCCTAACGCCACACAGTCCTCAACACGATACAAAATCTTGACTTGGGTGGTGAATTCAGGCTGGATACATTGTATTCTACTTGTTGAGCACTTTCATTTGATACCCATATTGATAGGATTGATAAAACCTACGTTATCCGCCATTTTGTAGCGGCCGCCATCTTGGATTTCAATTTTTTATAGTATATTGTATTCTGATTGTTGAGCCCTTTCATTTGATACCCATATTGATGGGATTGATAAAAGCTATGTTATCGCCATTTTGTAGCGGCGGCCATCTTGTATTTATAATGATAATGAATAAATATAATTGTATTGTCACCAAAATCCAAAGTGTGTACAAAATTTCAGATTAATCGGTTGACAGGAAGAGGGTGAAATTTGAATTACTAAATTTGACCCAAGAATAAATAAAACAAACGGGGTGAGCTAAATAAAAAAAAAACCGTTTAAAAACGGAGTTTTGTACCTTTGAATGTACTATCATTTGTCACATGCTTTGGAAACACCCTGTATACCAGGAAGCCTCTGAATGCATTGAATTCCGCTGAGTAAACCTCTTCACTTACAACGAGCTAAAAATAATCGGCATTGAATAATCTATAGTATTTTTATCATGCCTTCTAAGAGACAACCAAAAATTGCAAAATTCCGATTAGAATATTCATATCTTCCTTCCGGTTGATTTCCGTTGGTAATGATATGAGAAAAAATCGTTCAGAATTTAATTTTCTACAATAAAAAAAAATAGAAACATACATTATGGCATTTGAAATAGCAAAGAGGGTGTCACAGCATTGAAAATAATTTCGGAACTTAAGTCGAATAACATTCAAGACAACAACAAAACATTCTCCCATCGGTCATTCCTTTCTCCATATACTTTTAATGTCCCATCTCACTTGGACACCCAGTATACAAACTGTTCCCTGATTCATACTTCCGCAACTAAAGAATTGCTTCAAGAACTAATTTATCTCCAGATTACTAATGGTCTGCACAGCCAAAAATGTTCAACACTAAAGAAGAGCGGAGTATACAGGGTCCGCCATCTAACTTTGTTTTGAACTAGCTGTGATTTTGACACTGGTAATCTGAACGACACTTCTGATTAGACATAATATAAAAGTGTTTTTCACAGGTCAGTGGGTTGATTACAATACATATCAAAGAATAAGTGAATTTGTATAAATAAAGCCTCAGATAAAATACAAAAAGTAATTGGATGAATGTCATCAATTTAAAAATTACTTGAATTGAAATAGAATGAAAGTACATCGAAATACACATACACGATTAAAATACTCGAATACAAGTGAAATAGAAACCTTCAAATGGTAGACAATAAAAAATTGACATTATAAAACTCATCAACTGAGTAAAAAACCTCCCGAGCAAGAATCTGCCTGAGCTTTTTCTTGAAACCGTCCGATTTGAGACATATTATGGAATCGGGCAGCCTATTGAAGAAATCAACAGGATGAAAATTAAAACCTATCTTTGATTTACCAAGTCGAAAGAATTCTTTTCTTTTATGAAATTCATTTCTTGTGTTGTGAGAATGAACATCCGAGTTTATTTTAAAAGTTGCTAAGTTGCCGTGGTCATACACTCAAGTACATAAAGAGAAGGAAAGATAAGTATGCCAAGCCGCCTGAATGTGCCCCTACAGCAATGCTTGTAGCCCAGACCCTCCAACACCCTGACAGCCCTCCTCTGGAGACGAAACAGTAATTCACGCCCAACATAACACTACCACACAATATCTAAGGGAAGACTCAATCAACGCAAAATAAACCATCTCCAGGATCATTGGCGAAACATGATGCCAGACGTCTAAGAACATATACATTCTTACCTATCTTAGAAGCCAAACACTCAACATGAGCATTTCACGACAAAACCGGATCAACACTAACCCCCAAAAAACAGACCTTACTGTCTCCAGCAGAAGACCAGAAGTATCCCTCAAACTCAGAACAGTCCCTGAGTTTTATCACCATTCATTGCCAACCCGTTCACAGAAAACCAGACCAACGCCCTTTCATGTAAGCTGTCCGAAAAATGCTTCAGACTTCATATATCTTCATTCTGAACGAAAATGATTGGTGAATTTTTGATTGGTTGAAGAGGTATTGAAATCTGCAGTGTCAATGGAGAAATTGAATTTATTACTCTTTGTGGAAAATAGTTAAAAAAACATATAAGTTAGCTACTATTTCATTCTAAACGATTGAAAAACTGTAAAAACATCACTCGTGTACTGTCAATTAGAAAATGCATGGTTTAATTCAATATGAAAACAATTGTGCATATTTATTCACGGAATCACCATTTTGCATTTCCACAACCATCCATTTTATATATTCTATATAATCGAATAAATAATGGGACAATTCTTGTTAAAATCAACGACGAACATATTGTAAATTGACACTGTTAGTACTGTATTAAATATTTAATCATATTTTATGAATATTCGATTTTCACTTTGAATCGAAATGTGTTTGTCGAAATAAATTATGAATAAACCGGGAAAACACCAAAATGTTATTGTTTCATACAGGATTTCAGAACGAACTTCTTTAACTAGGTTTTCCGTGAAAGTGAATTGATATAAACGTCAGTAACGAAGGAGCTTTATGCGACTCTTAGTATACAGGGTCTCCACGCGAGGTGTGACATTAAGAGTATATGGAGAAAGGAATGACCGATTGGAAAAATTCTTATTTGTTGTCTTGAGTGTTATTCGAACTAAGTTCCGAAGATATTTTCAATGCTGTAGCACTTCCAGTTATACCGGAAGTTGTTATTGGAAATGGCAATGTATGTTCCAATTTTTTTCATCGTAGAAAATTAAATTCTAAACAATTTGGACGTGACAACGTCTTATAATTCGATAGGGCCGACTGCACGCACGAAAAAACATGACTCATGCGGCGTTACCTCGCTCTGAGGCGTTCCATTTGAGGCTTGAAGTGCAAGAGAGACCGCGGAAAGAGCGACAAAGGGGCACAATCGATCTCCGCGTTCGGCATCGTTCGACATCTGCCTCTCCCCTACTTGAGTGAGCGATGCGTCCGCGTAGACAGCTGTTATACAATAATACAATTGAATGTTTTCGTCAAGTGTTAAGTGCAGTAATAAGTGAATGATAATTGGCGGCGATAAAGGTAATGATTCTTTCGATATTAAATATATGTTCAGTGATATATTGTCGAATATTCGTGCTTTCATCATTGAAATAAATAGCATCGGTCGGCTAGTGCAGCGATTATAAAAAATAAATAAAATTGACATAATTGTCTTTATACGTACAAATAAATATAACTTGATTTCCATTTACCTCCTTCTCTATATCCACACAAAATATCTATGAACCTATATCAATATAACTTGCGAAAAAATTTTCGAAATATTCTGTTTCATGACAATTCGTGGATTTCAAAACGTTCAGATCTAAAATCAATTGCAATATGTCATTTGAAATAACAAAGATGGTCTCGACTTCCAGTATAACCGGAAGTGCCACATCATCGAAAATATTTCTCGATGCTTTTTCAAAACAACAACAAAAAAATCTCTGAACAGTCATTCCTTTCTTCATATACTTTCAACACCCGGTATAAAAGTGCGAGAATTCTATATCTGTTCAAAAAGGATATTAAACGTCTGTATACCTCTAAAATCACTGTACACCACTTCACCAAAACTTTTTTATACTATACATTCATTTCGATTAGGAATAAATTGGCAAATGTGCGAAATTGAGTAGTGGCCCAGATGGTCTACCATCCTTCTCTTTGAGAAGCACGACGTAATCCCTATCGGAACCTATTTGCAAACTCCCTAAGATGTCAGTTCTGTCGAGTGTTTTCATACAAATGAAATCTAGCCATTCGTTTGACCATTTCACAATTTTGTCGAGGTTCCTCTGAATGACCTGACCACTTCTGGGGGGACTGTTATAGATATTGGTATCATCAGCGAACATAGAACGGACTAAAGGGCAGATCGGAGTTGTATAAAACAAATAAGACGGGCCCAAAAATAGAGCCTTGGGGAGTACCACTGCTAACTAGTTTGGGAACGGACAAAGCATTATCTACCCTGACTTTCTTGTGCTGAGACGGTCGAATGCTCGAGAAAAGTCGAAGTTCGAGGATGGATTGATAAGTTTTCGGCCTGACCAAGAAAAACAACGTTTTTAAGAATTTTATTTGTCAACATTATCTCCTTTGAGGCTGATACATTTCTCATAGCGGTGTTCTAGTCTAGTAATGCCATCTCTATAGGCTGATTCGTCAAAATCTTCAAAATACCCATTTAAAGCTTCCATTACTTCTGCCTTGCCCTCAAATCTAACCTAACCTACCGCCAAGCTAAGTTTTGAGGTTAGGAAACAGATAATAGTCACTCGGGGCTGGTAAATAGGACAATCGAGGACTAAATGTCTTATTGTTTCTTCAGCCACGTCACATTTACATGCCGGACTTTCTACAGTATTCCATTTGAATAACATACTATTACTACGACCATGACCTGTCCTGAGACGATTTAATGTACACCAATTTTTCCTATCTACATCGAAACCTCCAACCCTTTTGGAAGGATCCTCTATGAGAATTTTATTGAAAACATCAACTTCCTGCCATTCAGTTTTCCAAAGATCAACAGCCTTCACCCGTGTACGCAAAAATCAAACGACCAAATAGGTTTCCTAGATTTCAATCTCTGGTTAGGTGGATTTTGAAGATCGTGTATTATCGGAAAAACTTCTGGAAATGAGTGATACTTATCCCAAGATGATTTAAGAGCTAATTTCCTGTGAATATGGGAAGGAACTATATTACAAATAACCGGAAGCCATAGGGTAGCAGTTAGAGTGATACATCCAGTTATAACTCTTATAGAACAGTTCAACTTAGAATCAATCTTATTGACATGAGCACACCGCATCTGACAGCAAAATTCTGCTGCTGAATATACTAACGCTATAGCAAAGTAGAGACTCCGGTGCCACAATTAGATCCAGCTAGTTTATGTAGTATATTGTTTCAACTTCTGACATAATTCATCAATATGAAGTTTGAAAGTCAAAGAACGATCTAGCTCTACACCAAGATATGTTGGGGTGAAATTATGAGTTAATAATGATTGATTGAAGTATACTCTTAGTTGCCTATCCTTCTCATGATTACTCAGATGAAAACGAGAAACCTCAGTTTCCCAAGGATTTGGAAATAAACGCCATTTTTTGAAAAAAATCTTCAGAATTTCTAAATCAGAAGTCAGTGTTTGCTCAATTGTTAAACAATGAAAAACGCAAAGCGGCTTTTACCAAAGAACGGGACGTCTAATAAGTGGCATTTTTCAATATATTTTATGCATGGAGTAACGAGGTCGCTTCATTCAAACATTTAGTTCGTTTCCAATCTTAAAAATACCGCCGTGGCGAAGGCGGCTTATGTCAAAGGGAAAGTAAAACCAATGCAGCGGCATATCATTTGGAAACATACTTTAGACGTAATAAAAATGTCCATTTGACGACGGGTCATATTTCTTGTACCCGCGAATAGTGAAAACGCGAATGTGGGCGCGAATTAGGATCTTTTACTGAATAAAAAAATTTAAGTTCGTTTTTCAATACGTATTGTTTCCACAGATATCTTGTTTCAATATTAAAAGTCCAGATTCATGATATGCTCAACGGATACGATTTCAATCCCTAAAGTGATAACTAAATTTATGCTTCACTTTCTACCAATCCGCTTTCGAAGTTTAGCTATGCTACATAGTTATTAATTGAAATTCGTCGTCTAGAAACTTATGATTAAGTTGAACTCGTGACGATATCACACCCAACAGAGATATTAATCGAGTTTGGAAAATTGCACCATATAATGGCTTCGGAATGGGGCGTTGAGAACGTGAGGCATTATATTTCAGAGGGAGATCTATGCAATTTGAAGTCTTGAGTTAAAAAACGTGTAAAGGACATTTGATGATGAAATAAAGTGAAATTTTTCTCATTTCACTTCTAAACTGTCGGTTTTCTAAATTCGCTGACGTTATCAACTCCTAACCCGCTTGTCGGGGCGGGTGCCTGACGTTCGGATGAATTTTCCGCGACTTAACCACCTGACGTCCTTGTGAAGAACTAAATCAGTGTTTTCAGCTGACTCCTTATCTTCCAACTGCAACTTAAAGAGCCGCCGTTGCAAGCTACTTGCACGGATGGAATTCACAATTTTTGTTGCAATGCCCATAATTTCCTTCGTGGTTAAAACTTTTGAACACGAAACTTGTTGATGTATAATGCAATGCAATGAAAAAAATGCTTCAAAACCGTTTTTGTTTCCAGTCATTGCTGGTGCTCCATCGGTTGTAAAGCACACTAATTTATATATTGGTAGCTTGTAGTTTTTTACAAAATTGAGGAGAACGTCATATATATCTTCGCCACGGGTTTTCCTTTTGAGAGGAATGATTGTCAAAAATTCTTCTTTAGCCAACATGTCATTGAATACCATGCGAATAAAAATACACAGCTGGGCAGTGTCTGTCACATCGGTGGATTCGTCGAACTGTAAAGAAAAGTATGTACATTTCATGATATCATGTTTAAGTTTATCTGCCATGTCCTGACTCATGACTTCAATACGTCTTGTGACAGTCGGACGAGATAACTGAAGTTCTCTAATAGCAGACATAATTTCTGCTTTATTTTCAAAATTTCCAAATAAAGTCTCACCCGCTTTAATAGATGCTTCCATCACAACCGATCCATCTTCGAATGGTTTCTTGTGTTTCGCCAATATATGAGATATTTTAAATGACGCGATTGTAGCAGAAAATCCTTTTTATAGTTTCTATGAACCGTTTTATGATGCCTCTGTAAGTAACTACGCTTAGATACTGCAACTGACGCACAACAAATAAGACAAATGCACTTATCCAACACCATACAAAAGAAAAATTCTTCCTCTCAATCGTTATTGAAATGATACGTTTTAGATTTCTTCGCTGCACTCATTTTGTACTTTTTAATAATGAACTTTGTATCGACGTAGTATTACGTAGTTACAACTCAGAAAGACTCCAATTCCTGCAGGCGTAACATTTATATCGGCGTCAACGAAAGTCCCGAATGTTCCCGTCAAACACACCGCCCGAAATTTCTAGAAAAGCGGCAACTTTTCTTTGACACGTTCCTTGGGAAAAGCCGCTTTTTGCCGCTAGCAGAGTGTTACTTTATTATGTAATAATTTTTTTTAGTTTAGTTACCCTTATTACTTATTAAAATTTTTTTCTTCTCGAGATCTACTCAAAAAGCACTCGTATGACCGATTAAGCACCCCAGCATTAATCGTCAAATCTCCAATCATTCAAACACTTCTTTGTGGCTTTGTCCGTCATGTGAAACAGTTTATTTGTTTTTTCTTTGACACTTTTTTCTTTAAAAAATACTTTCACTATAAACCGAAACTATTCATATGAATTATTATTACTTTTAAATATTTAAAAAGTTTATTTCGTTCATATATCAGAGAATTAAAAAAAATAGAGATTCTACCATCACAGATCACTCAAAGTAAAATGAACTGAATTATATGTCACTAAATAACAAGCGAAAATGACTAACGCATACTTATGAGTTCACCATAACCACTTAACTAACTTGAAAATGTTTCGTTTACTCACACAACCTACACTAGTTGACTATAAATTCATAACTTGTGTGTGTATTAAAAATTGACAGGCATATCCATAAGTTGCAATAAACAAAACTTTTCTTAAAAACAACTTTCTTCGTTGAATCAATAACATAAATTACTACAATCTCACCACTTTCTTGTCGCAAGAAACTGAAGATGGTTAATGTAACACGTTAAGGTTCATAACAATCTGTTCCATTTGAATATTCAAAATCAACCGTACCGGGAGTTTCAATGGAACTTCTTCAAAATAAAAGGTTTGATTTAAACAATTTGTGATATTAAGTCGTGTGCATACAAATTTTATTTCAAATTAAGTTAAATTAACATTTGAATTTGGGAGGCTTTTACTTGGTAAAATTCCATTATCAACAATAAAAAACAAGTACTGTGTTTTAAGGAATTTTACTTATGCGTTGGCCTTTCTCGATTGCTCTTCTTGCTGGTCCACGGTTGTTATGTGTCTTCAACCGTATGTAATTGGGAGTCAAGCTGTTTCTCAAGCACATTGAGTAGAACCATATTATCTGAGTATGAACTGCACATTTTAGTAGTATTTTGAAATACCACAAAGCCAAAAAGCCGGTGTCAGCTTTCTTCAACATTTGAATTTGGGAGGCTTTTACTTGGTAAAATTCCATTATCAATAGTAAAAAACAAGTACTGTGTTTTATTACCAAATCACTTTCTTTGTAATCGAAAGTTTTGGTCTTCGTTCTACGAACTCATCGTTACTATCCCAGTCATTTTCAGTTTGCATCCAGACTTCAGTAGGAGCTCTGAGTTGAGTTCGTGGTAAATTGTCCAATAAGTCCGGTGTTTTCATCTCCGCAGTCTTCATCTGTATCGCAGTCATCATTGGCGTTCTCAGGACTAAAAATTGATATTTCTTCTGAAACCTCATTCCCAATTTGTTCGATATCTGCCTTTATTTCAACTAACGTAAAATGTGCGAATCGATCATCTTTGTACCTAAAATAAAAATATTCCAATTGAGTCGACGGTAGTCGATGAACGTACTGTCCTTTAAAAGGACAGCTTTTTATATTGTCTCGTATTTAGCTGAGTATGACGAAAAATGTGAGGTTAAGCAGATTGAAATATTCGGCGAACTCTGTTGAACTCAAATATCAGATGAAATGAAATCATACTCTACAAAAACGAAAAAATTTACTAACCACCTCATGGACATCTCGATCGATATAATAAAACTTCACTACAACACTGACTAATCACAAGTAAATTCTAGGCCTACAACGGTTGCGCGTCTCAACTGGTTTGAATAGATCACTTGTTATGCTATACAGGTGGCGCCATCTACAATCGAGTACTTCATCCGAAACGAGTTACATAGGTTGACAACCTCAGGCCTTTCAAAAGGACAGTAGGTCTAAATGGGTTAATAATCAATTCGCGGTACTTTTTTAACAAAATGTATTTTCTTAATACGTTTGGGAAAATGAAAAATGTTTCGCTCCTTTCAAGGTTATCAGATGGATTCATCCTCGACATATTTCAGGCACGGTTGAAATTTGTTGCGATCAGTATATGTTAGAGATTCCAAGTATCTTGACCAACGCAATAATATTCAAATCGTGTATTATTAAGTGTAATGCGACCTTCAGATTTGCATAAAACTTCTCAAGAATTCACACTAATAAAAACCGGTATGAATTATCGAGAAAATTCAATGGAAATTCTCGTTATGAAGACCATTAACATTTTTCGTAGAACGAAGCTATTTTCAGGTGAAATCACATTAAACTGACAAGCGCATAAAATGAAATATCGTCGTGTTTCAAATAGACATGATTTTTAAAAGTAATTTTCAATTATAGGAAGAAATGATTATATTTTGGTTCGGGATGCTGTTATTTCGTGGAAATTGATGAATGTTCAACACTGTGGTGACACATTTACAACGGTATTCCATTCTGTGGTTCATGTGGGTGATATGATGACATCCGAAACATAAAATGTTACTTAAATTGACAACTTATACGGGGGCTACGTTGTATATTTTGGGATACAAGAAATACAGGAAGCGTATGATGAAAAACACAGTACAGGACCGTCCAAATCTGATTTGCTAATCAGATGACAACTGTTAAACTTGTTCTTAGACTTTACTATTGAACAGTGTATATCAATTTACACCTATCTGAAGGATTGTCCTGATGCAGATCCGAAAAAAATGGATAAAATTGTTTCTGGAGATGAAATATACAGGGTGCTTCAACGAAAACTAAACAGGAGCTATATCTACCAAGATATTCATTTCTGATCAAAACGCAAAAACAGTTCAATTTTTGTTTCAAGGGGGACATCTTTTGGGATACAATACTTGCCTGAAATATCAACCCCCTAAGCGGGGATTGCAATCCTTGAACATTTAGAATAGGGAAGATGGGTCGAGTGATGACTCAAAAGAAAGGTGGTATATTTGTCTACATTGCTTCGAACGAATTTCCATTTTTAATTGAAAACTGTAAAAGATACAGGGTGAGCAACTGAAAGATAGGAAAGACTATTTACCTGAGACTCTTCAGGTTTCAGTGAGGACAAATGGAACAGATCTATGCTGATCAATGACAGTCATGATCAAGTACCATCCCCATCTCGAATTCTAACCCCTGGAGCAGGGGTGACAACCCTTGAAAATTTGGAAGAAGTTCGATGGGTCGAGTGATAACTCGAAAGAGAGGTATTATCTTTGTCTGTATTCCCGTGAAAGAATTTTTGATTGACAATTGTAGAAGATACAGAGTGAGCCACTGAAAAATAGAGAAGACTATCGCCCCAAGACTATTGGAGTATTAGTGCGAAAAACTGGAATAGATTCATTTAGAACAAAGATGACAGCCTTTGATCTGGAATCAATCTGTTCCATTTTTTTGCACTAATATTTGAGTAGCTCAGGGCGATAGATAGTCTCCTCTATTTTTCAGTAGCTCACTCTGTATATTCTACAGTTTTCAATAAAAAATGAAAATTCGTTCACGGGATGCCGACAAAGATAATACCTTTCTTTCGAGGTATCACTCGACCCATCTACCCTCTTCCAAATTTTCAAGGGTGGTCACCCCTGCTCTAGGGGTTGAAATTCGAGATGAGGATGGTACTTGATGATGACTGCCATTGATCAGCATGAATCTGTTCCATTTTACTTCATTGAAACTTGAAAAGTCTCAGGGAAATAGTCTTCCCTTTCTTTCAGGTGCTCATCCTGTATCTTTTACAGTTTTGAATTAAAAATGGAAATTCGTTCAAGGCGATGTGGACAAAGAAACCACCTTTCTTTTGAGTCATCACTAGGCCCATCTTCTCTATTCAAAATGTTCAAGGATTGCAACCACCGCTTAGGGGGTTCATATTTCAGGCAAGTTTCGTTCCCCAAAAGATGTCCCTCTTGAAACAGAAATAGACCTGTTTTTTCGTGGTCCGAGTTGAAACGTACAATATCATGGTCTGTCAAGACACATCTTCCTACAGTAAGGCCCTTCTTGTTTTATGCGTTTATCTCTATTTTAACACGAAGGGCGTTACTGTAGGAAGATGTGTCTTGACATACCATGATATTGTACGTTTCACTCGGACCACGAAATTCCACAGGGTGTTACGAATTTTTGACAAAAAAAACACTTTTAGTTTTGCCCCCGTATAAAAATTTTTTTTCGAATTTTTTTTGTTTTCTCTTATAATTTCTACAAAGCAGAAGAGTTGATCTATGACTTGCCGAACAAATCATCTAAATCGATTGAGAATTAGGAAAAATATCGAACTTCGAATTTGGTTAAATTTTCGAGTGTTCCGCTAATTTTGCCTCCGAGTGTATGTACTAAGGGCAATATCGTTTCACACTTAAAATGTTTAATGTAAAATATTTTCCACAATAAATCGTTTACTACATTATCACAATTTGTTCTTACACGTAAATGAATATTTTCCTGAAATGAATGATATTTTACTTCTATACGAACAAAGAAAAGAACTTCAAGAGTAATTTGTATATATAGGGTGTCAGCTACAGGTAGTTGCATATTTTTCATTGTTTTTTGAGATGTGTTCCATGTATATGTAATAGTTTATATGGGTCATGGTTCTCTCCTTGCTTAATATAGGCATGGGAATCGAAGAAATTTTTGTAAATCAAATTTTTTTTTGGTTATAATTCGAAGTGAATTTCATGTACACACAACCAAATTTATATGCAATCACTCGAAATTTTCACATTTTTGATTGTTTTTAACCATAAATCTTTAACTTTTTGTGAAAAATGAAGTTTTTTGTTGTAAAAAAACTGGATAGTATAATAAAAAATGTTGAGTTATCACCACACGTTCGGGACATTGTACTCATTCGTCCTGAGATTTGAAACTGTGAATTTCAAAATTGAAAAAAGCCTATTATCATAATTGAAAATGCCTTATGTTGGATTTTCCGATGTGCAAAGGTATCGAATAATTGCTCTCGTTGAAGAAGGGGTGACACAGAGAGATATAACGGCCACAATGGGGTATCTTAGGGGGTGATTTCAAAAACCTACGCACGATACGTGGAGCTATAATCTCTGCAAATAGGCCTAAAAGAAGTCGAAGGAAGATCATTTCTGAAGAACAAGACCGCTTTTTGTGCAAAATTGCAAGGGGATACCTTAGTGCGTCGCACCCCATACTCCAAAGGCAATTTCTGGAAGCAACAGGCATCAGTGTATCAGTCGAAGCGATACATCAAAGACTTCGTTCAAGAGGTTTATACAGCAGAAGGCCCTTAAGAGTTCCAGACCTAACCAGACAACAAAACATTAACAGACTCAATCGTGTATCAAGCATCAAAATTGAAATATTGAGAACTGGCGAAAATGTTCTTTTTGCCGAGGAGACCAGAATTGGTGTTCGATCAGATGACCGCCGGATTCGGCTAGATATTACGTGGACCTAGTGCTGCAGCCCATAGTGAGACTCTGGCGAGGTGCCCACGGTGAGAATTTCACTTTTATGCAAGACAATGCTCCTCCGAATACCAGCAACCTCGCGCGACATTATCTTGAAACAGAGGGAATCATTAGTTTGGACTGGCCAGCTTGCTCTCCAGACCTAAATCCTATTGGACATTTATGGGATAATCGCAAAAGGAAATTTAGATCGCGCCAGGATAATCCAAGAACCCCACAACACAGCTCATCCAAGCCGCCACAGAAGAGTGGCAGATTATCACCCCAGAGGAGGTCGAAAACTTAATCCAAAGACGGATTCAGGCTTGTATCAGGGCAAAAGGAGGTAAAACAAGATACTTAGTCCGAGAAAAAAAACACCTACTCCTTGAGAAAACACTTTTATTTGTTTGTTTCTTAAGATAAACCTTTTATTTTATTATTTATTTCTTTTTTCAATTGAAATATCTCAAAAAGGTTCAATTCAATCCCTGAGGTAATATTCAAAATATTGGGTGATTCCATATAAAGTTAGCTGTGTGTAGTAAGGACCACTAGTGTTCAATTACGGCAATCGAGTTGATGGGATAACTAAGAGGAACTAACAACCTTCAATCAATTCTGGATATGGTTAATATTTCGCACGTTACAATGACAACGTACATTGCCCTCGATGAGCCAGCCGGTTCGGAAATGAATGGAACATATGGCGTTTGACATTTGTGCGTTGTTCACACTTGACATCTGTCAAAGGCGAAACAAGAGTAAACTCGTTTTCCGAATCAGTATATTTCTTGTTTGCTATTTCAGATACAAAAAGCAGCTCTTGCATCACGAAAATCGTTCTCTAAATCCGAAGTTTGATAATTCAAATGACCACAAAGCCGAATCTCCCGAATTATTGTGTTTAGAATAACGGGATCCCTGGATCTCATGCAAATTTTCGGTAGTTTTTGCGGCGTTCACGACTAGAGAGAAGGAACTGGAAAATCCCCTTGACGTCGGATTTTGCTTCCATAAAACTCGCAACAAATACCTTTCGTGAAATCGTCCCACGCACGCCTTTTGAGTTGAGATAAACTAGCTGGTACGTAGACGATTTCCTCTGAAATTGAATTAGCCTTCAATACGTTCGGGAATTGTTTATATTCTTTCCTCATTCTAGTATCGGATATTCAGAATGGTGTTTCAGACTAAGATTCGAAATTTTTCGATGATAAACAGTTGTTACTGGCGCCATTCCATTTACACAATCTTATCGGCAGCTTTATCTGTCTGAACTCTCTAACCAGACAGAAGCTCCGTATGTTTGAAACGATAAACAAAATTCGAACAAGTGTTGGCGTTGCGGCAATGTTTATATATTGAGAATGGTGTATATCTAGAAACATCAGGTAGATGGATATTGTGCCCGACAAAGTAGGAACGACTGATTTCCTATTTAGAATTCATAAATTCGCCAGAATTAATTGTTTCCTTAGTGACAACGTGATAGTTAATCATGGTGATAGTAAGAAATTAAACTATGTATTCTACTACTACTAGTTGTATTATACACTCGCGTGTGCAGTCAAAATACATATATGGTTCAACTAAGAGCGCCTCAGAGAAGAAGGAACCCCAATATATGTCAACATCAGAACACAATCCACACCAATATCTTCGAAGAAAGCAGTCAAAATAGCAAAAACCACCTGGATAAAAGATGAGACCAAACGAGACGTTATTCAACATTATAAAGGGTCTTCCATCGATGGGTTTCATTTTCAATTCCTAATTAAATGCCATGTTTTAAAGCAGGAGTTCCCAAACTTCTTTGTACCACGCCACCCTCTGGTTATTTGGCGACCCTCCACGCCACCCTTTGTACGT
Source organism: Cryptolaemus montrouzieri (assembly GCA_013387265.2). Lineage (NCBI taxonomy): Eukaryota > Metazoa > Arthropoda > Insecta > Coleoptera > Coccinellidae > Cryptolaemus > Cryptolaemus montrouzieri. The sequence goes on from JABFTP020000062.1 coordinate 5,963,640, forward strand.
ATGATCAAAATTGAAACAAGTCTTACATGAGAAAAGATTATAATTACTGATACAAATTTTAACATTGTAACACAGATACATTTTCAATTTAAGGAAGGTAAAGCAATGGGCCTACATCTGAACATCTTCATCTGAAACACTGGGGTAAACTTTTAAGTACTTTAACCAAAATGAGGGCTTGTCCTTTTTTTCAAAATCGTATCTTGCAGCAGACTCCTCTCGCAACTCTTCTGGCAGCAACACTGTGTCCATGTTGAACGGATCGGTTTATGGTTTGTAAAACTCCTCAGACAAGTTAGGAAAGTACCTGCTGAACTCCTCCTCGAGGTTCTTTAAATAGTCAATTATCAAGTTTTTCAAAAGCGGTCCTTCAAAAACGTCCTCGAAACATGCTTCTTCTTAGACTGACACCACTTTGTTGAAACTGGAATAGTTGCTGGGGTTCATTGACACTTCACGTATCCAAAGTTGTAATTTCTCAACGTATATCTTGATGGCATCCCGATGTGTTACTATATTTGAGTCTGCACCTTGCAGTCTCAAGTCTAGGTTGTTTAACGTGTCAAAAAAGTCTGATAAATAGGCCAAAATCACTTGGTTACTGGGTTTTTCGAACTCTGCACTAAGCTCGTTTTGTTTCTGCAGTGTTCCCAACATATTGCCTTTTGATAAACCTTTACAAAGACTTTTAAACAGTCGAGTATTTAATGCACTGTTCTTCACGTAGTTGACTACTGTAATACATAGCTTTAAAACAGCATTGAGTTCGTTTGGAACCGTTTTTGCTGCCAAGGCTTGGCGGTGAATAAAACAATGAATCCCAACCACGTCAGCATTCTTCTAGTTGACCAACTGCACAAAACCTGAGCGAGAACCGAGCATTGAAGGAGTAGGAAACATCAGTTCATCCTTCATTCTTTCATTTTCAATGTAACGAACATATACAATCAATGAGAACATTGTGCTACTCTCGTCAAGCTGAATAGCAAAAAATGGGGATTAATCTATTGCATCAACCACCTGGTTTTTGATGTCCTCGGCAATTCGGCGTTTTACGGTGTTGTCTGAAGGTGATATTTGTGATAGCTTTTGTCTACTATTAGTTCCAAGGAGAACATCGGCTACTTTTAAAAGGCATGGTTTAACAAGCTTTTCACCAATAGTGTGACTTTTCTTCTCCTTAGCAATAAGAAGAGATAATTCATAAGAAGCTTCAAGTACTTTTAGAGATGACTGAGCAGCAGATGCAGTGCTATCTAACTTCATGCGCTTTAAATTCTGAGATTTCGTAGGGAAAAACTCTTCAGGTTTGTCCTTTGACGAGGTATGTTTGGTTGACAAATGTCTCATACGACGATTAGGCTTCATCGCGTCATTGCTTCAAACTTCATAGCAAATAACGCACTGAGGGTTATCAACATCATCTTTAAGCAAGGAAACAAACCCATATTGAATTTAATCGTCAATATACCTCAGCTTCACAACAACATAGCGCATGAAAAGCGCTCGGAAACATGGGTTCATGAGTTTGACATGCAATTCTGATTACTTTTCTGACAGAATCAAATACTGAATCACCTTACTTCTAGGAGACAGTTGTATTTATTTATTTATTAACGGTATGAACCTTCAAATTACAATGTAAGAAAAAGGGAACATCATTCTCATTCGAATGCTTCAAATAGAAAGGTGACCAGACAGTGGAGGCTTACTCAATAACAATTGAATAACAATTTTAAAATGTCACAGCTCGTAAACATAGCTGTGTTACGCCTAATAAAGCCCAATGTTTTGAAGGCTCGGTTTACAATTGTGTCGAAATGAAACTAGAAAGTAACTCGTGAATCGATGAACACCCGAAATCTCTGTCTCGGTCAGAATGCTCAGTGACAGAACCAATATCGTTAATGAAAAGTGAGAACAAAAGTGGGCCCCTATGGCTACCCTGTGGAACACCAGAAGTTCCAGAAATAATTGATGATTTAAAACTTTTTAATTTGACAACTTGCGTCCTATGCCTATAGTAACTTTTAACCCTATTCAAAAGTTGTCCCACAAAACCAGCCGACTCCACTTTGATGTCCAAAACGGCATGACAAATTCTATCAAAAGCCTTGATAAGATCCGCAAAGGATCAGCATCAACCTGATGCCCCTCACATAACTTATCAAGTAAGAACTAAACAAATAGAACCAAATTCGTAACTATCGATCTGCCCCTACTGAAGCCATGTTGTTGGTCAATAAGAATTTGCTTCAGTTTAAAAGAAATTTTATCAAGGATGATACTCTAAAAGATTTTTGGAACTGTACTCAAAATGCTGATCGGCCTATAATTGCCTACATCCACCTTACTTCCCGTTTTGTGTATGGGAGTTACAAAACTCGACTTCCAAATTGTTGGAAAATATCCTTCAAGCAAAGATCTATTGAATAAAAGTGTAAGCGGTTGTGATAATGAAGCCTCACAATTTTTGATAAATATCATAGGAATACCATCCGGTCCACTGCTGAATTTTGGCCTCAGTTCAGTGGTCTTCGTGCGCACCTCATGAATATGCCTAATGATATCTTCCTTAAGTTAAGGAATTAACTGACTAGTTGACGTTAATATTTTTAAGATAATCATACAGAAACAAATCAATTGATTAGGTCTTAGTGAAGAGTGATTTCACTGCTTCGAGATATAGGGCTTTGAAACCTTTAATTCAACAAATTCAAATTTTCAAAGAATGACTGCTAATTTCAAATATCATGAGTACGACTTGCTGAAAACCAGTAATTTCATTCTTTCTTCGTTTTAGTATGTTTATGAAGCACATCAATATGGGAACTTTCTTGCTCATCAAACTCTCGAATGCATCAGCATCGAAAATAAAAGTCATCAATATTATAAGCATCTGCGAAGGGGTTATTAAGTTTTATAAATAATGAGTATGATTTATAAGAATATAAACATTGAACATTTATTGCTAGAATTCTTCTCAAGAAAGCCAATTTGACCTTCGAACTAAAATTAGGATAATTTATTTTGATGTCTGCGTAGGTTGGTGTAACATCTACTTTTGTGATTCGAAAAACTATTAACTTGAGAGTCCGAACATTCTGCAATTAGTGGTTTCGTGTTTCTTTTAATATCTTTTTGGATAGTGGTAATTTTTTCTTACATGAAACTGTTCGGAGTTGATTTGTTGCCAATTTGAGAAATTCATTCACAAAAATAGAACAATCCGAATGATATCAAAGTCTACATTTCAAAAGAAAATTATTTTTTGATATTGCACGTATACTTTCGAAATTGTAATTGTAGAACTCGCTTATACACACAATCAAATTTATATGGAATCACTCGGTATTTCACATTGTTGATTGTTTTTAACCATGGATCTTTGACTAATTGTGAAGAATGAAGTTTTTTGTTGTAAAAAAACTGGATAGTATGTTAAGAAATGTTAAATTATCACCAAGTGTTCGGGATATTGTACTCAGTCGTCAGTGAGATTCTGAATTTCAAAATTTAAAAAAGCCTATAATCATAATTGAAAATGCCTTACGTTGGAGTGTCTGATGTGCGAGGGGTCGAATAATTGCTCTCGTTGAAGAAGGGGTGATACAGAGATATATAGCGGCCACAATGGGGGTATATTTAGTGAGAAATCTCAAAAATATATTAGGGATTGAACAACTGCTGTCTGTATACCACGCTCATGTACCATCAAGGTTGAGATATCTATTGTTACCTTGGAGCGCTGGCTATAGTCATTTATGAAAATAAACTCCATTTTTTGCAAAATAAAGATCACCACCAATATGATACACGCAACAATAGTAATCTAACCTAACCTAAATGTAAATTCAGGATAGGTAGAAGATCACCTATGTTGCTTGGCATGAAGGTTTTCAATAAATTGAGTGAAGCTCACCACGCTTGAATGTTTTCAAGAAGAAACTGAAGGCCTTTCTAATTGAAATGCGTTACTATTGTATAGATGAATTCTTAATTTAAAAGTTTGATTTGTCCTATAGTTTTGGTGTTTTATATGAAACTGTGCAGTATACCTATATACCTGTGTACTCATTTATTTTGGAGTATTCAGTGTGTGTCCCCTTTTTTTGTACACTCTACGGAAATAAAGTTATTATTATTATTATTATCACGGAGGGAATTTCCAAAACCTACGCCCGATACGTGGAGCTACAAGCTCTGCAAAATTGGCCTAGAAGAAGTCGTAGGAAGATCACGTCTGAAGAACAAGATCGATTTTTATGCCTAGTGCGTCGGACCCCATACTCCAAAGGCAATTTCTGAAAGCAACAGGCATCAGTGTGTCAGTCGAAACAATACGTCAAAGGCTTCGTTTGAGTGGTTTATACGGTAGAAGGCCCTTAAGAGTTCCAGAGCTAACCAGACAACAAAAAATTATCAGACTCAATTGGTGTATCGAGCATCAAAAATT